>CM064332.1:57200692-58485692 GCA_032595735.1 Pelochelys cantorii | reverse complement strand
GATGAGTGTCAGAAAGCTTATAAGCTAAATGTGACTCCTTCATTCAAACAGCTCCAGTTTCCTTCATAAAAGCATACTCACACTGTGAAAATGTAACCCTTTTCTGACTAGATTATTGCACTCCATTGTAAACGTCAAAGCATTTGTCTTTCATGAGGTAATTTATGGTGTAGAAAATAAGCAAATGGAAATTAAATAACTAGGAAACTGGTTGTACAGAGGTTTCTTGCTGTAGCTTTGGGAAATCATCTTAAAATCACCTTGTGGGAGAGACTAGAAATATTAATGAGCACTAGTGACTCCATTGTGTGATTTCAGCATTTGGCTAGTGAACAGCTTAATAGGTTCTATATATTAAGTAAATAAATGCCACTTTCTTTTGGCATTCCCATTGTTTGTTAAATGAAACCAGTGCATCTGGGAAAATTTATAATGACTCTTGGGCGACAGCTTTTTGTACAAATTATACCCTTTCAGTCAATAAATGCAAACTCAGACAGTGCAGTGTCCCATCTGCAAATTTAACAAATCCTCTGAGTTTAGCCAGAGCAGAATGCAATATTTTTTACTTGTTGTGCAAGGAAAGAGCAATTGGATTTTTGGCAAGACTGGAATCCAGAAGCATTACAGACAGCAAAATTGCTAGGAAGACTGTAAAGATTCTCTAACAGCTTCATTATATTAGGGCAATCACTGTGTTTTATAAACTGTCCCCATTGTAAAATATGTTGATGGAAAGTTATAGAAACTTTTTCTACTGTATAGAAGCCAAACTGTTCAAACTTGGATGCCTAAAGTTAGGTACCTAAGTAAATATTTACTAATAAATATTATTAGTATCCTGTGTTTGAGAAATGGGTCAGTTTCTTATGACAGATGTCAATGGGAGGTGTAGATATTCAGTGTTTCTGAAAAATCATACTGCTTGCTTAAGTACCAAAATGTGGCTTTAACCTACCAAATGTGGACATATTGTCTATTCCTTTTTAGTAGTTTGTTTTGTTCACAAGTTGGCAAAATTTTATAATGCACTACATCCCTTGCAACTAATGTGGAGATTCAAAGTAGTGACTTCTATCATTTTATTAAAATACAAAATAGAATATAGAGCAGTACAATGGGCAAGACATTTTGCTATAATCATTGTAGCCAGATATTTTGTGACAATCAAGGTCTAGCCATCCCGAGAGAACAATAGAAGGGTCTGAATCTCCAAACAATAAACAATCGAATCAACTATCTATAGGCAATGTTTCAGTGTAAAAATACATCAACGTGTGGAATGTAATATCTTTTATTGAACCAACTTCTACTGATGAAAGAGACAACAGAAATCAGTCCAATGAAAGGCAGCCCCTCACTTACCTTGTGTCTCAGGGTATGTCTACACTACCACCCTAGTTCGAAGTAGGGTGGTTAATGTAGGCATTCGAAGTTGCAAATGAAGCCCGGGATTTAAATATCCCAGGCTTCATTTGCATCTTGCCGGGCGGGCGCCATTTTTAAATCCCCTTAGGTCAAACTCCATGCCCGCAGCTACACGCGGCACGGAGTAGGTAGTTCAAATTAGGATCTCTAATTCGAACTACCGGTACACCTCGTTCCTCATGGAATGAGGAGTAACGGTAGTTCGAATTAGGATCATTAATTCGAACTACCTACTCCGTGCCACGTGTAGCCGCGGGCACGGAGTTCGGACGAAGGGGGATTTAAAAATGGCGGCGCCCGGGAACACGCAAATGAAGCCCGGCATATTAAAATCCCGGGCTTCATTTGCAATTCCGGTTGCCCTAATTACCCTACCTAGCTCGAACTAACGAGCTAGTGTAGATGTACCCTATGAGGGTTAAGTAAGTCTTCAGGAACTGAAAGCAAACTACCCCTTGTTGGGGTCTATTATGCTGAGGTACCACATTTTCCAATACCCCATATATCCCATTAGGAGTTACCATTATTTTAGATCATTCCCAAGAAGAGCTCTGGCCCAGGAGCACTGTGCAGTATTGAAAATAATTATTTAAAATGCAGATTTTTGGAAGTCAGTAAATTCTAGGTAGTGGTTCCTGCCAGTTTGGAGGATAGTAAGGCAAGTATTACCATGTAGCGAGGTTTACTTAACACTGGAAAATTAACATAAATTAAGTGTGAATTTAAATTGGTTTAATTAAACCATATTAACTCCCTGTATGAACACACTCATTCAGTGGTCTTTATTCAGATTAGTTTAGTGAAAGGATTCAATCTGCTTTAATTAATCCACTTTAAACTCACTCCTTTAGCTAACTGGGATTAATTTTCCTGAGTGTCCACATGTAAACAAACTATGTTAGCTTTGGACATGAAGTGATTAGGCCATGCTCTGTGTGATTCCTTCTTCCTTCCCCAGGGCCATGGATCTTCAGTAATCAATATATAACTGGCACTGTAACCCTGAACTAAAAGAGAATATCTGATAGATCTGTCCAGTACTGGCTCAACCAGAACAGCTCTCCACCTTCAAATGTATATGCCAAATTCTTATGGTACACATGCTATGCTCAACCATGCACACATTCTGCTATATGAAAGCTCCTCAAATCCTGCTCCCACTTGATTCCACTGCACATGAGGACTTTATTCCTCATGAGGGTGGGTGGGTGGATGCAGGAGTTGCTACCATGTACAGAAATATCTATTTTCTACCTTATTTTTCTTTAATTTTTACTATCCATTATGTATTTACACTGCTCTACTTTAAAGTAAGTGCAACAGATTACCTCAATATGCAGTACGTAAGCTTGGAATGTGGCAAAAAAAATGGTAAAGAAGAGTATAATGATCAACAGTGGAAACCTGCAATCAATTCTGCATGAATCCATTTTAAAAGTGATTGCAACAGCAGCTGCAGCAGCATTCAAATGAAATGTAGCTGAAACTTGACTAAACTGGAATTGTGAACCCAAGCACTATACTTCACTTACTGCAAATCTCTCCCGTTAATGGGAAAGAGATAATGTATTATGGATGAACTCCCAACTAAAATAAATCTCCCCGAGCATTACTCTAAACAGGTATCTGCTTAAGAATGTGATTCGCTTTTTAAAAAAGTATCAGGTTATTTTCATTAAGATACAAATCTAAAGGAGAGCAAATGTCTTTTTAAAAGGTCTTACAATGATTGCTGGTCACAAAATAATTCTAAAGATAAGACGACATAGTGTTTCAACTCTAAGTGGCGCTTTTGCTTTATGCTGGTTTCTGCTGTGGGTTTTTGTTGTTAGATATAAATATTCTGACTTATTTTGAAAGTGAAAAGGAGCTAAGACCATAAAATTAAGTCTCAGTCCTGCAAGTTGATTCACATATGCTGACTAGCTGACTTCAATGAATCATAAGGGTCAATATTCACTGATACGTTTCAAGCGCTCTGCAGTGAATCATGGGTCACTCAGGGCTCAATGACACAAGGTATTGGGCACTAAGTTCTTAAACCAGCAAAGTGCATGTTTAACTTTGATTTGCATATTCTCATGGTGGTCAGTAGAACTACTGAGGCACTAACCATGTGCTTTAGTCCTTTGTTGGATCAGTAACAAAGCACTCAGCATCTTCAAAATTAAGTACTCCTACAGAAAATTGAGTTGCAAAATAGATTCACTAATTAGTGCTCAATGCACAATAATAAGCTATTCATTGAGGGGATATATGATCCTGCTCACAGTTAGGGCACAGTGCACTCACTGAAGGGAAAAACTCAAATTAAGCTGTGCAATTTCAGCTATGTCAATTGTGTTGTCTTTTGTCACTGTCTACACAGCAGGAAGGTGAAGGAAGAACACTCTTGTACATCCTGTAACCCTCATTTCACTCTTGTGAAATGAGGGTTACAGGAGTTGGAGTAAGAAGTCCTCCATCTCACCATTATTTCAAAATGTGTAGATGTGCCCTTTGTTATTTCTAAATAACAAGAGTTATTTCAAAATAATAGTGCTCTGTAAACATGCCTTTAATGTCTTACATGAAAATAGTAAAGGGTCTTCTCTATATTACATAATCCATATCAGTTGATGCTATTTCACAGTATTAACAACTAATATATACAAAACATTTGGTATAAAAATGGGTTCAGTTGAACCTGTTGGAAAAGTAGCAAATGTCTATTGTATTAATATACTGGTAGCATTAATTAGATACAATACTTATCACCAAGCACCAAAATTATAATTTCTGCCTGAATCTCATGAGTTAACTGTACAGACAATGTAGTCTTTTAAAATGATACAAAGGATACAAATTAATCTTTTGAATCCCTGCTGTAACCTAACATGCAGGAACCATAGGGGGAAATATTTTAGTTAAACCTGTCAAGTATAATGCAGAGCTAATAGGAAAAGCATATGGTGGCATGAACAACCCGCCAATCACCCGTGAAGAAATTAAAAAAATAAATAAATAAAGCCAAGCAAGACAATCATAGTGTCTCAAAATACTTCCACAGTGAACATCCGCCTGAATCTCACACTAATTCCATCAAGAAGATAGAGAAAGCAAATAAAATGTCACCCCATCCTTCAGAGAGAGTCACACTGCTATAACAAGACAGAAGTGAAGTGATTCTTTAATCATCATACAAGGAAAAAGGAAATGGAGTGTCAATGCACAACTTGTATGCTTACTAAATATGGACAGAAAGAGGGATAAGTAGGACAGTAAGTATTATTAGCCAAGACATTTGTCAGAGGCTGGGAATGGGTGACAGGAGAGAATAATCACTTGATGATAACCAGTTTTGTTCATTCTCTCTGGGGTATCTAGCACTGGACACTGTCAGGAGACGGGATACTGGGCTAGATGGACCTTTGTGGACATTCTGACCCATTGTGGACATTCTTATATTCTGACTCAGAATGCCTGGTGATGGGGATAGTATGAAAATTTGAATAGAAAAGAATAGAGAGGGAAAAAAACCTGTTTGGCTCAAATAAGGAGTAACCCATCCACTCAAATTGAAACTAATCACTTTTTAAGAGTTCAAAAATTTAATTTTTTAGAATATTTTTCATTTTCACTAATCCTTGCACTTCTGGTTCCTTCTATGAACAGAAATGTCAAAAAAATTATGGCATGTGAAACAGAACTAAATATTTGGTCCATTTTTCTATTTGTGTATTGCCATGAACAAGCCACAGAGTTTGCAGATTTGTTCTAAGATTATATTTATTCAAAATAGTATCTTGTCTGAATGTATTTCAGCCTACTAATGAGTTTCAGATTATCAAAATTGCCATGAACATTGGGTGGTTGCAATTTTATACTAGACATCTGATTGGTCATTTAAGTCACAAGGTAAGGTTTTTGTTCTCTGATTGAATGACTGCTAACTTCTGTAAGCAGAAGGAGGGCCTTAATAAGTCATTGAGCTTTGAGTCTGTTAAGAAGAGGGTGGGAATAAACTCCATAAATCTTACCTATAGAAACAGAACATAATCCCAGTATCACAATGAAAGATAATAATCTGGATACTCATGCACCCACAGCCTCTGCCACATATCAAAATATTTGTCTTTGAAATCTGCCCAATCCTGAGATGTCACTTGTACCTATCCTTGGACCAGCGAAGGAATAAAACCCAGGCAAATGGTGAACTAGAGCAGCATTGAGACTTGTTTATTAGCACAGACTCTTAATGGTGTGGCAATACTCACACACACGTCACGTTCATGCTGACAGTTTGGAGGTAGGTTGCAGGTGTGGCGAGAGTTAGTTTCAAGTTCGCAGGTGGCTGAGACTGCCAGGCGACAGCTTCCTGTAGAGTGGCCACGAGGTGATGAGAGTCCCTGGAGTCTCTTCAGATCCATGGGAGTGCTCTACTGCTTTCAGTCCAGTCCCATGTCTGCCATGCTGTTATATCTGTTTCAAGGAGATGACCCTTCCTGGCCACCTGTTGCATAAATGTATGCACGTTGCAGAAGTTTTCCTTAGCCATTAAAGGTAATACATGCTGTGCTGCTTTATGATTGGCAGTTTCTCACTTGTACTCCCTCATGCCTACACTGACAGGTTACATATTCATAAACATGAATACAATTGATCCTACACTATAGTTTTAACAAGTATCTAACATTATGGGGTCTTTCTGCTACTTGCATAACAGGAACTATTCAAATGGCATTTGCTTAACATAACAGGAACTATTCAAGCTGCAGCCAAAAGGGCAGATGAGGGGGAGTGGGCCCACGGCCAGTGACAGTCACAGTCTGCTGGTGTAAATCAGCAAAACTCCACTGAATTTAATGAAACTATTTTAGTTCACACTAGTTGAGGATGTGAAAACTTTGTGTGTCTCACTTTTAATGTTTTTCACATACTGGAATATGTAAAATATCCTGTATTAGCTTAATGTAAATACAGTAATTACTCATTTAAACACATGCCCACTTAACACGTTTTCACAATAGCACAATTTTTTTAGGGAACGTATTTCGAATAACACGACCGTCCCTGAAATAACACGAAAATAATCAAGTGGCAGACTACTTCGTACGGTGGTATAAATTGGTGAAAACAGTGTTAATATCCATGAGAGGATGAATACACGTCGTTACAATGCTCCTCTGCTCACTCACTTGTTTTACCAAACCGCGGCAACTTGTGTTGCTAGTTATCTTGTGTTGCTAGATATCTAATGCTTCAGGGGGTAGCCGAGTTAGTCTGTACAAGAATAAACAACAAATGGTCTGGTAGCATTTTATAGACTTACAAAACATGTAGATGGTATCATGAGCGTTCGTGGGCACAGCCCACTTCTTCAGATAAGTGGGCTATGCCCACGAAAGCTCATGATACCATCTACATGTTTTGTTAGTCTATAAAGTGCTATCAGACCATTTGTTGTTTTTTTTAGATATCTAATGTTGACGCTGATGACCCAGCACCAACAAAAATTGACTTTGCCACTACCACCTGAAATGCAGCCCCCACCTTTTCCATTATTTTTAATGGGAAAACTGACCCCGCATAGCACGTTTTCGCTTAGCACGAACATTTTCAGAAACACATCTATAGTGTTAAATGAGGAATTACTGTATAGTGAAAATATATGGCCTGATCATGAAATCACATATATTCTTACTATATTCTGAAATACCATAAGAATTATTGAAGTAAATATTCACAGATTCTTAAGAAAATATATATTTTTTGAATTATATATTTTAATATATCAAACATTAAAATATACAAAATCTACTATATATTTGAAAGGGTCTGACCATCCATTTGTGTGTCTGTTCAAGAATTCATCCAAAGCAGTAAAAGCTAGCACCACCAAATTTGGTATACAGCTTACTGTTATCATAAGTTAAAGCAAAGCGAGGGTGTGGTTGTGCCAGGAAAATGGGATGTTCCTGAAATGGGATTGCTTCTCATAAAACCATACACAGTAGAAAGAGAAACACCAGGCAGATGAATGGGGCTGATTGTGGATGCTTCCCTCCTGATCTGGGATTGCCCCAGGCCTGAGCTTCCCTTTATGGAGGCCTGGGGGTCTGAATTTCCCACTATGATTCATATGGGAACACTGCTAGCTGTTCCCCTTTGCCAGGGAGTAAGGGGAAAACACAACAGTTTGTTGCATTCTCCACTGTGGCTGGGGAGCTCATGGAACAGATGTACCTGGACTTGCCCCAGCTAGGGGACATGCACCCCCTTCCAGCTTTGCCCACTGGAGCTGCAGCAGCCATGGAGAGGTGCTTCTTACCTGGCCCCAAGCTGCTGTAGTGAGAGAAGGCTGGGGTAGCCCTCTTTCCCAGGGCCACCTACATCTTGAACCCCGGTTGCCCAGCGCTAACTCAGATAAATTATTTAAATGAAGCATGTATATTTTCAATTTATTTTCCAAAAAACCAAAAATTGAGTGAAGGACCCAAGCAATGCTACGTGATTCTTCTAGTAAGAAATAAATGAAAAAGTTACGACAACTTCTTCTTTTACAGAGAGAAAAGGAAGTGTGTGATTCATTCCCCACTCTCATCTTTTTTCATGAAACTTAAGATATCACTTGCTTGTCTTTAATTACCATGATGCTGGATGAAAAAACTGTGAGACAAGAACAGAACAAAAAGGCAAAGCCAGCAAACCTTTCAAATTGGCAGAAAAACACCTACCAAAAGGCTGTGCAAACAGATTCACCCTTCAGGAAAACACTGTCAACCTCAGGGGAGCTGATTTGAGACCAGTAAGATAATGTTGCATCTTCACTAGGGGTGCATCTACACAGCACCCTAAATGAGAAATAAGATACGCAATTTGCACTATGCAACTTGCATATCTTATTTCGATTCTATTTCAAAATAGCTTATTTCGAAATTTGACGCTTCTTCGCAGCACCAAATTTTGAAATAACACACTATTTCAAGACATCCCTTAACCTTTGTGGAATGAGGGTTACAGGGATGCTGAAATAGTGTGCCCATTATTTAGAACAATATTCCAAAATAATGGGCGGCTTGTTAAGATGTGGGGTAGCTATTTCGGGATACTTCCAGTTTCCCGAAATAGCCACGCAGTGTAGACAAACCCTAGCTGAAGGAAAGCAATTATAAATGGGGTGGGGGAGGAAATGACAGACATTTTAAATTAAATTGGATATTATGAAGAAATATGTAAACAGAACAGTACAAAAAGTTTCCCACAAAAAGCACAATAAGTGATCTGGGAGTACAGGTTGGAGATTTCTGGTCTGGCACTGTCAGGACCTGACCAGTCCCAAATGAGAGAATTTGCCAGACCAGGGAAGGTCCCCTGTTATCAGCCCCCAAATCCCATCTCCTGTTGCCAGCAGGCTGCCCCAGAAGGCACCCCGCCTCACCTTACCACCCACACCTAGCTGGACTATTTGCCCAGCTGTTGCCAGATTCCTGGGTGGCTCATGCTCTGGTTCCTGCCACAGGGCTCTGGCCCCACTAGCTGTGGGATGCCATGGAGCTCCTGCCCCAGTCAGCACTAGAAATGGGCACAACAGTGGAGGACTCACAAAGGGCCAATTACAACTTAATTACTTGGGCCTTACATACAACACATCTGTTAATATACTACAGAATGATATTAGCTTCTTTTGCAATAGCATCACATTGACTTGTATTCAATTTGTGAAAAAACTTAAACAATGAATAGTCTAGCAGCACCTTAAAGGCTAACAAAACATGTTTTGTTGGTCTTTAAGCTGTTGCTAGACTATTTGTTGTTTTTTAAGTTTTTCCAGTTACAGACTAACTCGGCTACCCCTCCGATTCAATTTGTGCTTCACTAAACCCACACTATCCTTTTCAGTGGTAACCACTGCCTAGCCAGATAGTCCCCATTATGCCTTTGATTTTTCTTTCCTAAGTGTGTATTTTGTACTTGTTTTAATTGGCTTATTGATTTCAGAACAATTCATCAGTCATTTTAAATTCCCATTCCCAATCAATCCCTCCCAGCTTGATATCACCTGTAAATCTTATAAACATACTCTCTTCTCCTTAGACAAGTCATTAATTAATCAAATAGTAGTGAACCAAGGACAAATCCCTGCAGAAATCCACTAGCTACAGCTTCCCATTTTGAGAGCAAACCTTTCTATAAGCATTTTGAGTACAGTCTGTCAATCAGTTTTTACCTACCTTGTGGTAATTTCATCTAGATCACATTTCCCTAGTTTATGTTTGAAAAAACATGTGAGACTGTGAAAAGCCTTACTAAAATCAAGATATATCATATTTACTGCTTTCTCCCTAGCCTCTAGGACCTAGGCCAGTAATCCTGTCAAAGAAGGAAATTAGATCTGTTCAGCATGATTTATTCTTGACAGTCCCATGTTGGCTATTATTTATAAGCCTAATGCTCTGACATTGCTTCAGCTGTTTCCTTAAGTTCCCTAGGGTGAATCTGAACATGAATACTTCTAATTAATCTAAATATTCTTTAACCTGTTGTCTTTCTCTAATCTGGTTTGTATTCTTTCACCTTTTGTTGTTAACATCACTTGTGTTAAATATCCAGGGCATGTCTACACTAGGAAACTATTTCGAAATAACTAAAATTGACTTAACTCCCGATTTAACAAAATCGAACTAGTGTCTCCCCACTATGGGGAAGCATCAAAATTAGTTAGAATTAGTCTGAAATAGTGTGTCCACATTGACTAGAGCCTGCCTCAGACTTAGAGCCCCCAGAAGCACTCTGGGGAGAGCACAAAGAAGTCGGATACTTCCTGTGGCTGGTTGGTCAGGCAAGCTGCAACACGTGCCTTCAGGGGCTCTTCCCTAAGGCTGCATCTCACAAGCTACTCCTTCACTGCCTCCCCCTCACAGGACATAAAAAGGCATGCAGTGGGCACGTGCCACCTTGTACTTTGTTTGCCCTTACAGATGCCACAGCACTCACAGCATGGAGCCAGAGCTGCTGCAAAGCAGTTCCAGGCTCACAAGCCTCATGCTGAACCTCATAGTGCAATATTTCCAGACTGCCTGCATGCTGCTCCAGCAGGATGAGGATGAGAACCTTCAGGACAAACCCCAGTATGGACCACAGGCCCTGCTTACCCAGGTCCTTGAGCTCCTGCTGCCACACATGCCCCTCAATCCCCTGGACACCACACAATGCTATTTCTGGAAACAGGAGAGAAGCTCAGACTGGTGGAACTGCATCATCTTGCAGGGATAGGACAATCAGGAGCGGCTGCAGAAATTCTGTATACGGAAGGCCACATTCCTAGAGCTCTGTGAGTGGCTCGCCCCTGCCTTCAGGTGACAGGACACCCGCATGTGACCTGCCATCCCAGTGCAGAAGCACATGGCCATCGCCCTGTGGAGGATCACCATGCCAGACAGCTACCACTCTGTTGGGAAACAGTTTGGCATGGGGAAATCCACAGTTGGGGCCATCCTCCTGCAGGTAGTAAAGGGCTTCAACCATGTGCTCCTACAGAGGGTCATCACTCTGGGGAACGAGGACAACATTGTGGACGGCTTTCCTGCCATGGGCTTCCCCAAATGAAGGAAGGCCATAGATGGCGCACACATCCACATCCTGATCCCTGACCACTGTGCCTTGGACATTATCAACAGGAAGGAGTACTTCTCCATGGTGCTGTAGGCCCTCGTGGATCACAAGGGATGCTTCACCGACATCAACATGGGATGATTGAGAAAGGCACACAATGCCCACCTCTTCTGGAACTCTGGCCTCTCCCAAAAGATGCACGCTGGCACTTCTTTTCCCAGACTGCACCATCAGAGTCTGGGAGGTGGACATGACCATCTTCATCCTGGGCAATGCAGCCTACCCCTTGCTCCCAGGGATCATGAAGCCCTACATAGGCAGGGTGGACCCCATGAAGGAGCAGTTCAGTACCAGGCTGCTCAGGTGCTGCATGGTCATTGAATGTGTGTTCGGCCTTTTAAAGTAGAGGTTCAGGAGTCTCCTCACCCATCTGGATCTCAGCAAGTGCAACATCCCCTTTGTGGTGGCAGCCTTTTGTGTGCTCCACGGCCTATGTGAGAACAAGCCGGGGAGACTTTTCTGCCATGGTGGGGAGCTAAGGCTGAACATCTGGCCAGGGAATTTGAGCAGCCGGACACCAATACCATACAGAGAGCACATCAAGGAGCTTTGCTCATCACAGAGGCTTTGAGGGAGAGTTTCATATAAGGCCAGTTGTGAGACTCTCTCCTGTGCCTCTCCACAAAGGGCCCCTGAATTCCCTCTGTGCACCTTTAATCCTTCACTTCTTCCTTCCCCTGCCCTCCCTTCCCATCTTATTCCTTCCCCCTGCACAGGAAACAATAAAGACATCTTTGTTGAAAAAAAGAACTCTTTATTGGGGTGCCATAGAACAGGGGAGGGCTGGGTAAAGAACCTGGAGTGGGGAAGGATGGGGGCTCAGGGATGGGGCTGAGAGTTGTGCCTGCCTTGGGGTGGTCAGGAGGCTTCAGCTGCCTTAGAGGTCCCACCGCCCCAGGCTACAGCGGCGCCTGGTGAGGCTAGGAAGGGAAGCCACTCGGGGGAAGGTGGCTTGAAGCCACTCCATGCACAATGCCATGCACTCCATCAGCAAGGTGAGGGAAGAGAATATGATGTCATAGGCATACCAGCTGGTTCCAGGCAGCCTTCTTCTGCTCCGCTCAGCCTGATGCTCCTTCTGCTCCTGGCACTCATCCTCAAGTCCCTGCATGAGGGACCGCAAGTAGGCCATCTGCTCCAGCATGAAGTCCTCCCTTGTGTGTTTCCCTCTGTGGATCCTGCTCAGTCGTGGGAGGTGAGCGATGCACCAAGCTCACAGCTGGCTCAACTGTGAAGAAAAGTTAAAAGGGCAGTCATCACAGGAAACACTGTGTATGAAGCCGAGCCCTAATCTCTGAGCTGACACCAAAGGTCTCAGTTCAGATGGTGATGTGCTTCAAGCAAGGCTGTCTGGTGCCTAGACAGTAGGCACTTTCCTTCAGGGGCACAGGTGTCCCAGAGGAGCATCAAAACACCTATGGCCCAGGGACAAGCAGGCATGGGAAGGTGCAGGCCAGGCCAGGAGCCTGTGGGGGGATGGGATGGCTCAGCTTCCTTCTGTGTCCCATACATGCTGGGTCTGGCACTGGCAGCATCCTGCAGTGGGAGAACTTCTATCCCTGCCCGCTGGAGGCAGGGCTGTTGGCAGAGGTGTGTCTGACTGGCAGATGCTGCTTGTTGGAGAGAGTGTTAATGGGCTTCACTTCTTTTCCTCCCCTCCCCCCAAGCATTTTCCCACAACTGAGATCAGTCTCCTCAGCATCGCCGCACTTGACCAGAAGCAAGTGCTGACTGAGTGCGGGCATAACCCTGTGCCGTGTGCGTCACTGCTGTGTGGTTCCATGACCACAGCCTCCTTAGTGGTGGCTTGTCATGCGAAGGTGCCCCACCACGGAGGCTGGAGTAATGCAGGCCTCTCCAGGAACCTTGTGGGGGGTTCCTGTGTGACAGTGTCATGGAGCTAAGTGCTCTGGACTGGTGCTCCATGTGCACAATGTGAACAAGCTGTTGTGCAACCCCCAGGCCAAGTAGGCTAAGAGAGGAGCATGCAATCCTTTCCAGCCCATTGCCTGCCCACACATGCACATAGGGAAAATTATGGAACTCACCTCGAGTGTCCTCCCCAGGTTCCTCTTAAGCCTGGGAGACATCCTGGGAGGAGGGACTGGCTCCAGAGTGAGGAGCAGGTCCTGGCCAATGGGCATGGTCACCTAGCTGGGTGCTTCCTCCTCCTCCTTGTCATCATCATCCTCAGCCACCCTGCGCTCCTGCAGATTGATGCCAGGAGTGTCCCAGTATCACTCAACAACAGTGGGGGAGGTGACCAGCCCCCCTCCCAGGATGGCATCCAGCTGATCATAATATCGGCAACTGTGTGGTGCCGCCCTGTGGTCCACTGTGCTCCCTGGCCTTGTGGTAGGCCTGCTGCAGCTTCTTGAGCTTCATGAAGCACTGGTCCAGGATCTGGGTGTGCCCTTCGTTGGCCAGGCTGGCAGTAATCCAGCAGTAGATCTATCATTTTACGATTATTTTCACTCAAGTTACCTTTCACCGTGAATGAATTCCTCCCTGTTAGTCATAATCAAATGTAAAATGGCTGTCCTCCATCTTCTGAAACAAAAAATTGTTACCAGAATAATCCAAGAATTCATTGGCTATTTTGTGGTTTGTCATGTTATATTACCAACAGGTATTTGGATATAGAAAGTCTCATGCTTGGGATGTTTCTGTTATTTGTTCTAGAAATGCCTCATCCCCCTCCTTCTCCTGATTTGGTTGTATAAAATACATACTACCATCACATAACCCCTGTTTATCTCCATCAGTGTGGAGGTGTTTGATTTACCAGCTGGACTTACAATACTTCAAGTAGCTTGATGATGTGTTTTGCGTTTTAGCAGATGAGAACTATATATTAGTGTATATCATCACATTTTTATTCATTTATTCAGTTCTTGTAGTGGATTTACATCTTGGGAAATGTGTTAGCTTGCCAACAGAGAAGTTAGGCAAACACTGACTTGGAGAAACCACTTTAATGTCCTCAGTTTATTTTCCAAAAGGAAGATGAGAGGCATCTCTTTGGTTAAACTTGAGGGGAACTAGCAACAGACTGGAATCTTTTTCCTTTAGGTTGCTGGTAGTGAATGGAAGCTATGACACTAAGAGTTATACAACCATCAGTAGATACATGTTCACAAAAAAAACCCAACAAAACAATTAGCACACGTGTTAGAATTCTAGAAAGAGAAGCCAAGGACTGTATTATGATGGTTCTTAATCACACTGATATGCCAGTGGGTGGCATGGGGAAGTTTGTACTGCCATTGCACCTGTTCACATGGATAAACAGATGCCTTCAAATGTCAACTAGGCCTTCCCCTTTAATGAATGCTACACTGACTCAAACTTGATCCCAATATTTTTATTTGTATTTATTTTAAATGCCAAATACACAAAACATTACAAAATACAAAAGAAAAGAACTAAACTCTTAAATTTCATCTGTCAGTCAGGTTTTGGGCTTAACCCTAATGGGTTCCTGACAGGTCCTCTACTCTGTCAATGATGATAAACTTTCAGCTGTGTGCATGCATGCATTTGCTCCCCTGTCTAAGTGCATTAACCATGCACAATAAGTTAACACGACAGACTCCCAGAGAGCCCCAAGAGACCACAAATCAGATAAGGATTGAAATCACCCGAGCAGGTTTATTGCCAAATGACATACACTAATAGATGTCGGAGGATGGACTTGCCACTGCGCCTGATGTAAGCTGTGACAATGTGCTAACACCCATTAAGTGCCACAGCGCCCCTTCCCAGTCAGCCAATGGTCACTCTTCAAGGTACACTTTTATACACATGTACAAACAAGCCACAGATCACTGACATATCAGGTTGCCACCCTCGCTTACCTGGTCACCACCCTTTACCTCGCAGAAGGAGGGCTTACTATCAACCGGTCTTGAACTTAGGTTGGTATGTACATTATTTATGGGGAGGCGGTTGGTACTAAGACGTTTCTTATCAAGGCATTCTGTTACAGCTCCTCTGGAATGTGCTTACCTCCTGTGCTTGGTACCTTTTGCTGTTCTTTATGCCTGAGCTAGCTTATACTATTTCTCTTTAGCCAAGCCTCTTTTCTGCCTGCAGTTTCACTGAGCCAAAGTCTCGCTCACTAGATTTCAGGCCTACTGATTTTATGTTACAGGCCTTTATTCAGGCCTGCTGATTTTATGTTACTAACCCTCAACTTACTATGTCCATCTATAAAACATCCTATGCAAGGATGTTAAAAAATTCTATCCCCAGAAGAGCCTATATCTAACTAGTAAGAAAAATGGGGAAAATAGATGGAAACAGAAGGGCAAGGGAGCACTAAATAAGTCACAGCTAGTCAGTGAAATAAGTGATTGTGAACTCTACTCTAAAGGCAGACTTCCTCTGCATTAAATTCTTTCAGGCAAGGCCAAACATTCATTTAAACATATTAAAGATTGTGAAGTGCTTTGAGATCTACTGATGAAAAGCAGTATATAAGGGATAGTAGGCATAATCAAGCCATTTGCAAAAGGGGAGTACTGTTTGCAGATTATGCTTTTAAAAAAGATGATGAATTCTCCACATACTTTTAGGAATCTATTGTTTTTAAAATTCTAAACCTCCCTATAGTGTGTGGGAAGAAAGCAAAATTTGTAGACGCTGCCTCCCATTTTCATAAGAAGAGCAGATGTTCTCTTGTAATTAAACTCACCTCCATTTTGTACAAGGTGACCTCTTGGAGTATGCATATAAACAAATATATTGTATTGCTTTCATATGAATGATCATGATCCACAGCTTTTCTGCAAAGCTAACTTATAAGGTAGTTGGTTTTAATAAAATCTCCATTTCAGTTCATATGGCTTTTCATTTTATTGCATCAGTAAGCCCTAAATAAATTATTTTAGTTAGTATGTCTTGAATCTTTATGGAAAACTTCCTCCGTGTTATAAAAAATGAAGCATAGACTTCAGAGATTTGTAACCAAATGAACTCAATGTAGGGTTGATTAAAACATCCTTCGTAACAATGTACTGCATTGTTACACTTGTATAAGCAATTTCATGTATTTAGAACTATCCAATTACTTTTAAAAATGTATTAGTGAAGCACTGTAAACACTGTAGTGTTCTAGTTTAAACAGACAGTGAAATATGCATTGAGTTAAGTAAATCACTGTGTTCCTAGTTCAGCTTTCCTCTCCTCACATTTGTAATGTTAAAGCCATCTTGAGATCAAGCTAAAATGAGGACTGTATGATATTTACCAGTGGGAACCAATTGGATCATGGTAGTGAATACAAAAATCTTAGACACAGCTTCAAGGAATAGAGGAGCTTCCTGCAAGTTTTCTTCCTCCCCCCATCTACATTTTATCTAAGGAGTTTAAAAAATAAAGCAAGGTTTGTTGTTTTTTATTATTGACTAATACCTGGGGGAAGCGGAGTATTGGTTTTGTGATGGATGCTCTTACAAATATCATATAGTTTTATTCAGGGTTTAGATTAAATAAACTAAATCACAGCTGTGGTGCTATTAAAGGGCAGAACTTATGTAACAATACCCTTAGGTGCGTCATCAATAGGAACTGAACTGTAGACTTCTGCATGTAAATGTATGAACCACTATTGGGTGAGTAAAAAGGACTATAGTAGCTCAGAGGCAGTAGCAAACTTACAAGCCTCTCTCTGTGTTGTAGTCACTGAAGGACAAAACCTCACAGTATATTAGTTTGAATTGCACTTACATTAACAGGCAAAATATAGTGTATTAGTTTGTTATTTGTGTCTGGGAACAACTGAACTATTGATTCATAGACTTTCCAAAATAATACTTAAAGATGAGCTATGTTTGTCACTCCACAAACTTCATCAAGTTGTTTCCTCTCTGATAACATGCTAATCTGTCACTTTATTTCAGCTAGGAAAAAGCACAAGGGGAATGGATGACATTACTGTTTGGAGCTTGAAAGTACCTGCATGTCACTGACAGTTTTCAACTATGAGACACTCTTTTGTTATGTTTAATTCTCTGCAACAGCAAAGTCACAATCTGACTTGCATCAGTGATAGGAGAGGCCCCTGCTGCAAAATTCTGTCTTCAGAGGTGGAAAACTTGCTAATAATTCATGTGATGGTTTTCCCAGAGGAAATGATACAGTAGACCAAAACAAACCAAAAATTTCAAGCATAAATTTCCTTCTGTTTGTGAATTGAATGAATTTTCAGCATATTTTTAATAAATTTGAAACTCAGAAACTTTTCTAAAAATCTTTTTTTCAGTAATTGATATGTGTTCCGTGAACCCATGTTTACATATCTCAGCGCTATTGCTAGTCTCCGAGGGCCTGCTGTAACACCCATTGAAGCCAATAGAAATCTTTCCATTGAGTTTAGTGGATGACCTTAAGACATTGATCCTGCTCCCACTGAAGTAATTCCCATTGATTTTAATGATGAGGGATAAAACCATAACTGGCTTTAATGCAACTGCACATGGAATATTATATTCCATTCTGGACTTCACATTTTCAGAGAGATATTGACAATTTGGGGGAAATTCAAAGTAAAGCAATAAAAATGATGACAGTTTAAAAAATTGAAAGATTTAAAAAACAAAACAAAAACTAGTGACTATATATAGTTCATCTAAGCAATTGCTTAGAGACAAATAAAACAGTATGGGAATAAGTTGGTCTACAAATGACTTTGTACAACAGCAAGGAGAGCAGTGAAATATTTAAGGTGGTATCTTGGGTTATAATTAGTGCTAATGGAATCAAATCCAAAAAAAAAAATGGAACATCCGAGTGAAAAAAAAAATCTAACAGTGAAGTGGTTTAGATCATGGAATAGTCTCCCGGGGGAATGATGCAAAACCTGTATCTTGAGTATTTTAAAACAAGACGATGTACAAAATGAAAATATGGTACAGGAAACAATCACACGCTCCATGGACAAGATTGTCAAATAGATCATTTCCATCTGTAGCTTCTGTTGTTCTGTGATTACTTGAATATGTTGTTTTATTAAATATCAAGAGACAATGGGATTTTCAGTAAGGATAGGCTTACACTGGAGGTATTTATTAGATGGGGTAATATCAAATTTTTGGTACTTCAATACACCAAAAGGTGGAAAGTAGATCATATTTTATAACTGGAATGATCACCTCAGAAGGCTGTACTTATAGAAATGATATTAGAACATCACCAGTGGATGAATGCTGTGCCATCTTTCCAGAAAACATTGATTTCAGGAATAGTATTTATGGGAAAGTTAACAAAAAGTTTCATGTTTGCACAACCCACTATTAATGGGTCAGAAAACGAGAAGTACTTTATCAAAAAATAAGTTACTTCTTATAAAAATGTGAACTTTCAAGCTCAGCTCTGGAAAAAAAAATTTTTGGCGGTTGGTTGGTTGTTTTATTTTTTCGCTGTGCAATATCTAGCTTGTCTATTACTATAAAGTAAGGTAAAGAAATTCAGGGTAAATAAATGCACTAATATGCTGCATCTTAACTGAAACAGAATTTTTAATCTCTTTTATATGGGCCATTTTGCTATCCGTGAATGTTTAAGCATATCTTATTTATAGTGTACTGATAAACATCATCTAGACAACTGACTCTAGCCTTCAGATCAGCTCACTGAACTACAAGAGTAATCTCTTTAAATTGCATACATTCTAATTCTGCAGAAAGTAACATAATACATGATCTAAATGGAAATACAATAGCTATTGTACCACGTTTTTACAGTCAAGTTGGTACTGTATATCTCTAAGTAGACCTCCTGATAAAAGCTTTTTCCAGGTAACACTTTATTATGAGTGTCCATTAATGCAAAATGGCAAAGTAATCCTTATGGAAACTTGTAAAAGCCACTTTAAAATAACTAAATAAAAGTAATGGGACATGTAAAGTGTTTTCTAATAAATAAGGATACATAGAGAAAAACAAATAAGATGTTTGTTATCTCAACAAAAGATCATCCTATGAATTGGCAATACCAGCTTATGAATACTTCTATCTTGGTTATTGCAAGTTACCATTGCAAGTTCATTATTGCATAAGGAAACTCATAGTATAGTTTGGATGAATAGTTGATTCATTGTCTATTAAAATGTGCCCTTCAAACTTGCTTTCTCATTAAATGTTTGTTTTGAATTCAATAAATATTTGTAATCAGACTTGAAGTCCAGCGATTTAGACCAATGGATGATGCTAGTCTTTAACCCATAACTTCATAGGACTAGTGCAGTGTAGTAAGGAAGTAATTCCAATAAAAGATAAATGGCTCTGGGTTATTACCATTCCTAAACTCAACCTAAATCGGGAATGAACCTGACAGCACAGTTTGGGGAAGAGGTGGGCAGCCCTCACTGGTGAAAGAAAAGGTTAAGGACTGTTTAAAAAAGCCAGACATGCACAAGTCCATGGGGCCAGATCTAATGCATATGAAGGTGCTGAGAGAGTTGGCTAATGTGACTGCAGAGACATTGGCCATTATCTTTGAAAACTCAAGGGCTACGTCTACACTGCAGGCTTTTTGCACAAGAACTGGTTTGCACAAGAGTTCTTGTGCAAAAGTACTTGCGCAAGAGCGTGTCTATACTGCCATGTGCTTTTACGCAAGAGATGTACTTTTGCATAAGTGCGCCCATGTCAGTGTGGATGCTCTCTTGTGCAAGAAAGCTCTGATGGCCATTTTAGCCATAGGGGTTTCTTGTGCAGGAAACCCCTGTTGCCCATCCACACTGCCTTCTTGCAGTGAGAGCTTATTCCGCATGGGGAGAGGAATAACTCTTGCACAAGAAGCCCTCTGTTCCAACGCTTTACTGTCAATTTACTTGTGCAAGACAACGCATGCAGTGTAGACGTTCCACAAGTTTTTGCACAAGAACGGCTGTTCTTGCGCAAGAAGTCTGCAGTGTAGACGTAGCCAAGGTGATTGGGAGAGGTCCTGGATGACTGGAAAAGGGGAAATGTTGTACCCATCTTTAAAATGGGAAAAGGAGAATCTGGGGAATGACTGGTCAGCCTCACAACTCTGTCCCTGGAAAAATCATGGAGAAAATCCTCCAGAAATCCATTTTGAAACACTTCCATGATTGGAAGGTGATCAGGAACAGTCAAAATGTATTCACAAAGGGCAAGTCAAGCTTGACCAAGCTAATTGCTCTTTTTGATGAGATAACTGGTTCTGTGGATATGAGAAAGGCAGTGGGCGTGATATACCTTTAGCAAAACTTTTGACAAGGTCTCCCACATTGTTCTTGCGAACAAGTTAAAGAAGTATGGCTTGTATGAATGGACTATAAGATGGTGTAGCAAAGGGGCATGGCCTTCCACAGAGAGGGACAGTGCAGAAGTGCCCAATCCCATCTGGTAGCAGGCACTGGAAAAGCCTCTGCTACCATGCCCGAAGCAGAGGGCGGATCCTCTACAGGAAAAGGAAGTATGACAGGTAGGCCATCTGGTTTAGTTGAGGTGCAGCACCAGAGGGGGAAACTGCCTCCATCCCTGGGGAAATAGAGGGCTGGCTACAGAGAGGTGAAACAACATTCAGGTTTCAAAATGTGAAATTGTTATTTATAAACAACTTTTAAGGTCAACTGTTCTTTTTACAAATCTTATCTAATAGAGCCTCTGATTGGGGAGAGATGCTCATTTTCTAAAGTTTATATCAGTAATCCCTGGATGTGGTAAGTAGGAATAAATCAGTAAAAATACTAAATATGCAGTCCTCTTTAAAAATCTATATACCAGGAAGAATAGTCAAGTGCAATAAAATCACCAGGTTTTATGAGGATGTCCGTTCCTAATATTAATTAAACAGCAAATGTCAGTATCTACCTCAATGGAAAGTCTGCTTCAGCAGGTCCAATCTCAGAGACTACTTCCTTGTCTTTAAATCTTTTTCCAGAATAATCCCCCCTGCTTGTCCTTGCACTGAATTCAGAGTTAGACTAAATACAGAAGTGGTTTTTGAGTTTTCCAGTTTATGAAAGAAATGAATCACATCATTTAATCAGAGTAGTAAGTCCTGGGTGAAATCTTGGCTTTTCTGTAGTAATTGGAAAATTATATTTGAATTCAGTGGGCTAAAATTTCAGCTCAACATATGGGATGATAAGGATTTGTATTTTTCCTGAATACATTCCTTTTTCCTGGTGGTTATCATACTTTTTTAAACCTTGTAACTCCATGTAGCAGAAAGCTGAGTGATCTTTTCTTTTAAGATAGTGCTGATCACAGCAGTCCTGTTTCAGCAAAGTTCTTAAAACACATATTTAAATCTGAGCACATGAATAAACCCATGGACTTCAAGAAAAGCCAATTAGAACAGATAACTAGCAGGCTTTTGTGGTTTGCATCTGTATTTGTGGGGAAAGAAATGGATGAAGCATGTAGATCTAAAACTATATAGGCCCACTTGTCATCCTCCTTCCATCAACGAGAAAAAGAGAGGTGTTCACGAGAATGAGGTTGCTACTGCAGTTGGTCTTCCAGTCACTAATATGTATGGGTACGTCTTCACTGCGGGCTAAAGATGAGTTAAGAGACACAACTTCAGCTATGTTAATTGCATAGCTGAAGTCCAAGTAGCTTAACTTGGCTTTTTGGCGCGGTCTTCACAGCAGGAAGTTGAAAGATGAACACTCTTCCTTCGACTTCCCTTACTCCTCATGAAATGAGGGTTACAGAAGTCAGAGTAAGAAGCCCATTATTTTGAAATTATTTCAAAATATCGTGCTTGCTGTGTAGACGCGCACTCTGTTATTTCTAAATAACATTAGTTATTTTGAAATAAGTGTGCAGCATAGACATAGCTTAAATGTACTAAAATCCTCACAGATCCTTAAGTTTAATTCCATGAATCCCAGATCTATATTTTTCATTTTAACTTGTATGGTGTGTGTCAGTGACCAGCGTCTACTCTTCACATCACTGGTGCATGTGTAGAATAATGGCCTGTATGTAGTCATCAGCTTCATCGTTGGATAATAATAATGGATAAGGCCTAATAAACATCTTTTACCCACTACCCAAATGGCAATTACAGCCATTTCCTCACTAGGATCTGCAAGCCCTTATTTCTCTGGCACTCAAATTATTACCGCCTTTAAAAAGTTGCAAGATGGATTAATCAATACAAATGCTCTTTATATTGTCCTGATAATGATCCATTATCCTGTAATCTGATTCTGGAGCATGCTCAGGGTATGAAGACATTTTTAAAAAATATGAATATCATATCTTTGGTAATGGGCACACTGAAAAGCTAAGTGGACTTTCTTCCATAGCCATAATATGCAATCTATTTTATCTCTTAGGACAAGACAGATTTCTGGAACAATGCTGCAGTCAGTTAAAAAAAATGTAATCACATATTGTGATGAAGCTCCTAATTTCACACAGTGGGTCCTGTGCTTCTGGGTGGTGGTTAGTTAAGTATTACTGCTCCCTATTTGGGGAAAATGACTCCTCCTGGTCTAATTGCTCATTTCAGTGGCTCACTACAACTCTCAGTTTAACCCCTTCACCTCAAGGACAAGTCAGTCTGATTTAGCCACTCATCATTGGCATAGCAGGAGAGGGGAAATGTCTCTTAGAGTGCATCTAGACAGAACCCTTCTGTCAGAATAAGCTACGCAATTTGCGCTATGCAAATTGTGTAGCTTATTCTGAGTCTAAATCAAAAGAACTTATTTTGAAACTTGGTGCTATCTATACAGTGCCAAATTTCAAAATAAGGCACTATTCCGAGAAATCCCTTAATCCTTCCATGAGGGTTACAGGGGTGCCAGAATAGCACGCCTGCTATTTTGGGGTAGAGTGGGCGCTTTTAAAGATGCGAAAGTTGCTATTTTGGGATACTTCCGGTATCCTGAAAGAGCAATGCAGTCCAGACGTACCCTTAATCTCTAGTAGCCTCTCTGAACGTAGAGGCAGCAGATCAGATTTCTTTTCTTAGCCTTGGACTTGTGGAGTCTAAAGGGGCTGTTCCTTGGGCAAGGATCTCCCTGCCCCTCACTTCTGTACTTACAGAGTTCCTTTCTGGTATCTGACAGCATCCTCCTCCCACCACCACTCCTGACATGCTACTAAACTGACTAAAGGAGAGGCTTTTAACCAGTTCTAGCTCGTTCTTGATTGGCTCCAGGGGTCTTAATCAAACTTACCTGTCTCAGCTAGTTCTGGCATGTTCTTGAATGCCTCCAGGTGTATTAATTAACCTGGGATAGACCTGTTTTCTGTTACTTTCTAGTAGCCATCTGGCTCTCATGTAATACAGATATGTATAAAGTGATGAAGCCAAATATAGGTACTGAAATATTTTCTGAAATGTTGACTTGAAAACAAAAGTGAAACCCAAAATATCACAACACAGAGTAGGATATATAAAATATCTTTTTGGAAGTGAGATCATGAGCAGGGTTAGCCCTTTACTCCATTCCCAGAAGGCAGTTCTGCATTACATGGATGATCTTTAATACTTACATTTTTAATTGGAAAATTATTTTATTTTTGTTGAGGTAAATGGAGAAGTAAATTCAGAGAGAGGTTTCTTGCTTCTAAGATCAAGTTAATCATAAGTTTTTCTCTTGAAAATATAATTATTTTACTATACACCAAAAATCTGGGTAACAGCCAATATTCAGATATGTTTACTACTTTCAACAGTCTAACAACTGCAAATATAGATATGCAGTGCACTCTATGATAGATCAGAGTTCTGTCTGCAGAAAGTTCATTGAAGGACCGGGACCTGAGGATCTGACTATAGTTGGGCAAAACAGCTCAAGTAAAATAATGTAGCCCATTCTTCTAACTGCAGTGGTGCAACCGTGCTGATGAACAATATCAAAAGTCCAGGTCCCTGTACAACACCTTTGTGCAGGAGAAATCAGTGGTATGGAGTCTGGGTATGTGCTAACTGTAACTTATTTTATTCACACTTTATCACAACACCGGGAAAGAGATGGTCAAAGATCATGCAAGCCAGCATTTCAAACCAGTTCCTGTTCACACTCAGCTTCACTGTCTCAAGAACTGACTTTCCCCAGAAGAAAAGACAGAGACAAGTGCAACACAAACGTTTAGGTACAAATACTGGAAAAGAGTAAGTCTGACATTTCTCCCCTTAAATATGAAACACAGGAATACCATTTTAAAAAATATATTCACTAAACTAAGAGTGAGAGGAAATAGCAAAAGGTTAATTAGCAAATTGTGCTCCTCTCATAAGTTAAATTGATTTAAATGTTTTTAGAATTAAATCGTGTGGGCCATTAGTTAGTCCATAGCATGATAACTTAAAGCCTTACACTCTTTCAGGGAAAAAAGTGTGTTTTTATTTTAATTTAGAAAACCAGGTTCTGTGCACTGTAATCTGTTTGTCAGCCACTCTGTATAGTATGTGTTCTGATAGCAAGTGACCATCTGTTCGCAGTTGGAGAAGACTCCTGGATACTCAACTTGTTGTGCATGCTGTATCAGTAAGCTAAATGGGAATGATAGTTTATAATGAATACAGTTTTTATGGCATTTCTTCTACTGTATCCAACACAGAATTAGCTTACAATGGATTCTTGCTCTAGTATACTGCAGGTTATTTATTATGACCAGCGTGCCAGCTACTATTATACTTAACGTTCCTGAAATGTTACCAGTATAAACATCCACTTTCAGTTGCCTATAATTTTTCAAGTTTCACTTGGTAGGCTGGATTTATGCTGTCCTAGCTTTTTCCTCAAGGTGAATATATATTACCTGGAGAGTTTGAGCTTAACCTAATTCACTATTTACACTCAAAATGGCTAGAGATGAAAACATGGGATTGGGTATGGAGATGGGCCTTACAGAAGGGAGATACTTCTTGATGCTTCAGTGTTTATGCAGGCAACTTTAATGTTATCTCAGTATAGTTATATGAATACTAATACTAATGCCAATACCAATACCACCACCACCAGAGGTATACATGGTGCCTTAAAGGTAAATAAAAAGAAGTCTTACCTAGGGAATTAATAATCTTAATATAATTAGAAATCTGGATAAAATTAAAAGTAGAATGAAGAGTAAATGGTTTTCAGTGCATGAAAGGCTGCTTAAACTCATGGGGAGTTCAAAGATTAGATTAAGTTGGAGACCCATCAGGGCAACATACAAAGCTTGTTTATTTGTTTTCATTTTTTGGTGTTTAAACTGAATGACCTTTTTTTCCCAGCAAGATGCGCTATTTGGTTTTCAGCATATTTCTTGCAGTGACATTACCAGTATTTCATTCAACCTATTGTTTACTGATTTAATATATTTAATTTCCATAAACACCTACTTGCTATAGATATGGGGACAAGGTAAAATAATCACACACCAAAGATTTGATGGACTATATTAGATCTCAGATGTATGGTATTCAACCAAATATATCTTAAAAGTCTGCTTCTGTACCATGTTTTTGGGATCTGTGGTATATGAATTGTGAATTTCAGATTAAAAGGTAATCTTGGAACTAAAGGGGAAACACATTTACTACCAATGAGGACAACGATCAACTGTTTAAAAAGTCTCTATGTAATTACCACTTACAGTAGACTTCAGTGGCTCTAGAGGAAGTATTTTTGTCTATCAATTTAACAAACAGTTCTTAAAATGCTTTCAGGTTATGTGATAAACGTGTGTTGTGAAGTCAAGGGGTAACGGTGTCTGCCCAATTTTAGTTTAATAATCTGATACTCACATTAAATGAGAATAATTTTTGACCAAAAATTACAAATAGAATCTGGTGAACCAGCAATATCGAACCAGGAGTAGTGATGCTGATCCATAGGGACCAAGTTTTTTGGAAACCATGTGAGTAGTAACTTCAGATTGGACACCCAGGTCCAGCACAGTTGGGACATGACCAGCCCCAATGAGAGAATTTACCAGAGTAGGAGAAGTCATCACCAGTCCCCCTGCCGCTGGCCCCACAGGGCACCCCCTGCTGCTGAATGGGCTGGGTTGCCAGCTCTTGCAGGACTCCCAGCATCTGACCTTCCTGACACCAGTCTCTTGGATGCTAAGGCTCTCTGGTCCAGGAATATCCATGGCCCAGTTTAGAAAAGTTCAACCAGTATTAAGAAAAGAACAAAATATCTTGCAGGAAGAAGGATGCTTAGAGCTGGGAAAGTATCTCAAATCAATTTCCACTAAGAATCACATGAATAATCAAATTTGCTTTGATAATGTTCATTATCCTTGTCTATTAATTTCCCATGAATACTATTAGTTTACTGGAAGAAATTGTAAGCAAACATTAGGGGGGAAAAATCATAGTCACTGTGCCAGAAACCTGATCTTAATTTTCCACCCTCCCAATTAATGATCAGACATTCTGACCTTTATATCTAATACAAATTATACTGTGTGACAGTTTTTGAATGAAACGTAGTTATTTTGGGTCTGTACATCCTAAACTCAAAACTCTGGTCATCTGAAGAAGTGGGCTGTGCCCATGAAAGCTCATGATACCATCTACATGTTTTGTTAGTCTATAAAGTACTATCAGACCATGTTGTTGTTTAAGTTTATCCTGTACAGACTAATTCAGCTACCTCCTGAAGCTTCTTAACTACAAAGGTGTCTTTTGAGTAAACATATCTGTAGAGGAAACTGTTTTTGTGATAAAACCATTCTGATCAGAAAACCATTTCCAGAAATCTCCTCAGAAACCTGATCCCATTAGATTTCCAGGGACTTCTTGATGGCAAGTGGCATAGGGAATGGGGTTTTATGCGGTTCCCAAGAGCTGGCTATATACAGCATAACTCACTGAAGGGTAATATGTGAGGTCTCTGCCAAGAGCCAGTAGCTGACCAGTTATCATAATGATTGTAAAATATACATACAGATAATATTTGAATTGTGTGTCTATACTGAGAATTACGTTAAAGGTAGGTAACCAGGAGATGACATGTCTCAAATAGATTTCTTTCAGGCAGAGGATAACAGATGCTTATCTCCCTGTCTGAACATTGTGTATTATGTGTCCCACAATATATGCTTATTTACATATGAAATCAGATGCTGACTAAGAAATTGTAAGCACAAAGGAGCATACACAAACAAACAATCTGCAGGGGGTATCCTGCTTATGAATAAGGACAAGAGATATGTTCTGAAATATCTGGAAATGCAGACAGACATCTGGGATCTTTCAGCGAGGCCACAAGCGAACAGCATGACTTCCTCTCATGAATGGAAGGGCACAGACAAGCCTGGCTGTAAAACACTGGAAGAACTTTGTTGAATATTACACTATAAGACATAAAGGTGTCTAGTTCAGCACATTCTGGATTCATCCTGTTTTATAGGCAACCATTTTTGTCCAATACTTTTGCTTGATCTCATTTGAATCTCTATCCCCTTGATTTGACTATAAAAACATACCCAAGAACTGTGTGTTAAATGAAGTAGTGAGCCGAGGTGAAACAGGTAAGCTGGAATGTGTTACTTTTTTAGAAGCAGCAAATTTGTGCATACTGTGAGTGTCCCATGGAGTGGAGTTAGACATTCCACGGAGAGCTCAGGGGTTGGAGCATGCCCATCTCTAACGAAGGGATGGGAGGAGGAGGCTACCTAGGACTAGAGGGACTGTTTATATAAATCATGGTTGATGGAGTCAGGAAGATGACCCTCAGCAGTCACCAACAGGCTTCCTTATGGTAAAAACAAAGGGTACGGATGTGCCTCACCACCCTGGGTACGCCTGGGAAGCACCACACTGCTCAAAGCTGAAAAGATTCAGATGAAGTCAGAATAAGCATCTTGCCCATCAACAGTGCTTGCAATCCGCTTCTAATTACTGTAACCCCTCAAATAGGAATCAGTAAAGATGAAATTTACATCTTATCCTTGACTTTCTGGTGGTATTTGTCTTTGGTTGTGTCTTCAGTGCACTGTTATTTTGAGACAACTAGCGTTATTTTGAAATAATGTGAGCGTCTACACAGCCATTCCATTATTTTGAAATAATTTTGAAATAACGGACAGCTTATTCCAAAATCTGTAAACCTCATTGGACGAGGAATAACACCTATTCCGAAATAGCTATTTTGAAATAAGGTATGTGTAGATGCTCCACTGCTGCTATTTCGAAATAGCCCCTCACCAGGGCCATTCTAAGTTATTCCTCCCCAGTGCCTCCTGGGGCTCTAAATTGAGATAGCACGTCTACATTAGGGAAGCCTGCCTTGGATTAATTTTGAGGCTTCCCTCCAGTGTAGACATGCTATTGTGAAATAAACTATTCCTGAATAACTATTCTGGAATAGCTTATTTTGAAATAAACATGCAGTGTAGATGTACCCATACTCTTTCTATGAATTTTGATTTTACCTCACCACATTATTAGTAAGTGAAAAGGGAAGATAATGTATTAGATGATAAAATATGAATTTTTTTAGTCTATTTTTTTAATCTGATTTCAATGATTGAGTGGTTATTCTGTTCTATTGTTGAGGACTCTTTACTGGGAGAAATCCATTCAGAGATTCGGTGTGGAGGCCTTCATCTCTCTCTCTCTCGGAATGTCTACACAGCAAAGTTATTTTGAAATAACAGTCGTTATTTCGAAATAACTTTCCTAGCATCTACACAGACATTCCCTTATTTAGAAATTAATTTGAAATAATGGAGGGCTTATTTCGAAATTGGTAAGCCTCATTGCATGAGGAATAGTGCCAATTTTGAAATTGCTATTTCAAAATAAGGGCTGTGTAGACACTTATTTCGAAATAGGGGGGCTCCAGCCCTTCCCAGGGTGCCCTGCTGGTCACCCTGGCCACAAGGTAACTTCTGACCTGATGCCCTGCTGGAATTGGTTCTAACCAGCCTTAAATGAGATTCAACATCCAGTGTGGATGCGCTATTTCAAAATAGAAAAATGCTATTTTGAAATGCATTTTATAGTGCAGACATATCCTCTCTCTCTCTCTCTTATATATATACACACACACACACACACACACACACACAAAAAACTTTTTCCTATGAGATGACAAAGTGACATAATCACATCACTCTGCATTCTGCAGCACCTCCCTCTGGCCTCAGCCACCCTGCCTCTTCACTCTCTCTCCGACCTCTCCCTGATAAATGGCTGGGGTGGGAGCCATGCAGCTTCCCCATGCCCCACTTGTGGGAAGGGAGCAGAGATGCGTGCCCTCACCCCTTGGAAAGGTTGGGTCTGAGCCATGTGCCCTCTCCCTTCGTGGGGGTGGGCGGAGCCATGAGGCCTCCCTCATCACTGTGGGATGGAGCTACACACCCTCTCTGCTTGCAGTGGGGCGGTGTCAGCCGACGGTCAGGGCAGTGTGTGTGTGTGTATGATACACCCAAGTCTTTTCTGCTGGGACACAAGGTCCCGTTGCAGCGGTCAGCCTAGGAAAGGCTGAAGGGCGCCCCGAGGAGTTTTACAGGGAGAGCTTATTACATCTCAGATTTCAACTGCTAGGATACAGGATCCCTTCTCAGTGGGCAGTCTAGGGAAGACTGAGAGATGCCCCAATGGATCTGTGACCTAGGAGTGACACGATCCAAAACGCCCAAGCTCTTCCTATACCTGTCCCTTGTGACCAGCTGAAGTTCTTTTAAATTGTGCTTGGTTCTGTTACAGCAACCGAAGGAGTCAGGTTAAAACTTAAACAGTTACAGGTTTATTAAGGAGACTTATAAAGCATGTGGTTACAATGGCTATTGCTCTGTTTCTTAATTATTGACAAATATAGATCTTAAAAATGGTTACAAAGAAAATAAAGATAGAAAATAGAAATAAGGGTACCAAGTGACAGCTTAATCTTTAAAGAGCTCTAAGTCTATCTGTACACTTAAGACAACGGACACATCCAGGTACAATATTTACCCCCTTCTGTGCCTCTCAACTCCAGCGGGTCAAGCCAGGGCCAATCCCTCAATTCCTAGGAAAGACAAATACGAGGTGGGCGTCCCCATGGAACCTCGGGAGGCAATTACCTAACCCGACCAGCAGGCAGATGGTAGATTGACACTCAGAGGAAGTGTGCTGCTGGACCCATCTTTATACCCATAGGGGCCCGTATCCTCTTTCTTATCTAAGATGCCAAATTGTGTTGGTCTGTCTTTGTGACGCCAGTTCTTACAAGGGAGTTTCAACTTAATTTACACTTGCAAGAGAGATAACTAAATTGTGAGTACTGGACATTCTTTACTGGGTGGGAGATTCCTCCCCCCGCGGACAGTGTGTGTTCGTATCAACATAGGTGCCAGCCAAGGCAGTTCTCGCAGCCTCGAGGTCAGCAATCGGCGTATCTCTGTTTACAGCCATCCATGGTCACAGCAGCCAGCATATCCGGGCCTGCTGTCAAGGCTTTCAAAGACTATGCTTATTTTACTGCTCTGTGTGCCCTGTATGCTCCAGGCAAGCAAAAATGGATGTTACAGGGGGGGTTCCTGTCTGGCTATAGGCGGAGCCCCGAGGCCTCCTTCCTCCCGGGGGGTAGGCCGGAACCCTGAGGCCTTCCCCCTTGCTGGGGGAGGCTGGTGGCTGCATGCCTCCTCTCACGAGGGGTGGGGTCATGCGCCCTCCCCCCTCGCAGCTAGAGGGAGAGAGATGTGCCAGCCTCGAGCTGGTCCAACCCTGTAGTGGCTGGGAGGGGGAGGGCCGGGGCAGGCCAGGGCTGCCACTCCTCAGCCTGGCCCTCCCTGGTGGCCGGGGGGAAACATGGGACTGCCTACCCCCAGACAGATGGGGGTTGTCGAGCATAGCAAGCAGGGGGCACAACCCCTAGTAATACTGGACAAAATGCTGCTGGTGGTAAACAAGAAAGAAAACCAGAATTTTACTTCAATTGCTGTAGCAGATTTGCCTTCAGCAACTTTATAAGGACTGCTTAGCAGAAAGGCAGGCCTAAGCAAAGAGCGATCCTTTGTAACTGCTTTTTGTCCTTTTCCAGCAGTAATGAATCATTAAGTATTGTTTCTGGAAACTCCCATAAGTGATTAAATAGCTGATGCTACTCCACTCATGTATTTAAATCTGTCAGTAGAATCAGCATAAAGCTGAAAACAGGGCCCTGCCTACTTTATATACACTATGTATAGATTACATATAGATTTCCAATAAGTGTAGGATATGACGACCATTAAAATCATGCTTGAAAAGTCTAAAGTAACACTACTTATTCTGGTTTATATATCATCAGCATTTGTCAAATGCCAATAACAGGACACCCTAACTAGTGCATGGTGAGCAGTAATTACAATAGCTGAGCTCAGGCTTTTTGCTGGTCAACTTATTCCAGGACCTTATTTCATGGTTAAAAGATCACATCACATCACACCTACCCCCACAATTTTATATATTTGGAGATAGAAAGAATTTATTTGTATAAGACTTTTGCTTCCTCCCATTACTAGGCAGATCATTTCTTTTCAGAGAGAAATTTCCCTTATTTTAGTTTTATTACGCTTACAGTCAAGAAACTTTGGCTTTCCTTTCAGTGAAATGATATCTCTCCATTCTTAATTTATTTGTTTGGTGATGTCTGGGCAAGATGAAAATGGATAGAATTAAAAGTATGAACTTCTGGTCAATCAAATCAACATTAAAAATTCTAACCCCATCTGAACAGAATGTATACTAATGGTCTAGGAATATTTTAAATTATTAGTTCCTCTAGTACAATAGTCTGCATGATAAATGGAATTATAACTATAAATTCAAAACTCAAATGCTATACCAGAGAGAGATTTTATTGTAGAACAATTAACAAAAATGTTGTGATACGCCACGTGGAATTACTGGGAACAGGAAGGAACAATCACAAAAAGAATAAAACCCCACCTAAATGATAAAAGCTAGGAAAAATAGCTGGAGGAAGAAAGTAATTGTATAGAGACAATAGTGATATAGATAATGTCAGTGCTAGTTATTGCTTTTTACACTGCACATGTGATAAGACAGAGGATACAAACAGTAAATGAATTTAGAGCAAGACAAACACCAAACACAGGAGAGTTTCCATCATTTTAGGTTAATCTGTTTTTAGAATAGTAAGGCTGCTCTTTCATTGATTTCTGGTTGCCTCAACAATTAGGTGCTATTTAATTAGAAATACATGCAATAGCTGAGTAAAGTACTAGGGAAAACAATATCCTAAATACTAACAGGCATCAAAGAGCTTTGAAATGCCTTATTATATCTGCAGAATTTCAAAATCTTTTCTCATCCATCTTCTCCCCAAAAAGTATTTGTCTATAACTTTATACCACAAATGAATAGCTCTACAGCAAAAGAGGCCTAGAACACTAAGCAAGAGACTAATCTCACCTCTAAAACTGACCATGGCTTTTGCCAGTTTATATTGGGCCATATTTGGACAACCATAGCTCCCACTGACTTTGATGGAGTCCATTAGTGTTCAGCCATTCTGAAAATCATGCCACGCTCATTTCCCTTACACAGTGAATGTGCAAAGAGGGGCCTACCTTTATATACTCAAGTTCAAAAAATTTGGACTTCTCTGCATTTGCTAATTTTGGTTTTATTTTTTTCCACGGTTTGTAAAAATGGTAACAATGTTTACTTATTACACGGGGGGTTGCTAGTATGTAAGTAGCACATGTTTTCAGAATGCTACCCAAATCCTAAAACTGAGCATATAAAAGTAGTGACCCAGCAGCCTCACAAGCCTGGCTTATGTGGACAATTGTCCGTCACAAAACATTCTGAATGGTGATAATTGTGTGCATGCTCTAGTACAAGTAACTAGGCTGTGCTTCTTCTGGAGCAGGATTGGGAGATGATATCAAAAGGGTCCTTCCTTCCCACACACTATTACATAAATGATGTATCCGTATCATGGTAGCATTCAAAAGTATGTGAGGCAGTGTGCAGTAGGATGCAATCTCTACCCAGAAGACCCTATAGTCTACCAAAAATAACAAGTGAATTAATTTCATTCCTTGGCATTCTAAGGGACAGGCTCATTATAAAACTCTAGAATTAATATGTTGTGACTCTGTACAATGCATGTTTTTGTCCATAAAACTATCAAGGTTTGGAGTTGTACTCTGTATTGGTTTAAAAATCTGGAACTGGAATATTTGTTATAGCAAGTGTGCAGACTAGACATAAATGCTTTGGGCGGGCACTGTCTCTTACAATATGCCTGTAGAAGCTTAGTACAGCTGATTTTGGGTGCGCCTCTAAGAACAACTGCAATAAAATAATAAGATTACAAATTCAATAAGAAAGAATATACTATTACATCCCTTTTTTGTTTTCACTCTTTGCTCAACTTGGTGGCCAGCAATGGCAATATTCTACATAATTTACTATTTGTTGCTAACACTTGTGTACAGTAACATAGCTAATATAGCTTAATGTAGGAACAATAAGGTTTCCATCAGGTCCAGATCCTTACAAGCAACTGTTTCAGAAAGACCAAGTCACATTGCTCATTTAGAAAATGGACTAATCACCATAATATATAGCTCAACAATAGGCAGATTAATGTATCCTTCAACGTAACAGTCTTTTTTTCTCCAATGCATCATATTTCAAAGAATAGCCCTATAATATGGCAAGGCATTCCTATTGCATTAGTTCAAAAATTTATTACTATGCTTCTCTATCTTTAATTTTCCACATTTTCACTGCAATAGCAATTCAACATGTCAAAACCTCTCAATTTAGCAGATCTTACAAGGCCAGCTGACTTTTTTACTCATGTTGAGTAGCACTTTACTTTGTGAGTAGTCCTGTTGGAATTCATAAGAAACTCACAGAATAACTTCAATAATCAACACGAGTCAGGTTCGCAGAATCTAAACTGTAGTGATTTGCACCTTTGTGCATCAAACTATCCTTCAAATGTTGGAAGGAAGGTACTGTGCTCAAAGTTGTTGCAGGGAAAAGGCTGCCACTCTGATTTAATAGATCTGCAAATCATGATAATGTTCTTGGTGAACTTGGAATAACATTGGCTGCTATTTGAAGCAACTTCAGGATAAATTTGCAAAAGCAGTCTTTACTTTCTGTTCTTGCAATCCATAACAATAATCCTAGAAGAAATGAACTGCCAATCAGAGAACAGAGAAAAGACTAGGCCTTTTTCTTTTTGTAGTTACATCTTTTCAGAGTTAAATCAGCTAACAATCTACTTTACTATTTAATCTTCACTGGCAAGCCTTATATCTCAGGTAGTATTAAGCAGTGTTCTGCATTCTATATTGGATGATGCAGCGATTCATGGCATAAAAGATCAAATTAGTTCAAGATAAGGATAATTGGGATTGATTGTGCAACTCAGGATATGTTTTAACACTTTTACCTTACTCAGAACATTGGAAAACTTTCACTATTATTTAACTTGTGTTACATTCACATATAGTGATTTTTTTCTGGTATTTTATGCTAGAAATATTCTGAGTTAATGTCAAGGGAAGTCTTGCTTATTTCTTTAAGCAAATAGGAAATAGTCTATTTAGGTGTAGGATGAATAGATGAACCTTAAATTGTTTTAGGTTAAGGAAACTTATTCTAACAATGTTTTATGTAATGAACAATTTAAGGAGACTTTATGTTCATAATATTAGAAAAAATATAGTGTATGTTAAAAAGAAAAGAAGACCTATTAATACTGAGGTACAGATGTGGATTTACAATTATTTTGTCTTATGTGGTTCAAGAATATTAGTCCCTTCCCCATATAGTGCCTAAGATCACACACAGAGAAGCAGCTAAAAAACACATTACAATAAGTCACATACCAAAAATAAAAATTTTGAAACTAAACTGAAGAAAGTTTAATATATCTTACTGAAAGAAACTTCATTTAGAGTATTCAGCACTTCTAAAACCAACACCAAGTTGTCTCAGTTTGGACATTCAAAATGCATGGGCACTTTCACACATTTTGAGTAAATTCCTTAGATAGCCCTTCATTGACACATATGGGAAGAGATATACGAGAGTTCCCCTTCCAAAACTCACCTCTGACTTTGTTAGCATGTTGTAATTGAATCTGTATATCTCTGCAAAGTAGAACAATAAAATGACTAACACTCTTGCTATATATTCTGGCTATAGTCATTTCACATGAAAATGATCAATCAGCGCTTCCAAGAATTAATCACACACACACACATAGATATGAATGTACTAAATGCAGCAGACTCTGAACCTAGAGATTCTCCTGTCCTCCCACTCACAGTATGATTTCTAATGTTATTCTTTACTCTTGGAAAGATTTTTCATCAGTTATCTGTATCATCTCCTTTATGTCTTTTTCCAAGTGGCTACAGAGGTTTCTCCACTGTGTATCCATACCTACTTTTCTGTACCTACTTCTTATGAGCTAGAAAGTAAGGACATTGTTTGAGCCATGGTTGATAGCTGGATTTGTACAGTAATATACTTCTTTCTGTATCTGAGTGCAACACCTGCATACATAAGAGTAAGCAGCTGTCTTCAATCATGAAGCTTTATCTGGTTACATTGGTTTTCAGAGCCAGCACATCATCAAAATAACCTTCAAAGACTGCATTTAAAAATAAAATTATTGAACACTCATCTGTTGAAGGGATTTGAATGATCTTTCCCCTTGTCAGAAAAAAAAATAGTGCTACAACCATCATTCCTGTGGGGAATGATAGTTGTTTCTGTAGTTAGTTGTACCTCTGAGCCTTAACTAATTATTTTCCTTCCTAATAGAATAATCAGAACAAGTCAGATTATTATAATTTTTATGGAATAGCTTAAGCGATAATATTCTGACAGGGGATAATAACTAGCGGATATTTTCAGATTTCTAGGAAAAGCAGTATTGCTTCAAATGCTGCAGATGATGTGATCTCTGATTTCTGAGAAACGGTCATGGCAGAGGGCTATCGACTGTAATTTGTGTTAATTTAAGCATAACTTCCACTGCCTTCCATGGGGAGTCCTAGCTAAATTGGGAAACATTAAAAGGCTCGGGTTTGGTGTCTGGACTATAGGATGGAGAACCAGGAACTTCTGAGTTCAAAGGCTGGCTTTCAGTTTTACTCATGCTATAGTTTGGGGCTAATTGCTTAACTTTCATCTCTCTCAGTTTCCCCATCTATGAAACTGGGGATTGTAAAATACATGTAGATACATGCCATATCTTGAAGGGCTATTGGGATAACGAATTATTAAAGTGCACACAGAAATCTGAAAGGTTACCTGCCAGTAGGATTGTCCTGCAGGCTTGCACTCTGCATATGGTGATAGGGTGCCTTGGGGGATACAGTGTCTGTGGGAGGCAGAATGAATCTGAGATGTGCAGAGTGATGATACCTGCTGCATTTCCCTCTGCAGGTGTGTAACATCTGCCCTAGTCAAGGCCAATGAGGTGTGTGCAGAGAGGAGGGTGGGGCCATTTTACCCATGTTCCCCAACACAGAACACTCCCACTTTCTTGCACCTGAGGCCATTTCATATCGTGATGGATCTCCAAAGCAGAGGGACAACTCCTCCCAGCAGTCCCATGGGAGTTATTTGCTCAGACTGGAGAGGTCAGCTCAGGCACTAGTCCGGAAGAGTCCTGACTCTTGACTGGATTGATCCATGGTGCCAACCAAGAACCACCGTTTCTCGCTTTCTCAGTTTTTGAGCAGCTATAATTTTTCCCCTTTCCTGCCTATTAAAAACTTTCCCTTGGCCTTGTGCCTGGGTGGTTATTTGGACCCACCAGGACTAATGCCTACAAGGCCTATCTGCTAAGAAACTTATTGTTATGGTGGCTACTCCCACATTAAACAAATACAAGACATTCTGGGAATAACACGGGTCTGTCCCTGCTAGTATGCCCTACCCCAGCCCAGTGTGACCTTACAGTCATGGTGCATGTGAAGCCACACAGCATGGATGGCGTGCCATTTCAAACAGTGTGCTTCCCCACCACTAGTGGCATGAGCTCTGGAGCATGGGGTGTGCAAGGTCATGCTGGTGGGGGAAGAGTGCCACAATTTTTTATTATGGCATTCCCCCATCTGATACCAGACAAAACTATATCCAATTTTGTCTCAGTACCAGACAGGGGACTAACATTAGGGAAGTAGGATGAACGGCCTGCCTACTTGTAGTGGTTGCCTCTGAGATGTGCTATACTGGACATGCTACTTTCACATACTTTCTTGAATGAATCCCAGTGACTACAATATTATTTTATTGATTTTGTAGATCACTCTTGTGCAGTTTAATACAAGGCAGAATTATGTTTTCCAAAGGAATGTTCCTGAAGGAGGGAAGGATAAAATAGTAGATATGGATGGGAAATCATTTCTTTTTTCCCACAAAAATATTTTTTGTTGTTGACACAAAATAAAGTCTTTGAAATAGTTTAAGTTCTCTTTCAAAAACACAATCTGAATTTAAAAAAATGAAAATCAGATGGGGGGGGGAGGGAACAGAGGCAAAATAACACACATTTTATATTAAAAATAAAACTTTTGCCAGAAAATGCATAGCACCAATCAAACAAGGGTTATATTATATAAATCCTACTCCCATTCGAAACACACTAAAATTATTAACAAGTCACACTCCAGCTTTTAAAGATAACTCAAGGGCAACAAAACAGGGAGGCCCTTAAAGAGATAATTCCTATAAGGGCTGTCATTCATCTTAATAGTGCTTAGTCAAGAAAACCAGGACAAGTTAAGATTGTTCAACTTTACTAGTTCTTTTTTTGATCTGGTTCACTTAGGGAGGGTAATTTAATTTTAGAGGATCAGAAGTTCACTGAGATAAGCACATTCCTAGGTATTTGATGGAAGTAAAAACACAGGTAAAGGGAACCTTACTATTAAATGTATTCAAATCTTCTTTAGGAAAAAAACTGGAAAATGCCTCTGTTTATGAGAACTTATTTTTGAAGCCAGAGAACTTACTTTTTTTTCAAACTTATTTTTGAAACCACCTCTTCCAAAGTGGCACCCTGAAAAATATTTAGAAAATTACATTAGCATGTGCTTGCAAAGGACAAAGATAAAACAGGGACTGCTGTGTGCCCCAGTCTGGTTACAGTAATTGTGTTGGATTGAAAAGTGTAAAGGTTCCCAGAATGATCTCAAAGACTACAGCTGTCTTTTGTTAAACATTCAGGGCTAAGTTCAGCAAAATAAATATTCTGTGATTTTATCCAAGGTAAATTCTCTATGGAAGGATTCTCCAGTAATGACACAGTAAATTAGCACTGTTTCCAAACCCAGCCCCTAACAATTTTTCCTGTATAATTTACACCAGTGTAAATGTATCATGTAAATGTAAATATGTATTCCATGATGGGTTACTATGGTGTAAAAACACAAGGATCAGAATTAAACACAAAATCTCCAGGCCAAATTCACTGGTCACATAAGTGGTGGCATAAGTTACATGCAGTGTGTCAGAAGATTGATGCTGGCAGAAAAGTGAATTAAAAAGTACTGCAATGGATGTGTGCTCTGCACGACTCTACTGAGAGTGAATCCACATAGAATTTGGATGTATACCTACAATATAAGTATAACAGCCAACAGGAGAATGTGAAAGTTAAGGCCTTGTAGTTTGATGCAAACTAATAACATTAGATTACATCTCCCGTCAAACACCAAGAACAGATATAAGTAGGATGTAAGATATATTTTATGGCACTGTTTCTATTCCATTTGTCTTGGGAATATTAGAATGTCTCTATGCATCTTGCAAACATGTCTGCATAAGAAAGAGAAATTTATGTACTAAAGAACAACAGGAACTAATTTTAAACTTTATTGGAAAGAACTGCAAACATTTCCTAAAGGATTAGCTATACCCAGCTCACAAAACACCAGAAGTAAAAATAAAACTAATACCAGCACAGGACATTAGGGCTACGTCTTGACTGCATCCCTCTGTTGACAGAGGGATGCAAATCAAGCACGTTGAAATTGCTAATGAAGCAGGGATTTAAATATCCTGCCCTTCATTAGCATAAACATGGCCACCGCTTTTTGCGAAATGGAGCTTTTTCAAAAAACGGCAGTCTAGACGCAGATCTGTTGAAAATAAATCCTGGGTGTGGTTACGAAATCCAGTTCAGCCAGTGCTATACGCCTGATGTCTGGTCAATTTGTTTGAATTGAATTTTGCCTTGTAACTAATTTGACTGTTGTGGGGTCATAAACCATGTTAACCCTAAATGTAGGAATTGTAAAATATGACACCAGTGCTTGCAGGAGAGACACCGTCATTGTAAAGAATCTTGGATGGACAAGCCTTCCCCTTCCAGACTCAAGTGAATTGAATTGGGGGGAAGGAGCTTGAACCAGCAGGTTACATGCCCTCCAGGTATGAGCTGTAAGACTGGCTCAACCTGTCTCTCTTCCCCCCACTGTTCTAAGGATAGAACTAAAACAGACTCCATAAGGAGTCTCTTTATTATTTTAAAATATTATTCCAGTGGAAGCTGGAATCTTTTGGCTAGCCTATGTGGTGAGCCAAGAGCTGAAATCACTGAGAAAATGACATCACAAAGAGCTGAAAACACTAGGTTTGGCCACAGCCAGCCCCATTGGAAGCAATGGCAGGTGGCCAGCAGGGTGGCTGGCAGGAGCAAGCGATCAGCAGGCAGATGGAGGGAGCAGCAGGAGGCAGCTAGCGGGGAGGCTGACAGGAGAGAGAAGTGGCAGGTGGCCAGCGGGGAGGCTGATGGGAGCAAACAGCTGGCGGCAGTGGCAGCAAGTGGCCAGCGAGGTGGCTAGCAGGAGCAGCACACAACTGGCATTGCCGCATGTTCAATGAGTGGAGACATCAGAATGATGTGCCTGTGGACTCTGGGTCTGCACTGACTGGACAGAGCTATAAATGGGATGTCTGAAGTGGAGGAGAAACCACACTATATGAGTTGGAGGTTGGACTAAAGATCTTTAGGCAAAAGACTCTGCCCTGAAGACTCTGGGGATGGTTCCTTGCTTATATTTTGGGGAGCTCGTCTGGGATTGGTCTTAAGTAGACACTGATTTGCAGATTACAGTCTTGTTATTTGTGAACCAGTCAAGGTTGCATAATGGCTGTCTGTGTATTAGAGGATTGGTGCAAGAGACTGATTACTGACCCTTGAAATTGCTTACTGGTGTTAGGCATACCAGAGACCTATGAGGAGGGCTCAACTGAAACACTTTAAGACTGCTAACTGCTATCGGCAGAAAGGTTATACTAGCATTACCTGTCCCGTGGTGACGTAGACCTGGTGTGCTCCTGCCTTTCCCTGGGTCTGTGTGATTACCTCTTACTGGCTTCTTTGGCCTTGTACTATATGCTGTTCTTACCCCCTCTCTTTGTTCCCTCTTTCTCCCAGTCCCCAACCTACTCCATGTTTTCTCTTCCTGTAGTTCTCATCCTATTCTTCCCTCCCCCGCTCTGCCACCACATGGCTTACCCACTAACTCACTAGCAGCCACTTGCATTTCCTGCACTTGCGTCTCTCTCACACCCATTGTGCAGCTTTTCAAGCCTCACGTCCCTCTTTGGTGTGGTGAGGTGGGGGAGAGGAAGAAACAGAAGCCAGCAGCCCAGCCGACCCTATCCTAAGTTCTCAAGTCTCCCAGTGTATTCTCAAATGTTCTCTGTAACAGATGGTATGACAGACACCTCTTCTTTTATAATAGTATTGATAATCTGCGTGTGTGTGTGTGTGTGTGTGTGTGTGTGTAATACACTGGGGTTAACTTACAAATTAAATAGTAAAGGGGGGGCTATAGAATTTGGAAATTAGTATGTAATTTGATTATGATTATGATTTTGTATTTCATTCATTTTGGGGGGGAAATTTAACTTCTATATTTTCTCTAGTCTTGTTTGAATTTTGCTTATGATCTAAAATCAATGAAGACAATATACAATAAAAATGACCTTCTGTGTTATGATTATTTGTTTTTTTCAGACCTGATACCTCATGGGAAGTGGTGCAGAGGGATTTTAAATTCTCTGTCAGCCACATGCTGGAAGAGCAGCTGTACTCTGCCCTCGCCTCTCAGGGATAACGAATGCCTTACAACTTGCTTTTGGGGGAGGAAGCATGTTGTATTTTGCTTCTCTGAACCTGTCACATGGCACTTGATTACTGATGCCTCTGATGAAAAAATGCAGCTGGAAGTTCATTTGTTACAAGAGCAGATCTGTTAATTAAACTTTTCCACATATATTGCAGGGCCCTGTATCTGAAAACAAAATAATAGCACTTCCTTGAAAAGACTCAAGGAAAACGATTAGATTATATGATTTTTTTGCACAGCAGAGTCTCCTTGGTGTAGTTTTGCATACTACTTACCAACATCATGCTATTCTTTGACCTTCATTTATGCCACACCTCCCTAAGCCTGGCCTGCTCAGACCAAGAGACACCTTGTCTGCCATTAGGCCAATCTCTATATACAAAACAAATGCTTTTCATAGAGCAGGGATGACAGAAATCCAGCAATATCATGTGCCGACCATTGAAAACTAGCCTATGGAGACATCCTCTTTGAGTTCCAGTGCACAGTGTTGGCAGATAAGAGTGTGCTCAGGGCAGGAAGAGACTGACAGCTGGTATTACACTGATACGGTCTTTAAGTCCATCCCCTCCCCCCACCTCACAGCCTCCTCCTGCCCCACCTTTTATGCAGAACAGTACAAGTAATTAGGCCACACTTCACACCATGGAACATAAGTGGGCTGTGCCCAGCCCTCTGTGGCTTTCTGTCTCTCTTGCAAATCTGGAAGACACAGACTTGTTTCAGAGAGCATGAACATTCCTCTACTATTGCTCTCAAGGGGGTGTAGCTACCTGAAAGGCAGTGGCATGAAGGAAGAATTTGACCTTCCTCCATTGCACCAGTGAGGGAACTACAGAGAGCAGCTTTTCAAGACCAGACAGAATTCCTCCTGGGATTGATCCAGGCTAGTGCCTGTGCCAGTATGAGTGCCAGCCTCCCAAAAGGGATGAAGAAAGATGAGGGTCTCCTCTCCACACCAGCGAGGAGACCAGGGTTGGTGTAAAATTGGGTTGGAGAGCACATCCTGCTCCTTTATTAGAGGGGCAGCTCTTGCACAAGCTCTCCTGGCCTTCCCAAAGTCATTGTCTCTAAATCTGGTAGGGTGGACCCACTTCTGAATTTAGTTGCACTGGTGTAAATCTAGGTTATCTCCAGTCAGGGGAATCACTCTGGGTGTACCTATATGAGCTCAAAACATGAATCAACATCTCTCTTGGGTAGTTCACTGTTGCATTCTTTTCACACTCCAGCCTCCCATTAGCTCCAGTGGGAGGTTCTGGTGCATATGCAGCATTGGCCCTTTAGCATTCTATTCTCCTTGGTTGGTGAATATCAAACCACTTAACTCTTGTTTTTGTTATTTAAAAAATGTGACACTGACTTTCCTTTGAGGGCTTTCTTCCAATATTATTACACTATGATAAGTGGTAGGGGGTCTGGGCCAATAAAGTCAGATGTTAAATGGAGCTTGAGGGTTTTCTTGTTATCACGGTGAATCATTATTTTTAAATGTGTTTCATTATCTCCATAATTTACTAGGGGATTTTCTGAGGAGTAAAGAGAAGAGGAGCTGCAGTAATAATCTATTGCCATGATTGCCATCATTAGCTGTTGTGTGTGACTGCTGCCTTTAATTCCCCATCATCTTGTGTCTTGGAGACATCATGTCCCTTCCTGTGTGTCTCTTGTATGATAGCCCTAAAGGATCAAAAAGATTGCTCCTCTCCTCAGCCACACAGAAGGTAACAGAGGGGTAAATCTACAGTTTGCTTGGAGATTGTAGAAACCTGTTTTATAAATGTACAGACTTTTTTAGATAAAATCTTGCTTTTACAGACAAAGTAGGGAGACAGTTTTCACAAGACCAGTTCTCTCACACAGAGCTGCAGAAACACACTTATTAATTTTAAACAGCTGAACACGGATTAGTGCGAAGTCCCCAAATGGCATATTGTAAAATGATCACTTCAGGCCTGGCTGTAGAGTGATCTGCTGGTGTCTCAAATAGCTGAGATAGCACTTCCATTAGAAGTTTAAATTGCAACTGAAAGAAAAAAAAAAGGAAGACTTTAGTCTGACAAGTCTTCGAGCAGAGGGGAAAAAACATTTGGCTGCTTCAACTATTTGACTACAGAGAAGGGACAAAAATCCCAAAGAGCTTGTTACCAAATTAATAAGGGCTACTTAAAACAGGAAATGAGAAAACTGGCAGCTGCAGTGTGCGCCAATTAGAAGAAACTGAGTTAAATTTCCTGCTCAAGCTGCTTTGAATCATTGTGCTAGTGCAAGTGGTCCTAACCAGTATTTCCTATAAGCCGTGCACTTGTGTGGCCATTCAAGAGAGATTTAAATGCTGCCCAGATGATTAGCAGAGCACCCACAGCAAGGTGTTTTGTTTTTACTGATGGAGCACAGTCACACATTCCTCAGTGCACATAAAAATGTATTCCGTACATGGATGGAAAAGATTAGAGGCAACACTGGTCCTAACCCCACTTCAGACAGCTACTGGAGGATAAGGGGATCCTCAAGTCGCCTAATGTCTTCTCAGCCTCTTCTCTGTGGTCCTGGGGAAAGAACGTGACTAGGTTATATCTGCAGCCAGGCAATCCCCTGCTGCATAAGGCCATGGCAGCCTTCATAACACAGAACAGCCACAGAGTTATGTCAGGAAACTGATCCAGCACCAACTTGCTCAAAGATCAAGGGGAGCAAACATTCCTTCAGGCCACCCTTTCACCTGACCTCCCGCCTGAGCTTTCCCAGGCGCAGATCTCAGCATGTGTTGTCTGGACTCGTTTCCATTGATATATGCATAATTAAAGGCCACTTTGAAAATCTAGACTACAGAGCTGAAGTTTAAGTAAATGTCAAAACAACAAATACAACAGACTCTTAGAACTGGAAGGGACCATGATAGGTTTTCTAGTATAGTTTCCTTGTACACCAAAAATCTCCCATGATGCTGATTCTACAACCTCCTAAGGAAATTTATTTCAATGCTTAACCACCTTGATAAGTAAGATATTTTTCCTAATGTCCAACCTAAACTGCCCTTTCTTCACTTCAAGCCTACTGCTTCTTGTCCTCTCCTCAGAGGTGAAGGATAACAATTTGTCTTTCTCTACCCTGTAACAACCGTATATATACTTGAAAACTGTTATCATGGCCCCTCTCAGTCTTCTTTTTTGCAGACAAAACACATCAATTTTTTCCTCAGGCCGTGCTCTCTAGACTTTTTGTTGTGCTTTTCTAGACTTTCTCCAATTTGTCCACATCTTTCCTGAAATGTGGCACCCAGAACTGAACAAGATACTCCAGTTGAGGCCTAATAAGCATGAAGAATATTTACTACTTGTTCCTTGCTTATAGCACTCTTATGAATATATCCCAGAATGGTAGGGATTTTTTGCAACAGTGTTACTATTGTTTTTTCATATTTAGCTTGTGCTCCATAATGACCCCAGATCCCAGTCTGCAGTACTCCTTTTTAGAGGTCATTTCCTGTTTTGTAGGCGTGCACTTAATGGTTCCTTCCCATGTGAAATATTTTGCCTTTGCCCTTATTGAATTCTATCCTGTTGATTTCAGACCATTTCTCAAGTTTCTCCAGATCATTTGGAATTTTAATCCCATCCTCCAAAGCATTTGCAAATCTTCGCAGCTCAGTATCATCTATAGCATGGGTTCCCAAACTGGGGAGCATGAAGAAATTCCACGGGGAGCGTGAGGTGTCCCAGCCTCCCCTCCCCCCTAAGTTTTGCTGCTATTTTTGTTTTTCGGCCCCGGTCAGTTCCTTTTTTTTTTTTTTTTTTGGCTCAACAAGCTTTGCTGCTATTGGGATGGGGGGCATGCGAGTTTCTCAAAAATCAAAAAGGGGGCACGATGCCAAAAAGTTTGGGAACCACTGAATTTTACAGGCTTTATAAAAGTGTATTCTGTATGCCATTATCTAAATCACTGAGAAAGATATTGAACAGAACCAGAACCAGAACTGATCCCTGTGGGCCCCCATTTGATATGCCCATCCATCTGGAATTTGAACCACTAATAATTACATTTCTTTAACACTTTAATAGCGTATTAAAGTACCATTTTCCAGATGTACAAAGGAGGTGTATTGCAGCAGCTATTCCAGCCAGATTTACTTCAAAGTTTGAAACTTAAGTACTTTTACTGATTTAACAAATAAAGCACATAAATTGTTTTACTAGTTGCAAGGAATACCAAGCAATTGCATTGAATGCTTTGCCTTCATGGAGGAATTCAGGGCATCAGCACATTTATTGGAATGTGATAAATCAGCTGGTGAAGGGGCTAAGCAACAACATTTGGGTCCAAAGTTAAAGGAGTCATCAGATTTGGGATTCTGGTAGAGACCCATCTCTTAACTGAGCACGTGATCATTATAGTGTAGGCCCTGCCTCTCAACTCACATATCATTAATTTTGCTCCCTTTCTTTTCTGTTTCTATTTACTTTCTTTGTTTTCTTTTAAAAGAACCATGAGTTTTATAACTCAAAATTATATTTCAGGAAGACGAGGTGAGGAGAACCATTACTTCTTACTCATGCACAAGGTAGCTCTGCATTGGCTTGACTCCTAAGGTCAGACAGACTGGAGTAGAAAGGAGGTTGATGTGCATTATCCCCCTTTCTGGAGGAATGAATTGCAAAGCCACTTGTGAGACACTTACATCACACAAATAAATGAAGTCCTGATTGTAGCCATCAGGTTGCTGACAGTTTTTAGGAATTTTATTTGACTACATTGTCTTAGTAAAATGCATAATAAAATGAATAAAAACCATGGGTTATATTGTGGCTGGTGTAAGCTGGTGCAGCTGCACTTTTGTAACCACAAAGGATCTCACCCATAATTTCTATGTATGGATGTATTATCAGTTTTATTAAAAGATAATGCAGTCATTTTTCTGTCATACTGTTAAGATATCTGTTCTCTCTAACACACATATATAAGGCTGGGATTGACACAGGGAGCTAAGGGCACCTACCTACCATTGGCATGTGATTTGGATGCTAACCACCTTATATTCTAGAAGTCTCTGTCTAAATGTATATGCTTAACAAATGTTTACTCCAGAAGCCACAACAGCTTTTAACATATATTACTATTTTTAAAAATGCCTCAGAGGCACCTTTGACCAGAAATTGAAAGAATATGCTTGCAACAAAATGGTGTGGTGTGGCATTAACTTGTATTTGTACAGGGACAGACATGGACAAGCTGAACAAAGCAGTCAAAGGTGACCAGAGGCATCAGAATATGTTTGCTATATTCTTTGAAATATAAAAGCTAATGACACCTATTGAAACTGGAGGCAGGATGCTTCAAGTGGCCATACTCATGTGTATTTGAATTAGTACTCATTATTCACTATCTTAAGAAGGCAATAGCGACCAAGTGATCTCTTTGTGTTACAAAAATTCCAGTCTGTAACTGTAATACAGTGAAATTCATGGTTGGAATTTGTGATTCTTACCACATAATTAACAGTATGAGTTCCAGGAACCATGACTGTATTACAGCACAGCTCAAAAGTTCTAAATATAGAGTTTGTTGGTGTTTGAGAGTGCATGTGTGTCTGTCTGTCTGTTCCTCGTAAACAGTAGAGTTATAACCACCAAATTTGTCATGCAGCTTCTTCTTATCATAACAAAGCAAGGTAAGGGTTTGGTTCTGCCAGGAAAATGGGATGTGCTGGGAATGAGATTGCTTCTCATAAAATGGGAAGGGAGGGCTCTGCTATTTAATGACAACATGGGGGCAGAAGGAGGTATGGCATGGGAAGTAGGGACAGTTATACTATATAATGACCAGAGGAGGGCAGCAAGGGGCCAGAGATGGAGACCAGGACATCTATAACCTTATTGGGGCATCAGGGGGCCAAAATGGAGAAAGGGACAGCTATCTACTATGTATTTGAGAGTTTGTCTGTTTGTGCATCTGCCTGTGTTTCTGTCCTGCAGTTGGGAGGCATGCACTCCTCCCCCAGGCTGTGTCAGGTGAAGCTGCAGAGTCCATGGAAGAGCGCTTCTCACTAGATCCCCAACTTGCTGTGGTGTGAGTGGGCTGGGGTAGTCCTCTGTTCCTATTACAGCCTGCATACTGAACCCCTCATCCCCAGCCCTACCTCAGAGCAATGATTTAAATGAAAAAAAAAAACCCAAAATTAATTAAGGACCTGAGCAATGCTGGGTAAACCTTCTAGTATATATATTCCAGAATTAAGTTTGGTGTGTATTATATATATTACAATCGTCCAATTTTGTAGATTACACTTCACTGAGAATTGAGCTGTATTAATTCACACTTAATAGCTTGACAGCACCATGCCTTCAGTTTTATGTCTACTGATATAATAGGAATGAATCATAACAACAGAATATAGGTTCTGTCATCTCATATTACTTAAGTCTGACATCCAAATCACAAATAAAAAATTTTGGCCTAATGCCACAGACTTGAATTTTTAATGTTGGTTGGCTGACAAAGGCTGATTGGAGTAAATATGTTATAGACAATGAGCTCTTAACCCTAGAGGCAGTTCCTCTCAGCCAGGGTGATGTTTGTTTTCCAGTTAATGTGACAAAGCTGCCATTGCTGCTATCACTGTTATAACTACCTAAGTGATATAGCTACCAAGGGTGAGATTTTGAAAGGTATGTACCTAAAGATTGGTAGTAAATATTAATCTTTTATTATTCTTTTAATATTAAATTATCATAATTTCTTGGCCAAACATAGAACTGGAAGGAACTTAATGAGGTCATCAAGTCCCCTGCACTCATGGAAGGACCAGATATCATCTAGATTATCCCGCATAGAAGTTTATGAAACCTACTCCTTAAAACCTCCAATGATGGAGATTCTGCAACCTCCCTGGGCAAATTATTCCAATGGTTAACCACTCTGACAGTTTGGAAGTTTTTCCCAATGTCCAACCTCACTTGTTGCAACTTAAGCCCACTGCTGTTTGTCCTGTCATTAGAAGCTACAGGAGAATAATTTCTCTCTCTCCCCCTTGTAACAAACTTTTAGGTCAGTGGTAGGCAAATACAGGTCTGTGGGCCAGATCCAGTCTGCCAGAGTTAACCCTTTGTGGGCCCCCACACTGCCATATTTTCCTGCGCTTCTGGAGGCACGGGAGATCACAGTTCCCAATGGCCACAAATGGCCATTCCTAGCCAATAGGAGCTGGGATCACCTGTACCTGTGGAGGTGCAAGTAAATATAATTGCAGTGACCCGTAAGGGGCTAACCCTAGTCAACTGCCAACATTTTATTGCCCATCCCTGTTTTAGGTACTTGACATCTGTTACCAAGTCCCTCTCAGTCTTCTTTTTTTTTTTTTCCAGACTAAGCAAACCCATTTTTTTCAATCTTCTCACATAGGTCATGTTTTCTAAACCTTTAATCTTTTTGTTGATCGTCTCTGGACTTTTTCCACTTTGTCCATATCTTTCTTGAACTGTAGCATTGTGACGGGGCGCCCTTGCCCCGCCCCCTCTCACAGCTGGCCATGGTGCTTGGGGGTGAGCACTGCAGTGCACTGAAACCCTGCAGCGCATGCTCGAGTGCCCAGAGGGATCCTTAAAAGCGGCACCAGTGTGCTCAGGGAGAGGGGCCAGCAGGAATCTGGAAGCAAAGGCCGGGAGGTGGCGGAGCAAGGGAGGAGAGTCCCAGGAGGGGATGGGGGAAGGTGAAAGGAGGAGAAAGGGAGAGGAAGGAGTGCCTGGCATCCAGGAGAGTGGGGCCAGGCGGAAGGGAGCCAGACCCCTCTAGGAGGCCCGGAGACAGAACACAGCCAGAAAGGCGTGTGGGGAGAAGCAGAGGTGAGGGTGATAGGGGAGAGATGCCTCACACAGTGGCCCCCTGAGGGAGTACTAAGCTTCTCGAGGACAACGGAGAGGAGCAGCTCGGGGCAGGCAGGCAAGCCGCAGGACCACCGCTGGCCCCCCCTGTAGTGGAAGACTCACAGGCGAGCGACAGAGCCAGGAGCCTGGGGGCCACTGAAGCCAGTCATGAAACGGGAGCCTCTCAGACAAGGTTCTTATCTTGGCTCAGTGACAATGGATGGGAGGCGGTGGTGAGGTGCAGAAGCCGCATTTGAGGATAGAGCAGACGGCAGAGCCTATAGTGGGGTATGAAATGGCCCTGGGCAGAGGGGAGCTAGCAGTTGCTGGAGATAGCACCAGAACCGGTTCTATCCAACACCCTGAAGGACTAGTCCCTATCCTGAGGGTCCTGGGCTGGGGTCCGGTGGAGTGGGTGGGCCTGGGCCCCCCTACCCCACCTCTGCCAACAGAGATGCAGGCAGAGCTAGGCCGAAGGCTGGGACTAGTACCAAAAGACTATTTGACACGAGCATCTGGCTGTTCCACCGGGGTAGGCTGGGGAATGAAGCAGGAGTTGGTCCCCTATGCAACAGCTACCAGTGGGAGGTCCGCGGGCAGGAAAGCGGGCAACCGGGGAAGGTCCTTAGAGTCCTGTAGGCCACGACCCCCCTGGACACCAGCAATAAGCCTCATTGCCAGGGATTGGGCCTCGTGACCACCAAAACAGGTCTAGAATAACTTGGGATGGCATGCCCCCGTCTGCTGCGGGAGGGTTCACCACCCCACAAGCATCCATAGGCCACTAGGGCCATTGACAAGTATCCAGAACTGAACACAATATTCCATTGAGGCTAATCAGTACAGAGCAGAATGGAAGAATTATTTCTCCTCTTTTGCTTACAACACTCCTGCTAATATATTCCAGAATTAGGTTTGTTTATATTCTTGTTTGGGTTTTTAGGGTTTTTTTGGGGCAACAGCATTACATTGTTGAAACATATTGAGCTTGTGGTCCACTACAACCACTAGATCCTTTTCCATAGTATTCCTCCTTAGGTAGCCATTTCCCATTCTGTATGCGTGAAACTGATTGTTCCTTTCTAAGTAGAGCATGTTGTATGTGTCCTTATCAGATTTCATCCTATTTGCCTCAGACCCTTTCTCCAGTTTGTCCAGATCATTTTGAATTATGACCCTAAACTCCAAAGCACTTGCAACCCCTCCCAGCTTGGTATCATCCACAATCTTTATGCCATTATCTAAATCATTAATGAAGATACTGAATAGACCTGCACCCACTACTGATCCCTGGGGAACCCACTCATTATGCCCTTCCAGCATGACTGTGAATGATTAACTCTCTGGAAATGGTTATCTAACCAGCTATGCACCCACCTTACAGTAGCTCCATCTAGGTTTTATTTCCCTATTTCGGAGGTCTCCAACCCCTTTACACCCAAGATCACATAATGACATGGTTTTAGATACATTTCATAATTGATAAAATAGTGGATTTTTTAACAGATTTCTTTAGTTTATCAATTAAGTAACGCAAACACCATGAAAAGGCGTTCATGGCCAATAACTTTTTTTGGTCTTTATTCAAGTATGTAAAGAGATGCCTGTTATTATGTATGTGTGTTAATGGATAAAATGTTGTAATTGGTAAAGGATATTCATAAATATTCTCTAATCGATAAACTTAGTAATTGACAAAATAGCAAAGGAGCATGTGATATAGCAGGTGTCATCTATAATAAATGTATCAGCAAATTCTTAATGTATAGATTAATGTCTAAGCATTAAGAGCTAATTATAGTCACAGATGGTCCTAGTAACGATAAATTTGTTACCAATATTATGTGCTCACTGATTCAAAATAAGATCAAGCATGAACAAAAGATTTGTCTTGGTTTTGAACAGTATAGAAGAGGTAAGTTTTAGAGAGTTAGTCAGACGTGAACTCAGGTAGGCTGTCTCACTTAACTAGTCTCATATTTGGTACATAGGTTTCCTATTCTGTATAGTGCTGCATTAAGCATTCTTTGAATGTCGCATTAAATAAAACATCAGCTGGGTTAGTTATTTAACAGCATGACTCATTAAATCCAAACACTTCAAGATGCAAATAGGTGACCACTACAGTTTTTCAAAAGCACCCAGGCAAATGACTGCCCATTAAAACGAATGGTAGTTAGTTGCCTAAATACCTTTGAAGATATGGGTCTAAGTCACTTATAAAAACAAAACTTAGGAGCCTAAGTCACTAAGCCACTTTCAAAATTTTCCCCCAAATCTCCATAAGGTTGTCAATGCTTCCAAATTTAATTTAATTCCAAATATCAGTACAGAAAACATGCAAACAAACAAAAGGAGCAGTTTTGTGTGGACCTGTCAGCTGGTGATCATGGAAGCTGATAGTAAATTAGAGGCAGAGATGTTAAAGAGATGCACCATGAAAATAGAAAATTTCACTGCAGGGATGAAAAGTATGGGACACAGAATCAATGTGTTTTCAGTACTGCATGCTGCACTGTGGAACAACTTCCTGGAGCATATTTGTCTGAGGTTTATCCTAGACTTTCAGAGTCTACTGCAAATTATGCCTTTTTATAGCGGTATATCAACAGCAACAGGTACTGAAGAACCAAGAGAAAGAGATGAAAGAGGAAGAAATGAAATGAAGTAGAAGGATGGAAAACAGATTTTGTATTAAGCAAGTGATTTGTCAGGGAGATGGCAAGAACAGTGTCCATTTCACTTACCCTTGTGGTTTGTGTAATTTGTGTGTCATGTGCCTATATATAATATCCAGATAGTAACACAAAGATGCCAACACACCTTTTGACATCCTTTGAAAAGGCTCTTTTCTTTTTCACTATATATAGAGAAAAAAGCTTCACTGAATTAGAGATGCAACTTTAGAGTTGTATACGCCATAGAAATCCCATGTCACACAAACCAGAGGAAATCAGTTGCAATGTTTCCAGAGGTATGAGCGGGGAACATGTTTAATAACTCTAGAATAAACTTAAACTGCAAAAGTAGTTGGGGCAGCAGTCCGTACTGAGGGTGTAACACCAAGATAGCATAATATTTTTCTGCCATTTACATAGCATATATGGGCCCCCGGCCACACAGCTAGACACCTGAGCCCAGGCAGAGCTCACTGCAGCCAGAGATAGAATGAATCAAATCCAGAGTTTCTGGACTGAGCTGCGGTTTGTTTTTTTTGGCCATAAAACCAAAAAAAAATTTTTTTTCCAAAAGCCCCCCCCCTTGGATTTTGTTTTACAATTGCCAAATGTCTGGTCTTTTTACCCTCATTTTGCTTTGCTAAAAGATCTTCTGGAGGTAGGAAGAAATCAGTCTGTTTGGTTTAGTTTGAGCTGATTTGGTAGGTGTGGCACTCTGACTCAAAAGAGCACCTTGAAACCCCCATATTCAGCACTGTCACATCATTAGGATATGTTCTGTACAAAGTATGCCTTAGAAGGCATCATTTTAAAAGGCTTGATCTGTTGAACATGTGCTATTTTGTTATGAGTGTGCTACCAAAATATGTTGTGAGGTTGAGAGCACTCACAACCAGCCTTTCAGGCAGAACAGTGGAGGAGCTAGTCACTCTTATGGCCCATTAAAGGGACTCCAATCTCCCAAGAAGAGTATACAATGAAGACTTCTCAGAGCTGGCATATAAACCCTGTTTGGCCCACTTCATAGCAGAGGATCTTTCCAGCAAGATGGAAGAAACCGTACAAAGAGAGGGAGTGACAGCATAACATGGGAGCTCAGTTGGGCTGTAGCTGCCAAAGGTGCCAAATGCCTAGTCCAAAGCTGGGGAACTGCCACAGACCCTTGTAGCATGGTGGACTGGCTGACACTGCTAGACCCGTCTATGGACCAAAACCCAGAGGAGTTGTTGGGATTGCCACCGGTCTTCTTCCTGGATGAGCCAGAGAAACCCATACAGACCCAGGTTCCTTGGTAAGTAGCCTGCAGGGAGGAAAACTAGTGAGAGCTGGCCTGTGAGAAGGTCAGTGTGTTGTGGGCAGATCTCTACTAACCCAGTGGAGGATCCCACCACCGTTAGACCACTGGATTGGGATGGAACATGGAGTTGGCAAGCCTGCATCCCCCTACCATCCCACCCCTCGAGTGGTAATAATCTTCTGTAGGCAAGAGGGTTGACATCTGCTGATTGAGGACACTAGACTCTCCTCCTGCCTGAGCTCCCCTAGCCTGCAAGTTGGGTGCTTTATCCTGGCCTGAGACTGGAGGATTTGACCTGCCCTGACTAAAGGCCTGGGCTCTGAACTATTTGGCGCTCAGCCCTGAACCCAGGACCAAGAAACCAGACTCTGGATCACCCTACTCCAACTAAAAGCTCGATCTACTAAATGTTTGTCTGCAGCTTGGCCCAGAAAACAGGTCTGAGCTAGAGACCCTAACTGCTTATCACTCTGCCCAGACTGCCAAGAGCCTCAGGCCTAATTCCCCAAGTGTGAGCAACATCCTGTGACATAAGGAAGCAGAATGGCCTTCTACTTGCCCAGAGGGGAGGGGCCACTGCTAATCCTTTACAGTGAGACACTGCTTGATTTAAATCATGTTTAGTTTATGGAAATTATAATTTAGTTTTTTCCTTAAGTAATCTACTTCGAGTTCTTTGCTCACTGCTTATAATCACGACAAATCTGTCTTTCTGTAGTTAATAAACCTACATTATGTTTTATCTAAAACAGTATATATTGTTTGGAGTACTTGGGAAACCTCAGCTCCACAACAAACCTGGCGCATGTCCTTTTCTTATTGAGTGAGGGGAGGACTGGGTTATAAAGGTATGCTGGACAGGCTACTGACCAGGACATAACAGCACAGCTCAGGGGAGCAAAGCTGGAGAGCTGGGGGGAACTGGCTATACTATAGCCTCCCTATTTTTAATTCATGAATGGCTGGGAGAATCAGTCATGTTAACTCAGAGGGGTGCATCCCTTCCTGTGGATATCATTGTGAGGGCCGTAGCTATCAGAGGTTTGCAGCATGTCACAGCATCACGTCAAGAGAGGAAGCCCAGATTGGTAGGACCAAGGGGTCAGTGGTGCCCTGGTTCCAGGTTACACTCTGGGGGCACCCTTCACAGTAGGTCAATAATTATAGTCCTGGGACAGTATGCATGTATCTTGCAGGAGTTTTCGTTCCATGGATGATGAATAATGACCCCCCCTTCATGCAAGACAGGTAGAATGTTAAGGCCCCAGCTGTGCACAAAAGCTAGTGAAAACCCTAGCTAGGGACAGACTACAGGATGAACCTCTCTAGTCTGCCACTCTGTGGTCTGGCAACTTCATGGTCCAGCATGATTTAGTTAGCTGGATAGCCATTTATCCTGGGTATGGCCAAGTTTCCTGTGGTCCCATAAAGTTTGTTCACAGCCACTAGTCCTGACTCTCAGTGTTCAGTGTTGTTATTTAGCTCTAATTTATCCCTAAAAGTCTTCTTAAGGGCCTGTAAGTTCAGAAAATTCTCTGGTTCGGCAACAGTCAGGTTCCGAGGGGGCTGGACTAGAGAGGTTCAACCTGTACCATCTTTTCATGATAGTTCTCAGCTCCCATATGGTCTATAATTAAGAGGGTCTGAGGTGACAAAGACTTGTATTGAAGAATTTTAATAAAAAGGGGTTGAAAGTTTCACAAGTGTTCACAAAAAAAATTGTCCCATTTTTAACCAGCTATACTCAAGTAGCTACCTTATGTACCTTTCTAAATAGAACTATTTCCTACATAGAGTTATATTTGGTATGTATCTTTGCTCTGTAGCTACATTTAAACATATGCTAGAACTCTGTTCCTTTTGTTTATATCCTACTTAAAAGAGTCATTCTTGAAAGATGCATTCTGTGCTGTGCAGTTCTGTTGGTGTCCTAAGTGCCTCAGCCAAGGAGGGGGTTTTAAATGGAGATCACACAGAGGCTGTTACTTGGGTATCCCTGTGCATTTAGGCTGTTTCACTGCGATAGAGACAGAATTGAGGTGTCTGAAAAAAGTCTGTGATAAGTAGCCAAACACTTCTTTTATTCCCTCGCACAGGCTAGACAGGAGTTTGGCGTACATTTAAAACTTGCCTAACTGCTTCTGCAGAGTGTGTATCTTCCCTTTTGTTATATTCTTTAAAGAAGTTTATTTGTCACTGACATTTCTCTGGTGTCAGTCTAGGCACGATGTCCACTGAATATAGGATGCATCCTTTCCAATGGGAAAAGTACCTGGAGTTTAAAAATAAATAAATATCCCTGTGTGAGAAAAAAAACCCATTTGTCTCAAGGATATGTCAATTCCTACGGTCAAAATTAAGATAGTGATTAGAGAAATATTTGTTTCCTTTAAAAAAAAAAAACCTGGAAAAAAATATCAGGTAGATCCTGGTGCCTGTTTCAGTGGCTTTGTGCCACGCACTCTAAAATCTTTCTTTGTGGCCATAAATTTACTACAACGGTGAATATACAATGACAGTAACTCATTTGCTACAATTACAAACCACACACCTATTTAGATTGTAAGCTGTTTGTGGCAGGGACAATATATATTTTTTGTGTGTGTATCTATACTTATCCAGAGATCGACAGTCTGGAGATTCATTTACCGGGTCTAGTAAGGATCACTATATCGACCGCTGATGGCACCCCTGTCAACCCCAATACTCGATAGGGTCACAAGGAGTAAGAGAAATCAACGGGAGAGTTTCTCTCACTCCTTGGGATTCCAGGGAAATTCGACTTCAGGTATGTCAATTCCATCTATGCTATTCTTGTAGCTGGATTTATGTATCTGAAGTGAACTTTTTCCCTAAGTGTAGATCTGGCCTTTGCATTGTTCCTAGCACAATCAGCTCTCAGTTCTTGACTGTAGCTGAGAGGTGTTTGTAGGATAAAGAAAGAGCCTGAAGCATGGGCCTGGTGTGAGGCCTGAAGCCTGAACCAAAGTGAGCAAGAATTATACTATGAGTAACAGACAGGCCCTGTCAAAAGCAAAAGTTTGCCTGTAAGTCAGTGTCTGGGACATGAACTCAGCACTGATATTGCTAGCACTGCTAAAACACACAGACCATATAAATACATTGCACCAGGACAATATAAGGATGCCCCAACCTAGCACGTTATCAAATAGTTTGACAAAGTGATGAATAGCGATATTGTGTCTGAAACGTCAGGAGTGAAAGCACTACAACAGGTGGTGAATAGGAATGGCTGTCTGAAATGTCAGGAGGAAACTATAAGGGGAAGTACCAAATGTGTCATTAACATGTAAGATGATACATACGGTAATGTATCATAGATTGTTTGTCTCAGCCTATACATGTTGGGATACCCTGACTTAATTCTTTGGCTGGCCTAGGGGGCAAGAGTGAAATCCATACTATTGAGTGAGCAGGGTTCCTTGTCACAGGTACATATGTGTAGTGATTCAGTGGTGAGTCTGTCTACTGACAACTATTACTGTACTTCATTTGACAATAAACGTGACTCAGGTTCCTTTGTATCTTATCACAGTCTGTGGTCTTTGGGAGCTCTCTTGAAGGCTATTATGCTAGCTATCCATCACAGCTGGTATGATATACAGCGGGAGCATATGAAAACACACAGCCAAACGTTTATCATCACTGATAGAGCAGGAGACCTATCAGGACACCACACTGGTGAGTCCTGAACTACTACATTACTGTTCTGATCTTCTACATTGTTTACCTCCATAAAAAAGAAAATAATAAAACACTGTCTGCATTCTACAAAGAAAGCCGCAAACTAGCTAATACATATTCCAACTGCGTACACAATTCACAGGGAGTAGCTCCTTCTGATATAGTCAAAGTGTCACGCTTCATACCATCTATTATTTAATTAGTGCATTTATATGTGTGTATAAATATATATCGTGTAAATAAATCAAAGGATTTGGGGGAAATGGAAAACCTCAATGGGGCAAAGCCTGATCCCCTCCCTCAGTGCTCCATTGCAAACAGATGCTGATGTAGTGGCTCTGCACAACTGCCCTGTTGGACACCAGCAAAGGAATTTTGACTGGGGGATATAATTCAAGTAACTGGATGCCCTAGTAGTCATAACTGTTCGCTGGGCTCTGTTACTATCTAGCACAATGCACAGCAGCCTCAGGATCAGGTGGGCATAAAGGTGTTTTCAATCTTTCCCTCTTCCTGAGAAAAAAGAGGTCCAAAAAATCAGAAACTACGTTCTTACTCCTAGACTTTAAGGTCAGAAGGGACCATTATGATCATCTAGTCTGACCCCCTGCACAATGCAGGCCACAGAATCTCACCCACCCACTCCTAGAATAATCCCCTCACGTATATCTCAGATATTGAAGTCCTTGAAACAATGGTTCAAAGACCCCAAGATGCAGAGAATCCTCCAGCTGTGATCTGTACCCCATGCTACAGAGGAAGGCGAAAAACCTCCAGGGCCTCTGCCAATCTACCCTGGAGGAAAATTCCTTCCCGACCCCAAATATGGCGATCAGCTAAACCCTGAGCATGTGGGCAAGACTCACCAGCCAGACACCCAGAAAGTTCTCTATAGTAACTCCTATCATCCCTCCATTGACCTATTTACCACTGATAATGAATGGTGAATTAGTTACTAAGATCATGTTATCTCATCAAACCATCCCCTTCATAAACCCATCTAGTTTAATCTTGAAGCCAGATAGATTTTTTGCCCCCACCATTTCCCTTGGAAGGCCATTCCAGAACCTCACTCGTCTAATGGTTAGAAACCTTCATCTAATCTCAAGTCTAAACTTCCTACTAGCCAGCTTATATCCATTTGTTCTTGTGTCCACATTGGTATTAAGCTTAAATAATTCCTCTCCCTCCCTGGTATTTATCCCTCTAATATATTTAAAGAATGCAATCATGTCCCCCCTCAGCCTTCTTTTGGTTAAGGTAAACAAGCCAAGCTCTTTGAGTCTCCTTTCATAAGACAGGTTTTCCATTCCTCGGCTCATCCTAGTGGCCCTTCTTTGTACCTGTTCTAGTTTGAATTCATCCTTCTTAAACATGGGAGACCAGAACTGCACACAGTATTCCAAATGGGGTCTCACCAATGCCTTGTATAATGGCACTAACACCTCCTTATCCCTACTGGAAATACCTCGCCTAATACATCCCAAGACCGTATTAGCCTTTTTCACGGCCATGTCACAATGGCGGCTCATAGTCATCCTATAATCAACCAGGACTCCGAGGTCCTTCTCCTCCTCCGTTACTTCCAACTGATGTGTCCCCAGCTTATAACTAAAATTCTTGTTATTAATCCCTAAATGCATAACCTTACACTTCTCACTATTAAATTTCATCCTATTGCTATCACTCCAATTTACAAGGTCATCCAGATCTTCCTGTATGATAGCCCGATCCTTTTCTGAACTGGCAATACCTCCCAACTTTGTGTCATCCGCAAATTTTATCAGAACACTTCCACTTTTGATGCCAAGGTCAGCAATAAAAAGATTAAATAAAATTGGCCCCAAAACTGATCCCTAAGGAACTCCGCTAGTAACCTTCCTCCAACCTGACAGTTCATCTTTCAGTATGACCTGCTGTAGTCTCCCCTTTAACCAGTTGCTTATCCACCTCTCAACTTTCATATGAATCCCTATTTTTTCCAATTTAACCAATAATTCCCCATGTGGTACTGTATCAGATGCCTTACTAAAGTCGAGGTAGATTAGATCCACTGCATTTCCTTTATCTAAAAAATCTCTTACTTTCTCAAAAAAGGAGATCAGGTTGGTTTGGCACAATCTACCTTTTGTAAAACCATGTTGTAATTTGTCCCAATTGCCATTAGCCTCAATGTCTCTAACTACTTTCTCCTTTAAAATTTTTCTAAGATCTTGCATACTACAGATGTCAAACTAACAGGCCTATAGTTACCCGGGTCACTTTTTTTTTCTCTCTTAAAAATAGGAACTATATTAGCAATTCTCCAGTCAAATGGTACAATCCCCGAGTTTAGAGATTTATTAAAAATTTTTGCTAATGGACTTGCAATTTCATGTGCCAGTTCCTTTAATATTCTTGGATGAAGATTATCTGGGCCCCCCGATTTACTCCCATTAAGCTGTTCAAGTTTGGCTTTTACCTTGGATATGGTAATATCTACCTCCATATCCTTAGTCCCATTTGTTATGTTACCATTATCCCTAAGCTCTTCATTAGCCTCATTAAAGACTGAAGCAAAGTATTTGTTTAGATATTGGGCCATTCCTAGATTATCCTTAACCTCCACTCCATCCTTAGTAATTAGCAGTCCTACTTCTTTTTTTTTGTTTTTTTCCTATTCTTCAGTGAAGATCTGAAGGCTTGTTACTGTGTCCATATCTTAGCCAATCCCAACACATTATACTGCAGTAACTATAAAAAGTGAGTACTTGTAAATAAGTATCATACAGAGACTACAAGAGTTTCCCTTTAGACACAGAATAGGAGATGTCTGTCATAACTGTGTGGGAACAGTTGGCCACACACTTGGCTTTTAATGGCTTCTCTTTTGTGGATGTGCTCTAAACATTCATTTGTTAGGCATTTTTTTGGAGAAATTGTCAGTGTTCTTTAGGTTAAATGGAAAATAAATTTTTTTGCACATAGTTTGCAAAGTAAGATTTACATTGCAAAGTTGCAAAGAATCATAGAAATTATTTTCAAGGAAATAATAGGGATATATAAAGATTTTTCTTGTTTGCACTTTCATTTCTTCCACACTAGAGTAAAAAGGTGTCACATCTTTCTGCCTTCAGAGTAGACAGGTAAATGTTTGCAAATGCAGTCTATAAGTGGCTTAATCACGCAATCACTACTGCTCAATGCATCAAGTTTCAGAAATCACTGTCTTTTCACTTATTCATATATTCAGTTGCATGTTCATTTATAGTGTTCTTGAGTGAACATTTCATCATGCACATTCCCTCTGGAAAGTGTTGTCCAAAATCTATCCTTAGTCATCAGAAGTATGCTAGCCTTAATCTTCTTGGCATAAACATAGAAAGCTGTCATCTCCTGAGAATAGGCTGTTTTTTGACTCAATGTTTCTTCAAGTGATAAAGAAAAACTGTGGCTTCTTATCTGGTATTGAACTAACAGAGTGTTAACCACATGGGGAAAGATTTCAGGCATTCATGAAAGTTAAAAAACAACAACATGAAATGCAGGCAAATAACTGTGCCTCAGGTTAATTTCTGTTTTCACAGCCATGCATACAACAGGGGTAACTTGATAGTTTGGCTTCATACCCTGATCATGAGAATGAATCAGGTGATTCTGTCTGAAAACATATTGTTACAATATAACTAACCAGTTCAGACAAATGCACTATTAACAGTGTGTACCCCACATATCTGATTAATAAGAGAGCCATGATTGTTCTGTTTGGGGCAAGAATTGAATATTTTGTGCAGGTTTTCTTCTTACTTTACTGTTTTTCATTTTCCCCTCCTTTTTCCTATTTCTATCACAAAAAAATTCAAGCAAAATGGAAATTTTATAAACATGAATTAAACTTACTGGAAGCTATGAAAAAAGCTTATGAAAAAGCTATGAAAGTTATGAAAAAGCTTATGAAAAATGTTGTCAAAGTTACATCCACTTAAATGGAGGTAGACTTATTTCTAGAAGCTAAGCATCTAGTCCGATAAGTACAATAAGAATGCATAAGACCTGGAACTATGGATGTGGTAATGCTGCAGGATCCCGAGACTTGAAACGATGTCCATTTATGGACAGGGTTTACAGTTTTGTTCAAGGCTCTCAATAGCCTCACTGTACAAATTGTTCTAAACCCCCTGTAAGAGTGCACTTGTTGAGTCATGTGTTGTTGATTTCCTACATTAATTTTTGTTCCTGAAGCAATGACCAAAGGAGAATGGTTTGGGACTGCAAATCTCTATCCCATCAACCTGTGAACCAGTTTGATGGAGACTGGAAAGAAGAAAGCTGATCAGAAAGTCTAGCTCCAGCCTCTTTTGGACCCAGAATTGTACTGGTTATCCTGAAAAGAGTTGCAATTAACATGGTTTGTTTGAAGTACTATTCCAACTGTACAAATGGCCTCCTGACAAGTTTCAAAATGACAATCTAGATCAAACCAAGAGCAAAGGACAGATCTTCAGATGGTATAAATTACCAAAGCTCCCCAACTGAAAAACTACCTCCAGGTTACCTATGAATTAAATAAAACATCCTTTTTTCTCTCCAGACATATCTGATTGCATATTGAGAACAGAAAAGTGAAAGGATTCTGATAAAATAAAGTAATCATTACTCTGGGTATGTCTAGACTACATGCCTCTGCTGACAGAGGCATGTAAATTAGACTACCCGACATAGTCAATGAAGCAGGGATTTAAATATCCCCCCTTCATTAAAATAAAAATGACCACCGCGCTGTGCTGGCTCAGCTGATCGTTGGCACAACGCAGCAGTCAAGACGTGGATCGGTCGACAAGGGAAGCCTCTCTCAACCGATCCTGTAAACCTCGTTTCACGAGGCATAAGGGATCCGTCGACAAAGGCTTCCCTTGTCGACCGATCTGCGTCTTGAACTGCCGCGTTGTGCCGATGATCAGCTGAGCCAGCACAACGCAACAGCCGTTTTTATTTTAATGAAGCAGGGGATATTTAAATCCCCGCTTCATTGACTATGTCGGGTAGTCTAATTTACATGCCTCTGTCGGCAGAGGCATGTAGTCTAGACATACCCTCTTTGTTGCCACCCTGGAGAGAAGACAAACAGCTTAGCTCTGCTTTCAGCCACCTACCAGGCCCTTATCTTCTTCTCTTTAATTAGTTTTCTTCTCACATAATCCAATTTTCAAAATAAAAATAAGAGACAGAATTACTTCTTTAAAAAAAAGTGATTCAAAGTAAGCCCACAGCATTGTGCAGGATCTATCTACAATTACATAAATATGTTCCCCAGTACGCATTATTTAAAAACCAAACCCCAGAGATTTGGTCACCCTATGGAAAGATCTACAGTCAGAGGAAAGAAAACTCCATAACCTTTTCTGCCCTGCAGAACTACACCATTGTAACTGGATCAGACTGACAATCAGGACAAGCTGGAGTGATGCATTACATCCCCATTAACACTGTGATTTATCCATGTTAACTATTGCAAGCCCTGTGATTATTCAACCAATCCCCAAATGACAAGAACAATTAAGAGGAGCAGGTGCATGTTGTCTATAATGTCTATTTCCACCTGTTCACAGCTTGCTTTGATCCATGGGATGCTGTGAATGAATTTGTCCTGGGCAATTAGCTGCAAACATTTCCTGAGGGATAGGAGCTAAGGGATTGTCTACATGAGAATGTTCCACTGATTTCCCTTCAACTGGTTTTTAAGCAGATACATTTAAAGCAATACAAAAATAAAAATGTTTGGACATACTTATGTGCAGTGAAGTGGTAGCCATGTCACTCCCAGGATATTAGAGAGACAAGGTGGGTGAGGTAATATCGCTTATTGAATCATCTTCTGTTGGTGAAAAAGACAAACTTTCAAAGTTACACAGAGATGAAGAAGATAAAAGATATTATGTCACCCACCTTATTTCTCTAATATCCTGGGACTGACACAGCTACAGCTATACTGCACACTTTCATTACAGTCTAACAGCGTCTTACGTTGGTTCAGCTTCAGTTTGTCACTAATTGATTTAAACCAAACTGAAATAAGCCACTCTTAACCTGAGTTAACTTCATTGGTTTAAAAACCACAGTTTAAGTCTGTCCAGGACATTGTTTTCATCTACACAAGCTCCAAGTCCTGTTACACTTGCAAATGCCATGCCAGAAAGTCATCAGAACTTTGAAGGCCTACAGCTTTATGATGAGAAGGGAAGTTCCAGTTGGGATAGAAACAAACAACCTCCCTCCCCAATGCATTCTTTATTATTATTTAAATTTGTTTATGTTACATAGCTCTAGCACCTATACAAGTCTCTCAGCCACCATCTTATGAGAAGAGCTAGTCATAATTCATGCAACTTTTCGTTAAAATGTTTGAATTCCAATGAACAATGCTGTAAAAATCTAAATTCAGAATATCCCAACCAGCTTCCCACAAGTTAACTCAGGGTTCGTTTAGACTGCAAGCTTCTTTCGAAAGAGAGCGTCCACACCTCAAAACCGGATGGAAAAAGCAATCTACTTTTTCAAAAGAGAGCATCCAGACTGCATGGATGCTCTCTCGAAAGAAAGCCCTGATTGCTATTCACAGAATGGCCACCAGGGCACCTGTGCTTTTTTTGACTGCCTCTTCTTTCGAAAAATATCCCTGTTCTGCATCCACATACGCCTTTTTTTTGAAAGAGCTCTTTTGAAAAAGGCATTCTTCCTCATAATTTGAGGTTTACCAAGGTCAAAAAAACCCCTTCCTTCTTTCAATTTAATTTTGAAAGAACGCGATTGCAGTGTGGACATAGGTGAATTTTTTTTTTTTTTTCGAAAAAAGGACAGTTTTTCAAAAAAAACCAATGTAATCTAGACATACCCTGGCAGAATACATTATACAAAACATTTAGCTACATAGAAAAGGTAGACTGGGAATGACTCTTCACTATTTTTCATAATACAAAAACTAAGCATACATTAAGTGAAACTGGAGGGCAGCAATTTTAAACCTGTTCAAAGGAAATACTTTTCCCAGCACTACACTTGTTGCCACAATGTTTCACTGAGGCCAAATGCTTAGCAGGAATTTTAAAAGAAGTCGATGTTTGTGTAAATAAGAAAATCTAGACTAGCAATTTATTTAAGTCTTGGAAAGGATGTAAGCCCTTCGGCTTCAAAGTGTAACCCAACTGCTGGGGTTTAGGAGGAAATTTTTCCTGTGTAAAACTAATATTGCAATGTTTCTTGTATCTTCCTTTGGAGTTTCTGATGCTTGGAACTGTCAGAGACAGTATACCAGATTAGACAGACTTCTGGTCTAATCCAGTACAGATTCCTTTGCAATATTGCCAGAGTCATTTGAGAGCTCATTGGAAAACTTGCAGTAAACATAACATTAGCTGCTGCCCTTCCTGGTCAAATGCCACATTTTGCTGTGAGTCTTCAGACCCACAGTGTTTTAAAATAGTAAATAATCAGGTATTAAGAGTAATGCTCAGCTGATGGTCCTTCAACATATTCACCTTTCTGGCTCTGGCAAACATTTTGTAACATTTATAAACCGCATTGTTTGTGCATCTCCGAAAATATAATATTTTCCCTTTCTTATTAAAACAACTTACAGGGCTGCAACTACAGCCTTCAAATCTTTAATAGAGTATTGGCTCTTGCAAATGTGGAATTGCTATGCAATGATGTAAGAATGGTGACTTGTAGTCATTTTGTGATTCTGAATGTGACTTGGTCAGTGTGATAATATTATTATTGGGATATAAGCCTTTCCTGTATGACTGTATTGTCCAAGGTTAATAGGAAATTGTATGGGAAAATGGCAGGAAAAACTACACAAGTGATCCAGATAGCTAACCACTGAAGAAACAATTGGGGTCAATTACAAGAGTATGGAGAAACTATTAACTTTGCTCATCCTGAATCCTGTCCCCAGCAACACAACACAGCAGCCCTGCCAATGCCGAAAATGAAATGAACAGAAAAACAGTAAAAAAGCCCTTGTCAGGAGAGTGTGTGTGTCATTGTTCAGGGGCTGATGGATGGGACATGTTGACAAAGAGCAATTCTGTGGAGGAGTCTGAAAGATTGGGCTCTTTCCATAGATCCAGGAAGTAGTAAGCCATACAACTTGAATGTATGACAGCTTGTAAACTGTTTATTTTTTTACGTCTATTTTCCCTCAGATGTAAATAAATAATATTCCACTTTAAGAAAGCTATTTGATTCCTGGATACCACTGTCATTGTTCCTGGAGTGGCTGGAACTGCAGGTACTGAACCAAATTTAGGCCTTTTGAAGTAATCACAGTTCATCCCAATGGACTAGATCCCAGGGACCAGTCTGAAAGTGGGAGAATTGTGTGATTCCGCTGCAAGAAGGCTGATGGCTTGACACTTAAAAATGGGGATGGGGAGGGGAGGAGTGAAATTGAAGACAACAGGATGCAGTTAGCCCAGAAATTGTGACATTGGCCACATGTGTGGAAGGTATAACTGGTTCTATGTTTCAGTTACATACATATTTTAGTTGCACAGTTGTGTTCTATGCTGCATCTGAGAAAAATGCTTAAAATTGCATGTAACTGATATATTACAGTTTCATGAATTGCATGCCAAGACTGTATTTCTTAGGATGTGGGTGTTAATGTTATTTTAAACAAAATACAATGAAATATGTCTCTAGTGTTTGAACAAAATAAATAAAACTCTTAGTTCTGCACCTTTGCATACTGTTAAAATATGGGGCTATAGCAATCAACTTAAACTATCAGAAGTTTCTTCATCCCGGTATTCCCACGGGGCTTCCTTGTTCTGAAGTCTTCATGTGGTAAAGGTACAATAGTTGAAACAGCCAAAGTGATGCAGACCACAGAGAATAATGTTTTTTAGACTTTCAAAAGGTCAGTAAAGCTGAACAGCAGTAAATTACATTGCTAAAAATGCATCGTTCCTCAACACAGCACACTTTCACAGCTGGTTTCCTTGCTGTGTGTTAGGTTTGTATTTATTCAATGAGCATAAAGTCCTGGTTTGGGGGCAGCATTGCTTTGTTATTTTGATCACAGAATGGGGGAGATTTAGGGAAGAACTATCTTCTGTATTGGAAAAGATCTTACCATTCCCCTTCAAATCATACACATGTATTTTAAAAGAATTGTCATTGATAATAGTGACCTGGCTCATATCCTGAACTGCTGGGAGAGAGCTTTGTATTCCACTAGTACAAACTGGCTCTCAAACCAACATGTCTAGCTTTGGAAGGATCATCCTACTATATAAAGGAACCTCCCATGACAAAGAGATGGCACTGCGGTTCCAACACTAATCTATTCCATGCTGCCAATGTAGGGGTCATGGCAAAAGAAAAAGACCTGGGTGGGACTTTCTTATAACCTGGTGATCTTCAAGCATTGCATTGGCTCTTTGGACCTATTGACAACTGGCGTGAGACTGGCAGATTTAGCATACAGCCGGCACACAAGCCTTCAAAGCTCCTGATGTGCTGATATGCGATGCATTCTTTGGCCATATCCAGGATCTGAGATGTTTCTGGCTAAGTGAAGAGATATTATACATAGAAATCTGAAAAATAAATATTGGTTTCATATTGTGAATGGTCCTGTTTCTAGTAGTAGCAACAGTGGTGAAATTTATTTTTGCTAATTTATCAGAATAAGACCAGTGGTTGTCCATATCTCTCTAAATGGTGAACCACTGCCCAGGGACTTTTTCAGAAGTGCATCCTGTAGATTGAACAGTAGAAAGAATTTAAAATGATCTTTTAATCATGAAAATTCTTGAAAATGAAAAAAATACATACAATAATTTTTATGTATTCAAAGACCAGAAGGGACTGTTGTGATCGTCTAGTCTTACCTCTTATATAACAGAGCCATAACAATTCCCCAAAATAATTCCTACAGCACATCATTTTGAAAGGTGTTCTGTGTTTTGGCAAGAGTCCCATTCATCCTCCCCTTATTCTCTCCTTCCCCACATTTTTCCAGCAGGGAAAAGGAAAAAAAAATATTAAAAAAAGGTATGCATGGGGCAGAGGGCAGGATTTCTGCCTCATGCTTGAACTATTTTCTTCTGGATAAAAATTCAGTGTTACTTTGTTAGTGGCTATCACAGAAAATTAAAAACAGAGGAAGTATTTTTTTTTAAAGGGAAAACATTACTAACTCAAAGCTGTTAAAATTTCACTTTTGAAAGTGAAAAACTGACACTAAGGGTGCATCTACACAGAACCCTTAGCTCAAAATATTGAAATAACGGCCTGCTTCAATAGACACAGAATAGCTAGTTCGGGATACTTCCGGTATCCTGAAATAGCTCCGCAGCGTAGTCATACCCTAAGAATAATTTACTTTTGCTAGTAAATTTCTTTTAAACAAAATGCTTCATTTTCAATTATTTTTCAAGAATGAAATTAAAAAAGAAATTTTCATGAAAAAATATGTTTGATAACCATCCTTTCTGGCAAATAAACATATTTCTTAGAAATTTGGAAAGGAGGTCACTTGGGGTGTGTCTAGACTACATGGCTCCGTCGACGGAGCCATGCAGATGAGTTTACTAGACATAGCAAAATGAAGCAGCAATTTAAATAATCGCGCTTCATTTACATCAAAATGGCTGCCGTGCTGTGCCGACGATCAGCTGATCCAGCACAGCAGGGCAGTCTAGATGCACCGTGGTCGACAAGGGAAGCCTTTGTCGACCGCTCCGGTAAACCTCGTTTCACGAGGCATACCGGTGCGGTCGACAAAGGCTTCCCTTGTCGACCGAGGCGCATCTAGACTGCCCCGGATCGGCTGATCATTGGCACAGCGCGGCAGCCATTTTGATGTAAATGAAGCATGATTATTTAAATCACCGCTTCATTTTGCTATGTCTAGTAAACTCATCTGCATGGCTCCGTCGACGGAGCCATGTAGTCTAGATACACCCTTGGATATGGCATATTGGGACCTATAATTGCTAATGTCTACATTTCCTTATTAAAGATGAGGGTAAGTGTATTTCATTCTGCTGTAGTTCATGCAAGTGTTATAAAGCCCGTAGGAATCTCCAGAGCTACCAATTAGGCTCTTGCTTGCTTAAAATGTGGGTGCCTTGATCTATGCTTTTTGTTTCTTATGTAAAACATTTTGTTTTTAACATAAGCATGCAGAAAAAATGATTAGCTAATCAAAGTTATAAGTGGAAACTTGATAACATATCTTTTAGTATTGAGCCAGTAGAGCACTTCAGAATGTGTGTGTATTAGATTAGACCTCCTCTACAGTAGCTGCAAAAAATATCACACAGGCCTCAAGTGACTCATGTGGAACAGAGATAAATTCTTTCTAACCTTAGAATGCAGGCTTTGTAGAGATTTCTTCCAGAAGTCAGTGAGGTTTTGAAAAACAAACAGGACACTCCAATTAACTGCAAAATATCTGTTTGGCGGGGCTTGGAGCCTTTGACATTTTTTGTCTGCTGAAGGGTTAATCACAAAGATGATATTGGCCGAGGTCATTAAACTCTAATTGTGCAAAAGGAAGTGGAATGCAACATCATTAATAGCACAAGGAAATGGAATTCAAAGACATTTATAATCTAATACAGAAGTATAGCAATAATGTGGTAGATGCTTCAGGCAATCTATATGCTACTAAACTGGGGAGGTGACAAATAGTGGCTTTATTATTTATCCAAGTAAAAAGTATATTATGAATATGAATAAAAACAGGTTTTTGCAGAATTTTATACGTTTTGCTAAAGTCATCATAGTTAATTGGCAATGTTTAGTAAATCTGCAATCCTTACAGGATATTTATAGAAATATTTTTTTTTAGAAATTCAGCCTAATAAGAATGTAATAATGCTATTACCTTCATATTGTGCAATGTTGCTCGAATCCATTATATACATAAGCTTTAGTAATAGAGCTACAAGAATAGTTTGGGTAGAAACCTGAAATGATCCAAGTTCAGGGTCTCTCTGAATTTTACCCGAACCCACAAGTAATTAATATTGATCCTATGAAGTTCTGTGAACCTTGGCCAAGCTATACACTTAGCATGCATCTACACAACAGGGCTTAACTCAAAATAAGCTACGCAAATTGAGCTACATCAATTGCGTAGCTTATTTCAAAATAGCTTATTTCGAAACTGGGAGCATCGACACTGTACTTGTTTCAAAACAGAGCCCTCTTCCTCTGACTTCTCTTACTCCTCGTACAATGAGGGTTACAGGAATCGGAGTAAGAAGTCCTCCAGCTTGACAGAATTTTGACATTATTTCGAAATAACTGCCTGCTGTGTAGATGCGGACTAAGTTATTTCAAAATAATGTTGCTGTGTAGACGTACCCATAGATATCACACTGTACCTGTACTCTAGCTCTCTTTGTCAGAAGGACACATTGGACATATCTAATAACTCCTCTTATTTCAAAATAACAAGGTGCTCATCCATACTACGGGTGCATCTACACAGCAGCCTAAACTTGAAATAAGATACTCAATTTGTGCTACGTAAATTGTGTATCTTATTTCAAAACTATTTTGAAATAGATTATTTTGAAATTGGGTGTGTTTACATGGCACCAAAATTTGAAATAATGTGCTAGTTCGAGCCATCCCTTATTCCTCATGCAATGAGGTTTATTGGGACGGTGAAATAGTGCACCCGTTATTTAAAAAAAAATTCAAAATAATGGGCAGCTTGTGTAGACTCGGGGTAGCTATTTTGGGCCTGTATAAAATAATGGGCTTGTTATTTCAAAATAATAACTCCTGCTTATGAAGAGGAACAAGCTTATTTTAAAACAGTTATTTTGAAAATAATGTATTTTGAAATCACTTGGCAGTGTAGATGTAGCCTTTGAGTGACACTCACCCATGTTCACTATTAGACATTACCATTAATAAGTACTTGCCCCTGTGTCCTCCAGGCATGTTGTCTCCAAGCTCATCAAGTAATTACCTGCACCCCAGATGAGGACCAAAACCTTATGGATTCTATTTGAATAATGATCATGGCATGAACCTTGGGGGCATGTCCTGGCCCTAATCCAGCTTGTAGCAAAACACTCAAGACTACTCCCCTCTCTCCCATACACTTTTGTTGTGCATCTGGGAGTGACCATCACTTTGCAGTCAATGTCTAAGATACACAGTTTAGCTGATGAGATGCTTATTATTATAAAACAGTTTAATGGTAAAAATAATCAAATGCATAATAGGTCATATCCCACATGCATTTCCTCTGTAACTCGCATTGACTTTAATGGGAACTCAAGATGCAGAATTCTTCCAGGTTGGGTCCAATAAAGGAAAAAAAGAATCCAAGTGCTATACATCGAATGAGTATCAGACTACAGCTAAGTGGATTCTAGTAGTAATCATCTTCTTCATAGTAACCGCTAAAGCAAAATTATGTGCAAGATTTTGGTCTCCATAATCATAGCAATGAACAGTTATTTACAAAACTAGTCCTACTGATTTCATTTGGGATTACTCACTTGGCTGTGTCTAGACTGGCTAGTTTTTCCAGAAAATCAGCCGCTTTTCCGGAAAAGCTTGCCAGCTGTCTGCACTGGCTGCTTGAATTTCCGCAAGAACACTGACGATCTCATGTAAGATTGTCAGTGTTCTTGCGGAAATACTATGCTGCTCCCGCTTGGGCAAAAGTCCTTTTGTGCAAAAGCTTTTGCGCAAAAGGGTCAATGTAGACAGCGCGGTATTGATTTGCGCAAAAAAGCCCCGATCACGAAAGTGGCGATCGGGGCTTTTTTGCGCAAAAGCGCGTCTAGATTGGCACGGACGCTTTTCCGCAAAAAGTGCTTTTGCGGAAAAGCGTCCGTGCCAATCTAGATGCTCTTTTCCGCAAATGCTTTTAACGGAAAACTGCGGAAAATCATGCCAGTCTAGACGTAGCCACTTGAGTATGGTCTAGAAATTATTGTCCTATCGCTGACACTTTGTTTGGTTATATTTTCAGGTTAACTAGCTTTAAAATTAAACTTAAACACACACGGACACAGAAATACTCTCTCTGTGTCTATTAAATACAACCCATTACTAAAAGAAATGGAATGACTAACATTTTCTATAATAAAACAGGGAAGTTAGCCACACAGTTTCTTTAATTTTAAGATAATTTGACTACACCAGAATTACTACTGAGGATGTAAAGAAAAATATTATTACATTACAGTGCTTTTGATATTTCCATGTCAGTAAATATAGGACAACTTTAGTAATCATGTTTTATCCCTGACAGGTACCATTTTATAAGTCAGGGTCTGCACACTGTGAGGAAGATGTTTGCTTCCATAAATACTGATCAGCTTAAATCTCTTCAGTACTGAGGAGTCCCTTGAATACTTGAAACTGAAATGTTTAGTCAGTCCAAAGTGAAGTTAAACAAGGAATGGGAATGCTGAGTCCATGGAAAAAGTTGTGAAATGAAATTTTATAATGTGATTTGAGGTTATTGAATAGGTTATCATAACCAGGGTCCTTCACAGTCTAATTAGGTTGAAAACTATTCCTAGTATCTCACTAAGAGAGATTTCTTCTCAGTCTTCCATGTTCTCAGCATTTCCATATTCTAGGGTCTCTCCTGAGCAGGACAGCTCTCAAAAACTTTGCTCTCTTTCTTGCCTTGCCCATATAATGTTGATAAACAAGGTGCCAAATCTTGCCAAGCCTGTAGTCATTAGATGACAAAATCAGAGCTGGAAACCAGTCCAGATCACCCGTATGTTAGTATTATTCACGCTAGGTGTTAAACTTGTCAAGATGTGTTGTGTTTAGACTCTATAAAATGCTCGTAAGTTGCTACATGTATTAATGTTACTTGTAATGCCCATGGCGTCATGCAATATGTAAGTTTTGTTTTATGACTATAGTCCTGTTTTTTGCTCTGAACTTGTGAGCCCAGGTAAAAGGAGTGGTTCCCCAACCATCATGGAGGAGTATCAAAATTAGATGGGTCATTGTGGAATATCATGATACAAAGACCGAGTTAATGATTATACTCATTAAGGTGCCGCATGCAGGAAAGCTTATCCCATTAGCTTGAATTCTGGAAGAAGAAAATAAAGATAGCTGACAAGGTTTTTTGTTTTTTTTTTCCATTCCTTTGCTGTTTGGACTCTTGCAAGGCTAGAGCTGAGCTAGGAAATAAAAGCAAGATAGATTGGAATGCCCAAAGGTACTGCCTGTGACTCCATGGCATCATTGTTATAGTGTTTCACGAGATCATATTTGACACTGGATTGGTGAAATCTCATTATTGAACATACAACCAGTTTGGAATGCCTTCCATGGTTTCTGACAGTCAGATCTGTAATTGGCACTCATGATTTGTGAACCATACCAGTGTGACAGACCAAATGTCACCCAAGTGTTACGGTACTCAAGAGTAATCATATTTACTGTTGTGTCACGAAAGAAAAATCTGATTACTTACCATGATTGTTGGTTTGTTTTGTGCTTATTGTGTCTTTTTATTGAGCACTGAGTAGGTACAAACATTGGAAAATGGGCATTATTGATACACAATGTTAAAATGAATAGTTATATTTATCATGTCCCTTAGTTAGCTCTTACAAAGAGACATCTAGATTAAGAGATTTTAGAATAGTCAGGAGGAAGTGAGCTATTGGAGTGTATTTTCATCTGTGCTTAATGACAAATAAAGTTCTAAAGAAAGAACACACTCAGAGAACATCTACTGTGATTGTTTGGTTTGTTGCCGGAATTCTTGAGACCAAGTGCAAGACAAATGGTCTCTGTAAATTTACTGAGGACTGACGAAGGATCACAAAGTGCTTATAACTCAGAACAAGGACAGAAGTTGGCATTAAGCTAATGCATTACTGTAATATGCCACATTAAAGCACTTCCCAAATAGGAAAAGTGTGGTTTCTGTCTATAATCACTGAGTGAAAACCATTTCATGCCTTTTGGAAATTATTATTGATTAGAAAGTTCTTTTACATCACGTGTATGCTTCAACGACTGCACATTTCAGAAGGAGATATTGTACAAACAATTTCACCCAGAGGGAGTAGAATGACCTTTTGCATCTTGCCTAATGAACAACGGCACAATTTTGGAAGTGTCTTTTCTGCAACCTGAGCTGAAGAAGGTGTTTGGTAGGTAGTCAGAGAAAGTCAGGAGGAGAATGGGAGTCACAAAAGACTTCCAGGTTAAGAGAAAAAAATGATGGTGGAAAACACTTGTACTTTTGTGCCATATGGCCAAGGCAGAAATACAGTTAATTAGCTCAGCTAATGTTGAATAAGTGCATAATCCCCCAAAACAAATGAAGCAACAAGAACAAGAAATCTCTAATAAAAGACTAACTGTGTAGCCAAACTAGGCAACATTTCAAAAGGAAGTAAAGGAAGTAAATTTTCCAAGACAGACTCCATGCAGTTAGCACATTATTACAGTATGATTTATTATTAACTAGAGCAAGGGTCAGCAACCTATGGCTCGCAAGCCAAATATAGCTCAGTAGGGTACCAAATATGGCTGCTCAGTAGGGTACCAAATATGGCTGCCCCATATGCCAAAGCTGGAGAAAGGCTGTGGTGCAGCTGTTCCTATCCTACCCAGCCCTGGCCAGGTAAGGTAATCTCGCCCCAGGGCCCCTCACATACTCTACTTCCCACCTCCAGCACCCTGCCCTGCCTCCTGTACCTCCTACACACCCCAACCCCCTGCCCTGAAACCCTCATACATCCCAACCCTGACTCCTGCACCCCCAAATCCTCAGCCCCTGGCCATAAGGTTGACAGAAGACAGCCTGAATGTTTGCATGAAGACAGATTTGGCCAGTTATAATGTAAAGTTCAAAGAAATGTTCAAAAAGATGTAGCAGCAAAAGTCCCATTAAATAAAGTCTGTGAATTCTATGTTCCATTTATGCTATTATTAATCATCATGTCAATTATAAATAATATTAAATTGTATATTTTCAGTCATGCAAATAGGCATTCTTATACGGCTCTTTGTTGACCACTTATTCTGAATTTTGATGTAGTTTGTCTCTTTGGTTTGAAAAGGCTGCTGACCCCTGAATTAGAGCAATGGTGTTTTGCTAACATATATATTGTGTTTGCATATGGACTGCCCCAGCAAAGAAAACTCCAAGATTGCACTGCTATTTGCAGTATTTAACATTGGGACACGTAAATATAAATGTGACAGCTTGCAAGAGGTCTCTTTGATGATAGATAATGCTACTGCTGACCTATGTGGAAGTAAAAATATTCTAAATACTACATTTGGAGATTAAATAAAAGATATTAGTAACTTATTTATGTGTAGAGTCTACTGCCTGTGAGGGTTGTGTGTGTGTGTGTGTGTGTGTGTGTGTGTGTGTGTGTAGGGGGGGGGTGGTTTGTTTAGTTTTACTTGTCAGGTATGGAGTAACTTCTGTAAGAAAAAGCCCTGTTGTGCCTGTTGAGTGATACAGATTTTTGTGTCACTAACCATCTCATTCTGAAGCCATATTGCAATGTGGGAGAATTTTTCTCCCTTGGCTCATGAAAACATAATAGGGCCATGAACTCTGATAATTTACAAAATAAAAAACAAGGTGTAATAAGTAAACAAAAACAAATCCAGAAACTTTACATTGGCCTGATCATCATACAGATTAGGGCTACGTCTACACTGCAGACTCGTGGAGTGTCCACACTACAAGCGTGTTTTTGCACAAGAAAAAGTACAGTAGATCAGAAGACAGGGCTTTCCTGCGCAAGAGTTATTCCTCCTTCTACAAAGAATAAGCCTTTTGTGTAAGAGCTCTTGCGCAAAAAGGCATGTGTGGATGGACAACAGGGATTTCTTGCATAAAAGCGTCCATGGCAGCATGGACGCTCTCTTGCGCAAAAGCACATGACAGTGAGGACGCGCTCTTCCGCAAAATGTTCTTGTGCAAGAAGCCTGCTGTGTAGATGTAGCCTAGGTGTTTTGAAAGGGACCTCTCAGAACCAAGAATGCCAGAACTTTAAAACTGCCCTCAAATTCATAATGGTCGTGGCTATATAAATCAACTGCAGTAATGGCAAACTTACAGTATCTACACAATGATATCACTATCACTCCACAGTGGAAGAAGGAAGCCCCTGATCTCAGCAAAACTCTTTGCACAAGATTCAGGGTTTGGGACTAATTATCCCAGAAAGGACAGAAGAGGTCTAAATAAGAGCAACTGATTACTGAGCTCTTTTCAAAATCTGTACAAGGAAGTCCAATTTCTAGCCTCTCAAATAGAAAAGCATGTATGACTTTAACTTCATTTCATGGGATATCACCAGTTTACAATGTTCAGTAAAGGTAGGTGTCAGCTGTCCTAGTCAAATATTTTCCTTGCTTGGTATTTCTGGTTTTTCACAGTAAAAAAGATTCTGTGAATATTAGGATTTTTCAAGGTACTCTCCACATTTTAATAGAAATATTGCTCAGTTGCTAAAAGCTGAAGTTTTTTTTTAAATGTGTCCTTTGGGTTTGAATTTTTCATTTTTTATATTAGAAAATATTGAATAACTTTAAATGACAAAATATTGTGATACATACTGATGAAATATTAATATAAAGGTATAATATATAATACATTTATGTTGTCAGAAACACATTAACATCTCTTTGCCAAAAATGATAACCTCCCATTTTCTAGTAAGTGACCACAATGCTTTGAAATAACAGAATGCTATGACAAGTGCTAATTAAAGTACATCTCCTCCTTCAGGATAAGCAGCAACTGTGAAGTAGTGTATAACACATTTGTAATTCTCAGAACAACACAGGTTTTTTAACTCAAGTGAATGAGGTTAACAAGGGAAAAGAGAAACTTAAGTCAAAGCATTTTCTTGGACCGAAGTTCAAGTGAAGTAAAAGCCCCAGGAGTTGAGAAACTTTAGCATCATTTAATGATAGTTGCATTAATGCAATCAAAATTGTCTATATTGTAGGTCTATTTGAAATCTTGGTGAAGGAGTCCTGGTGGAATACTCTGGCAACTATCCTCTCACACATTGGTGTTTACAAAATTGAACAATCCAAGAAAATAGCCCTTTAAGATGTTTCATTTTCTTCCTTACGCTTGTAAAATTAATTACAAAGCTCAAACTCAAAATTTTTCTATTAAAGAAATGCTTTTGTTAAATAGAAAATCCTATGTCCTAACCAAATAAGGAAATAAGATCCTCTTTTTCAAAAGCCTTTGTGTCTCAGGCTTTTCACAATATGTTGTCAGAGACAATTATATTCTAATTCCTAGCCAATTAAAAAATCTGCTCAATATAATAATATTCACTGAGTTATTTAAAAGATATTACCTACCATGAGTAATTGGAGGAATTAGGAGCTATTTTAAATTTCACAAATAAATATTTTTTGTTTATTGGCAGCTAGAAATACTGGCATGATTCTGATTGAAATAGAAGTCTGGTCTCATTTAAACAGATGTGAATCAGGAAGCACTTCACTTAGAGTTAATGGAATATAGCCAATCAGAGAATTGGAGAATCGGGTCCAAAATATTGATGACATTCACTGATTTTTAAGCTATAATGAACAGACATGATACATCAGGGAAAAAAGATTTCTGACTATTGCATCATGTCTCTTGTAACATTTGAGAATCTAAAGTATAACATAATTCTGTGTCTTTTAGTCTTTAAAAGTAAGGAACTTATATCATGTACACCATAAAGCATATTTTGATTGAAAGTATAGCCTGCTGTTGCCACTTTAGTGAAAATAATCAAATGAACAATATTGGAAAGCATAGAATAGTGGTTGCAGAAAATAAATCCCATACCTGAGTTCCAATCATATACTGCCTCTTTATTCTGTTAGAAAGTCAATGTCCTGAGACTGACACAGCTACAACTACACTGCATACAAACAAAGGAAGAAATATTGTTTGTGCTGTCACTCATAAATTATGTGCTGAACATAGAATGAAATTAAATGGAATTCGCAACACAACAGTGGTGACAAAGTTGATGGCAATGGAATGTGCACGATGCAAGTGTTATTTCTGTTGGTTTAATTTTTCAAATAGTAGGAAAGTGCTAGAATATTTGAATATTGTTCTGGTATCAGTCAATAGCATGAAAGAGTGTAATTGAGTGTATTCAGGCATTCACATGAGGAATTTCATAGCTTTATTGAATATCAATTTCACATAAATGGCAAGTCCACTTAATTTTTCAGGTAGAGAATAACCCTCTGAAATTTAAATGGTTACTAAATACAAACCCATGAAAGATGATATGTCACAGTTTTTGGTGAACAACAATTATGAAAAGGCTAATTTACTCCAGTAGTTCTTTAATAGCATATCCATAAAACCACACTACTGAGGAGTGGTTTTAAAAGCTAAATCAATAAAACTAGCTCACACAGGAACTACTAAACATAACATACCTCTTTATATCATTCCAAAATCACTTTGAGAGGTGTGATATTGCATGATTCAAATAGGACCACTGATATAATTGATATTGCCGTTACAAAATCTTGCATAAACTAAATCATGTAAAGTGTCAATGGAAAAGTTATGATTTGCCAAGAAAGAGTATTCTCTGTAAACCCATGTATTGTCACTTTATCTAACATTATTAATATTGGTTATGTATCTATTTGGAAATTGTTTGTTGCTGGGGTAACAGACACAAGGTAGTTTACATCCAGTCTAGCCAGCATATTGTGAATAGACTATTCAAGTTTGATGGCCCATTAAAGGCATTTAACTCTACCAATGGGCTACAGAAAAAAAACAACCACCACCTCATTCTACCCAGATAGATTATCCTGTGGCTTTAGCAAGGATATGAGCAATGGCTACTGCTGTGAGTCATCAAAGCAAGTAGGAATATATGAAATGCTCATGTAACATTTCACTCCATCTTCGGCCAGTAGCTTTCCACAAATTGAGATGTGAGCTACAAACCTGCTAAAATGACTTTGCAATTATTATTATTATGCATGTGATATGTAAACCATTTTAACTCTCTACTTTTCTTCTATTAATAAATCTTTAGATACTGGTTGATTACTGTCATGATTACTGGGTAAGATCTGAATAAGTGGCTGACCTCTTGAGACTGGAATGACCCTATATTTGATTAAATTGGCTCTCAGTAGGGCTGTCAAGCAATGAAAAATATTAATACAGATTGAACCTCTCTCAACCAGGACTCCCTAGTCTGGCAACGTCCCTGGTCCAAGAGGACCATGGATGTTGCTGGATCAGAGAGACCTGGTGGAAGGCCAAAGTCAGGAGCCCTGCAGGGGCCAGGAACACAACCATCCTGGCTGCAGGGAGCCCAGTGGCTGGGAGCCCTGCCATGGGACTCTGGCTGAGCTGGTAGTAGGGCGGCCAGTACACCAGCAGGTTCTAGTGGGGCAGCAGTCTACTGTGGTGGGGCCAGGAGCTCTAGCAGTGAGGCCAGTGCTGTCCCAGTAGAGTTGGCAGGGTTAGGAACCCTGGCATCTGAGCAGTGGTCTGCCATGGGTTTGGGGGGGTGGGAGTCCCAGTGGCAGGACTGTGAGCTGGTGGGGCCTGTGCTCCCACAGCAGGGCTGCTGGTAGGGCCAGGAGCATTGGCGGTGGGGCAGTGGTCTGCCATGATGGAGCTGGAAGCTCCAGAGGTGGGACTGTGGGCTTCAGCTGGGAGGCCAGGCCAGGTGCAGAGCTGGACTCAAGAGCCAGTGTCAAGGGGGCCAGAAATGACCTCCCCATGTCCAGCAAAATCCCTCCTTTGGGACCACTCAGGTCTGAAGGGTGCTGTGATTAATTACACTGTTAAGCAATAATAGAATATCCTTTATTTAATTTAATCTACATTTTCAAGTATATTGATTTCAATTACAATGAAGTATTAACATGTACAGTGCTCTCTTTATTTTTGATTGCAAATATTTGCACTATAAAATAATAGAAATAATATTTTCAATTCACCTAATAAAGTACTATAATATAATCTCTTTAACATGAACATTGAACTTACAATTATAGAATGATGGATAAAAAACTTTAGAGCCTACAAGTCCACTCAGTCCTATTTCTTGTTCAGCCAATCGCTGAGACAAACAAGTTTGTTTACATTTGCAGGAGATAATGCTGTCTGCTTCTTGTTCACAATGTCACCTGAAAGTGAGAATAAGTATTCATATGGAACTGTTGCAGCTGGCATTAAAGATTCATATGTGTTTTCATGCTTCAGTTAATGGATTCTTCTCAGTAACAATGCAAAGCTGTGTGGAGTGATGCATGTTGATTTTCATCATCTGAGTCAGATGCCACCAGCAGGCTGATTTTGTTTTTTGGTGATCTGGGTTCTGTAGACTTCTGAAAGCATGTCCACACATACCTTCCCTCTAGGATTTTGGAAGGCTCTTAGATTCTTAAACCTTGGGTTGAGTGCTTTAGCTATCTTTAAAAATCTCACATGGATACATTCTTTGTGTTTTGTCTAATCTTAAGTGAAAGTGTTCTTCAAATGAACATGTTGAGTCATCATCCAACAAGATTACAACATGAAATACATGGCAGAATGAACAGAGCCAGAACTACAATTCTGCCTCAGAAAATTATATTTTTAATGAGTGTCATCAGCATGGAAGCATGTCCTCTGGATTGGTAGAATGAAGAGTCGTACTCATGTTCATCATATCTGGCATGCAGTGCCAGCTACAAAAATCCTATGTGAACGCTTGTTCTCACTTTCAGATGACATTGTAAATAAAAAGCAGGAAGTGTTATCTCCTGTAAATGTAAACAACTTCTTTGTCTTAACATCAAGAAGTAGGACTGAGTGGACTTGTAGATTCTGAATTTTACATGGTTTTATTTTTGAGCGCAGTTACGTACAAAAAGAAAATCTACATTTGTAAGTTGCACTTGTACAATAGAAAGATTGCACTACAGCAGTGGTCTCCAACCTTTTTAATCACAAGATCACTTTTTTCAATTTAAGTGCAATGTAAGATCTACCTCGAACCCAAATACCCTTGCCCGGCTTCCTTCCTGCCCCTTCTTTGAGGCCCTGCCCCTGCTCCACCCCTTCTCCGAGGCCTCAACCTGCTCACTCCATCCTCCTTCCTCTCCCATCCTCATTCACTTTTACCAGGCTAGGATAGGGGGTTGTGGTGCAGGCTCTGGCCTTGGACCAAGGTGTTGGAGTATGGGAGGGGCTCTGGGCTTAGCCCAGGGTGGGGGATTGGGGTCCAGGAGGGGTTTCAGGGTGCAAGGTCTGGAAAGTAGTTTGGATGCAGGGGGACTCACGTTTCGAGCAGGAGGTTTGGGGTAGCAGGAGGTTCAAGGCTGGGACAGGGGTTCAGGAAGCAGTCTCTGGCTGGGCACTGTTTAACTGAGATGGGTTCTGGGTGGTGGAGCAGGGGGTTAAGGCAGGCTCACCCCTGTCCTGACCCTGCACCACTCCTGAAAGCAGCGGGCATGTACAGCAATGGCTCCGTGGCACCATGTGCTGCTCCTCATCTACAGGCCCTGAGCCCACAGGCCCTGAGCCCACAGCTTCTACCGGCCACGGTTCCCCATTTTTAATCAATGGGAGCAACAGAAGTGGTGTCTGCAGGCAAGGACAGTATGTGGAGACCCCGGCTCTGCCTTTCTCAGGGGCTGCAGTGACATGTCAGCCACTTTCAGGAGAAGCAATTACCACAGGGATCATGACTCCAGCCACAACAGGTTAGGCATTTTAGAACTCACTAGTCAAAGAATTAAATGTAAGTGTAAGAGAGAAATGAAAATGATGAAATGCACAGACCAGTCAAAAACCAAAAATGCCTCACTTTGCAAGGAGTAACAGAAGCAACAACAACCCTCCATGTGTGTGTTGGGTCGGGAGATGAGAGGGAAGGACAGTGTGTGTTTGTGAGAATGACAGACACACACAGTGTGTAAGACTGACAGATTTGCATTTCCAAGCTCCCTCCATTCCTTCTTTCTGTGTGGAGTTAGGGTACAGGAGTGAGGGGAGGAGAAGCACCCTGACATCAGCACCTCTCCCTGCTTCCTCCCACACCATACACAGCAAGCGGGAGGCTCCCAGGAGGGCAGCTCCAAGGCAGAAGGCAGGAGCAGCATGACAGTGGGTGGAGGGGCAACTGAAGTGCCAGCGCTTGATAGCTTCCCGGACAAACCAGTCAGGATCACCTGTCAGAGGCTCCAAAATCTACCAGTAGACCCCGATCTACTGGTTGGTGACCACTGCACTACAGTAGGTATATGAGGTGTACTGAAAAAATACTCTGTCTTTTCTTTATCAATTTACAGTGCAAGTATTTGGAATCAAATAAATAGTGTAAAGTGAATAGAGCACACTTTGGATTCTATGTTGTAACTGAAGTTAATATATTTGAAAATGTAGAAAATCATCCAAAATATTTAAGAAATTTCAGTTGGTATTCTAGTGTTGAACAGTGTGAATAAAACTGCAATTAATCATGATTTTTTTTAGTTGTGCTTAATTTGTATTAATCACATGAGCTAACTGCAATTAATTTTCATCCCCAGTTTTCAGTAACTATTCATCATGGAATCCAGTGTTTTGGTGATGAGAAAGACTGAGAGGCCTAAATGGATTATATTTTGTCTACATATTAATGAATGTGGTGAGACAAAAGTTAATTTTTGGTACCGACTTTCTAAAATCTAATGATAGTCTTATTTTTCAGTAGCTTGTCCTGAATCTGGTAATCAGCTATGATCCACTGATGGTAATAAGAGGGTGTCACACAATTACAGTGTATAGTATTTGTAAAATATTATATTGCATAAATAGATTATATAAAGCATATAATATATAAAAGAAGCACTCAGATACTGAAAGCGGCACAAGGATGCTAAAAATCACCATTTAATATTGCATTGCATTGGACAATTTTAAATCTTAATTCTGGATGAATACAAAATCTATATGCAGAATATCAGAGTCTCTTGCATGATCTACATAGATAGCTTTCGCATTACTGTGCAGAGCTCTTGGGAAAGACAACCTCTGTTTTACTTGGAAGAAACTGCTCTGCCCCTCAGACAAAAGAGGGAAAGATAAAACTCCTCTTTCCCACTTTGAAATTCTTACCTGCATTGTTATTGCCTGACCTCCCCATACCTGGCTAGGTTACTGGAGGCATTAGTTAACCCCTTAGTCATCAGGTGCTGGTTAGCATTCCTGATTCTGACAGGAACAGAGGGAGACAGCAGGGAGCCGGAGCATGAAGTCCCCTGGCTAGAGCCCAAAGCCTGTGGCCAGGGGACAGAGCTTGAGGATGAAACCAGAAGCCTGAGCCCAACCACCCCGGAAAGGAGAAGAACTCACTGGCTGCCTGTTCCTCCAACATTGTGCCCCTGCTGCTGATCCCAGCAACCAACACCGAGGCAATGCATCCAGGAGTAACAGAGAGGGGGAGGGGCTGGTGCTTTATGCCTCCCCCCATCCCAGCCCAGGAAGCTGTGGCTTCAGAAAAGCCCCTGCATTTTGACTAGCAATATAAACTAGCAAGTATTATTACTAAATATTTATATAACATAGCATCAGCGGGTCCCGTGTGTGTGTGGGGGTGGGGGGTGGGGGAGAAACAGCTCTGCACACCTAGAAGGGGCAGGGCCTCGGGTGTTATTGCCACCCAGACTATAGCGCACTCAGGGGCATGGGGCTCTGGCCACCGATGCTGCCACAGTAGCAGCAGCTGTAGCCAGGAGATCCGGGACCCTTTGAATCTCTGTGTTGCTCCCTTTGTCCCTTTGCTCCTCACCCCCATCAATGGGACTGTATGGCATGCATATAATTACAGCTGATTAGATGTGCAACTAAGATCAGTCCATAATTTCCCCCAGATGTGTCATACATTTTAGTTTTAATATCTGCATCTTCTGTCTCCAGTACTTATTTTGGGCTGTTCAGTTTTCTGGTTCTCTTTGTATTTGTAAAATGTACTGAACAGAATGTTGATCTTAAAAATGAAAGTCCAATAGTACCCCAAGTTAGTCCAGGACAGCATTCATCAGGATTCTGTTAGTGAGATGATACTAGTATTTCAGACATGAGAGGAAAAGCTTTTCCTCCACCTGACAGCCAGTTTCTTAAAATGTTGTTGTTGAAGTTTCACTAGATCACAACAGCTGGATTCAGCTGTAGAAGAGTCTATCCTAAATCCCTTAAACAAATTAGGAGTCCATTGGACATGCATCTGATAAAGTGGTTTTTAATCCTCAAAAGCTTATACCCTAATACAGAGGCAGATATAGGGCAGGGCGAGCAGGCCCCGTGCTTCAATAGGGTCCGTACCAGCGCCAGGGGTACGGCGGGATACTGGGAATTTCCTGGTGGGCCATCCGCTGAAGGGCCGGCTGGCGGCTGCTGGAGGAGGAGGGGGATTGTGACGGGGCGCCGCAGCCCCGCACTTTAAATTCCCCGGCGCTGGCCAGTACGGGCCATGTGGAGATGAGGGAGCGCATGTGTGACTTGCTGAAACACCGCGCAACAGCTGAGAGGGGAGACGCCAGGTGTGGCGTGACATCACTGCCCGGGATTTTAAAACCACGTGGCCCAGTGTTGCACCGCTTGGTTCAGCACGTGGTCTGGAGCCTGGGCCGGGGTCGCGGCCGCCCTGCAAACTGGAAGGCAGAAGGTGGATGGCAGAGGAAGGTGCTTGTGCTGAGGGGAGGGGGGCAGGTCAGGAGTAGAAAGGGGAAGTCACCAAGGGACAGCATGGAGGAGACACAAATGCCAGGGAGCCAAGTGGAGAGAATGAGGAAAAGGGCATGAGGGGAGGAGTCAGTGGGAGGGGGGACAGGGTGATGCTGGGAGAGGAGAGGGTAAGGGCATTGGGGGCTAGAGGGGGGAAGGGGAGGTGCTGGGAGAAGGCTTGAAAGAAGGGGTGGGCATGAGAAAGGTGGGGATGGAGCAAGGCATGTGTGAGGGCACAGGGGCATGAGGGGAATGGGGGCAGAGGGTGGTGAGGGGGTGGGCATCAGGGAAAAAGAGGGCAAAGGGTGCAGGGGCAGTGCGGGAAGGGGGAGGCACCAGGAGGGTGCAGGGGTAAGGGAACGTGCAGGTGCCAGGGGATTCTGGGGGTGAAGCAGAAGGGCAGACACCTGCAGGGGAAGGACCAGCACCAGAGGAGAGAGGCAGGGCAGGTGTGTAGAGGGAGATGTTAGGAGAGGGGATGAGGAGGGGTAGCTTACATGATCAGAGTGGGGCTACTGGAAGAGTGGGCACAGGGGGGGATGCCTTTTTTCTATCTTTTCTCCAAAGCGGGGCCCTGCGAAATTGTGCTGCCCTGGGCCCCACAAAACTCTCATCCGCCCCTGCCCAAATAAATCAGTAGTCTATAAAGTGCCACAGGACTCCCTATTGTTTTTGCAGATACAGACCAACACAGCTACCTCTCTGAGGCTATGTCTAGACTGCAGAGCTTTTCCAGGATACCTCAAGTATCCCGGAAAAGCTCCGCTGCGTCCAAGAAATGCATCCGCTTTGCTGAAAAAACACTTTCCTGATGAGGGATGTGGATTTATTTACAAAATCAAAACTGATTTGTGCATTCATACCATCCATGATCAATTCATCCTTGCATTCATCTGCTTAAGCTATGGATCAGGAGTTTAGATCTCCCCTGGGGTTGACCTAATATATATGTTGGACTTGTCAGAAATATTTCTATTACTTTAAGTTGCTAGGAATCAGCCTTTTTTGCATAGCTGTGAAGATACAAGTGCTCTTTATGCTCTTCCACTCTTTGTGGCTTGTTCACCTAGAGATTGCAGGTAATTGTCCGGTTGTATGCCAAACAGTCTATCTTGATACATACCAATTTAGTGCAATTTATATAGCGGAGGCATCCTTCAGGATGCCTCCATATAAATTAAATTGAAATTGTCTCTAGGTGGGGAATAAATCATTCATGAATGAAGTAATAGGTGGATAACTATATGGTACCGGCAATAATATTTTACTTTTGGCATCAAAATTAGTATAGATTTTTTTTGGAAATATAATGTAGATCTTTCACCCCACAGGAGAAATGTTTGATACAAGTCTTTGATGTCATTTTTATTTGGAAAGATCATAATGTACAAAGTAAACTCAGTGCAACAGGTTGTAACATATTGTAATGGTAAACATCAGATGGATTTTACATAGTCTGTCACTGCATAAAGATATTTCCTAAGAGATGACAGAACCCTTCAGTGAGAAGTCACTCGGTGCATTCAACACTTGGCAAAGCAGGCCCATACTTGACAGTGGCTTAAGAAACAGTCACTTGATGAGAAAAAGCAATGAAAGATATTAGAAATCTTTACAGATTATCTCCCTAAGAATAAAAATTAATTCTAAATATGGGGATTAGATGGTAACTATTTTATATGTACTTTAACGTCTGTACCATTTTTTTAAAACTCAGTACAATAGACTTTTAAGTATAAGTTCATATAAACACAGGGACAGATATGCATAGGAATTTAGGTACTTAAAATTACAGCTGGCACCTACTGGGATTGAAAAAATGCCTACGTGAGTTAGGTGTCAACATTTTCAAATTTAGATGCCTAATTAGGCATCTAAACAACCAGGAACCTGCTCTTCACAATATACAAAATGTACTGAGCTCCCCTGCGGTCAATGATATAGCATATTTAGCTGAAGATGGGTCAATTCCATAGCACTAAAGGCAATAGCAATTGTGGGTGCTACTAAGCTCTGCAATCAGGCCACTGTATAGTATTTACCTGTCTAAATGCTGATTTAGAGGCCAACTTCAAGTTACCCAAATTTGGCTGGAATGTAAAACTAAATATTTGTAATAAAAGCACCATATGCTTTTTTAAAACTGCACACTTCTGAAATGACTTCAATACTAGACAAAGCTATTATGGATTTTCTCCTTTCACATTATTCACATTGAAACAGATACAAGCCACAAACAACAGTGCTGATTTTCTTCACATTTACTTCTTTTTTTTCTGGTGTAACTCCATGCACTTCAACAGAGTTCCTGCAGATTTAAGGCCCAAACCAATTCACATCAAAAGTCAGTGGAAGGCATTCCTTGAACACTGGATTTGGGTCTTGAACTGGACTGAATGATATACTGAGGTGTAATCTGGTATTACTAGCCAATTTAATTAAACCAAGGAGTAAAATTTTAGTATAAGGAAAATGAATCTTGTTATTGTTGTCTTGTTCTGCAATACTCATATCAGGCCATAAAATTTGAGAATAGAATCCTTTGTAAGGGCTTGATCCAAGCTGTTACTTTGTAAATATAGATCCAAGTATCATGGGGTGTCATTTATGCAAATCACAGTCAGGAATTCAACATATTCTAGTGTTTAAATATGCCTGGCTTAATTATGGTATGTCTACATTGTATTCCTCCTTTGAGAGGAATACAAATGCAGCCAAACGAAATTGGAAATGAAATGCGAATTTGAATTTCCCGTGATTCATTTGCATAATGGCATCTGGCCGCTTTTCCAAAATACCGTATTTCGGGGAAAAAATGGGTTATTTTGAAAAGAAACCATTCCTTCGAAATAACCCTTACTCCTTAAAAAATGAGGTTTAAGGGTTATTTTGAAGGAAGGGTTTCTTTTCAAAATAACCCAATGTGGACTGCATTATTTTTCCTCAAAATACAGTGTTTCGGAAAAGCGGCTGGACACGATTATGCAAATGAGTACAGGAAATTCAAATCCACGCTTCATTCACAATTTCATTTGTCTGCATTTGCATTCCTCTCTCAAAGGAGGAATGCAATGTAGACATACCATTAATGAATGAACTCATATTTTTTAACTCATGAGACTCCATTCTAAACAAGCATCATAGGCCTTAATTCTCTATTTTATTTACTTATTGCTACTGAAGTTGAAAACTTGGCTCTCTGCCATTCACTGAGCCCCGGTTGCTGTAGAACTGTACACTGTGTAACACTTAAATTCTACTTTTTTTTTATTTCTAAAACCATCAACAATTATTAAACTCTTTAGGAATAAATGTCCTTATTAGCATGAAGATTAGAGCATCCAAAGTGCTGTGAAATGTCAGCTGCTTGTCAGAAGTCATTTCTAGTGTGCTCTCTTGACCCATCCCAATTTAAAAGTCTGTTTCACTGCACCAAGACAGATAATGAGCACACACAAAAGCGGGTCATTAAATGAGCTATACAAAAAATTTGTCTTGCTAATTGAAAGAGCATAAGCTAAAATTATGGAACCTTAGCTAAATATCCAAAGTGTTCGAAAATGCCATGAGAAATAAACAACTTCATTTTAGGACTGGCTTTCATAGACGTCTGGAGCATTGTCCATTAGAATAAATGAGAATATATGATGAAGCAGAGTCAGAAAGCCTTCCAGGCTCACAGGAACTTGGGCACAGAATGACAAGGAGAGATGACAGCTAAAAGAGTCAGGCAGGAGTTCAGATGTAGAATGCAAATGAAGTCCCTCATCAGAAGAAATAATGTGATGGGAGAAGGCCTTTGATGTCTACTTCTTTTAGATGAAACAAAAAACAGGACTATGTAGCACTTTAAAGACTAACAAGATGGTTTATTAGATGATGAGCTTTCGTGGGCCAGACCCACTTCCTCAGATCAAATTGTGGAAGAAAATAGGCATGACCATATATACCAAAGGGATACATGGTCATATGGTCATGCCTATTTTCTTGTTTAAAGACTAACAAGAAAATAGGCATGACCATATGACCATGTATCCCTTTGGGATACATGGTCATGCCTATTTTCTTCCACAATTTGATCTGAGGAAGTGGGTCTGGCCCACGAAAGCTCATCACCTAATAAACCATCTTGTTAGTCTTTAAAGTGCTACATAATCCTGTTTTTTGTTTCAGCTAGACTAGACTAATATGGCTACATCTCTATTACTTCTTTTAGAGGAGTTTTGAACAACAACATAGCAGCAGATCTCTATATTAAATGGAGTAACATGTCATCCCAGAAGAAAACGTACACTTTTGTCCAATTAAACAGTCGTCCTGAAAGAGTCAAAATTGTGGTGATTACACCCAATGTCACTACTGAGCTAAGCCATAGTGAATATGTAGGGCCTGATTTTGATCTCATTTATGTTCCTGTAAATCAGGAGTAACTCCAGTGAAGTCAGTGAATTATACCAGTGTAAAACTGGTGTACATGAGATCCAAATCAGGCTGTCAGTCTAGAGATGCCAGGGTTGCTAGTCCCTTATGATTTTGGAAGACATTGACAGTTTCATTTCAAGATAATTGAGTAGTTGTTAGGAAGACTATGGCTCATTTACTGTTCAACAAGTATTATTATATACCATCACTATTTGTTTCATCTATTTGTGATTACATCCTAGGCAAATGTGTGCGTATATACACACACATATACACACATATATATATATACATATATATATATATATATACACACACACACACACACATACACACACACACTAATTTGTATATTAAATTGTACTTCTTAAATTGTTCTTAGGAAGCTTGTGATTAGTACATAACCTAACACAAATCCATATTAATAATAATAAATACTCCTGTCAAGGCTGTTCCCCACTCTGGCACTCTGAATGCAGAAGGTGGGGGCCTGCAAGAGAGCTTGAAAACCTTGCCTCTACAGGCACTGGTTACAAAAACTTCCCCGCAAAATCCTAGTACCCAGATTTTGGGAATTTCGCTGCCACCATCAAATGCTTTGATCCTCCCCCCAAAAAGACAGGGGGTGAATGAACACTTGAAATCACTCCCAGGGTACCCCAAGTTCTTTTGCCCCAAAAGAGCTTGAAAAAAGAAAAGAGAAAAGCAAGCTGCAGTCTCTGGTAGCTGACCCCTCAGCCAGAGGCATGCAGATGCACACAGACAGACTTTCCAAGACACAAGAATCAAATCATCACCTGACAAGAAGTGGCTTTTATTACAAAACAAAAGATAAACTTGATAAAGCATACTTGGTTGCCAGATGTTACAGAACAATGGAGGAAACCGAATTAAAACAGAGAAAAAAACTTCTGGTACAATGCTTAGATGGAAAAGGGGGAAGGGAGGCATAGATCCACACAGAGCAGTTCAAACCAAACCACAAAATAAAGAAAAATTACCCTGAACGCGACTGGACTCATATTTCCCTGGTCCTCACTTCTAATTTTTTCCTCTGTTCAGTCCACTCCCCTGTCCTGAATTCCATGGGATGGGGGGTAGTCTTGCCTGGGTTTAAATCATGCTATGTCTCTCAACTCCTGGTGTTACTCTCCCCCACAAAAAAAGGCAGGGAATCTATACCCAATTCAAATTCCCTGCCTCTATCTTCATTGGCTCTCCCAGCCCTCTGGCCCACACCTTTGCTAGGTACCTGAGTTAATTCCTTAGTCAGCCAGTGCTGGTCAGTACTCCTTCTGTTCATGACAACTTCCATAGTAAGTAGGGCAAAGTAGAGACCATTTATTACTTAATTTTCAACCTATGCATAATTTGCCCCAACTTTTTTTTCTGAAATGATGATGCTGAATGAAACAAAGTAGTGTCAGCATACAGAGCATTATATGTGATTATAACATTGGGTCAGATGTAAACAATGACCTATGAAAAGTCTGAGGGGATGGGGACAGCTACTTCCATTGGCTCATAGCAAATGATGCCCCTGATTTTATTTCTAAACTAAATACATTGGGAGGGAGTATTTTCATTTAGGCTAAGAGCTGGCTTCTGATTGTGAACAGAAGCAGGTTACATTTGTAACTTGGTTTGCTCACCCACACGCATACATGTTTCATCTTCCAACGCGTACATGTTTCATCTTTAGTTTTTGTAAAGGGAAATGATGCCACAATTTCAGGGGGTCGACATAATGTGAACAAGGGTGATCTGTGGGTATAGTGTCCTTAGCTCACTTTGCTTAAGAGCCTTTGATGAGGGACCTTATGAAAGTCTTTCTGAAAAATCAGTCAGGGGATAAGAGGGAAGGCCCTCTCATAAATTGATAACTGGCTAAAAGGTAAGAATAAAAGGTAAGAATAAATGGTCAGTTTTCAGAATGGAGTGAAGTAACTGGTGGTTGTCCCCTAGGGTCCATACTAGGACCAGTCCTACTTAACATATTCATAAATGATCTGGAAAAAGGGGGGAAGCAAACAGTGATGTGGCAAAATTTGCAGATGATATGAATCTACTCAAGATAGTAAAGTCCAAGGCAGAATGAGAAGAGTTAAAGAGGGATTTCACAAAACTGGGTGATTGGAGAACAAAATGGCAGATGCAATGCAATGCAATGTAATGCACACTGAAAATCATAATCATAAACTATATATAAGTGGATGGGATCTAAATTAGCTGCTACCACTCAAGAAAGAGATCTTGGATTCACTATGGATAATTCTCTGAAAACATCCACTCAATGTGCAGTGACAGTCAAAAAAAGCAAACAGAATATTGTGAATCACTGAGAAAGAGACAGATAACAAGATAGAGAATTTCATATTGTATCTATATAAATCCATGGTATGTCCAAATTTTTAATGCTGATATGATAACTCCATCAAAAAAAAGTTATCTTCGATTTGGAAAAGGTACAGGAAAGAGCAACAAAATGATTGGCGGATGGAATGGCTGTCATATATAGAGAGATTATTAAAACCGTGATTTTTCAGTTTGGAAAAGAGACAATTAAGAATGGATGTTATTGAGATCTATATAATTATGACTGGTGTGAAGAAAGTAAATAAGGAAAAGTTATTTGTTTGTTCCCATAACACAATAATTAAAAGACACTAAAATAAATTAATAGGCAGCAGGTTTAAAACAAGAAAAAGGAAGTATTTCTTCACACAATGCACAGTCAACCTGTGGAACTCCTTACCCAAGGATGGAGTGAAAGTCAAGACTATAACAGGGTTCAAAAATAACTAGATAAGTTCATGGAGGATCAGTCCATCTTGGGTATTAGCGAATATGGGCAGGGTTGGTGTCCCCAGTGTCTGTTTGCTATAAGCTCAGAATGGATGATAGGGGACAGTTCATTTGGTGATTGCCTGTTCTGTTTATTCCCTATGGAGCATCGGGAATTTGCCACTGTCAGAGGACAGGATATTGGGCTACATGGATCTTTGGTCTGACCCAAGAATGGCCATTCATGTGTTTTTAGCTACTCAGATATTTCAGCTATGCTGATATGGCAAATACAAAAACTGAGACCAGAAAGACCATTATTCATTCAAGAGCAAAATGGGTTGGATTAATCTGTCTATGTAATCTTAAGATTTTTCCATTAGATTTTATGAACTCTATTTCTGACTATGACCTTCAGTGTGGGTTAAAATTTCTTTTGTATTGCAGAAAATAGACCTGGTGTATGCATCTGAAAGGGGACCACCAAGGAGTCATGTACCATGAATAGTTCTATCCTGGTGTGACAATGAGGGTTACCTGCCAATATTACTTGTGAGGGGATTAAGAACAGTGTCCCCTCTAAATTGAGCAACAGCACAGCTTCACAGATGATTAATCAGCCCCGCCCAGCCAGTGAGCTTCCTGCAGAGCCCTGAGCCTCTGATTGGGCAGGGCTGATTAATCACCTGTGAAACTGTGCTGCCCCACATCTTAGAGGAAACACTGATTAAAAACAGGAAAAAAATCCACAGCAGGAAAAGAGGTTAGAAACCTGTTGAGGGAGAGAGGAAGCTCTGAACTCCTCCCCTTTTACCCCCTCTTGCAGAGCAGGACTGAAAGAGCTGCAGTTTTTTTTCCAGCTGACTACCTAGCAAAATATTCAAGGTCCTTTTAAAAAGAGACTTGAATTATGAGGAGGGGAACCATACCATCATCAGAGAGAAAAGATATGCTGAAGGCTGGAGTAGGTAATGTCTTTTAGGGCATGTCTACACTAGGAAATTATTTCGAAATAACTAAATTCAACTTAAATTGAAATAGCATGTCCCCACTATGGAGAAGCCTCAAAACTAGTCTGATGTTAATGCGGACATGCTAACTTGACTTAGAGGCCCAGGAAGCACTGGAAAGTAATTAGTTTGAATTATTCTGGGGAGTAGTTTATTTCAAAATAATGGCACCAGAGCATGCACACCATGTTGATATTCTGAAAGGATACACATTCAAGTGTTTTCCATAGATCTGTACCTCTCATGTGCTCTCAGAGTGAAGTGTGTGGTTTGGATGAGAAATTCTTTTGCAAAGCCTCTGGTCTCATCTTCATCTTCTTTGTGTCACAGAAGAGTTCAACTACATGTCACAGTTCTCATGAAGATGATGCTCTAGAGGAGGAGCATATATAAAGCTACTGGGCAGACTCAAGAGGGTCTAGATGGCTGCACTACAGGGACCTACTGCTAAGAAGGGTATCAGGCCTAGGATCTGCATCAGTGGAGCATGATCTAAGTGACCCAGAGGTAGGAGCAGTGAAACCCAGAGAGCTAGCAGCTCATAGGATCCAGAAGCTTGTGTGTAATACAGCTAACTGGTGACCATCTACAAGGGGAAGTGAATGGGACACTCAGCCAGGCATATAACAGTTGTGCTCATGTCAAGGCCAATGCATCTGTTGTTACGTAATTCGGAAACTATACATAGTACTAACACATCCAGTAAAGTCTTCTCTGTTGCTCTGGTCCTGATTCTACAAGTGCCTCTTATAAGAGGTTAAGCATTCCCAACTCCCTTTCATATATTTATAAGCATCCAGTTGTTTAAACGTTCAACAGTTTGAAGGATCAGTTCCATTTAATAGCCTACAGTTCCCCCAAAAAATCTTTCGTATTCCAACAGTTTTGATGCATCATGTTGAGTGTTGGTCCCCTAATTTCACATGTAATATGGTGCAATTACTACTTAATAAGAAGAAAATCAATCATAAATTTAAATCACTTAATTCAATATAAGTGAGTTTACCAAAAAAACTAGTTTTCCATCTAAGGATGGGTATATAAATTATTCTCCTCCAACAGCAAGGACAGAAAAAGTAGTAATGGATTAAGTTGGAGCAGAGAAAAATTACATCACATAGTAGGATAGCCTTATAACTCAGAATGGTCAAGCAACAAATAAGTCATCAAGGGAGGATGAGTAAACCTGTTATGGGGCTATTAAAGCCATGCTGGGAATCCAATTAATTAGAAAACAAGTTTCTGGAGAGAGGTCAAAGAGAAGTTCACCATTCATGTGCAAACGGCCAGCATGTCCTCGTAGTTTTCAAAGCTGACTTGGGATGGGGTGGGAGGTGATGGGGCTGTAAAATCGTGAAGTAGACATTCATGCTCAGGCTGGAGCCTGTGTGATGGCACCCCATTAGGAAGAAAGGTCCCACAGCCCAGACTAACTCGAACCCAAATGGCTACACTGCATCTTTACTGCCCTGTCGTTTAAGCTTCAGGAACCGAATTCAGCTGATGTGGGCCAGGTTCAAATATTTCATTTCAGTACAAACATATCCAGTGTGGCCACTTTCAGTGCTTGCTGAACTTTGCACGCTCATTGACACAGGACTGCTCCTGCTCAGCATTGACACTAAGGGGCAGTTTCTTAGGATCGTATTCTCAAAGATATTTAGGCACCTAACTTCAAAATAGTTCATTGGGAACAAGTTCTAGCCTGCAATTGATAAACCTTAACAGCTTTTCTACATATTCAATTTGTGTCAAATATGTGCATGTTCAAGAGCGCGAAAAGTACACATGCTTTTACCTGAAGGTGATAAGGGCATAAAATAAAGCCAATTTCTGAAAATCAAGTCCCAAATCTATGAAGAAAAGTGGCACATTAGAGGTCTCTTGTTTCTAACCAGAGGCTCAGCTACATGAAAATACTCAGGAAATTTGAGATGGGTCAATGAAAGCTGTGAAGTTAAGGCACTTTATCTTATGCACATTGAAGCAATTTCATGCAGAAATAAAGGGTTAAGTTTCAGTGAGCTACTTCTGAATGAGGGTAATATTCACTTGTGCACATGAACTTCAAGCCCTTAACTGATTCACCTTCCGTTTCCTCAGTGGGCCCATTCAAATGGGTTCAGAAACTCTAGTTCCCCAGTCTCCAGCAGCAGAACTCTGGCCAGCTTGTCACACAAGCCTCAGAAATCAAGGACTTAGGAATGTTGCAGAGCAGGTGTCTTTTGTAGCGGGAAGATGAGTAAAGTGCCCTATTACAGCAGAACTTGTAACAGCAAATCTTCAAACGAGGGCAGAGTGTACACATATTCATTAAAAAATGATGGGGGTTGCATAAGTTACAGTAGCCCAGGGCAGCTGTAACTTCCAGTGCATACATTACTGTGCATATGACTTTGCTCAAGTAATTACCCTGCCTTTCAATAAAAAGCAAATAATTACTTTAGCAATACATGTCATTAAGTGTATTTCTGAAGACTAAAAATGAATAAGTGGGTTTATTACACTAACATTTTTTTTAGTTTGCATTCTAATTTGTAAGATCACAATGATGAGAAGCCAAAATAGCTGACATTGTAAGGTATGTGCTACAAATTTTTTAACTGGTTATAAATACAGGGAAAAGAAGAAAGAAGATATTTCCAAAGATTCAATTGGCAGAGAGCATGTTTTTAGGACTCACTATTAAAAACAGTTGCACTGCAATCTTAAAAGCTAGCTGGTTATTCTGTATAGAAGTTCCACTGAACTAAATTTTCTTTAAAGAAATTATTTTTTCAATTTTAGCATAAAGATCTTATTGGGGACAGGATGTTCTTTATAGCAAAGATTAAAAAGGAACCTACTTATCAGCAATAACTCTATCCTTGTTTTTCCATACTCCTTTGGTGTCCAATTACTCTTGGATTCTCTTTCAATTCACTTTAAGAGTTTTGGATTCTCTGCTGTGTGAATAGTGCTCTTTATTGAATTGTGGAGGTGATGATTGCTCTGAAAGTTCTTGGGTTGATCCAGAAGTAAAGTTAATCTCACTGTGATAGAGCACCTCTTTTCTCCTTCTCCTGGAGGGTTGCATCCCTGCCTGTGATTTTCAGCATCCTCTAAAGGATAACAAACCAGAACTTCCCCACACATTGTATCTTTGTGATTCAAAGGCAGAAAAAGCCACTGTTCTTTTCCATAGCTATATCAGGCCTTCTCTCTCTCTGGATTCTGGACATCAGATTTTAATATTTCCCATTCCTTGGATTCAGATGTTCACTTACTTGAACGTCTCTAAAGCTACCAGTGCCAGCGGCATTATGCAACTCAGATTCATAAATTATAAGGCCAGAATGGACAACTCTAATAATCTAGTGTGATCTGCTACATAACTCAAGTCATAGGCTTTCCGTGTGTAAATTCCTGTCTGAAGCAGAGCAGATCTTTTAGAATCTTAATTTTAAAAGGGCTAGTGAAGGAGAACCAATCACAAAACTTGGTAAATGATTCCAGTGTTTAATTATTCTAACTTGTTAAAAATTCTGTCTTATTTCCACTCCGAAGTTGTCAAGCTTCAGCTTCTAGCTATTGGGTCTCGTTATATGTTTGATAAGGGGCTCTTCAATATGGTAGACACATTTTTGTTCCCCACGTAGATACTTTTAGACTGATCAAATTACCTGTTAACTTTCTATTTGTTAAGATAAACAGATGATGCTCCTTGAGTTTATCACCCTCTACAATTTATCAACACCCTTCTTGAATTGTGGAGGCCAGGATGAGACACAGTATTCTATTAGCAGTTGCCCCCCTGTCAGTTACATAGGTAATATAATCCCCTTACTCCTGCTCAAATATCTGCAGTTTATGCATCCATTCATACATCCAAGTATTGCATAAGCCCTTTTGGCCACAGTCTCTCACTGGGGGAACATGTTAATATGATTATCCACCCAGACCCTCAAATATTTTTAGTCACTACATCCCATGATAGAATCATCCATCTTGCATGTATTGCTTGTACTCTCTGACGAAATGTAAAGTGACACATATAAGACCATATGTAATACATTTTTAAAATAAGAAACACAAGTGTAACTTACGATAAATATGTGATTTTTGTATGGAATTTCATTAAGAAAATCTGTCATGTTGAACATTTGATAGACAGCATTAGAACAGATGTTAGGGCAAAAATTGTATGGTGAGAAAGGACTCTGACATTTCAGAACCATCTTTATGCACATTGATGAAAGCGGGATCTTCTTTCAAGCCCCGTTCCTTTCATTGATGCTTCAACTGGTGTGAGGTGAAAGAGGCAGGACACTTTATGAGATGAATCTTCATTCATATGCATCATCAGGTATTGTTATCAAAGGAGTGAGGACTGTATCAGATTCTCTAACTAAGCACAAAACATAATACATGTCAGTCAATAAGTTAAAGCTTTGAGAAAGAGCACAGTAAAAATACTGTAGAAGACTGAAAATATTCTGTAACTAGAGCTCTTGCTATCCGCGATTCTCTTAATCATTAATGAGTAGAACATATTCTGCTCCAATGTGGTTATACAGGTATGAAGTGTGGTTAAAGGGGTGAGATTCAACCTCCCTCTCTTTGTGACAATTAGCACTGCAGCTCTGGCAACTGGAACTAGGGACCATGTTCTCAGGGTTTCCCTTCACTACCTCTAAAAGAACACGTGGGCATCATGTTCAACAGGGGTGGGGCTATTGCACCATTTTAAAGTCTGTAGCAACTCAGTTCTTTCCAGCACCTCAGGAGCTAGTGCCCCAAAGGGGTCATTTTGAAGTATGAACCCTTCCAGGCCTTAAAAAACATGAATCCTTCCAGGCCTGTCACCATGCTGTGGCTAAGGGAACAACTGAGTGCTAATTTACCCATTTGAATGACAATCGGGAAGATGCCATTGTGGGACAGAATCTATACTAAGCAAACATGCAGAAATGACAATATTGGCTGGCTAAGAAAACAAAACAACGTGAAATGCTGATTGCTATTTCCCGCCACATTGCAGGCTAAGTTAGGGAATGATATGTTTACTTGGTATTGATACAGTATGGAAATGTATAGCACAGCCTCCAGCATTAAGTTAAACACTGGTGCACAGTATAATGCACTACAGAAGACTGATGAGATGAGGGCCATCAAAATATGTTCTTCTCTTCCTCCTTACATTAGCTATGACTCCATATTTGCTCATGTGCATTTCTTTTTCCCCCCTCTGCATTAATTTTGTTACGAGGGACATCCAGTTTTGACAAGAACCACCCTAAATCTGATAGCTGCCTCTGCTGTCTTGTTTATTATCAAGTCACTTTAATGATAGCATAGGTGTAATTTAAAAGGTCAATTAAATATAAGTTACAGACTAACTCGGCTACCCCTCTGAAACAGGAAAAACTTAAACAAATAGTCTAGTAACATCTCAAAGACTAAATAGTTACCAGAAGCTGATAAGAACCATTAGTTAGCACTTGGAAGGGAAAAGGACCAACACCAGATTCTACACAGACATCAAGAACCATTAGCACCTTCATTGTTTGGTTGGTTGATAATGTGCGAGCGCCATCTGATATCAAATCTGCCAGAATAGTAAATAGTTGTTGATCAGGAGATCTAAGAGATTTTAATCAAAAGCTCTCCGAAATATTTCTGACAGCCCAGTAGGACAGCAAAGTCATCTCTCAGACCTTCAGCAAAGACATATTGGTTCTTATACCCTTTCCCATTCCCTGGATTATTCCAAAGAAAGGGTCTACTCTATATCTTGTATGACCTGCTAGTTATTAGAATTCCTGGTGCCTGGGAACATACTATTTTTATTCTTTACCATTTCTCTCTGTATCTAGCACTGTCAATCACAGGCCCACTGATGTGGGAGAGGGGAAAACAAAGGGAGCAGTTGTCCCGGGGCCCAGTGATTTAAAGAGGTCTGGGGCACCCGTGTGCTGCTGGAGACCCAGGGCTTTCCAATAGCTGTGCCACGCCATGCACCCCAGATGGCCCTAAGGAACGGAGGGGGAACTGTGCTCTGGGTGGTGCAGAGGGCTGGTTGCCCCTGTCCTGACCCTTTGGCATGAGGCCCCAGCCCTACTGGAAGCATGGAGCTAGGCTCCCACCACCACCTTGCTGAGGGCCCACAGAGACTGTTGGCACTTCTGGACATCCGATACTTTTTTTCATGTTCTGCATTGACTCTTTTGTACCCAGTTTTCACAATATATCACTTATTCTTCGGTAGCACCAGAAGAGCAATAACTAAGCACACAGCTGGGAACACTCCTTCCATAGGGTGGCTCAATCCAGTACATTGAAAAGAAATTTGGGGTTTCTTCCCCTCCCCCCATTTTCATCATGAGCTTTAATGAACCCACCAGCTTGGGGATAAGAGGAGATCTGGGGCCTGATAACATAAGACAGTAGCTTTAACAGATTTGCGATCCCTCAAATCCTATTGGTCATACTCCATGGTTAGCCCATTGGAACAGATAATCCTCCCCTCAGCACACAACTCAGATAAGTGTTCTTCCTGGCAGGAATGAACAGAAGCCTCCCTACAACTGTGATGGTTGTCCCAGTCCTGCAATAGCCTTGTTGTTTGCTGGTCACTTTAATTATTATTTTACTGAGATATATTTTGGGGTCAACTTTTTCTCTCATAAATGTGGTCTGAGAAATCAATTATGTAAATAATAGATATTGTTTCTTCAGTAGGCTCAAAAAACCCCCAATGTTTAAAATACAGCCAGTATATGGATTTTAGCTTTCAATTTAACAAAAAAATACATATAAACGTACCATGTCTGAAGCTGGCTTAACACATGCTTATTATAGGGTAAAACATCTCAAACATAAAACAAAATTTTGATGGTTTTAAAATACAATATCTAAAGCCCTCATCAGTTTCTGCAGCAGATCATACAATTCATATGGCACCAGGTATGAGCTCACCGGATAATAGAAATGTAAGATGTCAAGTGTCTAATTTAACAAGTATTATTTTATATTATGAGGCATTAATAATACTCCCCCTTCAAAAAAACAAAAAACAAAAATGCCCCAGAAAGGCTAGGAAAAGAGCAACTAATGCTAACTACAGTACTATCACCACCATTAAGCAGAATCATATAAAATGAAAAGTGCAATATAATTACTCATTTATGAAATTCACTCATTATTTTACTAGCACAGTAAGTATACAGTAATTATTTTAACTGAAATTCACCTTCAGTATGTTATTACATATTTCTTATTTAAAACATTGCCCTTGGATCACGACTACAGTGGACACAATTAATAGATCCTCTCCTCAACAAGAGTTGTCAAGATAAAAGTACATGTTTTGTATAATCTTAACTGATACAGTGAGTTTTGGGATGTTAACCAGGTCATTTTACAAGGACACTACTTCACATTTGGAGAATGCATTAGATGATCATGCCTGACCTCTGTAATTACTGGTGATGTTGTAATTGTTTTGTTCCATTTCTCCTATTGCAATGGCACTTAGAGTAATGAAATTATTCACCTAATTATTTAATATGGTTGTAATAACAAGCAATTAGACTGGCTACTGATGAGATTTGAAAATGCACTCTGAACCTGCAAATATATAGGCATAGTGTCATTGTATAAATACATTTTTTTTAAAATATTAGTTACCCATGTTATAATAGGAAGGTGCCCACGGGTTGTAGTTAGAGCAGAAAACTACTAGTTTTCAATAAAAAAAATCCTGTACACAAAACCTGGCACAGTAGCTAGAGATTTCTTGAAGACCTCATTTCTCAGCTTTCAAAAACATAACTCACTTCCTAAACAAACAAAATCCCACATTTTTCATGATGAGCACCACAAAATTGTGAATCAGAATACAAATCAAGGTTTTTAAATACCTTTTTTTCAATGAGCAGATTCCTCTCCTGTCAAATTCCCACTCTCTCATAATGGATTTACGTCTGCAGCTGAGTCCATGACCGGCCTCTATATTCCAAAATGGACTCCATTGATGGCAGTGGAGCTCCACATAGACCCAGGAATTAAGTCACATGCAACAAGTGGCAGAATCTGGGCCTATGTTGTTTCACTGGTTTTGTCAGTAGAGAAACTTTTCATTCAGCTCCACATTGGCAGACTAATTGACATGAAATAAGAGCCAAAAAGAACATGTATCCATTTGTGACCCCAAGAGCTCCTCAGTGCCAACTTGGAAAGGTTTCACTGTCATGGAACAGCTACTCCCAGCAGGCCTAATAAACTTACTACACCTAATACATTATTGCCATAGAATTTTATCTATAAGAATATTGTGTTAGGTATCAAATAAAAGCTTATTTCATACCAGTCATGATAACCATTACAAAATCCATGTGCAGGTGTCATACAAGAAGATGTAGTAGGTAAAGGATATGTTTGAACTATGTAATCAAGCAGGAGTGATTACCAAGATTTTCCCAGAGAAGAAGGTTCATTTACTTGGTTACCTAGATGTCTGGTGTAAAATAAGAAGGATATAATCCAAGACAGAAGCACCCCATGTGAACATACATTCAACAGGAAAAAAGGTCTCTTGTGTATGGAACCATGTTCTTGGGGGCGCTGACCTTTTTCTGGGCCAAAATACTGGGGGAATAGAAGGAAAAGCAAAATGGCATTTTATTATCCATTTATGGAAGTGACCTCTGATAAGACATGGGAAAATCATGAAACTCTGAATCCTGATTTGATTGAAAATCAAACACGTGACCAGAAGCTTGGGAGTAAGATAGCTAAAGTAACTGCTGTACTTATTCTACAAAGTGTGCAGTTCCCTGATAAATGAGTACTGAACATGGACTTGGGATAGGACACCCTCTAAAGAAGCTGAGAATCTGTTTGAGGGCTTCTAATGTGTGTTACACTGAAGAGATTACCCTTTCTCCCAGCTTTTTAACCCCTATATGAAGGGAATCTGAACAACAGGCTTCGACCAGCAATGGGGGATGATATCTGCTCTCCACTAAGCAGAAATGTGCGAGGATGGAATCATGATTTGTATGGTATGAATGAGGGTTGGATAGTTCCCAGGTGAGTTATGTTAATACAGTTTCAGCTGAATTAAACCACAATGCGTGCAAGTTTTCTGTCTTCCTGTACACAAGGGCACAATGCCTGGCATGTCAGGGCCTGAGATACAGGAAACTGCTAAGCAGTAATAGCTAGAGTGCAAATCAAAAATATTTGTGTAAAACACTGGAGGTACAAAAGTGCCATCTTCTGAGTCTAAGCAGAGTGTCTTTTTATTTATTTTGGAATCAACCTTAGATAGGGTGTCTATACTACAGAGTTTTGTCGTAAAAACGGCCGTTTTCCCGACAAAACTTGAGGAACATCTACACTGCAATTGCATTCTTCCACAAGAAAAATCGAAAGAACAGAGGGGTTTTTCTGGCATTGGTAATCCTCATTCTACGAGGAAGAAGCCTTTTTGCAAAAGAGCTCTTTTGCAAAAAGGTGTGAGTGGACTGGAAGAGGGAGTTCTTTCGGAAGAGGAGGGAAGAGGAAAAAGCACAGGTGCCCCGATGGCCATTCCATCCATAGCAATCACAGTTTACATGCGAGAGAGCATCCATTTGGTCTGGATGCTCTCTTTCAAAAGAGCAGATTGCTTTTTCAATGCACCTTGGCAGTGTGGACGCTCTCTTTCGGAAGAAGTTTTTTTCGGAAGATCTCTTCCGAAAAAAACTTCTTCCGAAAGAAGCCTGTAGTCTAGACATAGCCATAATGAAAAAGTGGAAATTTTGCAAAAGCGAATAGAGAAATACAAACAAAAATAATGATTTGTTCATGGCTAACATTCATTTTCTCCTCTTTGGATAAGTTAATTTACCAGTACCTGGTTGGAAGTGTGAGATAACTAATTCATTTTCAAATAAGAGAAATTTCCTAGGAAAATTTTGAGCTCCTGGATCTGTTCAAAAGAAATTATTTTGGAACCAAAAGTATTTTGAAAGCAAAAGGTATGTATTTGGAACAAAACAGAATTGACTTATCCTGTGCTCATGCATTTGGGGTTTTGTTGGTTGTATGGCTTTTTTATATCTTTCAAGAATTACTTAATTTACAGTCAAGCTCTTTAATTTTGGATGTCTGACAAGAGAGACTGTTCAAAAATTCCTGTGAAAGGCTAAGCATACAGTGGCATTTTATTCTGAAAATAAAATCAGACATTATCTGTGAAAGAGAATTATCATGCAGGGAGAAGCATTTGTGACTTAGTGCATCAACATCCAACAAAAGGAAAAGCAAAGCTCCCTCCTCTTCAGATGCTTTCCTAGGAATTTCTGAATCCAAGAAAAAGGTCCTCAAGTTGTAGTTTAAAAAAAGATGTTTTTGCAAAATCATGATAAGAAATAAAATGAGAGAAATATATTTAAATCAAATTAACAACTCACAAGTGAGAAATAAATGGATGCATTCCAAGCTGTTTTTCAGTCCAGTTCAGATGGAGAAAAGAACTATCATCTATTTTCCATGAGGATCCAGTATTCTATGGCCCAAAGTCTGATAACTTGTACACTGGTTTACTGATGGAGAAAGAGATGTAGAAGAGGGAGACTTCCATTCCCTCAGAGTGCCTACAAAAAAGCCATCCACAGCTGACAACTATTATTCGTTTGAGCCCTGTGTTAGGAGTCTGGCTTGCTGGACACACTTTATGGAAAACCTTAAACCCAACAGGGTGAGGTCAATTTGGTTCAGGGCTTAGTATTGTCCCTGTCCCCACTGAACTCCAGATGGCATCTGTAGCAGGCTGCAAGGAGAGAAGAGGGTACAATATTACTCCTTTCCAAGACCATTGGTGAGAATGCTCAACCTGGGCAAAGACTGGTGAGTCAGCTGTACCCTCTAGCAGACATTGTGCCTCAGACACACATCTGAGTTGCAATTCTTCACTTGATTCCTCCTTGCTTTTATGGGGCAGCAATTTACCGGTGGTCTAGACAGGTAAAAAAACCCACACCTAATGCTCAGCCTCAGCTACTCTGACCAGTGAATGGGGGGAAAGCTAAAGTTCTGTCTATTCCCTAGACCACTTCCCTTCCATCTTCTCCAGGGAGGATGTAATCAGGTGAATTGCTTCTATGCAACTGTTTGCTTCTATGTTCCCAAAACCAAGAAGATTGCTCTTACTCCCTTGCTCAAGCACGTAGGCCAAGCCACAATCTTACTCCAAATGAATTTAACAGAACCCTATGACATGGATCAAAAAATCTTGCAGATCTCTATTATGGTCCATGGAAATGTAGCTAAATTGAGAAAGTACATATGTTCCAAAACCAAAAGGGATCATTTTGACCCTTGAGACCTATCTTCTGTATAAAAGACGACACAGAACATCCCCAAAATAATGATTCCGAAAAAAGAATACATTTTAAAAATCCAATCTTGCTTTAAAATTGCCAATGATAGAGCATCCATGACAACCCTTGGTGAATTATTTCAGTGGTTAATTATTCACATTGATACAATTCTCTTATTTCCAGTCTGACTGTCTCGCTTCGACTTCCTGACATCTGATCTTGCTATGCTTTGTCTGCTAAACAAATGTTTGTTTTCTATATAGGCATTTACAGATTGAGGTCAAGTCACTAACATTTTCGTTGTTAAACTAAATAGCTTGAGTCCCTTGATTCAATCACTATAAAACATGTATTCTAATTCTTTAATCATTCGTGTGGCTCTTCTCTGAACCCTCTCCAATTTCTCAACCTTCTTCTTGAACTGTAGATACCAGAACTAGAAATAGTATTCCGAAAGCCATCACAGCAGTGTTAAATACAGAGGTAAAATAACTTCTCTACTCTTACTCAGAAATTCCCTTATTTATGCATTTGATGATTATATTGGTCCTTTTGGCCACAGAGTTACATGGGGACTCTTGACCAGCTCAAATCTTTTTCAGGGTCATTGCTTCCTAGGATAAAGTGCCCTATCTTGGAAGCATGACCTACAGTCTTTAGTTTTAGATATTGACATTTAGTCACAGTAAAACACATGTGGTTTGCTTGCAGACAACCTGGCTATCAAGAGATTCAGATTGCTCTGTATTAGTGACATGCTGTCTTAATAATTCATTACTCTGCCAATCTCTGAGGAAGAGAACATAAAATAATCACCAATTCATTCATAAAAATGTTAAATAGCATAAAACCAAGAACCCGTCCCTTGAGGTCTCCCCTGGGAATATATCTACTTCATGATAATTCCATATTTACAATTTCGAGACATACCAGTTAACCATTTTCCCATCCATTTAATGTATTTCATGTTAATTTTGTATTATTCTTATTTTGAAATAAAAATGTCACGGTATACCACATCAAACACCTTAGTATATTATGTTAACACTACAACCTTTATCAATCCAACTTGTAATCTCATACAAAGATGTTCGTTTCAAAGGATATATTTTCCAAAAAGCCACCCTGATTAGCATTAATTACTTTATCCTCTTAATTCTTAATGATGTTCATTCTTCTCCATTACAAGAGGAAATGTCCTACACAATGGTGCAATGGTTTCAAATAAAAATAATTTGATATTTTAATGAAAATTGTGAAAGACCTGTGGGCATGGAATCAGCTACATCTTGATTTAACATTACTAATCTATGCTGTTTTTAAATTGCTCTTGTTAGTTTCTAAAATAATGCAATTCTGTAATATCTGTAATATCTTCTGCAACTTTAAATATGTCTCAGACTGAGTCATAGCCACTGCATTACGACACCCATTTTTCCCTCCCTTCAATTTATGCATCATTAAATGACTTTCAAATAAATATGATATATGTTTCATCTAAAGTTTTTGTCCTTTGAAAATGCAAAATTTGATGAAGCTGAGAGGAAAAGGAAGAAAACACAAAAAGTGATTTCAGACAGTTGCAGGCTGTGTGATGCCTGTTTAATATCAGCATGGTGCCTCAAGATCAGAAGATTATTACTGATTACTGAATAGCTTGTTAAAATATAAATACCACATAAAAAAGTTTAAGGCTATAACAATCATACCCCCTAAAACTTCTTTATCTTTCAACTACTTCACTGCTTAAAAGTAACAGTTTCAATTAAGGTTTGAGAAGGTATACAATGTTTTTCTTTCAATTTTAGTATTCTGAATTATTGTTTTGGGACACAATTTTGATTAATTGCAGAGCCTTAAAGGAGGTGTCCACTGTGCTTTCAAAAAAATCAGCAGTAATAGTATTGTAACATATTTCCCTTGTTGTTACTCAACATAGCTCTATTGAAGGCAGAGGAAAGTGATAACTCCATCTGGTCTCAGGAAGATTAATTCTTGATATGAGAATCTTCAGTATAGCTATTGTAAAAACTAACAAAACATATACAAGGAAACAAAAGAATATACAGGTGACACCCGACTTACCACCGCCTGACTTACGACCCCCCCACATTTATGACTGCCCTGCTCCGGCCCAGCGTGGCATCTCAAACCTGGCACACTGGGGACTACAACTCCCAGGAGGCAAAGTGGGCAGCATTTGAACTGGCTCCCTGCCAGGCTGTGGCCTTGCCCCAGACCCTGATCAGTGCCTCTGCGGGCCTGGGACATTTGTGCGGTCTGTCCCTAGCAACCGCCCTGCTCTGGCCCAGCGTGGTCTTTCAAGCCTGGGACATTTGCATGGCCTGCCCCTAGCGACCACCCTGCTCCAGCCCAGTATGGCCTCTCAAGCCTGGCATGCTGGGGACTACAACTCCCAGAAGGCAAAGTGGGCCAGGAACAGAACCCCATTTATAACGTTGCACCTGTGGGAAATAACGGTTCAACTTAAGATGGCTCGACTTGCGATGGTTCTCCAGAAACCAATTAGGTCATAAGTGCAGGGGTCACCAGTACCTGAATTACTATTGTTCAGGAGGAATCATAGTGCCTGTTACTATTATCAAAATAAAAAGAGAGCATTTAAGATGATTTCTTGCATGTTTTTCATCATGTCTTAAAAAAAATAAGTGCATTTAACACTCTGCCTTGCATAGTTGGTACCTAGTGCATAACCGGGGCTCCTTCGGCGCTGTGATGATAAATAAACAAACAAACAAACAACAAAACTGGAATGTAAACCCTGGAGACCAAATTCCTCTATGTACAGGGGAGATGTAAGCATGACGTTTCACATAGTACTCCAATGTCACCTCTATAGCTCGGTTCTTCATGCCCATTATAGCCTTGACTTCTCTACTGAGCCCATCATCAACTTCAAGTGCCATATGGGGAGTCCCGGTTAATGTCATGTCTAATTTCTGAGATATTTATTTTTGAAAAATTCACACATTCATCTCTTCCCCTCAAAATCTCAGTTTTGTGACGAGGGGAAGAAAAGGAGAAACCAGAGGAATTTCAATTGGGATTTTTACACAAGTTGTAGTTTTAAGTATCATCTGTTAAATTATTAAATTCAGTGACTCATAATATTTATGACTCCATGCACAAATATAAATTCTAACCCCAAATGAGGTTTCACAATGAAAAATATCAGACTATGAATTTCGTTAGGAGCTCCACTGTTTTCCAGTGAGTTTTACACAGAAGGTATGCAGATACTATGGTATAAAATCCCAATACACATACATACGTTAATTCAGCTGAAATACCTGTAGGGCTGTTTAACATATGTAAATTAACTACAGAAAGCCATAATTCAAATGAAAACGAATAGAGGTGATATTTGAAGAAATTATTAGCAAAAATGTGACAGATTCATTGATATTTTTCTCTTCGCTGCAGTAATACAAGTTTACTTATTATGTTTCATGTTTATTTTTCTTCAGGATTTTACACTTTGTTCTGAAAATTCCTCTTCAGGGGTGCTAGAGATTCTGTCTTGAAAACAAATGCAAGAATCAAAACAAAACCTCTCTGGAGAATACTTAATGAATAGGATTGGAGAAAATAGAACAATTTCCTGTGACTGATATAAAACACTATTTATAGAATGTATTGTGCACGTTACAGACTAGAGAAACACACACAAGGAAACCTGAAATACTCACCTGTCCCTCAGTAGTTTAGTAACAAATACACTAATAATCTGGGGACACACTGTGCCTGGTTCTTATGAGGATGCACAATGAAGAAAGGGAAGCATCCAAAGAGTCTTCTCCCTTTGCCCAAGCCCATATAATAATAAGAAATTACGATCCCTGCCTTCTGGGGAATATAAGGACTGCTCCACTCAGACTGCCAAGTTCGGGATGTGCATTACAATAGGCCATATCTCAGAACACACAGCATTTCAGTACAAACTACACAAACACAATTGTTCTTTGCCGTAATTAATGAAAAAGGTGCATGTTCTCGTTGGTTGGAATGTACAATCATTCCTATAGGCATCCTGGTAATAAGAATTGCAGGATGTATTTCTATAATGATTCATATTAGACTATTTTATGCAGTTGATGGACATACAGAAAATTATGTTAAATGCACTGATTGCATACCTTTGAATCTATTGCACATTCCGTTGCTCTTGGATCTAGATAATTATCACTCATTCAGTAAACTCACAGTAAATTTGTACCTTTAGACTATTTTTTCATGTAACCAGCAAAATATGAAGGATTTTTTTAAGACAACAGGGATCCCAAGAGAAAACATAAGCATCTTTCTTTTAAATCTAACTAACTATTTCTGAAAATGAAAAACAAAATAGGCTTTTAAAAACCTCTTTGGTTTCTCCACATTTTACATATTCTTTAATTTCTTCTCTTTTTTGTTTTAATTGCATGTCATAAGTAGATTAAATTTACATTTTGATGCCCAGAGGTCCCTCACAGACAGAGAAAACAAAATGAGTACTTGATAACCCAACTTCCTGATTGAATGCCAGACAAATTGAGAAATACATTAGCCAGATGTCATGCTGAATATCCCCTCTGGAAACAATAAAAAACCCCACAACTATATGTAATGCTTAGCAATAAGAGTTGATCACACTGCATGCACATAGATGCATGTGTGTGCATATAAAGAAAAACTGAATATTTTGATCCATAAAAGTGCAGTCTACTCACTATAATTTTTATATTGATTTTTAATCTGCAAAAAATTATGTATGTGTTTTGAAGATGCCAACTTCTTTTATATATGCTCTAGGTAGGAGCAGGAATTTCTTGTTCATAGTTCCGTTCAGCACAAATGTTATTTATTGCTTGTGAATATTTAGAAAATGTCCTGTGTTTTTGATAAAGTTTGTGAATGTGAAGATTTTTTTTCATGAAAATGTATCTAAAAGTTTGAAACAAAAATGAATGATTTTTAAATTTTTCTGATAAACCATTAGATTCATATAGTCAGCAATATAAACAAGACCATAAAATAGAGCTGGCTGGAATTTTTGAAACAGAAAGTTGTTGACAAAAGAAGAAATCCTTGTCAGATAACCCCAATTTGCTTGCTGCAGGGCTCTTGCACTTCCTCTGAAACATCTGATGCTAGCTATTGTCAAAGAACAGATACTTGAGTGGATGCATCTCAGATCTGATCCAATATGCAAATTCCTTTATGCCTATGTTGATGAGACGTTTGCTACTGCTAATGCTTGACGGTGCAAATTATGATGATTTAAAGTATCAGCTGTTTGCCTGAAACTTGTGACTCTACAAGGGCAAGAAACTCTGCAGGGCAAGACATCTTTTGGATATGGGCTTTGGTGTGAAATTTCTGAGGCTCACTCATTTCGGTCAGGCTAGGAATAGTACATGATTTTACAACACTGCTGTTTCCAGTCCCAGGCAAAAGTCAGAAGTGCTGTTGTGCACAAAATTGATGAATAGGTTCAAATATGAAAACAAAATCTTGGTTCATATTTTGAGTGACAGAACATAAGAACATCTATACTGTATCAGAACAAAGATCCACCTAGCTGAGTACCCTGTCTTCTGACAGTGACCAATGCCAGGTACCCCAGAAGGAATCAAAAGAGATTCATCCCATCACTCATTCTCAACTGCAACAAATAGAGGCTAGAGACACCATTCCTGCCCATCCTGGCTAATAGCCATTAATGGACCTATCCTCCTAGAATGTATCTAGTTCTGTTTTGACACTGCTAAAGTCTTGGCCTTCACAACATCTTCTGGCAGGAAGTACCAGAAGCTAACTGTATGTTACGTGAAGAAATAATTCCTTTTGTTTGTTTTAAACCGGCTGCCCATTAAGGCTATGTCTACACTGCAAGGTTGTTTTGAAATAAATTACTTTGAACTAATAACTCCCCCAATAACTATTTTGAAATAGTTGATTGGAGCCTGAATCGTATTTAGAGCCCCCTGGAAGCATTCCACGCAGGACATCAATACAACAGTTACTTCCTGTAGCTGCTGCCTGAGGTTCTTTGAAGCTTGTGCTTAAAGGGGCTCCCCTCTACAGCCATGTCTTAGATCCTTCTCCACTGCCTATCTCCTTGAGGGACAAAACCGCACCATGTGCTCTGGTTGCCCTTGTGGATGCCACAGCATTCCTACCATGGCAGCGAAACTGCTGCAGAGTAGTGTCAGGGTCTTAGACCTCCAGCTATACCCCTTGGCACAATTAATGCAGGCCACCCTGCAGGCACTGCAGGACCAAGATGGCCAGGTCAGACTGGAGCAACCTCTTCAACCCAGCCTGGGCACTCCTACCCTGCAGTTCCCTCCATCCTTTCCAGCACACTGCTTCTGGCGCTGAGACACCAGTTCCAAATGGTGGGACCGGATTATCTTGGAGCGGTGGAATGACCAACAGTGGCTCCAGAACTTCCGCCCTGCACTTTGGTGACAGGACACCTGCCATCACCTTCTGGAAGCTTGCCACACCGAACTGCTGCCATTTCATTGGAATCCGGTTTGTCATGGGGAGATCGAACTTTGGGGCCATGCTCATGCAGGTTTAACTCTCTTGCTATTGTCCCAGGAGGGTGGGGAACTACTGTGATGTCTTCCCTAGGGAGGGGTGTGGAATCTCCATCCCTAGAGGTTTTGCAGTCCCGGCTTCACGAAGTCCTGCTGGGGATGGGGTAGTTGGGGTTGCTCCTGCAGTGGAGTCCTCTCCCTCTGGGAATCCTTGCCCCCTTTGCCCACTTTGCCTCAGTGACCCACTGCCAGTCTTCATCTGGCCCCTTACCTCAGGGTCAAACTGCAGTCTGAAATGGCCACTCATCATTGGCAAAGAGGTGTGAGCCCAGTGCCTTTGACTACCCTGGCTGCTTCTCTGCAGCCCTAGCACTCTCAGACCTTGCTTCAGGCCCTGCAGCCTAGAGCTTGCCTGGACAGAGGTTTCCCAGCTCTGCCAGCCTTTCCCCAGCCCTGTTCTAAGTCAGGAAGCCTGTAGCTTTCCTGGCAGCCAGGTCCCTCCTACTCGGCAGTAAGAATGAGTCTCAGTGTTTACTCCACTCAGGAGCTCTTGTTTATACTGCCCTCAGCTGGGCAGTATAATTGGCTAATTGGCTAAGACCTGGTTCCACAGTTCCACTGCTCCAGATGTTTCCCAGGACTGGGTTTTAACCCTAAAGGGCCAGTGCTGGGCAGTCGCCCCATCACACTCCCTCTTTCCCAAAAATTTCCTTAGTTCTTAATAAATCCAACCTCCTTCTCTCTTCATCATTGTCTCATCTGTACATCAAGACCCTGCAGTTCTGCCTGTCTAACTGGCCTTATACATGGAACTGAAAGCATTTCAGAGAATTCTACCATTGACATCTTAGACTTCATTCTCTTACCTAGCAGCCTAAATTTAGCCTCCACAACATCTCATCCTTTCCTATGTCATAGGTACCTAGAGTGACCATGAACACCGGCTACTTCTCAGTACTTCACATAAGAGATCTGCAACAGTAGACAGGCAAAGTTACCATGAGATTCTCCTGGTCATTGCAAAATATTAGTTTTTTATTTTAGTGTAATCTTTTTGCACATAAATTACTATAAATTATTTGTCTTGATTTGACTTAAATCAGGCAGAAAGACCATATCAAAGTAAAAATAAATTTTGTCTTCTCAGTGTACTCATTCCTTTTTCTTCCACCATCTCATATCCCCTGGGGACTCTCCTACCTCTACCCATTCTGTAACAGAAATGCTAATTGTTAAGGCAACTTTCAATCTAATTTGAGGTACTCTAGAGAAATTGAATAGTTTGAGTATCTATATACTCATCCAAAACCCATTAAAGTAAAAAAAAAAAAAAAAAAAAAAAAAAAAAAAAAAAAAAAAAAAGTCTACTAATTGGCTTCCATGGATTTTAGATCAAGCCTTTAATGCCTTCATTTTGACAGAGTCAGTCAGGAAGTAATTTAATTTTCTTGTGAAATTTGACAAAACCTGTTGGTTGGTTGGTCGTCAAAAAATATCTTTAATCGCTTAAAGATTTTTGGGAAAAAATAAACCTGAAAAAGATTACATAAGCCATTTTTAATCAAAACAGGATTTAATTGAAAAATTTCAACCATCTTTAAATTAAGAATAACTTGCACATTAGGTTAGAACAAGTTAGAAACCTTAAACATTTTGGGTAGTTCCAATATTTCAATCCCAACCTGCTCCAACTTGTAAATACTGAATACTAGCCTGTCTGTGAGAACAGATTAATAGCTATATAATAAAACCCCTCAAATAAGATTCTAAACCTTATCTGCCTATTCAGCTACTAAAAGCTTGACAAATTTAGGTTGTTTTTTTGTTGTTGTTTTGTAACGATGTATTTTAATTTAGCATACCTGCCACAATGCTAAAGGCTTTTCATAACACACTAACCAGTACCTGTAACTTCTAAAATGAATTACTCATCGGAACTTTTTCTTTATATTTATCATACATTCATTCATGGCACTGAATAAGAGTAGACACCCATCTAAGTCACAACTCCCTCCTTTCTTCCCCCTTTCCCTGGAAGAGGTAGTAATTTGCTGCTAGCCTACACCAGAAATACAAGAACACAACCCTCTGGGTATGTCTACACTTGCACCCTCTTTCGAGAGAGGGATGCAAATGAAGACATTTGAAGTTGCAAATGAAGCCGGATTTAAATATCTCACACTTCATTTGCATAATCATGTTATGGTGCTATTTCAAAATAGCGCTATTTTGAAATAACAGATGCTGTTAAGACACGGTTATTTCGAGAGAAAACCCTTCTCTCGAAATAACCCTTATTCTTCATACAATGAGGTTTACCAGCTATTTCAAGAGAAGGGTTTTCTCTTAAAATAAACACGTCTTAACAGCGTCTGTTATTTCGAAATAGCACTATTTCGAAATAGAGCCATAATGCAATTATGCAAATGAAGCGCGGGATATTTAATCCCGGCTTCATTTGCAATTTCAAATGTCTTCATTTGCATCCCTCTCTCAAAAGACGGTGCAAGTGTAGACATACTATATCAGCTATGCTCATTCCCATTGGCTTTTTCAAGGGAGAAGCAAGTGAACAGGTGTTCAGTCTAAGTCACAACCTAGACAGGAGTAGGCAACATTTTGATGTGTGTCACCAGTGTAAATATGGAATAAATCTACCCAAAGCAGCAGAGTAACTTTGTATTCATATGGGTGTAAAAATGAGAACTGTATTTGGTCCAAAGTACATAGTGGTGACCTTTATATATTAGCTTCCAGTGTAAAGTTGCATTAACTTTGCATTCCATGCCACATTGCATCATAATAACCAGTGTCAAAGTGTCAGGGAACGGCACCTGTATTTCCACTCCTCAAGGGCATCCACTTAAAGGTTTCAAGCTCCCAGCCAATACCCGTCTTGGACAGAGGCCTGCTGTCACACCCACAATTCACTTCCACCTGAACGGGTTTTTAAGGCCATACGGTTCTCCGGATTTACACCCTTGCTTTCTCCAGTGTATTACCACCCAGCTATCTAAGCAAGCATATGTATTCGTAAGGTGAAAGCACTACAGAGAAAAAAACATGTTAAAAAAGAATGCAAGAACCTACACATGCTTTAAATACAAAACAAAACAAAACAAAACAAACTAATAGATATCACCCATTGTCCTTGCCACTTTAGACAGAAGATCATATCCCTTTGCTGGATCAAAAGAAGGCCCAAAGTCATTTTAAACTCAGGCTATTTACCAAAGAGTCCTTTCTTTGTAGAACCAGTTTGAACCGATATAGGTGAGCCTCTCCAAGTAGTGGTACCTCTGGAGAGGTTACAAGCCTGAGTGATTTTGTCTAATCAGCTCCCACTGTTCTCCTTCATTCTTGCATGATCGGTGGTTATCCCCATCCCCATGGAATTACAGAGTCCCTGCCCACAATGATACATAAACCCAATACAGTAAGACCTCTCAAAAGCACTGACAGAAATTGCCATCTTAGCCACAACCAGAAAATATTATTTTTAGAAGAAATAAAGAAACTAGAACACTCATATTGAGAACAGTCATATTACCTAATTGTGACAGGGATGATGTACTTTACCATCATACTGATGACACAGAGGTTACACTAATTAGCCTGAAGAAGTACATGTCTGTGATTGCTATTTGAAGTCTTACTATGATGTTTAACCAGTGAATTTTCAGCAATATTAACTTCCATCTCAGCTGCCATTTACCTTTATTTTAATTTGTATGCAAATCTTAGTAAGAATGATTTGCATTCATGCTATTAAAACTGAAACTTAATCAAAATGCATTTGTTGTATGCCTGGGAAAAAAAGGTTAATTTGGGCTCACTGTGATATTTCTGAAATTTTGGATATGATAATGTGCCATTACTGAAAGCTGTTTAAAAATATACAGAAATCACTAATTCCAACTGATAAGTAAATAAGCTCCAATAAATCTTTGGAGCTTACTATTGTGAGTTTTTAAATCTTACTCAGATATGATACTAGAGTGCTGCTGAAATTAGTCATCATAGGCTATATTTTTGTACTTACCAACAGATGTGAAAGCATTAAAGTGGTGTATAGCAACCAATAATGTATTTGTGCATTTGTGTTATTTTAATTTTTAATATAAGAAAAATAACTCCACAACAAAAGGTCCCCATCCAAAGCTCAGTACACTTTTGAAAGACATTTAAAAACAATAGTATTAAAGAGGTTGTAAAAAGATCTTTCAAAACATATCAAGACTTTCTAGTTTCCAAATGGAGAATATTGCAAATGGGGAGAATTTGGGGGGAAAAAAAGCGCTTACTTACATTTGCCATTCCTGGACATTTGTCATACTTTCCTGGTTATGATTTCACCTAATTCTGCCTTTGGTGCAGATTGAAATGTTTGAGATTAGACTAAGTATTGTCTCAAAAAACTAGTAGCAATGTTACTATATATTTATAGTAAAAAGATCCCCAAACGATAATGTGAAAAATCAAGGGACAGCAGTGAGAAGAAAAAGTTTGGTTTCAATTTCACTGTGTTGTGGTCTGTTTGCCTCTTTCTTTACCCAATTTAATGTCAATCAAAATAGATACACTCCTGTGTAACTGGAATAGATGAGAGGAAAATGAGACCTAGTATTCGAGAAAACTAGGATGTGTCACTGAAAATTTTGCTAGGATACTAGTGCAATTCACTGAAGCAGGCACATTTTCCAAGAATTATACTGAAGTTAAACAGAAGCAAAATTCAATATTCTTGATTGTAGAATGATTGCATTTGAGCTTTTCTGCATTTATTTCAATTTGCCTGGGTTAATTGAAATTTGAGGCTTTGAACCAAATCCCTTAGCTGGTGTAAGAGTTGCCACTAAAATGAAGTGAATAGTGCAGCGTAATTTATACCAGATAATGATCTGACCCTTGAAAGTCACACGTGAAAGTGAATTAGCCTGTTCTCTCAAACACAAAATTCATCTTTGAGCTCATCGGGCAAAATTGTGTTTGTGTTCTCTCTCTCGAGATATACACAAAAAGTGGTCAAAATACAGCAGAAAAATGTTTTGCAAATTTTAAATGAACTTTCATAAGAAGAACATAAGAACAGCCATACTGGGTCAGACCAAAGATCCATCTAGTCCAGTATCCCGTTGTCCAACAGTAGCCAATGCCAGATGCCCCAGAGTGAATGAATAGAACAGGTAATCAAGTGATCCTTCTCCTGCCATCCATTTCCAGCCTCTGACAAACAGAGAATAGGGACACCATTCCTACCCATCCTGCCTAATAACTATTAATGGACCTAACCTCCATGCATTTATCTAGTTCTCTTTTGAACCCTGTTAAATTCCTGTTAAATTCCTGGCCTTCACAACATCCTCTGGCAAAGAGTTCCACAGGTTGACTGTGCACTGAGTGAAGAAAAACTTCCTTTTGTTTGATTTAAACCTGCTACCTATTCATTTCATTTGATGACCCCTAGTTCTTATGTGAATAAGTACATAATTTTTCCTTATTCACTTTTTCCACATCAGTCATTATTTTATGGACCTCTATCATATGCCCCCTTAGTCGCCTCTTTTCTAAGCTGAAAACTCCCAGTCTCTTTAATTTCTCTTCATACGGGATCCGTTCCAAATCCCTAATCACTTTTGTTGCCCTTTTCTGAACCTTTTCCAATGCCAATATATCCTTTTTTTGAGATGAGGCAACCACATTTATACAGAGTATTCAAGATGTGAGCGTGCCATGATTTTATATAGAGGTAATGCAATATACTCTGTCTTATTCTCTATCTCTTTTTAAATGATTCCTAACATTGTTTGCTTTTTTGACTGCCACTGCACATTGAATGGGTATTTTCAGAGAACGATCCACAATGACTCCAAGATCTCTCTCGAGTAGTTATAGCTAAATTGGTCCCCATCATATTGTATGTATAGTTGGGATTATTTTTTCCAATGTGCATTACTTTACATTTATCAACATTAAATTTAATTTGCCATTTTGTTGCCCAATCACTTAGTTTGGTGAAATCTTTTTGAAGCTCTTCACAGTCTGCATTGGTCTTAACTATCTTGAACAGTTTAGTATCATCTGCAAATTTTGCCACCTCACTGTTTACCCCTTTGTCCAGATCATTTATCAATAGGTTGAATAGGATTGGTCCCAGTACAGACCTTTGGGGGACACCATTAGTAACCTCTTTCCATTCTGAAAACTTACTATTTATTGATACCCATTATTTCCTGTCTTTTCCAGGGCCAGGTAATATCTGTTGTATTTTGCCTCTTAATTCAGTAAAACAGGTACAGGTCCATATTATCAATGGTTCAAATCATTATCAGTTCAGTGTAGCTATGACAATTAATACGTTTGAAGAATTTGACCCCATAATGCCATATGGCTGATCTGTTGGATCACAACAAAGCTAAAATTTGGTATATTCATGCCCAATTTGTAGAATAAATGAATGCAAATAATATTTTGTTGTGTATATTCAAATTATGAATACATTGAAGGAAATAATGGTCTATGGTGTGTAACTGAAAATGAGACAAAATTAATCAAATATATTTATTGAAAATCACATCTATTTAAATCATGTCTCAGAATTACATCATATTATGTGGTATTTAAGGTAAACCCACACACCGTTAATGACAAACTGAAAATCACCAATCTGGTGAACCTGTGGAATATTCAGATCCTATATCATCTTGCAGGGTATGCAAGTTTCAGTAACTATTGACAGAGCATATCTGACACATTATAACTATTCATGCTAAATAGTCACAACAGTAGGTGAAACATAAATAGTGAATCAGTTCACTGCACCTAACTGAGCATCAGCAAACTGCAATTTGTAAAAGCATTCCTGGAGCAATATAGAAACTTTACTTCATTTAATATCAATCTCTTATTTCCCATGAAGATGTTACTATATATGTCTAAATCTTGAGCATGCTGCTATGGACTAAATAGCAAAAGGATGGTCTCCTACCTGAATGCAAAGAAGCTGATTTACAGGAGCAAATCTGGATACATTTATCGACCTCTAATTACCAGATGGTAGGGACAAATCAGGTAGTCAGAGATGCAAGAATTGTATGATCTATGGAATCTACTTTGAGGCTCTAAACTAGGAATGCATTTGAACCAGAAAAGTGGCAAAAGGCTCTGCCATTCATAAACATCTATATTTCATAGGTTTTACTTCCTGTGTTCACCTACAGTTGAGGTTGAACCTTTCTAGTCCGGCCTTCTCTGGTCTGGCAACATCCGTAGTCCAGCATTATTTTAATTAGCTGGATGTCCACTTATCATGGATATGGCCAAGTTTCACAAGGTCCCACAAAATTTGTTTACAGCCACCAGTCCTGTCTCTCAGTGTTCTGTGCTGTTATTTAGCACTACTTTACCCCTAAATGTCTTCTAGGAGTCTAGCAAGAAGTGGAAGTGTTAGTAATGCTGTTAAGTGCAAGCATGGTTTTTATGCTTTATCTACCTATTTCTTTGTGCAATACAGTAAAAGTGTAAAACACTATCATTTTGTTTTGAAGAGAGATGATAAGCCTTGAGTAGGCATGGGCTTCTACAGGGTGTGTCAGTAGAGTCACACCTTATTAAGCAGCACTGAAAGAACTGTTTGCTTATTCCCCTCCGCAAAATAAAAATAAAGAAACCCATTTGCTACACTATTGACCTTCTGTGGTTCGGCAAATTTTGTGGTTCAGCCCCACTCAGGTCCTGAGGATGCCAGACTAGAGAGCTTCAACCTGTACTCACTCTCTTTTCCTCACCCACTGAGAATTACATAGATCTTAAGTCTGCAATGTGTCCTGATTTTCTGCACAGGGGTGACATATTTTTGACATTACATCAAGAACCAATGGATTTAATGAGAGATTATCAATAAATCATCATAATTCAATTTCTAAATAATTAATTAGCTTATTTAAAAATCCTCAAACAGAGGTCATCATCTTCTTTACGCCCTACAGAAGCTAAAATTCAGTATCGGTAGATTTCTCCAGTATAGGTGAATTCTGCCTGTACATATATATGTGCCCAAAGGAAGTCCTCAGCCGTGCCAAGCCATAATCCTATCTTCTTTGAGAGAGTGTAACAGCCTAGATATTCAGAGATATCTCGTTTTCCAATTTGTGTTAAATTTGGGCAGGTATGCAGGATTGCTAGTTAGGTAGGACTCTGTAGACAGCTTGTTGCTGGTAGCCACTGTCAGCTTCAGGGAGATAGCTAACTCCAATCATCCCTAATTAAGGCTTTTCTCCAACTGGTGTGTAAGAAAGAATTCCTCCACTGATACACATTTGCCTGAAGGGACATTACTCATCAGCACAGAGTGAAAGGATGCAGAAAATGATGCTCCTCTCGAGAAATTAATAGTTGCCAGGTGTGAGAATATTATGTTCTATTTCATTCTTTTCTTTTTCATGGTGAAACATTGGGGTGTATTTTTGGCATCTGGGTAAATTCTTATTTTACTTTCTCTATGTAACAGGTTTTCTGCCCTTTTTCATCTTCCACTTCATAGGTTTGTTTTCTGTATTCATTTGATTTCTGCTTACTTTCCTCCTTCACAGTTCCCGGTCACTGCTATCAAAGAAAATGGTCTAACTCAATAGGGTTTACAGAAGGTAATTGTTTGTTTCCCCATTGGCTGCATAACCTTGCTTTCCATCCTATTTTGACAGTGTGCCCCTGTCAGTAAGTGTCAGCCTGAGAGCAAGAGATACAGCAAGCTGAATTTCATCTGTGTCCTTCAGTTCTTCCAAATCCACTGAGATGAAAAAAAACTTTCACTTTCTGAAAGTTTGGTCTAGTTACAAAAAATGTCACTGATTTTACTAATTTTGCATTATGTTCAAACTTTGTTTTTCCCTGACAGGTTTAACACATCAGTTGAATGGTGCATCGTCTAAGATTATGCACATTAAATATGTTCTTTTACTTCCAGTACTCTATGCTACAGTTACAGTCAAGCTAGTATTTGGGGACTACAGAATTTGTTCTTCAGCTAGTTATGTATTTTTTAAAGAACATTAAGAAAAAAAATGCTGGAAGATGAATGATCCACCGCCAGGGCCAAACATGAAAATGTATGCCTCAGAGCATCAGTAAAGACTTCCAATATGTTCTATTTTGTTTCATCAATGACAGCAGTGTTGCAATGCCACATGTGTTCCTTTGTGTTTTTCCACAAATCTGAAGTCAACATTAAGATGTCGAATGGAATGATTTTGCCTGCCTGGTTTGACTGTACAAAAATAAAGACAGCCCATTAAGGCTTGATTAATATCAAACACTAGCAAGTGAGGCCCGTTGTTGACCGAGCAAAGACATTTACACTTATAAGAAAGTTCAGGAAATTAAATATATGTAACAGACTATTTTTTATAATGTGCTTGCAAAAGGGAAGTAAAAGAACAATTTCAAATTTAAATTTGTTTCAAACTATTCATTTTATTGAATAAATATCATACGTAGCACATTTGAACCAGAAACTGGTAAAGCTTCCCTTACTCGTTCCGTAACTATTTTGAATTATTTCGTGATTTGTAATCGTAAAAATTTTCTTTGCACTAAAATGAGTTGAATAGGTGACTCGTTTTTAATTTTGTGAGCTAATATTTTTATGAACTCTAATCATAATAGTCATGACTTTTTTGGATGAAAAACAAAAATAATTCTTTAAACTTTCCACCCAATATATGCCCATGAAAAAAGTAGTGCATTCAGATAATTTAAGTGGCAGGATTGTTTATACAAAATGTGGTATCTGTAGGTAATTCCGAAGTATGACTATTTTGCACAAACAAATCCACAAACAAACAAACTCTTCAAAATATATTATAGATTTGGGGCCAAGATCTAAAAATCTGATTGTGTACGTGAGTCCTTGTGTGTGTGTGTTTTTTTTTAAACCAAACAAGTTTTCACTAGCTTTTATTCTGTAAGAGCCATAAAATCTTAAAGAGGAAGGAAGTGGACTCAGCTCTTCCCTGAAGAGATGAGCAATTTGTACCTTTCGGTTCCAAAAGAGCCACTGTTCCACGGGCAAAGATTCAGCTGATTAATGCCCCAGAGAAGGGCAGGCACTGCAGTGTTTGAGTCATCATCCTTTCAGGAGACTATAGCTTTAAATTGCATTTGTAGTGGTTCCATGGCTAAAAGCAGAGCTATACTACACATTAAAACATTCTCCAAGCATTCCTGGGTCTTATGTCCTGCCACAACCAACGTCCCTCACCTTTGGAGGAATCACACAAATCACGTGTAACTGGAAAAAAAACAAACAAAACTATCAGAACTTGAGGGCTATGTCTACACTTGCGGCTTCTTGTGCAAGAAATATGCAAATGAGGCTAAGCATGGAATATCGCCAAGCCTCATTTGCATACCTAATGAGCCACCATTTTTGAGGAAGAGGCTTTTGCACCAGAAGGAGCTGTTTACACTGCCCCTTCTTGCGCAACAAAAACCCTCTTGCACAATGCTGTTCCGCCGCTTATTTTTCAGGCTATGTAGACATAGCCCAAGTTTCTTTAGGCATTTGTTCCTTGCACTGCCTTTTTCCACAGCTAAGTATAGTTTCAGAACATAAGAATGGCCACACTGGGTCAGACCAAAGGTCCATCTATCCCAGTGTCCTGTCTGCTGACAGTGACCAATGCCAGATGCCCCAGAGGAAATGAACAGAACAGGAAATCATCAAGTGATTTCTCTTTTGTCATCCATTTCCAGCCTGACAAACAGAGGCTAGCAACACCATTCCTACCCAACCTGGCTAATAAATATTGATGGACCCATGGGCAGTCAGTGAACGCAGGGCTGGGGGAGGCAAGCCCCCAGTCTCACCTCCAGCCCTGCCCCTTCTGCTTGGCACCATCCTTGGGAGGCAGGGTGGCATGCCACACACACATGCTTCCCCCTTCCAACCACAGGGAAGGGAGGGGAGGGGAGTAGGTGCTCACTGTAGCCTCCCCTGCACTGGAGGAAGGCTCACTGCACCACACGCCTTGGCTGAGCCTAGCCCAGCCCAGCCTCAGGGGAGGAGGAGGCAAGGAGTGCTGTGCTGTGCAGCATGGCCCCAGCTTTCCCAGCCCTGGAGCACTGGAGAAGGGAGGAGGGCATGCTGTGCAGCCCTGCCCAACCTCCCCACAGCCCCAGAGCACTGGGGGAAGGAGGAGGCTGTGCCGCGCCACTCAGCCTCTCTAGCAGGGGGGAGGGTGGGCACTCAGGGAAACAACACTCCGCTCCCAAAACACCTACAGCAGGCGTTCTGGGGGTGGAGTGTGGATAGGGATATGCCTGGTGGTTTGGGAAGGCAAAGCCTTCCCCTGCCTTACACACCCAACACCCATGGATGGACCTAACTTCCATGAATGTAAATGAACTTCCATTTCCTGTTACAGTGCTTTGCTGATCTAGACGATAGAATTTCTAGTTTCAGCACTCAGCACCTTATTGAAAATGATTTCTAGACAGTTAATGTGACATTTTCTCAGAAAACCTAAGTGACATATAATTAGTTATACATGTTCTCTTTATAAGGGGTACCATAGTAAAACCTCTGAATAAATAATGACCAGATCCACAGCTGATGTAAATCAGTACAGAGCCATTGATGTCAACACAGCTAGGTCAATTTATACCAGCAGAGAATCTGGCCCTGACATTTTAAAACATAGTTGAGTTAGCTTTCTCTTCTCCTGCTGAGAGATTTTTCCTCAAACCCAGGCCCACAATAGTATATTTTTTATTCTGTGTACAGTACTGGTTGTTTTTCCCCATACAAGTTCTGACATCAATCAATTGATTGAGTCAGATATGCAAACCACAACAAGCCACTTGAATTTGCATACAACAATCCCAAGCTTTTTTTTTTTTTTTTGCAATCACAAAGTTCACAGAGCAGCTGATTGAATTATCTCACTCTTGCTCAAGTCTCAAGATGAAAATGTCATTTTTTTCTCCTCTCCCAATTACTCTTTCAATCTACTCTGGCCCCCATCTTGCCTGCTCTGCAAGCAATTTCCTATAGGTGGTGTTGTTCTGGGGGAGAGAAGAAGAGGTGTAGCATGATGTAGATTGATTTGCAATGGTACTTTGGTGAGTCCCTCATTTCCCATTTGCCTGTTGACAGATTTTATGAAGGGCACTAAGTGAGCAGTTGCCAGCCTCTTTTTATGAATTCATCTGTAACAGTGTACCAAGTGCAGTTTGAGCTTGTTTACTGCCGTTTCAATCTCTGCCAAAAAAGGTGAAAGTTATATTATGGCTGTGCTGATGATTGCCTCACACTCTGTATGGTCTATCATGCCCCTTGATGATCCCTGAAATATACTTTCCCATGGTTCTTGATGTCTTCCTGTGCTGCTAACACTGTGCCATCTGCTGTCCAAATACCACTGTAGTGGGGAATGAGCCTTTCAGTCAGATGCCTAACAATCTGAAACTGACCTTTTGCATTCAAAATTTCCTCTGTTTCCGTCTGTTTTCTATCCCCTAATGTTTCATACTCTTGTGCCTGCAGCCTCTCATCAGGCAGGATACCGAGAAAAGTTGTTCCTTAGTCTACATTAAAGACGGGTATGTTGCAATGCCTCAACCCTCCAATTAAAATGCGCGAAGCCAGCCTGTATCCTGGCATGAGTGTGTGGTGGTTAATGAAGCACAACAGCTCCCTGTAAGATTAGGGAGTTGTTGATGGTACCCATTTTATATAAAAAAAATACCACATGTAATGCAAAGAGACAATGGAAGCAATAATGGAAAGAGCATAATGACCAGTTTCACCAAACAATCTTCACAATCTAAACAATCTGCAAGAACTGCTATAAACAGAAATACTCCAAACAGAATATGCAGAGATCTCACCACAGAGTGCAGACGTTTCTAAAGATACTCGGGGAAGCTTTACATTATCCATTTCATGCATATTTCCCTACTACACTGGAAATAGAAACAGATGGCACTTCTGGGTATCCATTTCTTCCTTTTCACTGTGGTCTGCACATCCCTTTTGCTTTTGCAGCACCAATCCTGCAGACAGCTAGTGCAGTGGTGGATAGGTCATGCTAGTGTTTTCCCAGTGCCTACAAGGAAACACCTCTGCTTTCCAGAAAATGTAACCAATCATGCTTTCCATTAAAACTACACTATTCTTTATTAAAGGCATAATTTATATATCTTCCATGTCCTCTGGCCAGTCCTTTGTGGCCTGTTACATTCCCACTGTGGGAAAATGTTGGTATAGATCTTTATAACATGATACTTCAACTCCCTCCTTACAATGAAGTAGTTAACAAGTTCAATATTTAAAGAATCATCATCTGAGTTAGAACTCACTGAAATGAATGAGGCAGTTCCTATAGCAGAGCTAATTTTTGAGACTCTTTGCAAACTCAGGCAGTTGTCTACATCAGTTACACATAGGCCACGTTTTGAAAAATTTCTTCACACCTCTAACAGCTGGATATGCTGAAGAACAGCTCTGAGGACCATCAAATCTCTCCTGGCTAATATATGATGACACTCTACCCCCATGGGATGTTCCCACATTCTGATTGCTCTAAACACTGGGGAGAAAGCAAATTCCACATGTTTGTTGTATGCTACACATCTTTTATCTACTCAAATTGTCACTTGCTCCTTTTTTTGTGTGCACACTAGCTCCATATCTCTCAAAACAACAAATCCCATAATGCCTTTTATTGCTTGTTTCAGCATGGCCAATGTACGATCACAGTTTTTATTTTACAATTTCACCATTCTACTTTCTCAGTTAAAACCACACCAGTCAAAATCTTTTTCTCCTCAAATGTTATTAAACACCACAACTATGTGGTGAGGCCACATCTGGAGTATTGTGTCCAGTTCTGGGCCCCCCACTATAAAAAGGATGTGGACGCATTGGAGAGGGTCCAGTGGAGGGCGACCAAAATGACCAAAAAACCATTCTTCACATTGAAAACTGGCAATATAATTCATAATAGTTTTTGAGCTTTATTTTTTGGTACACATTAAATGTGATTTTTGTTTTTAAATATGTGCAATTTTTTTTTGCTCGACAAAATCCCTATCCCAGCTGTAGGGGTTCCTCGAAAATCTTCTGAGTTTAAAAGGGTTTTGTGGCCAAATAAAATTGGGAAACACTGGGCTAAGTAGCAGTTCTGCAGAAAAGGACCTGGGGATTCCAGTAGATAAGAAGCTGGATATGAGTCAACAGGGTGCCCTCGTAGCCAGGAAGGTGATTGGTATATTAGGTTTCATTAGGAGGAGCATTGCCAGAAGATCTAGAGATGTGATTATTCCCTTTTATTCGGCTCTGGTGAGGCCACATCTGGAGTATTGTGTCCAGTTCTGGGCCCCCCACTATAGAAAGGATGTGGACACATTGGAGAGGATCCAGCAGAAGGTGACCAAAATGATTTGGGGACTAGAGCACATGACCTACGAGGAGAGGCTGAAGGATTTGGGTTTGTTTAGTCTGCAGAAGAGAAGAGTGAGGGGGGATTTGATAGCAGCCTTCAACTTCCTGAAGGGAGTTTCTAAAGAGGATGGAGAAAGGCTGTTCATGGTAGTGACTGATGGCAGAACAAGGAGCAATGGTCTCAAGTTACAGTGGGAGAGGTCTAGGTTGGATATTAGGCAAAACTATTTGACTAGGAGGGTGGTGAAGCACTGGAATGGGTTACCTAAGGAGGTGGTGGAATCTCCATCCCTAGAGGTTTTTAAGTCTCGACTTGACAAAGCCCTGGATGGGTTGATTTAGTTGGGATTGGTCCTGCCTTGGGCAGGGGGCTGGACTTGATGACCTCCTGAGGTCTCTTCCAACTCTATGATTCTATGATATTATATGTTTGTATATACATATACACATAGATGTATACACACATGTGTATGTATCTACTATATATTTGAGAGAGTTTGTCTGTCTGTTCAAGAACACCTAAATGATAAAAGCTAGGACTGCCAAACTGGGTATATAGCTTCCTCTTACCATAACTTAGAGCAAGGTTTGGTTCTGCCAAGAAAATGGAATGTGCTTGGAATGGGATTGCATCTCAGAAAGCCATTCAGAAAAGAGACACAATCACCAAGCAGGTGAAAGGGACTGGATGTGGGTAGGCCCCCCAGTCCGGGATTGGCCAGACCAGAGACTTCTCCCCACCCCCATCATTTAGGGACAGCAGAGGTCCTGAAGCTCTCTCCACTTACTCTCTTCTCCCGATTTGAACAGGGCCATTGCTGGCTGTTCCCCATTGTGCGTGAGAGAGAGAGAGGAAAGTGCAGAGTTTCCTTCTTTCCTCACTCTGTCTGGGGAGGTCGGGAACAGATGATCCTGACTGGCCCTAGCTAGGGAACATACACCCATCTCTCTGTGGTGCCTGCTGGAGCTGCAGCAGCCTGAGAGAGATACTTCTCACCTGGTCCCAAGCTGCTGTGGTGAGAGGGGACTGGGGTAGTCCCCTCTGCCCGAAATGGCCTGTCTATTGAACCCCTCATCCCCAAACCTCCCCCAGAGCAATGATTTAAATAAAGCATGTACATTTTCATTTCATTTCAGGTAAATCTTGTAGCATGCGTGTGTTCATAAACACACACACACACACACAAATACTTGCACAAGAGAATATTCACGTGTTTCAGATAAACGAGTCTCAGGTCACAAAGTAACACACTGACTATACGCAATGATGTCTTACATTGTTTAGAAAATAAACATTGTGCCAAGAATATGCTATATTATTTCACACAATATAGAAATTTCATTATGAGCATGTTATCCTATTTAAGTGCTCAGGAGCACACTGGAGTTTTCAAAATGTTATTTAAGTCTTTTAAACACATTCCCACAACTCTATGAAAACAATCACCACCTTACTTGCACTCCATACCCCAAAACAATCAGACATCATTGGCAGTTCCCTGAAACACATTTGGACACGTCTAACACTTCCATCCAAACATCATAAATGGTAAGACATTTTAGCTTTGGACAAGTGTGTGAGCATGTGTGTATATAGTAACATCTATGTGATAGATTGCAGAAGCAAGGGAAAAATTCATTTACCATGCACCTTTAACTTCATTAGCAAAAAGCTGCTGTGTGGTCTCTCATTACTGAGACTTATTCTTTAACAAAATACACTTCAGTCCAATTAATATCATAAGTATTACCAGAAATAATTCAAATGAAACAACTGTCAACATAAATGAACAAGTATATTTTGTGATGCATTATCCTTGGGGTTTCTTTTATTATGCTTGTTCTCTTACGTGCTGCTAACCTGCATGTTGATCACAATAGTGATTGATATTTATGTCTATAGTAACAACTCAGATTATTACTCTTTGGAAAAAAAATACTGTCTCTCTTTGTAATTAACTTTGGTTCATTTGCTTTAGAAAGACAGGAGACTAAGGCAAAGATCACTCCTAAAGACCTTATCCAAAGCCCACCAAAATCAGTGGGAATGTTTCCATTGAATTAAATAGACTTTGAATCAGACTGTAGATGGTTTGAGCTGAAGTGTTATGAAATATTGTTGCATAGTATAAGGCACTGTTAGCTATACAGTAGTGTGTGTGTGCTGAAGAGCAGCAACACAGCTGGAGTCCTTACAAAGAAATCTGGCTGGCTCAATGACAATTGCTTTTGTTCACTCCCAAGCCATGCACAAGGGTACACAAGCTTTACTACCCTCCAAGAGCAAGCAGCTTATTGTTCCTCTATGTCTATCCAATGACTCAGTTCTCCCCACCCCTTACTCTCCTGCTTTTAGACTTTTATCACCTGTCTATTCTTCCCAGTCAGATACTTGCACGGGCATGTTTAAGTGTACCAAGGAGATGGGGGGGGAAATGCATCGCTCCTCCCCTTGTTCCTCGAAGTCAGTCCCATACATAGAGATCAAAAGAGACTGCATTAATACAAGGAAGCAATACCCTGGCCCATCAAGGGAGAGGACAGTATGATTCTAATGTCAGATAAGGAACTAAATTACTCAGATTAAGTATATTTGATTTATTTAGCTTCTAGCAATCAGATCTTGTCTCAACTGGGCTATGATTTCCCCCCAAATATGACATCTTCATTCACTAGATGATGAGAAATACCTAAATGGGAGAAGGACTAAAACGGTGCAATTAAGTAGGGGCCCTTTGGTAGGGTGGTTGTTGTTTCTTGCTTAATATTTCAAAGGCTAGCTTGAATTGCCATGTTCCTACTCATGTCTCGCTTTAGGTATAACAGAATAGCAGTGCACAGAATTTCATAGATTTAATCGATTCCAAGGCCAGAAGGGACCATTGCGATCACCAATTGGTGCAGGAGTCTTAAACTTCCAGCCCATAGGCCGTCTCGGGCCAGAGCAGTTGCACAATCTGACCTAGGAATCCCGCCGCAGCAGGGGAGGGGGTGGGATGGGATGGGGTAGGGGGCTGTCCGTTACCATTCCAAAAGCCCTGTCCCTTCCAGCCATCCTCTCTCCCTCTCCCCCCATGGTACCCCACCCCCAAGGACACAGCTTAGGGGATTACTAGGGGACCTGGCGTGGTGCAGCAGCAGTACTTGGGCTCCCCCACACTCCCTGTAGTGGCAGGAACCACAGGAAAGAGTAGCAAGCATGCCCATTGTGTGTGCTCCATTTCCCCTTGGCGTCTGCCATTGTGGGGAGAGTAGGGCATCCTGACCACTGCTGCTGCCACACACCAGGCCCTCCTGGTAATGTCAAGGCCGCGTCCTTGGGGTCGGAGTGCCATGTGGGGGGACAGGGCAGGGTGATGGTGGGAAGAGGTAGAGGAGGATAAAAGCAAAGAAATGGGATGACTTGTGCAAAAATCCTCCCCAAGGCAGAAAAAAATGGCAGCTGAAATCACAAGGACCAGACCATAACCCACTGGAAGAAACCTGTCCTCAAAGACTGCATGTAGCTAAGTTAATGGCCAGATTCATTAAGGGGTGTTCATGGGCAGGAGTTGTGTCGCTAAGTCAAAGGCGCCAGGTTTTGTCCTTTCAGATCTGATCCAACTCCCACTAAAATGAATGGAAAAGACTCTTTGGATTTCAGCAGAAGTTGAATGAGACACATAGTATCCGCTGTCTGCCCATATTACATTAGGCTGTATAGAGCAGTGGGACCCTACACTGGTAAATTCAGAATAATTTTCAAGTTTTTCGTCTCCTTCCCACAAATATTCTGAGACAAGTTTTTGGTGTGAGCCATCGTTTAGCTATAATGAGACAACTAGGCAAAATTAAGAGCGCAAGCATTTATAAGCATAATGCTGTGGTTCTTCCATTATGCATTCCCTAAAATTATCACCTGAGGAAATGTTGCTTATTTTTAAATCTTGCTGCTTGCATGGTTTGGGAATTTGCTCAGAACAAGAATGCCTGCCCATAAATTATACTTCTTTGCAATGAAGTTTTGGCTTAAAAGTTAAAAAGAGGACTCCTGCAGTTGCTATTAAGTACTTAAACTCATGCATAAACATTTTGTTAATTCCTGGAGGCACATCCAAAGGCAGGTTACTTTGCAGCTGTGAAATGTGAATACTTTTTCAGCATTCACTATTTACTAAAATTAGAACCTAAATTGACTTGCTATGTTGCTGTGTGGCAAACACGTAACATTACCAGGGTTGGTGCAGTTTCACTATAACACCCGTTTAAAATACCTAGTCTTGGCATTTCTAAATGGAAAATTATATTATATATTTGCTTTACCTCAAGGTGGGCAACTATCTATATATTAGACCAATGATTCTCAAACTTGGGTAACAACTTCATTTTAATAGGGTCACCAGGGCGGGCTAATATCTGGAGCTGAAGCTGAAACTCGAATCCTACAACCCAAGGGATTCGGCCACTGGCATCTGAGTCCAAGTTACAGGACCTCTGCCTTGGGCTGAAGCGCTGGGAATTTGATTTTGCCCCCTCACCTTTGCCCACAGTGGTGGACCTCAGGCTTTGCCCCTCTGCCATGGGGCGGGGGGAAGGCAGGACACGGGCAGGCTCAGACTCCAGTTTCCCTCTTCCTGGGGTCGTGTAATAATTTTTGTTCTCAGAAGGGGAGTCACAATGTAATGAAGTTTGAGAACCCCAGTATTGGAAAATACAAAATAAATAATCAGATAGATGTCTGTATTGATATGTCAGCTTTTGAAATAATACAAAAAATAGGGAACGAGGGAGAGAGGGAGGCAGAAATCATAAGGGATGGGGAAAGGACAGACCCAAATCAATCAATTACAGGCATGGAAAATCTCTCCTATCAAGAGAGAAACTGAAAAGATTGAAATTGATTATTTCACAGAGGACAGTTACCAAAGGGATCATGATACAAGTATTTAGAATACCGCATGGCATGGAGGAGGTGAATCAGGGACTTCCATTCTCCCTCTCTCATAGTACAGGAATAAGGAGACAGTAACGGGTGGGGGATGGGAACACAAACCCATCTGACTGCCTGTTGCAGTCTGGAGCCCTTCAAAATGGGGAGTTAGAGTTGCAGGGCACATGATTAAGTTCAAACCTGTAATTTATAGAAAGTGAAGTATTAGGTTTCCTGCTTCAAGCAGAGGGAGCAGAGATTCAGGGTCAGAGAAATTTTAGTGTAGATCTCTCCACAATGGCTAAGAAAGGGTGTCTCCTCTCCCATCCCAACAGGTGAAGGATGTATTAATTGGTTGGCAATGGAGTTTTATTTGGCATCATTGAAGCTAAATAGTGACCCATGTCACTAGACTCATTGATTTCAATGGAATTTTGTAAGAGCCACTCAATGGAGTAATTTGCCTCAAATACACAACAAAAAATTGCGGCGCTAATGTACAGTCCAGCGCTAGGTGTTATTGTTAGAGAATAAACAGGAAACCCAGGAGTGAATGGGATAAAAGGGACAGCTTTATTAACTACATGTGTTTACCTCGGACATTGACACAATGTCGGAGTGGCAACAACATGGTGACAATCACACTCTTATCTTTTTTAGTATGGTAATTAACATGTCTATCACTACTTTTCCTAAAGCTTTAGTTAGTAATGAATATTACTCCCATAAAATGAATATTAATAGGCAAATACAGTTAACCCCCCCCCAATTACTATTTACAGAATTTCTAATTGAATCAACACTTCCTATGCTACAAACTAATAGGTCACAGAGATTACAAGGGATTTCGACTCTGAAGATGTGTTATGCAGAGCCAATGAGGATAAGCGAAAGACACAATAAGGTCAAGCTGCATGCTTATCTATTTTCCAAGGCTGCAGGTCAAAGGGGAAAAACATGTTTGAAGGGCAATGGCAATGCCTTTTCTGGCTAGACCCCTTACCCACTAATGTAGAGCCATTTCAGACCTATTAATTTTTACATGCCCCAACATTTATAGGAGCTGCTTCATCCCAATGGGAGCTCAAGGAGGCATTACTCAGCTGCACAAATGCCTCCTGGAGCTGACAGACAAAGGGTGCACGCTTCCCTCAGAGGAAGGTGCAATGTGGGTGCCCAACCGTAGCTGACCCTCTCTGCTCAGTGCTGCAGTGCGAGGATGGATCCACAAAGCCTTTCCCTTTCAGAATTGGGTCTTCAGCTCCAGTGGTCATTAGCAGCTGACATTCTCTGTTCTGCTTGTGTGCCAGGTCCACGCCCACAGCCATACACAATCCAGCACTGTATGTCAATCCACTATTGACAACCCTCCTCCCCCCACACTATTTGTTAAAACTGACATTCCCCTGGAAGCATCACTGTCGCCTGGCTCATTCATCATTGCTCCGCACAGCTGCCTTGCATTCTGCTGCATGGCTCCAGTGCGCCTCTGGGTTGTGCAGCAACAGTCGGGAATCTTTGGTTTTATCTCCTCCAAACCATTTCAGCCTCTGTCTACATCTGCAGCACAAGTACAATAAACTGCCAGCTATTTTATACTAGAAAGGAACCTTTTGCTTCCTGCTAGGAAACTACTTAAGGAATTTGGTTTTATGAAGGGAGTAAGAAAAATAATGCCTGGCTCACAGGGAGTCAAATTAGCTAAATAATCAAAAGCTTGTACTGTGTATTTGGATCTTGTATCCAATATAACTGAAATTACAGCAACGTGCCTGGAGGGTGATAAATAATACTAATTTTGTATTTAGGCAAATGTAATAAATAGACCACAAAAAGAGTTTTTACAAGTCATCATCCAATAACTCTAGCAACTAGATTGTAATAACACTTTCTTGTCCCAAACCCGTGCCATTTACAATAACGACTGATCAAAATTCTTCCTTTAGTCTGAATGAGATAGGTTAGCAGATAAATGGTGTGGTCTTTTTATCACACATTCATGCCAAAATCTGTCTCCACTCTACTGGACATCAATGGCCAATGCTATTGAATTCTAGGCAGTCATTTCTTATTTTATATGTGTGCAATTTTGTGTGTGTCCTTCCTAAGTGGAATACTTTGCATTTGCCCTTGTGTTTGACCAAAGTACATCTCCCATCATGCTTCTTGGAGAGTGCTGATCAAATCAACCAATTTTTTCAGACCAGCTGAGTTTATGTTATAGGCTAAAGACAATGGCTGGGATCTCATGTTAGGGTGCATCTACACAGCAGGGCTTCACTTGAAATAAGCGACACAAATTGATCTGTGTCAATTGCGTAGTTTATTTTAAAATAGCTTATTTCGAAATTGGGAGCATCTACACAGCACTTATTTCAAAATAGAGCACTCTTCCTCCGACTTCCCTTATTCCTCGTACAATGAAGGTTACAGGAGTTGGAGTAAGAAGTCCTCCAGCTTGACGCTATTTTGACATTATTTCAAAGTAACTGCCTGCCGTGTAGACATACCCTAAGGCTACATCTACACTGAAAGGTTTTTGCCCAAAAAAAGGCTATTTTTGCACAAAAACCTGCAGAGCATCCATACTTTAAATGCGCTTTTGCACAAGTACATCAGCAGTAAAATGGCAGAACAGAGGGCTTTTGCCGGTGTAGGTAAACCTCCTTCTACGAGGCATAACTCCTTTTTGAGCTACAGCTATTGCGCAAAAGGGCAAGTGTGGATGCTCCAGAGGGGTTTTTGAACAAGAATTGGCCTCCAGGCAAAAAAAAAAAAAAAAAAAAGGTGGCCGCTGGGCCACTCCGGCCAACTCAATCAGAACTTTATTATTCCTGTCTGCTAGCACCCTTTAAAGACACAGGCACCCTGCACAAGCATTGTGGCTGCAAGTTTGCAGGGAGCAGGTGCCTTCAGCACACTGCTCTGCGGCAGCCACAAATGGCTCCCCAAGACCCTACTGGTCCTTCCAGGGACCAGCCACAGGGGTCACAGGACTCCCGAGGGGGACCAAGAGGCATGCCCTCACCTGGAGCAGGCCAGAAATCAAAACCCTCCTCGAGTTGTGGGGTGAGGAGAAGTCCCTGCAGGACCCCCGGCCAAGAGGAGGAATGCAGAGATCTACTCCTGCATGGCTGTATCCCTGGTGGAGCGAGGTCACCCTGCCCAGGCCATGGAGCAAGTCTGGGCTACAGTGAAGGAGCTCTGTAAGGGGTACGTTAAGGCCAGGGAGCGGAGGGAGCACTCAAGGCAGGACCCCAAACCTACGTCTACTACCAAGAGCTCCACCACATCTGGGGGGGGGGGGAGCGAACCCTCTTCCCCCTCCATTATCGTTGACTCTGGGCTGGAGCAGCCCATCCTCCAGCACCCGGAGCCTGTCCCCGAGCCAGAGGAGATGGTGGGGCAGGTCCAGCCACTGATGGAGGAGGAGGACAATGAGGACAACAATGACCAGGACTGTGGGACTGTCACCCTGTCTCAGGATCCAGTCCCTGCCAGCCTGAATGTCTCCCAGGCCTCCGAGGAGGCTTGGGAGGGATCCTCAGGTACGTTGGCACGCGCACACACACACACACAAGGTGGGGGGGAGGGGTGGCCACACAGGGGGTGAGGGGCACACTGTCGTGTGGGCTGCTAGGTAAGCACATGCTGCTGCAGTCTGGGCATATGCAACCATGTGCAGTGGTAGGGTGTGGCAAGTGGCCACAGCAGCCAGCCCCTCTACATGCCTGGAAGCCTGCTGCCAGCCTCATGCCTGGCCACATGAGTCCTGCCCCCATGGGGAGGGCGGGGCTCAGCCAACTGCAAGTAGGCTAGCTGCAAGGGTGCAGGCACACACCCCCACACACGCCCTGGAGTGCAGTACACAGGCATGCCTGCACATGAGAGACAGCAGCCACTCCTACTTGATAGCCCAGCGAGCCACAGCTGTGTGTGCAGACCCCAGGGAGGGCCAGGCTGCTCACGGCTCCTCTGCTGCCCATGAGGGGATCCACTGTGGCTGGACACTTCCCTTGACTGCCTGGCCGCAGTGTGTGTGTCCGGGGGGGCAGCGAGCAGCATGGTCCTCTAGCCACCTTGGGCCCCTATGACACAGGGCATGCTGTGCAGGCCACACATTGCCTTGCGCCTGGAACATAACCTTCCTGCAGGCTGCCGACTGTTACGGTTGCCACTCACACAGGAGGGCACAGCCACAGGGAATGTGTGTGCAGGGTGGACTCTGTCTCTTCTCCACAGTCGGACCAGCTGGGATGGAAGACCCAGCCACACCACCGCTGCAGCCACCTGCCAGAGCCTGGGGTAGCCGCAGATGAGCCAGGCCTGGGGATGTGCACCAGCACATCCAGGTGATGCGTGACATACATGCCACCCTGTCGCACCGGCTGAACGCCGACCCAGAGTGGGAGCAGCAGGCGTGGAGTGACCTCATGGCGTGCCGTGACATCCTGTGTGATATCCTGTCCTGCACAGGGGAATAGGCACTTGCTGCTGCTGCTGCTCCCACCTTCCTGCCCCCCCTCCTATACCCATGGCCCACCGGTGTGCCCACCCTGCCATGCCTCTCCTTCCTCCTCAGGCCATGCCTCTGTTCCTTCCCTTCCCCATGGCCATGGTTCCTCCCCCAGTCATGCCTATGGCCTCTCCTATGGCTCCTCCTCCTGCCCCCTCTGCCAACCCTGGCCCCACTCCATGTGCCCCTCCTGCACACCCCATTGAGACCCCCAGAGCCACCCAACTCTGACAACATACCCGCACCTGAGTGGGCTGGTGCCGCCCCACTACTCCTCCCAGTCCTCAGCCCCCTCCCAGTTCCGACAGCCCCCCTCCTCCTGCCCACCCTCATTTCTGTTAAATAAAACCAACCATTTTGTCTCAAAACCAAGTAGGTGTATTTATTGGGAGGTCAGGGTCAGGGTCGAGGGAGTGGGAAGGGAAAGAGGGAAGGGAGAGAGAAGGACGGGTGGAGGCCCTGGGGAGATTTACAATGGTTCCCATGAGAACCTTTCCCTCGGGGCCTCCTGGATGCGTACCCCGGCCTGATTGGCCTGGCAGGTCACAGCTGTCTGGGGTTGCTCAAAGCCCTGGCCCATGCGGGTGGCCTCAGCCACCCATGCCGGGACCAAGGCCTCCCCCTTACACTCCACCAAGTTCTGGAGCACACAGCAGGCTGCCACCACCTCAGGGATATTCTGCTCCCCAACGTCCAGGTGGGTGAGGAGGCAGCGGAATTGTCCTTTCAGATTCCAGAAGGTGCACTCCACCTGCAAGCGGGCTCTGTTCAGGCGGTCATTGAAAATGTCCTTTGTGCAATCCACCTGGCTGGTGTAGGAGTGCATTACCTAGGGCATTAGTGGGTATACCACGTCCCCCACTATACACACTGGCATAGTCTGGTTGCCCACAGGAAACTCCTGTTGGGGGAAAAAGGTGCCTGCCTCCAGCTGGGCCCACAGGCTGGAGTTGTGAAAAACTCGGGTGTCATGAGCCCTGCACGACCACCCCACATAAATGTTTGTGAAGTGGCTCCGGTGTTCCACCAAGGCCTGCAGGACTACTGAGAAGTAACCCTTTCTGTTGACAAACTGGACTGCTTGATGTTCAGGGTCCGGATGGGGACATGCGTGCCGTCGATTGCTTCCACGCAGTTGGGGAACCCCGGGACAGCAAAGCCACCCATGATGGCCTCCAGGTCCTGGAGCAGGATGACTCTGCGCAGCAGGGAGTTGGTGGCCCAGACGACCTGCAGAAGGAGAGATGGGAACAAACAAACAGAGATTGAGAGGGGCTGTGTGCTCCCAGTGGGATGTGGCCACCCCTCCCCATCCTGGCCCTCCAACCTTGCAGGAATCCCCGCCCCTCCCCCCCATGACCCTGTGCCCGTCCCTGATCAGGCCAGTGTGAGGGCAAGAAGGCACCAGCCCCCAGGGCCAGGGCTTTCTCCCCACCCCCAGTCCACCTCGTACAGTGCTCAGCCCCCCTGTCCTGAGGGTCCCCCTTATGCAACACCCCCCCTTCCCATGCAGGGGCTGCATCCCATGATCTTCTTACCTGCATGAGGACCGCCCTGATGATGGTGGACCTCCCCACCCCAAACTGGTGTGCCACCGAGCGGTAGCTGTCTGGGATGACCAGCTTCCAGAGGAGATGGTGACCCACTTTTGGAGTGGGATGGCAGGCCTCAGGTGGGCGTCATGTCGTTGGAGGGTGGGTGCGAGCTAGGCACAGAGCTACTGGAAGGTGGCTTTCCACATGCAGAAGTTATGCGCCCATTGTGGGTTGATCCATCAGTCCATGACCAGCCTGTCCCACTGCTCCGAGCTGGTGTCCAGCCTTCAGCATCTTCTGGGTATGGTGGGCTGGGGCAGCCAGAGTGGAGCACCTGCAGCCAGACAGACTGAGGAGGAATCTCTCAGGGTCCACCTCCATCAGGAAGAGGTCCCCTCCTTGAAGCAGGGCAGTGAAGGGAGTGCAGCCTGTCCCTGGGGGTCCGTCACATGCCCAGCGACAGCTCCAGCTCCATTGCACTGGGCAGAATAGTGGAAGGCTGTGTCCAAAAAGCAAAGGGCAAACACAGCAGGCACTTCTGAAGCTTTGCTTTGTCAAAGACACTAGCAAGCAGGCAGCAGAAACAGAGAAGCAGCTGTGTTGGGGGGGGGTCCCTTTAAGCAAGTGTCTCTGCAGGGCTCTGGCAACAGTACTCAAGAGCAACTGGTGACCTCTAGCCCAGCTAGAACTGGTTCCAAGTGGCTTTTATATGCAGGAGACCATCCAATAGTGTGGACGTTGTCTTGCACAAGCAGCTTTTGTGCAAAAACTCTTGTGCAAAAGGCTTCTTGCGCAAGAAGCCGGCAGTGTAGACATATCCTTAGCCTTAGGGTGTAGTACAAGTGCCAAGAAAGCCTTTGTTCCAAACAATCAGGGCCTGAGGAAGAGAAGTTTATGAATATCACCCTGTGAAAAGTTATGATGACACATTATTAAGGGGCAGTGTTGTAAGCAACTGAACGTACAGGGGTTAAGTAATTGCCGATGTTTGTGCAAAGTGTCCATGATAGGAATATGTGATCATGTAATGTCACATTGTCTTTGAATAACATCAAATGGTTCTTTCATTAACTCGATTGGAGATTAAATCGTTAAAATATCTTGTTGGTCATTTCCAAAGTGGTACAAATGATGTGAAATCAGAGAAGGAATGAAACTGAGGGAAAAAAATTGTCAATTAATATTGCTGTTAGACTGAAGACCTGGTATATTATATAGCGAGCATCTGGTCCAATTTATATTATTTGGCAGATAAGAAATAGAAGAGCAAGTGAATTCCATTTACTTTATGAGGTAGCAGCTAGCATAATCTATCCCAAAATGTTCTCTTTGTAAGGAATACTGTTTCTTCAACTCCTTCTAATCCTACTGCTGAAGAACTGCTAACTGAATCTCAGAGGATTTTGAATATATACTATAACCCTGATTCCTCAATGAGCTCTCTTGTGGATTCCGCCTGAGCAGACCTCCACGGACAAGAGTTCACCTGCATGTAAAATACTGAAAGATGCTCTTGCCTGCACAAAGGAAATTATCATGAGTTGCAAGTTTACTTCCCCCAAAAAAGTCAAGCTAAAGCTTATCAGATTGGCAAAGGATTACTTCAGTCACAGCCATGTAAGTAATTTAGTGACACTGTGCTGAACTAAGATAAGACTGGGAGTAATTAGATACTTATTTAACAGACAAAACAACACAATACTGCACAGAACACAGACTTTCGACCATCTGCTGCAGGCCCTTTAAAGGTCATCTGGATCACTTAAATTGCACTTTTGGCTAGTAAACTTAACTAAGAGATCAGGATACAGTTTGACAGAGAAACAAATAATACCCAAGTCAAAAAGGCAAGTATCTATTTGCCAAGCCTAGCCCTTTTCAAGCATAGTTTTCACCCAGTGCAAAAGACATTATGGTAATTGTGCAGAATATGCAGGTTCATTATCTGGGGGGTTATAAGTGGGATCATGGGGTTACACATGGGGTTGATTTACAAGTCAATGGGTTACCCATATGCATTCCCCACAGAAAAAGTATTTTTAAAACAAACAAATGCTTAATAAGGAATCTTTATAATGGTTGATTGCTGAACTTAAATGAAGTCAAACACTCTACGTTTTATTTTTTATATCTTTAACCTCAAGGTCCCCAGGAATGCATGTATAATGTTCAATCAAATCTGAAAAAAAAAATCTCAAGGTTTTTGTAGACAGCTGATTGTTTCCTGTTTTCTCCATCTCGACTGCCTTGAACACCATGAAGTCCTTTACAACTCTATAAAGTCCTTCTATCAATATAGATAAGTGGAGAATTCTCATTATTTCTCTCACTTCACACTGGCATAAAAGATTACCCAAATTTCAAAATAGTAGAGACCCATTACTTAGATTATTAATATTTTAGGCTAGGGGATTTGTTTGTATAGACCCTAGCACAATGTGGTCTTGGTCCTTGATTGGGAATCATATGTTCTACTGCAACACTACTCATAATAAATAACGATATTGAACTATTAAAGAATATTCGCTTATCCGTCACTCCTCATAAAGGGAAACTGGGATTGATCCTACACACCGAAGTCAATGAACAGCTCCCATTAGCTTTAATGATGCAGGATTAGAGCCAAAAGTTATATCCAGATTTGGATCATAATTTTAACTGAGTCTCATGAAGTATAAGAGATGACTTATAACCAGTATCTGGTACTGAAATAATAAAGTAAACAAATTAAGAATAATCATTATTGGAACTTCATTTTCCATAGCGGTTTTCACTAGTTCAATAAAATAAGATAGACCAAATAATCATTTCCCTTAGTTTCCTGAAAGAGTCAAAGACGGGCAACAATAGTAGAAAAAGAAAAAAATAAGTATAATTTAAAGGGATGGATTTGTTTCCTTTTGTTCTATAAAAATAAGGTTATATTTGATTTTGTTTCTGGAACGAAAAGCCATCCTTTAATTTAAAACACTGTTTCAGAATCTCTTTTGAAGTTAAAAGGATTTTCAGTGAAGCAGCAGAAGTAGCAAATTTTTCAAAGATCTAACAGGGTAATTGTACTGTATTCCATTAGACATTTAAGAGATGAGGCTTGGTTTTTTGTTTATTTTTTTCCAATATAGTATTGTTAGTAGAGAGAACTTCCAGTCAATATTTAATCTAGGATTCATCCTAGAAAATGTAGGTCTTATTCTTTTGTTTTAGATCATACCTGGCTTTAAATCAAACTAGAAATTATGCTAGTGATATATCATGATATAGCTGAAAATATGTGACAATGTCAGAAATAGTAGCTAGTAAATCAAGGGAAAATATGACTTCAGATGTAAAAATAGACAAATATCTTTATATATTTGGAAGCAATAGTCTATTCTTTTCTTTTAAAAAAAAAGGTTCTCAGCAAAATAGACAGCTGTAAAACCAAACTACAGTAGCTGTAGTACATCATAGTGTTTTTAACTAATAGCTCTTGTCCACTTAATGTGCTATTCTAGCTCCTGAAAGCCACTGTCACTCGTCCGAATGTCTTCTGTATGAAGAATCGTAATGTCATTAATCAATTTATTTTCCACAGGGTTCTGCTCAAGCACACTTACCCCTTACTTTCCTTATCGGATAGGAACAGCTGAATGTTTTGTTAGCAGCAAAAACATCAGCCACAGGAGCCAGATATGTTAGTTTTAACACACATTAACTGAGCCATTTGTGTCTTAGACTTCACTGCACTTTATTTCATTGGTTCATTTTAACACAGTCATTTCACATTACTTTTAAAGGTTGCCTTTTCTGAAGCCAACAGACTCGTGTGTGATGACTTCAAATACAAGACCCTTAAGGATTTTGAAATGTTGTGAAATTTTATTTTGTATGTTCTCATTTTTTTCCTTCTTCTCCCTAAAGTCCATAACTTTGTAAATATGAGCAGGGACATGGACTTCATTAGAGAAAGGGGGACAGGAAGGAATCACATTTGTCTCTCTTAAATCAACCTAGATAAACGAAGCAAGAAATCTTCCTTGCCATGTTTGATCCAAATTTTGTTCATTACCTCGAAACGGATGTTATCATTGGGTTTCAAATGGTACCTACCAGGGAAGCTAATGAGCCTCCGAGCAAACCAAAGGCCACAAACTCATACTTGAAGAATCCCAGTATTACTTTTAGAACTCAGCATTGAGGATTTATGGACAGTCAAGTGACATTTAGGACGTATCTAGACTACAGAGAATAGTTGAAAGAGGATATGCAAATTTGGTGGGAATTGAATATCTTCTTTCAATCGCACTTTCAAAAGCAGAGCTTTCGAAAGTGAAAGTAGTTTAGATGCAGCTTTTTCGGCGAACCCCCCCCCCTTGTCGAAAAGCCGCATAAACCTCATTTTTTGAGGAAGAGTGGCTTTTCGACAAAGGAGGGAGGGGTTCGCTGAAAAAGCTGCATCTAAACTACTTTCACTTTCGAAAGCTCCACTTTCAACTGTTCCCTATACTCATGTTGATCTGCAAGAGCGATTTATCTAGCTATTATGTGATCTTCATTCAAGCCACTCAGACTTCATCTAAAGAAGATGGTTGAGATGAGATTGGTGGCTTTGACCTGATTTGCCACTCTGTACACCTGAAGCACCAACCACCAATCAGTTCTTCATCAATTACCCTTTGACCTGCCATGTTGTCTGTTGGCTCTTTTTATCAAATTATTGAATGACCAAGGCTTCTGTGGAGCCAACCAACACTGTCTAGGTCTTCAAGTCAATAGAAATCACAGCTGTGGCACAAAAATGATTAGAGGTTTGGAAAAGGTCCCATATGAAGAGAAATTAAAGAGACTGGAACATTTCAGCTTAGAAAAGAGGAGACTAAGAGGGCATATGATAGAGGTCCATAAAATCATGACTGGTGTGGAGAAAGTAAATAAGGAAAAAAGTTATTTATTTGTTCTCATAACATAAGAACTAGGGGTCACAATTAAATTAATAGATAGATGGTTTGAAACAGAAGGAAGTTTTTCTTCATGAAGCACAGTCAGTCTGTGGAACTCCTTGCCAGAGGATGTTGTGAAGACCAAGACTTTAGCAGAGTTCCAAAAAGAACTTGATAAATTCATGGAGGTTAGGTCCATCAATGGCTATTAGCCAGGATGGGTAAGAATGGTGACCCTAGCCTCTGTTTGTCTGCAAATGGATGACAAAAGTGAGATCACCTGAATACCTGTTCTGTTCACACCTCTGGGGCATTTGCCACTGTTGGAAGACAGGATATCGGGCTAGATGGACCTTTGGTCTGACTCAGTTTGCCCGTTCTTTTGTTCTCTGTCCCATCATCTTAAAAGTGGCTACCCTAAAGAATTAACAGCCATGCAGCTGTGCTGCACCAAGGTTTCTTGTCAAGCCATAGCCTCAGTCTTTTACTTCCAGTGAATGACCACACAAAGTGAAAGGCCATGGACTATCAGTCTTAGTATTACTACTGGCTATATCATTTCTAGAACTGGCATCTTCTAAGACACCCTTATAAGGCTAGATTTCCAATATATTCCCACTTAAAAATCACTCAATGGTAGCCCTAAGTAAATAAAATCATTTCTCATTTTTTGGCTTGTAGTCACCATCATTTTGGAAGGTGCCTGTAGCATTTCTGTTGATCAGGGCCAGTACCTACAGCAGAAATCAGTCTAGTTCTTCCTTATTAATTGCCATTAAAATGTTGCCAGAGAAGTGTTTTTTGAACCAGTAAGCACTTTATCATTTTCTGTATGCATGGAAATTCAGGTTTTATAGAAGGCAATTTTAATCAAGGAAAATTAAAAATGAGCAAACACATAAGTTACAGTTGCAACAGAAAGCAAAGCTTGGCTGATAAATAGAGTTCATATGTTTCACACTTGGGGCAGTTAGTCAGCTAAATTACCCACTGGTACTTGTTTCTAGTCCATCCTTTGCTCCTAAACCACAAAAACACACACAACACACACAAGGTCTGGAAAAGTCCTCACATGTATTACATGCCTATTTATGTAACACATCATCTGCTTCATGAAACAAATGTGAACTTTTGCATTTCTATCACAGACTAGAGCAGACAGAAAACAATATGTACATTGTGAGTTATAAGGACTCAGCCACAAAGCAGCCATATTCTATTTCCCAAGTGGCATTTATCGAAGGTGACAGTCACACATTCTCTCCTCTTGTCACTCATGTCTGCTGAAATGTCACTTATTAGTGGGGAATGTAGGCAGGGAGCAAGGTTTAATCTTTATTTCTTTCTCACATTAGTAGAAGCTACCTCTTAGACATGGGTGTCGAACCTAAAGCCCGGGGGCCAGATGCGGCCCCTGGGTTCCCTGGATCTGGCCCCTGAAGCTTAGGCCCTTCCCCAGCAGTGGGGAGGCAGTGCTACCAGTCTAGCTGTCCACCCCGCCTTCTCCCTGCAGGCCCTGGGTACCGAATGATTTTTCTGTGGGTCAATGACCCCTGATCCAGCCCCTGTCTTAGGGTATTCTGAATAGGGACCCAAAGCTTCCCTCTGCTGAAATTTCTGCTTGCCACTGCCATGCAGTGAGGACCTGCTGATTCTTCACCCTGAGCTATAGTACATTACACACCTGCACAGCAAAACGAAAACTTTTCCGTTAAAAGCATTTGCGCAAATTCATGCCAGTCTAGACGCAGCCTGTGAGTCTTTAGGAAAGTCATGTTACCTGTATGCAAAATGGGGCTAATAATGCTGACCCACCTCTGGGATGGATGAAAACACCGTAAGAACCTCAAATGGATGTATTAGCATTAATTTATTACCATCAGGATGAGTGAGCAGGACTGAATCAAGGAGGATTCCATTCTAGAAAAGGATGGTACTGTTTTGCCGATGCTTAACTTTATAGTTTTAGTATAGTTAAATATAGCGAAGTGATCCTTTACCTAAGAATGATTTATAATATTCAGAACCACAAACAAATTTTATATAGCTTCTGCCGCCATCATAAATCCTTGTTTTATAATTTAATGTGCAAAACAAGTCCAGCAATAGCCAATTCTGATACCAGAGGACAAAAAATGCCTTTAATAATCTACCTAATGATAGCATCTCATGTGAAATTTTTATGTTATGACTATCCAGCCTGTTTGTTTTAATTTTACAGCTTCTTGGGGCCTTACTGACACACTATATTGCCCACACATACCCAGTGAAGGTTGCATATCTTTTAGCCTCATGATTATAGAACAGATTTTTCTTTTAAAAACACTTTATAGATTGGGTATATTGAATTTTTTTCTGCTGTTATGCCACAATGTTGAAAACCTTAGGCAAAAGACGACAGACATCCTTTACACTGAAATATCAAGGGGATGGAGTTCCAAGGAGCAGCGTCCATTATCTGCAGATAAGATGTTTTTCAGTCTTGGTTATCATAGGTAGTGGAAGTGGTTACTTACTTATACCTCAATCTGAAATGATAAAAGTGAGTAGACAGGATTAGGTGTCAAAATGCGTAAAATGTATTCCTTTCAACAAGATCAAAATCAAGACTGAACTTTGAATACAATGTGCTAGTATATTTCAATGGTTCTTTTGAAGAGGAGGAAATCTAAATTTATGAACATGTAACACTCTTGCTATGAATGAAATAAGAAAGTCAGTTTCTTGTTCTCTCTTCCTCACAACTTGCCCCCCCTACCCCCACACACAGAGCTGTTTTAACCCTCCTGACCCTATAGTCACTTTAATCTTTAGAAGGTCTCTTTGAAAGAAGGTTTAACACTTAATGGAATTGCAAGAATCATGTGCTGTTTTGTAATGCGTAGAGATGGCTTGTAAGTAATCTCATGTCTTACAAAATTTCCACAAATCCACTGATAAATTTTTTTTTTTAGATTTGTGAATAGCGGAACAGCAAAACATGCAACTGTATTTATTTGTGGTAGTAACTATAGGTCTCACTAAGTATGAGGGTCCTCTTTTGCTAGCACTATAAAAATGTATATTAAGACAGTTCCAAATACTTGCATTCTGGATTTCAAATAATATCAAGCAAGTATGACACCAAAAAATAGAGTGGAGACAGAACAAGATAAAATTTAAGATCATGACAAACACTTTTATGGCAAGAGATCATTTTATTAAAATAAGAGATCCTGAATTATTGCCTACCAGTCATTGGATAGGTTATTTTGAGTGTATCATAGGAGAAATGGGTCAAGAGACCAGATGTGAAGGAGAGTTGTGATTTTATGATTAACTCAAGAAAGGCCGTGCCAAGCATGAACGAAAATGGAGACCTTTTTGAGACCAGCAGACAAATGGGCATTCAAGTCTGACCTCCTTCTTGAAGCAAAAGGAGTAACATCGTGGGTATGTCTATACTACAGAGGGGTTTTTTTTCAGAAAAACGGCCATTTTTCTGAAAAAACTTCAGTTATATCCACACTATCATCACGTTCTTTTGAAAGAAAATTGAAATAACAGAGGGTTTTTTCCTGCATTACTAATCCTCTTTCTATGAGGAAGAAGCCTTTTTCTGAAAGAGCTCTTTCAGAAAAAGGCATGTGTTTGGCAGGGAAGAGGGAGTTCTTTTGGAAGAAAAGGAAAGAGGAAAAAGCACAGGTGCCCTGGTGGCCACTCTGTCCATGGTAATCACAGTTTAAATGCGAGATAGCATCCACAATGAATGGATGCTATCTTTCGAAAAAACAGATTGCTTTTTCGATGATTAACTCTGGCAGTGTGGACGCGCTCTTTCAGAAGAAGTTTTTTTCGGAAGAGCTCTTCCAAAAAAAGCTTCTTCTGAAAGAAGCCTGCAGTCTAGACGTAGCCTACAAGAGACAAAAAGGAAGAGTTCTGAAGGACCTGGAAGATGCTTAAGTGCATCAAGAGACCTTACTGTATGTCTATAGTAATGACATTAAGCTGCTAGTCATGAGTATGATTTCAATGTATTGGTCTACCAATATCTTCTTACATGTATCCCACTTGAAAAAAGATTGATACTTTCCAGGAGAGGGCTGACCTGATTTGCAAACCTTCTTTTGAGAGAGAAAAGGTAAGGCTTTATTCTACAATTAATCTTCATCTCTGCCATCATTCAAAATGATCGTGAGTGGGACTGAACACCTGTCAGGAAGGATTCCAGTTCATTCTGATTCTAAAACCTATCCCTCGTCATGCCAAAAGGCTAAAATAGGTCTGGCCCTACTACCTCTCTCAAAACTTTAGGTTTATAGAAATCATTATGCCAAACAAAGCAACCAACGTAGCATAGACACCACAATTAATAGAGGGGCAATGCATGAAAAAAAAGTTAATAACTTGCATTCACAAGAAAAATCTGGAAAATCAGCAAACTGAAATAAACAAGAATAGAAGATGGCACAAAGAGCCTCCTCTGTAAGGTAGTATTACAAGTAGCTTCTGACAAGTGGTCATATTTTCACTAGCCACCTCACAGGAACTATTTTGTACATTATTTGGGAATTAGCAATATCTGAAGAAGGTGCAGATGCACATGAGCAAAGAGGAAAAAGGCATGTGCACATACACAAACATTCAAAGAGAGGCATTATTATACAGCAGAGAAGTGAAGAACACACAAAAAAGAATTATGCATATTTGCTATGGATTTAGAAAAGAATATGGCAAAACAAGGGACCCACAAATTGTTTCAGTTTGGTATCACCTGAAACATGAAGAGTTGGCTGTCAGCTAACACTACAATGATCTGATTCTCCATTATGATTCTCCATAGTTAGTTACATCTGTACAATACAACTGCAAAAGGGGTACACAAAATGTTATTTTCATTGGGCAGTGTTTTTCATTAAACTTTGCAGTGATCCAAGGGACAATACAGTGGAACTATAGATACAATAGGAGAAGTGAACTATAGTAGTTGGCTTGTGTACTAGCTTCAAAGACAGTCTTTTAAACTCTATTGTCAAATTAATTGCCTGATTTTTCACCAAGGACTTAGTGGGAGATTGCCAATCAGTTATCCCACAAACCTCCATGGGCACAGAAGTGGTGACCTTGTCATCCACACTTGTACAATAAAACACTGTTATTCTCACTTGGTCAAGTTTTACACCTCTCTCACTCCTTTTGCACAAGGGTGAGTGATGACAGGTGTGCAAAGCAGTGGAAAAAGAAGGCTTCAGATGTTATTTTTTTTTAGTATTATTTGAGATGTTGAGTACTGAAATAAGCCAGAACAAAGTCAGGCAGAGAAATTACATTGTTAAAAGATATATTTGCAAAATGTGACAAAGTCCAAGCCATAACTTATTTCAGCTTACTTATGCCCAAGGACATAAATATTACTGTATACATTTTGAAGGTCTGGTACATAAAGGTTAAGTGGCTTGCTCAAGTTCACACAGCAACTCAGTGGCAAAACCAAAAATGGAACCCATGAATCCTGACTCCCATGTTCATTTTGTTTCTCAGACCACCCTATCATATTTGATAACTTTTTTGAACATAGGCTCACTGAAGTCAGTGGGATTTTTGCAGAGAAAATAGGCACAATTATTTATAGACATCTTGAGATGATCATGTAAGCAGTACAGTAATTAACTGAACTATCAAGGTAAATAACAGCACTGACTACAAGATATAAGAACATGTCAAGAAGGAGAGAAAGCCAGGCATGACAATATTATATCACCACAATATTAAAGCACAATAGTGTAGGAAGGAGCATGTAATACCACTTCTGAGTCTGAAAAACAATGCAGGGAGTAATAAGATAAAACAGGCACCTTATGTTGTTGACCATTAGAAGCCAACTTTTTAATCGCATCATTTTTATAGAAGGGGATGCTATTGTTGACAATTTCAAGTGTCTATTTTCTGCCATGCTGTGTCACATTAATGCATTTCACATCCTTTTTGCTAGAAAGATAATACATATCATCACTGTATGGAAACACATGCTGCTCCTCCCTTCGAGATATTTTGCATGAAATAGGTTTATAAATCAACATTGCCCTATGTTGCTCAGAATTTAGATAAATTAAGTTATGTTAACTGAAATTATCTTTGCTAATGATGGCCTTTTCTAAATGTCAACAAAGCAAGACAAAAAACGCAGGCTAGCTGAGGAAAGAAAAAGCCTACAAATAAAGAAAAGAAAACTGAAAGAAAAAGAATCTACCCAGGTAGTCTATGAAAGCTCATGATGAGATGTTACACTCAGTCAGGGTTCAGAAACATCTGGCATATGTCTGTACATCATACTGGCATCTCTCTGAAGCTAAGTATGTATTCTCCAGATTCCCAGTTTTCATTATAAAAAGTCTTTTGCTGTTATGGGAATTAACCTGTGAACTGTGTATAACCAATGCAGAAACAAGTCTTCAGAGAATCTGGAAAAATGGTGCTGAGAGGTGTGACCTGCCCCACTCTTCTCAGTGAGGAGTGAACTAAGACTCAGGCTTGCGCAAAAAGGGTTATTTTGAAATAACTCCCTAGCGTAGACCAGGTTTTTGGGCTTGGCTTCTTCTTGATTAAGAGAAAATAACAAGTAGTGATCTCCCAAATGATACCTGTTTCTAGCTCCAAAAGGAAATGTCCACACTGCTTGTTTTTGTGCAAAAAAACCGTTGCGCAAAAACAACAACTAGAATTATGCAAATGCTAATCAGCACTTCATTTGCATACTCTCTGCTGGCGGAAGTCTGCAGTGTAGACATAGCCTGGTAATTAGATTATCAACATTGTTAATGACTTCATTCCTTGTGTGACAAAGGGAGGGAGAGGGCCAAAGAGCTACACAATTTCTGGAATTGACATCTCCTTTTGGAGCTAGAAACAGGTATCATTTGGGAGATCACTACTTGTTATTTTCTCTTAATCAAGAAGAAGCCAAGCCCAAAAACCTGGTCTACGCTAGGGAGTTATTTCAAAATAACCCCCCTTATTTCGAAATAAGTAGAGCATCTACAATACCAAACCATTATTTCAAAGTAACGGGCTGCTTATTTTGAAGACTGTACTCCTTTCCTTGGGGAATAACATTTATTTTGAAACACTTATTTTGAAATAGTGTGGATGCTCCCACTGCTGCTATTTTGAAATAATTCAAATTACTCTGGGGAGTAGTTAATTTCTCCACAGTTCTTCCTGGGGCTCTGTCAAGGTAGCACATCCACCATAATGGGAGCTTGCCTTGGACTAATTTTGAGGCTTCCCCATAGTGTGGGCATGCTATTTTGATTTTGTTATTTCTGGAGTTTTCAAATGTATTTATTTTGAAATAATTTCCTAGTGTAGACATGCTCTCAATCAATTTTCAAAACTTCAGAGTCACTCTAAAAAAGGGACTATGCAAAAATTGCTCTTAATTATTCAATAGATGTTTCTGTTTATTCCGTTATATATACCTACTGAATAAGTACATTTTAATGATAGGCTATGTCTACACTGCAGGCTTCTTGCACAAGAACGGTTTTGCACAATTGTTCTTGCGCAAAAAGTCTTGCGCAAGAGCGCATCCACACTGCCATGTGCTTTTTGCGCAAGAGTGTCCATGGCAGTGTGGACTCTCTCTGGTGCAAGAAAGCTCTGATGGCCATTTTAGCTGTAGGGGTTTCTTACGAAGAAACCCCTGTTGCCTGTCTACACTGTCTTCTTGTGCAAGAGCTCTTGCGCAAGAGGGCTTATTCCTCATGGGGAGAGAAATAACTCTTGTGCAAGAAGCCCTCTGTTCTGATGCTTTACTGTAAATTTACTTGCACAAGACCATGCATGCAATGTAGATGCTCTGCAAGTTTTTGCCTAAGAACGGCCATTCTTGCGCAAAAAGCCTGCAGTGTAGATGTAGCCTTAGGGTTAATTATTATTTATATTTTATTATATTACACAAACAATTGTGCTATAGGACAGTTAACTGTATTTTGTTTCTCACATCAGTACATTTGAACCGAACAAAATGACCTCATTTGTTTTCTAGATTCAACATTGGTTATAGCCCTGAAGCTTCAGTATAGGCTATACAACTGCAAATGTATAATTGGGCGATTAATTTACAGAAAATGGGATTGTACAGGTTTAGCTGAAGGCAATTTTAGGACTGCTGAATCTTTATCATTAATTTTTTTTAAATAGCCTATTTTTGAGAATCCAAGCTGAGATTACAAGTCTGACAAGATTCAAGGACAAAATATATTTTTTCTTAGAAAATTAAAACATTTGATCTGGAAATCAGTGGTGTATAGTACAGGCATTTTCAAACTTGTGTTGTGGGCCCACTGAGGTAAGTTGCAATGGGCTGTGAGACATTTGTTTATCTAAAGCATCCATAGGTGCTGAGCCTCGCAGCTCCCATTGCCTGCAGTTCACTTTTTAGAGCAGTACCACCACCTTCATATAGATTATATGCATCTGAGATTTAAATGTTCTAATGTTCAGTTCTACAATGGTTTGTAGAGAGGTAAAAGATATTGGGGCCTACAAAACAAGAAATTTTCTGTAAGAAGTATTTTATGTAGCTCTTCATATAATTGTTTTTACAAGGCATGTTTAATAGCTTACGGTATAGAAAAAATGGCTAAGATGTCTAATAGTACAGTAATTCCAAGATATTGATAATTCAGAAAATCATGTATTATTATTCATTTAAGTGTAAAACAAGCATGAAAGGAAACTGTAAAGCTACTTTCATTAAATGTTAGAAATTAATATTACGTCTGAAAAGTATATGCATCTCACACACACATTGGTTCGTTTAGCCATTTCAAGTTGTTTCTCGTACTAAGAACATTTCTTAATGCTTGAAGGCTCTAACCTTGCAAAGGTAGTAATTTGCTCTGAGACTAAATGGTTCATTTTAAGGCTCCAAAGTTTTGCTCTTCGTAAAGTCTGAGAAGGAAATGTACCACTGAAGAAGCATTTCTGACTGTTTGATAGTCTAATATCCCACCATTATGTAAGAGCTTAATCCACGGAGTTCCCTTTATCATTAATATTTTGCTACTCAATTTTTAAGTGGGCTTTTGACTCTGTCTTTCTCTCCCGAGTTTCCTGTGATAATAGGGATATCACCATTCTTGTCAAGTTCTGAGTGATTGATAGACCCACAATGAACAGAGTGAGTGATTCAAATTCAGAGATGAATCAAAGTCCAAATAAAGAAATTAGTCAAAGCAACTTACCGCCCCTCACAAAATAAAGTTATACCAGGTTAGACTCTTAGGGTGCATCTTCATTGTGCTGTTATTTTGAGATAACTAGCGTTATTTCGAAAGAATGTGAACATCTACACAGCAATTCCATTATTTCAAAATCATTTCAAAACAGACGGCTTATTCCAAAATCTGTAAACTGCATTCTACAAGGAACAGTGCCTGTTCTAAAATAGCTATTTTGAAATAAGCCATGTGTGATGCTCCATTGCTGCTATTTCGAAATAGCCCCTCACCAGGGCCATTCTAAGTTATTCCTCTGCAGTGCCTCCTGGGGCTCTATACTGAGCTATTACATCTATATTAGGGAAATCTGTTTCTGACTAAATGAGGCTTCCCTGCTGTGTAGACGTGCTATTTCGAAATAAGCTATTTTCAAATAACTATTCCGGAATAGCTTATTTTGAAATAGCCATGAAGTGTAGACGTACTCTTAGTCCCCTTAGGATCTTTAGTACTGTTACTGAAATATTCTGTACAGCAAAAGAAACCAGAGAAAGGTGATGGGTCAAACAATTAAGAAGCAAATATCTGCTCAGAATAGAAATAGATAACTTTGTCACATCCCATTCTCTCCCCATTTCAGTCGGTATGATATTTGTTTAGAACAGGGATGGGCAAACCGCAGCCTCCGGGATGCATCTGGCTCATCAGCCATTTTAATCCATCCCTCAGGCACCCACTGGGAATAGGGTCTGCAGCTTGTCCTGCTCCATGTGTGCCATGGCTCTGCATGGCCTCTAAAGCAGTGGCATGTCCCCCATCCAGCTGGCTGCTGCACGTAGGGGTAGCCAGAGGGTTCCATGTGCTGTCTCTGTTCCAACCACCACACCCCTAGCAGGAGCCCTCACCCTCTTCTGACCCTAACTCCAAGATCATGAGCATTCATGGCCCTCCACACAATTTCCATACCCTAATGTGGCCCACCCCAGTTTAGACTAAGCACTTTGGGTAGATGACCTCTTCCCTGACAAACTTGCACAGAACCAAGGACAGCTTTGGATAAGTGGAATATCCACTTAAATATTAATTCATAATAAATATATGGAGGTTTTGACCATGTGGTATGTGCTTTTTAGACAAAAAGAGACAATGCCTACTTTGAGGAGTTCACAATTCAAGCAAAAAAAGTTAGAGAGGCCAAGGGGATGGGGAAAAAAACAGTATGCTGATGGATTTTGCTAATAGTCTGAGAAGATTGAAAAAAAAGAAACCCTTTCACTCTGGTGAACATAAAAGGGTTTAATTTACATAAGCTTGCATATCAACTCTGAATTTGTCCAGGTCTACATAGTAGACACTCCAAGACAGGACAGACCATGAGCTACTCTTCAATAAGGAAACTATCATAAGATTAAAATTCTGAGAAACTTCAAGCTTCAGAATATATGAAGGAAAATCTTTTCAATAAATGGTATTCTAACTCTGAAAATGTGTGTAGCATGCAAATGGTTTCGATGTGATCAGGGCCACTGACTGTGGGGAGAGGGGCCTGTCGATTTAAAAGTCCCTGGGGCTCTGAGCCATTATCACAGCAGCAGCCAGAGTCTTAGGCCCTTTAAATTGCCCCCAGAGCTCCAGGCAGCACTGAAGGTTGGCTGCCCCTAGCCCTGCTCCTTTCAGTGGGAGGGGAGGAGGGGGAACAGAGCCAACCCCCTCCCCCCCCCCCACATACATACATGTCGCCCAGGGCCCAGTGAAGTCTGTTGCCAACCCTGGATGTGATCTACTGAGTAGATTATTGTTTAAGATAACATTCGAGAACCATCTAAAAATGTATCATCTGATAGATAATACTCTGCACTTACATAGCTCCTTTCATTCTATAATCTCAAAGTACTTTGTAAACAAACCAATTACAAGCCAACACTCCAGATTAAACAGGGGCATGTAAATGTAGCCGCTCCTGTTCGCTAGCCCAGTGTGAGGTTATTTAGCATAGGGGAAGGCTTGCGACTTCTTACACAACTGTGGGAGGCTAGGCCTGAGGCTCCTTGGTGTGTTCTGCATTTCGTATTATGTACGTGCACACCTCAGACCAGACCCACTCAGACAAACCACCAGGAATGGGGTTTATTCTGTAAAAAAACAGAACAGGATCACAGTTCAGCAGCCCCCCCTCTCTGCATGCAGCCTGCATGCTGCTTCTAGGGTTGCCAGATGGTTTCAACAAAAATACCGGACACATTTGATGTTTCATCACAATCTTATTTAGAAGATACCGGACATTTATAGTTTCTCATTTATATTTTCCTCAATTTGTTTCCTGAACAGAAAGCTCAAATACTGGACTGTCCAGTTTAAAACCAGACACCTGGCAACCCTAGCTGCTTCTAGCTCAGTCCTTGTTGAGGGTACATCCTGGCAGGAAGTTCTCCCAACATGCCACAGTTTGCAGTCCACAACTTGGAGTTCCCAGGGCTACTGTTGAAGCACACTGGACCTTGGGCTACATAAGTATCAGAGATAGAACCCAGTAGTCTATTCCAGACTTTGAATTCCTATTCTAATGTCTATTGCAAAGTCTGATCAGAAATGCTATACAACAGAAATAGAAGTAAATATACTTTCCCCAGAAATCTTACTCACTGAGATGTATGTGCCTTAAAGAACTTAATATTTGCTTTTTGTGTTTGTGTCATTGTTCCCCTCCATTTTTTACCTGATATTATGGCTTTGGGCAAGGCTATGGTTACATAGCATATGGGGAAGTGTAGGCTTTACCCAAGGGGGTTTTGTAAAATCTGAAACTATTCCCCCTTCCCTGAAGAAAAAGCCCAACAAGAACAATGCCCAACTCCTCCCACTGATGTTTTTGGGATATTAGCCCACTTCTTAAGAACACAAATATTTTGGAGAAAAGAAATCCTTCAAAATTAATTCAAAGAATCAGACTCAGGAATAAATTCAATATTGCAATGGGGACTAGTAGTACAGTAACTCCCAGATTTTGAGAGACAGAAAATGTAAGAGTGAAAATGATACTGTGGCCCCCTTTTCAAGTTGAGTGGCTAGTCACATTTTAGAGACCTGGGGACATTCCAGCTGGAAGAAGAAATTGAGTGGTATTTTCTTTGATGTAATCTTGGTTTGTTTCCCTCTCCCCAGGAACATAAGCAGTTCTGCTCCTCCAAACACAGGAACAATCTGCCCTGCCCCCCCCCCCGGTTTTAGTTTATAGCTCTGAGAATCGCCAGCAGTAGACCCAAAAGCTCTAGCTTTTCCCAGGTTCCCACTATGCTTGCACACTACTGGTTGGCTGTCTTTTTTCTCTGCCCCTCTTTTTCTGTTTTTATATCTTTTCTCTGTGTGTCCTCTCTCTCTTGCATAGATACACACCTGGTCATATATCCAATGGAACCTCTAACACCTCCCCCCCACCTGGTACTGGTTTCTAAGCAGACTATTTTAGCCCTTGTTTTAGGTAAGGCCCCTCAAGTACTTCTTATAATGCTCGTAACTGAAGGAAATATTCACATGTCACCTGAATGAGGTTTTATAGCAAGGTTTTGCCCAGCTGAAACCAAGAGTAGCATTTCTATTAAAGGTTACCCAGACCAAAACTAATTCAACCCTGGAGCAGCAGGATGGGAAAATAAAAGAATGGCATTTTAGTCTTCCTTCCTATATGCTATCCCTCACTTCGGCAAAGTTACCACATGCCAGAACTGTCAAAAGGGACTCACTATTACTGTGATGCTAACAAGCTACAGGCTAGTTATTCAGACATTTTATGAACATATCAGGTGGTCTGCACTAGGCCTCCTGCAAATCTATCTGAAGAAGTTGTAAATACGACATTTTGAACTGACAGACTGAAGTGACATCTCATCATATGGGTGGGAATATCTATTTCAAATTTAATAGAAACATCTGACACTTTTTACACATGCAGTCAGTGACTAGGAGTCAGTGGTAACCTGAGAGGAAATGTCTACAGCAGATACCTTCTAATGACTGCATTAATACAGGTAAGGAACAAAGGATTGAAAAGATGTAAGCTGTCTGTGTAAGCCAGCCCTAATACCAAAACCTTTAGCTTGAGTCTTCCACCTTATATTGCAAACAGGAATTTGTACTTTTCTGAAAAAAATATTCAAAAACCCAAAACATTTCCTTCAAGGAAAAAAAAAGCATGAGATGGGGCTAATACAATGTACCATGTGTGCACTGAAAGTACACATCCAGTACAGATGGAATGTCTCAGAAGATGCATTTTTTTTTATAGAGGGCTTTTTAGATCTGCTAAAAGCTCTGCCTACAGCAGAATTGAGAAGGAATGTCTCTGACTAGCACAATTATGTTGTCCTTGTTCCACACAAGTTTGCAGCTGCCTTAAATCAGCAACATGTGCCTGGTGCCTGATAGAGATTCTGATGACCTCTTTCAGGTGAAGGGAATAACCCAGGTTTCACAGATTCACCATTTGCATGCACATCCAGCATCAAGGTTCTCACTTCCCCGCACATCTGCACCCCCATTCAGAATCTAGTCAAGAACTGTTGGGTAAATTGACTTATTTGGGGCCAGCATTCTTCTTCTTCTGTGACATAGCTAGTTGTCCCAAATGAGTGCTGAGCTCAAGTAAAGAAGCAGTTACACTTGGAAGTCTTTGTGGTCTTTTTTTATAGTGCTGCAAAAGAAGGGTCTACACTAGATGGGGGAAATATTGATTACAAAAATTTCTCCTCCTATCTCTAATGTGTAACAATAGAAGAGGCCCCAAACTCTTTTCTTGAAGAATTATTGGGGGGGGGGGGTAGCTAATGAGCACACTGGAGTAAGCCATGTTGGCTATTCCTGCAAAGGTATACAAGCCCTGAAACCCCCACACAAACATTTCACTGCTGCTATGTGGCTGTGGGTTCTCAGTTAGCAGTGATGGGTCAGAGCAGGAGTGCATAGTCCAGGGCTTTTGTTCAAAATGTAAACAGGAGATAATAGGAATTGGAATGTTACAAGCTTCTTGTAATTGGGTCTATAGTCAACATTGATCCACTGAGTTGGAAATTCACACAATGGAGAGCTAGCCACACCTGCTATTCTTCCCTATTCATTATGGTAGTTACCACATGCATTATGAGTGTGACCCAAGGCTTCATACAGTGATGAGGGAAAGCTGTTCAAAGGGTAACTAATTCAGATCTGTATTGGCTACCACAGCTGTAGGTACTATGAGATGAGGTGCTATAGCTAGGCTAAATAAATGCTTACCCAGTACACACCCACTACCTGTTTTAAGAAAATTAACCAATTTAGCTTTAAAAAAGCACAACTAAAATATGTATCAGTTTACCTTTCTTTGACATTAATTCCCTGGCACTGGTCACATCTATTCCAATGCTCATTTTTCATTGCTGTGCAACTCTCAGAAGCAATGAAATGGGTAAAAACAACTCCAAAGCTTCTTAGAACTCATCAGCAACAGATTGTTGATAAATATCTATGTAAGCTAGGACAATCTCCATTTTTTTTTTTAATTAGCTGGGGGTCAGTCTGAAGTCCTGCCACAGATCAAATTTTGCTAATTGAAATAACATGCATGTTATCAGTAAAGCCATGACTATGGTTAAACTGGATTTATCATAGAATGTGATGAGAAGTCTAATCTCTCACCCAGACCTATCCACCTTCATTAATGCTGCACTTGTGTTTGTAATGCTTTGCCACTAAGTTAAGGTTTTCAAGATCTACAATAATCATCTGGCTAGAAAAATTGCACTATTCTGCTGTTACAGATTTGGCCCTTTCCCCTCAAAACTACCTAGTGCTCCAACCTTCAAATTCCCTACCACCTCTCTCCCTGGAGGTACTCAGGCCACACAGTAAGGCTACATCTACACTGGCAGCTTCTTGTGCAAGAACTCTTCCAGAAGAGAGCATCTACACTGGCATGTGCTTTTGCACAAGAGCATCCATGCTAGTGTAGATGCTCTCTTGTGCAAGAAAGCGCTGATGGCTATTTTAACCATAGGACTTTCTTGCACAAGAAATACACATTGCCTATCTACACTGACCTCTTCTGAAAGAGCTCTTGTGCAAGAGGACTTATTCCTGAGCGGGAGCATCATAGTTCTTGCGCAAGAAGCACTGATTTTGTACAGTAGAATGTCAGTTTACTTGCGCAAGAACACACGGCCAATGTAGACAGGCAGCAAGTTTTTGCATAAGAGCAGCCGCTTTGACGCAAGATCGCACCAGTGTAGACATAGCCTTAGTGTGTTAACACGTTCCCTAGTTATATTAACAAATAAACCTGTTCACTTTTACCATCAACTCAAAACACCTCAAATCCTTTCAACTTTCTTGCAGAGCTCCCAGATCACCCTTACTTCTATCACTGCCCCTCCTAATCTTAACTCCAGGATTTTTAGCTAGGCCATTTTGATGAGAAGGCACTGACATCCCTAACATAGCTTCTTTGTACTCTGCTGAGCAAGTACTACCTCTTTTCCACTAAACAATTTCTAAGCTAATCACCCTCCCTTTTAAACCTTTGCAGGATCCTCTGACTAATCACAAAACAACCCCAATCAGCTGGAGGGAAAGTTTTTTAAGGTCAGCAAACTGCATATACCCCACTTTCTAATCTGCAGCCTATGGCTGAGAGTACTTTCCTGGGGCATGGGAGATATGAGCTTTAATTGCTACCTTAGAACTGGGTCTGAAACTCAGTCACACCCCACTCCCAAATGAGCATCCTAACCACCTTGCAACGTGACTGGATAAAATACTGGTGAGGCTGCTTGCCAAGAAGAAGAGAGGAGAACTCCAAGGTCTTACTCCAGTATAGGGATTCAAACCAAGGTTGTTTATACCTTAGACAAGTGGCCTCCCCAGCAGGCTAATTAGAAATACACTGGTGGCTTGGTGGCCTGACACTGACTTGTCAAAAGGCTGACACACTGCAAATATTTTTGGGATCAAACCACTTATTTACCCTGATTTTTCAGTTTGGCAGCAGAACCAAAACCATCAATTATTAACCCAGCTCAGTTCCTATCATCTCAACTATTTCCTCCTGCTCTCCCCCCCCCCCAAACACATGCGCTCACTTTATGTGAGGCAAAATACCTTTGTCCATTCTTCTCAGTCCTGGCCCATTCTGGATGCCCTGCACATGAGCACACAGACCTGGGCTGTTTATACACTCTTTTCCCTCAGGGACTGAACATAGACAGTCAGGATATGGCTCAAAAGTGGGAGTGGTTTGGATGACCTTGTAGCTTGGTAAAAGTCATTTAATAGAACCTTTCATTCTAGATCACTGAGCAGGATGGGATGTTTCAGCAATAACTGGAAATACCATAGTTACAACTTGATCACTTTAGTGACCCACACACAAAATTCACTCAGATTGCAGCTGTTTTGAACCTTTGTTTGTCACAGTAGACAGGTCAAGGACCTCTGGAATTGTATTCCTATATAACTTAAGCATTTTTAAAAATCTCAGTCTAAGGGTATAATCTTCCAGGGTTTGAACTTAATGGGTCTAGTGAAGACCGCTAATTTGAACTGAGAGGGACACTGTGGTCGATGCCAGTAGTCCTGTTTCCACAAGGAGTAAGGGAAGTTAAAGGAGTAATACCAAGACTGTTGCTTTCAAAATTCTTCTGTAAAGTGTCACAAATGATAACAAGAGCATTACATAAGAATCAGGTCCATGACATGAGGTGTCTTTATACTACAGTGGCAGTGTAATGAGGTCTTGAAGTGGGCAAAATATAATTTACATCAGAGCAATAGTGTCAAAGAGCATCAGGTTCTCCTCGCTGTGCACTTTCCAGAGCTTTTGTATATGAAGTTGAGCATGAAATGAGAAACAGGGAGTCTCCCTTGGCTGCTGATCCTCACTTTTAATGTATTGTTGTAGCTCCATTCACAGCTGAAGGTCATGTTCTTGATGTGCAACAAACTCGTCTCTCTTTGAAAAGCATGGCCAAATCACCCAGCAGTTAGGTGGCAAGTCTACAATATGCCTGGTCACTGCTGGATCCAGTTCAAAATTGTCTTCCTTGTTTTGCATTTCTGGTGGGAAGAGAGAAGGGGAATTTAGACCTGGCTGCAAATTTTCCAAGCAAACAGTTTGCCTCTGGAAAATGCTGTATTGATGGAATCAAGGAGAATATGTCGATTTAATAAAAAAATTCAATGAAAATTGTCAAGTTCTTGCTAATCTTTCCTGCTTCCTGGCTTCTCAGCTGTCCAACTCTCTGGCCTATTGGCTGCAGAGCATCCCCAGCAGACCAGCTGGCCAACTTCTGGAAAGCCAAGGTTTCTTGGATGGATGGCTTCAGGCCTTCTTGGGGCGCTAGGTAGGCAGTTCTGTAGGTCGCTTGTTCCCTGCTTGGATGACTCCACTGTTTCCTGGATTTACCAAGATGCCAAAGAGCTGACAATCCAATCAGCAGGCCCTCTATTTCCTAGGGCAACAGACTTCCCAGGTAGTCAGACTCCCAAACTGCCCATGCAATTGGCTCCCTGACTTCCAGAGAGCAAGCTGAACTGGTCCACTGTCATTTTCCTGAAACAGAATTGTTTGAGAATGTTCCTCCCATGAAGCATTTCCAATTTTTGTCTTTATGCCTCAATGAAAACTCAAATTTTGTATGAGAGGAAAAATCTTTTTTTTTCACTGGCCAGATCTAGAATCCAGTGTAGTGCAAGGTGTTCAAAGTCCTGGTGACCAAAATCACCTGCATGGAGAACAAGTATTTAATAATGGGATCTTCAGCCTAGCAGAGGAAGGTGTAACATGGCCCAATGGTTGGAAGTTGAAGCTAGACAAATACAAATTGGAAATAAGCCACAGGTTTTTTTTAGCAGTAAGGCACTTAACCACTGGGACAATTTACCAAGGGTCTGGGTGGATTCTCCATCAAGATTAAATGTTTTTCTTATTTTTTTTTCAGATAAATTCCATAACCTATATTATACAGGGAACATAATAGTCCCTTCTGGCCTTGAAATCTAAAAAAGTCCTGTTTACCCAAAGCACAGGTTTTGCAATGTCAGTGCACATTCTGGATAATGTCAGTTGTCTCATTAGACAACTAGATCTCATTGCTGCCTTGGAGAGTCCAGTTCAATGAATGACAACAGTATTGTTCCTAATCTTACCTGCATATATATGTAACTGGCCCCAAGTTGCTGAATGGATAAAGCCCTGTGTGGATACAACTGTATATCCATGGATGTATATAAATTGGTATCCACGGAGACGAAGGGTTCTACCAGGAACCAAAGCAATGAAAGCAGCAGGATATGGGACTATCACTCCCAGGAGCCCCTGCTGGCAGCTCCTTTGGCATGGCTGTACTGCTCTGAGCCCCACCTGCTAGGGCTGTCACCTGGCTCACCGGCAGCTGTCTCTGGTCATGCTAGTGCACTGGGCAGGGATGGGAGGCACTAGAGCCATGACGGACTGGTACTGATAACCCCGCATGCTGCTTTTGTTGCTGAAGTTCCTGGTAGAGCCCTGCAGCTACATGGATACTAGTGTATATCCACAATATTCCTCATCCATGGATATAAATTTGTATCTAGGACATGTTCTGTTAATAGAACTGCCCACCTGTGTGAAAGTTTCAGAGGGGTAGGTAAGTTAGCCTGTAAGAGGAAAAACTTAAAAAACAATGAATAGTCTAGTAGCACCTTAAAGACGAACAAAACATGTAGATAGTATCATGAGCTTTTGTGGGCACAATATTTGTGGCTAGGTCTAGACTGTGGTGTTTTTATAGAAAAAGCTACACAAAACACGCTCCCTATTTTGTGTAGTTTTTTCTGATTTTTTTTTTGGAAGAAAGAGGAGAAAAGCCTCGTCTTTCAGTGGAGCCCTTATGCCTCATGAAACGCGGAATACAGGATTCCCCGAAAGAGCACGTTTGCTCTTCCATGAAAAAAAGCGGTAGAGCAAACATGTTCCTTGGACACGGCAGGGTTTTTGTGGGATACTTCCAGTATCCTGCAAAACCCCCAGGCTGTGTCTAGACTGGCACGATCTTGCGCCAGAGCTATGCAAACGAGGCTCAGCGTGGAATATCGCTGAGCCTCATTTGCATAACTAATGAGCTGCCATTTTTGCAGAAGAGTCTCTTGCGCAAGACGGAGCTGTCTACACTGCCCCATCTTGCGCAAGAAAAGCCCTCTTGCGCAAAGCCGTTATGCTGATTATTTTCAGGCATAACGGCTTTGCGCAAGAGGGTTTTTCTTGCGCAAGACGGAGCAGTGTAGACAGCTCCGTCTTGCGCAAGAGCCTCTTCTGCAAAAATGGCAGCTCATTAGTTATGCAAATGAGGCTCAGCGATATTCCACGCTGAGCCTCATTTGCATAGCTCTGGCGCAAGATCGCGCCAGTCTAGACACAGCCCCATAGTCTAGACATAGCCTCAGAGTATTTGCATGACCAATGCCTTACTGTCTAAGCTTATTCAGTCTTTTCTTCCTTTGCTGAAACAGACAACAACAGCAACTAGTATCATTGGGGGCACTGGATCTGTGGGCTGATGACTCCTTTGGAAATTAAACCACAGTGTCACATAGATCACTAAGAAGCCATCAGATAGTGAATTTTGACCACAAGTATCTCAGGCTGGATTTGAACCAGTAATCTAGATGTTAATGTATGTTTAGCAATAAATGACAGCTGTTCCACAGGCCAAGAGAGACTACAATCAGCAGATCTAAGTGACCCTCTCTTGGCATCATGATGGGTATGTCTGTACTGTAACCGTGAGGTGTGATTACAGCTCAGCATGCCCAAGTGAGGTTTAATCTGTCAAGTTTAGGTCCCAGAGCAGTGAAACTGCAGGAGCATGAGCTTCAGGGTAGGCTATAAGCCTGTCTGGAATCCCAGGAACTCAGCTCACATGCCCCTGCTGCTGTTGCTTCCCTGCTTTGGGACCCACACTAGCTCTATTAAACCTTGCTCTGATATGTTGATATGTCTATGTGCACTCTAATTACACTCTGTGATTACTGGAGAGACACCCTGAGAGATAAGTTCAGCATGAAAATAAACGTTCTTCATTTTTTAAGAGCATGGAAGAGCTTTGAGGTGAGAGTAATTTTACCAGATGGATTTTCAGACAACAGGCACCATCCTGTGCTCTTCCATTGAAGTTTAGCTCAAGTATGGACTACGGGAGTGGGCCCCAAATCACTCAACTAGGCCACTGATGAACCCCACCACCACCTGAGACTTTCAAACAATCACTGATGTTTATGATGTACCATTAGTAACTTAAAATGCAATATTACATACACAATTCAAAAGTCATAATAACATATGAAAAACAGTCTTACAGCCTGTAGTACTAAAGGTTTGAAAAGAATTTTAATGGGGAAGAAATGAAAATTGGACAGAATGACTGGCTAATATTTTCCTTCACTGCGCTACTTGGCTAGACAGGAGGCTGCAATAAAAAAGTAATTACTAAAATTAGCACCTTTTCAAATTGTGTAATTAAAAAATAATAATGAAGGCAAATGGGTAGAAAATGGCTTTTCTTAATATTTAAATCTAGAATGTTCTTAGAACACTCTACATCATAAGATTCAGTGAGGATCATTTGGACATCCATTTGCAGAATAGTCAAAACCAATATGTAAATCTCTTCTCCATCTCCCTGGAGCTGGACACACTTGCAGAGATGTTAAGGATACCTTTGAGATGATTAGAAGATATATTGAGTGAAATACGGGCCTCCCTGAAGTCCAGGGGAGTTTTACCATCAATTTCAATCAAACTAAGATTTTATCTTCTAAGTTGAAACAATGGGTTGTTTGGAGTATGTTTTCCTTATTATTTTATCCATTTTTTGAGAATAAAAGATATAATTTCACTTTATAGGAAGAAGCATACATTTATGGGGTTTTTTCCTACTTGACTTAGCTCTTTTTTTAATATTGTTTCTGAAAAGGGATATGTGATTATTCACAGATTCTGGGGCATGCGGGCATGCATTATTATACAGTACATCATATAAAAGAGCAATGGCCATTTGTTTTCTTTTTTTCAACTCCCAATTGAAATACAAACCCAAGCTGCATGATTCAAAGGTATTCCACTTGGACTTATTGATGGATTTAAAAATAATGGCTATAGGTATGAATATATTCATTTCCAAGGGTTTTTTTATTAGATCCTTTTACTGATGGAAGTGTGAAGCAAATAAGATGAGGGCTGAAACACTGACTAAAACTCTCTCTCTCTCTCTGCACGTTAAACATATATTTATTTGTTTCAGTACCGATGTAAAACTCTTGTACTCTATATCAATATTCAGGGTTAGATTCTTAGCTGATGCAAATCAATGTGGCTCTCTGAGTTTCATTGGAAATATACTGATCTGGGCCACTGAAAGGAGATTGGAATACCATTTCAACCCCCCAAATATATGGGCCTTATTCTATCACCTTCATTCAGGGCATATAACACACAACTTTGTGCATTGTGTTGCTGATAAATACTTACATAGTAAGGTGCTACTGTAACCACCACCAGGTAGATTTGAACCTGGGCCCTCTGAAGTAGAGTAGAGGAGCCTCTACCCACTGAGCTAGAAGCCAGCTGGCTCCTAGATGATGCTGTAGAGGTCTCTTGATCTGAACCGTTGCTGTGGTCTAGCTACCACTTGCATTGCTCAGTAACCACACTTGGGCTATGTCTACACTCGTGGCTTCTTGCGCAAGAACATCTTGCGCAAGGGTTCTTGTGCAAGAAGTCTTGCGCAAGAAAACATCTACACTGCCATGTGCGAGCTGTGCTTTTGCGCAAGAGCGCCCATGGCAGTGTGGACACTCTCTTGCGCAAGAAAGCTCTGATGGCCATTTTAGCCATAGGGCTTTCTTGCACAAGAAATCCCTGCCGAGCGTCCACACTGCCCGCTTGCGCAAGAGCTCCTGCGCAAGAGGGCTTACACCTGTTAAAAAAGAGTGTAACTCTTGTGCAAGAAGCCCTCTCTTACCACGCCATACTGTAAATTTCCTTGCTCAAGAGTGGGCAGGCAGTGTGGATGCTCTGCAGATTCTTGCGCAAGAACAGCCATACGTGCGCAAGAAGCCGCGAGTATAGACATAGACCAAGTGTGTGGGTTATACTACTCTAAGTCACCAGGAGAAAAGATGATAGACATGGGTCCTAAATCACTATGGCTGCGTCTAGACTGGCATGATTTTGCACAAAAGCGGCCGCTTTTGCGCAAAAACTTGACAGCTGTCTACACTGGCCGCTTGAATTTGTGCAAAAGCACTGACGTTCTAATGTAAGAAATCAGTGCTTCTTGCACAAATACTTTGACGCTCCCGTTCGGGCAAAAGCCCTCTTGCGCAAATGTTTTTGCGCAAAAGGGCCAGTGTAGACAGGCAGCTAAGACATTTTGCGCAAAAGCAGGCTAAACGGAAAAAAGCCCTATGGACGCTTGGAGACTCCATAGCCACAGTCAGCTCTCTGGGACTTCCTGGTAACCCAACCCCCCTTAAAGCAGACACAGGCTGCTGAGCTCACGCAGCAGGAGCCTTCCTTGCACCTCTGGCCAGAGGTCTGCCACGTGGCCCCTGCCATCCAGCAGACACTCCCAAGCACCATGGCAGCTCCGGGGGGGGATCAGCCACCCACACCCCCAGCACAGGAGGCCCCCAGGGGCTGCAAATGAAGGGCCCCATCCTGGTCCTCGGGGGAGCTGGACAGCCTGCTGGACCTCTGGCAGGAGGAGGAGGCCCTTCAAGACACCCGCTCCCGGCGCCGGAATGCGGACATCTTCACCCGCATGTCCCAGGCGCTCGCCCAGCCGGGCCATCCAGCCCAAACCTTCGAGCACGTCCGGGCGAAAGTCAAGGAGCTGTGCCTGGGCTACGTGCGGGCCAGCGAGGGACAGGGGGCAGGAGCAGACACCTGCCCCCACTACGACCGGCTCCACGCCATCCTGGGCCAGCCAGCCCCGCAAGCCCCGGAGGTCCCCGTCGACAGCAGCATGCGCCCCTCCCCGTCACCAGGACCACTGAGGCGGGGGAAGGAGACAGCAGTGCATCGGAGGATGAGACCAGCACTGCCACCCAGCAGGCCCCCTCCGGCAGCCCCGACGTCTCCCGCACATCCTCGGAGGCCGGGGAAGGATCCACCAGTGAGTCTTGCACTTTGCACTCACAAGGGCGGGGGGGCGATGAGCCAGGTGCCCGGAGGGGGGAGGGGGAGAGCATGTCACTCAGGCCACATGAGCTGCACGCTGTGTAGCATTAGGCAGTAAGCAGCACGTGCAACCACGTGCAGCCTGGTGACCGAGCAGCATGTGGCCGTGGCAAGCAGCTCCAGGGCACGCCTCGGACCGTGCTGCTCACACACATCCAGCGGGACCAGGGCAAAGGGTGGATGCCGGCTGGAACCAGCCAGGGCCCCAGGGACTCAGGCCAGAGCCCGCACCTCCGCAAGGGTGCAGCACGCAGAACGGCACACTGTCCCATGCCTGCCTCCTGGGAAAACCACAGCATCACAGCCCTGTGAACGTGGCCCCCACTGAGCCCCTCGCCTGCTCCCGGTGCCTTGGCTGGCCCCCCGAGGGAAGTCCCCACTGCGGCCACACACGTCCCTGGGCTATGCGTGTGAGGGATAGTGGGAGGGAGAAGGGGGGGAAGCGCTCAGGCCACCCCAGTTTTGCTGCAAGGATGGGACACTCCCCAATCACTCTCCTGGTTCCGTCCAGGAGATATCGCACGCGATGGGGATCTGAGAGCCCAGACCACGTCTGCCAGATGTGCTCCCAGGCACTGTGTGGGGATTCATCTCGCTCCCTGTCAAACACCACTGATTAGCCCAAAGCCTCACAGCCTCCACCGTCAGGGAGTTCCACAGGTTAATGCAACACAAGCACCCTCCCGCCCTCCATGGGGCCAGGACACAGACCAGTGGTTACAATACATGGAGGAGGACCCTACTCCAGGGGCAGTCCTCTTGGCAAACATACAACATGGGGAGTAAGGGGGGGAACTGAGTGGGCCCAAGCCACACTACTGTGGTGTCACCTGGGCTCAGGGGTGGAGGGCATGAGGTGTGGGGACAGTGGCCGGGCTGCCTGACTGACCCATCCTTTCTTCTCTTCCCTGCAGCGGGACCAAGCACAAGCTGGGGACCCTCCAGTCCGGCAGCAGAAGTGGCAGCAGCAGCACCCCCAGCCACCCAACCACCGAAGCAGAGGCTCCGCCACCGGGACCAGCTCCTTCGGTGCCACGTGCAGGCTGTCGAGCGCGTCGAGGCTGCCATCACTCAGTGCATGGAGGCGGACCTGCAGTGGCGCCAGGAGTCCTGGGCCGCCTTCCAGGCCCAGTGTGTGCGGATGGCCAACTCCATCGCCACCCTCACCGCCCACATTGGCCATGCCATGCATTATGGCATGGCCTTGCCCCACGCCCCCGCCATCCCTCCCTTAGCACTGCCCCTGCCCCCTCCTGCAATCGTCCCTCTTGCTCCTGTCCCTGCCCCTCCTGCAATGGCCCCTCCTGCCCCTGCCCCTGCTCCTGCCCCTCCTGCTCCTGCTCCTGCCCCCTCCCAGTTCAAGGTCTCCTCCCCCTCTCCCCCTTGTAAATAAAAACATACCAGTTTTTCTGTTGAAAACAAAACTGTGTTGTTTATTGTGTTACTCGAGGTAACTTAAATAATTGATTTGAGATGCCAATTAGCCAACTAAATTTCAGAAGATTACAAAATGCGGACACCAAATACCAAATCTATCACCGGTCATTCCTTTAATTGGTCATTGGTTTGTGGCGCATAAATAAATACTGACACTTTAAGTAAAATTTAAAGCACAAGACTATATTAACATAGATAACAAACAAGCAAGAAAGGTTAAAACACGAACACAAAGAATATTTACATAGTCTAGATGCAGGGACGATTGTAGTGTTGCTGGCGACCTCAATCCTTTGGTCCTTCCGGGCCTCGGGAGAGGAACAGCCAGGAGTCCCTTGATGGAAGATGATGCCGAAGCTGGCGACCTCAATCCTTTGGTCCTTCCGGGCCTTGGGAGAGGAACAGCCAGGAGTCCCTCGATGGAAGATGACGCCGAAGCTGGCAACCTCAATCCTTTGGTCCTTCCGGGCCTCGGGAGAGGAACAACCAGGAGTCCCTCGATGGAAGACGACGCCAAAGCTGGCGACCTCAATCCTTTGGTCCTTCCGGGCCTCAGACGAGGAACTGCCAGGAGATCCCTCGAAGACGACTGAAATCGGGTACGCTGACTCAAGCCTTCCGCACGAACCACGAATCCTCTTCCTGTTCTTTGGGACAGCTCGAACAGGTGATGGTGGCCTAAAACCTAGCCTCAACTAAAAGAAAAACCCTAGCTTCGTCCAACGCACCCGACGAACATGCACGATGACGGCCAATATGCTTCGAATCGACGCTGCCTGACGAACAGTCACGACGACGATAGCTAATTTAACTAAACCTAACTCTGGACCCAATTTATATTGGTAGGTGCAAGCCTTCCGCTTGACCTGACCTGACAGACAAGACTACCAGGAGTCTTCGTACCCAACAAAAGAAGTATAACCAAGGTTGGTTTGTTCAATGCAGTAAATTTACAATTGGGAGTTAAGGGGAGCGGAGGGGATGGGAGGGAGTTGTATGGGGAGACTGAGGCGACCCTACTATGGGGCCTGTGCGAACATGCCCGTCAGGGCTTCTCAGATGCGCACCCCATCCTGGTATGCCTGGTGGATGGCAGCAGTGTGGGGCTGTTCATAAGTCTGTGCCTCGACTGCCATCCATGCGGGGAGGAAGGCCTCCCCACTCCGCTCCACAATGTTGTGGAGCACACAGCACGTGGCATTCCGCTCACCCATCTCGAGACGGGTGAGCAAACAACGGAAGTGGGCTTTTAAGCGGCCGAAGGCGCACTCCACTTGATTCCAGGCCCGGTTGAGGCGGTCGTCGAACCGGGCACGGTTCTGGTCCAGCCACCCCGTGTAGGGCCGCATTAGCCAGGGCAGCAGGGGTTAGGCCACATCCCCAGTGATGCAGATGGGCATAGGCACATCCCCGACAGTCAACTCCCGCCAGGGGAAGTAGGTGCCCGCCTCCAGCCTGCGAAACACTGTGCAGCACCCTCCCCCCACCCCACTCCCCACTGCCCCTGGGACTTACCTCTATAACGATGACACCGACGGGTGGATCTGCCCATCCCGAACTGGTGTGCCACCGATCGGTAGCTGTCCGGGGTGGCCGGCTTCCAGACTGCGATGGCGACCCTCTTGTTGATGGGGATGGGTGCCCGCAGCCGGGTGGTGGCTTTCTGGAGTGCAGGGGCAAGCCAGGCACACAGCTCCAGGAACGTCCGCTTTCGCATGCGGAAGTTCCGGAGCCATTGCTGGTTGCCCCATTGCCCCAGGACCAGCCGGTCCCACCAGTTGGTGCTGGTGTCCAGTCTCCACAGTGGCCTCTCAACCCTGGGGTGGAGATGCCACAGGGACGCCAGGGCCTCCCTGGTGAGGGAGTCCAAAGTGGTCTGCGCCTCCTGGTCCTGGAACAGGAGGGCACCAGCCTGGAGCAGCAGCTGCAGGCACTCCAAAATGGCCGGCAGTGGCCAGAGCAGGCACATGGCCACCCCTGGCTCCATGGCAGACAAAACAAGGCAAAAGAAAAAAAAAAACCAGGCAAAAGCACTAGGTGGCAAAAGGCAGTGGTGTCCAAAAGGCAGAGGGCAACCACCAAAACTGCTATGGCTGTCAGTCCCTACAAGAGGTCCTAAAGCACGGAGCAGGACAGAAACGGCTGTCCAGGGAGATCCCTTTAAGCACGTGTCAAAAAGGAGCTCCAGCCCCCGCCCCCAGAAAGGGCTCATGCCCTTTTGCCCTCTGCAAAATGGTTCCGGGCTTCTGTTTTTGCGCAAAAGCGCGCCGCCAATGTAGACACGCTTTTGCGCAAAAGCGCATCGTTATAACAATAACTCCGTGCCAGTCTAGACGCGCTTTTGCGCAAATACTTTTAATGGAAAAATTTTTCTGTTAAAAGTATTTGCGCAAAATCATGCCAGTCTAGACGTAGCCTATGGGTCTGATCCTTATTATATTTACATTTACATCAAAACTTCATCTATACTGCATGCATCCTAGGATACTTGTCGGTGTACTGCTAGCACATGTACTTCAGACCTGCAGAGGGTGTCTACATTTATAACCTCCTTCCATGCAACTCTTTTTCAATATACAACATTAGAACTACTATTTCGGGGCAGTATCTCAGAGTTCAATGTGCCACAGGAAACATTCTAGGCATTGCCTTGCTGCATGTTGCTGATATAGTACAGAGACAGCAATTCCTGCTTAACTCTTTCTTCTGCCATATGCATGAAAGACACGGAGCAAGTCCATGATGATGTGGTTCTGCTCCTGCTCATGGGTCAAATGCTCATGTAGTTAAGTACTAGATCCTGTACAGAATGGGTCCAGAAATATGTGAGGTGCCAAAGACAGCTGACAGAGAATGTGAATGAAATCCACTTGAGTCCTGTAGAACAGATGTGTTGAGAGCCAAGATTGTAATGGTATGCCCAAAGTGGACTGCCACTTCTGGCCTTGGTGTGGAGTGGCCATGTTATCTTAGAAACCTGGGACAACCACCAGCTACTGCATAACTTCTGAATGAGGAAGCAGATCTCCTGAGTTATGCAAGGTGTTTGCACCAACTCTCCAGTATCAGAAACTATCATTTTTGGAAACCCTATCAATACAGTAATTCTCATTGGAAACTGGCAACTTCTAATCATTTGCTAATTATTTTGAGGTTGAGGAATTGGGATTCTCCTTTGAGAAGTAAAGAAGGGATTTTATTCCCCAGAAGTGACATGGTTCTGTATGATGGTTTTGTATCAACACTTATTTTGTTACTAGCTCCTAACATGGCTCATGAAACTGTACATTACCTTCCCAAGCCTAGAAAAAGGGAATTTCACCACAGAAAAAGTAGCTGCAGAATGGTGGTGTAGTGCACCTTTGGGCACATTGGTGATGATTGTGGACCTCTCTGGATACCAGTGTGGCAAGCACTATTTGCATAACTGTGGCATGTTGTACTTTCCACAACATATGTGAGGCTAAAGAGTAATACTTCAGAAGTGAGTGGGCACAGGGCCAATCTGGTCTCCACACCCTGTACAGACAGCTAGATCCTACACATGTGTACACTGCTCCTGGTTCCCAGGAGGCAAGGGGAATTTGTAATGCTATTTATTCACACATCGTGGAAAAACAGAGTGCCAAAAGTTGACTTTGGACTCTGCCTAGGAACACAACATGATATTATAATGCTGCAAGAAAAGTTCAATAGACTTTTTTCCACAAAGTTGTGTTATGACATACCTCAGTGGATTTGGATAGCCAGCAACTGATGTTAATGTACCAGCTGAAAACCAGCAATTGACACCCTTGGTCATAGTTTTGTGTTGGAGAAGGGGAATATAAACTTTAATGCCAGCATTGAGTAACATTTTTGGAGAAGGTACACAGCTCTGTTTAAGGGTCCTTTATGAGAAGGTGTTTCACGTATTCCTTCTTCACAGTCTTTTCTGGCACCCGTGCTCACAGCACTTATCACCCACTGTGAATGAGCACTCCCAAGATTGCAAGCAGTGAATGTTTGTTTCTGGTGGGAGACAAAGGGTTGTTAAAGCATTGCTCACTGTCGGATACCTGAATTTGCATTAATTACAAAGGCATACAAGATGGTTATGTACATGTCTCTTTTGTTCTGCATTCCAGTGCCCTGGGCAGCCACAGTTAGGCTACATCTAGACTGCAAGCCTCTTTCGAAAGAGGCTTTTTTGAAAAAAGCCTCTTTCTAGACAACAAGAAGATTTTTCGAAAAAGTGGCTCGCTTTTTCATGCAATAGCATCTTTTTTTGAAAGATGACTTTTGAAAAAAGGTGTTATTCCTTGTAGAATGAGGTTTACTGCCATCGACAAAACCACCACGTTCTTTCGATTTACTGTCGACAGAACACGGTGGTAGTCTAGACGCAGGTACAGTTTTTTTGAAAAAAGGCCACTTTTTTCGAAAAAACCCTGTAGTCTAGACACACCCTTAGAGTTTTTCTTCCTCAAGGATAGGAAATTCGTGCTTGGAGTAGGGGGAAAGAGAGGCACGAAAGGGACATCAAATTCATTGCATTTCTATGACACCCATCACAGTGATGCTGACGCATTCCAAACCTATGGGAAATATTCCATTGATAATACTCAAAAAGCAAGGTGCATCCACACAAGTGAATAGTAACTTTTATTAAAAGAGATATATGGAACATAGAATTAAAACAATTATTAATAGGAACTGGAAAAAAAACAAAAAAGGGTAAAATTCTCTAAGAAATGTGTATCAAAGCATTATGGCAATCATATTAAGCATGGTGAGCCTTCTGCTAGAGTATATCCAGAGCATATCCAGGGTCCGCCAGAATGAGGAAGAACCTCAGAAGGCCGTGAAACTACTATTCTGTGAAGCACTTGAGTTGAGCAACTGGCAAATGCCGCCAGCATTTGATCCTCTGGATACAGTGGAACATGAGCTGGTGACATCAGACAAGTACAGACTGGTGGGATTGCATAGTTATGCAGCTGTGGGATGATCAGCAGTGATTGCAAAACTTTTGCATGGATAAGGCCACTTTCATTTGCAAATTGCTTTTGCCCACCCTGAAGTTCAAGAATACTTGAATGTGAGCTGCCAAGAAGACTAACGGCATATTAGGGTGCATTAGGAAAAGCATTGTCAGCAGATCTAGAGAAGTGATTATTCCCCTTTATTCGGCACCCCACTACAGAAAGGATGTGGATGTATTGGAGAGGGTCCAGAGGAGGGCAACCAAAATGATTAGGGAGAGGCTGAGGGATTTGGGCTTATTTAGTCTACAGAAGAGAAGAGTGAGGGGGATTTGATAGCAGCCTTCAATTTCCTGAAGGGAGGTTCCAAAGAGGATGGAGAGAGGCTGTTCTCAGTAGTGTCGGATGGCAGAACAAGGAGTAATGGTCTCAAGTTACAGTGGGGGGAGGTCTAGGTTGGATATTAGGAAAAAATATTTCACCAGGAGGGTGGCGAAGTACTGGAATGGGTTACCTAGGGAGATGGTGGAATCTCCATCCCTAGAAGTTTTTAAGTCTTGGCTTGACAAAGCTCTATCTGGGATGATTTAGTTGGGATTGGTCCTGCCTTGGGCAGAGGGCTGGACTTGATGTCCTCCTGAGGTCTCTTCCAGCCCTATGATTCTACGCTCCAACAGTGGAGAAGCATGTGGTAATTGCTCTGTGGAAAGTTGCAATGCCAGACAGCTATCAGTCAGTTGGGAATCAATTCGGAGTGGGGAAAACTACAGGGGGAACTGTTGTGATCCAAGTAGTCAAGGCAATCAATACCCTTCTGCTATGGAGGGTAGTAACGCTGGGAAGTGAGGAAGACATAGTGGAGGGCTTTGCTGTGATGGGTTCCCTAACTGTGGTGGGGTGATAGACAGAACACGTATCTCTATCTTGGCACCCAACCATCTTTCCAAGGAGTACTTAAACCACAAAGTGTGATTCTCAATGGTGCTGCAGGCACTGGTAGGTCACAAGGGCCATTCCATTGACATCAGTGTGGGATGGCTGGGAAAGGTGCATGATATGTGCGTCTTTAGGAACTCCTGCTTCTTAAGAAAGTTGCAAACTGTAACTTTAGTCCCAGATCAGAAAATTACCATCAGAGGCATTGAAATGCCAATAGTGATCCTTGGTGACCCAGCCTACCCCTTGCTCGCATAGCTTATGAAGCTCTACATCCACAGCCTTGACTGCAGAAAGGATCGGTTCAACTACAGACTGAGCAAATGCAAAATGGTGGCAGAATGTGCTTTTGGACATTTAAAGGGAAGGTTTCAAAGTCTACTGATTAGGTTAGACCTCAGCAAAAACAACATTTCCATTATTGTGGCAGTTTGCTGTGTGCTCCATAATATTTGTGAGAGTAAGAGGGAAAGTTATATGGAAGAATGGGTGTCAAGGAAGATCACTAGCCAGTAATTATGAGCAGCCAGACACCAGGGCAATAAGGAGAACACAATGATGTGCACTATAAATGAGAGAGACTTTGAAAGACAGTTTTATGAATCGCCAGATTTGAGAATCATTAATGTTTCTCTCAACAAGGTTCCTCTGCATTCAATATGCTTTCCTATAAGCCCTCCCCTTCAACACAAGCAGTAATGACCCTAGAAGACAGTTGTTCAGAATCACAGGAGTGACAGAAAATAAATTGATGGTCAGAGCTTGGGCGGTGTGGGGGGGTGAGGGGAGTGTTGATCACAATGTGAGGACAGGCTTTTGCTTTGGGACACATCCCAGGGGTTTGAATGTGAGGCTGTCCTTGTCTACCCTACCTCTTCCCTCCCCACACACACACACTCTGTATTCTAGGGCCCCTGAGAAAGGAAGGATGGAACTTGGTGAGGAACAATTGTGGTTCCGCAAGGACTGGAGGGGGTTCCTGTACATGAAGGCTTGCCTCAGCTCCTTTATTTTCATGTGGCATTGCTGGGCATCCCTGGTGTATTCTTTCTCCTCTATGCCCTTTGCAATCTTGGCATAGATATCAGCATTTCTTTTGCTGGTTCATAGTTCTTCAAGAATAGAATCCCTTGCCCCCAGACCAATGAGATCCAGGGTCTCCTGCAAGCTCCATGCTGGTTCTCATCTGCAACTTTGTGACCTCATGGTCTGGTGCGCTGCTCAAGTGTGCTGACTGCTCTGAAGTCTGCTTGCCACTCTGGACCCACAGGAAATGAAATTCAAAATTTCCTGTTCACCTGGAGAACAGTAGATTTTAAAGTCCTGTCCAGAGCGGTCACTGTGGGACAATGTAGGATGCCTCCCAGAAGTCAAGAACTTCAACTTTCATAGCACTGCGTCTACACTACCATAAAAGTCGACCATGAAAGATGGAATTTAGCATTACTCCTCGTCAAGAGCAGGAGTATCAAAATCAACTTTAACAGTCTTTAAAGTCAATGGGACAGCTTGGTGGTGTGGACCCATTATTTAGATATTCAGCCTAATGTGGCTAAGTTCAACCTAAACTCCCGGACCTCAGCATGAGGTAGCAATGGGAGCTATGCATTGTAGGAATGGCCCTGAAGGACTGTTGATTCTTGTGAACTGGTACAAGCCCTTTGTCCCTGTCCAAATTGCATTGTAGTATAAGGCCATACACCAGCAGAGATATGTGTATATCCCACTCCTTGTGTTTTATCTTTTTCACATTGTGCTTTCCTTCAGGAACATACTTCCAGGCTTCACATGTGGACATTAGGGGGTTATAGTACAACAGTGCATATGTGACAATGTTCAGTCAATCACAAGTGTAGAAGTAGCCAAAGGCCTTTTTATATCCTCCTGGCAGCATAGAGTGGCCTTACAGCAGATGTAAAATGTACTGCACACCCACTTTATGGCTGTGTTATGCTTCCAGAGTGGTAGAAAGGGAACTTGGTGTAAATGAGAATCAAGCACTATCTACAGTTTTGCAATTTCAGGGATATGGAAGATCCTGCCATCCAGCAATACAGTGGCTACAATAAAATGCTGAAAGACAAAGAAAAATATAAGTAGAGAGCAGGATACTCTTAACATAGTTGTTTTTGTAACATAATATATTCTCATAAAAATAAGGCAAGTTTGTGTAGGAAGATATATATCAGGTAAAATTATGACATCTTTTACCTACATTCAATAAGACTACAGACTTGTGAAAATATCAATACAGCCATAATGTTTTTAGAGGTGGAGGGATCTTAAATTATTTGTTATATAAATGCTGGTCAATTTTCTAAAATGTAATGTAACACACACATCCAAACTTTTAGAATAGGTAACAATGTTTGTTCATGCATACTTGCTCCCTTTCATACCTATTTCCTGTTTGGTTTGCACATTTCTAATAACCATGACCTTAGTTTACTATTTGCTGACCAGGCCTTTTGGGAAATAGGAAGAATCCTGGGAGCTCTTAACTATTCCTCAAAAACGGATCCCTGTGCCTACTGCTAAGAAAAAAAGAAAGTTCTGTGACCAACACCAAACATTAACGTAAAGATATTTTACCTGTCCTGAAAGTGAGTATATGTTTTTTGCAACCTGGGGGCTTTGGACATTGGGGCCTAGTTTGCATTCACACAGGAAAAAAATCATCCTCATACAATTCCTGCAGCTGCATGTGTATGTATGCAAAAGATCAAATACATATGTAAACACACATTTGTGAAAACTAACTTGAACAAGGAAACCAAAGTGGATGAACACACATTTTCTTTTAAAAGTTTTGTTCAAAGCGATGGTATACTTAAAACAGTTATTTTAATTTAATTGCCTTTCCTGATTTTTATTCCATTAATAAATTTCTAGATAGTTAGTTTTCTTGACTATTTGCAGAATGTATTCTCCAGAGCTTTTAGGCTCTGCTTAAAGAAATCTCATATCACAAATATATATTGAATAAAACACTTCAAGGTACAACCAAGTTTTGGAAATTATTTTCTTTGGATTGTTTTATCACTTCACTCAATGTACTTGCAGGGACTATCATAACGTACGTCTACACTGCAGCGTTTTTCTGGAAAAAAGGCTGTTTTTCCAGAAAAACAAGACTTGCTTCTATTCTGCCACTGAATTCTTTCAACAGAAAGTCGAAAGAACAGAGGGGCTTTTCCGATGACTGTAAACCTCATTCTATGAGGAAGAAGCCTTTTTCCGAAAAAGCTTTTTCAGAAAAAGGCATGTGTGGATGCAGAAGAGGGAGTTATTTTGAAAGAAGAGGCCTCCAGAAAATAACACAGGTGCGCTGGTGGCCACTCCATCCAGACTAATCACAACTTAAATGCAAGATAGCATCCAATGAATGTGGACACTATCTTTTGAAAAAGCACATCGCTTTTTTGTTGCGCTTTTGCTGTGTGGATGCTCTCTTTTCAAATAAGCTTTTCCGGAAGATCTCTTCCAGAAAAGCTTCTTCCGAAAGAAGCTTGCAGTCTAGATGTAGCCATATACTGATCACTTCAGTTCTCTCACATTGAGAAAAATATGTCTGTATTGTCCACAGTTTATAGCATTAAAAAAAATTGTCCCGGTGGTAAAAATTTAACTTTTCAAAATGAAAAAGGTGTCAATGTATGGGATATATTTTTTTAAAAAATTCCAATAGATATTCATATCCATTTACATTGTAAGCACCAGTAATTTGCATCATTTGCTATTCTTGGGTTCAACATTTCATAGAATCTTAAAATCATAGAATACTAGAACTGGAAGGGACGTTGAGAGGTCATCAAGTCCAGTCCCCTGCCCTCACGGCAGGACCAAGCACCATCTAGACCATCCCTGATAGATATCCATCCAACCTGCTCTAAATTATTTCCAGAGATGGAGATTCCACAACCTCCCAAGGCAATTTATTCCAGTATTTAACCACCCTGACAGTTAGGAAGTTTTTTTCCTATTGTCCACCCTAACCCTCCCTTGCTGCAGTTTAATCCCATTGCTTCTTGTCCTATCATCAGAGGCCAAGGAGAACAATTTTTCTCCTTCCTTCTTGTGACACCCTTTTAGACACTTAGTCACTTTATTTACTCATATACCAAATTTTTGGAAATCCTATTAAAGAAATTCCTTTTTGAATGTTGGTGTTACTGGCACACTGGGATAACATGATTAATCTATACCAGTGTTTTCCAATTTTATTTGGCCACGGAACCCTTAAAAATGCCCCAGGGGAAACAAAAAAAAGATGACAAAAAAAAAAAAAAGAAAAGAAAAAGATTGGGTCGGGGCGGGGCGGGGGGAGGGGAGGGTAGTGACTGGGTTCTCGCAGAACCTTTACTTTCACTTTGTGGAACCCCAGGGTTCCGCAGAGCACTATTTGGGTAACACTGATCTATACTAATGCTTAAGGAAAATTGATTAACTCCCTCAATGTCGATTGTGTTTGGACTATAGCATAAACTAAGTTGGAAAGAACTAGCAAGAGGAAGCGTCATGACGGTTAGGACTTTGTATCTTTAAGTTACTGACTCATGTTAGCTACAGAGAAATACCACATGAGGCAAAGTTTCTTGAGGTATAACCTGCCTTTAATAAGGCTGGTTGAAAAAAATGGAGGAAAATTGGGATTTTGACTAAATTTTCAAGGAAAGTATCTGATTTTTCATTGAAAATTTTTATTTTTATTTTCATTTTAAAAAAAACTAAACAAAATTATCCACAGAAGGGAAAAAAACCCTTTCTGACAATCTCAGTGTCTGAAGTTCTAAGACACAGAGGGGGAAATGTCCATGGAATAGGATAGTATGTTCCACTTCTTGTGCCAGAAGGTTCTGCTTCTTTGTGATAAAGTAGTTGACACTATCAGTTGCAGTACAGTTCTTTTTTAACTAGATTAATACAATATTGGTAGAATCTCCATAGTCCGACACTCTCTGATCCAGCAACATTCGTGGTCCAGCTGGATTTTAGTTAGCCAGATGTATAGCTAAATTTCCCACCTTCCCATAAAGTTGGTTTACAGCCATCAGTCCTGGGTCTCGGTGTTCTGTGCTGTTATTTAGCTCTCTTTTACCCCGAATGTCTTCTAAGAGCCCAGTAAATAGTAGAAGTGTTGGTAGTGCTGCTAGACAATATTGATCTTCCACAGTTCAGCAAATTCTCTGGTATGGCACCAGTCAGGTCCCGAGGGTGTTGGACTAGAACCGTGGTCACCAACCCATCGATCCCGATTGACTGGTCGATCGCGAGGCTTCGACCAGTCGATCACGAGGCATTCGGGCCACCCCGCCCCCCATTTTCCCCCCACCCCCGAGAAGCCCCACTACCTACCTCTAGTGTAGTGCCGGCTTCCCATGGGGTGGACGGAAGTCCTCTCTGAAGCCCGCGTCACTTCTGGGGGTTCCGGAAGTGCGTGGGCTGCTCCCCCTCCCACAGCTCTGTTGCGTGCTGGGGGAGGGGGCGTTGGCCCTGGAGGAGGAGTGCGGAGGCTTCTCTGCGCCGCCGGCGCCGGAGGGGTGAGTTGGGCGTAGGGGTTTCCCTGCGCCGGGGGAGCAGGAGTCGGCCCCGGGGTTTGGCCACACTGCAGGAGGGGAGGGAGTTGGCCGGGCCGGGCCGCGCCATGGGAGGGGGGTTTGACCCCGGAGCAGGCGCCCGCGGGGGTTGGCCATGCTGTAGAAGGGGGTTGTCCACGCCGCGCCGTGGGAGGGGGGTTTGGCCCCGGGGCAGGTGCCCGCGGGGGTTGGCCGCACTGCGGGAGGGGAGGGGCAGGGCCGCGCCGCACCACGGAAGGGGGGTTTGGTCCCGCCGCGGGAGGGGTGGGGGTTGCCCCTGGTGCAGGCTCCCGTGGGGGTTTGGCCCCACTGCGGAATGGGGGGGTTGCCCCCGAGGCAGGTTCTCGCGGGGGTTTGGCCCTGCTGCAGAATGGGGGGGGTTGCCCCCAAGGCAGGCTCCTGTGGGGGTTTGGCCCCGCCGCGGGAGGCGGGGGTTAGCCCCGGGGCAGGCACCCTCGGGGTTTCCCTGCACCACGGGGGGCCCGGAGGAGGCATGTGCTGGCTTCCCGCAGGGGCCGGGGGGGGGGAAGGGAGAGAGAATCCTGGGAGAAGGCAGATGCAGTTGACTCTGCTGCCACTGGCACCATGTCCCCGCTCCCCAGACTCCACTCCCCTGTCCCCAGCTACAGAACTCTGTCCCCACTCCCGTCCCCACTCCCTGAACTCTGTCCCCACTCCCCTGTCCCCATTCCCATCCCCACTTCCCGAACTCTGTCCCCTGCTGCAGAACCCTGTCCTCTGCCCTCCCAGCACCCTGATCCATCTCCCCTGCCCCCAGCCGCAGAACTCTGTCCCCACAAAATGTATAATTATAAATGCTTCATTTTAGATTTAAATAGCATGAATAAAAAACAGACCATTTATTTCATAACTATAAACACATGATTTTAATTTTATATATCGCATAATTTAAAAATAAAGTGTTTATCAGAGTGTGTAAGTAAGGGCTGGGGATAGCAAGTGATGGACAGGAGGAGAATAGAGAGGGTGGGGCTTCAAGAAAGGGGCGGGGCTTCAAGGAAGGGGTGGGGCGGTAGATCTTCGCCTGTTCTGAAATTTAAAAAGTGATCTTTGGTGTAAAAAGGTTGGAGACCACTGGACTAGAAAGTTTCAACCTGTGAGGTTAGTGAGGTTGTTAATAGTGAGGTTGTTCTTGCTGCAGACATTTGTTCCAACCCAAAAAGTTATTTCCTATAGAATACATTCACACAAACAAATGAGAACATTACATTTTGTCAAAACATTTGTAAGCAGGGGCTGAACTGCTGCTTGCTATCAGCCAGTTAAAAGGAGGGATGGGTGTGCCCGCCACAATTGTTTAGCTCTGCAAGATAATTAACTGTTAACTGTTGATATGTAAATACAGCTCATGCCAGGATGGGGAGAGAATACGAGGTGTGGCTATGTAAATCCCATTCAGCCAGGGCTGATGGAGGGTCAGTGTTGGAATGGAATGTGGAGAATTGTAAATAATTTGGGGCTATTTTGGGTGTCACTAATCATGCTACCCCTAAATGTGGGAACTGTAAAACATGCCACCAGTGCTTGCAGGAGAGACACCACCATCATGGTAAGAGGTCTCTGACGAACAAGCCTCCCCCCTTTCAGAGTTGAGTGAACTGAGCTGGGGGGAAGGGCTAAAGGGCTTGAGTCAGCCTGCTTCACACCTGCCAGGTGTGAGCTGTAAGACTGGCCCAACCTGCCCCTTTCCCCCTTTATTTTAAGGACAGACCTAAAGCAGGCTCTATGAGGAGTCCTTTTGCTAGTCCAGTGGAAGCTGGATTCCTTTGCTAGTCCAGCTGGTGGCTAAAGAGTTGAAATCACTGAGAGCTGAAATCACTGGTTTAGCTGAGAGCCAGACCCATTGCAGCAGCGACCAGTGGGTGCGGAGCAGCAGCGGGCGTGGAGCGGCAGCCGGCTCAGAGCGGCAACCAGTGGCTGGGCACGGAGCGGCGGCAGGTGAGGAGCGGTGACCAGTAGCGTGGCATGGAGCGGCAGCAGGCAAGGAGCGGTGACCAGTGGCGGCAGGCAAGGAGCGGCGGCAGGCGACTAGCGGTGTGGCGCAGATGGTAGGAGCAGCGGCAGGCGACGAGCAGAGCGTCCGGTGGCATGGGACGAGACAGCTGGTGGAGCGTAGTGGAGTGTCATAAGGTGCCCCCTATCTACCCCCCTACCCCCATTTCTACCCAGGTTGGGATGTGAAACCCTGTGGGTGAACTTTTGGACTCTGGGTGGCACTGACCCAGGGACACCTTTGGGGTGTCGGACTCTTCGGACTTTGGGTGATTCTTGGCTGGGGGGCGTGGCTTAGCTGATGTTTGGGTTATGAACTCTGTTTGTGGTATTTTCCCCAAGTTAATGCCATATGACTTCTCTCTCTATTTCATTAAATGTTTCTTTCCTACACTCAGACTTTGTGCTTGCGAGTGGGGAAGCATTGCCTCTCAGAGGCACCCAGGGGTGTGTGAATTTCCCAGATTACTGGGTGGGGGCTCGAGCCTGTTCTGTGTGAGATGGACCCCAAGATATTGAACCCAGCCCTGGTTGCTGCCAGGCCTACCCAGCAGAAGGGTTACACATTGTAAAAAGAAAAAGGTGGAGAGTTTTTTTGTTAACATTTATTAGAAGATTTGATGATACAGCCTTGATGTTCCCTTTTAACATTTCCCCAAAAAGTATAGTTTAGACAAGGTCTATGAAGAGGGGGTTCAAGAAGTAAGCCTGAGCCTGTTCTATGTCAGATCAGTCCAATGAACAGAATGATGAGGATGAGTAACTCAAGGACTTTTATTTCCTGATAGCATCCTTGATCTGAAAATTGTGGGCTAAGGAGTCCTCTCCCCTAAGCCATCTCACTTGCAGGAACACTGTTAAGAGCAGGTAGATTTTATGGATGATACAGGATGCCCAGGATGAAGCGCATGGGGCCTGGGAAAAGATAGCTATGGATTAGCGGGATCCAGCTGCTTAACAAACATCCAGAGGTGGTTAGGAAGCCCAGGCTCTGCTGTCTAAGAAATTCTGAAAAACCTTCTTCAAGGTTTGCTATAAGAACAATACAACATTGACATTTGCTTTGGTCTGCCAGTCGACTCCAAAGAAGCAAGCAAGAAAACATTCCTAAAGCAAAAATCCACAAAGAGCAAAATCCCAAACTCAAGGGCTGCGTCTAGACTGGCATGATTTTCCGCAAATGCTTTTAACGGAAAAGTTCTCCGTTAAAAGCATTTGTGGAAAAGAGCGTCTAGATTGGCACGGATGCTTTTCTGCACAAGCGCTTTTTGCAGAAAAGCTAGACGTGCTTTTGCGCAAGAAAGCCCCAATCACCATTTTAGCCATCGGGGCTTTTTTGCGCAAAACAATTCTGGGTTGTCTACACTGGCCCTCTTGAGCAAAAGCATTTGCGCAAGAGGGCTTTTGCCTGAACGGGAGCAGCATAGTATTTCCGCAAGAACACTGACAATCCTTACATGAGATTGTCAGTGTTCTTGTGGAAATTCAAGCGGCCAGTGTAGACAGCTGGCAAGTTTTTCCGGAAAAGCGGCTGATTTTCCGGAAAAACTGGCCAGTCTAGACACAGCCAAGCAGTTTTTACTCCAGTAAGGGGACAGTGTCAGACTATATAAAATCCACTAGGAACTTCACTCTTGTTATTGATTTTTCATGGAAGGCACTTTGATAATATTGCGAGGAGCATCGGTATATAAATGTTAGCTAGAATCCAATTATTAGTATCTCTATTACAAATATTAAAAATAACATAATTTGACATTTTATTGACATGTCTCATATATATTTGGACAGTTTCCTTAAGTCTAAAATTTTCAAAGCCATCTAGGGATTTAGAGGTCCAAATTCCCATTAAGTTTAATGGGAATGTGGCTGTTCAGACCCCTTAGATGTCTTTGAAAATCTTAGCCTAGTCATCTAACTCATTAACATTTAAATTAGACTTTCCGGCTTTCAACACTTGTTTTAGATACTAACTGCAGTACTTCAACTAATCATTTTAACAACCATCATAAACAAACCCAAACAGGATCCTGTACCTAAAATATGATTGTAATACTCAAATGCACGAATTAAAACACTCTGCTGTCTATATGATCCAGAGCTTTACACAGCATTATTTACATTGTGCTACAACTTGAAAACAAAATATTTAATAAAACAAAACTTTACAATAAAAATAGTCTTATGGTGGGGTGTGAAATGTCATATACTAATTCCAACTTTAAGGGAAAACATGTTGGATTAAATTCTGACATCAATGGGGGCACACCAATGAAGTTCATCTGATATATAATACAGTAGAACCTCAGAGTTACAAACACTGTGGGAATGAAGGTTGTTCGTAATTCTGAAATGTATCTAACTATGAACAAAATGTCATGACTGTTCTTTCAAAAGTGTACAACTGAACAATGACTTAATATAGCTTTGAAACTTTACTATGGAGAAGAAAAATGATGTTTTCCCTTAATGTATTTAGTTATTTATGTCTGACAGTACAGTACTTTTATTTTATTTTATTTTATGTTTTTGTTTCTGCTTCTGTGCCTGCTTGCGTATTGTCAATTTCAAATAAGTTATGTGGTTGAGTGGTCAGTTTGTAATTCTGGTGTTTGTAATTTTGAGGTTATACTGTATGTCTAGATTTAATATAACATCATGCCAAAAATGTCAGGTACTCTGCTCTGTTGTTAGTCAAAGACATGCTGTGTTATCATTTCTTGCTATATCTCTCAGTTTCTCTGTGCAAAGATTTGCAAGCATAAGCTTAGTTCACATTATTCTTTACAAAACTTATCTGAGGTGTAGCTTCAGAGCCAACAAGCAACAGGGCTTAAATGTAATGTCTCCAACAAGGACTTCATCAATGTTGTCACAGATTCATTGGGTTTTAGATGCAACTGGCATGTGAACTAAAATAAATATATAAATTTTAACTTTAGAACAAGTATAATATCTTGGTTTACAATCCCAAAGAGCCTGTAAACTCTGCCTATCATGAATTCATATTTCTACATTTTCACTTTCTCTGAAATAAATTATGAAAGGTCGTGGCATGTAGAAGTGGCAAGAACAGAAGATTGAAAGCACCCTAAATATGAAAAACTTGAGCTAGATTCTCAGCTGGTGAAAATTAGTGTAGCCACAGATTGCTCTGCTACCTTAAACCAGATGAGGAAGTCTAAATTTTCTGACCATTGATATGGCACTCTCTTTCTCTGTGGACCTAATCTAGGATCTGATCCAGGACTGCAGGAGTATAACAGAAAGACTCCCAAGGGGATTAGACCACTAGACAGAAATTCCTTAACCACATCAACAAATCTCTCATCAGACCATAAGACAGAGGAATTCCTCTCCTCACCTGCACTTCAGACCAGATATTTTCCCCTAGCACATAAAATGATTGTATTTAAAAACAGAGTCAAAACCCGACACAAATGCAGTTCTTTCGAAAGAAAGAAAGACATTGTGATAACTACCCTATAAATGGGCATCAGGTTAAAAAATCCTGTTTGTCAGTGTTTGACCCATGATCATTGTCACACAAAAACAGCGTTTTTATTTCTCTCAATTTTTTCCATTTGCTCTTCAATGAATTTGAGGGCAGAATGAAGGCTCCACCCACTACCCACCCACCTGCACAGGATGGGCAGTAACAGCTCAGTGGCCCGATGCATGCTGCTACCCAAGATACAGGTAGTCTAAGCAATTATGTGGCTGCCTAATACTCTCTCACATCTCTGTGAACCTGAGTCAAAGCTGTGCTTTAAGCCAGTATTATCTGTTTGCGTGGGTTTTTTACACCGTGTCTGGGAAGGAAAAATCCAGTAAAACATCACTAATTGGTATGAGTCACAGCAGGGCCTGAAACAGCCTTTAACATTTTTTTAAAAGAAATTGATCGGTGTTCAAGATGATGGTTTGTCTTAAAACACACGCGTGCACACACACGCATACACACACACACATTTATATAAACCATAAGAGGAAGAACGGGTTGTCTGGCACAAAACAAGAGAGAGCCCCAGGGAAACACTGATTAATAAACCATGTGTGCTCTTCACCCCTATCAAAGGGAGCAAACACACTACTGAAGACTCAGTGTGTGTTCAAACACAAAAGCCAATGGCATGATTCCTTGTGATCTGAGCTACTTGGTCTGCCAGCTGGGAGCAACACCACTGCATCCAGCAGAGAAATCAGGCAGGTCAGAACATTGCTAATCGGGGTTGGAAGCTGTCACGTTGAAGTACTGCCCCCGGAGCACTGCACTCCTTGATTTAAAAAGGAAAGGTTGGGGACATCTTGCTGTGCCACTTTGCAGTATGCTCTGGGTTTCTTTATAGAGCACTACAATCCAACTTCTGTCAAAGTAAAGCGACTTTTAAAATACTGATTCTCTGTAGCTGAGCCTAGAGTTTGGGGATTTTTAGAAGTAAATATCTGAAAGGAAACACCATAAAAAATGTTGGCGGTCACATCTACTTTCAAAGACAATATTATTTTAAATGTAGGACTGCAATTATTTGTGAGTGGAGGCGTGTTTTAGAGCCAGATTTTTAAAGGCCTGTAGGAGGCTCGCTCCTATTCATTTCAATGGGAGTGAAGTGCCTCAAATATCTTAAAAAATCTGCCACTCTGTGCATATTTTTCCCAATTATAATAGGCCTATTTTTATATGAATTGCCTATTTACTTTTAAGAGATGGTCCAAACTGATTTAAAGAAAGGATTTAGAGTTTTTGAACTTTTAGACTTGATCCAGCCAAGTGCTTAAGTGCATGCCTCTTTCCAGTCCAATGGGACAGCTCACATATTTAAAATTAAGCACCTACTTAAGTTCTCTTCTGGGCAGGAATTTAAAGGCCCAGATTCACTGGGCTAGTGCATCATAGCAGAGTTATTGCATGACATCATTGACTTCAGGGCTTGTGCCTGTAATTGTAAGTATCTCACCCAAATCTCCCATCAGATTCGAGGTCTTGCTGATCACTGAACAAACATACACTAATGTTTCTAGGCAACTATAGCAAGTGCTTACACAGAAAAGTAATATCAGGAAAAGATTTTGTATTTCAATGGATTTTATTATAATAATTCTTATTCCCCCCAAAATAGGCACAAAGCACTTGTCACATTATCTATTTTGGCTTTTCATTTAATCTTCCCCTGCCCTTCCCATCATATGTTCTCCCCTGGATCTCTCCTGGTATCTCCCTGGACTATTTTCATCCTGATTTTGTCCTCCACAAAGTGAATGCTCAATTTATTTCATTGTACAGGTTGTTTGATGCAACCGGGGACAAATTTTGCTTGTGAGACATAGTTCCAAAGGGATAATGCCAGTCTAAATGTACCAGGTTTCACAATTTACAAATGAGTTCTTTCTGTTAAAACTTAAAAAAACAATGAATAGTCTAGCAGCACCTTAAGGACTAACTAAACATGTAAATGGTATCATGACCTTTCGTGGATACAATCCATTTCTTCAGATGACTGGAGTATTAGAAGTCCAGATCCAAGAATAAATAAGGGAAGGCAGGGGAGAAATGGGTGAGGGGGAGAGAAAAAAAGAGGAAAAAAGTTAATTGGATTGTTCAAGTTACAAGAGGCTGATAAGAACAATTTGCACCTCTTATAAGTGCCCATTGTTTGGTTGGTTGGTTAAGTCATTAGGATGTGGAAGATAGTGTGCAAGCCAGCCAATATCTTTATTCATTCCTCTCTGATAAGAATCAAACTTGTAAATGAAGTTAAGTTCCAACCCTTCCCTGTGTATTTGGCTTGTGGAATTGGCCTGAAACAATACTGTGATTTGAGATCCATTAATGAGTGCCCTGGCAGGTTAAAGTGTTCTCTAGCAGGTTTCTGTGTGTTGCCTTTTCGGATATCTGATTTGTGTCCATTAATTCTTTCCCGTAGAGACTGTCCAGTTTGGCCAATATACGTGGCATCAATTGCTGGCACTTGATGGCATAGATCACATTAGTGGATGTGCAGTTAAATGATCCCCCCCCCCCCAATGTAGTGGCTGATGTAGTCGGACCCAGTGATGAAATCGCTTGTGTAGATGTGTGGACAGAGTTGGCACGGGAGCTGATTACAGGGGTGGGTTCCTAGATGATTATGATATAGGTGTGTTGCTTGGTTACTGGAAAGAATTTGTTTGAAGTTAAGGGGTTGTCTGTAGGTGAGGATTGGCATTTCCCCCCAAGGCCTGTGAGAATGAGGGGTCATTTTCCAGAATAGCTTGTAGATTGTTGCTTTGGAGAGGTTTAAGTTGTGGGCTATAGGTGATGATAAGTGGAATTCTGTTGTTTTCTTTTCTTGACCTGTCTTGAAGTAGTTCATGTCTGGATACTCTTCTGGCTCTGTCTATCTGGGTTTTTTTTTCACTTCCCCAGGTGGGTATTTCAGTTTTAAGAATGTTCTATATAGATCTGTTAAGTGTTTGTCTTTGTCTGTGGGCTTGGAGCAAATCCAGTTGTATCTTAGGGTTTGGCTGTAAACAATAGATTGAGAAATATGTCTGGGATGGAAGCTACAGGCATGAATGTAAGTGTAGCAGTCAGTAGGTTTCTGGTATAAGGTGGTGGAAATGTGCCTGTCATGTAATTGCGCTGTAGTGTCAAGGAAGTGGATCTCTCGTGTGGACTGATCCAGGCTGAGATTGATGGTGGGATGGAAGTTGTTGAAATCCCTGTGAAATTCTTCAAAGGTCTCTTTCCCGTGGGTCCATATGATGAAGATGTCATCGATATAGTGTAAGCAGAGTAAGGGTGCTACGAGATGAGATCTGAGGAAACGAAGTTCAAGATCAGCCATAAAGATGTTGGCATATTGTGGGGCCATGTGGCTTCCCATGGTTGTGCCTCTGACTTGAAGATACATATTGTCTCCGAATCGGAAGTATTTTTGGGTGAGGACAAAGTCGCAGAACTCTGTAACCAGGTGTTCAGTGGTGTCATCAGGAATGGTGTTCCTGAAACTGTAATCTGTCTTCATGTGGAATGTTGGTGTAATGAGCTTCTATGTCCATGGTGGCCAGGATGGTGTTTTCAGGAAGATTACTAATTAGTTTCCTCAGGAAGTCGGTGGTGTCTCGAAGATAGCTAGGAGTGCTGGTAGCATAGGGTCTAAGGAGAGAGTCAATATAGCCAGATAATCCTGTTGTAAGTGTGCCAATGCTTGAGATGATGGGTCGCCCAGGATTTCCAGGTTTGTGTATCTTGGGTAGCAGATAGAAGACTCCTGGTTGGGGATGGGGGGGGGGGAGTCTTTGTGTAAATTTGGTCCTGAACATTATTGGGGAGCTTCATGAGCAGTTGTTTTAGTTTCTTTTGGTATTCTTTGCTGGGATCACAGGAGAGTGATATGTAGACTCTGGTGTCGGTACGTTGTCTGGTCGCCTCCTGTTCATAATCTGTTGTGTTCATGATGACTACAGCACCCCCTTTGTCAGCCTCTTTGATAATGATGTTAGAATTGTTTTTGAGGCTGTGTATAGCATTGTGTTCTGCATGACTGAGGTTATATGTTATATGATGTTGTTTGCTGACAATGTTGGCCTGTGCACACTTGCAGAAGCAATAGATGTAGAAGTCAAGGATCTCATTATGACCATCAGTAGGGGCCCACATAGAAGCCTTCCTCTTTTGGGATTGACAGTGGGGGAGGGAGAGCACAAGGTCAGTGTGTTGTACATTGGTGTTTTGGAAATATTCCTTGAGGCAGAGGCAGCAAAAATAGGCCTCCAGATCTCCACAGAACTGAATCTGCTGCCTTGACCAATTGGGAATTGGAATATATCAGATATCTGCGCTTTTAATTAGCTGATTGTGACAGTGAAGGTTTGAAGGGAAAAAAAAAGAAAATCAATTGAAAGCTGCCAGACTTGGCCAGCTGAGTATATAGGGCCCTTATTGAATGTTACGTGTCATCCCGAAGCAATGCTTTAGTCTGCTGGGTTCCAACAAGGGGACCTGTGTTACACCGAGTTGACCATTCTGGAGACAGAAGGTTATTTCAGGAGCAAAATACAATTTTACTTTTCCATATTAGTGGGTGTATGAAAGATAATTCTGCCAGCTAGAATAGCCTGCCTAAAGAATAAGATTTGTAGGTTACTGTTTGGGACCTGATTCTCCCCTATCCTGCACCAGGTGCTGTCATTTACACCTGCACAAAATGAATATAAAATTCTACTGTTTCAGAAGTGTTTTACACCCACTATGCTCTGGTATAAAAGATAACATGAGGTGCAAGTCAGTGGAGAATCAGCCTGCCAGGCTTTAAGCATATTGAGTTAGATTCTCAGGTTCAGTCAAGCTTGGATCATCATAGAATCGAAGAAGGGGGCCAGGAGCATGTTTATCAATCCTCATTTATGGGGCTAGATTGGCTGCCTTCTCAACTTATAGCCACCTCAAGGTTGCTCTAAATCAGGGCTACTCAACACGTGGGCTGCATGAGGCCCGCAGGTGGGAGCCAAAACAAAAAAGTGGTCAATATAATGGTCTTCTGTTTTATGCATTTTAGTAGTTAAATTCCTGGACTGCCATTGCTCATTAAAAGTGCTGTCATATGGGTGGAAATCGGGTAATTATTGCATTTTATTAATATCAGCAGAACTGACTTAAATGGGGCCTGCATGTTGTGTTGTCTTGCTTTAATCTTTGTATTCATGCCTGTCAGTGTAAAATAAGCTATTTGCATATATTTGCATATATATTTGCATGTATCTGCAACTACACTTAAATTGCGGTCCTTGGCATATGCTGTGAGTTTCATTGTAGCCCCCAGGACTTCCAAAGTTAAGTAGCCCTGCTCTAAGTTGTTGAAGGGCTCAAATAGGTGCTAAACATTAGTTCCTGCAGCTGAGCATTACAGGAGCACAATGACATTGCCCCGTTATGCCCCTCCTCGCCAGTGTCAAGACAGTGGATGTGATGGAGTTTGTTATGCTAGCTCTACGCTACTGGAAGAATTCCCCTACCACATTCTCAGATAGTTTATGCAGAAACTAGTAGTGCCAAGAATCTGAATAATCCTTTCTATTTCTCAAGGGGCTCAACCCTGCAGAATTAGGGGAACATTTGGGCCCCAGTCCAGCAAAGTATTTGCACACGTGGATAATGCTAATCATGTGAATAATTCCTTTGAGTCCAATGTTGACTTGCATGTTGACAGTAAGTGCATACTTTAAGGTGTTGGTTGGATCTGAACCTTGCAGGATCAAGCCCATAATTACTAATTAGTTAACTGACATTAATTGTGCCTAATAATTTTTGCATATTAAAAAATCCTACATTTTCATTGTAAAATATACAGCGAGGCTATGTCTACACTCGCAGTTTCTTGTGCAAGTACAGCCGTTCTTGCGCAAGAATCTGCAGAGCATCCACACTGCCCGCCCGCTCTTGAGCAAAGAAATTTACAGTACAGCATGGTAAGAGAGGGCTCCTTGCACAAGAGCTACGCTCTTTTTTAACAGGTGTAAGCCCTCTTGCGCAGGATCTCTTGCACAAGAGGGCAGTGTGGACGCTCGGCAGGGGTTTCTTGTGCAAGACAGCCCTATGGCTAAAATGGCCATCAGAGCTTTCTTGCTCAAGAGAGCGTCCACACTGCCACACTCTTGCGCAAAAGTACAGCTCGCACATGACAGTGTGGACGTTTTCTTGCGCAAGTCTTCTTGCACAAGAACACTTGCGCAAGTTGTTCTTGCGCAAGAAGCTGCCAGTGTAGACAAAGCCAAAGGGGCTACATCCTGCCATCATTTATACATCATCTTCCCCACTGGATTTTAATGCTCAATTTGCTAACCTTTCAGGGAAGGCTCTTTAACATTAGGCTCTTTTTAACTCATTGCATTTGATGATCAAGTAATTCTTTCCTTTTATTCTGTTTCTTCTTACCAGAAAGCTATCCTCTCATGAGTATAAAGCAAAACATATAGACTTTAATCATAAATACAAATGCTGATTGCCACTTTGGTGCATACTGTGAACCACCCGTGATATTTGGTATCCAGTAGCTCTACATGCAGGTTTCTATTTTCTCTGGTCCTGCTTTGCTTTTCATTGATTAGCTGGGTTCAGAAACCGAACTTCTTTGTCACTTCACTCTGGAAGCTGTCTGGATGGCTACAAAGTGTATCATAGATCAATTCTACTCAGAGGACTGATTGCAACAAAGTCAATAAAAGAGCACGAAAGCACAGACGGCATTATAGGAGCAGGACTGAAAGAGAAAAGCAGCACTCTTAAAAAATCCAGCTGAAGCCAAGTTTTGTCAAATATATGATGTGTCTGTAGTAGGCCATGTTCCCCACTTCCATCGGCATCATCCTGGGTTGTTTTTTAATGTGCTATCATTTAAACATACCTGTAACCATCTAAAGGCATCATCGGGGACTTTTTAGGGAAATGATCTCTAGCAGTTCATGGGGGATCAATGTGCATAAACAAAGCTGATTTGTCCAGGAAACCTCTCTGTGCTGTTGCTTTCCACATGCTTCTGGGATGACACCAGCTTTAAATACTCATAATTCACAGATTTCTCTGCAAACCATTTTTTTGCTCAGGATATTGTTATAATTATGGGCTCATTCCAGAACTGTTTCTAATAATGCCCCTAATTTAAATATCATGGCTCAAATTAATTAACGATATACAATAGGAAGGGCAAGAAATTTTTGTTGCATATTTATACAGAGGCTAGCAAAGGGAGCCTGGCTTTTGAGTACTGGCTACTGTTACATACACTTCTCTTTTGCCCTCCAGTCTAGATGCCCTGGGAACAGCAAATTACTTCTGCAAACATCACCTTGGGTAGGTAAAAAGAAATAGGAGGAAGGCAAACAGCCTGAAAGGAGAAAAAAAGCTTCCTCCAGTTGAGAGAAAGAGGTTTTGTTTTGAAGTTTTTGCTTCGGAGTGCTGTGGACTTTGTTTTCTTTTCACATGTAGCTGGAGAATCACTGAAGATCCATTACATCACTGGAGATCACAGTAGCACCTGACGCCTATACCTAGAGGGTTGGGCAGCAAGGAGCCTTGAAGAACTGGGAAATGTCTGCTGTACCCAAGATACAAAAGAAAGTGTACTATAGTACTTGCCAGTGGAAAAGCTGTACCCAAACTTTTGTCTGTGAAGAGACAAATGAAAGAAAGCAAAGTTGTGGCCCCATGGGATATCTACAACTCTTTTTGTAGTGTGAAGGTTGAGGACCTTGAAGACATAAGGCTTTCATACCCAAGCTCAAGGCCTGTGCATAACACAGACAGAAGGGCTATGTCTAAACTACAAGCCTCTTTCGAAAGAGGCTTTTTCGAAAGAGAGCATCTAGACTGCAACCACTTCTTTTGAAAAAGCAAGCCGATTTTTCGAAAGAGAGCACCCAGGCAGTCTGGATGCTCTCTTTCGAATAAGCCCTGTTTGCATTCAAAAACGCCTTTTTTCAAAAGAGCACTTTTGAAAAAAGGCATTCTTCCTCGTAAAATGAGGTTTACCTCAGTCAAAAAAACTGCCACGTTCTTTCGATTTACTTTCGAAAGAACGCGGCAGCAGTCTAGATGCAGGGGAAGTTTTTCCGAATAAAGGCCACTTTTTTCAAAAAAACCCTGTAGTCTAGACACAACCAAGGTGAAAATTATCCAATTACTCAAATGTGTAAGCAGGAGGGTATCTTTCCTGTATAATGCTTCTCACAGCACACATTGATGCTCATATTTAGAGACAGCATCTTTTTAGTGAAAAAAAGGCCTATCCAAACATGCAGTCGAAAGACGCTACAAGCCAATTGCAAAAAATGGACTATGGTGAGTCCCCATTCCATAGCTCATGATTTTAAAAAAGCATTCCCTTGAAACAGTCTATATGTGCACTACTCATGGATCTTTAACAGAATACCTCTCTTAGAGTATGTCTAGACTACATGGCTCCGTCGACGGAGCCATGTAAACTAGTTTACCTGGCATAGGCAAAGAAGCGGGGATTTAAATAATCCCCGCTTCATTAAAATAAACATGGCCACCACGCTGTGCCGACGATCAGCTGATCTGGCACAGCGCGGCAGTCTAGACGCGGATCTGTTGGCTGGGGAAGCCTTTGCCGACCGATCCTGTAAACTTTGTTTCATGAGGCATAAGGGATCGGTCGGCAAAGGTTTCCCTAGCCAACAGATCCGCGTCTAGACTGCCGCGCTGTGCCGGATCAGCTGATCGTCAGCACAGCGTGGCGGCCATGTTTATTTTAATGAAGCGGGGATTATTTAAATCCCCGCTTCTTTGCCTATGCCAGGTAAACTAGTTTACATGGCTCTGTCGACAGAGCCATGTAGTCTAGACATACCCTTATAGACTAATTAAGTCTACAAACAACAATATTCGTATGCAAAGACTGACTATTCCCTGGATGGGTACAATTTAAATACTCTCCTGCTCTCCATAAGTTAATGTTGTGAGATGACCATCTCCTAGGTATACAGTCATAAAATAGAAAAGAAAAGAATATGTTTGGTGGCTCTTGAAGCGCAGAAGCATGAGACACATACTGATTTACTGTAAAAGCTTTTTGCTCATTGTCTGGAAGTCAAACGAGGTGCAAATTAAAGATGTTAGCCTTCTGTGCCTTTAGCCTTTACGAGAGATAACAGCTCTGGAGCTATCCTAGCATGAAGGTAACATCTGTAACGTCATGCCTCCAGAAAATAATAGCCAAATGTTGTTTCTAATGCAATGTTTAAAGCATGGTTAAAGTGGTTTTCCTCCAGCTACACTTCACGCAGTCTTGTATATCCTTAGGTGTGGTCATGCTCTGCCAGGACAATGGAGAGTAAAGTGGCTGGACATCACAAGAACATTCCCTTCCCCAATCTGGAGATTTACCCGAATTGGTTCAGTCTTCAAAAGAAGTCAACATGCTGCTTGAGCTCGTGTTTGGTGACACTGGTCCCAAATGTGTCATTACAGTCGAGAGAACCCACCAGAGAGCAATGTCATTCTGACTGTGCTACTTCATTTTGTCACGTACCCAACACACACCAGTACACTAGGACAGCGTGACATTGGCCTGCTGCTACTGGCCCTGTGCCAGCCATGGTGTCGTCCAGGAGAGGAGAATTCTTAGCTGGTTAGCTAAGCTGGTTTGCAGCTACTTAGGACTGATGCAATGCAGCCAGAGTTGGGGCCAAAATACCCTCAATGTTTCTTTGTAGCTAACAAACACGAAGCTGGTAATATGCATATCTCTCTCTCACACACACACACACACACACACACGCTCACCTTAATGATTTAATACGCAGCTAAATGGATGCAGAATGCAAAGACACAGAATTCTAAAGGCAGTGTTACAACACTGTCACAGATCATGAGATTTCTGACTGGGAGCATGATAGTACTGGAGGAACTAGGAAAAGGGGTACAACTGCAACTTGGATATGAACCCACACCCTAGTTTGCAGACTCCCAGACACCAGAGAAGGTGTGCAGGTTCAGCAGGAGGTGGGCATTTCTTTGGGAGTGGCTTCACAGAAGATGCAAAAGAAGGTTTTTACTGAAATAACAGGTGGCACAGCTTTCATCTCACTCCCCATCAATACCCAGCCAAATCTGGAAAAGCGAATGGTCCAACCAGCAGAACAAATTCAGTGATGAATCGAGGTCACATGTCACCCGAGGCACCTTGTGCTCATGCTAAGAAGATGACTGACATAACATTTTAGATAGTCTCTGCCCCCCCCCCCCTTTAACAAAAAAACAGCTTAATTCAGAGCTTCTATTGTACTGATTGTAATTTTACTCTCAAGCAAACAGAGCCACAGGCTCTGGCAACACCAACTCCTTAGAGATTGTTTCATTTGGGAACTATCTTTTTACTTTGTTATTTTTGCAATTGTTCTTTTTCTTGTTTTTAAAAACATTTTGATTTTTGCTGGCTTTGGGTGTTATAGAAGACTCACAAAAGCAAAAGTGATTCTAAAAGAACATAATTTGTTGCTTCTTTTTTAAAAGGAGGCAACACACTTGGGTGATAGCACCCTCAGGGCTAAAGTTTTTCTCAAAGTAAGCAAGCAGAATCTCTAATGCATAAAAGCAAAAGGGTTCCCCCCATCTTTACCTATCCTTTGGTATAGCCTAAGGAGTGATAACATCTGGTTTTCTCTAAGATTCATTACAAAGATGTAACAGTAGCAGTTTAAAATTTTGTTTTAGCTTCAAATTAATTGAGTTGTGAGTTCTTAAGATTTGTTAACCCCTGAAAGGTGGACTTGTAGTTTTGTAATATCTAAGTAAAGTATTGCAAATCCAATTTCAGGTGAAGCCGAGTGTAGTGGGCTGAGAAGATAGTAGAGTGGGGTAGAACAGAGCAGATTGCCAGATCGCTTCAGCTCTTGCTGCCATGGTCAGTGCAAGGAGGGGATGGGACCTATCCATTGGAAGGTTGGGTTAGCTGCCATGGGGACCCAAAAGCACAGGGTTGGGGCAGACACCCTAAACTGTCCTACGGATGGGATGGCTCTGCTGGCAGGGGTTGCAAGTGCTTCAGAGGACAGATTAGATTTCAGTAATCTTAATAGGGGCCAAAACAAACTACTACACTTAGGGTGTGCCTACACAGCAAAGTTATTTCGGAATAATAGCCGTTATTCTGAAATAACTATGCAAGCGTCTACACAGCAATTCTGTTATTTCGAAATAATTTTGAAATAATGGACAGTTTATTCCAACTTCTGTAAACCTCATTCTACGAAGAATAATGCCTGTTCCAAAATAGCTATTTCAAAAAAAGGCATGTGTAGACACTCCACTTCTGCTATTTGGAAATAGCCCCTCACCAGGGCCATTCTAAGTTATTCATCCTGGGGATCTAAATCGAGATAGCACTACACTGGGGAAGACTGCCTCAGACTAATTTTGAGGCTTCGCTGCAGTGTAGACGTGCTATTTTGAAATAAGCTATTTCAGAATAACTATTCATAGACTCATAGACTCATAGACTTTAAGGTCAGAAGGGACCATTATGATCATCTAGTCTGACCCCCTGCACAACACAGGCCACGGAATCTCACCCACCCAGTCCTGGAATGATCCTCTCACCTATATCTCAGATACTGAAGTCCTCAAATGATGGTCTGAAGACCCCAAGAGCTTATTCCAAAATAACTGTGCAGTGTAGACATAGCTTTAGGAAGGATAATCAACTACACAACTATCTAGAAAGGAATTCTGCAGGAAAAGATCTGGGGTTATATTGGCTCACAAACTAAATAAGAGTCAACAATGTGATACTGTTGCAAAAGCAAAACAACAAAAAACAAACATTGTCTTAGAGTGTATGAGCAGGAGTGTTGTAAACAAGACATGAGAAGTAATTTTTTCTACTCTACTAAGCATTCATGTGGCCTCAACTGAAGCACTATACCAGTTTTGGGTACCACGTGGTGGGAAAGAAAAAGACAAATTGGAGAAAGTCCAGAGGAAAACATAAAAAAATTATTAAAGGTCTAGAAAATATGACCTGTGATGAAAGATTTAAATAAAATGGGTTTGTTTAGTCTGGAGAAGAAAAGACTGAGGGGGAACATGATAACAGTCTTCAAGTACATAAATAGATGCTATAAAGAGGAGGAGGAGGAATTATTCTCCTTATCCACTAAGCACAAGAGAAGTAATAATGATCTGAAATTGCAGGAAGGAAGATTTAGATTAGAAATCAGGAAAATCTTCCTAACGATAAGGGCAGAACAAACTTCTAGGGAGATTGAGGCATCTCTGCCACTGGAGGATTTTAAGAACAAGTTAGACAAACACATGCCAGAGACGTCCTGGATAGTATTTAGTCCTGGCTTAGTGTAGGGACTACGTGTCAAGGTCACTTCTCGTCCTACACTTCTCTGATTCAATCACAGACAATTCCACCCATCGGGCACATCTACACTGCAGAATGATTTTGAAATAACAAGGTGAGTGTTTACACAGCAAGCCCATTATTTTGAAATAATTTCAAAATAAAAGGCTTCTTATTCCAAAATCTAGAACCCACATTTCACGAGTAATAACACCTATTTCAAAATAGGGCATATGTAGACAGTGCAGCTGTGATTATTTTGAAATAAGTGGCCTTCCAGGATTCTGACAGCTGCCCTGGTGGCCATTCTGTCCATACTCATCAGAACTCTATAGTTCTCCTTCCCCACACTCATTGTACAAGGAGTAAGGGAAGTTGGAGGAAGAGTGCTCTATTTCAAAATAAGTGCGGTATAGACACTCCTAATTTTGAAATAAGATATTCTGAATAAGCTACACAATTAATGTAGCTCAATTTGCATAGTGTATTTTGAGTTAAACCCTGCTGTGTAAAATGAGGGTTACAGGAGTTGGAGTAAGAAGTCCTCCAGCTCACCATTATTTTGACATTATGTCGAAATAACTGCTTGTAGTGTAGATGTGGACTATATTATTTCAGAATAATGTCAGTTATTTAAAATAATACTTCTGTGTAGACGTACCCTAATGGTGTGTCTACACAGCAGGGCTGAGCTCAAAATAAGCTGTGCATATTGAGCTACGTCACAGCACACAGCACTTATTTCAAAAAGGAGCACTCTTCCTCCAACTACCCTTACTCCTGGTACAATGAGGGTTACAGGAGTTGGAGTAAGAAGTCCTCCAGCTTGACAGGATTTTGACATTATTTCAAAATATCTGCCTGCTGCGTAGGCACAAGCTAAGTTATTTTGAAATAACGCTATACCCTAGGAGACTGCCAGACAAGGGGTTTCTCTCCACCTAAAGGGAAACAGAACAAGGGTTGTTAAAATGACAGCCCTACTTAATACTTTACATTTCAAATGTTTTACCTAGGTTTCCTCCTTTTCTTTATCTTCAATAAAGTATTTTAAAGAGTTTTTAATAAAGTACAGTAATTCCTCATTCAACACTATGGATATGTTTCAGAAAATGATCGTGTTAAGTGAAAACGTGTTATGCGGGGTCAATTTTCCCATTGAAAGTAATGGAAAAGGTGGGGATTGCGTTTCAAGCGGCGGTGTCTGTTGGGACAGGGACATAAGGTTGGGGGAGAAAGGGGACTGGGTTACAGCAGAGAGGGGAGGTGTTTGGCTCTGGGGAAGGGAAGGGGAGGAGAGGGGAGGGGGATTGGGTTGGGAGTATGCCCGTGTGATGGGTCTGCCGGGACTCGCACTGCGTCCGGCGAGGGGGTTCAGCGGGGAACGGCATGGCAAGCAGCGAACCCTCCGCCGCTTTGCAGGGAGGCGGGGGAAGCCCTGCACAGCTGCCGGTGATGGGCCAGCTGGGGAAACCCAGCCGCCAGCCTGCAAGAGGGGGCGGAGGAGAGGGGGGCAAGGCGTCCAGTGAGGGAGAGTCAGCGGGGAACGGCACAGCGAGCGGCGAACCCTCTGCCGCTTTGCAGGGAGGTGGAGAAAGCTCCGCGCAACTGCCGGCGAGAGGCCAGCTGGGGAAATCGTGTTATTCCGGGGACAGTCGTGTAATTCAAAAAACATTCCCTAAAAAAAAATTGTGCTATCGCGAAAACGTATTAAGCGGGCACATATTAAATGAGGAATTACTGTACTTTCTATTGTGTTAAGATCTCAGATCAATGAATACCAAACCCTGAACCTTGTTTAACGCTGTTTAATGTTGGACACTGGCTGGGATACGTTAACACATTTGGCCTGTATATTTCATCTAAATTAATACAAGAATGCATCTGAAACTTTGAAAAATTTACCCTAAATCTTTTTTAAAAAGGGAATAAATTTGCTGAGCATATTGCATTAGCCTTTTATTTTAATCTGTCTTCTGCATGTCTGGTCTCAATTCAAATACCAAAACTCAAACTGCAAGGTACCGGTTCATATTGGGAAGCTTGTAATAAACGAAACCCCAAAGTGCAATAACAGTGTAGTTTCAAGGCAAGCTTAGATGACTCTGTATCAACGGGACTCTAAAAAACAGCTAGTGAAAGCACAAAGGGGAAAAATTAGCAACTGTAAATCAGACACTGCAGTGCCTATGTAATTACTTTCATAGAAGCTGATCTATAAGAAAGCCTGCAGCCCAAAGAACAGAATCTTGGATGTGATTCAAAGCGGAGAAGGCCTGGTTCAATTTTCTTAACCTTTGTCAATCAATTTATATAAGTTTAGCAGAATCTCACTGTCTCCTGTGGATATGTGTGAAAGACATCTCAAATCCTGACACATGCCACGTGGACAAGCATAAAACTCTGCAAAAGCAAATCACTGTAATACATAATATTTTCCTCTTAGCTCTTTAGCCTCTGATGAAATTCTAATTAAAGACAGTTTCTGTCAGAAATTACTGTTCTATGGTAATTTTGTCACCGCAGAGCAATGCTGGTGAGCAGTGCTTGGAAGAACCCAGAATGCTTAAGTCAGAAAGGTGTATGACCTTTAAAATTATCTCAGCAAGGCAAGCACAAGAAAATGGGATGTTTAGCCACGTGATATCTGTGGACCCTTGGGCAGCAGTATGCGCACAACACAGACGACAGTACTTTTCAAATGCCTTTCATTTCTGAAGGTTGACATGGAAAATATTTGTCACTACTTATCTGCATTACAATGAAAATAGTCATACTATGTGCAGAAAAAGAAAGCAACAAGCTTTTCATTGCTGTACCAAAGGAGCTGGTCTGAGTGATTTTTGTTAGACAAAGTATTTTTTAGAGTGAAAAGAAACAGAGCAAAAAGAGAAATACTATGGATCATCCTATGAAAATGAGAATGACAATGTAGCTGACTAAAGTTGTCCAAAATGATGTTTGGTTAAACAAGAACTGCAGTTACTTCTTCTCATCCTTAGGGCCTTAAATCCTGACAGTAAAATGAACAATACCAACAGTACCAACTTTATTTTGGAATATGTTTAGACAAATGCCAAAGAAATCATTTTAGAAACTGACTCTCACTGCAAAGCCCCAGAGGTAAATGAATGCCTGGCTTCATCAGTTTTTATGACAATTTACCAACAAAACATTTTGCTAGTGTTTAAGAAATGTTACCGTTCATTTGCTCTCTCCTTATCTTTGCTTCTCTTAGATTTGAAGTGATTTAAAATTAGGCTATGCATAGAACAATATCACCTCTGAAAAAGTCATAGAGCTAATTAAATGGACTGGCATCTCTGGTTAGTTTAATGTCAAGAAGAGATTGAATGAGAGCATGGCAGTTTTATTGTCTCACCTGAGAAGCAGTACCTTGCTGGATCCTTTGGTTGTATGCTGAGCTATGAATTCACAAAGAGCACTGAACAAAGACAAATGCCACCAGGCACCTCTCAAACATACTGCAGTTTCTCCCTGTCCTTATGTTTAAATGGCACTCTCATATAATAGCTAGTGCACTCCCTAAGCAAACTGTCAAAAATTATGCTCTTCCCAGTTTTGCAAATACTCCCAGGCTTTTCATGGAGCATCCAGAATGACACTGTCATTCCCTGTGGGAACGGCCGCCGTTCTCCTCCTGGCCATTTCGTTATGTGGCTGAAGAAGACAACATCTTATTGCACTACCCAGCCAGTGAAGTTCAGGCTAAATGGAATGGCTTTATATTGAAGAAAGGTTGGAGCCTTCTTCACTCCACACACCCCTCTCCAACATTATTTATATCTATCTGCAAGTGTTGCTCTGACACTGTTGCTGCGTGTTAGTCTTACTGAGAGGAGGTTTTAGTACCTGGGAAGACTGGAGTTCCAGACTACAAGAGATAGCCAATGTTGTGCTTCAGGGTTATCAAGTTCAGGGATGGGGAACTTCGGCCCATAGGCCACACACAGTTCATCGGGTGGGCCATGAGATGGTGTGTTTACCTGAGCTTCAGCTGGCACAGAGCCAACGGGCGCTGCGGAAGCCGTGCAGGCTGGGCCCGCAGCTTCCCTTGTCCGGGAATGGTGAATTATGGATTCTGGAAGCTGCAGGTGGCTGTGCCTGCAGATGCTCAGGTAAACATACCATCTTGAAGCCCAAGAGCAGCTTTGAGGAATCTCATGCAGCCCACGGGCCAGAGGTTCCCCGCCACTGGGCTAGTTAATGGGAACCTCCTGTCCTGCCTCAGACCCTAAACTGACTGGGAAATGGTGTCTACTGTTTCTGCCATCCAGTGGGGAGGCACATTTCTGTGTTTCAGGAGCTAGCAAACTTCAAAGGGGCTATAATCATTTGTCAAAAGCATATGCCTGGATCATCACTCGAGGTTATCATCTTCATGTAGATCTGGCTGTTCTTCAGTTTAGACATTGGTGACACTGCTTCTTCCTCCCCACACTACACCATTGTATGTCACTGTAACTTATCGTTAACTCAGATAAGTTGCTTCAGGCTACAAGTGACGTACTGCAGTATATAATCTGCCCTAATGGGTCAACTTTCTACTGTTACCCTCCTATCAAGTTCAAGCAATCTATCCAAATATTTATAGGACCATCATCACTCTAGTGCCTGAGCACCTCAAAATGTTCAGTGTATTCTATATTTACACCACTTCTGTGAAGATGAAACATAATATCCCATTTTCCAGATGGTAAACCAAGGCACAGAGAGACTTAACAATACGCTCACTAGAATAATTCTGTAGCTGAGCCAAGACCTGGTCTTTATGTCCAAGTTCAGTGTCCTGTCCACTGGTCTATCCTTGCTTCTTCTTAGCCTAACAAATTAATTCAACACAGGACCAAGCTAAGTATATCTGCAATCACCAGTAGAGAGATTGTGATTTTTTTCTCAGAAATGCTGCTAGCTATATAGAGAGCCTTCAAGAAATGTTGAGTAGCACAAAATCATTTTCCATGTTATATCTACTGTAAAAATATGTCAAAGAAATTAGGATATTATTACAGCAGCTAATGTTGAGACAAATATAAAGAATAAGACATTGATATGATTAAGAATAGCATATGCTCTTCTACTCTCAAGGGAAAAGATATCAATTCACACTCTATCTCCCTTGAGAAACTGTGGGAGCTCCATACAATACAGATTAACATGGAACTGACCTGACATGTTTTCACACTTCTAAACTAAAATTGTCAAAACTTTTCATTTGTGAAACGTTTTGATTTTTTATCCTGACTCTGGATTAATGCGGATTTTGAAATATTAGAATCTCAGTGGGACAGAAATTCCACTTATCAACCAGCTCTATTATTTAGCAAATTTTGGAGTATGTTTCTTGTAGGCATCCAAAAACTCAGATTCCCCAAGTCACTAGCCATATTGGACAATCTTTTTTTTTTTTTACAATGTGTTTTATATAATATCTTTTTATGTATTTGGCTTCTTATTTAAATATTATTTTAATTTTGTATCCGTCATTTACATAGCAAAATATTTTCTTTTAGTCATGCTAACTTTTCATATTCAAAGATACGGTTGAAGGAAAAGAGATTAAGATACGGTAAAGGTTTTAAATATTGCCAGGAAATTCCAGGTTCCAGCTCTATATAGTCAAAGTATTGTGAGAGGTGGAAAAAAATCTTACAAGTTTGCAACTATGAAATCCTGCAAAAAATATAGCTTTTCCCTGTAAAACTTCAAATAAAATGAGTTGGTGGCAGGATCATATACACTTCTTGAGTAACAGAGATTTAAGAGAAAATCTCCTCCTCCAGATTTTACTAGCAAATGGCACCACAATCCCCAGACTATCTCATCCTTGAACAATGAAAACCTTTAGGAGACTGGGACAGTTTGAAGCCCAGCAATTTTCCCACTTAAATTTCTAAGTGTAGAAATCAGAGCCTAAGACTAGCTGTGTTGTGCTCCAACTAATATCTGACTACAGGTAGCTTCAATTATATTTTGAACATGTAACATTTACATGCACAGAAGCTTCAGCTCTGTTCACATATCCAGATGGAAACATAATTTTTCCATGTTATTTCCAGTTAGAACATCCTACTGAAATTAAAGAACAAGTTTCTGCATAGGCATGCATGACATATTTGGAAATGAAGCTGATGCCATTATAGTTTAAACCGATCTTGCAGGTAATAGTGAGAGAATAAGCCAGCACATTGTACTTCTGCAAAGAGATCTTTGAGTTTTCATTCTGAAAAATTAATGACATGCTAGGAGTAATAATTATTATTTGTTTTTTTTCATAATCACGTGTGTGGGAATATAAGGGACAGGGCAATAGAGAGAGGAAGAAAGGGAGAGAGCAGTCCAACAACTAAAAGAATAGAAAAAATAACACTGAACTTTCACATATGATGTCTGTCATACAGTCCATAATGAGGTAAAGCTGCCATTACGAACAATGGGACTGTGGTAAAAAGGGGACCCATAATTTGGAAACTATAGTAAACTATGGAAATAGTCCAACCAGCTGCTTTTACTTGAAATATAGCACAATTATTTGCTAGAAAACTGTACAAATTCTAGGATGGTCCCAGAATTTTCTGACATTCATCTGTCACGCTGTCATCTAAACCAGTCCAGAATTAAAATCCTTAGGCCCTTAGCATCCCGGGAAGAATTGTCTGATAGCACTCTTGTCCTGATGGATGATGCTACTGACAGCTGCCAGAAAATACAACTAAATTGCTCAACAGATTCCTTGAAGGAATTATAGAAAAAGAACAAATATATTTTATTCATCTCTTAGCTTATCAGTTTGTACTTGTACACTTCATTCTTTTGTACTAGTCTTCTAAAACTGTTGCCTCCAGGGTTACTTACTCAGAATTCACTGGTGGGATTAATAATTACAAAATTGGACTAATAAAGGTTAGATTTAGTATATGCAGCCCAGTCCTCAAATGGTCTAACCTGGCATAGTTTTATTGGCAGAAATATACTGACTGACATCAACTGAAGTTCTGGTCATTATTCTGTGCACTCTTATCAATTCAATATTATGTCTCCATATGAGGAATTTCATTCCTTCTAAGTGTGGTCAAAAAGGAAACTAAATCAGCAAGCCGACAATGCTTTAAAGTGTCCATGGATTTTGTGTCTGTGTGAATCTGTGGAGGTCCAACTGGACACACCTTATACTTGACTTTCAGAGGTGCTGAGTAGCCACTGCTCCCATTGAGTTCAAATGGAGTTGTGGGCTTTCTCTGTACATTTGGCCCACATATTTCACATGAATACATTGACTGAGTTGAGTATGTCCATTGAGTCACTGGACACATACATATGATAAGTATTCACAGACTCTCCTGATTTGGTAATCTGAATATATAGTTTAAATGAACATTTGGATGCAAACGCTCCCAAAACTATTTGCAGCTGAAGGTACTATGGATTAGATCCTTCAGTATAGCTTTATTTTTACATCAGTTGACATTCTGATCTGATCTATTTCTAGACATGTTAATAAGATGGACATACCTTGCCAATAAATATTTTGTATTTTTAAACATTTTGCCCCCAAACTGGGAATCGGATTTAAAAAAAACAGTTTAGGAAGAACTTACAAACAATTTTTTCAGCTTCTTGGCTGCCCTGTCCCTTTGGAAGGTTCTTGTCGATTTTAATTTCAGACCTAACAAAAATTGACAAGAGACTTTCAGCAGGTAACAGGAGATCCATCATTTTGATTTCCCCATCAGAAAGTTGTACTTTTTTTCTCTCCAAAAGTAAAACTGAATTGTTCAGTTTTGGAAAAAGGTGTATTTTTTATTAAAAAATCAGTATGACAAAAAAATTCTGAAGGTTTTAGATTTAATCTATCATTTCCCAGGTTTAAATAATAAAACATAATAACTAGAAATATCTTTTGCTCAAAGCTCTGGTAGATGTCATGGGTCTGACATAATTTCAAATATTTGAACTTATGCTTCACATAGGCTTCGTCTACACAACAAGGTTTTTGCGCAAAAACAGCTGTTTTTCCGCAAAAACCTGGAGAGCGTCCACACCTCAAATGAACTCTTGAGCAATTAAATGGGCTGTTAAATGGCAGAACAGAGAGCTTTTTCTGACGCAGGTAAACCTCCTTTTCTGAGGCATAAGTGCTTTTAGTGCTACAGCTATTGCGCAAGAAGGCAAGTGTGGACGCTCCAGAGGGGTTTCTTGCGCAAGAAACCCCTATGGGAAAAAGCACAGGTGCTCTGATGGCTATTCACAGAATGGCCATCAGAGCTTCCTTGCTCAAGAGCATCCAGCAGTGTGGACGCTCTCTTGTGCAAAAGCACATCACTTTTGCGATGTGCTTTGAAGTGTGGACATGCTCTTGTGCAAGAAGTTTTTGCGCAAAAACCCTAGAACAAAAGGCTTCTTGCGCAAGAAGCCTGTAGTGTAGACCTAGCCCTAGAGTACTGGTAGCCAAGGATAATACCACATTCACTCAAAAATATATCCCTAGATTAAAAATTTCATATCTGATAATTGATTATGATATAATAATGATATTGCCACACTGAATGTACACTTTTTCTTTGAACTTACTCCTTTTTGAGAGATTTAAAATATTTTTGCACTTTTATTACAATAGGTCAGTTTTTCGAAGATGAGATATACATTTCCACATACAAGGCTATGTGCTCAAAAGTGTACCATTTGCAGATACAAACCGTATTTTTATGGAGAAAGTGTGGGTACTTGTAGTGTATTAGAAGATCTATGCACCCATTAGGTCTGATTTGGGTGATGAACAGGTCTGGTGCCAGACTTCTGTAAAAAGCACGAATGTCATGTTTAGTTAGTAGTAGCAGCAGCGACATATTGGTTCCAACCAAGAATGGGGTCCCAAGCTCTTTGTTTCAGGTAATGGATGAGCCACCCACCAGTACCTTGACAGTAGTCAGGGAAGCTAATGATATAAACAGGGAGCCTAATTCCACAAACACCAGCTCAACAAATACCAGCTCAACAAATACCAATAAACCCAATGTGCAGCCTGGTGACTTCTATGTCACTGTATCAGCTCTATGCATGTTACAGTTCAGCACTGAGGATTTGTCAGTTGCCAAACATTATTTACTCAGCATTCTTGCCATTCAGTTGATGTCCACCAAATTCTGTGATACCATCCAAGTTCACAATTTCCATCTAGCAAATGTTTACAAGCATCCACAGGTCAGTTGTAACCAACAGGTACTACCACATTCTGCTGTTCACCTTGGAGATTTCAACAGCAATCGTACAGACAATGGGGCAAAAGAAGGCTGATACCAATGGGGAACAACTTGCAAACTGGAAATCGCAAAATGACCTTGCCCTTATCCATGATGCTAAGCAGCAAGGCATGTTCCATTCTTCTGGATGGGATTGTGACTATCCTCCTGACTTGTTAGCTGAGGATGGCCATGAACTCTACTGACCTAGCAAAACATGCCATGTCTTGGATAATTTTCCACACAGCCAATACAGAGTGTTGCTGAACTACATTGATCTATAGCTCCCAGTTTTTAAGGGTTCCAAAAAGAAGTGTTAGAACTTCTGAAAGGCCAACGGGGAAAATACAGGGACATGCTGGAGAATAATAAAGGAAGCTTCATTCTGAAAATGTTAAAGAACACATTTTGACATATTTCCAAACTTTTTTCACTTTTTTTTGAAAATTATTAAAAGTAAATGCAAAAAATTGCCTGCTGTTAGGTTTTGATGAATCAGAGTTTTCCAATGAAAAACAAAATCAACAATTTCCTGATAAGCTCACTTTTAAGTGAGATTATTCCTTGATAGCATGTAATAGCAGAGTTCTATGTCCTCTATAGGCTTTTCAGTAACTTGCACATTTATTTTAAAGGTCATAATCTTATTCTTTGTGCCCCTCCCTGGCATCCTGGATGATCCTTTCCAACTTGGATCCACCTGATAGTTGTTCTCATCAGGAACACAGGAGTGAAAATGCCTTATATAGGATTTCAGTAGCTACAGGCCATGCATATCTAAGATAGGAACTCTACCTGAAGAAATTGGCCACAAACAACTCATTTTCATATCCCAGAATAAAACCATATAACAGGGAATGCAGATAAGTAATTAAAAGTCATGTTTAAATTGAGCAGACTTATGACTCCATTAATTATACATTCTCTAGTCCAGACTTCTCTAATCCATAACAATTATCAGTTAAATTAGTTTCAATTAGATATATTGCTGTTTTTCAGGATGACATTCTTTTTGTCAAGCACCTAAACTACTTCTCTTCCTTTTTTCCCATCCAAATTTTCAGTATAAGTACAGAATTTGAACAAAAATTTGGACCAGGACAAATTTTTGAATGATAACATGTTCATCTTGGTTACTAACAGATCATCTTGTTATAATTTGTCAGTCATTTTAAAAATGCATGCTAAGGTTAATTAAATCTCATTACAATAAGAAGCTGATTTGGTTTAGTAATTAAAAGTAAAGCAACACAGCCTCTTTGCTACCAAATTAACAGAACTTTATTATTATTATTATGATTGGAACATAAAAGTTAATTTGAGAAAAGAGGACAAATGATTTGAAGCATGTATACATTTATGCATCCCGCATTTCCATTTCATATAAATCTTTCTAAATATTTTAAAAGACTCGCACTGTATTTTTCACTAGTCTTTCATAATTCTTTAGCCTGATCAATCTCGACAGCTTGAACATGAAATTATAGGCTCAAGGAACAATTTAGCTTCAGTGTTTGGCTTTTTCAAGATAAGAAACAGATATGTATCTCTTAAATTAATATTTTACGTGTTCTTCATACACAATATTGATATCCACTTCATACACTTTGTTTTCCATGCATTGGAAGGTGATTGTACATGTGTGTGGATGTATATAATAAAAACAAAAATTTGGATGGATGATTCCAAATGACAGACTCTAGAAGGAATGTATCATTGGTAAATAAACTTTTATGTATAATAATACAGTCAAAGGTAGGAGCCATTTCTTGAAAGTTATTTAGTCCTGCCCTTCAATTTCAAGATGTCATTTAAAAAAACAAAAATAACAACTTTGATTTTTTTCTCACAATAAAGTACCAATGTAATTGCAAGACAATTGTGCTAAAATATATATTCCTCTGAAATTAGTATCTCAAAGAGGTGATAAACAGTTTTGGCAAGAACATATACTGAAGTCTATGTTTGACCTTTTGTTTATATTACTTGGAAGACAGATAAATATAGTTTAGAACTTATGTAACAAAAGGTGATCTCAGGGTAATGTCTGAAAGTAAATGGTAGTTGAAGACCAAGCAATATATTTCCTATGAAATAGTTATTTCTTTTAGGTTTCCCTGGAAAGTTCTGTTTCTATAGTAATTATATTGAAAAATGGTATTGCTAACACTTACCAGCACTGAACTTTTCCAATTGTGGTAGACTAAGCTGCAAATCTTTACTAACAAGAGTACTCTCTGTGAAGACACCAAAGATTTTTATGAAACAAAAAAAGGACTATGTAGCACTTTAAAGACTAACAAGATGGTTTATTAGGTGGTGAGCTTTCGTGGGCCAGACCCACTTCCTCAGATCAAATAGTGGAAGGAAATTGTCACAACCATATATACCAAAGGATACGATTAAAAAAATGAACACATATGAAAAGGACAAATCAAATTTCAGAACAGAAGGGGGATGAGGGGGGGGAGGTAAATGTCTGTGAGCTAATGATATTAGAGGTGATAATTGGGGAAGCTATCTTTGTAATGGGTGAGATAATTAGAGTCTTTATTCATACCTAAGTGTAAAGTGTCGAATTTAAGCAAGAATGACAGTTCAGAGGATTCTCTTTCAAGTGTAGACTTAAAAGGCCTTTGAAGCAGGATGCAGGTAATTAAGTCGTTGAGACAATGTTGTTTCTGGTTGAAATGGCAAGAAACTGTTTTTTCTTTGTGATCCTGTCTAATATCTGTTTTGTGGGCATTGATCCTTTGGCGAAGTGTCTGAGATGTTTGTCCAATGTACATAGCAGACGGACACTTTTGGCACATGATAGCATAAATTATATTTCTGGATGCGCAGGAAATATGTGTTCTTGATCTTATAACTCACTTGGTTAGGTCCAATAATGGTATCAGCAGAGTGAATATGTGGACAAAGCAGGCAACGGGGTTTGTTGCAAGGGAAGGTACCAGGGTTGGTATTAGTGTGGTATGTCCTGTGGTTGTTGGTAAGAATCATCCTGAGGTTAGGTGGTTGTCTATAGGAGACTATGGGTCTGTCTCCCAGAGCCTCTTGGAGTTTACTATCCTGTTCCAGTATAGGCTGTAGTTTATTGATAATGTGTTGGTCAGGTTTAAGTTGGGGGTTGTAGGTGATGACAAGTGGTGTTCTATTGTTGGTTTTCTTGGGTCTGTCTTGAAGTAGATGGTTTCTAGGTATTCGTCTGGCTCTTTCAATTTGCTTTTTTATTTCTCCGGGTGGGTAGTTGAGGTTCATAAATGCTTGGTAGAGATCCTGAAGTTTCTGGTCTCTGTCAGTGGGATTAGAGCAGATGCGGTTGTATCGAAGGGCTTGGCAATAGATGACGGAACGTATGGTGGATTCTGGATGGGAGCTGGAAGCATGTAGGTAACTGTATGAGTCAGTGGGTTTTCTGTAGCAAGTGGTGTCTAATTTTCCATTGCTGATTTGTACTGTGGTGTCCAGGAAATGGATCTCTCGTGTAGAATGGTCCAGGCTGAGATTGATGGTGGGGTGTAGGTTGTTAAAATCTCTGTGGAATGTCTCCAGTGTTTCTTGGCCATGTGTCCAGATCATAAAGATGTCATCAATGTAGCGTAAGTAGAGAAGGGGTAAAAGGGGACGGGAGCTGAGGAAACGTTGTTCTAGGTCAGCCATAAAGATATTAGCATACTGTGGGGCCATGCGTGTACCCATGGCTGTGCCGCTGATCTGGAGGTATAAGTTGTTCTCAAACTGGAAATAATTGTGGGTGAGAACAAAGTTACATAGGTCTGCTATCAGATTGGCAGTGGTGTCTTCTGGGATAGTGTTTCTAATTGCTTGTAATCCGTCTTTATGTGGGATGTTGGTGTATGGAGTTACTCTTGATGTGTGTAAGAATTATACCTGGAATAATTTATGATAAAAGTGTGATGCTTTCTTTAGGTGCCCAAGACTTTTCATGACCTTGTTAAACTTACAGCGAGAGGAAGTTTTGCTCGTGTTTTCCTGGCTGTCAGCTCCTTGACTTCAACAAGTTAGTAGCCACCCAAACAATTTCTGCAAGGCCTTGACATCCATTGCTTTGCCTTGTAGGTTAACAGGCGGTACATCCCTCAAAGTGTTCCTCTTCAGTATCCGTCCCTTAAATATTGGACACTCACAACAACTGAGGGGGGCTGACAGCTTCCATGAGTCCCTGGGCAAGGTGTGTAGGGAGGTGGTGGCTGCACGCCCAGAAAGGGTGGAGAGTTAAGCAAAAGGGTGGTGCCAGGGCAGCCAGCCCTCAGGTCCACACAGACTGTAGTGCTGGTCTCACCCTATCCTTCAGAGCCACACAGAGCATGCAGCACGGCACGCCAGCAGCAATTTAAAGGGGCCCAGGGATCCAACCACCTCCACAGTAGCCACAATGGTGACTGGGAGCCCCAGGCCCCTTTGAATCGCTGTGCCCCAGGGCAACTTCCCCCTTTGCCCACCCAATTCTCCCCACCCCTCCATTGGTGGGCCTGGGAAAACTGTCCTCAAAGGAACATACACAAGCTTCTTTGGTTTCTCTGGGGATCAGCTTCAATATGACATGGCAGTACTGAAATATATCAACGGTGAAAACATTATTGCAGGCTAAGATTTAAGAGATGGTGAACAAGGATAATGACGACATTTTTACATATAAAATAAAAAGTATAACACACTTCCTAGAGTCAAATGTTAAAGTTAACATGCTAAAAACTGTGTGTAAAGTAGTTCATTTCAATGTCCCAGTGTCTCCATACAACAAGCTGGGAGCCATTCCTTGCATAAATACAAAAAGCAGTGTCCTTTTTGCTTCCTCAGAGAAGGATACAACAGGTGTCTTTTTGCCATCTTCTTATATCCCCAGAATTCATTGTTTTGTCCCAGTAAACAAAATGGCCCCTGTGTTTTATTCCCTAGTGTATTACCCTCATCGCCACCTATATCTGAATTTTAACTACTTACCTGAACTCCCTATTCAAATTCTGGCCCTTTGTTACACCTGGGATACAGAAATTGGGCCTATTGAGGCATTTATTTTTAAGTTAGGCTTATTTAGGTTTGAAAGATTTTTACAGGTAGTTTTGTTAACAGAAACTTTACACAATTATCTTGATGAGACTCATATGCATTTGGCTCCAAACTGAATTAGCTTCCATACAAACAACTCCCACATATTTCTCAAAGCATAGCTCTATCTAAATATCTTGCTATAAAATAAACTGAAAGAGTTCATGTAAATAATTTGCAATCCATACTGATCCTGTGTCTTTCAGGGAACTGCATGGTCAGCAATTCTAAGATTCCTCTTTGTGCATAATTAACCTTGGTAGAGGTTAATTACAGATACCCACAAACCTTCATTAACAATCAAGCAGAGAGTAAAACCAATCTGAACAGTTTAATTATTTTACAAAAAACAATTATACAGTCACTACACAATGGAGTTAGAACAGGCTTCTGAAATCCCCATTTTGAAAACTATGATCTATCTCATAAATATAGTGTCCAGAGATCTCCATAAAATATGTTGTTCATTGACGGAGATAAACTTTACATATTTTGTAATTCCTGGTAGAAATCCAAGCAGCTATTTGAACAGTGAAGAGGAGGAAAGAAAAAGGAGATGCTGAAAACTGTGTATTTGAAAGGAAAGTTCATGAATATTGGCTTATGATCATACAGTAGTTTTCTTCCTCCAAGGTGGACTTGTACTTATGTTATATACACAAACTACTGCCTTCTCATATTCTTCAGAAAAAGAACTTGCTGAATATTGAATTTACATATTCTGGAATAAATATTTAGGAAGAGGACTCTGGTTCAATTTAGCTGTATTCACATCCTTTAGTATTTGAGAATATATCAAGCTTCAGAGGCACCATGGGTAATTTGCTTAAAAAACATATATTCTATGTGAAATTAATGTATTCCATATATTAGTGTTCTTTATAAATTTTATCCACTCCATCAGGTAACAGGAAATAATTGTTGTTTTTAATAATTTTAATATTTAAAGAGAGAAATCAACATGACAAATGTTCCACTAAGGTGCTTTATATACATTTGTTCACATAAGGCCTTGTTTCCCACAAAAATTTGGTACTTCATGAGTATTTGTAAACCAACAAACCAAACAAACAAACCCAACAAAACAAAAATAACCCACCATTATTTGCTGAACATAGAATATTTCAAATATTGGTTGATTGACCAGCTCTATTCACAACCATATGCATAACACAATACAATTAGGAGACATTAGGAATTAAAGAGAGACAGTCTGTTTTGGCTCAGTTTTGGGGTACCTTAGAATATCCTGAGCAGATTCTCTTTGAAAATCAGGCCCTTTTTACGATGTCTCAGATTAGATACACAAATGCAGAGGCATATAACATCTCTACATAAGAACACAAGAACATAAGAAGGGCCATACTGAGTCAGACCAATAGTCCATCTAGCTTTGTATCCTGTCTACCAACAGTGGCCAATACCAGAAACCCCAGAGGGAGGGAACACAACAGGTAATCCTCATGTGATCCCTCTCCTGTAACCCATTTTCAGACAAACAGGCTAGGGGCACCATTCCTACCCATCCTGGCTAATAGCCATTGATGGACCTAAACTTGATGAATCTATCTAGCTCTTTTTTGAAGTCCTAGCCTTCATCACATCCTCTGGCAAGGAGTTCCAGAGGTTGACTGTGCGCTCTAGTCCTATTTGAAACTTGAGATAAGTACTTGAGGAGGGATGAAAAATATCTAAAGTTTCAGTTCAGAAACTCTGGAGAACTCAGCAATGGAGACCTGTGACAAAGTGGACTAGGCACCAAAGCCACCTGTTGAAAGCTTGTGGCATTGTTACACCCTGTCCCACGAAAAGAGCAGGAGATAAGTCCTCCAGAATGGCTAGAATGGCTGTAGCAGAAGCAGCCAATCAGGGCACAGCAAGCTAGTATAAAGAACCTGCTGGGCCAGTTCCAGGCAGTTCCTTTTTGGAGCTCACGCTATGCAGACTAAAGGATTGGCTGTCTCAGAATGTATCAATACCTTGGATAGCTCAGTGTGGGGAGCTTACTACAGACCAGGCTGAAGCCCAGGGTTGGCTACTGAAGACTGGGCATGCTTGGTAGGAAGAACTGCAGAACCCTGCGCAGAATGCTGCTGTTACCTTGAGATAAAGCCCTGAGGTGAGGGCAAGGATGGTGCACATCCATAGGGAAGTGGCCCAGGGAGGAAGAATAGTAGTGAAGTTTAAGAACTAGCATTCAGCAGACAACTGCTCTTTACAGAGTCCCTGGACTGGGACCCAGAGGAGTGGGTGGGTCTGTGTCCTCTCCCCCCGCAACCTCTCAGTAGCTACTGGAAGGGGAGAAAGAAGCATGATCTTAGGCAGTCCCGAAGAAGGGGCATCTGGGACACCATCTGCTTCTGAAGCCAGGAGAAGGAGTTGGCGCATGTAGTCACACTTGGCCGAAGGGGCTCTCACAAGAGATGGTGAACCCATTATAAGATCCCAGAGAAGGATATCAAAAGCTCTCTGCAGAAGGGGTTATTTCTGGGCATGGTAGGAATCTTTTAACAATGGATGCACAAAGATCTGTATTTGTCCTTTTTTTTTTTAAAGAGCAAATCCAGGTTATTCTGTTTCACAGGATTTGGCCCTAAAATGATTATGAGAGTGGAAACATTAGCTAATTCTGGTGAACGCTTACATAGTCTAATTCTAATTCCATACTGAAAGCACAAATCCTGTTCATATATGAGCCAGGTACGTGTTAAGCCACTGAAGTATTTCCAAACTCTCATTAACAAGCATGTACAACTTTTTGTTAATGTCTGTAGACTCTCTCTCATAGTCTTTCTTTTTCTATCTCTGCCTCCTGATCTTTCTAAGATACGGGTATATATAAGAACACATTAGTGATTCTCTGGTGAGTACCACAGCATTTCTTTCACAGAAATGTTTTCCAATTGACAAAAATATCCTGACTTCCAACTGTCCATGAAATCTTTTCACACCTCTATCTGTAAACTAATCTATTAACTCAGGTTGCAAAAGTACGTATTTTTTCTCGACATGTCTACAAAGCACTGTGCTAAAGCTTTAACCCAAAAAAGGAATAATTTTCTTTCTCCATAAAAAACAAAGTCTGTGGCAAGGGCTTTGCTATACTCGCTAAAAATATAGAATGTAACTGGAAAAAGAAATGGAAGTTAAAGCCTTTCCCCTAGGCATTATGCACATTCACAGCAAAACCAGAATCCCCTTACCCCTGGAATGTAAGAAGTCAGATCTAGCAGCCTGGAAGCAGCAGGAAATTATTTTCTATCATTTATATTAAAAAAGGAAAATTATTACACTGCAGCAACTGCAGTCTTCCTGTGGTCCTTCCAATTTGCCAGGGTACCAGTATTTTCACTGACCCCACCAAATTTTGAATAATATTGTTTAGACCATGAATGGATATAGGAAATACCCTTTCAGAACTATTTAAATGAAAGGAGCATATGATTTGGTTATGCTCAATTTGATATGATATTTCAATATATATTTCAATACATACTGGTTTGGGAAATAATTTGAATAGATTTCACACAGTGAAGGAAATAGATGGATTTGAGAAATACCTTGGCATATATTGACCCTAACCTTGGTATATCTTGAAGTAGAAGTATAATTTATAAACATTCAAAACATATTTATATATTCCTTATAGATCTGTTACCCAGCATATAAATTACACATATTTAATAGCAGAATAATGCAAGCTTGTTTTGGGGAATGTTGAGTAGGGAATATTTGCTACCTCCTGTGGAATGATCTAAAAATTAGATATTGTTGGATTGGGGTTAAGAAAATGATCCTTTGAATTACTAAGGAAACTTTCTTCTGTAGATATGTCCTCGTGTTCATTAGTTTTTGTCTTGGAATGCCTTGCTGTTATGGATGGATTTTAAAAAAGTAAAAAAACATGTAGGGTCAATTGTGCGAAGTATGTGATCATTCTAATTTCTCACTCTAACAAAGCTGGACTTCATTATTTCCAAAACACTTTATAAAAGGGGTGATCCAAATAGCATCCCAATGCAAGAGAGCGAGATGGTCCCTACTGGCCAAACCATTTCAATGGAGTCCAATTCATTAATGTCATAACATGGACTTGGTGTGTGTCCTATAGAGGCTCTCACGATGGGAAGAGCACAAAATTCTGAGGGGGCCGTGAGAAGTTTCAGGAGAAAAAAACGTATTGTGCACATTTTATCCACAACAATGGAAAGCTACCAAGTTGATTCTTCCAGACATATTAGATCCCCATATAGCACTAAGAATTTGACTATCGTGGAGCTATTAGGCACTGATGGACATAATCTTAATTAATTTATCTAATTCTTTGTAATGCTGAGTCAGCAAGGGTAAAGCAACCAGCTGGTTGACCTAAAAGCAACCAATAAGGACTATTCAATTATTGAGAAGGTAAACAAGACTATTTGTTGCAGATAATTATAAAAACCATGTTAAGTACTGGAATACATGTAGGCCTATGTTGTTAGTGAATTAAGAAACAATGCGGATTGTATTTGTCTGTGTTTACATACATCTTGTTAGATTTAACAATGTGAGCTAATGGATTTATAGATGCTAGACTTCTGTTCCTGACTCTAATGTTTCATTACAATATTCTATTGATTCAGAGATCAAAAGGGGATAGAGTCATTTAGATGGGACTTTGGTCTAATCATATTACATGATCCTACCACCATAACATATAGTTCACTGTTTTATCTCCTACATTATATGTATTTATTGTATATTATATTAGAATATAATTCCCTATCCTTTTGATTGCTATATAGCACCTTTGGAAACACTATACATTCTTCTCCAAAAATCATTTCCACCATAAAATTGACATCCATAACACAGATTCTTCCTTCTATCTAGTAAACCCCTAGCCATGGAATATTAATTAAAAAATTAAAACAAAGTTTCCATGCTTCTGGGCTTCTTTGAGAACTCAGTCTGCATGGCAAGAGTAGATTATCAATATGCTATTAGTGTGTTCCTATTGTCTTATAATTAACTAATTATTGTACAGTAGTAATAATGAAGAAACATCTGGTCTTTTTAACCTGACAGTGCACTTTGTTAAATAAAATTATTAGCAAAAAAGGCAAGCTGGTAAATATCCTGACCTGACTTAATACAGTCCCATCCAAATTCTTAAGGAACCATGGGGTTCAGTATGCAGGCTTCCCCAGGGAGAAAGGACAACCCCAGCCCTCTCTCATTGCAGCAGCTTGGGGCCAGGTGAGATGTGCCTCTCCATGGCTGCTTCAGCTCTAGCAGGCACAAACGGGGGAGGGGTGCTTGTCCCTCGGCTGGGGCAGGGCCAAATTCATCTTCTCCCTGTGTTCCCCAGCCAAGATGAGGAATGAAGCAAACTGTGCACTTTCTCCTCACACCCTGACAAAGGGGAACAGCCAGCAATGTCCCTGTACGAATTGGAGAGGGGGAGCCTCAGACCCCCCCTCTATCAATGGTGCCTGGGTGGTGGGAGGTCAGCGCTGGGGTTGCCCCAGATGGGGCATGGACATACCCCCAACATGTCACTTTTACCTGCCTGGTAATTCTGTCTCTTTTCTGTATGATTTTATGAGAAGCAATCCCATTTCTGGCACATCCCATTTTCTTGGCACAACCAAACCCTTATCTTGCTTTAAGTTATGATAAGAGGAAGCTGTGGATCGAATCTGGTGGTCCTAGCTCACACTGTTTAGGAGGAGTTCTTGAACAAACAGACAAACACGCAGACAGATTCTCTCACATATAAAGTAAATAGAAATCACATATGAAAAAATCATTTAATTTTGCTGCGTGAGCTTGTACATGCTTCTTCAACCAGGAATACTGTCAGTGAACTCACCCACATTTAGCACCCGATAACAAAATATATTTAGTAAATGGAAAGATTCCCATTGTCTTCAATGGGTTGTGGATCATGCCTGCAGCTCTTACAATAAAATGATCATTTTTCTGTATTAAAAAGTAATAGCATTTTGTTATTCTTGGAAAATAGTGACCTTTCCTTGGGTTTTCACCTGAAACATTACTCTTTTATGAACTCTTTTCTGAGGCATAGACACTAGCCATCCTGAGGGTGTTGTGGCACATATTTCACAGATGCACAGTAGATGCCTGTGTAGATGGAGAAGCCTTCAATATTAGACAAATAGGAAGAGGTAACCTAGTCTGGCAGAATGATTTAAAAGGCAATCATCATCATTTGTCACTTCTTTCTGCTGACAGCAATCATGGTCTAGCCCATTCCTGGATTGGCTATTATGTTTGCCAGCTCCCAATTCACATGATGAAATAGAGGAGCAAAAAATTCATATTTGTCTGCGCAGCACAAAAGGACATTGTGTTAGTTTTCTTTAAAGCTGCTGTTTCACTTCCCTTACTAAATTTGCTAGCCATTCTCTAGCGGTAAAGCCCTATGAACTTTTTCTTGCTGAGAATTAAGCTTCTAGGGTTCAACAAGGAAGTAAATGAGCCTTCTGACAAAAATTACTGAGTGGCAAGGTTATGTAGATTGTTTTGTATGCCTTTTAACAGCCCTACAAGAGGTCACTGAAATTAAACCCTATAGCTTAAGAATCAACTGGCTTCATTTACATTTTATCTAATTTTCTCCATTTCTGTCTTGGTACTTATCACCATAATTGCCTTGTAATGAGTTTTGACAACTACTTTTAGTGGGGGAGGGGTGATAGAGAAGCTGCTGCAGACAAATTCCTGAAAAGCTGTCATTTTAAGATGGTAGATAACCAATGTGTGAACATTCAGGTTCCCAGTAAAAAATCCCAAGGCAACAACTAGTTTATCTGACATAGGACTTTTGAGGGTGCAGGGGTTAAACTGTGTATCAGCTAGCATGATCTGTAATAAATCATTTGATGCACAATAAAATATTCTTAAAACATTGCCCAGTAAAGGAAGATTAGAGCAGTGGTTCTCAAAATGTGAGACATGCCCTCTAGAGAGCTATGTAATGGAGCTGAGGCCAGCCCCTATAGAGGCAGAGAAGGAATGCCACGCTTCCCCTCCTGCTCCATCCTTATATAAGCTCCACCTCCAATTCCATTCAGACCTCAGGCCTGCTCTGCCTTCAGGCCCATTTCCAACCTCGCTCCCTCTCTACTCCCAGACCAACTCTGACCCTAGCTTCTCTCCACTCTCAACTCTATCCCCAGCCTGGCTGTGCTCTCATTGCCTCTCTACCTCTCTGCTGCAGACCGGCTTCTCCCGCATCCCCAGATCTGTCCACATCCCCACTGTTAGCCTAAGCTCTGATGCTAAGAAAGCCTTGGATGTGCAGTAAGGGGATGGGAATGGGTATGTGGCGGGGGGGAGGGCATCACCGGTTTAGGGATATTGATTATGGTCTTTACCAGCTGCAGTAGAATTCAAACCAGAGGGAGAAAAGTGCCACCAAACTTTTAATATTAATATGATATGTTAGGGCTAAAGAGATGTTAAATAACATTTGGGAAAGATTTGTCAAACAATGAATGACTCTGTGACAATTTCCTTGTCTAAAGGCTTGTAACTTCTGCTATTCCCTACTCTTCAGACCACACAATTTCACAATACTGTATAACTGTTGTTGTTGTTGTTTAGTCTAAGGACATGGTACAATGCATAAAATATTTGCTGTCACACTTTCCCTAACCAGTAATAATTAAAGCTTAGGTCCTCCAAAGCTTTATACACCTGACATATGATTTTGCAGAGTGAGTATCTAAAGCCACATGTTTCTTATTTAATTCAATTTTTTTATTTTACTACATAATGTGTTGTTTATAGACATTACATAACACACATTTTAAGAGAATGAGAAAAAACATTGCTTTACCTGCCCTTAAACATGATGTGTAGTTTAGCCTTATGCAGGCATTTAACTTTACATGAGTAGTCCCTTTTCTTATTTCAATAGGATAATTCACATAAATAGAGATAAGCATATGTTATAATAAGAAAATCTGGTAATTACTGGCATATTTTGAAATCTCATCTGCCATTTTTCAGAAGGGTAGCCATGCTAGTTGGTTTCCACAAAAACAAAGGAGTCCCGTGGCACCTTAAAGACTAACAAATGCATTTGGGCACAACCTTTCACGAGCTGGAACCCACTACGTCAGATGCATGAAATGGAAACTTCAGTTTGGCAGGGATATATGCACATGCAAAGATGGGTGTACTACATTACTATGAGGAGGGCCAGTGGTAAAGAGGTCAATTCAAATAGGGGAGATGTGGCCCATTCCCAACAGTTGATGAGAATGTGAGAATCCCAAAAAAGAGGGAAAATTCCTTTTTGTAGTGAGCTAGCCACCAACTAGTCTTGAGTCAGACCCAGGCTGATAGTGTCAAGTTTCCATATGAACTCTAGCTCCGCAGTTTTACACTGAAATCTGTTTTGGACTTTTTTTTTTTTTTTTTGCTGAGGTATGGCCACTCTCAAGTCTATTACTTCAACCTCCTTGGACACTCAGTACTCTCTTGCTGATCTCTGAATCTTATTTTTGATGTCTCATTTGTGTCCATTTATTATTTTTCACAGATACAGTCTGATTTGGCCAATGCACATAGGACTGAATAAGGATTTTGAATGGTTCTCTCACTACAAATGCAATTTCCCCACTCTTGGTATTCACATTTTCCCATCAACTGCTGGGAGTGAGCCACATCCACCCTGACTGAATTGGTCTAATTAATACTGGTCCTACACTAGATAAGCAACTCCCTTCTTTTGATATGCTAGCAATATATATTCTATCCTCTGTGATTTTGCTCCATGCATCTGATGAAGTGGTTTTTTCCCACAAAAGCGTATGCCCAAATAAATCTGTTAATGTTTAACAGGACTGCTCATTGTTTTTACAGATACTGATTATTATGGATACCCCTCTGAGACTTGTCAGATGTTTTTAAAAGTTATTTAGGTGTTGCTCCTCTCAGCATTGCTGTAACTAATTCCCAGATGCTCAATAATATTTAGGGACCTCACTCCCATGGAAATTAATCAAGATTGGTGCCTAAATCCCTTTAAAGATTTAGCCATACGTCCCTTTGGCACTTCAGTCCCATTCACTTTTAATGAGACTTACTGTCCTAAGTCACTTTTGAAAATGGGGCTCAGCTGTCTAAATCACTTAGGCCTTTCAATGCCTAGATGCCTTTAAATATCTGGGCCTGAATTCATATGTGTTTTATCCCATTCTTTACTAACCATTTTCATGTTGCCAAGAATGTTTCCCATTAGAAAGATTATTAAAATGCAAACTTTAAAAAAAATCTGAGCCTCACTTTCCAGACACAAAAATGAATTTGTAAACAGATAGTTTACCTGTTTTCTCCTATTTGCTATAAGTTTCCTATACAACTTCATTTGTTCACAATGTAAACCTGCACACTAGGGCCATGTCTACACTACGTGGAAGATCAACGCTGCCGTGGTTGATCTTCGGAGGTTCGATCTAGTGGGTCTAGTGAAGACCCACTAAATCAAACTCAGAGGGCACCCCCATCAGCATGGGCACTCCTGCTCCTCACAAGGAGTAAGGGAAGCTGATAGGAGTGTTTGCTCCCGTTGACCTTCTACTGTGTGAACAGTGCAGAAATGTGATTTAAGGTATGTCGACTCCAGCTGCGTAATTAACTATCTTATGCTGTGGTGTAGACCAGGCCTGAGTGGTCTTAAAGAATAGAATGAGAAGGACTTATTATACAGTATATAGCACAGATTTGGAGACAAAGTCCTACATTGTTTACAGCGGCTTAATTAATACTTTGAGAAAAAATACACACAGTGCCCTGGTGCTTAATGTACTGGAAAAAGGTACATGGTATTCTGACAGATTTCACGCCCTACAAAGTGGTATCTCTATACACTGACACTATAACAACATCCAAATGAGATGTAAAATCGTCCTTATTGCCAAGATATAATTCATTCCGGAACTAGGTATTGACAGAATTTGTCTTTGGGGGTTAAATTTGCTGCAGCCCTTTGTTCAACTGAAAAGAAGCTTGTGACAAAGGGCTTACTATGAGCATTATTAAGGGTCAGTAATAAAATGGCTGATATAATAAATGACAAATCTCTGGAAACAACACATCTCAGCTGTAAAAGTCTTCCGTCCCTCCACATCGCCCCTTTTCCTTTTGGAATTCAACCACTTTTCCAGCTATATTTTCTTACAGAGTTGATAGAGTCCTGATAACCACCCTTAGCTAAGGAGGCAAAATAACTAATTGCTTTTTGTTCACTATCTTGGCTGTTGGGTGAGAAGCTAAAACCCAATTTATCCAGTAATTGCTACATTCATGAAAAACAGCATCAAAGCCTTGATGTGTTTTACTGTTGTCTCTTGGGAAGGCTCATGTCTAATTCTTATGCTGATATGGCTCATAATATAGTTCTCTGACTCTTCTATTTGCTCTTGCAATTACAAGGTTTCTTATTTCATTGTGCATATTCCTCTGAACTAAGATTAGCTTAACTGAGCGTCCTTTGAAAACTTGCCTACCCATCAAATGCATCAGCCCTAATGCATTCTGTAGCCACGCAAAATCAATGAACATCACAATTTTCTGCTTCCTGCAATGATCAATAGTATTCACATAATGGGTGGAAAATATTTAATCATGACAGCCCAGCATCTAGTGGGCATAAATCTTCCCTGTATTATAACCTCTCCATTTCCAATAGTGTGAATCTGCAGGTATTGAATAATATTTATGCAGCAGATACATTATGAAAAGCAATACAATTAGAACTTCACACTCCAGTGGTGATAGGTTTAGATCCCAAAAGCCTGTTTCCTAGACAATGTATTGGCCTCCATATTTCAAATTTAAAAACTGTATGAAGGAGAGCTTATTTGTGCAGAAAATATTATTTATTTGAATCAGACTTGACAGTGTTCTGAGAAAAAATGTGACTTGGTCTGTATTTGTAATAAATAAATACAGGTTGGAAAATTATATTCCAGAAAGTAATTCCCCACAAATAACAAACCCTTTCCTTGGCATAACTTGCTTCCCTTCCACTGTGCTGGCTCAGCTGCATGGGTTGATGGAGTCCAGTCCTGCCTACAGCCACTTTCACCCATCTTCAAGGAAGCGGGAGGAGCAACACTCCAGGATGGCTTCTCTCATGCCCATTGTGTCTTTGCATTTGAGACTGTCAAATATCCCATTCAAAGGGCATTATTTAATCAAAGATGACCAATTAGGGTGCGTATATACAACAGGCCTTAATCTGAAATAATCGACGCAAATTGAGCTATGTCAGTTGCATATCTTATTTCAAAATAGTTTATTTTGAAATTGGGAGTGTCTACACAGCACTTATTCTGAAATAGAGCATTCTTCCTCTGAATTCCCTTACTCCTCATTCAATGTGGGTTGCAGGAGTTGGAGTAAGAAGTCCTCCAGCTTGACAGTACTTTGATATTATTTTGAAATTCTGCCTGATGTGTAGACACGGACTAAGTTATTCTGAAATAACGCTAGTTATTTCGAAATAATGTTGCTGTGTAGATGTACCCTTAGAGATTAATACAGCACTATACAGAATACAGAAAAAAAAATACATTACCACCCTTGGAGTAAGGTTAAAAAGCTGGCCTATGTGATTTTCTCCCCTGTAACTGGTGGGATGCTGGCACATCTGCACTCCCCAATGTAACTTTCAAAACTCTGTCTTTTGTAGGGGTGAGACAAAAACTCCTTTTTGGAGGAAAAATTGCTTTCACGGGTAAATTTGTTCTGTGTTCTATTTTTGACATTTTTGTTTTACCTAATTACTAATGAAATTTCTTTTTTGGTATCTTTAGGTAAGCTAAAAGGAATTCTAATCCAGTGATTATTACCGACAGCTGTGACAACTGACAGTTCTTAATGAATAAAAAATAATCTTTCAACGAATCCTTATTTCATCCATTACAGAAAATATCTGCAATACAAAGTACTTCTTAGCAATCATACACTTTTCATCAGTTTGAGAGGTCTTTTTCCTACATATCTAGATTCCTACGGACTTGGAAGCACCAGCAATAATGAAGTACGGCCCATTTTTGAGTACATGAAGTTCTTAAATATAGGTCTCTCACAGGTAAAGAGCCAGCATTATGGCCTTAGAATTCAAATACATTCTTTGCTAATACCATAAAGATTAGCATAGCTAACAGGAAAATGTATTTAATGTGTGACAGAAAGGGGACAAAAATATATTTACAGGTACTAACATGCCCATCCCCCTTCACGACATGTAACTCATAAGATCCTTCCTTTCTTCCCTGTTCGGACAGCTCATGATTGGGTCCCAAATAAATAATAGTTACAATGAATATTCAGAATAGTACGGAAAAGAGATCTTATTCTTCTAAAAGGAATAGCTTTAAGAATAAATGGAACTCAAAGAATCTTTGAAATATCAGTGATTCCTCAATTTTTGATATTTAAAACAATTTCACAAGTGAAAACTGCCTCAGCTGTGGTGAAGTCTCAAACATTTTCCACATTCAACTGGTTGCTCTTCTTTTTAATTAAAGGTGTGGAAACATTAAAACTGAAAAATACCCCTCTGATGCAGAGATACAATGTCGAGGTACTAAAAATGATGCTTCTTGGAGAAACTCATTCTAGGACCCACCGGGGGATAGTTAGTTTTTTATTTCATCCTAAATGGAGCATGGGATCCAGTCCAAGAGGAACTGTTAGGTCATAATGAACATACTGCATTTAAATTTAGCATCTTTGTTTGGGCAAAAATAAAAAACACACAAAACAACCAAACGAAAAACATTCACCATTGTAACATTTAACTTTAAAAGGGGGAAGACCGCAACAATGAGGGCAGTAATTAGATGGAAATAAAAAAGATCAGTCAGAAGGTTAAAATGTCTGTAAGTCACATACAGACTACTTAAAAATATTACAATATAGGCTCAAACTAAATGTATACGCCCAATTAAAAAAAAATAGTAGGAGGAGAAGATTGCCACCATTACTAAACAGCAAAGTAAGGGAGGGAACCAGAGGCAAAAGGCATTCTTTAACATTTGAAAGTCAAATCTTAGGGGGGAAAAGAACAGACCTGAGGCAGACCAAGAATAAATTTGAGAAGCAACATGATAAGATGTAAATACTAATAGTATTATTTTTAAAAGTATAATAGAAGCTTAAAAGCCTGGCCAAGCAGTTAGTGAGATCACAGGACAACAAAGGTGTTAAAAGAGCACTCAAGAAAGACAAGGCCATTGTCTCTGGATTATTTGTATTGGTCTTCATTGAAAAAGAAGCTATCCCAAACTGATGTGTCAATACATGAAGTAGAACAAACTGATACAATTAAAACAAAGTAAGTCACAAGGATGAGATGGTGTTCATCTACAGCTTCTGAAGAACTCACATATGAAACTGCAGAATTACTAACAGTAATATGAAACCTATCACAGAAATCAGCTTCTGTGTCAGATAACTGGAAGGTAGTTAGTTATTGTATGTGGTGATATTTAAAAAGGAGCTCCAGGGGAGATTGTAGTTACTGGCCATTAGCTTAACTACAGTACTTGGTAAACTGGTAGAAACTACAGTAAAGAAAGGAATTGTCATATTTCTCTTGTGTCTGATGTGTTGGGGGCAGTTAACATGGCTTTTCTAAAGTCTTTTAATCAATTTATTAGAATTATTTGAGAGAGTCAACAAACACATGGATAAGAGTGATCCAGTCAATATAGTATGTAGATTTTCAGAAAGTTTTTGACAAGTTCCATCACAAAAGGCTCTTAAAGAAACTAAGTAGCCATGGTATTATAGGGAGGATTCTCTTATGGCTCAGTAAGTGACTGAAAGGTAGGAAACAAAGGATCTGAATACACGATCTGCATTCTCAACGGAGAGAGGTAAACAGAGAGATCCCCTATAGATCTGTATTGTTTAACACAATGTTTCTTAACCAGTGGTACACATACCCTTAGAAGTACACGAGAGAAGTCTGGGGGGTATGTCAACACAAGTGAAATTTGGCTAAAAATATCTGGGATTTTGCCCTGTAAAGGGAATGAGGGTGGGGGCGGTGTACGTGCCTATAAAAATGAATGTTTGGAGCTGTGCGCCCGGATGTTAACAGCAGCTCTGAACACGTGCCCAAGCACCTGGTGGAAAAAGTGCATGGCTGCAGCGGCAGTTGCTCCAGTGAGACCCAGAGCAGGTCCAATGTGAGGGACAGGTTTGGCCAGTGGTGTAACGAGGAGGGGAATAGGGTGGCAGTTGCCCCCAGGCACCATGCTAGGGTGGCACCGGGCTGGGGCAGTGAGCCTGGTGCTGGCAGGCCACTTGCTTCCTGCAGACAAGCCGCTGAGGCAGGCCAGGAGGTGGGAGTGGGGACTTCAAAGGCCTGCCTGGGAGTCCAGTGCCTCAGGAGCCACTGCCGCCCCCACTGTGCAGTTTGGTGCCTGGACTGGACAGGACTGGGGGTGGAAACCGGAGGAACAGAGGCTGGATCCCGACCCCCACCTGGGTTCCCAGGGGGAGAGGGCAGGGTGGGGGCTGACCAGCTGCTGCCCCACGCAGTGCTGGCGGTGCCCGCGGCGGGCTCTCCATGCTCCTCTGTCAGGCGTGTGGTTTGGGACGGGAAGGCGAGTCCGTACACCAAGAAAAGCCAAGTGCCCCTAAGCCCCACCACAGAGCCCGGGCCCCAGCCGCCAGCCCCAGCCCCCTACATCCAGGTGCTGCCCTCACTGCTCATTGGAGCGGGGCTGAGCGGCTCTGACAGACCCTGCACTGCTTGCAGAACAGCAGGTGCAGGTCTGTTCCAGGTACCCCAGCTCTGGCTGGCAAGGGGGGAACAGGCCATGAAGCACTGCCCCCACCATGGGACTAGTTCCTCTAGGACCCAGAACCCCCACCAGTCTGCAGTTGAATGGAGCAGGGGCAGAGCCCCTCCGTGTGCCCAGCTGCTCTGCTCCTTCCCTGAAGGTGGCTCCAGGTCACCATTGGCATGGGGACCAGGCAAGTGCTGCTGCTCCTGGGACTGCTGCATTGGGGCCCCGGCACCAAGGGCAGGAAGAACTGGGTGTGACGGGGGAAGTAGCCCGCAGCTGTGGTGGCACCTGGGAGTGGAGCAAGGTGATCGGGAAGCCCATGGAGAGCTTCCCACTGGACTTCACCGCCATGGAAGACAACATGATGGGGGGGGGCACAAATTTTGCATTTGCCCCTGGGCACATAACACCCTCGCTATGCCACTGGGTTTGGCTCCTCCCACGGAGTCACCGCATTATCCTCCGCCCTGCTAGGTTATGTCCCCAGCTCTGTGGGATGGAAAGGGCATTGGGTTAGAGCAGGGGGACCAAGGCTGCCTGGCTCTGGGGGAGGGAAAGGGCATTGGGTTACTATATGGCAACGTTTGATGAGTGTTTGAATTTTGCGATGTTTAAACTGAAGGGTTTAAAACGGACCGATTTCTTATGAAAACAAAAAATAAAACTGCAGATCTGGAAGAAGGTAGTACACAGGAAACCATGTCAGAAACATTTGAGGTGGGAAACCTGTAGTGAAAAAAACATGCACGAGTGTTGGAAGTGGAAATTCTTCTGAGATAAGCAAAACATGTGTTTACAGTTCCAAATATCTTAAATTCAGGTTTACTACAAATGGAAGTGTACCCCCTTTGGCATTTTGTGTGATTTGCTGTGAGACTTTATCTAACCATTGTATGAAACCATCTCTGTTGAAACAACACCTTAATACAAAGCATCATACATTAAAACATAAATCAACTGAATATTTTACAAGAATATTTGAGGGTATCGATATATTTAGCGCTGCTATGAAAGTGTACACAAAAAGCTCCAACAAGCTTTGCAAGCTTCTTATGAAATCACACAAATGATAGCAAAAACAAAGAAACCACATACCATTGCTGGGAAGCTTGTTATTCTGGCTTCTATCAGAATCGCTGAAATTATGTTTAGTGAAAAAGAAGTTGTCAAAATTTAAAATATCCCACATTCAAATGATCCAATAAGATGAAGAATTGACAAGATGGCAGAAGACATAATAAAACAAATTACTGAAAAAATTATTCAGAAGAAACAGTTCGCTTTACAACTTGACAAATCAACAGATAAATTAACACAAATCAACACAATTAATGGTGTTTGTCAGATACATTGATGATGAAGATGAAAAAGGAATAAGTGAGCAAATATACTGCTGTAAAGAATTCAACACTAAAACAATGTGGGAAGAAATTTTTAACTTGTTAAATGAACAGATTGTGAAACAAGGATTATTATGGGAGTGGTGCATATCTGTGTGTACAGACGGAGCAGCAGCAATGGAAGGTCGATAAAATCGTCTTATTGCTCAATTAAATACTATAAACTCTTCAATAAAGTGGACTTATTGTATCATCACAGAGGAAGCATTGGCTTCAAAAGAGCCAAATAAAGATTTAAACTCTGTGCTAGAGATTGCAGAGAAGACACTTAACCTCATAAAGCCATGGGCTTTAAATTCACATCTTTTTCGATCACTATGCTATGATATTGGATCTGAACATATTACGGTATTACTTCATTTGATGGTTGGCAAGTGGAAGAGTGTTCAACCATCTATTTAAGCCAAAGGCTGAAGTTGCAGTTTTTCTCACAGAAATCAAATCCGAGTTAGTACAATATTTTCAAGACGAATTATGGATTTGCGGATTATCGTACCTTTGTGACATATTTGATAAACTCAATAACTTGAACCTACATATACAAGGTTTTAATACAAATATCTTAATCTTGCATAATAAAGTACAAGCATTCAAGAAAAAGAATAGCATTTTGTAAAAATAATGCTTTATCTGAAAATTTTGTGTCATTTCAATATCTTTCAGAATTTTGGGTGGAAAATGAAATTATTTTGGATGAACATGTCAAAACATCAATAAAGGGACATTTGACAAATTTGGAATTAAATTTTGAACAATGTTTTCTGAGCTTTGAAGACACTGAACACAGGCAGGAGCTTTGGATTTTGAATCCGTTTGATGACAATGCTATTGAGAAAGCAGGGATTTCAAAAGAAATGAAGGAGCAACTTTTTGAGCTTTCTACTGATAGTGTACTAAAGATGAAAGGCATGGGACTTGGCAACGTTGCCATGTTCTGGCAGAAAATGAAAGGTGAATATAAACAACTAAGTAACATTGCTCTCACAGAACTCCTCCCATTCACATCAACCTATTTATCTGAGGTACATTTTCCAGCTATGACTGAATTAAAAACTAAATTAAGAAATCATATGACTCCAGAAAAATGATTTAATTGCAGCCCTCAGCAGTTGGAAACCTAGGTTTGAAAATTTGATTTCAAACAAACAAGCTCAAATTTTGCATTAAATTAATTATAATTTTTCTTGTAATTTTATTGATCACTGTTTATTGATGTTTGTGTAAAATATATACATATGTGTGTAGGTATATGTATGAATAAAAAAAGTGGTCTTATTTTATGTTCATCTATTTTTTTATCCTTTTTGCACAATCATAAGTACGATGGCAAGTTTATTGCCTATAGGCAATGTCTTCCAAGCAAACAGTTACAATTAAGTTGTTTAAACAAATGTGTTGCAACGGAAAAAAAACTGTGTGTGTCTGAAAATTGTAGGTACTGGGGGTACTTAAATATATATATATATATATTGGAAAAAGGGGTACTTTATTAAAAAAGGTTGAGAAATGCTGGTGTAGTTAAACTGTGTAAGGTAGATGAACAACTGGTTAAAAAATTGACTTGAAATGTAGTTATCAATGTTTTTATTTGGAGGCTTATCAATTGGATTCAGCATTATTCAATATTTTCATTAAGGGTATGTCTATACAAGGAAATTATTTCAAAAGAACTTTTCAAAATAATAATGCCCAAAATAACTATTTCAAAATAGCTTGTCCACACAACAAGGAAGCCTCAAAATTAGTCCGAGGCAGGCTCCCTTAGGGCCTGTCTCCACTGGGGAGTTATTTTGAAATAACTCCCCTTATTTTGAAAAAATACATCAGCGTTCCAGTAACTCTTTCTTTTGAGACCAAAAGGATCTGCCTTTCTTGGCTCAAAGGATATGGATAACTAAGGTATTTTTGCTCCCCTTATACATGTTGAACCTCTCTAGTACGACACTCTCTGGTACAGCAAATCTGTGGCCCAGTCAGATTTCCACTTATCATGGGTGTGGCAAAGTTTCCTGTGGTCCCAGAAAGTTTATTTACTGTCACCCTTCCTGGTTCTCAGTGTTCAGTGCTGTTATTTAGTTCTAATTTACCCCTAAGGGCTTATCTAGACTACGCGGAACAGTCGGAAGAGGATTTTCCTCTGGAATTTGCATATCTTCTTCCGATCACACTTTTGAAAGCAGAGCTTTTGAAAGTTAAAGTAGTTTAGATGCAGCTTTTTTGGCAACCCCCCCTTTGTCGAAAAGCCGCTCTTTCTCAAAAAAATAGGTTTTCACGACTTTTCGACAAAGGGGGGAGTTGCCAAAAAAGCCGCATCTAAACTACTTTCACTTTCAAAAGCTCCTCTTTCGAAAGTGCGATCGGAAGTTGGATGTCCACGGAATTTGCATGTCCTCTTTTGACTGTTCCGCATAGTCTAGAGTTGAAGTCTGGAGTTAAAGTCTCTTTGAAGACTTTACCAACCCTGGAACTTTCCCTTGCAACAAACCCCGGTGCCAGCTTTGTCCACATATTTACTCTGCTGACACCATTGTTGGACCTAACCATGCCAATTACAAGATCAAGAACACACATTCCTGTTCATCCAGAAATATAATTTATGCCATCATGTGCCTAAAGTGTCTGTCTGCTATGTACATTGGACAAACTTCTCAGACACTTTGCCAAAGAATCAATGTACACAAAACAGACATAAGACACTCTCTCAGAGAGAAAGCTGTTGCTTGCCATTTCAGCCAGACTGGTCACTCCCTCAATGACCTTAAAACATGCATATTGCTTCAAAAAGACTTTAACTCCAGACTTCAACGAGAAGCTTCAGAATTGTCATTCATGCTTAAATTTGACACTTTATGTATGGGTTTAAACAAAGACTCTAATTATCTCACCCATTACAAAGATAGCTTCCCCAATTATCACCCCTAATGTCATTACCTCACAGAAACTTCCCCTATTATCACCCCTATGTCATTACCTCACAGAAACTAACCTTCCCCCCACACCCCCACTCTGTTCTAAAATTTGATTTGTCAATTTCACATGCGTTCATTTTTTTGATTGTATCACTTTGGTATATATGGTTGTGCCGATTTTCTTCCACATATTGATCTGAGGAAGTGGGTCTGGCCCACGAAAGCTCATCACCTAATAAACCATCTTGTTAGTCTTTAAAGTGCTACATAGTTCTGTCTTTTGTTTCAGCTACACCAGACTAACAGGGCTGCATCTCTATCACCTTTAAACTAAAGGGAGAGAAAAGAACCTGCGAGTAAATAAAATCAGAGTAAAAAAGGAACCTCTTATAAGAAGCACTTATCAGATCTGGGTGAGTGCAAAAATCCTGGAACTGTTTCATACTAAAGAATTAACTTTGGATCAAGGAGAAAATAAAAACGCTGCTCCTTGAAAAACAGAAGTTATGGGTTCTTTATTGCTAGAGTGAGACACAAAGCATTAACAAGGTAGCCATTGGCACTCCACTGAAACTGTTCTTACCAACATCGTCAATCACTTCCTCCTGGCCAAGTCTTACTACTCACTTGTCAGTCTGAGGCTGCTTTTGACACAGCGGCTCATTGACTCCTATGACTTTCATGATTCTGTGTTCTACCTTTTCTCCAAGCTGTTCAGCAATGGCTTCTCTTCTTTCCTCTCTTTTCACAGACTCAATAAACATTCCTTAAGGTTCTCTCCTTGATCCTCCTCAGAGTGTTTCAAGATCAGTCCCCTCTCCCCCCGCTTCATTCAGGCACGCTCAGGCAGTGGTGACAAGAAAGCTCTTGACTTCCCCTCATCCCCTTCTCATGAGCTGAAATTTGAAGCTCTGTTCTCTTCCCTGGTCTGCCCACAAGTGAGTTCTTCTGCTTCCTTTTTTACTCCTCCAGCATGTGCATCAGTTATAATTGTGGTGGGACTGGCTGAGCTCAGAGAAGCTCCTTAACCCCTTGTTTTCCAGTGTGAGGTTTTTATCCGCTATTTGGGGGCATAGATACTTAAATCTTAAGTATAAAAAGAAGCCAAAGAGGTAATTACATTTTTATTATTCAATCAAAACACAAATCTTTAAGGAAGTTGACTAGGTGGCATAAAGCATACCACATTTGTCATTTCACTGATATTTAATAGGCTTACTAATACACTCCAATCATTGCACAAATATGATGCGTCCTAGTTTTCCATAACTTTTCTTCGCAATTAGAAACCCTTTTCAAATATTTGTTAGTGCTAGTGTTAGTACATTTTTCTGTTACAATGCCTATATGATATTCCTGCATTTTAAGATATATTAACCTTAACAATGAATTGATCCTATTCTGGGGATAGTAAATAGACATTATTTTGTTCCAGAATATTTTATCATTCCCAAAACATTTGTTCCATCACACCATGTGCTCTCTCACTTTTTCAGACCTGTTGCCGACTGAATCTATTTTCTATTATCATGCTAGCCCAATAAAGCCTAAAGAGACTGTAATATTCCTGCCCCTTAAATGTAAAGATAAACAAACTCTAGGGGCAAGCATATGATGGCAAGAGGCAGAATGTTCTGAGTCCTGGTGTTGGTAGTGTTAGAGTTCTGCTGTGTATTTAGCTCCCAGAGGACACTGGTAGAAACCACCACGTGATATGTTATAGAACACATTGCAAGATCACCTCTCTTTTATGAAGTTTCCTTGTCAACTCATAACTATATATACATAGATGAATAAAATTTCATCTATGAAAATTGTTCAACAAGTATGTCTGTAGAAGTACAGTAAAAGATGAGTATATATGTATGTGTTTATATATACACAGACACCTTTTACATTACTTCAGACAAGTTTGTTTCTCTCTCTCTCTCTCTCTCTCTGTATATATATATACACACACTCAGTGGTATATAGTATAATATATTATGTAAAATATACATCTGTGTAGATGTTTGTCTATGTATGTCCATAGATCTATACCTAGATGCGTCTTTTACATTAATTCAGCAGACATACTTACAGAAAAAAATATACACACACCAACTATCTGTTGGTTTTCTGGCCCTTGGACTGTATAGCATATAAGACATTGCCCGGGTCACAGACCAAGCCATATCAAGTGACTTACCCTGGAAATTCCTATGATTGCGGTTGAAGGACACAAGAATAATAAAAAAACAACAATAGCAACACTATACCCTGCTGCGTATGTGCATTCATGTGAAAAAAAAGAATGGAGACTGTCTTTTCTGCCCCAGGGTTTGTTATGGAATTTTTCTTTAATTAAGTTGTCTTAACTTGTATTATAAACCTGCAGTGGTGGAATACACAGCCCACCTGTGCACACACAGAAAATCAACTGCTACAGATATGGCGTTGGTTTTATTAAGAGCCTATGAAATACTTAAGCGGAGCATAAGACTTTTCCTTTATAGTCTAGGGGGAAAAAAGAATTGCAGTGCAAGAGATTTAGTAAATCTATTTTGAGGAGCTAATCAAATAAAGCACTTGGTAAAAGGGGACCTTAGTTACTTTTCAAGGACTCAGCTAGAGTTTGGAATGAGAAATGGAAGCCGTAGGGCCTCATAAATCATATCATCAAATCACACATCACCATCTCAGCAAAGCCTTTCCACCAGCAAAAGTCATTCCGGACTCAAAGTCTACATTTCATACTCATCATTTAACATTAGCAGCATTAGTAGTCTAGTTCAATGTTTCTCAACCAGTGGTAGGAGTACCTTCAGGGGTACTCGAGAGAAGTCTGGGGGGGGGGGGTGTGTAAATCAACACAACTGAAATTTGGAGAAAACTGATTTTTGTTTTAAGTTTTACAATGCTTTATTGTTTTTGTACTTTTTACACCTAAAAATTTCATCACCCACCCAGCTACAATTAAATTGTTTAAACAAATGTGTTGCAATGGTAGAAAAAAATGTTGTGTCTGGAAGCTGTAGGTACTGGGGGTACTTATAACTTTTTTTTAAAAAAAAGGGGGTCCTTTTAATTTTTTTAAAGGGGTACTTTATAAAAAAAGGTTGAGAAACACTGATCTAGTTGGAGCCAGGCAGGTAGGTATTTCCCAGTTAATAGCTTCCCCATTCTTTCCTCCAGGGCCTTGGTATTGTCTTTCATAGCACTTTATCTTCATCTTATTTGCCATAACAGCTCCATGGATTAAACTCCTTGCAGGCAGATGGGATAACAAGAAGCACATAAACAGGGGTGCAGGTTATATTCTGAACAATCATACAGCTAACTCCCTCATTCTCCATAACCCTCCCCCCACCCACCTTCAGAGGACTGCCCTGGTCAGTCATGTCAATTGCTTGAATGTGGGCAGCAGCTGTTTCTGCGCTCATGCAGTGACAAGTTCATCTTCATGCTGGGAACCTTTCGAAAGGAATTGCACCAGCTCCACAGCTGTAGCTATGTTAGTTCAATGGGAGGCTTGTAATGGTGAAGAGTATTAGCTATGATATGAAAAAGAGCATGGCCTCTCTCCTGGGGAGCAGCTCTTCAATAGCCTAGTAAAAAGCTGGAAAGGTTGGGGTAGGGGGGGTATGTTTTTTTTCCATAGTTTATGATATCTGCTGTGGCGCTTTCATTTGCAAACTGCAAAGCAGGTGCAGCCTGGAGCCATATGGGTGGGCGCAACTTGTTCAGACAAAGTAGTTTGATTCCAATTTTTCAAACCTGTGAAGCTCAGAAAAACAAGGGTTACATTATCAAAACATGTAATGTAGACCACCCAACTCTAGTTGCAGTATTTTATCTCCCACGGACACATTACATGAAAGACTGGCTAATGGACACTCTCCCACCCTGTCCCTATCAAAGCTGCTCAGACTTTTTGTTACCCATACCTCTCTTACCATTGGCGCACCCTTCCAAGAGACCTGCCCACTTAGGGCAACAGGAGTTCCTTTGAAACTTCTACTTATTCTCCTTGTTAACCCACCAGCTTGTGGTGAAGAGAGCTCATTTCCTTGTGAAAAGCCTTTCTACAGGCTTGTAGTTCTAATGATGAATCTCCTACAGATGAACCATCTGAATTTGCCTGGAGCAGAACGAAACTACAGCTTCGGAGGCAGTGTTGCTTGGTGGATAATGTGCTGGACCAGTACTGAGGAGACTTGGCTTCTCTTCCTGCTCTACCTATGGATTACCAGGTGATTTTGTGTAAATTACTTAACTGCTTTGTGTCTCAGCTCCCCCATCGGTAAAATGGAAATGATACAGGTTGAACCTCCCCGGTCTGGCACTCTCGGGATCTGACCGGTCCCAAAGTTTGATGGACCAGGGGATGTCAATTCTGCCCCTCTACTGAGGCACTCCCACAGTCTGTAAGCAGATCCAAATGGGCTCCCCACCCGGCAGCCAGGCTCCCCTGACCTTGGGCAGGTGGGCTTCTGGCTCCATGGCCTGCTCCAGGGCTTCCAGGACTCCTGGCTCTGCTCCCTGCAGGTGGGCTCTCTGGTCCAACAACATCTGTAGCCCAGCAGGACCACAGATGTTGTTGGACCAAAAAGTCTCAGACCAGAGAGGTTCTACCTGTATCACAAACCCTCCTTTGAGTTCTATAGCCGAGTAGTGATGAAAATTTAAGTGGAGAATTTGGTACAATGTATTACAGCATGTCTAGTTAAAGCGCTGTGGATTTTCACTTCAACTTGCCACACACAAACTGTTCACTTAGATCTTCCCTTAGATATGTTTTAAAAATCTTATAAAGTAACAGTCTTCTACTATATTTGTATATCTTTTTAACAAAACTTCATAATGTTATAAACATGACAGATCATGCTGGGGAAAACGTTAATACAAGAAATTTATTTTACAACAGTAGCCCGTTTTCTTTACAAATTGACTTCATTTTGGAAAGCTTTCTTCATTATTAAAACTATTCAATGAATGAGTTCATGTAGACATATGTCATCCTGTGGATTGTTTGTGAACTAATAGTAATAATGAAATAATTGATTAGAGTTCTTGGAATTTGTAATTTACCACCTACACTGTGTAAATGGTCAGCTGTCATTGTATCCACCTCCTGATGATTCAAGTCCAGAAAGAACTTTCAGGATGGCTTTGGGAACAGTTCTGCTGCAAATTCCTCTCTGCCTGCACAAAACCTCTTCTATGAATACTCATAAAAAGCAAAGAAACAGCATAATCACAAATATTACTGATATGAATGTGTGGGGAGTTGGTGTGTAGAAAACACATTCCTTCTCTTTTTTAGCAATGACTGACTGCCAGCATCTTGACTAGAAGTAGCCAATATGGAGTTTCTATGGCCTGTATCTTCATATCAGGGCCAGCTGAGGCTCCGAACATGGGGGTATTCAGATGTGCAAATGCTAGCTGTATATGGAAATATGATGTAGTACAAGTTCTGTAGAAGGGTCACAAATCCAAATTAATGAAGGTATATGGAGAAATATTACCATATGAGAGACATGCGATGTATAGTTGAAAAGCACTATGTAAGAGCCAATTATTATGAGAGATTTTAAAAAGAATTATTCTTGTTTTTTAAAAAATTATACTGTAGGGACACAGCAGTACTCTAAAACAGTTGTCTTTCTCTCTCACACAAAACAACAATAAGTAATAACTGTACTTACTGTGTGTCCTCTTTAACAACTTGAATTTTCCCGTTGCCACCTGTTAACATTTAGCTCATTAAGTATTTATGAAATATATATGTATTTCATAAATTATATATAGATATATGTGCCTTGGCTACAACCATTTTAAAAAAAATGACACGACACTTTTAACATGGAGGCAACTGATTAGGAAAAAAGAGTGTTTCCTGGAGAAAGTATTGTTACCGTAACAGTGTCCTTAACATCAAGAAAATTCAATTCCATCATAATAAAAGTGTTTGATTTACTTTCACTCTTGCTTCACTCTAAATAATCAAAAGCTTCAGGGGAGTAGCCGAGTTAGTCTGTAACTGGAAAAACTAAAAAAAAAAAAAGAATAGTCTAGCAGCACCTCAAAGACTAACAAAACATGTAGATGGTATGTGAGCTTTCGTGGGTACAACTGACTTCTTCAGATGAATGGAGTATGAAAAGTCCAGTTCCAAAATAAATGGGGGGGGGCGGAGAAGGAAGGGGAAAAATAGTGATTTAGAGCGTTCATCTTACATGAAGTTGTTTTGCACCTTCTCTATCAGCTTCATGTCATATCAGCTTTCTTCTTCAACTGTGACAAGAGGTTCATCTACACTGCACCTTTAGCTTAAAATAAGCTTTGCAAGCTGAGCTACACAAATTGTGTACCTTATTTTGAGTTAATTTTGAAATAGTTTATTGTGAAATTTGGGCACTGTTTATACAGTGCCAAATTTTGAAATCGAGAGCTGTTCCAAAATGTCCCTTAATCCTCATGGAACAAGGTTTACAAGGACATCGGAATAGCACGCCCATTATTTTGAAAGCTATTTCGAAATAACAGGTGCACGGAAAATGCTATTTCTGAGTACTGAAAGTATTCTGAAATAGCGCCGCTCTCTAGCTGCACCCTTCAGACTTAGAGTGTATCTACACTGCGGTAGTATAAACCAAGGGGTATGATTTCTAATGAACACTAATGTTGTTTCATGTGAATTGGTCCAGGCAGACCATGCTACAGCACACTAAAAGTTCTGCAGTGCATATTAACAAAGCACACTTTTAACAAAGTACTATGGTTGAAGCACAGTAGGGAACTTTTTGTGCACACCTGCAGGCTGTTGGTGATATCATAACCTTGGGTCACAGACAGTGAGTGAGTTTAGACAGACAGGCCAGCAGAATAGTTACACTGAGATAACTGGTTGCAGCCTACTCTTTGCATGATATGAGTATTGGATAGCTAGATTCCTCCTTTTATTGACTTGCTTAAGTAATGCCTACAGCTGCTGTTCAAAACAAAGGTGAAGTGCTGAAGGACATAGATAAGAGGAAGTTAAATAAAATACACAGAAAGTATGGACAGAAAGTCCCTATATTGGGAAAAACAGGAAAGGCTCTACATTGTATGGTATAACCTGAGTAAATAAACCAACTGAAAAAGGCAGGATGACATGAAATAGCATGGACAGGAATCACTATGTAAAGTGAAGCTTGAACATGTGTATTCTATGGCTTATGTATGACAGTGCTAAATGTTGATTAGATGATCATATAATGCAGAAAAGTATGACTGATGTGTAAAGTCATAACTGGAGACTTACAAGAACAATCCATCATGACCCATCTGTGCCCTATGAAAAGGTAATTAATCAATATATTTTTCTATACACCTGTCACTCATTGCTTCCAGAGTAATTGTATAATGCAAGGCTATGATTTTGGTTCAAATACAAATTTGAATGAATAAACCTACGCGTCTCAGCCCTGACCTTGTGGTGTTCCTCACCCAACAGGACCAGTTATTTGACAACATGGTAGTGTATGTTAGAAATAACACACCCCTAGGGTGCAGTGTCACACTGTGTAGACAAACTTGCATTACCAGTCATCACCATGAACCTATAAATCAGTTGTACTCCAGTCTATTTCCTTTTCTCAATCTACAACTCATCAAAAGTGTTCCTATTTTTTTTCTTTCCACTGGGGCCATGAGTCAATCATAAATGTTTATAGGCAATCCTAACAAACTGGAAAGCAATATCTTTTTCATAAACCTCTTCTGACCATTTGAGCAAACAAGTGGAGTTCAGACTGTTAAACTGAGCCTGGAGATGCGTGTTCATCTCTGGTACTTTATATTTTCATAATTCTAGCTGAGGATCTATAAATAGCCTTTGAGGAGCATAAATGTTTTGGCATAATGGGATTGATGTTTAATATGGGGAATGACTTCCTTTCCCTTAGGATCTCAATTAAAATGTTTAGACAAAATTAAAGCTGCATCCTAGAAAGATGCTGTGATGAGCTCAATATTTAAATAAACTCCAAATGTCTGACAGCAAATGGCTCCCTGCATTCAAGCTCTAAAAAGGGAGATAACACAATTGCTTCTTATTTACAACATATGCTGATAACATGACAAAATATGGGCAGTTAAACAACAACATTATGGAAGCTTATAGAAAAGTGTAATTTTTGAAAGAGATTGACATTTTCCTCATTTGAAAAACAAATTAGTAGCTGTCTGAGGCAAGTTTGGGGCAGGTTTTCATTATTAACTGGCATCACACTATTAGCTGACTGGTTTTGGTGAGAGAGATTTTCAGGCACAGAGCAATTTGATAACTATTGCTGTCCATCAGCCTATCACTGTGAAAAACACATTTTAATCACAATGTCTTCTGTGCTAGGAGTAGATTCTTGGTTCCAGCTGAGATGTTTTTTGTGCATAACTCAAGAAAGGGGCAAAGATAGCTGTATGTCACCTTTACATGTACCTCCAACTAACCTGAGTGACCTCCAATCTGTTTCTCACTCAGCCCTTGGCTAACGTTAAAGCAACATAGGGCAGCTCTAATTTGTGTCTGGGTGCAAAGCTGCCAAAAGGTATATTCTGTATGCGGTTTGGTTTTAGCCATTTCAGTTCTAGGAAATTAGACAGACAAGGTTGGTGAGGTAGTATCTTTTATTAGATCAACTTCTAATAAGAAGTTGTGGGGGGGTTAGGAGTGACAAGTTTGGATGCCTAGCTAGACTGATTGCAGGATTGGGGCCTTAATAAACAAATCATGAAACAAAAAAAAAAGAACATAAGAATGGCCATACTAGGTCAGACCAAAGGTCAATCTAGCTCAGTAACCTGTCTGCTGACAGTAGCCAATACCAGATGCCCCAGAGAAAGGGATCACAACAGGCAATGCTCATGTGATCCCTCCCCTGTCACCCACTTCCAGAGAAACAGAGGCAAGGGAAACCATTCTGACCCATGCTGGCTAATAGCCATTGATGGACCTAACCTCCATGAATCTATCTAGCTCTTTTTTGAACCCTGTTAACGTTCTAGTCTTCACCGCATCCTCTGGCAAGTAGTTCCACAGGTTGACTGTGTGCTGAGTGAAAAAAAAACTTCCTTTTTTTTTGTTTTAAACCTGCTGCCTATTAATTTCATTTGGTGACCCCTAGTTCTTTTATTGTGGGAATAAGTGAATAACTTTTCCTTATTCACTTTTTCCATACCAGTCATGATTTTATAGACCTCTATAATATGCCCCTGAGTCTCCTCTTTTCTAAGCTGAAAAGTCCAAGTATTTTTAATCTCTCTTCATATGGGACCTGTTCCAAACCCCTAATCATTTTTGTTGCCCTTTTCTGAACCTTTTCCAATGCCAATATATCTTTTTTGAGATGAGGCAAAATGACTTACCACAAAATGATTTACCACAACACAAAGAGCAACCAGCACTCAGATTATCTCCAGCAGCCAGAATAGCCCTTTAGGGAGACAAGTTGAATGAGTCACTACTTGCTCCTCTCACCAACAGAAGTCGGTCTAGTACAAGGTATTACTGCACCCATTTCTCTCCCAAAAGGGCTATTCTGACAGCTGGAGATTGTCTCAGTGCCAGGATGCTGTGGCCAGAATGTGCATGTTTCTATTGGTTTAGTAAGTAGTTATCTAAGTCATGTTGTCACAGGTTTGTTCCATGGTATAACTATTAAACTCTGAATCCTGGAATAAGGTCTAAAGAGGCATCAATAAAATAAAATAAAATAACCTCACTTCAGGTTTTTTTTTATTTTAACATGGCTGCACTCAACTCCTTGCAGAATTGAGATTTAAAAGATTTTTTTTTAAAGGACAATGAGGAAAGGAGAATATAGACAAATCAATACCAAACATAAGACAGTGAATTTTCTGAAACAATCATTTGCACTAAAATGGATTAAATGTTTTGATTTCATTAATAGTGAATGATCACCCAAATCCTCAGCATGAAAAAAATAACAGGCTCTCTCTAACCATTATAAACACAATTTTTGAGAATAAATATCCAAGTTGTTTTACAAAAAATCAAAAACAAAAAACCCACTATCTCTAGTCTCGAGCAGCAACCTGGAAAGTGATCAGTGGGCTCATAATGCTCAATGTAACACATCAAACCTATTAATTCTCTTTCATTACATCTTCTAAAGGGCAACATCTTAAACTACGATATGAAGACATTTTTATCTTTTCTTTATTTTATTAGAATTATGTAAATCTCCTACTTTGGAACAGGCCTTTAAAATGATGGTTGGTATAAAGCAAGACTAAACCTCTCCCAGAAAAAGACCAATAAAAGGTGACAATGACTTCAGAGAGCTGCACATCCCTGGGCGGAACAGTTTTATGATGCACTAAAAGACACTGAAGAATTTCCAAGACCTACCTACCCTCAGTGACTGAAAACTTCCACTCAACAAATAAAACCTTCATTAAAAGACATGCACATACTTTATAAGTGCATATTATGGAAACTAGAGTTCATATAAATAAAAGATGATAAAATGCCATTCATAAAACCTAAGTAATCTGTTCGAAACCTCAACTTTAATGACATTTTATTTGCGATATGTTTTAAATATTGAATTCTTTAGGAAGGCTCTTCAAATGAATCTGTGTGAACATCCTAAGATCTACATATCATTGCTTGTATTTAGATGGTACCATGGAAACCAGCAACTTTTCTAATTTCAAAATATCATTCTTGTTACCAGAACATACTAGAACTTCTATGAATGTAATGAAATGATGCATGCATGCTGTTACATATATAATTTAGCACATTAAATAAACTGGTAAGCTGTTAAAATGCATGAAGAATGGGATGGGGAATAATATGGACAATACTATAATGCATTTGTATAAACTGATGGTGTAGACTCATCTTGAAATCCTTTTGCAATAGGGGGTCACCCCATCTGAAAAGGTATATGGCAGAACTAGATATATTGCATCCAAAAAATGAGACTGATGATTACACTTTTCACAAAGGGTAGTTATGCATTTTAAAATATCCTTTCTGAGGAAAGGAAGCAATGAAGTGAATTCAGACACTAAAGCATGAACAGGATTCTTTTACAATGTAGTTATGTAGTAGTAACATATTTCTGTATATATATTTAATATCTATTTCATATGTATATATATATATTTATGTATATTTATGTAGTTGTAACATTTTTATTGTTTGACACCCTTGTTTGTAACTATTGGCTTATGCACATTTTTCTGGTACTCGTAATAAATTTCTTCTTGAATAATTTCATTCAAATACTCCCAGTTTAAACGCTAATCACTATAAATAATTGATCTCCTTCTTTGAGAGTCTCTTGCTTTAAAATAATTCTTGCCGGTAGCGTACGCTCCTTAGTCATTGTTCAGTCAGACGTCCAAATTGGAAGTGGCTACACAAAAGGAGTATAAATTAAGTTCACAAAAGTAAGTTCCAGACTTGGATTCCAAGATGAGAATTAGTGATGCAGAATGTGCAAAATTTGACTGGTTCAAAGCCAGGCAGTGATTCAACTACTTTTTCTTACACTTGCCTGCTAGTCACTTTATGTTAACTTAAACCAAAAATAAATTGCTGAATTAGGACTGTTCCCATGAGACAACCTTGACTGCACACCAAATTTCCAATATACCCTCAATTTTCCATCAATGAAAGACCCAAGGAATGAATCTAGCCCTGTGGTTTTAACTAATGAATTCCACAGCGGTGCAATTTACACCACTTTGGCATTTGATCTGTTCTCTAATTTACACTAAAGTGCAAAATTACATTCCTCTGTGTGTCACTCATGAATGTAGCCAACTGGATTGAAGAAAAGCCTTGTGTAGGTGGGTGCTCCCATAGAAATCTTGAGGTCAAATTCTGTGCCTCTATAAAAAATGGAAAAGTTTGATTAGTAAATTGATTGCAAAGAATAAAAATAGTTTCACTTGTCCTTATTCGGGATTCATTAGCAGGGAGAGGACATCATTCTGGTGAAAGGCACTAAGGATTCAGAGGGTGTGTCTACACAGCAAAGTTATTTTGGAATAATGGCTGTTAGTGTGAAATAACTATGCGAGTGTCTACTCAGCAATTCCATTATTTTGAAATAATTTTGAAATAAAGGACGGCTTATTCCAACTTCAGTAAACCTCATTCTACAAAGAATAACGCCTATTTTGAAATAGCTATTTCTAAATAAGACAAGTGTAGACGCTCCACTTCTGCTATTTCAAAATAGCTCCTCACCAGGGCCATTCTAAGTTATTCTAAATTGAGATAGCATGCCTACATTAGGGAAGCCTGACTCGGACTAATTTTGAGGCTTCCCTGCAGTGTAGACGTTCTATTTCAAAGTAAGCTATTTTGGAATAACTATTCTGGAATAGCTTATTCTGAAATAACTGTGTAGTGTAGATGTAGCCAGAAGGAACTCTGGGTTCCATTCCTGGTGCTTCCATATAGATTTTCCCCATAATCTTAGAGGACTAGTTAATCTGCCAGTGTCAGTAATATTCCTCTTGTCTAACCAGACTCGTAGTTTTCCTCCACCTTTATGTGAACAGTTTCTAGCACAAGGGGATTTGATTTTGGGTGATGCTTTCAGGCATCACTGCAATACAAATACAACTATGGAAAATAACCCCAAGTGTAATTTACACAAGGATATGGAAGTACAGATGGATATGCAGGAAGAGTGGGCTGCGGTATTTTATAACCTCCTGTGAGTTGCCTTTCCTGTTACACTCCCCCCCTTCCACTGCCTCAGCCCATAAATTATATTCAGAGATCTGTACATCCACTGAATGTCAAGTCTCTAGCCACCTTCACTATTAAGTATATCAGGTGTTTGGGGAACAGTAATAGCAACATTCATAGACTATAATAGCAACATTTAGAGGTATTTGTCTTTTCAGAGATTTCTGACAGCTATTACTAGTTCATTAGCCTTCAGTGGGAAGAAACATTCAGTAAAGAAATGAACTCCATTTAAAAGCTGGGGAGCTAAATAGGGCTTTTCAACTCAGCCTGCTAATTACCTAGAGTGCTGTACACACACATTCTGAAACTCACCCATTCTTTCAAAGTAAAAAATTATTTTTTAAAAGCCTGGTCTTAAAACTCTAACAACAGATACACAAGAATTGGTTCTCTTTGTCCGACTGTCAGTGGCTACAATTATCTGAAAGTTCACGCAAATCGAGGATAATCAGAGTTACATTATTTCACAATAGCCTAAGAATTGTAGAGAGCATTTTTTAAGTTCAAATGATTATTACCTTCCCTTTCTGTGGTATCTCCTCATTAACTTCAAAAGAAACTCAGGACACAAAAACACAGGCTATAGTTTAAGAACTAAATGTTAATTTTAAAAATTAGAGGAGAAGATAACTGAACAAAAAGAAAAGAGAGGAGATGGACACTTGCCATCGTTCCACAAAGTATTCTGGAATCAAACAGCATATTGCAGATAAGCAAATGAAAATCAGAGACCATACCAGATCAGGTTGTAGTGACCAGTGTCATACTGCTGTTTCCAGAGGGCCAGGCAGATTGGCAGTTTGTTTAAGGAGATAAAATGTAACATATACTTACACTATAAGCTGTTTGTGGCTGACAAGAACTTTGTAAGAAAGGTGTGTCACATCTAGTAGAGTGGTGGCCATGATACTGTCTAGGAGTTGTAGGTGCTACCCTCAAATCCAGAATGTAACAAATATATTTATATTTAAATCCCATTAAAGTTTTAATACAACTAAATTTTGCATCCAATGTTTGTTGGTGGCTAGGGATGTGAGGTGAGAACCATTCGTTAGCTGATGTGGATAAAAGATTTCTTGTTCTTCATTTCACTAGAATCCAGGTTGGATTTGCTTGGACATTGGTTCCTGCAGCTGGTGTTTTGACCATGCCTGAGGTAGACAAATAAAACTGCAACATTATGACATGTTCATAAACAACATGCTGTTGTAGGTTCCTCCTGTAAAGATGCTGTCGAAAAACTTGGTTCTTTTTCTAATTGATCACAGGAAGTGCATCTCTGAGAAGTGGCGAGAGCTGGGATCGATGGCAAGCTAGTTTAATGCAGCTCTTAACAACAACCTGCAGAGATTAGGAAGTTGTCAGAAAGATAACAGTGGAGGTTTATGGATTGCTTTTCTGAAGCCATTCTGAGGTCTCGCTGTTGCTTTATGTTACTATGTTTGCGTTTGCTTGCTTGTGCAATATATGTACTTTTTATATATGCATATCGAGTACAGATGCACTCAGATATGATGAGCATGCTATAAATACCTGGATGCAGGCCTGACTGACAGACCCAGACCGACAAGATAGGTAATTAGACTCTCTCTGAGAGAGGGGCTGTCAGAGGGGAAGTTTGAGTTATGGCTATGATTTTCCTGTCACCAGAGTTGCAGCAGAGTACAATGAGCCTAATTCATCTGGTATAATGTCACTAAATCAATGGAGTAGCATTATGAACAAATGAGTCCCATTGTGTTTTGAAACGGGGACTCAGGTGCTACAGCATAGGATGTCGTGAAGTGTTCCTACTCTCTTAAAAGGTGGGTCAGATCCCAGTGGAGGGGCTCCATTACACAGACAGGAGTAAATGTGCACCTCTCTTTTCAAAGTATCACTGTAGAAGGAGGTGGCCTAACATGTGCAAAACACAGCAAGGGAAATACCAACCTTCTAGACCCTATGCACAGTCAAATCTTCAGCTGGGGTAAATCAGAGTAGCACCATTGATTTCAATCGAACTATGCTGATTTACACCAGCTGAGGATCCATCCCTCTCTCTTTGGAATAAAAATATCAAGCCATTAAACTTTTCAGAGCAGCTACATAGAGCATTTAACAAAACAGCCTTTTATTTTCTATAGGCATTCTTTGCTGTAACATAAAGGACATCTTTTAGCTAAACTGAAACAAACTGGGCTGTCCCACTGTAATCAGCCCTGAAGATCATGTTATTTGTCACTTTCCATTCAGAAGAAGGTAAAAGGGAAATACCGGAATAGATATTATTCGGAAAGAAACAGGGTACTAGTCAGCATGGAACAGAAACACGGGACTAGTTCTGGAATAGGCTAGGCATAAGGGTGCTCACTGAAACAGGCACAAACCAAGGCAACAAAACCAGCTGAACAATCCAATTTTTTACGAAATTTATAATAAGAACTATTTCCCTAAACCAGTGTTTCCCAATTTTATTTGGCCATGGAACCCTTTTGAACTCGAAAGAATTTTGTGGAACCCCTGATTGACTGCATGCACAGTGCTGAGTAGTGACATCATCGTCCCCACTCTCTGGCTAAGTTGGCATTACACAGGACACTTATCGTGGCAAACACAAATGAAAATTGTTTTCAATAAAATTTATAAATGAATGAAAATTCCATTCCATTACAATAATTCAGGTTGTAATGGAATTTTTTTGCAGAAGCCTTATTTTCACGTCATGGAACCCCGGGGTTCCACGGAACACCATTTGGGAAACACTGCCCTAAACCATTGCAATACATTTTAGTGTAAATTGTATTTAAAAAAGTGCGGGTGCTTAAAGAAAATAAAGCCTAATATACTAGACACATTATATCGGGCACAGCCCAAAGGTGTAACTCAGTGTTTTTCAAAGTGGTCCATGAAACCACTCTGAAAAACCCGCTAACTGTCCACTCTGGTGTTTTTATTTACTGGATCCATACACAGTTTGCAACCAAGAAAAGCTGTGGGAAGCGGCGTGGACCAGGCCACCATTTCCCGCGGCTCCCCGTGGCTGCAAACGGTGAACTGGAGCCAATGGACCCAGGAGGCTCCAGGGCTGCAGAGTTGGAAAATAAACATGCTGGAGCAGCCAGTTAACAGGTTTCTCAGAGTGGTTTCACAGACCACTTTGAGAAACACTGGTGTAACTACACCTTTTTTTCCAAATCTGCAGAGAACATGTCATCATCTCTGTAAATAGGCGGCAAGGACAAAAGAGGGGCAAAGACAACTGAGTTTTTCACAGGCTTTGGGCAATGTACAAGGTGATGATCTGAAACTGAACCCCAGATATTTAGCAGGCAAAGTGGGTTGATTTGATTTCTTACCTACCATAAAGTTTTGGGCAGCATTGCATTGCCTGCAGCATAAGGTTAGTGGTTTTCACTGATAGGTTGAATTGGAAGGATTTTTATTGTTATACCAGCTTGTTTTTAAAGGACACATTGGTTAATGAGCAACCTATATGAGAGATGGCCAATATGCCATCAGAACCTGTTGTTTACTTGTTTGTTAGTTATTATAATGGTTCGAGCACTTGGTGCCACGGCACCTCTTGCTGGTCTCACTGGGAATTAGCTCTGATCCTCAGAAGGGCACCCTTTTCTGGCTGGTGTCTTGCCCATTGTCACTTCACTCTGCTGTCTCTCTTTGGACCCACATTGCTCTTAGGATTGTGGCATCCTTTTCAGGAGGCTCCCCTCCAGTAATGTCTAGTAGTCTGGTCTCTTGCCCCCTTCTAGAGTGGTATCAGCAATCCTCCATCGTACACCTGCCACTGTGACCAACTGCAGCCAACGTCTAGCCCCTCACCACAGGGGTAAGCTGCAGTCTGTATAGACTACACTCCATAAAGGCTAGGTGCAGTGCAAGGGAAATGGGTGAGAAGGGCCGGCGGGGAGTGACCCAGGTCTGTTTACTACTCTGGGTCCCAAATCAAGGGCCCTCTGGCAGCAGCCTTTTCCTGCCCTTCTTCTCCTTCTTCTTCCTGCCTTTCCTGCTCCTATTCCCTGGACCACTTCCTTATGATCCTTGCACCTTCTTGGCCCACAAAGCCACAGGCTGTATCCAGCTCCCTTGAGCCAGCCAGCACTGCTCTCTCCAGGTGTTCCTATTCCCTTCCTGGCCAGAGCAAACATGAGCTCCTCTCAGCACTGCAGCCTTTTATAAGTGCCAGTCTGGCCCTGATTGGCTGATTGCTCCCCACCCTAATTGGCCAGGTGGTGCAAACCTCCTTTGTCTTGTCTGTAACCCTCTCCCTGCTGAAGTGGGTACGGTGCCTTACTTGTATGCTGGTTATCATTAATGTTTTTCAGAGGAAGTATGTGATGGAACAAGCACTCTGGTGCTTTAGAGGGTCTGACTAGTGTCCTAACCATTGGACAATCATTCCACTTTAGCTAACATTTGTTTTGTCACACACAGTGGCTAACATAAGGCTTGTGAGTATTAAAAACATACATAAATAATTTGGATGTTTAACCTCCTTGATCTGAATGGTGTTCTGAGAAGAGATTCTTCCTTAACGTATTTCAGAATTTTTGGCTCTGGCCATTAGTGGGGAGTTCAAACATGTGCACAAATACATAGTCATTTTGGCTTAACTCTGCCTCTTACTAATGAATGGTTCAGAAATTGTATGTGATCTGTATATAATGAGCTAGGAGCACTATACTTTCCAGTATGAAATTTCCCAAAATGTTACAGACATTTTCTCTTATGAAGAGCCATGGTGGTGATCCAAACTCTTTTAGTGAAGGATTAGTCTAGAAATAGAGGGAGAAAATGAAGGTCAGACAAATTACATATGAAAGAGAGAAAGAGAGGAACAGGAACTCTTTGGGTGAGTCTAGACTACATGGCTCCGTCGACGGAGCCATGTAGATGAGTTTACTAGACATAGCAAAATGAAGCGGCGATTTAAATAATCTCTGCTTCATTTACATCAAAATGGCTGCCGCGCTGTGCCAATCAGCTGATTGTCGGTACAGCGCGATAGTGTAGACGGGGATCAGCCGACCCCAGAATGCTTTGTTGTCAGATCCTTTATGCCTCGTGAAATGAGGCTTACAGGATCTGACGACAAAGGGTTCTGGCACAACTTAGTTCTGTTTAAATAAGGGGCTAATTACATCCTAATATCCAAAATGTGCATAAATAGAGTTTGTCCTGCAAAATATTGGAAATGGAGGGCTTGCCCAGAGAGGCCCTTTCTTTCCCAACTTTTGAGTGGAGGTGTTAGGCACAAAAAATTCTGTCTTCCTAGATACAATTAATGGAGTTCTTTGAGATGTGTGTCCCTATGGATATTTCTCTATCCATTCTCCTTCCCCTTTGCTTTGGAGTTTTCTCTGGGGACTTTGTGGTACAGAAGAAACTGAGGTGGCCATTAGCTCAAACCCAAATGGAGGAGAGGAGGAGAAGACATCATAAGGCATCTGACATCAGAAGGCATCTAAGTACTAAATTCAAATGCCCAATAGGATTGGGCTCCTTAAATTGGGTGAAAAGGTTTCCCCGGTACTCTGAGAAACCTAACAATTGCAGGACAAGTGAAGGCTGAGAATCTCTCAAATTGGGGAATCAAAGGCTGTTACAGCTTCCAGATGAACTATTTGACAGAGCTCATAGATTATTCTGCATTCTTTTAGAGCTAAGGGACTATCAAGGACAACCAGGAGGAAAGAGTAAGCAAATGGAACACTTCTTCGAACACCCTAAAGGCTGAACCTTGTCCATCTGTGGAGGTATGTGTATACCATGGAATCTTTCATATTGTTCAATGAAAGTAGTTGTGCCTCAGAGCAACTTGATTTTACTTCTGTGAACGATCAAGGAGTCAAGCTTTGAGAAGAAATATCTTCCAAATGTCATGGAGGGTATGACCAGCATCCTTAAGATGAGGCATGGATGAGAGACTGATCTCCTGACAATCTGCCAGGTGAATCAGGTAATGATACTACCTTATCTATCTGGGCCACCGGAACAGGGGAGACATATATGAAAGAGAGAGAACATAGTCCATTCCTTGAACAAAAATATTTAACACTATGACTGACAGGAAATGCAAGGGTCAGGAAGATTTGATTGAGAATCCAACTCCCATTTATAGCACTGGGAGAAGTACCAGCTGAGGTAGTCGGCTAACCTGTTTTGTATTCCCAGAGGAGAAACTGCTAAAATAAACATGCAATTGGCCATGAACTAGTTCCAGAGCTTTAAGGCTTTGGCACAAGGGGAAGGCCATCTGGCCCCTCCTTGTTGATTGATAAAGAGTATACTATCTATGTCATGTTGAGGTGCAATTCAAATTGACTACAAACAAAGGCCTAATAACCAGATGACCTGGAATTCTGTAACAAAACAGAGATGATCTGGTTATACAAAGGTACAACATTTTTGCACTTTGAGTAAAATAAAATTCCTCTGACAAGTTAGTGTTTGCAGAATATAGGTTCACACTAAAGAATAAAAAAGTGTGTTCTCCAAAATTCCCCGTCTGATAGATTAAAGGGGAGGAGGAGAATATACTTATGAAAACATAGTAATGTATTGCATTACAGCCAAGGACTGCTAGTAAGATTAAAAACCTGTGTTGGTTATATTTTTAATACATTTTAACTATGTATAGTCATTAAGTATATATAAGGTAATACATAGGCCAAGGTTTTGCTTTGCATGAGTGTATTTTTTGTTAATGTCATTTTGATATAATTTGCAGATTTGTTTAAAGTGATATTTTTGGCAAAGTAAGTAGTGTGTCATGCTGGAAGATGTAAGTAAGAGGAACAAACATATACAAACAAAAAATTCTCACTCCTCCCCAGGAAACTTAGAAACAGGGAGATATAGGGCAACATGACCCAGCAACTGTAAATTAAGCAGGAAAAATTATAGTCATTATGTGACTAATGCTTGCACATGAATAAGATACAGGTTACTTAAAATTCAACATATAGCATGTTGAATGATGATTGGAGAAAAAATAGATTATGGAGACTGTAAAGTATATGTCTACAGTGGAATAAAAGACCTGCAGCACTTTCAGACTGAAGCCAGGGACTCCACAAAGGGAGAGCATCCAGAGCTTGGGTTCCAGCCTGAGCACGCACACAATAATTTTACAGTCTTACCACCCAATTCCTGAGAGTCTGTGTCAGCTGGCCTGGGCGATCCAAGCGGTGTTGAATTGCTGGGAGGACATAGCCTAAGAATACATATAAAAAGGGGCCCAAAAGTGCAGAAACATCAGATCAGAAGCTAAAGAACAAGACTGAAGGACCAGACCAGGAGATCAGGGGAGGTGATAATCAAAATGAAAGAAGGAAGGACTTCTTGGTACCCCATTTATGAATATGTCTAGCATGTTATTATGTGTCTGACCTAAACCTATCTCTATGCACTATAAGTAACAATAATGCTGTCTGAAAGACTCAGAGGGGCAGCCGTGTTAGTCTGTAACTTAAAAAAAAACCTTAAAAGACAACGAGTAGTCCTGTAGTACCCTAGAGACTAACCAAAAATATATATATGTATATAGATAGTACCATGAGCTTTTGTGGGATGTTATCTGAAGAAGTGGGTTGTGCCCACAAAAGCTCATGATATTATTAATTCTGTCTGAAACTCTATTGAATAAAAACTGATTAAGCCTAACATGGGTGGACTTGTGACTCAGTTTCCAATTTACACTCTCATCCGTTGTCTTTCAGAAACTTTATTAATCTGTTTCTAATTAAATGCAGAAAGTGGAGAGACACATTGCTGGTTGCCCTTAACTTAAATAGGTACACGTAAACATGTAGCCAAGTCTTTTGGGCAGAACATTTTCCATATGAAGTGTGAGTCAGTTACAGCCCCAGCCCATCAGAGATGCCTCAAAAGAACAGTAGTAAAACTCGGGCCTTTGAGAATGTAGAAGAGGCCAGTTATGCTGTATAGACACAAATGTTTAATTATTTAAAGCCTTTTGTATCTCAATAATGCCAAAGATTTCTTTACTCCATAAAGGACAACTAATCGCGAGCTTTGGTCCACTGTGCACTCTGTCTGATGTACTAGTGCAGGGTTACTCAACACATGGCCCATGGGCCACATGCGGCCTGCAGCCTGTTTGTTTGCAGCACACGGTGTGGTTTGGGCTTAAGTAGGGCTCAACACATGGCCTGCGGGTGAGATCCCTTAAACATGGCCTCCACTGGGAACACACTCTACAATGGCAAGTCAATATAATGGTCTTCTGTTGATATGTGTTTTAGTAGTTAAATTCCTGGACTGTCATTGTTTAGTAAAAGTGCTGTCATATGGGTGGAAATCGGGTAACTATTGCATTTAATTAATATCAGCAGAACTGACTTAAATGGGGCCTGCATGTTGTGTAGTCTTGTCTTAATCTTTGTATTCATGCCTGTCAGTGTGAAAGAAGCTATTTGCATATATTTGCTTATATATTTGCATGTACTTGCAACCACACTTAAGTTGCGGCCCTCAGCATGTGCTAGGTGTATCATTGTAGCCCCCAGGGCTTCCAAAGTTGAGTAGCCCTGTACTAGTGAAACATCCTTGCAGAACCTTGAGACTTATCCAAATACCACCAAAGTCAGTGTGAAGACTCTTAGGGCACATCCACACAGCAGGGCGAAAGCTGAAATAAGCTATACAACTTGAGCTACGTCAATTGTGTAGCGTAAGTTGAAATAGCTTATTTCAGCTTTTGGCGCTGTCTACACAGCAGGAAGTCCAAGGAAGAGCTATTGAGCTATGTCAATTGCATATCTTATTTCAAAATAGCTTCTTTCGAAATTGGGAGTATCTACACAGCACTCATTTTGAAACAGAGCACTCTTCCCTTTCTCATAAAATGACGGTTACAGGAGTTGGAGTAAGAAGTCCTCCAGCTAGACATTATTTCGGCATTATGTTGAAATAACTGGTTGTAGTGTAGACGTGGACTAAGTTTTTTCAGAATAACAACAGTTATTTCTGAGTAACACTGCTGTGTAGACGTACCCTTAGTGACCCATGTGGATGCTACATAATAATAATAATAACCTTGATTCCACAAGGAACCTGTCCAGTTCTCACAGAATTTCTCTGAATGACACTCAAGAAATGCAGAACAGCACCCACTTTTGAAGAGGATGCAGCATACTGTGCAACCAAGCCCTTTTGTGTATCTTGCTAAGAGGATGAAGAAAGCCCTTGATTCAATCTCATCTTATCACTCACTGTTCTCCTGGCAAACACCTGGAAGAGCCAAAGTTTCTGTTCAGTCCCTGCACATGGAACAAGGGAGGTAAGTTTCTTTGCATTTGGTCCAATTTCACATACACAAATAGGGGCTAGTCAGCACTAAGTCCTTCATTTTTTATTTTTATTTTTTTTAGTTATACCAATAATTTTTTAAAGCTTTGTGGTCTATTTCAACGTCGCCCTTTCCGAGCCTCCAGAAATAACTGAGAAATTAGAGGCTATATCCACTCTGCAGGCTTCTTGCGCAAGAACTTTTTGCGTAAGAGTTCTTGTGCAAAAAGTTCTTGCACAAGAGCACGCCCACACTGCCATATGCTTTTGTGCACGAGCATCCATGACAGTATGGACACTCTCTTGCATAAGAAAGCTCTGATGGCCATTTTAGCCATAGGAGTTTCTTGTGCAAGAAACCCCTGTTGCCTCTCGACATATGCCTTTTTGTGCAAAAGCTCTTGTACAAAAAGGCTTATTCCTCATGGGGAGAGGAATAACTCTTGCACAAAAAGCCCTGTGTTCTTACGCTTTACTGTACTTTTTCTTGCACAAGAATGGGCTTGTAGTGTGGACGCTCCACAAGTTTTTGCACAAAAACTCTTCAGTGTAGACATAACCAGAAAGTGTAAGGAGACAAATCTGCATGGTGCTGGTTGTTATCAGAAAGGGTTTCATGACTAACAGATAAATGCATGTTTTTTAAATGTTTAATTTAGACTCATCTCATAGATTTTAAAGTTTCTCCTTTCCAAACTGGCATTTGGAAAGAGAAGAAAAATACAATAAACCAAAGAAAAAAAGTCTGTGGGGACCCACCTGTTAGGTCTATGTAAGTTAGGGCACGTCTAGACTACATGGCTCTGTCGACGGAGCTATGTAGATTAGGGTTGTAGGCAAAGGGAAATGAAGCAGTGATTTAAATAATCGCCGCTTCATTTAAATTAAAATGGCTGCCGTGCTGTGCTGATCAGCTGTTTGTCGGCACAGCGCTGTAGTCTAGACGCTCCATGGTCGACATCAAAAGCATTTGTCGACCTCCCTGGTATGCCCCGTGGGATGAGGTTTACCGGGGAGGTCGACAAATGCCTTTGATGTCAACCGTGGAGCGTCCAGACTACAGTGCTGTGCCGACAAACAGCTGATTGGCACAGCGCGGCAGCCATTTTAATTTAAATGAAGCGGCTATTATTTAAATCGCCGCTTCATTTCCCTTTGCCTAGTAAACAAATCTACATGGCTCCATCAATGGAGTCATGTAGTCTAGATGTGCCCTTAGTTATCATGTAGTATAAATTTGTTGCTAGGTCAGAAAATGAGTCTGTCAGAGATATCTGACTTGCATCACATTCAGTGGATGTGCAAAACAAGTATAACACCATTTACACACATATAGACCAATTCTGCTCTTCTTTACACACAATAGGGATCCTTGGGTGCAATCAAAGTAGACTTTGGCTCACTGAACATAAAGAGAGGGAAGGGTAGATGGAAAAGGGATTTGGATTACCAAAAAAAGATGCATCAAAGTGAAAATCCAGCCAGGCCTATTTTGTAATCACATTTGGCCCACTTGCATGGCTCTCCATAGGATGTGATCTAAAAAACTCCCTCCTACTTTGAAATTCATGCACATAGCAACTGTTATCTTCATTGGAGCCCCACTACAAGTACACAGCACTACCCAGATACCCACATAAGCCCCACAGCAAATTTGCCAGTCCATCAGCTGTATCAATGAGTCAATGCATATTCAAAGTAGGCCATATACTGAGCACATTATTCATGGAAGACATAATGCTTTATATGTATTGTACTGCCTTGATCTTCTGGGAAGGTACCTATACAATTATTCCATGGTGCACAGACAGGATATTAGAGGCAAATTTGCCAAATTCAATGAAATGCCATCAGGGGACCACACAGCAGACACAGTGAATACAGCTGGAAAGTGTGACAAGTGAAATTTCTATCTGTCCTCATCAGTAGTTTCTTGAGAGTTGCCTACTTATTCTGTAATGTCTGTTCTGTGTTGTCCCAAAGTGTCCCTAGAGCTGCTTGTAAGCCATATTGTGCAACAAACCTGGTCTCTCAGGCTACATCTAGACTGCAGAGTTAAATCGGGAAAAGATACGCAATTTGCGGTACACAAATTACATATCTTTTTCCAATGTTCTTTCGAAAGAGGCTTTTCCAAAATTTAGCATGTCTACATGGCAACAATTTCAGAAAAGCCTGCTCTTTCAACACATCCCTTATGCTTCATAGGTGAGGTTTACAGGGATGGCAAAAGAGCACGTCCACTTTTTCGATTTTTTTTTTCAGAAAAACACATGTATTCGTTGGCTGCGGCATAGCCTCAGTTACTTTACTGCATTTCTACTTACTTGCCTCTTCAGCACCACAGAATCCCCTTTCAGATTTTAAGCTTTTACCATAATTATTTTGCATAGAATGGTTTATTTTATTTCTGTCTTGCATGATCATTGTAGGATTTTACCTGGAGAATAGAAAGGGACCTGATAAAGTGATTGTTCAGGCCAAATTCCATATATATATAGAACAGCACAGAAAGTAGGAACAAAGAACAGGTTGAATAACAGCCATAATTCTCATGTCACAGTAGCAATTTCCTGTGTTTCCTTTGTTGTAAATTTCGTAAATAACTCCACTCACATGAACCTTTGGGTTTGCCTGGAGCCCTCCTGAAATCTGAGAGGCAGCACATAGGATGCTGAATGTAGGATCAGGTCATGGTGAGCATTTCATGAATCAAAAACAATGGACCACTGGGCTTCTGACCTTTAAATCAGCATTTCTAGATTTCTGTATAGAACAGGCAAAGCCTACAACAGTTAGACATTCCATTGTACAATAATGAATATATATGGCCATTTGATGGCAGTGTTATATTGTACTGCACAAGAATTCTGCTCGGCACAAGATATCACTCTTGGGAGCACACATATCTCTTTTGTAATGGAAGAGCAAATGTCCAGACAAGGAGAGCTGCATTTCAGATCCAAAATGTTAATCGTTTCTAAATTTTTAAAATTAAATATCAAGCAACTGTAGTTAAAAAGCTCCAGATCAAAATATTTATGTTCCCTTTACTTTGAAATAATCCTGATTTGTTCTTCCCAGCTATTATGTACTCCCCCATATTAGAAGATATGTATGACGGGTGTATCCTTTTACGCACTTTTGTAAAACAAAGATTTGTTGGAAAGGCCTGAACACACCAATGCCAACAAAATGAAAGATCAACTTGTGTCTTCCACAGAGTTCCTGTATTTACATTTACAACTCCAGCAGGAAGGTTGTATCTCATAAAGCTGAGTGAATGACTCAGAATGAATAATTTGGTTGATGTTTTTTACCTTTCTTTCTGTTTGTGAATTGCCCATGAACAGCTTATGATTCTCTCATATTTGTTATTCAAAGTTATGAGCCGAAGAATTTTAGGAAGTTTTTCGTAGATCATTTAAGGATACCTGATATGTATTCATTAGTTTTGATTAGACACTCAGCTTGCATCCATGTTTGCCTCTACCAAGCAGCTACGATTGGCACTAGCTGAAGATTCTAAGTGTTCTTTTAAGGGAGCCCAAATTGGAATACCTTGCACCTGCACAGCCTGGAGGTGACAAAACTTAGCTGTATCTCATAGCTTAGCAAAACCTAGACCAGCAAAAAAAATCCTTCAGAAGCACCCTTGTGGATAAAGATTGCACTGAAGATCAAGTCAAGCCAATCCTACTCTGAATAGTCCTTCTACTCTGTGCATCAGAGTTTCAGACCTGTTGCAATCTCTCCAACCCAGAGAACAGTGGCAAAAAGGACCTCTTTTTTGGCTGAGTTTCATTCAGTGTGAGTAATTGAAAATGGTCTAAATATGCTGGATACGCTCATTGTGGACATAAGGACCAATCGTAAAGCTCAAATCTGACTCTACATGGGATTTGGTCCATTTCCCTTCATCACAGCAGATTAATAAAAAATATAATGGGCCTTCTATTTGAGGCAGACATCCACAATAGAAATCCAAAAAAGGTCTGTATAGAATCCAATTCTGCTGCCTACTTACCAGGTTTGGTCCATCAGAAAAAAATTATCGCTGATACTCCAAGGAATACACAGGTTACACTTCCACTGTGGGGAGGAAACCCACATTGTTTTGTAATCACAAAATGTTGAATTAAGAAGTTTGAAGTGCCACATTAAAGCAGATGCTATCCATCTTAGTATCAGTATGGACATGATAATGAAGGATGACCCAAGTATTCCATACTTACAATGGCCATTCTGACATTATTCCAGCGTCCTAATTTATTTGAACTTTTATCCTCATCTGACTGCACATATATGAATTGGGGAAGAAATGCAAAAGGCCTACATTCATATGCTCTACTCTCTCTCTCGCTGAACAATCTCTGCAAAATTCATGGAATAAGAGCACTTTAGCAATTCTGCTGCACATATACATTTTCAATGGTGGTATGGCCCCTTTTGCTACTTGGAATTGGGTGAAAAGAGTCATTTTACCTCCACCATCATCCCCTGCTACTGGTAGTCAGGCAGGCCTCACTCAACATGTCGGCTATGTTTTAAATTCAACTTTCTCATAGAGAAGGATGGTTTGAGAGACTTCCAGATGCCAGGTCTACACTATGGGAGAAAGTTGACCTAACATACTCAACTCCAGATACAAGAACAGCATAGCTGGAGTCAACATAGCTTAGGTCAATTTTCTGCAGCGTTCCCATTGCAGGAGGTCAATGGGAGAAACTCTCCTGTTGACTTCCTTTACTCCTCACAACCTGGTGGAATATCGGGGTTGATGAGGTGCCATCAGTGGTCAATTTAGAGGGTCCTTACTAGACCCACTAAATCAAACCCCACAAGATTGATCTCCAGAATGTCAAGATAAGCCCAGACTCCTATAGTACAACCCTAGAGGCACAGCAAATATTGTGGCCCTACAGCCCACTGGTGGCTGGTCTGGTTGGAGTGAGGAAAGGGATTAGTGTAATATGGAAGAATTTATTATTCACCACTGAGTAGCTGGTTGTTTTTTCATCGGCTAAAGCAGCAAACTGCCATCATTCTTGTGAATATACTCACCTGCAATGTAGGCAGCCTCCATGAGCAATGCAAGGTTTGAATAACGTGAAAGATGATGCATTTTTGTGCTGCATCAAGCATTTACTTTTCCAATGGAGTTAGCTTTAAAAATAAAGACCTTGCATTACTATCTTTCTGTTTTGGATCTCCAGACCTTTGGTTTAATCACAATCGAGCATCATGTAGAACAGAATAAAATGTTTTTCAGTTCAGTTGAGAGTAATTATTCTCACTGATGGTCTGCATTCAGTCTCTGAGTTATCCCCATCCTCCAGGCATTGATTATAACTAGATATCACTGTGACCTAGAGCAATTTTGGTGAACATCAGAAGATACTGAAATCATATTGGCAATTCCTAAATTATTCAAAGTGCTTTCTGGTAAAATGGTGCTGCAGGACAATGAAAGCAAAGAACAATTCCCAGAAGATTAGATGATTTCCCCCCCTCTTACTGTCTGTAATTATTTCCATCAGATAACTTATTTGCTATGCAAGCTTACCTTCAAAAGTGTGTTTGTTAAAAAGAGAAAGCGGAAGAAATCTTTTGTAGGGTCTGCACATGATTAAACAGCTTTTTCAAGGCATAATGAATAATAATGAAGACCTGTCAAATGAATGTTAAACATTTTGGATTTTCAGTCAGGTTTTGATATCAGCTGCTCTCCTATCACATCTATTTCAAAATAAAAAGGAGATATTGCTAGTTCCATTTTTTGGTGAAAATTATGGAACTCGTTTTAATAATTTGCATATTCCTGTAGGTACCATATAATGGAAGGACACGGATTCTATTGTTTTAATTTCTTTAAGTTACAATGTGTGCAAACAAGTATAGAAATGTTACATGCTTTACAGTAACTTGGTGCATATACACTCCATGGATGTTAGATTACAGAATCATCTGAAAATGGTGCCAAATGATGATGACCAATTAATGCTACATTAGAGATTTGACATTAGATATACACAAAATGTAAGTGCTACAATTTACTTAATACTAGACAAAGTCAAATTTTCAAAAATCACTTTGGTAACTTTCAGAATTAAGTCTCATGCTGATAAGGAGCTTTAAGCACTAATTTTTAAAAGTGATAGAGATGCAGCCGTGTTAGTCTGGTCTAGCTGAAACAAAAGACAGAACTATGTAGCACTTTAAAGACTAACAAGATGGTTTATTAGGTGATGAGCTTTCATGGGCCAGACCCACTTGACCCAAATTGATCTGAGGAAGTGGGTCTGGCCCACGAAAGCTCATCACCTAATAAACCATCTTGTTAGTCTTTAAAGTGCTACATAGTTCTGTCGTTTGTTTTAATTTTTAAAAGGTACTAGATATTTTGATTTAAATGGGAACCAAAGGGAAGGTTTTTATTTGCTTATTTATGGGGCACATCTCCCTCTCCCCCTCAAACACATATACAGTGGAAGCATTTATAGAACTAAATGAACATAAGAACATAAGAATGGCCATACTGGGTCAGACCAAAGGTCCATCGAGCCCAGCATCCCATCTGCCGACGGTGGCCAATGCCAGGTGCCCCAGAGAAGGAGAACAGAAGACAATGATCAAGTGATTTATCTCCTGCCATCCATCTCCTGCCCTTGTTATGAAGGCTAGGGCACCATACTTTATCCCTGGCTAATAGCCATTTATGGACCTAACCTGCAAAAATTTATCAAGCTCTTTTTTAAACCCTAATAGAGTCCTGGCCTTCACAGCCTCCTCGGGCAAGGAGTTCCACAGGTTGACTGTGCGCTGTGTGAAGAAAAATTTCCTTTTATTAGTTTTGAACCTACTACCCATCAATTTCATTTGGTGTCCCCTAGTTCTTGTATTATGAGAAAAGGTAAATAATTTTTCTATAATCACTTTCTCCACACCATTCATGATTTTATATACCTCTATCATATCGCCCCTCAATCGCCTTTTTTCCAAACTGAAAAGTCCCAGTCTCTCTAGCCTCTCCCCATATGGGACCCTTTCCAAGCCCCTAATCATCTTAGTCGCCCTTTTCTGAACCTTTTCTAATGCCAATATATCTTTTTTGAGGTGAGGAGACCACATCTGCACGCAGTACTCGAGATGTGGGCGTACCATAGTTTTATATAGGGGAAGTATGATATCTTTTGTCTTATTATCTATCCCTTTTTTAATAATTCCTAACATCCTATTTGCCTTACTAACTGCCGCTGCACACTGCGTGGATGTCTTCATAGAACTATCCACTATAACTCCAAGATCCCTTTCCTGATCTGTCGTAGCTAAATTTGACCCCATCATGTAGTACGTGTAATTTGGGTTATTTTTTCCAACATGCATTACCTTACACTTACCCACATTAAATTTCATTTGCCATTTTGCTGCCCAATCACTCAGTTTGCTGAGATCTTTTTGTAGTTCTTCACAATCCCTTTTGCTTTTGACTGTCCTGAACAACTTTGTGTCATCTGCAAACTTGGCCACCTCACTGCTTACCTCATTTTCTAGATCATTGATGAACAAGTTGAACAGGATTGGTCCCAGTACTGACCCCTGGGGAACACCACTAGTTACCCTCCTCCATTGTGAAAATTTACCATTTATTCCCACCCTTTGTTTTCTGTCTTTTAACCAATTCTTGATCCATGAAAGGACCTTTCCTCCTATCCCATGACCACCTAATTTACGTAAAAGCCTTTGGTGTGGGACCGTGTCAAAGGCTTTCTGGAAATCTAGGTATATTATATCCACTGGGTGCCCCTTGTCCGCATGTTTATTAACCCCTTCAAAGAATTCTAACAGAATATAGTTTATCAGTGTTAAAATAATTACATCACCATTTCGCTTTTCAATGTGCTGAAAAATGGACTGGAAGATTTCTGGTAAAACACTCTCAGTTACCCATGCTACAGCACCTTTTCTGATGGCTGACCTCACAGAAACTGTGGGTTTGCCCTGACATGTGTTTTTATATCCAGGCACTGCAGTCTCTTACGGCAGATATAAATTTGACCTTATCAGTGATTTGCACCACCATAGATTCTTCAGGTTTCAAACAGAATTAAACTCCACATGTTCAAATAGCAGCTTTCCCTTACTATACTAAAGTTTGCACAGATGCAGTCAAATTGGTGGCTGGCCAATGTTGATTGTAATAAGGCCAAATGAGCAGTGTAGATACGGCTGCCAGTTCAGAAGGAATGATGCCATTTGAGTGGGCCTACACTGCAGGTAAAAGTTGATGAACTTTTTTAATATTTTAAGGGAAACTGCTGTTGAGTGATGATGAAAATTGCCTAGACAAATTGTACATGAGAGGACATCTCTGAGATCTTACCTTGCAATTGTATGACCTTCATTTATTTATTAAAGTAGGCTTCTCTGTGACTTGAGGCACATGAACAAATCAATTAACAGAAGCATTTTATTTGACCAAAGAGTCCCCAACTCAGCAGTTGAAAATTTCCCTCTCAGGTTATGGTTCACAATTAAATATGCTTTACTGTGATCATCCAGAAAAATACAATGGCCATTGCAACGTATCTGAAAATAATTAAACTTCAACTCTGGTCCTATATATTTCTCTGTTCCCAAATTCCCAGCTAGGCGTATGGTAAATAATACAAGCAAACTGATTTTTTACTTGCCTTGAATACCCCAATATTTACACCCATTAGTGCCTCACAATAAAATCCCTATATTTCATATATGATTCCTCAGATCATTGCGGGTATTTTACTTCACAATTAATCTCAGAGTGGGTGGGAAATCCATGGTGTATATTTTCTTACAGGAAATAGATGTGTTACCTTGATTCAGTGGTGCCTACAGCCTCCCACATCCCCTGAGCCAGGTGGGGGGAGCCAGGTCCATGCTCCCAGATGGGGCAGGACCTCAGGTGCAAGGGGTGGGGCTGGAGTCAGCCAGTCCTCTGTGCCACCTGAAGTGTGCCACAACATCCCCCCAGCACTTAGAGCCCCACAAAGTGCACAGTAAGGTGCAGAGGCAAGAAAAATAAATGATGGCTAAGGAAAGCCATATTGCTGAATTTGTATTACTTTTGTCATAATTTATTGCTATGGAATGGACATGATTTTACAAGTGCATTTAAGTGCATCTCAACAGCTGATTATTGCAGGTGTTCACCTTTCCATTCAGATGGCTGGTGCACTGTGAGATTCTCTGACATATGACATAGCCAGTCCTGAAATCTGCTGTTTGAAATTGAGTGACAGTGAGTAGATTTGTGGTTCAAGAATGGAAACCTAGCCCCAGAAAGATCAGTGGCAGAACTCTCATTGTCTATTTTTCCTTCCTGGCCCCATGGAAGTCAGTCTCAACTCTCTGACTTCAATGGCCTTTCATTTTTTAACTCACTGAAATTAGAATCCAAATACAATAAACGTCAATCTCGATATAAAGTGCCATGTATACCCAAGTGAATAACAATGGGGTGAAGCCCCAACTCAGAGCATTGAAGCACATGCTTATGCATAGGTGGCTGGTGCCTGAGGGTGGAAGGAGGGTCACCCATAGGAACAGGGTGTGGGCATGAGGGAGTGCCTCATTTAGCAATTAAAATTTTGGTGGGACATCAGGGAGCAGTGCACCTACTGAGTGCAATCATGAGTTACCCACGTGTTTAAGTTAATTTTGCAGAAGGGGAAAATCTAAAGTGCACACTTCGGTGTTTTTTTTTTTAGTAGGAATGGACCAAAATCCCACTGTCTAATTACCAAAAAAATGCTTGCATTTTTAGAATGGACTTATTACTGAATACTATTAGTACACAAGGAAATTAAAGTGAACCTCCATTTCACTCTCTGTAAGGATACTGCAATTAGAAATAAGGGCTTTGATACATTGACACAGTAGTTGTGAAATGACGATTCTGATTCCCCAGAGGGTATCTTAAAAAAGTGAAGATTTATAAGCTAACAACCTTCAGTGTCAGGAATAGTTAACCCTGACAATTCTTAAGTAATGAAAGGAAAATGGGGAAAAAATACTTTTTTTTCCATTAAACCCATCTCAATATGTCAAGTACAGTAATACTATATTTTCATTATATTTAGAAGTGCATGCAGGAGAAAACACAGTTTTCATTGCAAACAAAGTTACCAGCTTTGTGCTCTAATCAAAGAAACCTACACTTCAGTATATTGTGGTTTAAGCCTCCAGCCTCTGAAAAGCAACAAGGTCAAGGATTGAGCTGAGACAGAATATAGCCCCCACTGCACAGACACTGGAGACAATGTCAGACTTAATTGTCCGATTACTGTCTGATCAATGAATTCTCTGATTACTGACCTACTGACAATACAATCAAATCAGTGTGTTTATTCTAAGAGCACCACTGTTAAATTTGATGTTCTAAAAGGAGGGAAAATTGGGAGAAATTACAGCACCATGCAACTGAAAACACCAGCATACCAATGGAATAATAGTTTGGCTTGCTTATTTACAGGATTTGAACATTTTATTTGACAACAGAAGGGCTAATAAAAGGTATCCAACACATGTTTTAATTACATCAGCTTTACTATCTAAATCTGCTGTGCACTCTAATATTGTAAGGTATTGTACTTTTGCATAATGAAATACAAACTGACTTTAAAAAAGTGTTTGGCCTATATCTGCCAGGAAGGTCTGTTTGCTCCACACATGCAGAACAGGAGGAAAATGTATTAAAATTGCATAGAACTACTGTGTATGCAGAGAATTAAAATGGCATTGAACACTGAATTTAATGACAAAAGGAGTGTAACAAAGCCTATGCTCTAAGTATCAGAGGGGTAGCCGTGTTAGTCTGAATCTGCAAAAGTGGCGAGGAGTCCTGTGGCACCTTATAGACTAACTGAAGTGTTGGAGCATAAGCTTTCGTGGGCAAAGACCCACTTCGTCAGATGCATCTGACGAAGTGGGTCTTTGCCCACGAAAGCTTATGCTCCAACACTTCAGTTAGTCTATAAGGTGCCACAGGACCCCTATGCTCTAATTAATTTTAGATTAAAAGAAAAGAAAATTGTAAATGGCAGTAAGGGACTTTGTGCCCAGCAGTGTCCTCATAGAAGAAAGAAAACATCAGGTAACTATGGACTTGACAATAAAAGTGTCTACACTGCATCTGTTACAATTCAAAATTGCATAAGAAATATACTTCATGGTTTAATCTGTGCATTCTGTATAAAATAACTATCCTTCTCCAGTCCGTGGTAGAAAAAAAAGCTGGGTAATGCTGATTTCAGTTTTTTACATTTTACAGTTTATATTTCAAAATGCACGTAATTTAATTAGATCCAATTGAAATGATTTATTGCCATAAACGGTAAGGAAAATGCCTGAATAGAAATGCAGTTTCTTAATCTTTGTATTGCATATTGTTCTTTCTATTAATTTTGTTTATGATGCTGAAAGCAGAAATGAGAAAAGTGTGTATGTCATACCTATTGCACATTTAACTTCAAGCTGCACTGAATCATGATATGAAGAGAAAGAAAATAATTTCTCTAGCTACAGAAAAGTATGTAAAAAAGTGAATTGCTTAACGGACAATTGAAATACTTTTGTAACAAACACATACATTACTTAAAACCCAAAACCAGCAACAGAATAAAGATGTAGTTGTAAAATATACTATTATATATATCTCAAAAGACAATTGTAAATGATTTCCTTCTTTGTTTACCTGCCAAGACCTGATTTCACGGAGTGAGTGTTTACCTTGCTGTAGATGGTGGCATCACTAACACCAAAGGACCTCACAGCGGTGTCACTGACTGGTGTAAGAGGAACAATGAGCCCTAAAATCAGGTCATGGAAGGTAAACTGCCTTTAAGTTCAACTTTAAAAAAGTTGACTACAAATGTTAACCACAGCCTATGGGTCAAATCCTGAAAAGCAAAGCTTGAGTAAAGGTACTCTGGGATGAGAAAAATGCTCCAGAGCATGCTGAGGTTGAGGAATCTTCCATGAGGCTGTGATTCTGAAGCACAATATTTGTTAGTGCCCATGTTTTCTCAATGCTCTAAATGCGATTGTGCAGAGGGTCACCATAATGGTTTATACCACAGACTGGAATGAGTCCTGTGCAAGAGCTCCGTACAGTGCTTCCTGTGAAATCACTGAATACACAGCATTTCTGCAGTCTTTGGGTTTGTTTTTTTTTGTAGATGCCGGCAGCAGTTCTGACCCTATTTTAGCAGGTATGTAACCATTCATTGTCTATGGTTTGATTCTGAGCACCTAGATCTCCCACTACAAGACTACTGTGGGGCTCAATATCAGAACCTAATATTGACCAAACATACATAGGCTTTTCATAAGCTTGTTTTACTTACAGCATCATCAGCTTCTTGCAAAAAGCAAAGCTACGAGTAATCTTATGAAAATGTCTTATGGAATTTAATGAGTAGGAGACCACTAATATTCTCTATAATTTATATTTATCTACATAAACACAGATTTTCTAGATTAAAAAAAAATCTATTAACCCTCCTATACAACAGTTGCCTTAGCTTTCTATCCTGTATGAATCTGGCCAGAGGGGAAAAAATCTGTCGGAAGTATGTCATGAGGATTAACTATCCATCTAAATTCCTGCATTTGAGTTGATGCTTTCAGACAAGCAAATGCTGATGTCAAAAGTTCTGAAGGCAAAATGAAGATAGTAAAAGTTTGTTTTTTAAAAGTGCAGAGTGCTCCTGTAACTCAAGTCTTTTTGACAGTCATATTTGTTGAGTCATATTATACTCTCTTGATGCTTTCTGACAAAGTTGGAAAACACCCCACTGGGAATGCAACCAAAGAAGCACTCGCCTTTACACAAAAGACCAGATCCTGGTAAATAGTGTGCAACTAGAGGAAATGAACTGTAGGGTAAAAATAAACAGAACTTGCAACTACAACTTGTCGCGGCTGGCATGCATCCACTCCAAACACAGTGCAAGATACACACTGGAAAAAGAAAGCATGCAACCCTGCCACTAGAGTTACTCCCCTTGCTAACATCCCTGGGCAAAGAGCCATCATGGAGCTTAGATTCATCATGCAGAAAAAAAAGGGATTCCCCTGTCATCAAATCTCTTTTTTTTTTATCCTGTATATGTAAGTATTTAATGACTGATATGGGTTGTCACACAGACGACACTAGCCGCACAAAGATCCTTGAGCAATGGCTGTTTTGGGAGTGGGCCCCATGGCCCTACGTTGTAAGAGAAAGGATAACAGGGAGGAACACTGTGTAGGGCCCCTCAAAAATATTTCCTCACTGTTATCTCTATAGGAATGGATGATGTGGGCCATATATTTTTACAGAGGAAGCAAAATATGTTAAAGAAAAATTAAATTCTTGAGCTGGTGTTTTGTTAAAAAGTATATTCCTTATTCATTTCACAAGTGTATTTGTGAATGGTCTCCAATAAGAAATTATGTGTTCAAAAGTCTGGATTTTTTGTACAGCAAGCTCATTCACTTTTATTGAATCTCTTTGCTCCTTAGAGTAGCATATAGCACGTCATCTTCTCTTATTTTATAATAAAACTTTAAAACATTTTATTTGCATTAAAAGTTTTCTATTGATTTGCTTTTTTTAATAAATGCATTTAGTAACTCTGTATTTCAGTCTCTTATGCCAGAATATATACCACATACTCTGGTATATTGATGCAATAGAAACATCAAATGGTAACAAGCTAAGTTAAAAAGAATACTAGACCACCCTTTGATACAGAGTCTATCTTTAATGCCAGTCTAACATTAACAAAAGAAGCTAATGAGATTATACAGGTAAAAGAGATCAGACATTAACCTACTATATTTCATTAGGGGTACATCTAGACTGCGCGGCTCTTACGAAAAAGCGTCTTTCGAAAAAGAGTGTCTAGACTACAATATGCGGATCAGAAAATCGATCCTCTTTTTCGAAAAAGAGCGTCCTGACTGCTGGACGCTCTTTCGAAAGAAAAAGCCACCCGGAACCGCTTCTGCCAAGGCATGGGGGCAGCATTTCCTTCTGGGTGCTGCTGCCTGCCCTTTGCAGAGACGCGTGGTTAAACGGACGCCCCTGAACACCCGTTGCTCTGCTCCTGCAGCTGCCTTTGCTGTCCCTCTAGGAGGTAAACAAGGTATTGCAGTGCTTGTTTGGAGTGCCCAGCTTCCTGGGACACCCCAGCAGGTTTTTTGTTTGGAGGTTTTTCTGATTTAGACCCCTTTTTTTGGCATGGAGCCAGAGCTGCCCCTGGGCAGGCGATGGCCCCACGCCATCATACTGCAAGTTTTGCTGCATCTGCATAACACAGTCATGAGGCTACTTCCCCATCTGGACCCAGACCAGAGGTACGAAGGGTTCGCCCGTCATGCAGCCCCGCTGCCCTTGCCTCCAAACTTCTTCGTGGACAGGAGTTTTTGGAGGCTTGACACCAGCTCTGACTGGTGGGACCGGCTCGTTATGGAGCTCTGGGATGACCAGGAGTGGCTCCGCAACTTCCGGATGCAGAAGGCCACTTTCCAGGAGCTGTGTACCTGGCTCGCCCCGGCTCTGAAACAGCAGGACACCCACCTACGGCCCGCCATCCCCCTGGAAAAGAGGGTCGCTATTGCCCTCTGGAAGCTGGCCACCCCCGACAGCTACCGCTCCGTGGGACACCAATTTGGAGTGGGCAGGTCTACTGTTGGGTCCATCCTGATGGAGGTAAGTCATTGTCGGGGGACAGTCACAGTTTGGGGGGGGGAAAGGGAGACTGTCAGGAAAGGGCAAGATGGAGTGGGAGTGGGAATGGGAGGGAGCTCCTCCACTCACCCTGAGCTGCCGGGTGGGGGGGAGTTCTGAGGAGGGGATTCTCGGGGTGTTTGAGGGGGAAGGTGGGTGGTGGGTTCTCCTCCTAAGAGATAAGGCACCCCTTCTAAAATTTTGTTGTCTGTCTCTTTCTGCAGGTGGTGAGGGCCATCAATTCTGAGCTGCTGAACAGGCTCGTCCACCTAGCAGACCTGGACAGCGTAGTGGCTGGCTTTGCTGCCCTTGGCTTCCCGAATTGTGGAGGAGCGCTCGATGGGACACCCATCCCAATCCGTGCACCGCCCCATCAAGCAGCCCAATTCATTAACAGAAAGGGCTACTTTTCAATGGTCCTCCAGGCCCTGGTCGACCATCGTGGCCAGTTTACTCACATTTGTGTTGGGTGGTCAGGGTGGGCACATGATGCCCGCATCTTCAGGAACTCCTACCTCTACCGGAGGCTTCAGGCAGGAGCATTTTTCCTGCATCGTGACTTTGCGGTTGGGGACGTGCACATGCCGGTGTGCATAGTGGCTGATGCCGCCTACCCCCTGATGCCATGGCTGATGAAGCCCTACACCGGCCACCTGGATGTGAGCAAGGAGCAGTTTAATGCTCATCTTAACCGGGCTCGCAACCAGGTGGAATGTGCGTTTGGACATTTAAAAGGGAGATTCCGGTGCTTGCTCACACAGCCAGACATGGGGGAACGCAACATCCCTGAGGTGGTGGCCGCGTGTTGCGTTCTCCATAACCTGGTGGAGAGGAAAGGGGAGGCCTTCCTACCAGGGTGGGGTACAGGTGCTGATGGTCAAGAGAGGCACTTTGCCCAGCCCTGGACAGCTGCCATCCGCCAGGCTCACCAGTCTGCTGTTCACATCCGGGAGGCCCTACGGGAGCGATTCTCTATTGGAGGCCACTGACTCTCCTGAGGGGCTCCTGTCTGGGGGCTTGGCCCTGGCCCAATACAAGCTTCCCTCCTCAACCCTTATTCTGACCCTGTTTGTAGAAATAATAAACACCAGGGTTTGTCTGAAAAGAATAACTTCTGTTTTATTGTTATAAATATCAATAACTGAAAGAATGTATAACTGTTGCAAACATAAAAAAGCTTTTGTTTATTTTTGATGGAGAAAGTACACTTTCATGACAAACTATGTACAATAAACATTTTCTTAAACACAATGTCTGGTATTTAACTGGGGTGATGGGGGTGCTTGAAACCTGGGGGGGGGGAGGGATCAGGTTGCACGGTGCTTGCCTGCTCGCAGTCTCCTGCTGGTGCCTCGTGTTCGGGGTCCACCATGGCCTTGGGATTGGGTGGGGCAACTGTCTGTTGGCTGGATGACAGAGGGTAGGTGCACTTGGGTCTGGGAGGCCTGGGGGAGAGGAGGGCCAGGGGGAGAGAGGGGCTGGAGGACTGGGAGGGCTAGGGGAGAGAGGGGCTGGGGGACTGGGGGGGCTGGGGGAGAGGGAGGTACAAGGGGGGAAAGGGATGGTGCTGTGGAAGGGGGGTTTGGTGGGGCGGGGTCATGGGGTGCTGGAGGAGCAGGACCAGGAACAGGAGCAGGCAAGCCACAGACCTCCCTGAGAGTGGCACACAGGGACGTGCACTGCTGGACAAGCTCCTCCATCAGCCAATCATGCCACCAAGCCTCTGCCTCCGTCCTCTCTTGCAGGATGGTGTTGAGCTCCTGCACGGCCGCGACATGCTGCCTCAGGATATCTGCATAGACACGCCTGTGTCTGCGGCTCCCATGTCCCTGCGATGGAGGTGGGGCTGGGGTGCTGTGGCCCTCTTGCACGGCTGGTCCGGCTGTGGAGGAAAAGAGGAAGACACAATCAGTCATGTGTGCAACAGCTGTCCAAAAGGGCATGCCCTCTCCTTCAGACAGGGGACTCAGACATTCTGAAGGTAACACCATGTGTGACCTGGGCATCAGCCTGAGCATCACAGGGGTCCCAAAGTGCCAATGGGACCTCGCACTGACAACCCACCTGGGTGTGTTCCGGACATCGTTTATGCCACCACGTGGTGCACCCCCATGTGTCACACTCTACCACTGAACATGTTGGCACATGCACAGCCAGCTGCATGATGTCCATGGTGAGCATTACAGGTTTCCCTTGTGCATCACCCACTGTGCACCCACCTCCCCCACCCTGTGTGTTACCCGACCGCACTGCACTCATCTGCTGCTTCGTCTCCGGCATCAGATGACACCTGGGAAGCCTCTGGGGTCTGGGTGACTGGCTCCAGAGTGAGGGTCACCATCTCCTCACTGTCCTCCTCCTCCGGCACCATCTCGCCATCTCCAGACTCCCTGGACTGCTCTAGGTCCTGCTCTGGCGCTTCCACCACAGGGTCCCCCAAGACAGACTGGACGAGATGCAGTGGTGTGTGTGCTTCTCCACCACCAAGGATCTGGGCCAGTTCTGAATAATAGGGGCAGGAGCGGGGGGGGCTGCCCCAGAACGGGAGCTCTCCTCCCTGGACTTTACATAGCCTTGGTGCAGCTCCTTCACTTTAGAGCGCACCTGGTCCTGGGTGCGGGGGTGGTGCCCTCTCTTGGCCAGGGCCTCTGCCATGCATTTAGCCACCTGGTGTTCAGGGCTTGTAAAGCCTCCTCCTCTGACCAGAGCTCGAGAAGGGTCTTGAGCTCTGGCCCAGACCATGCCGGTGTCCGGCGTTTGGAGCCCCTGGTTGGGTCCCCAGAAGGCTGTCTGGAAGGGCCAGGAGGGTCTTGGGGCTGGGACATGGCTGCACTGGAACAGCTGTGTGCTCTGGCTGCTTTGCTGCCACAACTGGCTGTGAGGGTGACTGTCCCTTTAAAAGATGGCTGCAGACAGGAACCAGAGACAGGCAAGGCATGCCCCAGATTGTCCACCAGGGCTTCTTCCTGGAGGCCCTTATTTTCGAAAAAAGGGGCTCCCCGCGTCCACACTCACTTATTTTCGACGGATCTCCGTTGAAAAAGGCGTTCTTCCTCGTGAAATGAGGAGTACCGCCGTTGAAAGAAAAGCCGCGTTCTTTCGATTTAATTTCGAAAGAACGCGGCTGTAGTCTAGACGCAGGTGAAGTTTTTTCGAAAAAAGGCTACTTGTTTCGAAAAAACCCTGCAGTCTAGACACAGCCTAGGGGTTGTAAAGGGAAATACCTACGTATAATGCTCTTCTTGAGGAAAAGCTTGATAACAAATGTAATTCTTAACAAAGTCCTAGTGTCAACTTTTGAAAGAGAAATAATTTGACCAACCATACTGTAACAAAATTTGATCAGAAAGAGTTCCGGACATGAAGAACTTGGAAGATTAAGCCCAAACCCGTTATCTGTTTGACAGAGTAAAGTCCTACTGCAAGTAATTGGATAGAGATTTCATGATTCATATAAGGTTGTGACGTGTTCAGATAATATTTTTTTCCACTTCTGATTTTGGGCCAGGCTCAGAATTGGAATGACAAAACAATGCATTAAAAAGAAGCCTGTTTTGGTAACCTATTTTACCTATAACATAGACAACAAACAAAAAGTTTGATTAACTTAAATTTACTTGAAAAACAAAAAAATTCTGGAGCTTGTCTATTTGTAGTAATGACCTAATGTTCCCTTCTCTAATTTGTGTAGATGTATTTTCCCCCCTACATAGCATAAGAATGAATTTTGCCATGTTCTGTATCTGTGCCATGATTCTGAAGCTTTTTTGAACACTAAATATTTTGTCTACAAAAAGCTACTCATTATCCATTTAAGACAGAAAAAACAAAGATGTTGCGTAGAGCCACAACTTCTGATAGCCGAAAACAAGCTAATAAAATGTTCCCAATTTTAGATCATAACTATGTATCAGTTTCTTTAATCTTAGTACACTGAAGCATGTAATAGTTTTGTATTTGTATAGGAATAGATAATTGATTTATTGGTCTGGCTATTACATTTGCTCATCCATATATTATTTTATATATGCATGACTTTTTGTAGCATTAATGGAGATGCTATATTTCCCCTAGATAACTTTAGATATATTACTATTTGTGTCATGGTAGCTCCCAGAAGTACCATCGCAATAGCCTTTGAACAAACTCCTGGAAAGAGACAGTCCCTTGTCCTCAACAGAGTTGTGGAAATAACTGATTTGGATTTACTGGCCATTTTGAAAATATAGAAAAAATGTATCAGTGTGACACAACAAGATTTTTTTCACTCTAATATTTCTGGTACACTGAGAAATTTCAGGCCAAACAAATCTGGTCAACCTGAAATGTGTGATTTCATTTCCAAGATATTTTAAAAATCAGAGAAATCTATGTATTTTATTTTGAAAATATCAAAGCAAAATTTGGAGTTTGGGGATTTTTTTAATGAAATGTGCAAAATAAGCACAAATGAATGAAATGTTTCAGCTGAATCTGAATCTGCATTTTGCAGTGAAAAAAAAACTTTCAGCAAAATATTTCACCCAGCTCTCGTTCTGAACAGTTTACAGTGTTACTAGAGAAAGTGACAACATATGAAACACTAAGAAAAGGCAAAGTGATGGAGAGATTAGTCAAGTGGAATAACTAAAAATAATCAACTACCCTAACTGCAAGCTGGTACCCTCATCCCTTAGATCATGCTAGTCTTTCTCTTGTCACTACTGGTATAGCCCTGCATGGATACACAATTTCTATCTGCACCAAAAATGAGCCATGGATACTTTCATCCACACTCTCAAATATAAATACCCATGGATATAAAATAGATATCCATGGATTTGCAGGACTCTGTCAGCTTGATTCCTTTCTCACAAGAGTTATAACAGTTAACTTCAATCACATCACTCCTGATTTGGGTAGTTGAGGGCAGAGGAAGAAGAAGAGGGGGGCAGACACAGAGACAGAGATAGAGATAATCAGGTCCATGAATGAAAGCAACAAAAAATTCTAAAGGAGGACATGGAGGAAAGGGAGAACAAAGAGCATATAGTTCCTTAAGTATGTCATGAATGTGTTTTGATAGCTTTCTATTGTACATTTTTCCCATTTACAAGCTAAAGTTCGTGTGAGTCCAATAAATAGTTAACAATAGTACACAATATTATTCACTGCAAAATGCTGGACTTGGCCAAAGCCATTTAGTATACTAACTTTCAGACAGTAACGCTCCCTTGTGACTTTCATAAATGTTATTTCTTTTTTTCCCCTGGGTTAAATTCCTTTGCAATGTGTTTTAAGAAACATGATTAGCTTTGTAAAAGACAAACATCTGTCAGCTCCAGATTCAGGTGCCTGCTTATCTCAACTTTCAGCAATTTTCTGAAAGTACAGTAGCACAGACAGATAAAGTGCAGAGCCAGAAAGTTAGCAGGCCACAAATGTAGTGCCACCTTCAAAGAAAGACAAATAAACACATGAGTGGTCCCAGATTAACCTCCAGTAGATGTTAAACTATGTGTTTTTGATTCAACGGTTATGATTCTTTGTGAACTCTAGTGAGTGCAAGCAACTGAAGACAGATTATATAATCAATATTATTTCCCACTTACCTAACAAATCTTAAACAATCCAAGAAAACTCTCTGGATTTGTAGATCATCCTCCAGCCAAGGAATTCAGGACAATATTCAAATGGGGCAAGTAGGTGCCTAAGTTAGACATTTAGGGTATGTCTACACTAGGAAATTATTTCAAAATAACTTATTTAGAAATAATAACTGCCGAAGTAACAATTTCAAAATAGCGTGCCCACACTAAGGAGAAGCCTCAAAATTAGTCCGAGGCAGCCTCCCTTAATGCTACCAGACCATTTGCTTGCTGTTTTTTTTCCCTTAATGTGGACACACTACGTCAGCTTAGAAACCAGAAAGCACTGGGGAGTGATTATTTGAATGACTCTGGGGAGTAGTTATTTCAAAATAGGGGCACCGGAGTGTCCACACTACCGATTACCAAAATAACTATTTTGAAATTAGCATTATTCCTCATGGAAAGCAGGTGTTATTATTTTGAAATAACCAGCCAATTATTTCAAAATAACAGGCTTAGTAGTGTGGACGCTCTGCTTGTTTTTTGAAATAAGCAGAGTTATTTCGATATAACTCCTTAGTGTAGACCAGGACTCAGAGGCCACTGCCGTTCACCATACCACCACTCGGCACCAACCCTGTAGGTTCTTAAGGTTTTAAGGGTATTTTTACACTACAGAGAAGATTGAAGCTGCCATTGTCGATCTTCCAGCATTTGAATTAATGGGTCTAGTGAAGTCAGCTAATTTGAACTGAGGGGGTGGTCCGGTCGATGCTGGTAGTCCTGCTTCCACAAGGAGTAAGGGAAGTCAAAGGGAGAGTGTTCTCCCTTCAACTTCCGACAGTGTGGACAGAGCCAAAATTTGTGTTAAGGTACTTTGACTTCAGCTATGCAATTAATGTAGCTGAAGTTGTGTATCTTAATGCGACCTTATCTTGTAGTGTAAACATACTTAAGGTACTTAAAGTAAGTTTCTACTTGTAAAGTCCACTAGGTGCCTAAATGTCTGCTACTGTACATACACTGTCACTTAAATCCTGACACTACTGAGCAACTCTGGTACACTCCTGAGTGTGACTAAGCACAATTCACAATTTCTTTCCATATCTCACTTTCAGGGCTTGATCTTCATATGTAAATATTTAGGGGGGATGGAGGAAGAGTCATGAAAATCGCTTTTATTAACATAAAATTACAATGAAACTGTTAAAATGTTATACAATTATGTTGGGGGCAAGCCCCCTCGACTGTCCTGAAGTCCCAAAGTCTGTGTCACTACCCCCTCTCCCGGGGCAAAGCCTGATAGCCTAGTCCATTTAGAAGTCCCCTCTATTCAGGTAGGTACAGCCTGACAGCCTAGTTCATAGATAGGTCCCCTCTATCGGGGTAAATATAACCTAGCAGTCCAGTTCATAGAGAAGTCCCTTCTACCAGGGTGAATATGGCCTGAAGGCCTAGTCCACAGGGAAGCCTCACAACCTGCTAGGGAGCTGGCCTGTCATGGGATGGAGAGGTAGGGGGACCTGGGCCCTCCCACTCCACCGGGTCCCAGCCCAGGGCCCTGTTGGCAGTGGTGGATTCCACGGCCTGCTCAGCGGGGATTCCAACAGAAACACGCTGGGCTCCCGGAGGACAATCCTCTGCCCAGAGCTACTTCCTACTGTCACTGGGGTTCTGCTCAGCTCTCACTGTGTCGCTCGGCAGGTCAGGCCCTCATGGATGGCCTCCCTGGCTGTGGCTGCCTCTGTGGCTGCAGTTGCAGAGGCTTCTGCTGTTGCTGTTGCTGTTGCTGTTGCTGTTGCGGAAGCTGTGGCTGCTCTGAAGCTCCTTCCCCTCTGGTGGTCTGCCCCAAGTGAATGGCTCCCAGGGCTTTTATACCCTGTCTCCCCTGTGAGCATACCCAGCAGGACTGTAGGGATGGGGGCCCCCCCGGTTGTCGTTTAGTCCGGCCAAGACATGCCCAGCATCAGCTTCCATGAGGACAGGGGTCTGGAGGATGAGGAGTGGGGGGAGGGGGGGAGCAGGCCAGACAGGCCTACCAGCCAGGAGCTGCTCCTCACCCTAGAGCCAGTCCCTCCTCCCAGGATGTTTCCTGGGCATCTGAAAACCCTGGTGAAGGCTCTTCAGGTAAGTTATATATCTTTCCCTATATACACATGAGGGCAGGCCATGAGGGGCTGCGCGCTCCTTGCCCACCTACTCAGTGTACTAGAACAGGCATGAGTTCTGGAAGATGCGGGCATTTGAAGTTCGCTTTGATTTCTTGCCCTGACATCAGACTTGTTTGGTTAAGGGTATAAAATACTAGGATTAATTGTATTAGTCAGCCTCACTGGGCCCGGCTCTGCTGGGACCACGTTTGGCTCACTTTGCTTTTATTGGCCAATAAAACTGTCTGTTTAGCCGCGTAAACTGAGTGAAGTCTTTGCTTCAACAATTAGTACCCCTTTCTGTTGATAAAGTCTGAGGCACAGTTGTCTGGGGCCAGGATGGGAATGTGTGTGACATCTATGGCCCTCCTGAGGTTGGGGAAGCCCATGGAGGCAAAGCCATCCACGACGGTGATGACTCTCCTCAGCAAGATGTTATTGAGGGCCTAGACTACCTGCAGGAGCACCACTCTGTGGATTTCCCCACGCCGAAATGGCTCCTGATGGAGCAGTAGCTGTCCAGTGTGGCGAGCTTCCAGAATGTGATGGTAATGCACTTCTGCTGGGGGAGGGCGGGTTGCAGTCAGGTGTCCTGTTGCCTGAAGGCAGGGATGAGCCACTCACAGAGGTCCAGGCAGGTGGCCTTCTGTGTGTGGAAGTTCTGGAGCCACTGCTGGTCGTCCCATTGCTGCAGGATGATGCCATCCCACCAGTCGGAACTGGTCTCCCTCTGCCAGAAGCGACTTTTAGTAGTGTGCAAGGGATTAAGGATCATTTGCTGCAGCGGAAGTACCAGGACCTGGGTGAAGGGGTACTCCAGTTGGAGCTGGTCATTGTCCTCCTGGAGCAGCACGTGGGCAGTTTGGATGAACTATGCCAAGAGGCGCAGCACGAAGCCTGTGAGCCTGGCACTAATTTGCAGCAGCTCCAGCTCCACAATATGAGTGTTATGGCATCTGCAAGGGCAACCAGAGCACACAGTGTGAGTTTGGTGTCCCATGAGGGGATAGGCAGTGAAGAAGTGGCGTGTGAGATGCGGCTGTAGAGAAGAACCCCTGTAAGTATGTTTCTCAGCTAGCCTTTGGAAGCAGCCACAGAAAGCATCTGGTTTCCTGGTGCCCTCCCCAGAGTGATTTTGGGGGCTTTAAATCCGATGCAGGCTTCCGTCAGTGTGGACGCGCTATTTCAAAATTATTATTTCGAGAGTTATTATTTCAAAATAAGTTATTTTGACATAATTTCCTAGTGTAGACCTGCCCCAAGAGAGCTCTTCTGCCTCCTTCCCTTGGTCATAGCCATAGGCTCTTCCCCTGCCCAAAAATTCCCTGAATGCTCATCCCAGCCAGAGAAGTCCTAGGCCAGCCCCAGGCCCTCCTGCCTGGAGATACCCCACGCCTCCCCCCTGCCAGAGATTCCTGGGCTGTCTGCAGGTTCCCTCCACCAGGAGAAATCCCAACCCTTCCCTGCCCCAGAGAGGAGTCCTGGATGGACCATAGGGCCCCCTGTCCAGAGAAACCTTAATTTCCCCTCCCACAGCTGGAGGAGCTCTGGACAACCTGCAACTCTGCCTCCCCTACCTTCCCCAAACCCAACCTGATCTGGGGGAAAAGTATTTCTTCAAAGATGCTTTTCATATATCTTATGCAGGTTTCAGCATGGCTGTGTAGCAAATACCTTTGGATTGGGCCTAGAAAAGGTAGGGGACATGCGGCTGCAGCTGGTCTGAGGCTCCTCCGGGCAGGTTGGGGAGGAGACTGCTTCTGGCCAGTGTCCTCTGATCCAGAGGGTGCACTTGTGGTTTCTGTGGGAAGAGAAGCGGGGGGGAGAGGAGGTTTGTGGTTCCTAAAGAGTGCGGGCGCAGGTGGTCCGCTATTGTTCTGGCCTGTTCCTCCTTGTCCTTTCTTGAGGAAGGATAACCTGGTTTAGGCCTCTAACTCCAAGAAATGTTTCATGGATGTGAATCACGAGTGGCAATAACTCTGGGCAGCAGAGATGCACCCAAGTCCACTCTAGTAATAGAAGATAGGACAGAGATCACTGCATCTCATAAACAAGATTCTTCAGCTTTGCCTGGACCTTGCCCAATTGTGTAATTACATGCTCCTCTTGAAGGAATGTTACAAGGATCTTTCCTTGGCAGTACCAAAAGCCTTGTGCTACTGCTCAACCATCAGTTTCCCCCATACATTCATTCTGTGTGGCATAAGTGATTCAGAAGACACTCACTCCTGCGGGTTATTGTCAACTTGTATCACCCTGAGATATTGTTTAAGCACTTTGCCTTGTCCAATCCATGCCTTTCAGCTGAGGAGCTCGTAGCATAATTTTAAAAATGACATGCAAAAGCAACTTGTGGTGTTTAAGTAATCTTGTACACTAAGAAAAAATAGTGTGTGCTACTATTTTTTGTGCAAAGCATGCTATTTTATGAATTCCAAGCTATGCCATACTCAGGAACTGATTTTGTCTGTGGGTACAGTGACTCTTTAATATTGGCACTGGAGGACCAAAAGCATAACAAGTGGAAATGAAGAATAATCTTTGTATGTAAAATGCATGAAAATAATAAGAACCTACTTTCCCATATTGTTGTTTAAAAACGTATGCCATTGACGTTATTTGAATTCAATGGAGGTGGACAAAATGTGATGCAGTAGCTTAATAATGGCAGCTTAAAACATTTCATACTTTATTTAATGTGTAGTTACAGTTGTCCAACTCAAACAAACAGCAAGAGATAGCCCCTCTTGGCTTTTTTGGACTTGCAGTTTGGAAATTAGATTCTCATTATATTTACTGTTTCTCCTCAGAAATACAATTTCTTTTTTTGTACCAGCATCAGTTCAGGAACTCTGGTAAAAACCAGACATTCACAAAAAATTCCTCATGTTATACTATTTTTCAATCAAAAGCCTCCCCTTATATTGTAAGAAAAATATCTCTCTTTAAAGAAATGTTATCCACAGTTGGTGTAGCAGGAGGAAGTATCAATATTGCTAAATTATTCATTATCTACACAAATCCTGTAATCCATCTTCTAACTTTTTTTTTTCAAATTGATGTAAAATAAATTTCACATTTGAAATAAAATTCCATGTATTCAAGTACTCTTTTTAATAAAGGAAGAGAATAGATCAAGTTTGTAAACAAGAAAAACAGATTCAGGGCATTACAATTTTTTTTGCTTAAACAAAACTTAAAATTTATTCACTTTATTGGATAGTCCTTGGGTAAAATTCTGGCACCACTGAAGTTAATGGCAAAAATTCACATTTTAATTTTTTTTTAAGTCCTACTAGCCTAGATTCTCCCTCTTTTAAATCAGATGTACTGAAAGCATATCTGTCAAAATCCTAACCAGGAAGTGTGTGCCAAAATGTATGTGTTGGGGAAACAGTTCAATATATATAGAAAACATTTTGTATCCAGGCAAACATGGAACCTGTTTTCACAAAATATAGTGAATAACTTAACTACTTGGGGAAAAAACTGGTAGAGCTAAGTAAAGTAAATCCTTCTGCCCCAATTACTATTACTAGATATTCCCAGGAAAAAATTCTTTGTTAAATTGGAGTTAAAACTGAGTACATGTCCAGAACAGAAGGGCAGAGTACATTACAGGAATACTGTAATTATTGGAAAACAAGCATGATTACCCCAGGAATTTCAAAGTTAATGTTAAGTTAGCTTTAAAGAAATGTAAACATGTTAATGTATGGAAATACACAGTTAATGCACCTAAACAGCCTTAACTCTGCCCTGTACAGATGTCTGCAATAATATTTTCTTTTTTCTGCATAATATTTTTCCAATCCAGATTAGATTAAAATTATTCTAAAGGCATTTTATTATTTTAAAAAAAAACATTTTCCTGTTTCGCCATCTGTATACCAGCAGAGGCGGCATATGATAGAGGCCTATAAAATCATGACAGGTGTGAAGCAAGTAAATAAGGAAATATTATTTACTTGTTCCCATAACATAAGAACTAGGGGTGACAAAATGCAATGAATAGGTAGCAGGTTCACAACAAACAAAAGGAAGTTTTTCTTCATGCAGTGCACAGTCAGCCTGTGGATCTCCTTGACAGAAGATGTTGTGAAGACCAGGACTTTAATGGGGTTCAAAATAGAAGTAGACAAATTCATGGAGGATAGACCCATCAAAACTTATTAGCCAGGATGGGTAGGAATGGTATCCTTTGCCTCTGTTTGTCAGAGGCTGGAAATTGGTGACAGGGGTGGGATCCATTGATGATTACTTGTTCTGTTCACTCCCTCTGGGGCATGTGGCATTGTCCACTGTTGGAAGACAAGATTCTGGGATTTTTGGTCTGATGCAGCATGGCCATTCTTATCTTCTTATGAATAATGACAAAAATCCTAAAATTAAAAATCTTGAAATTATCCACTACCACAAGTTTGCTGACATTAACTATATCAGAAGTTTGAAGAGTCACTATTGATTCATTACAATCATTCAGTACAAAAAACAGCCTGACACAAGGTACTAAATTTCTGTAAGTAATTATTTTATTTATTAAAATTAACTTATATACTCTTCACATCTAAAGCAAGATTTTCACCATTTGAGGTTTTTTTGTACTTTAACAGCCTTAAATTATGGAATTTCAAGCAGCAACCATTATATATAAACTTATAGTGAAAAAAATTGAAGAAGATCTATATTGAACCAACACAGCTTAGATCTCCCTGGTCCAGCACCTTTGAGAGCTACCCAGTCCCAGACAAGGGAATTTGTCAGACCAAGGGAGGTCTGGGATGGGGGGGGGGAACAGCCTCCCCACTGGGCTCCTTTCCCCAACCACCTATGGTCCTTTCCCCAGCCTCCCGGCCCCACAAGCTGTGGCAGTCGCAGGGAAGTTCCTGGTGGCCCCGCAGACTTTGTGACAGCCTCATAGGCTGCAGATTCCATTGCCCCATGAGCTGCAGACCCACCTCCCTCCACTCTGGCTGCCCTGACCAGCCAGCTGCAGGCTCTGCTGCCCCACTGGCAGGCTCCAATCTAAGCTGCCAGGAACCTCTTCCAATGGTGCTCTCTAGTCCCGCAACATCCATGGTCCTACTGGACCACGGATGTTGTCAGACCAGATAGTCCCGGCCACAGAGGTTCAACCTGTACTGTAAATTAGCTCTGCCTACATTTTTTGAATGCTATCATGTATATTTTAAATCTTTCTTCATCTTTTTGGGGGGAGGGTGGTCTTTCCTTAGACCTCTATGTGTCTTCCCTCAATTTTCCCCACCCTCACACAATTTTTTTTCTCCATCCTTGATGCCACCATGAGTAAGAGTGGCAAAAGTCAGACACTTTGTTCATTACAGTCACTATCACTACAAAATGTAGATCTGTGTCTCCACTTTGAATCCTTGGGGGTTTACAGGCTGAGAGGACCCCAAGGGGAAATCCCTAACAAATCAGTGTTACCAGCAAAGGAACCAAATGTGAGGTAAGAAATGATTCAGCAATCAGGCTTGGGGGCACCAGTATGGTAGGCTTCATGTTTTGAGTTTCTCTTTATAGTACCCTGGACAGGAAACCCAGTGGAGGAGGGAGGCTCTAGGTTCCCCTATCCCCAGCCATGGACTCTCACATCTGGGTGACATGGCCCAGGGTATCACCACCGTACTGCTGGGCTTGGACATCAACCCCCAAACATACATATCAATATGCAGTGGAGTAACTGGTTAGAATATTTTGTATATCATTTCCAATTATTTCAAAGATAACCAATTTCAGATACGTTGGTTCTTATATTTGACCTCAATAGCGAGGATATGCATGTGCTGTAGCCTATTTATTCTTGCACAGTTCTTTCTGGGACAAAGGTTCAAAGAAAAAGAAAAAAAATGAAAAGCAATAGTGCATAATGTATTCTGCAGAATGCAAGCCCTATATGAGGCATCCAAATGTGTGAATATACGCATGGCTCTTTGCAACAAATACTGTTCTTAAAGGTCACTCATAATAGGCATTCTGAGATCATCTGTTGCTAGGAACACACAGACTGAATCCATTATTAAAAACTATCCAAGTGACAATCACCATGCTTCACCATTCACTATCCTTTCTGTTTGGAAATAAATCATTCATCCTGCCTCCAAACCAATGGACACTATAGTCATTTTTCAGTTTGAAAATTGTGAGCCTTGGCATCACCCGGTCCAGCTTTTATTTGAGGGTTTGGGTTTTTTTGAGGTTTACACTTGGATGAGAATATTTGTTATCTTAGAGAAACTGACTAAACTAACATTAAACTCTTCATATTATAGCCACTGAAGCCAACATTCAGGATGGAGTACACTTCAAATAGTTCAGAGGTCAGTTCATTTAAGCAACCTGAAATTTGAATCCTCCTCTGCATGAAAATGATCCTATTCACTTTGAGTCTTTATTATGACCTTTCTAATTCATTCTGGAACTTTAGAGTGCATCTAGACTGCAGGGGTTTTTTTTTTTTGGAAAAATGGCTGTTTTTCTGAAAAAACTTTACTTACATCCACACTGCTGTTGCATTCTTTCGAAAGAAAATCAAAAGAATGCAGGGGTTTTTCCGAAATTGGTAAACCTCATTCTATGAGGAAGAACGCCTTTTCCGAAAGAGCTCTTTTGGAGAAAGGCGTGTGTGGACAGGGAAGAGGGAGTTTTTTCGAAAGAAGAGGAAAGAGGAGAAAGCACAGGTATCCTGGTAGCCACTCAGTCCATAGTAATCACAGCTTGAATGCGAGATAGCATCCATTCAGTGTGGACGCTTTCTTTCGAAAAAGCAGATCACATTTTCAATGCGCTTTTGCTGTGTGAACACTCTCTTTTGAAAGAAGTTTTTTTCGGAAGATCTCTTCTGGAAAAGCTTCTTTAGAAAGAAGCTTTCAGTCTAGATGTACCCTTACAGAGCAGTATTATGTTAAAAATGACAAAAATAATAGGAAGAAAGTTAAACACACCTTTTCAAACTTCAATAAATTTTCATGGGAATAGGTCCCTATTCCAGGGTATCATGATCAATGCAGCAGCTTGTAGGGTAATTACGATTCCGTTTATTGAATAATTCCGTGTATGAATAATTTCTAAGCACAGAAACATTTAAAACATAGTAATTCCACAAAATGTTTAACAACTAATTCAGTGTCACTTAAAAGACTTAAACATATCCATCTCCAAAATACAATCTCAGCCCCCTAAAGCTCTTAAACAAAAACCTTGGTGTCACAGACATGCTAAAATTTCTGTTCACTTGAAAGCTTTTGCCATTTTCATTGTTTTCCTCATTGGGGGCACAAAAAATCTGTCTCATAGCAATGAAAACTTTCAGACCAAGCAAGACATTTTAGTGTGATGGCTGTAAAAGGACAGATCTCACTTTTTACTTCACTGGCTAATAGAAGTGGGCTCTGTTAGATAATTGCTTGAGTTCTAGGGTGAAATATCTGTCATTGAAAGCATTCAGCCACCACATTGCAGACACTGAAATCTGAGTCCCATTATCTCAAGAACCCTCAGCCAAATGAAGAGAGAGACAGTATTAAGACCCTGACCCTGCAATGAAATCTGCGTATGTTTTGAAATTTCGTAGATCAGCTTTAGCACGGAATAAATACTTAAAAAAAAAAAAAAAAAAAAGACAAACAAAAAACCCAAAACAAAACCAACATCCCATAATCCACATCTACTATGCATGGCTCCACCCCCCTCTAGTTGTAACTGGGTGTTTTACTAGTTCATAAGGATATAGAAGGTTCATTAGTCAGCTATACTCAGGGCTGTCACAGGCTTCAAGATTGAGAAGCCCACACTTGATCGTAGCTGCTGATGACCCCCATGACTGATCATTATAAATATTTTCATTCACATGTCTGAATGGAAAACATGAACTTAGAATATTTTCATGTCTTAAAATTCAGTTTATATAGACATTAAGTTCTATTCTTGAAATAATTAAAAATACTATGTCAGTGGCAAGGGCTTCTACTGGAGAAATGAGGCATCAAATCACTTCAATGTCCGTGTGGGCGTGTATGTTGGGGGGGTGTTACAGTTTTCAATGTGATTGTGCAACAACAGATACATTTGAATGCTAGTACTCCAGGGTTTTGATTTAAAGGGGCAGAGTTTATCACTGGCAAGTGAAAGAGAAACTCATAAATGAATCCCAGCACCTATTGTTAATAGATTACCCAAATCCTGTTTGAAACTTAAACTGCAAGCAAACCGACCCTCATTAATGGACACTGATATTTGTGACAGCTGTAATGGTAACAGCAGGGAGTTGTCATCAATATCCAGCAGCGGATTGGCACATAAGCGTAGTTTGGAATTGGAGTGTTTTGTCAAACACTAGCTGACCTAATACATAAAAAGAATATTTTTTTTCATAGAAACAGGGTATATTTATAGGAACCTTCCATAGCACTTTAGGAAAATTCAGAATTAATGTTCAATACATATGTCACTAATAATAAATCAGGTTGGTAAGTCTGGTAATTTACTGCCTCTAGCATATGCTACATAAGGAATAACCTTGTAATTTTTGTGTTTATAATTCTTCTTAGTTCCTTGCCATATTCCCTTTGTCACTGAAGATATTTATTATTATTTTACTGACAATAGCAGGAAAGACGAATTTGCTATTGTATATGTGAGATGTATAGATGAACAGTACAATCATTCTCAATTCCTACATTTTTCAACATATTGTACACTTATGCAAACTACGGAACTGTCAACAGATTCAGAGATAAAGTTGTTAAATACTTCACTAGTGTTTCCTAAGCAGAGTAAATATGTGATTTCTTTAGGCCTGTAGCTTCCCAAAAGAAAAGAACTGGTACTCATAAAAACAGATGCAAAAAAGGACAAATGGTAAAACTAAACAGAGAAAAGAGAGAAACATATGTAATTGGGGACATGTTTGCCATTGCTTTCTTGAGTCGTCATTCACTGTAGTGTGAAGAAGTGTAGAATACTCCCATTTTACACGTGTGGATGAACGACAAGCTGCAGGGCAACACACAATCTGGCTCTTAATCCTGCACAGACCCCCACAGAGTAAAATCCATTGGAAAAACTATGACGGTAATCATTAAATAGTCAGAATGTACCAAGTCATTAAACAGTGCTATGAGCCATACCAAGGTTGTCCAAGACACTTAGACTAGGAGATTGCCAGATACTACAGACTTATGAGCTAAGAGTGAGTATTTTAAAATGCTTGTTTTTTTACCAGCGACAGGAGGGAGGTGACAGATACACTTTCCCTGTGCTTAGTCCTAATCTGTTTTATTGGGTCCAATTCCACAGCATTAAGAGCCAGGCTCAGGAGAATTCACAGCCAGATTTTTTTTTTAAATGCAAAACACACAATTGGAGATAGATTTTCAGAAGAGCTCAGCCATCTCCATGCTGAGCTTTTTTAATAATCTGGATCTTATGCTGACATTAAAGTGTGTGTCAAGTTCTGTAGGAAAATAATAAAATGAAATGAACTGGGTCACCAGTGTGGTTGGAGGGCCAAAAGGGTCACCTGCCACAGTAATTTAAATGGGCCGCTATCACGGGAACAGCATTGGCTGGAGCCCCGGGCGTCGCAGGCCAGTTGGTTTTAGGAGCTGGCTGAGGGAGGCTAGCTTGCAGCCCCACCCCCTCCAGAGCCCCAAAGTCAGTCCCCTTCACCTTACCCAGTATCCTAGCAATTTTGTCAGCAGCTCTGAAAATAAATAAATCAGGCCAAAATGAGAGAAGCAAACACATCATGAAAAACAGCACTCATTGCCCTTTCTGTTTATCATTTTAATTTAAACCAAAGAAAATGTTTCATGTTGCATGTGTTCAGTCTTAAATGGCAAAAAATTTACATTTCTTTATTCCAGGGCATAACATGGCACCATAACTTATCAACAGTTATTAAAAATGCCACTGGGTACAAAAGCGTTATCTGAACACATGTTGATTTATACCCTGATTATGAAGGCATTAATGGTGTCAGAGTTGCTTATGTCATATGACCCTCACAGAGCTGGCAAATAACCAGATTACATATGATTTACTTCATTTACAATTTCTGCAAGCAGAAATGTTTGCTTAAAGGAGCACAAGGAGAGGAACTGAAAACCAACCTAAGCAGAACTGTAGTGTGCAATTCAACAGAGATTAACAAAGGGGTGGTAGTGAATTTGTATGTGTGGAAGGCAGCGTTAATCTTTCTCATGTCACATGTTCCTGTGCTCGCGATGTGTTCATCAAATTGCTACTCAAACCCACATGCTTGACAGTGAAACATTTGGGAGCAAGAGAGAGGCACTAGGAAGGATAGAATAATGAGAAGTCCTGTGGCACCTTATAGACTAACAGATATATTGGAGCATAAGCTTTCGTGGGCAAAGATGCACTTCGTCAGATGCATGTAGTGGAAATTGCAGAGGCAGGTATAATTATACAGGCATAAGAACAGAGTTTAAATCAAGAGTAAGGCTAGAGATAATGAGGTCAATTTAGTCAGGGAGGATGTGGCCCACTTCTAGCAGCTGATGTGGAGGTGTGAACACCAAGGGTTTGTCTAGACTACAGGGTTTTTTTAAAAAAAAGTGGCCTTTTTTCGAAAAAACTTCTCCTGCGTCTAGACTGCTGCCGTGTTCTTTCAAAAGTAAATCAAAAGAACACGGCGGTTTTTTTGACCACGGAAAACTTCATTTTACGAGGAAGAACACCTTTTTTCGAAAGTGCTCTTTCGAAAAATGGGGCTATGTAATGCAAACTGTGCCTTTTAGAAAAAGAGCATCCAGACTGCCTGGGTGCTCTCTTTTGAAAAAGCGACTAGCTTTTTCGAAAGTACTGGTTGTAGTCTAGATGCACTTTTTCAAAAGAGGCTTGCAGTTTAGACATAGCCCTAGAGAGGAGAAACTGCTTTTGTAATTGGCTAGCCACTCACAGTCTTTGTTTAATCCTAAACTGATAGTGTCAAGTTTGCAGATGAATTGTAGCTCTGCAGTTTCTCTTTGAAGTCTGTTTTTAAAGTTTTTTTGTTGCAGGATGGCTACTTTTAAATCTGCTACTGTGTGTCCAGGGAGATCGAAGTGTTCTCGTACGGGTTTTTCTACATTACCATTCCTGATATCTGATTTGTGTCCATTTATTCTTTTACGTAGGGACTGTCCAGTTTGGCCGATGTATATGGCAGAAAGGCATTGCTGGCACATGATGGCATATGTTACATTGGTAGAGGTGCAGGTGAATGAGCCCGTGATGGTGTGACTGATGTGGTGAGGTCATGTGATGGTGTTGCTGGTGTAGATATGTGGGCAGAGTTGGCACCAAGGTTTGTTGCAGGGATTGGTTCCTGAGTTAGAGTTACTTTGGTGTGGTATATAGTTGCAGGTGAGAAGGACAGCTGGAAGGAAGGACAGCTGGATCTTACCAGGGTATTCTGAGTCTTCGCACACTTGCAGAGAGCAAGGCAGAGCAACTCTGATAAAAGGACCAGGAAGCATCCAGAATATGGCATGGCAGCTATTAGATGTGCTTAGCCCCTGTTTGCAGTTGTGTTTTCATCATTGGCAACTCACCTGGTAGGTCACATCCAGGTGAAGCAGAAGGCTTGGCTTCCTGCAAACATTGTATCATAGCAGAGTGGGAAGAGAAACTTTTGCATATTACAGGGAGTCACTCGAAATGTCTGTGTGGTGGGAAAAGATACGTCTACACTGCAAGGCTATTTTGGGATACTGGAGGTATCCCAACATAGCTACCCCACGTCTACACAAGCCACCCATTATTTTGAAATATTTTTCAAAATAACAGGCGTGCTTTTTTGCCACCTCATTAAACCTCGTTGCACGAGGCATAAGGGATGGCTTGAAATAATGCGTTATTTCGAAATTTGGCACTGTGTAGATGCTCCAAATTTCAAATTTCAAAATAGATTCGAAATAAGATACACACTTTGCATAGCGTAAATTGCATATCTTATTCTGAGTTTAGGGTGCTGTGTAGATGCACCCAAAGCTATTAAGCACTCCAAGAATCTCTCAGCCCTGTTTCACCTATCAACAGTGTTGGAAAGTCTAGGTTAGAAGCCACATATTTATTCACTGAAACACCATGCCCACACCCCAGACCCATGTAGTAATGGTTCCACCAGCCACATGTTTTGACACGTGCATTCTATAGTGGTACATAGCTCACACAGATCAGTTACTTTGCCACACACACCACTGTCCAAGCATTCTGCTGGCTCTTTCTTGTTTGTAGAAGCATTGCCCGCAGGGCTCTTTCGAATGGAGAAGTAAGCAGCTGAGTTTGGTGCATGTTACAACAGCTTGCTCTATACCTGTAACAAACAGTATTCCTACAACTGTAAACAAGGAGAAGCTAGAATTGGGATAGATTTTATTGATCTCCCTTCTGTCTATCAGGATTAGAGCTACAACCATACCTAAACCAAGGTGTTTGTGGAGTATGAGATAAGTTTTGCCCTTATTCCATATGTTGATGGTCAGCCCAGCCAACTATGATCCACCTGGAGAACAGAAATTGGATCCTATCTGAGTCTGAATGTTGCAGCTTGGGTCCTTTGTTATCAATACCCCATGCCACACGTTCTACAAATCACCTTCAGCCATTTCTGTTGTGAATGATATGCTACTTAACAGAGGGCTGTTTGGCTGGAGCTAAGGATTTTCTTTACATCATAAGGGGAGAGTGTCCCTTTTTAATGATGCCACGCTAATCTGTATTACAATTACTCCTCTATCTAGGGGCCTCTCGTACCATATGATTGCAGTATTTGTGCACAAAGTTTAAAAGAATGAGAAAATAGCACATTCTTCCTTGATCCTTGAGTATGGGAAAGTCTGAAGAGCATAGCAGATTTTCTTGTGTGTGGAACTGTATAAAAAAGGGCTGTCTGTCAAAATCTTACTGCAGAAGGAGCAGGCTAGAGAGAAATAAGCTTTTAGAGAGCTACACAGGCCCTGATTTTTTAAAAATGCAGACATGTGCGCGCACACACAGAAGAGAGGTAGAAGCACCCAACTTCCCTAAGTTCCCTCTCGGGTGTGTGGTTGCACAGCTGCCTATTAAGTTCCACATTGCTTATTAAGCCCCCTGCAGGGAGTGATGCCTGTCTCCAAGCCTCAAAGATGCTGCAGCCAGGGAGAGGCATCTTTATGGAGCCACTGCTGGCAAAAGAGGGACTGCTAAGGAGGCTTCCTGGTCTTATAATCAGGCGGTCTCTCAAGGGTACAAAATAAAATGTCTTCTGAGATGGCAGTGACTATGTCAGCAAGGATAAAACCGAACAAACGTGCTTGAGATGATTCACTGACTGCCAGCCTCTTCAAACCAAGCCATGGAGGGACCATGCAGCCGTCCCTGAAAGGCCATGAAATCAGAAAGCTGTTTGCGTAGAGTTCTGCAGGCCAGAGACATGAAAAACAATAGTACAGAGCCAGATCTGACCAGTCCAAATAATGTGCATATTTGCTAAGGAAAAATTGCTTTCAGCATACTACTTATTCTAGGGGAATTAAAAATAATGTGACTCTGTGTCGCTTAACACAAGTGGGCCTGTCTAAATGTAATACAAATCTTTTATGCATGCATCAGTGTCGCAGTTTCTGAAAATTAGACAAACAGAAAAAGAAAAGAAATGGCTCTCTAACTTTAAATTTTGCTGTGTACTTAAATATTCACATGCATCTCTGCAGCTATGGAGGTGGAAGGAAAAAAAGAACATTTTTGTTTGCTTTTTATCAAGAATCACTACAATCAACCTGACCAGGGAGGTTAAAACTTTATCCTGGTGGTCAGTTCCTTGTGTAATAGTTTTTAATGTGACATAGACTCCTTACAGAACTAGCTCTAATCCTTCTGAGCAAGTTCACTGAAAGGAGAAACAATTCTGGATGACAGAAGTGAAGTGAAACAATTTAGATCAGTCAGAATATTATAGTGTTATGATGCTCCAGACTTCAACCCTCAGGTTGAAGAGAGATGAAAAAGAATTGGATGCCAAGAGTACAACTTAGTGCAGGGGTTCAGATGTTTCTAGAGGGTGTCTGTCACCAAGTGCTGTCACTTCACACCTAAATATGATGAAAATATATTCTCTTTAGTTTTGAAGCAAACAAAGAAAATACCCTTGTAAAAAGCTCTGAGTGTTCTAGCAGCTCCTTCAACTCATAGTTGCATAATGGCCATGACCAAGTAGTGGCAAGACTGATTCAGATCATCACGTAAGCATATGTTTTACATCAACATCTGTAGAACTCTTTGGGATTGTTCCCTTTTGCGTGTAAAATTAAGATGTTTTTCTTCAGAACTTTTTATTTAAATAATTGACATTTTTGGACAAATTATACTGACATCCTCAATGAAACTTGAAGTTGCTTAAGTTCTGTATTGATTTAGTATGCTCTTCTGAAATCAAATACAGCTAACCAGTTAACTCACAACAATGATAAAAATCCACTCAATGACAGAAAATTATTTTCATTCCATAGATATCTCAAAAAAGTCATGATTTTCATGCTATTTTGGACCAACCCCTTCTTTTTACAATGAGCAGGGACCAGGCCTAGAGGCCTCTTCTGAAGACAGATGTGGTAGTATATCTCAGATATTTTTTAAATATATTTTCCCTACCCAAAAAATGACAAAGGTGAAAATGGTGTATTTTGAAGTTTCATTTCCTATTCCCCTTTCCATCTCAAAACACACCATCACAATAAACCCCCACCATTAATTTCTATAGTGAAGCTTGAAAGAACATTACCATGTTCTGTAAATGAATTTGTTTATCCAGAGAAATTATTGTACTGAATATAATAATATTTCTATTGCCAGGGCTTGTCTGCCATAAATTATGGTATTTTAATTGGACATAAGCTACGGTGTACAATATGAAGACCAAAATATCAAAGCTATCATGAAAACAAAGGAAGAATGGAGGGATAGCTAAATGAAAAATATTCTTTGGTGACCTTTTACTCTCTCCACCTGCTTTCCTGTAAGTGTTGGCCACATAGAAAAGACTTCAATGTATTTATTCTTTTGGAGTCTTGCTGAGAAGTTATAAAGCAAACCAGGAATATTTATTAATATTTGCAAATATTAGTTATTATTGATTTTTTTTCTCCTAGCTTATTTACTAGAGAATTGAAAACAACAAAAGTGTAAGAAATGTTTGTAACATTTATGATTTTATCTGCTAAAGCTTGTATATATTTGTTCAACTGACTGAACTGTGTTTTGAATTCTGTTTGGTTGTTAATTTGAATTTATGTTCTCATTATGTAGCCCAAAATACTCATTTTATCAGCAGCATTGTAGATTAACATCAACCAAGATACACTGCATATAGATCCTTCCACAATAAATTAATCAGAAAATGATTTAAAATTATTATTCTGTATTTTGAACAGCTATCGGCTAAGCCTGCTTTATATTTACAGACTTGAAATGAACCTCCACAGAAAGAAGTAAGGAAATTAATTTCAGTTGCTAAACTTATTATTAAAAGAAAGTGTGTCAAACTGCCTGGAAATAATTAAAATTAAGTGTAGCAGTATAACCTTCTCAAAGTTAACAGTACTGAAAAAAATTCACACAGAAGAACAAAGAACTGAAGGTAAAATAGCCTTTGATGTCTATCAGTTTAGTAGACATTTGGGTCTATGAATTTAGCGGGTAATGTCCATGGAAGCTGATCCTAAATCAGCAGACATTTTATAAACACACACACAAAACAAAGCCAACCTGCAATTCCTGGATTAAAATCAAGTGTATATCTGTTACAGTGTCAATCGAGGTTACATTTAACATAGTCATAGAATAATAGAAATGTAGTGGAGAAAGGGACATTGAAACGTTATCTACTGCACATTATTGTACTGAGGCAATTTGCCTAGAGTGAGCCTCCCATGCTGTACCTAAACTCTACAGCTGAAAGGGGAGGCATGGGTAAGTAATATATTTGACAGAGATGGTCAGTTTTGATGTTGGTCCATTTCCTGAACGTTGGTGCATTCAAAATTCAGATACCCATATCCATATTTTGTATCTTGAGGTATGTCTAGACTACAGGCTTTTGTCGACAGATACTGTCGACAAAGCTTCTGTCAACAAAGAGCGTCTAGACTGCATAACGCGGATCGACAAAGCGATCCGCTTTGTCAACAAAGGGCGTCCAGACTGCTGGATGCTCTGTCGACAAAAGAAGGCACCCGGAAGTGCTTCTGGAAGGTCACAAGGGCAGCCTTAAATCCCAGGCACCGCTGCATGCTCTCTGCAGAGACGCAAGCTTAAAGGGATCCTCCTGGACAGCCGTTGGTCTGTTCCTGCTTCTGGCTTGCCTACCTCCTCGAGGGAAAGCAAAGCTGCTGCAGTTTTTGCTTTGGCTGCCCTGCTTCCTCGGACACCATGGCAGTTTATTTTCAGGTTTGGTTTTTTTGCTTTTGTGTTTGTTTTTTTGGCCATGGAGCCTGAGCTGCCCCTGGGCAGGCGATGGCCCCACACCATGCTGCTGGAAGTTCTGCTGCTTGCTCGTGAGAGCATCATGACATTTGTGGCAGAGCTGGATTCAGAGACCAGCTTTGACACCCCATTCAGGCTGCAGCCTCCTGCCCTTGCCCCCGCCCCCAAACTTATTTATGGAGAGGCAAGTTTGGAGGCTGGACACCAGTTCGGACTGGTGGGACCGGCTCATTATGCAGCAGTGGGACGATGACCAGTGGCTCCGAAACTTCCGGATGCGGAAGGCCACCTTCCAGGAGCTCTGTGCCTGGCTCGCCCCTGCCCTGCAACACCAGGACACCCGCTTGCAGCCTGCCATCCCCCTGGAGAAGCGTGTCGCTATTGCTCTATGGAAGCTGGCCACCGCCGACAGCTACCTCTCTGTGGGGCATCAGTTTGGCATGGGGAGGTCTACCGTTGGGGACATCTTGATGGAGGTAAGTCACTCTCGGGGGACAGTCCAGAGGGGCGGGGGCAGGCAGAGAAGGGGTATGGTCAAGACTGGGCACAGAGAATGGGGGATGGGGTGGGAGTGGTGGAAGCCTGCCTGGCCTCACCCTACAGTGGTGCAGGGGCCGGGGGGGGGGGGTTACCTGAGAGGAGGCTCTCGGGGTCTGGGAGGGGAGGGCTGGGGGAGCACTTCTCATCAGCTCATGCAACTCCTCTAATGTCTTCTTATGTGTATTTGTATTTGTCCCTGTCTGCAGGTGGTGACGGCCATCAATTCGGAGCTGCTTCACAGGACTGTCTGCCTCGGAGACCTACCTACCATCTTGGCCGGATTTGCGGGGCTGGGTTTTCCGAACTGCGGTGGAGGACTCGACGGGACTCACATCCCGATCCGCGCACCACCCCATCGAGCAGCACAGTACATTAACCGAAAGGGCTACTTTTCGATGGTGCTGCAGGCCCTGGTCAACCACAAGGGACAATTCACAGACATTTGTGTTGGGTGGTCAGGCTGGGCACATGATGCCTGCGTATTCTGGAACTCCTACCTGTACCGCAGGCTGCAGTCTGGGGCATTTTTCCCAGAGAGGAGCTATGCAGTTGGGGATGTGCAGATTCCTACAGGAATTGTGGCCAACATGGCCTACCCCCTTATGTCCTGGCTCATGAAGCCCTACACCGGCCACCTGGATGAGAGCAGGGAACTCTTTAACTCCCGCCTGAATTGGGCTCGCTTGCAGGTGGAGTGCACCTTTGTCCGGCTGAAGGGCAGATTTAGATACCTGCTCACTCGGCTGGACATGGGGGAACACAATATCCCCGATGTGGTTGCAGCATGCTATGTGCTGCACAACCTGGTGGAGATGAAAGCGGAGGCCTTCCTCCCTGCGTGGGGGATACGGGCTGACGTGGAGGGGAGGCACTTTGAGCAGCCCTAGACAGCTGCCATCCGGCAAGCCCACCAGCTGGGCTTGCGCATTTGAGAAGCCCTGAGGGAGCAATTCTCCTATGGAGGCCAATGATTTTCCCCAGGACCTTCCAAATGTGGGATTGCCCCATGTCCCGGGTGCCTTCCTTCCCAGAACCCCTCCTGGCCCCACAGTCACACATTGTACTCATTCATCACACACTGACAACAGAGACAGGTGTCGGTGAAAAAATTTGTACAGTTTATTTCACTGTTGGATTTTTGAAAAACTAAACTAAAATACTCTTTTGTTCAGAGAAAATAAACTGTGTGTAAAAAAAATAAAGTGCTTCCCTCAGTGACTCTCACAGGTGGGAAGGGGGAATGTCAACCTGGAAGGGGGGAGGGAGGCTCATGGAGTCCTGCATCCCTTGCAGGACAGAGATGTGCTGGCACACCAGGTCCAGATATGTGCGCCAGTGCCGAGGGGTTCCCTGCAACCGTCTGGGTGATGGGGCAGGTGTGGCACCCCCCCTCCTGGTCAGCTGGTCCAGCTGTGGAGGTCAAGAGGGAAAAGTCATCAGTCATGCATGCTCACCCTTTCCCTGAGAGGGCATGCCCTCCTTCCTCTCAGCAGGCAGTGCCTGTCCTAGGGTCAGAGGATGCTCATGTGCATCTCAGTAAGCCATGGTGTGGCCTGGCCAGCAGCCACGGCCTCCCTGGAGCCCAAAAGATGTGCAGGCCACCATCCTGCCCCCCCCTCACACACACCCGATGGCCGAGCAGCACAGACAAGTGTCAGGCCACACGGATGAGGTTCCTGCAGAGTGCTGAGAGGTCTGCAGCTTTGAGGCAATCCCGGTGTCCCCGACCCATGTGTGCACCTGGCATCACTGCCTGCAGGAGCAGGTGGTGCCTAGCAGCCGTGCGGGTGCAGGGGTAGGATGGCCCTCCCTGAGGGCGGCCATGGGTGTGCCCCCCTTTCCCCCAGGCTGTGATCAGCATGACATGTCACAGCACTGCACCATCCACTTGGCTCCCACCTGCTCTGCCCTGTGTGTGTTGGACCCTCACAGCACTCACCTGATGTTCCCTCCCTGGTGTCCGAGATTGTCTGCGAGGCCTCCTGAGCATGGGCACCTGGCTCCTGGGTGCACCGCGTGCTGTCTTCCTCTTCCTCTTCCTCCTCTTGGAACTCCTGGTCATCTGGCTGGTGTTGCGGCCGCTGCTGACCAGGGGTCTCCAGCCCAGACTCCACAAGCTGCTTGGGAGGCAGGGGTTCCCCCACCCCCAGGATCTGGTCCAGCTCCTCATGGTAGGCACAATGGTGTGCTGTTTCCCCGGAGTGGGAGCTGCGCTCACGGGCCCTGATGTACCCCTGCCTCAGCTCCTTGACCTTGGCTCTGACCTGCAGTGCCGTGTGGGGGTGGTGGCCTTTCCTGGCCAGGCCATCAGCCATTCTGGCATATATGTCCGCGTTCCTGTGCCTGGACTGTGGTAGCTGAAGAACCTCCTCCTCGGCCCACAGCTCCAGGAGAGCTTTGATCTTGGGCCTTGACCAGGAGGGTGCCTGGCATTTTGTACCCCTGGCTTCCTCGGGGATGTGTCCCTGGAAGGGCCAGGGGACCATGGGGGGCTTGTCCCTGGGACATTGCTCCAACTTGGCTAACCAAAAACAGAGCTGCACAGTCAGGGTCTTGTCTGGAGCTGGCTTGCTGCCAGAATGCTGATCCTGAGTGCCTGTGCCTTTTAAAGATGGCTACAGGCAGGAACAATAGAGTTGAAAACAGTGGCAGGAGTGTCCACCAGGGCTCCTTCCTGGAGGTCTTTACTGTAGACATAAAATCTTCCCTGCATCCACACTTACCTTCTGTTGACAGAACTCTGTCGACAAAGGCATTATTCCTCGTAGAATGAGGTTTACTGCCATCGACAAAACTGCTGAGTTTGGTCAACGTTATGTCGACAGAATTTGGCGGCAGTGTAGATGCAGGTTTAGTTTTGTCAACAAAAGGCCACTTTTGTCGACAAAACCCTGTAGTCTAGACACACCCTTAGGGTATGTCTACACAGCAAAGTTATTTCAGAATAACAGCTGTTATTTCAAAATAACTTTACTAGCGTCTACACAGCCAAACCGATATTTCGAAATTAATTCGAAATAGCGGAGCACTTATTTTGAATTTGGTAAACTTCATTCCACGAGGAATAACGCCAAATTTGAAATAGCTATTTCGAAATAAGTGCTGTGTAGACACTTATTTTGAAATAGGGGGCCTCCAGCCTTCCCAGGGTGCTCTGGTGGCCATTCTGGCCTCAACCAAGAACATCCTATCCCTCCCCCCTCCCTGGAGCCCTTAAAGGGGTTGACTCTTAAAAATGTACACACTTGGACTGAGGTGGAGATGGACATAGGAGACATGCATGTTGAGAGTCTCTGGGTTAGGCTAAAAGGGGTAAAAACCAAGGGTGATGTCATGCTAGGGGTCTACTACAGGCCACCTACTCAGGCAGAAGAGGTGGATGAGGTTTTTTTTTAAACAACTAACAAAATCATCCAAAGCCCAAGATTTGGTGGTGATAGGGGACTTCAACCATCCACATATGTGTTGGGAAACTAACACAGCGGGGCACAGACTATCCAATAAGTTCTTGGATTGCATTGAAGACAACTTTTTATTTCAGAAGGTTGAAAAAGCTACTAGGGGGGGAAGCTGTTCTAGATTTGATTTTAACAAATAGGGAGGAACTGGTTGAGAATTTGAAAGTGGAAGGCAGCTTGGGTGAAAGTGATCATGAAATCATAGAGTTCATGATTCTAAGATATGGTAGAAGGGAGAACAGCAAATTAGAGACAAGGGATTTCAGGAAGGCAGATTTTGGTAAGCTCAGAGAGCTGGCAGGTAACATCCCATGGGAGGCAAGACTGAAGGTAAAAACAACTGAAGAGAGTTGGCAGTTTTTCAAAGGGACATTATTAAGGGCCAAAAAGCAAGCTATTCCACTGTGTAGGAAATATAGAAAATATGGCAAAAGACCACCTTGGCTTAATCAGGAGATCTTGCATGATCTAAAAATAAAAAAGGAGTCATATAAAATGTGGAAACTAGGACAAATTACAAAGGATGAATACAGGCAAACAATACAGGAATGCAGGGGCAAGATTAGTAAGGCAAAGGCACAAAACGAGCTCAAACTAGCCACAGGCGTAAAAGGAAACAAGAAGACATTCTATAAATATATTAGATGCAAGAGGAAGACCAAGGACAGGGTAGGCCCATTGATCAATGAGGAGGGGGAAACAGTAACAGTAAACTTGGAAATCGCAGAGATGCTTAATGACTTCTTTGTTTAGGTCTTCACCTAGAAGTCTCATGAAAGAATGCCTGACACAGTGAATACTAGTGCAAAGGGGGTAGGTTTAGAAGATGAAATAAAAAAAGAACAAGTTAAAAAGCACTTAGAGAAGTTAGATATCTGTAAGTCACCAGGGCCTGATGAAATGCATCCTAGAATACTCAAGGAGCTGATAGAGGAGGTATCTGAGTCTTTAACTATCATCTTTGGAAAATCATGGAAGACAGGAGAGATTCCAGAAGATTGGAAAAGGGCAAATATAGTGCCCATCTATAAAAAGGGAAATAAAAACAACCCAGGAAACTACAGACCAGTCAGTTTCACTTCTGTGCCAGGAAAGATAATGGAGCAATTAATTAAGGAAATCATCTGCAAACACTTGGAAGATAATAAGGTGATAGGGAACAGCCAGCATGGATTTGTAAAGAACAAATAATTTCAAACCAATCTGATAGCTTTCTTTAATAGGATAATGAGTCTTTTGGATAAGGGAGAAGCGGGGGACATGGTATACCTAGACTTTAGTAAGGCATTTGATATGGTCTCACATGATATTCTTAAACTAGGCAAATACAATTTAGATGGGGCTACTATAAGGTGGGTGCATAACTGGCTGGATAACCGTTCCCAGAGAGTAGTTATTAATGGTTCACAATCCTGATGGAAAGGAGTAACAAATGGGGTTCTGCAGGGGTCTGTTTTGGGACCAGTTCTGTTCAATATCTTCATCAACGATTTAGATATCAGCATATAGAATACGCTTATTAAGTTTGCGGATGATACCAAGCTTCAAGGGGTTGCAACTGCTTTGCAGGATAGGATCATAATTCAAAATGATCTGGACAAACTGGAGAAATGGTCTGAGGTAAACAGGATGAAGTTTAATAAGGACAAATGCAAAATGCTCCACTTAGGAAGGGACAATCAGTTTCACACGTACAGAATGGGAAGTGACTGTCTAGGGAGAAGTACGGCAGAAAGGGATCCAGGGGTTATAGTGGACCACAAGCTAAATATGAGTCAACAGTGTGATGCTGTTGCAAAAAAAGCCAACATGATTCTGAGATGCATTAACAAGTGTGTTGTGAGCAAGATATGAGAAGTCATTCTTCCGCTCTACTCTGCACTGATTAGGCCTCAGTTGGAGTATTGTGTCCAGTTCTGGGCATCACATTTCAAGAAAGATGTGAAGAAATTGGAGAAGGTTCAGAGAAGAGCAACAAGAATGATTAAAGGTCTAGAGAACATGACCTATGAAGGAAGACTGAAAGAATTGGGCTTGTTTAGTTTGGAAAAGAGAAGATTGAGAGGGGACATGATAGCAGTTTTCAGGTATCTAAAAGGGTGTCATAAGGAAGAGGGAGAAAACTTGTTCTTCCTGGCCTCTGAAGATAGAACAAGAAGCAATGGGCTTAAACTGCAGCAAGGGAGTTTTAGGTTGGACATTAGGAAAAAGTTCCTAACTGTCAGGGTAGTTAAACACTGGAATTAATTGCCTAGGGTGGTTGTGGAATCTCTATCTCTGGAGATATTTAAGAGTAGGTTAGATAAATGTCTATCAGGGATGGTCTAGACAGTACTGGGTCCTGCCATGAGGGCAGGGGACTGTACTCGATCACCTCTCAAGGTCCTTTCCAGTCCTAGTATTCTATGACTCTGGCCACAATGCCTATGCCAGCTCTAAGCCTGACAGCCCAGAGCCAGCAGTCACTGCCCCAACCCAGTGCCCCCAAAACATGAGCCAGAAAGCCACTGGCAGCCAGCCCTCCACCGCTCCCCAAGAGCAGTCTGCCAGCTCCCAGGAGCCTGCCAGGGCCCAGAGAAGGCAAGCACCTTCCTGATCCAGGGTGAAGATCATGGACCTTATTCAGGTTTGGAGGGGATGCCCCCAACATCCATGATCTCTACAGTAGATTGAGGAACACAGCTGTCTATGGCAGGATAGCTGCCAGCTTGGCTACCAAAGGCCTCATGCGAACCCAGGAGCAGATTTGCATGAAAATCAAGTTGGTCTGGCGAGACCCCCAACCCTGAGCTTCCCCTCCCCCTTCTTCCCCTTGCTTCCCCCTTCCAGCTCCCTCCTTCCAGGTTTCCCCCTCCCCTCTCCCACCCTCTCTTCTCCCCTTTCCCACCTCCTTTCCCCAGTCTCACTAGAGTTTCTTTCCCCCCCCTCCCCGCCCAGTTTTGTTAGATAAAGAAAGTTTGTGTTCATGAAATTACATGTATTTTATTTGACATCAGGAAGGGGGGGGGTAAGTGGAAGGATGTGAGGGAGGAATGAGGCATAAGCCCCCAGTGGGGCAGACCAGGGAGGCTCTTAGTGCTTCTCAGGGTGGAAGATCTCCCACAGGGTCTCCTGGATACTGACAGCCCCCCGATGGACCTCCCTGATGGCAGCCTGCAGAAAGTGCAGCCAGGCTCACAGCAGTGCGTCCAAGAGAAGCACCAGAGTGCCTAGGGGCAGCTACGGCTCCATGTTGCAGAGTGCTATGGTGTCCCGAGTAAGGGCAACCAGAGCATGGAGAGACAAAATGCTTTGTTGTCCCTCATCGAGGTAGGCAAGCAACAGCTGAGAACCGGCTGTCCGGGGGGGTCCCTTTAAGCACAGGCCTCAGATAGCCTCAGGCAGCAGCCACATAAAGTAACTCCTGACCTGATACCCTGCCAGACCTTGTTCCGGCCGGCCTTAAATGCGATTCAGCGTCCACTCAGTGTGGACGTGCTATTTCGAAATAGCAAAACGCTATTTCGAAATGCATTTTGTGTGTAGACACATTATTTCAAAATAACTTATTTCGAATTAACTATTTTGAAATAAGATATTTCGAAATAACGCTGTAGTGTAGACATACCCTAACATTTGAGTGCACCTTGTGGCATTCACAAGTTCTGAGTTGGTGTTTTGGTAGCTCAGAAATCTACTGTCTGAGCTAACAGAAGAAAAGGGTGGGGAGTTAATATTATGAAAACAAAATAAATTCATTGAATCATTGATACGTTATTATTCTTATTACAAGTGTAACCTTTTGGTTAAAGTGTTCCCAATTAACACTATGCTGTTAGAAAGAAGAGTGCAGTAAAACTCAACTTACATTTTCTGTAACTAAGACGTTTGAACCTGAAAACTATTTAGTAGAGAACTACTAGGCAATTGTATGAATGATACAAGCAATGATTTTTAATGAAGAAAAAAATATTAGTTGAAATAAAACAGGCATGCAGTTGTACTCACAGTCAATGATGAAGTGTTGTAGCAATGGGCGATAAGTCTGCTTATATCAGAGTGAAGTACAGTCTTATTATTCTAGAACCTAACTATTCCCTTTGGAACTTTTGCTGCAATTTAACAAAGTTACTCCAACATATTGGGATTTCTGGCACTTTCTGATTGGCTCTTTATATTACACAGAATTTAAACTAACATTTGCACCTATGGCCTCAGACTATCAATGTAGATAGTATGTTGCTAGAGCATTCTGAAAAATGCTCATTATGAACCTTGATCAAACCAGTTATAACCAAAACTGGATAGTAAAAAACCCCAGACTAATGTCCTTGCTAATTCTTACTTTTCCATAACGCTGGCTCTCCAACTTATCTTTCAGTTTTCTCATACTAGCAACTTCCGTTTCCCGTATTGCTCCGCTCTTGACCCAAGCCATCCCTTTTGTATTGTCAGGCCCTGGGACAATTGCCCTCATTGCCTCTATTCCCGTCCACCCCCATTGATGGGCCTGAGGGTAATCAATCAGCAGAACAACTTAACAAGAGCTGTGATAGGTTCTTCCCCAAGGAAACTTTCAGGGGAAAAAAATCCAATCTGGAGCTAAATGATATGCTCTAGTTCAAATAGGAACTAATTCATGGAAGTCCAATGGCCTATGTTATGCAGATTCAATAGAATCATCACAGTGATTTCTTTTGGCTCCACAATCTCTTCATTACCTACCCATTTGTTCTCTGATTTGAGACTGTGCATCCTACTTAGAAGATGCCCATTGGTCCTCAGTCATCTCATGCTTTTTATTTTCCTTTGCTCTGCCTATTTATTCCCTCCCTCACTTGTTTCTGTTTTCCACGCAAGAAATATGTCTTTTTGAAAAAATACAAAAAGGATAAAAGGCCATTTCCAGAATGAGCTTTTTTCCATGAAAGGGACTATATAAATTATGGGTGGAGCTTGGACCATTGCTATGCACATGCTTCTTTGAGAGCAGCATACAGACTTAGTACTGTAGGATAACTTACTTTGGCTGGGAAAGCCATTTATCTTTTTGTTTGGCATACATCATCGTACACCTGTCTAGGTCATTATTTTATTCACTCATTTGCCATCTGTAATCACAGATTCCAGTAATATTCATCAAAATAGTTCACATTGCACCCCAAAGTCTGAATATAGGACTGCTGTTTGTCACTTTCTACTCCCTGATACACACGGACAGGAGAGTGTAGGTCAATCAACACTCCACTTCAGAGCTACCATGTGTTATAAATTGACTTAGCTGCCAGATGGATGCTGAACAGATCATCCTTCAAGACCCAAGTGGAACTGAAAGTCTGTATCATAGTGGCCAATTTTGAACATAAAAGTTATCTAACGTTATCAGTAAATAGCCATTCATGTGCAAATGGGTAAATGTGCAATTAAGTGTTTTGCAAGATTGGGACCTTCAGAAGCCTCATTCTTAAGTAGAAGAAAAATATTTTGTTATTTTATGGAAGATCATAATTAACTGCCTAACAAGGATTTTACCAGGAGCACCACAAGGTGGATAATAGTTCCAATTGTAATTATAGAGTGTTGTGAATAATTTGCTGACAAGCTGTGTTAACTTAGTACAAAGATTAAGAGCATGTTCTTAAGTGTCATAGTCAAAGAAAATGTACCTTACCACCTATCAGGATTCAACTGGTTGTAAAGTAAAAGCTTTTCCTAAAGGCTGTGTCCAGACTACACCTCTCTGTCGACAGAGATGTAGATTAGGTATGTTGAAATTGCTAATGAAGCGGGGATTTAAATATCCCGTACTTCGTTAGCATAAACGTGGCCACTGCTTTTTTTCGAAATGGAGCTTTTTCGAAAAAAAAAAAAAAAAAAAAGGCAGTCTAGACGCGGATCTTTCAAAAATACAACGCTTTTTCAAAAGGTCCTATAAACCTCATTTTATGAGGGATAAGGGATCTTTCGAAAAAGCGTTGTATTTTCGAAAGATCCACATCTAGACTGCCGTTTTTTCCAAAAAAGCTCTGTTTCGAAAAAAATGTGGTGGCCATGTTTATGCTAATGAAGTGTGGGATATTTAAATCTCCACTTCATTAGCAATTTCAACGTGCCTAATCTACATCTCTGTCGACAGACAGGTGTAGTCTAGACGTACCCAAAATGTGTTGTTGCAAGCAGAGAAGATTTTATGGCAGTTCTTGGTGATTGTACTATTGGACAACCACACCAGAGTAACATGCATTGTGAATTAATTAACTATGCTATCCATGATTTCCATTGTATTGCTGTTTCTTTCCTTCTATGGACATTTCAATTCATATCAGGATGCACAATGGCAATGAACAGTTGTTGCATTCCAGGTTTCCCTTAACTTCTGATCAACTGCTCCATGACATCATGTTATAGACTCCTATAACACAGTGAGGAGCATGCATTGTTCATGATGGAATACCATATCTCTAATGCGATATGCAGGAAATATGATGCAACACAGGTGAAGTGTATTATGTACACAACAAATGGTCAGCTAGAAACGAGTATTGTCTTGAATCACCTGACGCTTGAATAATTAGAGCAATTATTTTGTCTGCTTTCTGCGAAGTGATGTGCAAAGTCCGTTTACATATCAGAGCCATTTGCTGATGTGATTATGTTTCTGCAGGGTGTGCCTGCCTTAAGTTTTGTACTTAATGTGATTTTCCTCTGAAAGTGTCTCAATAAATCTCTTTCATTGCTCTCACATGGGACATTAAGAGGAAAAATAAAATAAAATAAAAATCCAGTGGTATATACAGTTACCTTTTAAATAAACATTCAGCTCTGAACTGGAGCAATTTTCATTACATACATATGCAGTCCGCCTTTTATTCCACGCAAGGTCATTAAGAGGATGTGACCATACTTGATTTAGTTTTACCTACTTGCAGTATCAGATCCCAAATTCTAAAATTTCAAGCCTACCTGTATGCATGTCGGGGGGAAGGAACTGTGATGTAACTTCTTTTGGCATACCCAAGAAAGGCTCTGGGTTTTGTGCTTTGATGGAGCAGGGGAAGAATAGATAGGGGCACTAATTTCCAATGCTGTACATAGCTGAAGGTTACATTCAAGTAGCAAGCTGTCTACCCTTCATACAGCAGGTCAAGGATAAATGAAAGGCTACCAGGCTGATGCTTGAAAAAACAACAATTCATGTTAAAAAAGGTAACTCAAAATAAAGGTTTTAAAGGTCATTTTGATTCATGGTATCACAGAAGTTAAAAATTCAACTGAAGATAAACATAAAGGCAGCTGAATAAGTCAAATGTCACCAAAATGTCAAGATGCGGCAACATTTTCTCAATCACCCAGCTGTTACTATCAAAACCAGTAAGAGGTACTTGAATAGTTTTACCCAAAAAAACCCTAAAACTCAAGTATATTAAAAATATTTTGAATAAAACAATTCCTGTATTTAAACAAAAGCAAATTTAAAAGGAAGGTTCTTGCCCAGAGTACAATTGGAAACAGTTCTTTGAGTTGTAAGGTCTTGCAGGACTATGAGCGGGTTCACAATGGGGCTCTAATCCATATTGGGGCCTCTAATTATATAAAATGACTGATTATGCATTATTTCTTTTCCTCCTTTGAGTATTCTTTTGTCCTCTCATCCTACAATATCTTCCTTTACTGTCGCCATTTTACTATAAGAAGAGACTTACCATGCCCTCTTTCTTCGGTGCCAAATTGTCTCTCCTTGGCTAATGTTCTCTCCTCCCACCCCATTCTATTCTGATTCCTTCCCAGACAATGCTAAAGGAATTGAATTGCATATCTCCCTCAATTCGTTAAGGCTATGTCTACACAGCAGCATTATTTTGGAATAACTGACCTTATTCCAAAATAACATAGTACACATCTACACAGCAAGCAGTTATTTCAACATAATGTAGAAATAATGTCAAGCTGGAGAACTTTTTACTCTGATTTCTGTAACCCTCATTTTATCAGGAATAAGGGAAGTCAGAGGAAGAGTGCTCTAACTTGGATTTCCTGCTATGGACACAGCATAAGAAGCTGAGATAAGTTATTTTGAGTTACGTGACACAATTGACATAGCTCAAGTTGCGTAGCTAACTTCAGCTTTAGCCCTGCTATGTAGTTCTGCCCTTAGGCTATGTATACACTGCATGCTTCTTGTGCAAAAAGTTTTTGCGCAAAAGTATTTGTGCAAGAGAGTGTCTACACTGGTCACAGCACATCGTAAAATCCATGCGCTTTTGCGCAAGAGAACGTCCACATTGGCAGGACGCTCTTGCACAAAAACTTCACCCCAGAACTACTTTGGAGAGGGCAAAAGAGCACCAGGACTTTCTGGGGGCAGGGGCTGGAGCTCCTTTGAGATGCGTGCTTAAAGGGATCTCCCTGGCCAGCCGTTTCTCTCCTGCTGCGTGCTTTGGGACCTCTTGTAGGGACTGAAAGCTGTAGCAGTTCTAGTTGTGGTTGTCCTCTGCCTTACTGGACACCACAGCTTGTGCCCGAGTGCCTTTTGTGCATTTGGCCTTCTCACTGCTGTGCCATGGAGCCAGAGGTGGCCCTGTGCCTGCTCTGGTCCCACACAGCCATCTTGGAGTGCCTGCAGCTGCTGCTCCATGCTGCTGCGCTACTCCTGCAGGAGCTCGAGACCAAGCTCGCTCTGGACTCCCTCTGAATGGAAGCGGTAGCATCCCTGTGGCATCCCCACCCAACTGTGGAGAGGTGATATTGGAGACTGGATACCAGTACCAACTGGTGGGACCGGCTGGTCCTGGAGCAATGGGACGACCAGCAGTGGCTCCGGAACTTCAGAATGTGAAAGCAGATGTTCCTGGAGCTGTGTGCCTGGCTCACCCCTGTGCTCTGGAAATGTACCACCTGGCTGCGGCCCACCATCCCAGTCAACAAGAGGGTCACCATCGCCCTCTGGAAGCTTGCCACTCTGGACAGCTATCGCTCGGTGGACACCAGTTCGGGGTGGGCAGGTCCACAGTCGGTGCTGTTGTGATGCAGGTAAGTTCTGAGGGGGTGCTGCACTCCCTGCCTGGGGAAAGGGAAGACTCCAGGCTGGGGGGGTAGGGGGAGTGGCAGAAGCCCCATCACCCAGGGACTTGTGCCATCCCTCCTTCACACAGGGCTGCTGGTTGGGGGGGGCTGTGGGGTGAGGGGGATGTGGTGTTTTTGGGAGCAGAGGGCATCAGAGAGCATCACAGGGGGGCGGGCACCCCCAAGGGCTCATGCACCTACCCTGCCTCATTTGGTGCCTTCAGTGTGTAAGCAGCGGCTGAACTGCTGCTTGCTATCAGCCAGCTAAAAGGAGGGGTGGGTGTGCCCACTACAATTGTTTAGCTCTGCAAGGTAATTAACTGTTAACTGTTATGTAAATACAGCTCAGGAGAGAATCCGAGGTGTGGCTATGTAAATCCCATTCAGCCAGGGCTGATGGAAGGTCAGTGTTGGAATGGAATGTGGAGAATTGTATATAATTTGGGACTGTTGTGGGGGTCACTAATCATGCTACCCCTAAATGTGGGAACTGTAAAACATGCCACCAGTGCTTGCAGGAGAGATACCACCATCATGGTAAGAGGTCTCGGAAGAACAAGCCTCCCCCCTTCCAGAGTTGAGTGAACTGAGCTGGGGGGAAAGGTTAAAGGGCTTGAGTCAACCTGCTTCACACCTGCCAGGTGTGAGCTATAAGACTGGCCCAGCCTGCACCTTTCCCCCTTTTGTTTTAAGGACAGACCTAAAGCAGACTCCCTGGCTGCGTCTAGACTGGCATGATTTTGCGCAAATGCTTTTAACGGAAAAGTTTTCTGTTAAAAGTATTCGCGCAAGAGCGCGTCTAGATTGGTGCGGACGCTTTTGAACAAAAGCACTTTTTTGCGCAAAAGCGTCCATGGCCAATCTAGACATGCTTTTGCGCAAGAAAGCCCCAATCGCCATTTTAGCCATCAGGGCTTTTTTGCGCAAAACAAAACTGAGCTGTCTACACTGGCCCTTTTGCGCAAAAGGTTTTGCGCAAAAGGACTTTTGCCCGAACGGGAGCATCAAAGTATTTGCGCAAGAAGCACCGATTTCTTACATTAGAACGTCAGTGCTCTTGCGCAAATTCAAGGGGCCAGTGTAAACAGCTGGCAAGTTTTTGCACAAAAGCGGATGCTTTTGCGCAAAAACTGGCCAGTCTAGACACAGCCCCTGAGGAGACTTTTCTTTTGCTAGTCCAGTGAAAGCTGGATTCATTGCCAGTCCAGCTGGTGGCTAAAGAGTTGAAATCACTGAGAGCTGAAATCACTGGTTTGGCTGAGAGCCAGGCCTATTGCAGCCAGTGAAATGGCGGCAACCAGCGGCGTGGCGTGGAGCGGCGGCAGGCGAGGAGCGGTGACCAGCGGCGGCAGCAGACGAGGAGCGGCGGCAGGTGCCCAGCGGAGTGTCCAGTGGCGTGGGACGAGACAGCTGGTGGAGCGTGGCGGAGTTTTGTATAAGGTGCCTCCTATCTATCCCCCCACCCCCGTTTCTACCCAGGTTGGGAGGTGAAACCCTGTGGGTGAACTTTGGGACTCTGGGTGGCACGGACCAGGGACAGAGACTTTTGGGGTGTCGGACTCCTTGGACTTCGGGCGATTCTTGGCTGGGGGGGGGCTTGGCTCATGTTTGGGTTATGTACTCTGTTTGTGGTGTTTTCCCCAAGTTAATGCCGTATGACTTCTCTCTCTGTTTCATTAAATGTTTATTTCCTACACTCAGACTCAGTGCTTGTGAGTGGGGAAGCATTGCCTCTCAGAGGCACCCAGGGGTGCATGAATTTCCCAGATTACTGGGTGGGGGCTTGAGCTGGTTCTATGTGAGATGGACCCCAAGATATTGAACCCAGCCCTGGTTACTGCCAGGCCTACCTGGCAGAAGGCACCTGTGTTTCTGTGTGCCCTTCTGCAGATTGTCATCAATGACATCCTGCTCCAGAGAATCATCCACCTGTGGGATGTGGATGCAACGGTGGCTGGCTTCGCTGCCCTGGGGTTCCCCAACTGAGGGGGAGCCCTGGATGTGACCCACATCCCTGTCCGTGCCCTTGAATATCGAGCAGCCCATTTTGTTAACTACAAGGGGTACTTCTCCGTGGTGCTCCAGGCCCTCATGGATCACTGTGGCTGCTTCACAGACATTTATTTGGGGTAGTCTGCAGGGCACGTGACACCCGCGTCCTCCATAACTCCAGCCTTCATTGCAGGATGGAGGCGGGCTCTTTCTTCCCCCAGCGGGAATTTAGAGTTGGGGACGTCCACATGCCTCTCTGCATTGTGGGGTACGCGGCCTACCCCCTCATGCCCTGGTTGATGCGGCCATACACAGGTCGGATGGACCCTGGCTGGGCTCATTTCAATGACCACCTGAATTGGGCCTGCAACAAGGTTGAGTGAGCCTTTAGCTGGCTGAAGGCACACTTCGGTGTCTGCTCACCTGTCTCGATATGGGTGAGCAGAACATTCCTGAGGTTGTGGCAGCATGTTGCGTGCTCCACAACATCGTGGAGCGGAAGGGGGAGGCCTTCCTCCCAGCATGGATGGCAGCTGAGGGCCGGGCATTTGAACAGTTCCGCACAGCTGCCATCTGCCAGGTGCACCACGATGGGGTGCGCATCCAGGAGGCCCTGAAGGACATGTTCTCCCAGGCCTCACAGTAGAGTTGCTTCAGTCTCCCATCTACATCTCCCTCCCATCCCCAACCCTTCCCTCCCCTCGCCTCCCCTCACCTCACAATAAACAAATCTGTTTTTTCTTCAAACAACAGAAAACTTTTATTTGTATTTACAATAGGGAAGAAGGGTAAGCAGTGGGAGGGGCTCTGAACTGGGAGGGAGAGGAGGAAGGGGTTCTGAAGTGGGAGGGGGAGCTATTGCTGGGAGGGGCGGCTCCTGCCAGTGCCTCTGTGGGTGAGGAGGCCTCGCCGTCCTTCAGGCCAGGTCGGGGTAGACAGCACAGGGATGTGGGCAGGATGGGGTGCAGCAGGTAGGGGCATGACAGAAGCTGGAGGGGTGACTGGAGGGACAGCAGGAGAGGCGGCTGGAGGGGCAGCTGAGGGGCAGCAGGAGGGACAGCTGGAGAGGTCATGGGAATGGTAGGGAGGGCAGGAGGATGTGACAAGGCTATGCTGTATGTACGGCATAACCGATGTGTGACGTCAGGGTGGTAGTGATGTCGCACCTCTGCAGAAACTGCCCCCATGCCTGCTGCTGCCACTCCACGTCAGCCTCGATCTTTCAGCTTACCACTGCCTGCACGTGCTGCCATAGGAGCTGGTCCCACTGCCTGGCCCACTGGACTGGTGCCTGGGTGGTTGGTGGTGCTGCCACCGCAGGGCTGGAAGGTCCCTCACTCCTGGGTGGTCCTGATGCAGAGAACAGAGAAAATTATGAGGCGGTGAGGCACCCCTGCCCACACTCTCCCTGAGGACCCATGCCCTCCACCCTGAGCCCAGGTGACAGCACACTACTGTAGCTTGGGCCTAATCGGTCCCCTGTGTGTATGGTTGCATACAGGACTCCCCCTGGAGTAAAGTGATCCTCCATGGATTGTAACCCTTGGGAGACATCACTGTGAATGAAGACCCCTTGTCTTTGTCCTGGCCACTTGGCATATGGTGTGTCAACCCGTGGAACTCCTTGCCAGGGGAGGCTGTAAAGACTTAGGCCTATAACAGAGTTTAAAGAGGAGCTAGATAAATTCATGGAGGTAAGGTCCATAACAGGCTGCTAGCTAGGGGGTAAGGAATGGTGTCCCTGGCCACTGTTTGTCAAAGGCCGGAGATGAATGGCAGGAGACAAATCACTTGATCATTGTCTTCGGTCCACCCTCTCTGGGGCACCTGGCACTGGCCCCTGTTTGCAGAGATGATATTGGGCTAGATGGACCTTGGGTCTGACCCAGTCTGGCCATTCTTACGTTCTTGTGTTCTTATGTGTGTCTGTATTGCACTGTGAACACTCCCTCCCCAAGGTAGAGCACATGGCTTCAACTGTTGTCACTGTCTCTGAGCAACACATCATTGGTGCTGTAGTCATGTTTGCGTACACATCCCCACATTGCATGGGAGCAAGTGTGGCAGATGAGGTCTGAGTTCTCGGAGCCCTGTCAATTGATGTCCTAGGAGACAGAGCCAGGGCAACTGGGGAGTGTACTGTCTTTGCAGCAAAACTCAAGTGGCTATAGGCCCAGGTCAACTGCTTCCCCTCCCGCTAGCCCTCACACAAGTAGTCCAGGGAAGTGTGTGAGGGGCTTCCCTCAGGGGCAGCCTAGGGGCCTGGAGCAGCCAAGGGGCTCCATGGGGGCCGTGCTCACAGGGCTGGCTCTCTGCAGTTTTCCCAAGAGCACCTGTTGTGTCGCATGTCCAGGCATGGCTGCATGCTGTCTGTGTACAGCACCCTTCGGGAGGTGTGGGGTCTGGTCTGAGCTCTTGGGGCCTTGGCTACTTCCAGGTGGCATCCCCCCTCCCGCCCCAGGCAGGACGTGTGTGAGCAGCAGGGTCCCAGATCTGCCCTGGAGCTGCCTGCTGCATCCACATGCCACACAGTCAGGCTGCATGATGTTGTACGTGCTGTGTACTGTTATACAGCATGCAGCTTGAACTACCTGAGTGACGCTCCCTCCCCCTTCCCCCTGGGCACCTGGCTTCCCCCGCCCTTGCAACTGAGAAGCGCAACACTCACTGGAGGATCCTTCACCAGTCTCGGATGAAGCCCGAAAGACGTCCTGGCTGCTCACTACTGGCTTGAGGTGGAGGGTGACGGTGCTGCTGTGGTCATCTTCATCCTCCTCCGATCTGGACCCGGTGGGCAGGTCACCCTCCTCCTCCGGGTCAGCTGGCCTGGTGACTGGGGGGCGCAGGCCAGTGTCCAGAGGCACTGAGGGTCCTTTCACAGCTGTCTCCCCCAGGATGGCATGGAGGCAGTCGTAGTGGGGGCAGGTGTCGGCTCCTGGCCCTCCGTGGCCCGGACATAGCCAAGGCACAGCTCCTTAATCTTAGCCCGGACCTGTTCAAGGGTCCGGGCCAGATGTCCCTGCTGGGAGAGTGCCTGGGCCATGCGGCTTAAAATGTCCGCATTGAGGCAACAGGCACGGAGGTCATGGAGGGCTTCCTCCTCGGCCCACAGGTCCAGAAGGGCCTCAACCTCTGGCTGAGATGAGCAAGGGGCATGCCACTTTGTGCCCCTCCGGGTCTGCTGGGAGGAGGGTGTAGGCTCTTGGTGTCCCTCTGGAGCAGACATTTCCTCTGGGGGGTTCGTGGGTGCAGCAGGGCAGAGCTGCATGGTGGAGCTGCTGACTGTGCTGCTGCTGTTGTGCGGACTCTGCAGGCTGCATGTGGCTTTAAGGGGGGGCAGGGTCCGGCAACCAGGAAGTAAGGAGCTGTGAGTGTAGGTACAGAGTGTCCAAGCGGCCACTTGGCTTTTTTCCTGGAAGGCCAGCTCTTGCACAAAAACTCTTGGCTGCCTGTCCACACTGGCCTCTTGCGCAAGAAAACTTGCGCAAGAAGGCTTCTTCCTGATACAGAGCGTCAGAGCTCTTGCACAAGAAGCCCTGTTTTCTGACGCTGTACTGTAAATTTACTTGTGCAAGAACGCGCGTGCAGGGTACACAGCCGGCAAGTTCTTGCACAAGAAGCATGCAAAGTAGACACAGCCTTGATGTTTCTAATCTCTCGCAATTACCATTCCATTCCACCGCTTAGTCACTCAAGTTAAATAATACCCGTTTCCAGAAATTTTCACCATTCTCTGATAGCTGTACAGCCAAAACCTCTGGGGCTGAAAGCTGAAGCTGTGCATAATAAATAAATAAATAAATTTTAAAAAATAGCCCTCTCTCATTTTTTGTTTTGTTTTGACCGAGAGGAAACTTGCTTGGATCTGACCAAGTTATGAGCTTTTGAAAGTATTAGATTCCCATAAGCAAAATAATTAAAACAGCTGCTTGTCTTCAAACATGCCACTATTCTCATAGAAGTCAATACACTTTCTCATATGCATGAAGATAAGCATAGGCTTCAGGGATTGCTGAATTAGGCCTTTACTGAGTACATAGAGATTATGTCTTTATACAGCATGTAAAGTTTAGGGAGGAGTTTTTTGCATATGCATGCAAAGGAAGCAGCTTCTTTGTGAAAATGGAGTGAAATACTGCTGCTGATTGGTGAAGATCCTGATGATTGCAGCTCTCATCTACAGGTGCTCAGATGAAGGATGTGTGCTTTTGCAGACTACATAAGGCAGGGGTGGAGAAACTTTTTCTGGGGGGATGAGGGGCCACTGACCCACAGAAAAATCAATTGGGGGCTGCATACAAGTGAGACGCAAAAAAGAAAAACCAAACGCTCAGTGACGTGGCCCCTGACTGAGAAGGAGAAAGACACTCCCCACATTACCCTTGAACAACAGAGCCTGGGGGGGGGGGGAGGCTAGTAGATTTTGTGTGTTCCAGCCCCACAATGGGATGGTAGGGGTCTGGAGTGCCAGTGTGGGTTCCCCAATGCTGGGGGTAGTCTCAGGAGCTAGATCCAGGCAAGTTGAGAGCTGCATCCGGCCCCTGGGCCTTAGGTTCCCCACCCTAATATAAGCTGTCCCCAAGGGAACACTGTACCTTGGGCACTCTACAACAGAGCGGGGCAAAGTTTTTCAGACAATTTTTTTTGGCAAAATATAGAGTTTCCGGCTGACTGAAACAATTGGTAAATTCATGTGGAATTTTCCCAATTGTTTCAGAACAAAGTGTTAAGGTTAAAATATTCCAAAACAATGAAATGGTTTGGGTTATTTAATTCAAACCAAAATAAATCAAAAACAAAAAACTTTTTGGTGAACTGAAAGTTTATTTTTTGTTAATTCAGTCAAAAGAGTTTTTTTCACAGATCCCCTCCCCAGTTTGGCCAGTGAATGCACACCAAAAATTATTCACAAGGCTCTTGTCAAAGAAAAAAAAAGACTTAATTAAAAAATTGGAAAATTCAAAGCATGTCAGTGTCCTTGTTGTTATGAAAATGGAAGTGATTTTGAGGATCTTTGTTTTCTATCCTTTTCATAGAACCATAAAACTGGAAGGGACCTCAAGAGGTCATCAAGTCTAGTCCCATGCTCTCACAGAAGGACCAAGCACTGTCTAGATCATCCCTGACTAGTGATGTTAAATTCTCGGGAATAAACTTTCGGAGAATATTCTTGAGAATATTCTCCAACACGAGAATTTTTGAGAATTTTCTCTTAAATACTTGTTAAATAGTTTTTAAAGAATTTTACTATTTATGATAATGTCTTTCTTTAATAAAACTTCAAGAATCATGAAAGTTTCCAATTGTTAAAATGAAAATTCAGAAAAGTAAAGAAAAAAAGACAGAGGTTTAAATTACTAGAACTTTTATTACAAATCTTCTGTTGGAGGATACAAATATTTTTAACTTTCTGGATTGAATACAAGTCTAATCAGAATCTGCACTTTCCGAATCTGACCCATATATTTCTATCTCTTCTTCTTCCTCATACATATCCTGTTCTTCGACTTCTTCTTCTTTCTCTTCAGCATCATCAATTTCTTCTTCCTCATTTCTCTGGTTCTGTTTCCTTTTTTCTCTTGAGGATTTCAACGACGCATCATTTGGGTTTTTAAGAAGCTTTTTATTATGGGCTATGAATGTCAGTATGTCTGCCCTTTCTTGTGTTAACTTGTTTCTTTTTGCATTATGAATGATACTGCAAGTACTGAAACTTTTTTCAGTTGCTGCCGTTGTTGGTGGCATATTGAATATGTTGATCTCTGCTTTCCTTAATTTTGATCCGTAGCAAATACCTTTTCAACATGTTACTGCATCTACTGAGCCAGCTGATTTTGTTACATTCAGGAACTTTGCTCATTTTTGGCTGGTCAGATTCAAGCAGCGTAATCCATTTAACAACAGGACTTAGTGCATGCAGTTTTTAGACCCGTACCCAAAATACATCTTCATCCAGGATTGAATTCCTGGTACGTTTGCTCAGTTTAGTCTGTAAATCTTCATGGACAGCAAGGCATTTTAAGACATTTTTTTATTTCAATAAGCTTTTCAAACAATATAAAATAGAACCCCACCTAGTTTTAACTGGCAAATTAAGTGCACAAGTTTGATTTTTCTCTTTTTGAAATGCAGTAAAACGAGCTCGTAAAACTTGTGATTTGTTAATTTCCTTCACAATAGTTTTACAGGTAGCTTCAGTTTCTTGAACAGATTTTAAGTTACTTATGTCACCAATTAACAAATTTAGTGTATGAGCAGCACGAGTGTACATAGCAATGTGATTGTATTTTTCATTAAGCATTGATAAGGATTTCACCATTGCTGCAGCATTATCAGTGACAATGGCACCAAATTTTTCAGTGCCTATTTCTGTCATTTTTTCTTCCATATGGAATGCCATATACTCAGCAGTATGGCGTTCAACATCGGTTGCCATTGTCTTGCAAAACACTGGTTGGGGTGTTGATATAATAAAATTTATAACAGGTTCATTTCTTCAGTTGCTCCAAGCATCACACTGCAGTGCAAGAGAAGAGGCTTCAGCAATTTTTGTTTTTATAAGAGCATCAACACGTTGATATTCAGCTTCCAAAAGTTTGTTAGAAAGTGTGTACCTGGATGGCATCTTGTAAAATGGTCTTAATTTTTGCATGAAAGTAATCCAATCTTCGTTTTCAACCAGTGAAAGAGGTGATCCCGATAAGAATATAGCTCGTGCAAAAAATTCATCCAAAACTTTGTTTTCAGTTTCATTCACAGAATCAAAGTAGCGACTTATAGAGTGAGACACCTTGGCTGAGCTAAAAGTGGAAGGTGGTGATGTAAATTCACTAGCACTATCACAATGTTCTATAGATGTTGATACAGTTGATGGTTGAGGTGATCTGCTTCTGGACTCTTGAGAATTTTGTTGCCTTTTCCTTGATATAAGCAGGAGTCTTCAAAAAATTGGAAATATGCTTTCTCATCCTTGTCACATTTCTGATGTATTCAGCCTGGCAGTACTTACATTCATATAACACTTTGTGTTTTCATCAGTATGAAAAGAACTAAGCCTAAAAGTGATGTATGGGATTATTTCCTTCATAAAATGGTTAAAGACAATTACACCTTTCACAAAAGAGAATAAATGTGCTATTGCCTCTTTATATACTTTTTGTGATGCTTCCAGAAAGTTCCATAACAGTCAGAATTCCTGACTCATGAATGTTCTAGAAAGTTCCATAACATTCTGGAACGTTCTATAATGTTCTCAAACTATCTTGAATGATCAAGAAAGCTCTTTAACATTCAGGGTGTTCTAAAAGTTGAATACAATATATTATTCAAGAGGAAATGAAAAATTAGAACATTCTCAAAAATTCTCAGGAAATAATCTTTTGGAGAATATTCTCAGAATATTCTCATTCTCAGAGAATATTCTCCAGATAATATTCTCACCTCACATCGCTATCCCTGACAGATGTCTGTTTTACCTGCCCTTAAATATCTTTAGTGTTGGAGTTTCCACAACCCCTGTAGGCAATTTATTCCAGTTTTTAACCACCCTGACAGTTAGGAAGTTTTTCCTAATGTCCAGTCTAAACCTCCCTTGCTGCAATTTAAGCCCATTGCTTCTTGTCCTATCCTCAGAGGTTGAGAACAATTTTTCTCCCTCCTTCTTGTCACACCTTTTTAGATACTTGAAAACCCTTATCATGTCCCCACCTCCCCGCCAGTCTTCTCTTTTCTAAACTAAACAAACCCTATTCCCTCATAGCTTGTTTTCTAGACCTTTAATCATTCTTGTTGCTCTCTCTCTAGACCTTCTCCAATTTTTCCACATCTTTCTTGAAATGTGGTACCTAGAACTGGATACAATACTCCAACTGAGGCCTAAGCAGCGCAGAGTAAAGCAGAAGAATGACTTCTCGTGTCTTGCTCACAACACTCCTGTTAATGCATCCCAGAATCATGTTTGCTTGTTTTGCAACAGTGTCACACTATTTAGCTTGTGGTCCACTATGACCCCTAAATCTCTTTCTGCAGTACTCCTTCCTAGACAATTGCTTCGCATTCTGTATGTGTGAAATTGATTATTCCTTCCTAAGTGGAGTAGTTTACATTTTTCCTTATCAAACATCATCCTGTTTACCTCAGAACATTTCTCTAGTTTGTCCAGATTATTCTGAATTTTGACCTTGTCTGTCAAAGCACTTGCAACCCCTCCCAGCTTGGTATCGTCTGCAAACTTAATAAGCATACGCTCTATGCCATCATCTAACTCATTGATGAAGATATTCAACAGAACTGGTCCCAAAACAGACCTTGTTCGGGATTTCTTGTTCTGGACAACACTAAAGAACTGGTCAATGTCACCCCCTTTACACACAAGTCAGCTGTTGAAGTTTAACAGCAACAAAGTTATCACTGTAACAATGCAATCTCTTAGGACTAAGAATATTCCTTTTGCAGCAAATATTGATCCCATGGTATAAGACCTTGTGAGCTGGAATCAAACCTAGAACATTGACATGCCACCAGGCCACTGGGTTGACTATTATCTCTTTTTATTATTTAAAACAATGTATGTAAATAGAGAGACAATAAAATAATTACATTCAGTAACAGATATGCTAGATATTTAGCAATTTTCATGCTGAAATGCCCAGTACTTTAGTTTGAATTTACACAGCATAATCACAGACCTTTTCAGGAGTGCCATTTGAACTAATCCATTAGCCTTTCCCAAATTAGACCAGTTGTTTATAAGATATTAAATGCACTACAAAGCCTAACATGTTTGTTATGCTCTATAATCATAACAGCACTTAAAAAAAGACTGCTGCAGCTGTACTTCTTGCAGATTACAGGCCATTAGGCAAGTTATACAGTACCTTATTTCTATAATGTAATCTCTCTTCTTTTCATATTTGAATTTTAGGATCATAATGTGAGATATTTTTTTCCTGCACTCAGTTCTTCACTGATTGAGATGAGAATAACTGTGATATTTATTGAATGCTCAAAGACAGCTAGCAGTTTCCATGGTAAAATGCTGTAGTAAAATATTTCATTAATTTTTAATTTGGTTTTAACACAGTCCTACCCAAGTGGGATTATAACACACTAGTTTAAAACTTTTTTTCCTTCTTTTTGGACAGTGGCTTGAAGAGCATAAAAAGGCCCATTAAAGTGTTTTGGATCTTGCACTACTTAGCTTAAACAAAAAACAGGGACAAGCCAACTAATCATCTTGTTCATAAACTTCAAAATATCAGAGCTCACAAGTGAAATTAATCCTAGACTAGTTCAGGCAAAATTTCCTCTGTGGAGAAACAAACTTGTGCACTAACAGGGGGCCAACAGCATTGCTAAGCTCATACCGTTTGTTTACTTTATTGTGGGGGGAGGGAGGAAGGTTGTGTTTTTTTTAAAGAGAAACATTTTGCTCTCTTGACTAGATCTCACAAATCAGTTTTACTTTTCATCATCTAGTCACATCTGCTGAAATTTAAGGGTACATAGTCATTTTTCAGCCAATGTAATAAAATATTTCTCTTTTGTTATCTATAACATTAAGAGGACTTTCTTTTTGTAGCCCAAGATCCAGTGTCCAAGATCCCAGCTGCCCTGGGAACTACAAGATGTGGACTACAAACTGCGGCATTTTGGAGAACTTCCTGGTTCCTGCCAGGATGTACCCTCTGCCCTCAACAGGGTCTCAGTAGGGACTGAGCTAGAAGCAGCATGCAGGATGCATGAAGAGGGAGGGGCTGCTGAACTGTGATCCTGTTCTATGTTTTTTTTACAGAATAAAGTCTGTTCCTGGTGGTTTGTCTGAGTGGGTCTGGTCTGAGGTGCACACACATAAATACACAACCCAGAGCACACAAAGGAGCTTCAGGCCTAGCTTCTCACAGTTGTGTAAGAAGTCACAAGGCTTCCCCTATGCGGAATACCCTCACACTGGACTAGTGAACAAGAGGGGTTACATTTTAATTGTCTTTTTGTTTCTCTTCAGGAAGGTGTATGCTATGAAACCTATTTAGATCTACTATTTATTTCTGCAGTGCCTTCCACAGTGACATGCAAACACTCATTCAGGAAGGCAGTGTACATACAATACATAAGAATGTAAGAACGACCATACTGGGTCAGACCAAAGGCCCATCTAGTCTAGTATCCTGTTTGCCGACAGTGGCCAACGCCAGATACCCCAGAGGGAGGAGGGATCACAACAGGTAATCCTCATGTGATCCCTCCGCCGTCACCCACGTCCAGAGAAACAGAGGCAAGTGATACCATTCCTACCCATCCTGGCTAATAGCCATTGATGGACCTAACCTCCATGACTCTATCTAGCTCTTTTTGGAACCCTGTTAAAGTTCTAGCCTTCATCGCATCCTCTGGCAAGGAGTTCCACAGTTTGACTGTGCACTGAGTGAAGAAAAACTTCCTTTTGTTTGTTTTAAACCTTCTGCCTATTAATTTCATTTGGTGACCCCAGTTCTTTTATTGTAGGAATAAGTAAATAGCTTTTCCTTATTCACTTTTTCCATAACAGTCATGATTTTATAGACCTCTATTATATCCCCCCCTAACCTCCTCTTTTCTAAGCTGAAAAGTCCAAGTCTTTTTAATCTCTCTTCATATGGGACCCGTTCCAAACCCCTAATCATTTTTGTTGCCCTTTTCTGAAACTTTTCCAATGCCCATATATCTTTTTTGAGATGAGGCGACCACATCTGTACACAGTATTCAAGATGTGCGCGTACCATGATTTTATATAGAAGCAATACGATATTTTCTGTCTTATTCTTTATCACTTTTTTAATTACACCTAGCATACTATTTGCTTTTTTAACTGTTGCTTCACACTGAGTGGATGTTTTAAGAGAACTATCCACAATGATTCCAAGATCTCTCTCTCGAGTAGTTGTAGCCAAATGTGTCCCTATCATATTTATATATTTGGGATTATTTTATCCAATGTGCATTACTTTACATTTATCAGCATTAAATTTCATTTGCCATTTGGTCGCCCAATCATTTAGTTTGGTGAGGTCTTTTTGAAGCTCTTCATAGTCTGCTCTGGTCTTAACTAGCATGAGCAGTTTGGTATCATCTGCAAATTTTGCCACCTCACTATTTACCCCTTTCTCTAGATAATTTATAAATAAGTTGAATAGGATGGGTCCCAGGACAAACCCTTGGGGGACCCCACTAATCACCTCGTTCCACTCAGAAAACTTACCATGTATTCCTACCCTTAAATACACTTGTGATGTATTGGGGTAGGTGGGTAATAAGGCCTGCTTGGCAACTATTTCAATATTATTCAAATAGGGGGGAAAACCCTTCAGTTTTATACACACAAAAAATATCATAAAGAAACAATAAAAGTTTGACACAATTTAAATGTACAACAATGTTCCAAAAGTCATTGAGAGTTCTCTCTCAGTTAGTAATAGAGTGAAAATAGCATCATCAGTTTAAGACTGTTTAGCTGCACACTACATGAAAGGGCACCTTCTTATCAGCCAAATCTTCCTCGAGATACACACTGCAAAGAAGAGCAAGTGGGCTTCAAATGCAGCTTTACCGACAGGGGCGGGAATCGACGGAGTGGACCAGTGCTACACCAAGTACATATTGTTACGCTATAGAGTCACAGCTAGCCCCCTTTAGTGAGGCTAAAAGACTGAAAAGTGTTAACTGATCACAGATATAGGTCTGAGATTTAGAAATCATTTACTCTTCAGAAGCTCTTTATCATTCAGTGTAAACCCCCCTCCAAAACAAGAAATACCCAACAAAATCAACATGAAATGTCCAAAAGCATACATGGCTGGATGCATCCCTTACCTTGTAGGTTTTCCAGCTGTTGTCATCACAGTGCACAGTGCAATTCAAAACCAGACCCTACTGGCAATGCTCATGTGGGCATTAGGGAGAGACCAAAAGGGCTGTACACTTCCCGGGAAAATTCAATAGTTGGTTACATAGAGTTTGTGGTAAGCTGAACTTTTGAGCCGTGCTCTTCAGGACATGCACATAATCTCACCTACCAGAAGATGACTGGTCTGCCAATGCCTCTCATACATTTTTTATCTAACATGTAGCCCAGCAGCCTCAACTCCATTAATGGCTGGCTACACAGAACATAATGTAAAAACCTCCCCCTATTTAGGCAAGAAGTTAACTTCTTACTTGTGTTGCCAATTACAGCCACACAGGTGGGGGAAGCTGAGTAATTAGGCAAGGATCTTGACTAAAGACAATCAGAAGGTAAGGAGTCAAGACTGGAAACTCTATAAAACTGGGTCCGTGGTAGGCAAAAGAGTGGGGGTGTCTGGGTTTTTTTGTTTGTTTTTTGAGGAGACAGTTTGTTTCAGGCCCTTTTAATGTATTTGTTTTAAAACCTTGTAAGGTTTCTAGAATGTTTGTTTTGTGAAATCCTGTGTAAATTAAACTTCTGAGAATGGAAATCCGAAGGTTTAGGAGAAAAGTTCTCTTTGAAGGATTTTTCTGCTAAACACAGTCGGTGACAGTCTGCTTACTCAGTGCTTGTGCTATCAGTGTTCCACTTTCCTGTAGAAAGCATGCTGAGCCAGTGGTTTTCATCCAGATGTCCTGAGCCCCCAGGGGGGCCATGAGCAGGTTTTAGGGGAGCTGACAAGCATGCATTAGGCCCAAGGCAGAAAGCTGAAATCTAGCCATGCTTGATTGCAGTCTGGGGCCCTGAGCTTCCACCCTGCCCCCCCAACCAGGGCTGAAGCCAAAGCAACTTAGCTTCACACTGCCCCCAATAACGTGGGTTCACAGGCAATTGCCCTCACACTGCCCTCCACTTATTGTTGTGGCCAGAGGTGAAAGTAACTAAAAATTTCTTATAGGTACTGTTCCGTGGGAAACCCAGGTCCCTGCCTGCTCTTTAAATAGCTCCCTGTTGGCTTTTGCTGCAGCTCAGCCAGCTCTTGCTGGTGCTGTACTCCGGGATGCACTTGCTTACTTTCACCTCTGGTTGTTGCACAGCTGGGCCATGAAGTTTTCATAGCATGTTGGTGAGGCCTCAGAAAGGAAAAGGCTTAAACCGCTGATCTATACCATTAAATGATGAGAGGAAATGTAGGGCATTTCTACACTAGAAAAATTATTTTGAAATAACTTATTTTGAAATAACTCCCCAAATAATAATTTTGAAACAGCATGTCCATGCTACAGGAAAGCCTCTAAATTAGTCCGAGGCTGGCTCTCTTAATGCAGATATGCTACCTCGACTTAGAGCCCCAGGAAACACTGGAGAGTAATTACTTTGAATGAGTCTGGGGAGTAGTTATTTCAAAATAGCAGCAGTGGAGTATTCACACTACCGCTATTTCAAAATAACTATTTCAAAATAAGCATTATTCCTTGTGGAAAGCAGGAGTTATTATTTCAAAACAAGCAGCTCATTCATTTGAAATAAAAGGCTTGGTAATGTGGATGCTCCACTTGTTATTTTGGAATGAGGGGAGTTATTTCAAAATAACTTCCTAGTGTAGACCAGGGAATAGCTCCTTCAGCCTCTCATAACATTTTGTTGCCTTTTCTACTAGTTATTTTCAGTGCCTCAACTCTGAGGGTGTGCCCGTTATCTCAAAAGATATTTCAAAATAATGGGTGTGCTGTCAAGATGCAGAATAGCTATGTCAGGATACTGGAAGTATCCTGAAATAGCGCCGCAGTGTAGACGTACCCCAGCTTCATCTATGTAAGTTTATAGAAATTGCTTAGAATATTAATGAATTGTAATTTGGTATTCACACTGTATATGAATATTTACCCTGATAACCTTTTTGGGGATAGAGACTGCATTTTTGTTCTGTGTTTGTATAGAACCTAATATAGTGGGGGTACCTGTACTCTAGGGCTCCCGAGTTCTTCAATAATACAAATGAGTGACATATCTGCTCCTTGACTGGATGAGTATCATATTAACAAACAGACTTTCAGGAAATCAGGGTTCATGTCTGAATTCATATTTACAAAAGCATGCATGTGAGGTTATATATTTGAGACATTTCCCCACAAATAATTTTGTAACCAAAGTCTGTTAGCATATACCATGTATTAGCAGACAGCATGAGTTATACGCACCACTTAAGTCCCACTTAAACATTCACAATAGAATTAGACAACAACAATCAAACAAAACCCCTGTAAGTTCATCTAGTTCACCTTGCTGCCATGAGGATTGTGTGTTTTCCAGTAATTTTACTGATTGCCTCAGATTCTAGAGCAATGGTCATTCCATCACTTTCTTTGGAAGATTATTCCAAAGAGTAATAAATCTGTTAGGATGCTTCCCTTAAATTTAACATACATTCTCTCTTTTATTTTCCTCCCTTTATTCCCCAGGTAAAACACAAAACAATTCCTGCACTTGCATTAACATCCTTCAAGTATTTGTAGAATAGTGTTATAAAATCAAAGAAAGAAAGGGATGGAAGGGACCTTCAGAAGTCATCTAGTCTAATCCCCTGCACTGAGGCAGGACCAAGTATCCCTAGTTCAGCTTGGACAAAGATGTTCTGAAAAACCTCCATGACGGAGATTGTACAATCCCCACTGGTGACCTATTCTAATACTTACCCTATCCTTATTGTTAGAAAGTTCCCCCCTCCCAATATCTCACCTAAATCTCTCTTGCAGCAGATTAAATCCCTTACGTCTTGTCTTACCATCAGTGGTCATGAAGAGAGATATATAGATCACTGTTATTATTACAGACCTGAATATATTTTGTTGACAGTTTCCTCCTTTCATCTTTTTTTACTCAAGACCAAATAAACATGTCTTCCCTGGTACTGTAATTGGTTCATTAAATAAATCAGTCCCTCTAGCCCTTTAACCTTCCTCCCCCTCTCCCTGAAATTCCTTCATTTTCTAACTCCTCATTTAAAGTCATCCTGGTTAACAATGTTTAATTGGTAGGTTGATGATCTATTATAGAACATACTTGCTTAAACTTGTGCAATGTTCTTTTATAACGTTTTGAAACCCTGCTTAACTTCCTGGCATTCCAGCCGGGGAGCAGGATCGCGGCATGGGGGCTCAACCCATTCTGCCTGACTGGCATTACTACCTTGGAGTGGGTAAGCCTCTAACCCCACTTCCTGGCAGGTGTGCCAGACAGAAGGAATGGGGCAAATCCATTCCCCTACTCTGCTCCCTGACAGAAGCAGCAGGTGTGCAGAGTAGGGCAATCCCACATGGTCTGCTGCCACTATTCCCCTAACTCAACCAAGTTCCACAATCAACATGGGTGAAATACAGTATTTTTTTTGTTTGTTTAAAATTATTACAAACTTATACTATTTATGCTTATAGTATCTTTTGTCTGCCAAAAAAAGTCCCTGGAATCTAGCTCCACCCCAATTCACATTAATTCATATGGAGAAATTGGATTTTCTTAACATCATTTTGCTTAAAGTAGCATTTTTTGGGAACACTAAGCAAGGAGTTGTGCTATCTTTCTGGCAATGTGGTGCTCACAACTGAACAAAACACTCAAAATCTGTTTCTCCCTGCTCTGAGGTTCGATTAATCTAAAAATTGCTTTAACCGTGTTTTCATACCTACATCATATTGTTAATTCATATTTAATTTGCTGTTCACTGTTATATATATTTTTCCAGGGTGATTTTCCCTTTATTGTTTCCACCTATATTTTAATCTCTAGGGGTATGTCTACACTTGCAGCCTATTTCGGAATAGGGCTGCAAATGTAGGCATTCGGAATTGCAAATCAAGCCCGGGATTTAAATATCCCGCGTTTGATTTGCATCTTCCCGGCCAGGCACCATTTTTTAAATTTACAAGCCCAGAATAACAGCCCGTGTCTACACGCGGCAGTGAAACGGGCATTCAAAATAAAGCCCTATTTCTAACTACCCATTAAACCTCATTGCAGGCAGAACAACTGGTAGTTCAAAATAGGGCTTTATTTCGAATGCCTGTTTCACTGCTGCATGTAGACGCGGGCAGTTATTCCGGGCTTGTAAATTTCAAAAAATGGCGCCCGCCGGGAAGATGCAAATCAAGCACGGGATACTTAAATCCCGGGCTTGATTTGCAATTCTGAATGCCTACATTTGCCGCCCTATTCCGAAATAGGCTGCAAGTGTAGACATACCCTAGTTTCCTTTGCATCATTTCTTTACCCTCAGTTGTGTTCAGAACTTTACATTTAGTATCACGTGAATTTCATTAGTGTTTTTGTGACTAGTGATTATACATTTGTGCCTGCAAAAAACTATTTCAGTGCAAGAAGTCTAACTTGGCTCTGCCAGCATTTGCAATATAAAGCTCTATCTTGGCTGTGAAAATCCATAATGTGTTGAAAACGGACATATAGACCTCGAACTGGAACCTCATTTTTCATGGAAATTTACCAACTAAGTTTGATGTATTATTAGTGGATAACAGTAAGAATGAATATTATCTGATTTCAGCATACAAAAGGGCTTTCAAGGCTGAAATCTTACTTTGTGGTAATAATTAAGAACATAAAAACGGCCATACTGGGTCAGATGAACGGTCCATCTAGCCCAGCATCCTTATCATTATGACCACAGAAAATTACAATTAAATACCTTCATTCAACACTATAGCACCCTTACTAATCTAGGAGCAATATCAGGGAAGGCATGTAGTGTAGAAAAAGTAAAGGGCTTTTCAAACTATTATTTATTTCTTCTCAGCTGATATCTGTCCCTCATATGTTTCCTCTCACAGAGAGATTCAAAGCTTCATCATTATTACTGATGAAATTTGGAAATTGAAATACAGTTGTAACACTTCAAAACTCAGTAGGGGTTTTGGATCAGAGGTATTGTTTTAGTATAGGCAGAGGTAACTCATGGTAGCACTCAGGAGTGTACTGTCCACCCCATACCTGTGACAAAATTGCTACATGGTGCACCCCCTCCTTACCCCTGTGGGTGGCCCTCCCTGCACCCCGCCCTCCACAGGCACTAGGCACCCCTGTGCATAGGTGCCATTTTCACAGTGTGATTTTGTTCTGGGGTTTGACCTCCACATACACTTGACCTAATAAGCCCCACACAGGTGCTCAGGGCTGCCACACATGGAGCTGCCGTGGCCTCCTCTCCCCTGGGATGAAAGGTGTGCTCCTCTGGCTGCAGTAGAGCCAGCAAGGAGTAGCTGCAGCCAGGGAAGAGACATGAGCTCCAGCAGCAGGGCTGGATTCAGAGGGGGGCTTTGGGGGATGCGGATTCTCGTGTCCTTAGCCTTGGGCCCAGAGCTGCACCTCGTAAAGCCTCTATGTTCTGAGCCAGCCCTTCCGAACAGGAGGGAGAGTGTGGCTCCACCCATTTCCATTCCTTCCCCTCCCCCAGAGAGAGCTGCATCACTCTGAGTGCTGGGAAGCTCTGCCCCCTTGCTGCCCTCACCTGGAGGCTCTGTCTCCATAGCTCCCATTGACTGGGAATCATGGCCAGTGGCAGCTGTGAGGGGGCGGCACCTGTAGGTGAGTGCAGGGCAGCATGCAACCACCTGTTTCATACCACCACCAAATCATAGAATCATAGAATCATAGAGCTAGAAGAGACCTCAGGAGGTCATCAAGTCCAGCCCACTGCCCAAGGCAGGACCAATCCCAACTAAATCAACCCAGCCAGGGTTTTGTCAAGCCGAGACTTAAAAACCTCTAGGGATGGAGATTCCACCACCTCCTTAGGTAACCCATTCCAGTGCTTCACCACCCTTCTAGTGAAATAGTTTTTCCTAATATCCAACCTAGACCTCTCCCACTGTAACTTGAGACCATTGCTCCTTGTTCTGCCATTGGTCACTACTGAGAACAGCCTCTCTACATCCTCTTTGGAACCTCCCTTCAGGAAGTTGAAGGCTGCTATCAAATCCCCCCTCATTCTTCTCTTCTGCAGACTAAACAAATCCAGTTCCCTCAGCCTCTCCTCATAGGTGCGCTCCAGCCCCCTTATCATTTTTGTCACCCTCCGCTGGACCCTCTCCAATGCATCCACATCCTTTCTAAAGTGGGGGGACCAGAACTGGACACAATACTTCAGATGTGGTCTCAACAGAGCCGAATAAAGTGGAATAATCACTTCTCTGGATCTGCTGGCAATGTTCCTCCTAATGCACCCTAATATTCCATTAACCCTCTTGTCTACAAGGGCACACTGTTGATTCATATCCAGCTTTTCATCCACTGTAATCCCCAAGTCCTTTTCTGCAGAACTGCTACTTAGCCATTCTGTCCCCAGCCTGTAACAATGCTTGGGATTCTTCCATCCCAAGTGCAGGACTCTACACTTGTCCTTGTTGAACCTCATCAGATTTCTTTTGGCCCAATCCTCTAATCTGTCCAGGTCACTCTGGACCCTATCCCTGCCCTCCAGTTTATCTACCTTTCCCCTAGCTTAGTGTCATCTGCAAACTTGCTGAGGGTGCAATCCATCCCCTCGTCCAGTTCATTAATAAAGATGTTGAACAAAACCGGCCGTAGAACAGATCCTTGGGGCACTCTGCTAGAAACCGTTCGCCAGCCTGATATTGAGCCATTGATCACTATGCATTCAGCCTGATAGTCTAGCCAGCTTTCAATCCATCTTACAGTCCATTTATCCAATCTATATTCCCTTAACTTACTGGCAAGAATATTGCGGGAGACCGTATCAAAAGCTTTGCTAAAGTCAAGGTATATCACCTCCACCTACTTTCCCATGTCCACAGAGCCAGTTACCTCATCATAGAAGCTAATCAGATTGGTCAGACATGACTTGCCCTTGGTGAATCCATGTTGTCTATTCCTGATCACTTTCCCCTCTTCCAAGTGCTTCAAAATGGATTCCTTGAGGATCCCCTCCATGATTTTTCCAAAGACTGAGGTAAGGCTGACTGGTCTGTAGTTCCCTGGATTGTCCTTCTTCCCTTTTTTAAAGATGGGCACTACATTTGCCTTTTTCCAATCATCCGGGATCTCTCACGATTTCCACAAGTTTTCAAAGAGGGATTGCCTCAGGTAAATGCCCCACACCACAAGCCCCATAGCTGAGCCCCCTATTACACTTTAGCTTCCTTCTAGACCCCACACTCCAAACCTGAGAACCATCCTGCACCTTAATTCCTGCCCAGATCCCGCACCCCGACCCCAGCCTTCTACCCTGAGTCTGCTCCCACACTCCAAACCCCTTGGTCCCAGCCTGGAGCCTCCTCCTGCATCCCAAATGCTTCATCCCCAACTCCATCCCAGAGCCCGCATCCCCAGCCAGAGCCCTCATCGCCCCCAAACCTTGGACCCTTTCCTTCAAATCGAACCCCTTGGTCCCACCTCCATCACAGATCAACCATGTGCAGAATAAGTTTTGTTATGTGCACCAATATGGAGGTGGTGTGTCGCACATACCAGAACTGGTGCATATACCAAAATTATTTCCACACACGAACATAAAAAATTAGTGGGAACACTGCACTTGATGTTTGGGAGGAGGGAGTTTAAGATCTGACCTAATAGAAGGAAGTGAAACAATACTAAGGGATTCATGTGTCAAGACACAATTAACCAACCCAGCTTAAATATCAAACAGTGAATATTTGAGGATGATTGTCAGACTGGTTGAAATTTGTTATTAAGAAATTAAGTGGATACAAGGATAGATTGGTTTCCAGATGATGATGATCATGAAAAGACTGAAAATGTTTCAGCTAATGAAAACAAACAAAAAATATTGATTATGCAGACATTTTATGTTTTCATTGAAAAGTTGGAGGGATGGGAAATTTGAAATGAAAGTGTTTCATTGCTTTTGGACATTTTTGCACAATATCTTTGTTCAAGAAAATGATAATCTGCTAACAGATATTCTGGGAGCAGTAAAGAAGCTGAATTCATTGAACTGTTTGCTGGGAATGATTCACTCATCTCTATCGCCATTATTGGCTGGCAGGTTACTTTTTTCTCTTAGCATGAAATGTACTTTATTGAGCATGTACACTCACTTTTCCTCGGAAGGCCAACTGTGTATGTACTGAGAATGAGAATATTTACAAAATATAATTAACAATGGATGAATATCAAAAAGTTAGTCAGTATTGTTGGGTGTGTCCAGAGGGGACTGGCAGGTTAAAAAAGAAACAAAGAGGGATATAATAAATCTGAAACAGAAAGCAGGGATTTTCTAGTATTATTGTCCACAGCAGGGCAGTGTTAAGAGTCTGCCAGAGTTTCACTTAAATCCCAAAACTATAAAAGTGTCTATTACTCTAAACATTTACTGGTAATGTATCATCCTATCAATAAATGCTCTAGATGATTTGGGGTGCAATAAGCAGCCCCATTAGTTGCCTGGTTTTGAGCCATTATCCAGTAGAAAAAAGTATAAGTAGCTTCTCCACTGAGTTAAACATAGCCATCTATATGATTACATAATGACAACAATAAAAACTGGTTCTTTCTTATGTCCTGTATTATCGTTACCTTAAAGACACCATCTTTTTACTTAAATCCCTCAGGTACAGAGCTAGAATGACTGTGAAAATCATTTCTGAGACTGACAGACTTGATGATGTGAGTAAATTCATAGTGACAATCACTCCAGCATTTGAAATATGATTAAAGATTTGAGGTTTTAGAACTCAAAGTTCTTGGTTTCTGTAGCGCTGTAGGGGCCCTATTCTCAAATGGACCAAGGAACCGGACATGGACAGTTATCATCAATATGGGAGAAATTCAGCAGCAAGAAGTCCTTAAAAGTATGTAGGGTATCATTATAACAGCTGGCAGAATGGGACAACAGTGTTATTTATTCCTCAGCTTGTCCTAAGGGTTATCATTCACAATAAACACACAAAACTTTGTCCAAAAAAATTGCAACCATCATTTCCAATAGGACGCACACTTTTGCATCCTGTTAAGAATTTCTGATAAAGAATTTTAATATAAAGTGGTAGTTCTGGCATTACAAATGGTTCAGTAGCATGCGTTCTGTGGGTATTTTAAAATGTTAGATGTCATGTACCTGGCACAACTACAAAAAAAAAAGGAGTTATGTGGAACTGACTTGAACATCATGTACTACAGCCACATGGATATTCCAAAATAGTGAGCCTCTTCTTCCTAGTATGGAATCACAAGCTTCATGCATTAAGAGGGATTTCTGAATGAAGGGAAAGAGGAAACAGCTCAGACTAGGCATGTTAAAATGTATTTAATCAGATAAACTTCCATGGTAACACGGTTACGCTTGGGTCAGGCCTCCCCCTGAGAGTCAGTGCACTCACGGAGCCAGCTTTTAAGCTGTTTTCCTGAGCATACCGGAAGCTTGCCTGTAACTGTGAAGGTTAGCTGATGAGCCCAGGCACATCAGTTAACAGTGTACTCAATTACATTTTCACATCCCTAGCTCAGGCATATGTTATTGGCACCTTATTCAGTTTCAATTGTGTGCTAGAAATCCTAACGCAGGTGGGGGAACCTGAGAGGAGGGGCACGATCTATGAAATTAATCTTGATCTAACTTTCTGGCTGACTTGAAATATTTATTCATATATTTGTTTCTTTTGTGGGCCCACAGAGAAAAGAGCAAGTGAAAGAACCACCCTCCCAGCGACTGTATAATATTGAAATCCCTCAGAATGTGGGGGTAGGTCTAGACCTCAGGTCTCTTTAGGAAGAAGCTTTTCCAGAAGAGATCTTCCAAAAAAAATTTTTTCCAAAAGAGAGCATCCACACAGCAAAAGTGCATTGAAAAAGCGATCTAATTTTTCAAAAGATAGCGTCCACACTGAATGGACGCTAGCTCGCATTTAAGCTGTGATTACTATGGATGGAGTAGCCACCAGGGCACTTGTGCTTTTTTCTCTTTCCTCTTCTTTCAAAAGAACTCCCTCGTCTTTCAAAAGAATTCCAAAAGGCATCCACACATGCCTTTTTCCGAAAGAGCTCTTTCTGAAAAATACTTCTTCCTTGTGCAAAGAGGTTTACTAATGTCAGAAAACCCCCTCTGTTCTTTCGATTTTTTTTCAAAAGAACATGATTGCAGTGTGGACGTAAGCAAAGTTTTTAACTCTGTAGTGTAAACATAGACTGAGTGTTCTGTCACCTCCTCCAAAATAAATAGTCAGAGAAGAATAAAGTCAATCTTTATCTTTCTATAGATTGTAAATGAGCATCCAGTGAAGCAATAGTGAAGCATTGAAGGTGTATTCTCATTGTCTTACTGATCTAGTCCAACCAGCAAATGGTAACTGATGACAAACTCAGATAAGGTCTAGAGAAGCATCCAAATATTTGGAAGCTTTGAATAATTGACCTCAGACTGGCTATTACATTTTAACGAGCAGACATTCTGTGTCTATGGTCACAAAGATGTTTAAAAATTACAGTACTTGTCTTTTGAAATCAGTTTGCATCTACTGTTAACATGACAATCACATGTTTTGTCTAGCACACAAAATAATTTACAAAGAATCTTTTTTTTTTTTTTTTTGGTTTTTCTTTGTCTGTGTTTTAGAGAACCCTCTTTAGCTACTCTAGTAATTAGGAAATATTTCCTGCTTTGTCAGTTCAAATTTATTTGTTCTCTGCCAGTATCCCCCACATGGTTTGAATACAAATTATATGCCTGAAAAAATGAGAAGTGATGAGGGAGATGATTAATGACCTAATATTTTATTTTACCAGATAAAACAGGAGGGGTTTTGCTCAGTTTGCCTCCAGATAGTGTTTTGTATTCATTTTGCTACACAGTTGGAACTCAATTGTATCAAAAGTGAAAATTCATAAACCTACAGCAGTTGTGAAATATGAATGATTGATTGCATACAGCCAGCAAACTCTTGAAAAGATAAACTAATTCGGCAATGAACAACACATTTCATACTCAATTAATTATACAGTACATTTTGTTTCAAAATATTAAGTGCCTAGAACAGTCCTCTGCCTGAAAGCATCTTGGCTTTGTAATGAGACAAAAGTCTTGAGTTCAAGCAGCTGTCTATAGAAGAGTTTAGAATGACTTATGTCTGAATTAAAGAGAAGGTTTAGGGCAGTGATTTCCTGACAGGAAATTAATAATGAGCTAAATGCGAACATGCCTACAGATGCCTTAAACAACTTAGCCAGCATTGTCTGTGACATGCTGTCATTTTTTCCCCTTTTCTACTACTGTCTAGTAAATAAGTCAAATCATTAGAATTTGTTGGTAATGCAGTGTGACTCATCTTGAAGAAACAGACACATCCCTATCATCTTTCACATGTGCTTTCATAGCAAGAGAAAATAAAAAAAACCAAAAGGAAGAAAATAAAAGTCACATCAGAACACAAGGGAGTAAACTAAATTGAACCTCTTTCCAACAGCTAGGATTCTGTGGTTGAGTGTGGTCTAACAAAAGGTCTAATGTTTCTCACTGAGGAAGCTTTTAGAGCTGCTGCATCTTTTAAGATAAATCCTTAATGTAAAAAATGGACTCAAGTCATCTTTGTTCTGCAAAGAGGAGAAATAAGAAGGTAGAATCTGAATAAACCATAGGAAAATGCCTAAAGTGCAGGGCTGGCCTTACCATGAGGCGAATTGAGGCGGCCGCCTCAGGTGCCAGACTGTGAGGAGGGTGCCACTAGGATCCAGAGTGTAGAAAATTGTGTCTGCTGCTGGTGTATATGTATTCTCTCTGCTCTAGATGCACAGAGATGGTGGAGTGCTGTGAGAGGAGTAGAACAGAAAGAAGGTAGAATTGAGACCTTTTAAAGTTTTGGCCCAAGTGAGGGGGCACTGGGGTGTCATTTCAGCTCCCCGCCTCAGGTGCCAAAATGTTGTGGGCCGGCCCTGCCAAAGTTTGGCTGGCTCTTTTGTAAGTAGATATAATATTATATTAGATATAATGTCTATCTCCTTTTACTTCTTTAAAAGCAGTGTATATCAGAGGTAATTTACAAGGAAACAGAAAGAATAAGAAACAGCTTTACCACAAACATAGTTACAGGAGGAATTTTCAATCTACTTCCATTGACACAGGATTTTTTCCAAAAGAGAATTACAATATCTGCTTTTAAATTAATATCAAAGAGGCTCCATATGTAATCTTTTCCATAATATCATGTGGCAATTCTGGGTCCTCATTTTGATCTCTTGTCTCTACGGAGAAAAAACAAACTTATTCTGTCCTTTTTTCAGAAATAAATCTCATTGGGAAATAATGTTATTTCTAAAATTATGAGAAAAATCAAATAGGTACTTTTTTGTGATTAAAGGGCCTTTTCATGGAGCTACACCACTTTGCTTCAACTGAAGGTCTGCTTCCAATATTTTGTTTGTTTTTAATATGTTTGCAGGTGACTAAGTTTGTTGTTCACCTTTATCTGTCCAATAATGTGACAAAACAAAATACTATATAAACCATCACAGAAAAGTAGACTTTTAAAATGGCTTCTTCAAGAGGCAATTTTCATGGGTAGGGATGATGAAATGAGAAATGGGTAAGGGATTCACATTTGTTGACGGCTGTTTCATTAGCAAAGAGTGAAGACTCCGGCAGATTAAACTGAACACATGGGACTTCATTAAAACCCATTCGCTGCTCAGTGCAAGAGGCTACATTGCATCTAGCCCAACTCTTCACACTCTCTGATTTCTGGTTGTGACCCAGGGAACCCATCAATGTTAATTTGTAGAGGGCACTCTGCACCATGACTCACAACTGGCTTCACACTTGCTTATGTCTCAATATGAATCTACAAGTGTCATGTATGCTATTCAGCTGGTAGCATTCTGGTCATTAATATTGAAGTACACATGAGTGGCATACAAGGAATTATAGATATGTGCTGGAAATGTGATCTTAGTAACCAGTGCATAAGCCTATCCTATCCTATGTGAATGACAGTTGTTTTGCCTCCTTGGGTGTGTTGCCAATGAAAATTGAGCAAAGTGGGGCCAAAACCAATGGAAGTACATTTAAATGTATAAGTAAACAAAGCCATCACACTAGCAGGGAGGGGAAAAGGACCACTTAATGATCCCTCTAGGGGACAGAAGCTGTAACCCAGGAAGCCTTCCTGGTTCCTGAAACAGATGCTGGATTTAGGAAATGAAGAAGAGCTCTTTGTAAGCTGAAAAGCTTGTCCCTCTCACTGATGAAAGTCCAATAAAAGAACCATACTCATAAACCCTGGGAAATTGAGACAGACAAAAACTCAGAACAGATTCTCAGATTGTGTCAATATGGGTAGTTCTGTTGAATTCAGTGGAATTGTGCCATTATATACTGTGTTATTTGGATCTGTGTTCAGGACTTTCTTTCATAACAGTTGGTGGTAAGATACTAAGAGCCTGATTTTTTTACAAGTTCCCAATGACTTCAAGTATTTCTGGTAGTCAGCAAGGCCCTAATTTCCTTACAATTGCCAGAGAGAAACTTAGGCTATGTCTACACTACAGATTTTTCCGGGGAACGTGTCTGCTTTCTGAATTTTTTTTGGAAGAGCAGACACACTTTTTCGGCATCCCTATAAACCGTGTTTTATGAGGAAGAAGGGATGTTCCAAAAAAGGGGGGGTTTCTGATATTTGGCCCAATGTAGATGGGCCAAATGTCAGGAAAGCCTTTTCTGAGAAAAGAAGTGGAAAAAGCTATGCAGAACAATGTAGTGTAGACATAGTCTGAGAAGGCAAGTAGATAGGCATTTCTGGATAGTTATCAAATCATTCAAACCTTACAGCCTTTATGGGACCCAAATATTCACTGAATTAAACAGGTGTTTTAAGTGTACAACATTTTTTCTCATAGGAAAATGGAGGTGAGGATTGTAGAAGAAAAAAAAAGACTTTAATTAAGCAGACTGGCGTACTAGTGAAGGGTTATGTTAAATCATACCACTGAGCTCAGGATACTAGTTGCATGTCTCCATTTCAAGTTAAGTCAGAGTTATCTATCACAAATGGACAGGCGCTGTCTTCAAGTGATTCTGTAAATGTAAATAAAAGAACAAACAGTCTATGGTGTCAAGCTGCATTTTCCTTTCTTTTCTTTTCTTTTTCTGTGCTTCTTTGCTCACATTAACCTGGAGGTTTTCTGATGCCTTATCCAAATGGTTTTAAAAAGATAGTTAACTGTTCTGTCACACAAGCTTTCTTTTCCTCTTTGAAAGAGAAGAAAGTAAATAGAATCTGTAAAGGGCTTTGAAAGTAGTGACTGACAGAGCAATTCCATATATTGACTATAGCAATAACTACAATGGAAGCTCTGAAACCATTCACTTCTCATTTTGCCTCTTTTTTAAAGGCTAAGGAAACTAAGTGCATATACCGCTTTGTATTGGCACAAAGGAATTCATAGCAACATTGAGATTAAATGCCACCATTCTATGTGAATAGGAGCCAATCAGTTTGTCATATTTACTGGTTTTTGTTTGAAGACTCCTATTCTATAACATACTTTAGCATTTTAACAGCCCCGGCTTCATAGGTTTTTTATATTCTTTGTTTCCAGCAGGGGAGAGTTTGTTAGCCAATGAAAGTCCACAGAAAGTCCACACCCCTTCTTATCATTGCATATTCCTGTAGAGTTTATATATTACTTTAAAAGACTGTATATTAATTTAAAAGATTATTTTCAAACATTGGCTTGTATTTTATTTGGGATATAAATCAGTGGTATTTCATGTAATGGGAAGGAGGGAAAGGTAATTAACCTGAATAAGTGTATTAAGAATCTGGCCCTTAGCATTTTTTCCAACTAGTCAGCAAAAAACAAAAGAAACAAAAAACAAACAAAAAAATCCCACTGTAGTGAGATATTTATTCAGAAGTTGGTAAGAATGAAGGTTTTTTTCCTTAACAAAAATTGCATTTGAATATTGTCAGATATGGAGAAAAAATGAACTTCAAATTCCAGGCTTGACAGTAGAAATAGTCCATATATAGCTGCTGTAATATCTGATAAGCTATATTCATGTTATGGGGCATTCTTTTTTGCACTAAAAATCTTGCTTTATTTCATCTCCTATGGTGGTTTCAGTCTGAGTGTCTGGGCTTCCACACAGACTGCTGCTTTTTTTCTGTTTGAGAGATTACTAGAAGATTTACCCAGTATTACTTGGGTCCTTAACACAATTAACTTTTGTTTTTGGGGAAATAAAATAAAAATGTACATACTTCCTTTAAATCATTGGTCTGGGGTGGGGCTGGGAAGGACGGGTTCAGTATGCAGGCTGCACTAGGGAGAGAGCCTACCTGTTTTACTTCAGAGGCTGGGCCAGCCAGACTCTGCTCTCAAGTTCGGAGGGTAACCAAGAAGACACAAATCACTTAATGGGAATAAATGCAAGGTTTATTAGATATTACCGGTGATATGAAAAGAAAAGGCAAGAGAAGGCTTACAACATCACTTTGGCTTGCTGGGGATTCCGACTCAGCAAAGGATGGACTCCTGGGCTCGGTCCGAAAGGCACCTCTGTGTAGTTCCAGGTACTCTGGGAAGTCCAAAGGGAGTTGGCAACATTAAACAATATATAGCCTCTATATAATATTCCAGAAGCAGCAACTAACTATGTGCAGAGGAAAAAAAACCAAACACCTGTCTCTGTGAGAAGGTTCCCAAGGACAGGTTCGTTTACCCCAAAGCTTATCTAAATGATGCTGTGAGCTCAGCCACACTGGGGCACGGCTTATCGATAAAACTAGCTAGCTAGCTGGGAATTTTCCTTGCTAACAGCAGGCCAAAGCCTGTTTTCTAGTTTGCACACATGAGAACTGGGAAGATTCACTAACTCCTCGAAATACAATGGTCTTCCGGTTTTCCAACCACAACACTACCCCAGCCCTCTCTCACTGCAGTAGCTTGGGGCAGGTTAGAAGCATGTATCCATGTCCATTGCAGCTCCAGTGGACACAGCTAGGGAAGTGGTGCATGTCCCCTGTCTGGGGCAGGTCCAGGTTCACCTGCTCCCTGCATTCCCTAGCCAAAGTGAGGAATGCAGCAAGCTGTGTACTTTCTGTTCACTCACTGATGAAGGGGAATAGCCAGCAATGTTCCTGTATCAATGGGAGAGAGAGGATTCAGCTCCCTCGCCTTCCCTAAAGGGCACCTAGGGGCGTGGGAGGCTCAAGAATGGGGCAGTCCTGGACAGGGGGGCAGGGAGGAGAGGCATGGGAGGAAGCACACTCCCAGCCAGCTCCTTTCATCTACCTGGTAATGTTGTCTCTTTTCTGTATGTTGTTTTATGAGAAACAATCCCATTCCAGGCACATCCTATTGTCCTGGCACAACCAAACCCTTACCTTGCTTTAAGTAATGATAAGAGGTAGCTGTACACTAAAATTAGGTGGTCCTAATTCTGACCATTTAGGAGGAATTCTTGAACAAATAGATAGATAGATAGATACACAGACATACTCTCAGATTTATAGTAGATAGGTAAAATTCTGGTCCCATTTAAGTCAATGAGAGTTTTGTCATTTACTTCCATGAAGGAGGATTTCATCTTTAGCATATGTCTATTCAACTGTCTCCCTGCTTCTAACGCTGGGGTGGAGAACCTTTTTTGGACTGGGGGCCGCTGACCCACAGAAAAAACAGTCAAGGGCTGCACTCAAGTGAGAAGCAAAAAACCAAAAACTGTTCTTTGACATGGCCCCTGATGGAGAAGCAGAAAGACCTTCCCTACATTTTTTGCACAACCCCCCTTTTTTCTTCACGATTGGTAAACCTCCTTTTTTGGGGCATAAGAATCTTGCGGGAAAAGGGGTTTTTGCGCAAAAAGAAAATGTCCCTCATTAGCATATTTTTTGTCAAGAAAACTCATAATGCAGACGTAGCCCGTATGTTCAACAATTGGTATAACTATTCTTCTTTAGTCTAGGCTCTCTTTTTAAAATGGTTTCCTCACTTCACCATTTAATTACAGTACATCTTTGATGTTCATCTGTGCTTCTTAAAATGTTGTGCATAACATACCCGTTTGATGAGTTATTTCTTGCTACTTGATAAGTTATTTTCTCTGTATGCTACTTCCTTAACTACCTATTGTGAATTGTCTTGCTAGGAGATTGAGTATTCACTTAAACGCTTTCCCCACTCATACAGCCTTAAAAAAGGCAGCAACAACTCAGTAATTTTTAAAATCTATCCAGAAATTTCAAATGTAGCAAGTTTTTAACAGGATTCAATGTTTCCTCAAACACTGTTCTACTTTTTCTGCAACTTTATGCTTTTAGGAGAGCTCTCTCCAACTAATCAATTTATATTTATTGATTATGAAGAAACTAATAGAATTTATTCCAGTAACAGACAGTTTACAGTAATACACAGTTTACAGCAACTGAAAATAGCATTTCAGCACATCAATTTACTTGTTAATTGCAATAACTTTTTAGGATTTTCCTAGGATGACGTTTGCACAGAATTGTGCTGACCCACATTCCCACATGCTCAATGCTTATTAGTGAAGGAGCCTCAGTCGTCAGTCATGCCTCCAATCCATCCTGCAATGTTATCTGTAACACTCTGACCTCTTTTATAAGTGTCACGACATTTCTAGAGAGCTCCAAACTAGGAGAAATTTAAGAATAGTTGGCATACTTATTTGAGGGTTGGTTTTCAATTACCTTTCCATAGATTGAAAACATAGATTTATTAGACAAAATAGTTCAGAACTGATCTGTTAAAAATAGATCTCTTTATTCAGATACTATTTAGTGTCCTTTAGCTATTTGGTGTTTCATAATGAGCAGAATTACACTGCTGGGGCATCTTTTAAGTACATTTTCTCCTTAACAAATCAATAAAGCTCTTTTTAAAAATTCAATAATCAACACCCATGATTTAGGGAGGTGACTAATTCAATACAAGTCAGTGCTTTGTGAACTACTTTCCAGTCAATGTATCAAGTAGTTTATTCTACAACTGAACACAAATTATTGTTGCTTACAAGCGCAGTCATATTAAAAGTTCATCTGTAAACATTACAAGGTGTTTTTTTCTTTTATGTAAACTTGTCAGAGAATACTTCTTGCATTTAGTGGAAAAAGGCCTTGGGAGAATACAAATGACCCTTAAAAATGAAATAAATAATTTGTAAAGTAAACCTTAAACAGAAATAATTTTTGCTACGGCAGCATGCATATATAGTCATCAAATACAAAATTATATACAGTAAAACTCCAGTTGTCCGGGGTCCAGTTGTCCGGCACTCCCAATAGTCTGGCATCAAATGGAACCTGGAAGTGCTCCAATCAGCCACTATCACGGCCGGGCCGCTGTGAGCTGCATGTGCATTTGCGGCTCTGCGCCGTTCCGCTCATGGTCCCCAGCGCACACAGCGTCCAGCCTGCACTTGCTAGCAGCTGGCAGCTGAGCACAGGCAGCTGCCTTGGGACCCAGACATAAGGTTGGGGAGAAGGGGAACTGGGTTACAGCAGGGAGGGGAGGTGTTTGGATATGCCCCCTTAAAGTACCTCCCGGTACTCTGGCATATCCGATAATCTGGCATCACCTAGGTCCTAGGTCCCAAAGGTGCCGGATTATCAGAAGTCTACTGTGTATATATATCTATATATCTATATGTATACATACACACAGACACACACGGACATGAACAGCTTTCAAACTACACCCTACTGAATACATTCTGCAAAAAATAATCAGCTAAATGAACCATTTTATACCATACATATTGTCAAGCCTGATATAGGAAATGCATTACTCACAAATACATCAGATTCTATTTGCTACTGTATACCTCAGTCTTGTATAGGTGTGATTCCAATTGTGCCAATTCTATGCCCAATGAAGTCAATGGGAAGAATCCTTGTTATTTCAGTGAATGCTGGATCACACCCTTTATTCACAGGTGATTGCCACTTGCCAGAGACACCCACCTGACAAATACCAACATTTCCAATGCAGATAGTTTACCCAAAGCACTAATAATGTAAGAGAACAACTGTAAAATTGTTTCTGCCAACATGCTTTAAACAGATCTTGGCTAACTGAAGTACACCAGTCACTGCTTAAACCCTTGTTTTATTAAAATAAGACCTCAATTTCAAACACCTCCAGAGTCTTGGAAGGTATGGAATCCAGGTTGGCAGGCAGATACAAATATTACTTTTAGTGCCCAAGAGTGCCATTAGAAATGGGCTGTTTGCTGCACCACAAAGATTGCTTTTACCACCTTATTGTTAAAATGACAACCTCTACAATGATCACAGTAAATTTGGCTATTGCATTAACAAGCATTAAACCCAGCCCTGGGAGGGGGCCGAGATTGTGGAGTTCCCAGCTGTGTCAGGAAGCAGCCAATGAAGGCTCAGCTGGGATTGTATAAATAGGGGCTCCTGGAGCAGAGGAGAAGACTTTCAGGCTCCAGCTGTGAAGCAGGAAGAACCTGGCTGCTGGTAGTCTATAGAGGGTACCTGAAGCAGAAAAAAATATTAGGGAAAGGCAGACAGAGCTAGGGAGCTCAGCTCAGGCCAGGCAAACCCCCAGGCTTAGGCCTTGCTTTCAAGGCCTGAGAGTACTAGGGCTGCAGGGAGGCAGCCAGCAAAGGAAAAGGCAGCAGATTCCCCACCCCCTTGCCGTGATGAGTGGCCATTTCAGACTGCAGTTTGCCCATGAGACACAGTCTAGATGATGACTGGCAGTGGTGGGTATAGGAGATTGGTGTTCCCTGGTAGTGGAGGACCCCACAGAAGGGGTATGTCTAGACTGCATCCCTCTGTGGGCAGAGGGATGCAAATTAGGCAGGTTGACATTGCAAATGAGGCAGGGATTTAATATGCATAAAAATGGCTGCCATGTTTTGCCGACTCAGCACTTTGTCAGCAAAAAGTGGCAGTGTAGAGGAGGATCTGTCGAGAAAGAAAGCCTTTTTCGACAGATCCTGTAAACCTCCTTGCAGGAGGCATAAGGGATCTGTCAAAAAAGGCTTTCTTTCTTGACAGATCCCCCTCTAGACTGCCATTTTTTGCTGACAAAGTGCTGATTCGGCAAAACACGGCAGCCATTTTTGTGCAAATTAGGTTCAGGATATTTAAATCCCTGACTCATTTGCATCCCTCTGCCGACAGACATACCCTTGGGTAGTACTTTAGGAAAGGTCACACATGGTCAGGAAGGAACACAGGGCCTAAACTAATGCAGAAGGCAGGTAACTGAGGGTGAGACACTGGCCAGCAGAAGGCACTCTGATTCTGAAGAGCTAATTCTGGAGGAGACCAGAAGGAGGTGCCATGGCAATAAGTCACGACCTGTTAGAGGCACATGCAATAGCTTAGCCCAACACTACAGGCCCAAACTTCCCTGAGCTCAAGAACTCCATGTAATTAGCAAGAGTCCATCTCTGCAGAACATGGGCATGATTCACATGAGTTAATCCAGTTTCTTGCTAGTGTAAATCCATTATTTTCAATGGAAAATTACTGTCTTATGTCCTCAATAGATGTGGTGCCATTGTCAAGTAGGAATTGCCTTGTTGCCTAAAACTAAAGTGCCTACTCCAGCACCCACTGTAGTAAGTGGGACATTTCTACTAAACTTCAGAGAGCACTCAATTGATCCTACATGTTATCACTCATTAGAAACCTGTACGTAACTCTTGGAGCACAGAAGATATTAGCTGAATATAGACAGCTCTAGGAAGGCAGAAAATATAGATTGTCATGGAGTCTTTCTTACACAAGTGACAAACCATCCTTGTCTACAAAATGCAACTAACCATTGTCTGCTTTCTACTTCCTATTTATCCTAGCTTTTTATGTAGCGATGAAAATATTATACTTCTTCAGTAAGCAGATTTTGTAATTGTCAAACAAAATGAATTTGTAAAATGCCAAACTGGTAAACATTCTTTTCAATACATATTCTGAGTCGTTCATCTGAAGGATCACTCAAATTTATTTCACAGAAAATCTGACAAAATTCTGAAACTTGAAGTTGTATATGCTATGAGAATTAGCTATAGAAAAATATATTGACATAAGATTCCAAAATGAGAATGTGTTTATAAAGGAATGAGCTGGCATTCAAACTAATTTAAATGTGAACTGTATCTGTTCAAAAATATATTCTCTTTAAGATTCATGTTGATAGCATGACCATGTCCTATCTGCATTTAACCTTTTTTTTCTTTTCCATTGTCTTCATCAACAATTAAGACTGGACTAAGTTTTATTGCTAAATGCAAATTGCTTTCTTTTGTCAGAGGAAACCATAAGCCATTATTTATATGAATGGAAATATTTTGAATAGCTAATCCTTTAGGACAGATTATGATACCTTAATTCTCATGGATTATCTGTAGTCCTTGTGCAACCCCATTGACATCAGTGGAACTATAGTAAAACTCCAATAGTCTGGCATCCAATTGTACGGCACTCCCGATAGTCCGGCATCAAAATGGCAAGCGCCTAGTGAGTGAGCTTCGTCAAAAAACAAGTCAGAAGGCAGCAGTGGCAGCAGCTGAACCAAGCGAAAAGGGTAACAAAAGGGTTAAAAACGAAACATTACAGCATACTGTATATAGTATGTACAATAAAAAGGGTTAAGAACACTTTATAAACAGTATATACTATATACAGTGTATATATATAACCAGTTTATAGTACCTCCTGATAGTCCGGCATACCCAATAATCTGGCACCACCTAGGTCCCAAAGGTTCCAGATTATCGGAAGATACTGTACATGCAGAAGAAGATAATATTTAACACAAGGAAGTGCATGAATCTCTGACCCCCTTGGACATTTTTTTAATTTATATTTTGTTAACAAAATACAGCTCTTGAGTTTCTTTAAGCACCAGTCTGCTTGATCTGACATGTTATATCTCTGAGCTGGCTCTATCAGAGATGTGCTGAAACATGATCCATTTGCCGAGCATGGCAAGTGCTAGCCATATTACCTTTAATCCAAGTGCAAAACTTCCCATTAGGCAGATCCCTGCTCTGACAAAGGATAGTATGTTGGCCAAAACATGCTGAGAGAGAGAGATTCACTGGAAAGAAAAAAAAAGTGTCATTGAGTAATTATTTCAAAGATGCCACGCATTCATTTTTGCCCCTCTTTTAGAAGGAAGGAGGGGAGAAGTCAGAGAAGGGGACAGATCCTGGAGGAAATAGTAGTTTTGCTGAATTCATGAAAAGCTAGTTTAGAATTTTTACATTGAGAGCTTCATTTCAGAGACGATCTGTATGCTCTAAAATTTTGGCCCCGTGCCTACGTGAATCTACATTTTTTTTGCAGCCACAGTGAATTGCAGTGCAAAGAATATTTAGCTGTAATTATTGTACTTGCAAATACATAAGGCTAATAAAATAGCCAGCTTAATAAAGGTGGGGTGAGGGTTGGGAAAATAGGCACAGAATGTAAGGCTAGCCATTTGTGAGTACAAAACACTCCAAGCAGAGAGAGCTGGTTGAAACTCGGATGAAAGTCAGGTCCTTAATTTTTTAATATTTTTTTTCTATTTATAGCAGCATGCAGTGGGGTGGCGGGCATCATCCTCCCCATGTGGCAGTGTCATCTGCAGACTCAGCGCTCTCTTCTGGGCCTCTTGGGTCTTGCAATTATTAATTCCCAGACCACAATACTTAGACCAACATTGATTCCCCCCTTAGTCATTAACTCTTTGGACTCTCAACTCCACTCTTCCTTTGAGAATTTGCAGATGCTAACTCCTCTAAGTTCAGGAGTTACTCAGTTTCTTTCTGAGCCTAATTCAGTAGGCTTACCCTCCTAGTATTCAAGTTTTGCACAATCCCGGGACACTTGATAATAATTCATCCTTCCAGCCAGCCATTGAGAGAGCACATAAGGGACCAATCTTCTTCCAGAAGCTCTGTTCCTTAGAAACAGCCCCCTCCAACTGAACTTGGAGCATCTGGACCTGATACAAAGCTATGGTACCTACCAACTAGCCACTTCAATGGTTAACTACCATCAGGTGGGCTGAAATGGGCTTTCTTTAAGGCAGTCCAGCACAGATAGACTAGGACCCACAACAGTGTTTTTATTTCCCCCATCTGTCACATTATCTGATTCAAATGGCCATATTGATCATTGTTGCAGCCACTTTTATATATTTGCAACAAATCATACGAATCTTGTACAAAATGTGGCATGTAAAATGTCTATGGGAATGTTATGTTTTGCGGAATGACTGTGCTGTTTGTATTTGTGTGTCATTTTTTTATTTGAAATTATAAGTTTCCGGTTATTGGCTGTAACTGGAATTTCAAATGTTTGTCCCTGGGATAACAACCACATGACAGTTAACAGCCCATCTTGGAGGAACTATGCAAATTGAGTGCTCTGTCAAAAGGACACTTAACTCACAATGCACCATGGCAGGTGCCCATCTATTTTGAATGGTCTTTCCTATGGAAGTTCCATCTCAAGTGTGGCTTCCTGCTATGACGAAGTAAAATAGGGCAGGTGACTTGCTCATGTGACTCCAAATTCCCATCTTTTTACCTGTAATTTTCCACTAGCATACTGAGCGCTTCATTTGAAACAGTGCATTTCCTTCCACAAGGAGAAAGATCTAAAAGGCCCTGGAAATATCTCCTTTTTGCCTCTTTCCTGCTCCAGATTATGGATTTATACTAATAGAGGCATTCTAACCCAGCAATTGAGGACCTTCCAAGGATTTCCAGTTTATCAAGTCAGCAATTTATTCTATCATTGCTACAAGCCTGAACCAAGAACTTTTCCTTTATTGTATGTACTTGATTCCTCTAACCGAGTTTTTTTAACTCACCTTTTTTCTTCCTTTTTTATAAATAAACCTTTAGATTTTAGATACTAAGATACTCATCTTTAAATACAGTGCATTGGGGGTGATGCAAAGACTGGAATAGCTAAGGAAACTGCTTTTATGACTTCTTAGCCAGTGTGGTGAAACAGAAGTTTGCTTTTGTTGCAAGCTTGGTACATTTCATAGGAGAATAACCTTCAGTTTTGGGATGAATCCCCTCTATTTCTCAGCAGTTTGTCCTGAATTTGGTATTCTCAGTTGTGACCCACAAAGGTAGAGGTACTCCATAAGAAATGTTTCCTTTTGTAATAAATGTTCTCCCATTCCTTTTACTAGAACAAAGTGCTTACATTTCTAAGGAAAACAACTTCCTGTAAAACGGAAGCAAATCAGTTGTGAAATTTGTACAAAATAACACAATCTTAACTTTCCTAGCTCTTTCTATTGGATCTTCAAAAAACTGGCTAGTGCTTTACAAAGAGTCAAGCTAAGTCTTGCCTGAGAGAAATCAGCCATTCCTGGGCTTCCCAGTTGATCCTGACTAACTAGGTACTATAGAGATTACAGAGTACCAGGACTAGTGCGGGGTGAAATGTTTCACACGCACACACATTTTCCATTGAAATATGTAATCTGGGATCGACTAAAACCTTTTGTGAATTCAGGTCAGAAGTGAGAAATTGATATTTTTTATTGCAGAATCTGAAATGTATTAAACGTTTATTTGGTTCAACCACCAAACCAAAATCTCTCTTACATTGCTTGTGCCCTGGATAGGGCAGGGAAGGCAGATATTTCCTGTTCACTGGACTCTTATATCACTATATACCCCCTTGTGACCACCCTGAACAGTATCTCCAAACATTCACAACTCATACTAAAGACACATCCCCTTTCTATAAAGCGCAAATGACTAAGTTCAGTTATCAGAACTAGCTGGGAAGGAGTCAGACGATTTCACTAAATGGTTAGTGTTGTCTAATGCAATGGGGTTGTCTCCTGTGGCTATCCCTAAAATAAGATGATGGTAAGAGAAAAAGAGGCCACTGTGGGAGAAAAGGCCTGTGCCTAGAGACTGGGGAAGATTCCAGCAAAGAACCTTGGAGGGTTGGCTTAGAGCTGGGAGAAGGTTTCTGTATGAAGTTTATTTGCTGAAAAAATCTGCTTTGTTCAGCTAATACTACTGGTGAATTTGAACAGATAAGTTTTCCAGGACCAGCTTCAGGAGTGAGGGGCAATGTCCTTCTTTGTAAACATTTAGCCCACTGGTTAGGCCACTTGCCTGAGATGTGGGTGACTCATGTTTGAATCCATTCTGAGACTTGAACTCAGATCTCTCCCCCGTAAGTACTTCAACTAGGCTACTGCTCTTTTGGTGTGGGTTGCTGGTCCATGTTGTATAAATACCTGAGTTAGAGTGAGTCAGTACAGCATTCACCTGAGAGTGATTCATATCCCTCCTCTGAATCAAACAGAGGAGAGATCTATAAAAGCACTCTACATTAGTATTGGGTATTAGATAAAAGGGTAGCCCGAGAAGATCCTTTTATTTTGGGTTTTTTGGGCTATTGGTTTTTTTTGCGGGAGGAGAGGTGGTGTTATCAGTGCCTTGTCTGGGTGTACTAAGAGGCAGCATTCCACACACAGGCTCTGTACAGGCCTTGCCACAGGGGAATTTATTTTTCCAAACTGGTTTGTTCGGTTTATTAATTCAACACAACCTTATACCTTAATTACACCTATAGGACAGCTGAATTATATGAATTACTCATGTTTAGTTCTCCTCTTGTTATTCATCAAGGCATGATTTAGAGGGGACATTTACAGTTTTTTTAATAAAGCTAGAACATGACATATTGAAGAAAAACAGGTTTTTGAGGTCTTGAGCCAACTAAAGAGTTTTTGTTTTCCCTGTAGGTTTATTTTCTTAGAAAAAAAATGTGATTTACATACAGTCTTTTATTATCTATTCTTATTTAACATAATGGCCTCTATCTACACACCTAAGGCATCATTGAGTAGTACCACAACATAATCAGATTACAGTTTTACAGGAAGATGGATGAGATTTGTTGTACCATTCACTGTTCTCATTACAATTATCATGAGAATGAATTCGTAATATTTCCTAGTCATTACTCATTGTCACTGCAGTATGTGGAATGAGGACTGGAAAGCCTCATATATTCTACACAATATGACGATACTATAAATCTGACCATTTTGACCTTTTTAATGTTCAGTAATTTAAGAGTTTGATCATCCCCAAATGCCTATTTATATACTATTGGCCAGGTGCATTACCTCAAGCTTTTGACTTCCTCTGTAGCAAGTATACAGCAGGCCACACCTGGAAGTGGGATATCAGACTTGATAGACCATATATTAGAAGGATGCTAACAACCCATATGTTTCTATTAGCATCATAACTAGAAAACGTAAAGTAAAAGGTAGAAGCAGATCAGCCACACAAAACCAAAATGTATAACATTTGTATACAATATTATACCCTGCAGAATAAGTGAATGGTCAAGACATTCTAGCATATTTAAGTGTGTGTTACAGAAAATAAATGGGTAAAGGAAGGAAGATGTAGAAGAAAAATAATGCAAGGATAAATGCAAGACAGTGGAAATCATTCATTATCTACTATTAATATGTATATTATAAATGTAAATTTTATTCTAGGAACAAAAAAAGCATAATCTCATTAATAAAAAAGTCAGTGATGGAAAAGGTATTTCTCATACTGTGAATGAAAACTAGTTTTTAAGTTCTTTAAAGCTGGACTAATGTAGCTTTCTCCATGTGTAGTATATAATTGTTATGTGTAATGACCTGTGCACGCATACACACAGAGTATTTGCCCAGAGAATTTTCTTCTCTTCAGAAATATATGTATGATAGTACTAATATTGTGGAATTTTCTTTTCTTTCTCTTATTATGAAAACAACAGGTCATTAGACAACTAGTGCTTTTTTCCAGACAAGATGGAAGACAACCCAAAGATCTTACAAAATGTGTACTTTATAGAGGAGCAAGAGAAACAAAATCCTGCTGGCATCTTTCAAAATAAAATGTGAGTCACTAGCATAAACAAGCTGAGTAAACTGCACAAATGAGTTAACAGCTATGATAGGCACCTGGAAGCTTTGAAAGAAAATACGCAAGTCTATGAATAATACAATCAATTAAGGAAACAACAAAAAACTTGCATCAGTCACTTTCTTACTACAGATGGTATAGTGGTGTAAATGGAAAGCCATAATATTAGAATTTTTATAACTCCATTTCCCAGATTCGTGTGTGTTGGAAGTGGGGTGAATAATGGTATACGTTAGAGGGACCAACTCTGTTCAAGTCTGACTAAAGCATTAACTCAAGCTACTGTTGAAGAGCAGCTTTTCAATTTTGGAAGGCACCACATGACTTTAGAATCCTAGGAAACAAGACCTCTGAATGGTTTAGCCCCTGTTTGAAAGTGACAGGGTTTGAACAATAAGTTGAAAGTTATACATGGCAGGCAGGAGTAATATGAAGGGAAGAGTGACCTGTCAGAGGTCACTTGAGGCAACTAAAATTAGGATCTTGTTCAAGTTTAGGTACTCAACTTTTGGCATTTAACATTATTGAAAATCAACTCCAAGCTGCCTCAAGTTGTGAGATGCAAAACTGGAGCTCCCAGAATTATGGACCACTCTGAGGATAGGAATGGGGAGTGAGTAACAATTAAATTTCTACAATTTTGTACCTTTTTAAAGCTACTTAATAAATCATGGATAGTGTTACAGTTTCATTCTAATATATTCAGATTGTTAAAGGCTTGGATCCTTTAAAATTTCCCTTTGTTCAGCTGGAATGGAATAGGGGTTTTGCCCCCCCCCTTTTTTTTTTTACTTCACCAAACCTTTGTGTATCACTGGAAGCCAACCCAACAGCAGGAAATACTCTGCAAGGCCACTGGTATGTTAAGGTGCCAGGAGCTTATTTGCATATCTAAGACGTGTACACTTTTTCTTCCATTTTTCCCTCTCTACTTCTGAAACACAATTTTTCTTCAGCACTTGAAATTGCCTTTGATGTACTGATACGTTAAAATTCTCTCACTCAGCTATAACTTATTCTAGTTCACTCTAGCCAACTCTTCTTTGGGGGAAAGAAGAATTCAAAGGCAAGATATTAAGAGATAAAGAAATTGCTCATTTATAAGGAATGTCTCATGTCTTTGAAGCCTCAGGAAGCTCCCACAATTCTACATTTTTCATGCACTAGTATAATTGAATAAATTGTGAGTTGTGTCTATCCATCTATCACACATCACTGTAGGTTTGGAGTGCTGGATTTGTTATGCATAACACATAGCCTAGTTCAATTCTTTCACTTCTGCTTCCCCAGAAGACAAAACACAACTTATTTTGTTTTTTCCTTAACCTCCTCTCTTTTTTATTTTTTGGCCTCCTTCTCTTCCTTCTTCCAGTTGCTGCCATGAGAAAGCTTAATCGAATCAAACATTTAGTCCTAAATGCATTCAGATTTGTTCTGAAAACCAAATAGGAAAGATGTTGGAAGTGGCTCTGAGTATCTTTTCTTTAACCTTGGTCAGATGTTGGGAAGGCCAAGTGAGTACCTGATTAGTGGACTAAACCTATATTTTGTTAGGCGGCAAAATTCTCTCTCCAGTATGGAAACTGTTGCTAATATTCATCTTTTAAATAATGATCACTGCAATAGAAAAGGACAGGAAAGGTAGATCAACAGTTTCCAAAAGGAATGTCTAACATTAGTAACTTAGGGTACGTCTAGACTACATGCCTCTGCCGACAGAGGTATGTAAAATAGGCTACCCGACATAGTCAATGAAGTGGGGATTTAAATATCCCCAGCTTCATTAAAATAAAAATGGCCACCGCGCTGTGCCGGCTCAGCTGATCGTCGGCACAGCGCGTGAGTCAAGACGCGAATCGGTTGACAAGGGAAAACTTTGTCAACGACTCCCTTATGCCTCGTGAAACGAGGTTTACAGGAACGTTTGACAAAGGCTTCCCTTATCATCTGATCCGCGTCTTGACTCACGCACTGTGCCGACGATCAGCTGAGCCGGCACAGCGTGGCAGCCATTTTTATTTTAATGAAGCCGGGGATATTTAAATCCCGGCTTCATTGACTATGTCGGGTAGCCTATTTTACATTCCTCTGTCGGCAGAGACATGTAGTCTAGGCGTACCCTTAAAGAATATATAGGTACAAATAAGTGGTCTAGTTTTCCAAGGTGTTGAGTGAGCGCACACCTCACAAACGGAGCAAGACTTCTTTTTTTTTTTAGATTAAAAGTTTGGTTAATAACAGCAATATTGTTGATGTAACATCTTTAGATTTCTGCAAGGCATTTGACTTGGCACTATATGAAATTTTGAGGTCATAATTAGAAGGATGTAACATTAGCATGGCCCACATTAAATGGATTAAAAACTGGCTAACTGATAGGTCTCTAAATAAACCTAAATGAAGAATAGTCATTGAGAGGATCTGTTTCCTATGGAGACCTGCAGGGATTGGTGATTGGCCCTATTTTATAAAATATTATCACAGGGTATGCAGACAACACAAAAATTGGGGAAGCAATAACACAATCAGTGAGCAATTGGCCTATCTGAATTGCTTAGTAAACTTGGTGAAACTAATGTTTTAAGACAGATAAATACAAATGTATATATCTAGAAATAAAGAATGTAGGCCATACTTATACAATAGAGGTGGACTATCTAGGAAGCAGTGTCTCTGAAAAAGATTTGAGGGTCGTGGTGGACAACTAGCCGAACATGAGCTCCCAGTGTGATGCTGTGGGTAAGAGGCAATGATGCATAAATAGTGTAGGAGAAAGAAAGCACCTGAAGCATGGGCCTGGTGCTTGAACCAAAGTAAGCAAGAGTTATACTATCAGTAATAGACAGGCCATGTCAAAAGCAGATGTTTGCCTGCAAGTCAGTGTTTCTGGGCACTAGAACCACTAGCACTGCTAAAAGCACATGAAGTAAGTAAATACATTCCATCAGGACAGTACAGGGACTCCCAGCTGAGTACACAATAAAATACTTGGAAACAACAAGAGGAAAAGCATAACAAGGGGTAGTGAATGCTTTGGAGGAAAGTACAAGGGGAAGTACCAAAGGAGTCAATAGTGTGTAAGATGATACGTACAGTATGTGTCATAGATTGTTCATTTCTGTTTATAATTATTGGGGTACCTCAACTTAATTCTTTGGCCAGCCTAGGGGGTGATAGTGAAATCCATACTATCAACTGAGCTGAGTCCATTGTCCCAGGTACAAATATGTAGGGGCTCGGAGGCCATCTGGCCACCAACAACTATTAATGTACTTCCTTTGACAATAAACCTGACTCGGGTGCCTTAGTATCTTATCTGAGTCTGTGGTCTTTGGGGACTCTCGTGAAGTCTATTATGCTAGCTACCTCTGCAGAGCTGTCATGCTATACTGAGGGGGCATACAAAAATGCAAGCAGATGAACATTTATCATCACTGATGGATCAGGAGATCTGTCGGGTCATCCCACCAGTTAATCCTGAATTTACTGGATCACTGTGCTGAACCACTACAAATAGAGGGATCTTGAATAGAAATAGAGAAGTTATTTTTCCTCACTGGGTCAACCACTGGAATACTAGGTATAGTTCTGGTGCCCAGTATTCAAGAAAGATGTGGATAAATTGTAGGGTGTTCAGAGAAGAGCCACAAGAATGATTAAAAGATCACAAAAAGTGCTTTCTAAGGATAGATTCAAGGATCTCTATCTATTTAGCTTAAAGAGAAGGTTAAAGGGTGACTTTTTTACAGATGGAATACCTAAAATTTTTAATAAAGATCTCTTCAATCTACCAGAGAATTGTGAAACACAATCTAATGGCTGGAAATTGAAACTAGGCAAAACTGTACACCTTATATCCAGTATGAATTAAAGTGAGCAGCCATTGGAAACATTTACCAGGGGTTGTGGTGGATTCTCCATCACTGGCAATTTTAAGTTAGTATTGGATTTTTTTTTAAAGTTACGCTCTAGGAATTGTTGTGGGGAAGCCTGTGTTATATAGGACAACAGAGCCAATGATCATAATTGTCCCTTCTAGCCTTAAAATTTATGAACATTGGGCTTTCCTTCATGCACCTTTATTTAACCACAATATTTAATTAAGCTTTTTGCTATGCATTCTTTTATAGAGATAAAATATTTTCTTACATGAATCACTCCATTGTTATTGGCATACAGGCTCTGTTAATTAAAATGATTTATTGTTAGTCATTTTTTACTGACACGTTTCATAGTTTTCTACCTTTTTTGAGTTGGACAATCACTTTCATCCAGCAAAAGCATTTTATAACTAAGCTGATGTGCTGTGAATCATTCCAAATATACTGCTTGCATCTTTAATTATGTCTATTCTAAGAGCAGCAACTCTTTAGCCAGGAGGAAAAAAGAAACCTAATGACTTTCACTTTACACAGACACAAATTAGAGTCAGAGTAACCTTTCATATAATCTAAGTACTGCTATCTAATTTGTAAATGTTGGTTATGACTTATCTAAATAGACAGGCTTCAATTAAAATGACATTGAATAAAGTTCACAGTGCAGCAACTATATGTGCAGGTTTATTGTGTAATTGATTACTAACTGCTATTGTTAATACCGACTCTTTATATGTTCTGAATAAGTTTAGATTCAGAATTATCATACTGGAATAACATGTCGAATTTAGAAATTTCAACTGAGATCAATTGGGAAATGTTTCTAGAACTGTTTTTTGTGTAAGTGAAAATGAGTCTGTCTCCGATTTTTTGATATAATTCATCGCTATAATGTATATTCATGATGAATTATCATGACAATTTTGATTCTCAGTCTACTGTTTACCAGCCTTCCCCCATAATAAAATATTCTTAAGCTTTAGTGTTTGTTGCTATAATTCCACAAATATTAAATCATTAGTTTATCTGATATTCCAAAGACATGTCAAGCTACTTAAGATGGCACCAAATAAAATAGGTATCCTACAACAATATTTATATCATGCCAATCGCTGTGTGAGAGCATTTTACTACTAAACCATATGGTGTATTATGTAGTCTAAGCCATGCTGGTCTTTAGTTTTCTTCCTTTTCTACTCTGAATGAGGGAAATAATATGTGATCTTTTAAATTAACTATTTTTATTATTGTTGGTAATTAAAAGCAAAGAGATGGGTCTATTTAGCATTGAAGGAGATGAAATTTATGGTCTTGATCTCTTCTTGAAAGACTTTCCTAAGTCATATATCAGCCATGAAAAAGCTCCTACTTTCACCAGTATCTTTTTTAATATAACAAATTTTTAAACTACCACAAAGGGTAACTGGTAGGTCATATCTGCAGCAAGACAAGACAAACCACTGAGGAATTCTCAAGATTATGACCAGAACGTTGAGGCTGATCTGGTGTTCGATGGTCAGCCGGTGTAATGTATAGTGGACAGGAATGAGGTCTGACATCAACCTCTGGTGCTTATTTGGCATTTTGAAACAAAAGGAACATGTATTGAATTGTGTGTGTCATTGTCTGGTACAGGCCATTGAATGCATCATAGCAGCCAAGTCAGCCTCAGAATGGAAGCTGCTTGCGATCCAGGGCCATCAGACAGAAATAAAGCATTTGTGTTAGCTGATGCTGTCTGAAAATCCAGTTGCAGCAAAAAATTCAGGGAGGACCTGGAGCATAAGAACTGGCACAGTGGGTGGAAGGCCCCCTGAAATGCAATTGATTTTGTTACGGGTAATGACATAAGATGAAACTAGGAGTAGGTGAACTGGTTCTCTTAAATTAAGAAATAGTCCAAACATGCTTCTAATACACAGAAGTTCCCTGTAATTAATACAGTCTGAGAATTCCTGAAGGTCTGAAAAAGTTATACTGGGAGATATTCAATTTCTACCCTTCATAGAGATATTCAATTCCTACACTTCATGTGCAGATTTTGCTTTTAAAAGTTGTTAGATAAATTGCAAAATTTATCTGACTAGTATGTGTCTTCTCCCCCTTCATTTAAGAAACAAAACACACACAAAACCAAATTAAGATCTCATCTTAGTGCAAAAAGTTTATTTAATGACCAGGGTCCCTGAGACAGGAATGCAGATGAACCTGAAACACATTAATGGATTAAACAAATAAGTTTGCCTCTGATAGCTAAATTAGAAAGGATATCTTAATGAAATTGCCCATAAGGGAGCATGGGAATCTTCAGTAATATGTCCCAGGGTGGAGTAATGAAAAATGAGACCAGGAGAAATGCTCTGTGCAAGGAAGCAGGGGATTCCGAAATGAGTATGTCTGAAAAACAGATTTGTCAGAATCATTTTCCTTGGATATGGGAATCCGTGTTTGATTCTTTAGGGCTTCTACCTGAACAACTGAGGAGCTGACAGTGCATCATTCCTATTGCAAGGCATGCCTGAAGAGGAAAATAATGAAAGGGCAGAAGAGCAAACTGATGAGGTGACAAGTCATCACCCATATTCTAGAAGACAGTTCGTTTCAGAAGTGACAGTTTTAGTATATGCAGACTTGCAGAAAGATTTTTTTTCCTTAAACAATATGTTTCTTTCTTAAATGCTGACATATTTCTACCCTTCAAAGAATAAAGAGATATCTACCTGCCAAAACCAAATCATAGCTGCTGTCAAAGATATCTCACCCAGTCACACCTAGTACATTCAGTACTTGCATGTATGACACACTGAACCTTTGATGGACATCAAGTTTGCATTGCAATGCAATAGCCTTATATAGAAATGAGCTTTTCTGTGCTGCGTCTGTGCTTTTGTAAGATAGTGAGATAATGTAAATTCTTAATATTTAACACTATTTACAAGGACAAGAAGGACTCCGTCCATGCCCTCATAGAACAGTTGGATGTAATTTGGTAGCATACCTCCAGGATTTTGCAAAAACGGATTTTTTTGGCTGTTTTAAATGCCTCATCTTCAATGGCATGGAAATATTTTTAACAGTGAGGGTGCTGAGCCGGCATGGCTCTGTCCACTCCTCCCCCAGCTGACACTGAGAGCAAAGCTCCAGCTAAGGATGTTAAGGAATGGATGTTTTGCTAATCATGTAGTAGATACAATTTGTATTGATTACACAATTAGTCGATAAGGGGAGGCTCGCTCCAGGACTGCTACACTTCTGCATTTTAAATGCAGTAAGAGCCTAGGGCTCTTACTACATTTAAATTGCAGAGGCACAGTGGTCCCAGAACAGCACGAGCTGGGACTGCTCAGTCCCAGCTTGCGCTGGGTCCAGCAGCCCCTGTTCACGGCAGCCTGGACTGGCCGTGGGTAGGGGCTGCTCTGGCAGTGGCCCTTGTTCATAGCGGATGGAGTTACTCCCGGAGCAGCCCCTGCCACTGGGACCCCCCCAGACAGGGACTGCTGCTGGAGCACCCTCCTCTAACTGCCCCCCCTGCTGCTTCTAATAGAGGCAGCAGGGGCAGGGAGGTGGCACCACAGAGAGGGTGCTGGGAGGAAGCAGCTTTTATGCCGGCTGCCCCCCAGCACAGGCTTCTGTCCCCCCCCCCTTTCTGCCTCTCATACAGAGGCGGGGGGGGGCACAAGTGAGTAGTTGAGGACTCCACTCAACTACTCGATAAGCTTAGTAGTCGAGCTCTCACTAACGCCCCTAGCTCCAACATGCATAGCCAGCAGCAGAGCCCCCAGTGTGCAGGGCTGGAAGCCAAAAACTCAACATCCAGGATGGCAGCAGGGACCCCGGATACTAGGCCAGGAGCCCAGGGGTGCTGCAGCACCCCATGCAGCCCTAGTGCCTGCACCTATGCTCATCTTTTTTAGAAGAACTGCTCCAACCATGTGGATTTTTAGCTGTAGTTAGTTGTTAGCTGCAGGTGTGTGCTCTTCCTGTCTGCTGTGCCACTTAGAGATAGGTGGCCCAGCAAACTGATCAAATTACCCAATAAACCCACCCAACTTGGTTTGTAACAAAGGCATGTATTCATCACCCCGGCTGGGTAAACAGACCCCCATCTGAGATCCCCCTTTCTACCTGGATACATGCAAATAACAAATTGTCCTTCAATGCAGCTAGTTATCACCCTTTCCCTTGTACACATTGGTTCAATCAAAATGTCTCTCTCCATCATGCTGTCAGCCTGACCTTATTTTTAGGAGGGGTCAACAAGATCCTATTATCTTTGGGGAGTGTGTTAGTACCATGCTTGGTATCAGGATATTTTGGTAGCACCTTTCCTGAATGAGTTTGCGTGAGTATCCTGTGTCCAATACTTTTAGGAATGTTTGCTTTTGAAATACCAGCCCTGTTCTTGCCAGGTGTGTGAATTTGCAAGCCAGGCATGTTTTATAACAAGACCTGACTTTGCTCATAGCCTGACTTTTGCTAACTTTGCTTTATATCAGCAGAGCCTGACTACTACTTTAGCTGCTCGGGCCTGAGGCCTCATACCTCAGACTCTCTTTTGCTACAACAGCTAATACCATTTGATATTATATCTCTCTGTTTTTAATTGGAGATAGAGTAGATAATCCTAGCCAGAATTCCCTTACTGAGTTAACACATTTTGTGACTGGAACCAGAAGCAGAACAGCCAAAATATCACAAGAAAAGCAGTCCAAAGATCTGGTGAGAGACGATTAGAGGGGAGATTTCAAGAACTTCCTGCAAGAAGTTCTTCATATTTTACTATCAAGCAGAATATGAAGGCCAAGAGGCAGAGCTAGAAATAATTCAGCAACATTTAGGATAGGCTGCTGAATTTTAAAGCACCTATTTGAATTTAACCTCTAAATCTTTTTGCACAAAGATCCTTCCGTTTTGCGCCAAAACCCCCTCTAGAGGCATAAGGATCTTGCACAAAAAGGAGCTTTGCATAAAATAGACATGTCCACACTGCTTGTTTTTGCACAAAAACCTCTTGTGCAAAAAGAATCGGAAGAGACTATGCAAATGAAGTGTGAGAAAATGCTAATGAGCACTTCATTTGCATTGCCTCTTCCGCAAAAAGTTCGTAGTGTAGACAAAGCCTATAAGTGCAAATTGAGGAGGCAAAGTTTCTAGATGATACACAGTTACTTCAGATAGTTACATCGAAAGCAGACTTTGAGAAGTTAAAGGGCTCTCATAAAACTTGGTGGTTGGATAAAAAAAAATCTTAGATGAAATTCAGTGTTGATAAATACAAAATAATGCACATTAGAAAACAATCCAAACTGTACATACAAAATAATGGAATCTAAATTAGCTGTTACCACTCAAGAAAGAGATTTTGGAGGCATCACAGGCAGTTCCTGAAAACATTTGCTCAATGTGGAGGTGAAGTCAAAAAAGGCAAAAGAATGTTAGGGACCATTAAGAATGGTATAGATAATGGGACAAAAAATTCAACCACTGTACATGCTCAAGTTGATTTCCTGCCTGAGATTTAATTTTCCTGAGTAGTTCATTGTTTTGGGGTTCTCTAAAGTCTCTTCAGAAAACACAACTTCATAATACAGCTGGGATGTCCTTTTTACTCCATTAAGCTGCTGCATTACAGTGAGCTAGTAATGAAAGACTAATCAATCCTTATTGTCTAATAGAAGAATCAGTGGCTCCCAGCTGTTAATTAAAAATAGTCAAGCTATACAAAGGTTCTACTTGCCTTATTTGTATTCAGACATATTTTGGAATTCCAAAACAGTGTATATTGTAAAACACTATGGAAACTAGGGTGAAGGATACATTAAATTAAATGTAATACGTAGAACTCTTTTGAAATGACTTTTTTTTTTATTACACTGACGTTTTACTCCACGTCATCTATAGGAAGTGCCACAGTTCCTTAAAATAATAATAATAATAATAATAATAATAATAATAATAATAAATAATAAAAAATAATAACAATCAAATGATGCTTTTGAAACAGGTTTCTGCTCTTGTTTCATACCAGATGCAGAGGTGTGAATTGATCAATACCAAAGCTTTTCAAAGCTTAGAAAAATATTTTGTAGAAAACTCCTATACTGAGTCTATCACACACATATCTACAACCGAGAATACCAAATTCAGAACAAACTGCTGAAAAATGGAGTGGATTCACCCCCAAAACGGAAGGTTCTTCTCCCATGAGATGTACCAAGCCTTCAACAAAAGCAAACTTCTGTTTCACCACACTGGCTAAGAAGAAGTCATAAAAGCACATATCTATAGAACATCTTGGGCAAATTCTCTACTATGGAATGTAGAGAAGGTTTTATTAAAACCTTTTTAAGGTTAGCTAGCAGAGAAGGTTTTATTAAAATAAACAACAGCAGAGTGGTGAACTATTCTTGTCTGACATTGGGCCCTGGTCAAAGTGTAGGTTTTCTTTGAAACAGAGTTCATTTGTGTCCATCCCTTCTTTTTCTTATAAATTAAGTCCTCCCCATTGTGTGCCAGTTGATTGAAAAGGAGACGTTCAGTTTAATATCCTAATTGTACATGCAATCAAGTTATCTGCATAAGCTGAAATATCTTTAAATCAGAGCCCAACTATGCTGACAAGGTGACCAAAAGTTTCACAACATCCTTATTCAGCAATTAAATATATGTGTGTGTGCGAGGGTGGGGAGCAGCAAGGTGACTTGTACAGTATCAAATTGTGTGCGTGCATGCATGCATGCAGCTAAACAAACATTTCCATTGTGGGTTTAAAGTTAGCTTTGTGATGAAATGTTGAACAATTTAAGAGTAAAAAAAAAATTATTTTTTATCTCAGATGCCTTTAGTACATTTCATTCCATTTGAGCTCTACCACAATAAAAAATCAAGCTTATAACATGCCAAATTTTGTGAAAAATTAGTACATTTAGCAAGATGACTGTAAGATTAAAAAAAAGTAAGCTTAAGCAAAAGTCATCCTTGGATAGTTCTTAGTCTTAATTACTTCTTTTGCCTGAAGCTGAAAAATATGCATGCTTCTGTCTTACACACATGCACACCTACCCTATACAGTTCCAAATTCCCTGGCCATTGGAGTTACAAGGAAGCTACTAAAGGAGAAATCTGATCTATATGTTTCCCTAAAATTTCTATGTATTGAGAAAGAAATGGTCGCTTCAAAATATTTTGCTCAAAAACATTCTCAAATACATGGACATGTCATCCCCTCAAGGTAGCTCATTTGGCACGACATTTTAATTTTAATTTCCCATAGGCAGATGGGAAAAACTTCAACCTAGTTTTTATAAGAAAAACAAGTTTTGATAGCAGGTGTCAAATTATCGCTAGGAAAGATTCGGCTGAATCATATGCAGTGCTTTTGAAAGCGAGACTACTACTGTGTTAATCATTTCAATTTACTTGAAGATAAAAGGGGGCTGCTTTTCTCTCCTACCCATTATCTCTCCATTAGTCTGTTTCATCCATATATTGCTTCTGATCATAAACCTAGGGTAGGGTTACACGGTGGAGGGCGGGGAGTTTCAGAAGAAAGTATGCAAATTGTGCTTGCATTTGCATATCTTCTTTCGATTCTTTTTCCAGAAAAAGCTTTTCCAATATTTGGCCCATCTACACGGGGCTAAATGTCAGAAAAAAACCCTCTTTCGGAAGCCCCCTTGTTACCTGTAAAAAGAGTTATACAGGGGCTTCTAAAAGAAGAGGTTTTTTTTTTCTGACATTTGGCCCCATGTAGATAGGCCAAATATCGGAAAAATCTCTTCCGGAAAGAAAATCAGAAGAAGATATGCAAATGCGAGCGCAATTTGCATACCTTCTTCTGAACCTTCCCCCCCATAGTGTAGCCCTACCCCCACACTATGAGATAATGAATCCTTTTCTTTTATGCTGCCTTCCTAGCCCAGGGTGCCTCTGATCGCTTGGGCTACATCTAGACTGCAGAGCTTTTGCACAAAAACAGTAGTTTTTGCGCAAAAATTCATGGAGCAGCCACACCTCAAGCGCATTTTTGCACAAGTAAATCCACGGAACAGTTTTTGCACAAGAGTTATTCTTCTTTCTACGAGGAATAACTCCTTTTTGTGCAAGAGCTCTTGCACAAAAAGGTGTATGTGGACGGGGAACTGCCTCTTTTTTCGCAAAAAACCCTATAGAAAAAAGCACAGGTGCCTTGGTGGCCATTCTGTGAATAGCTATCAGCGCTTTCTTTCGAGAGAGCATCCATGCAGTCTGAACACTCTCTTGCACAAAAGCACATTGCTTTTTCAATGCGTTTTTTCAGTGTGTGGACACTCTCTTGTGCAAGAAGATTTTGCAGAAGATCTCTTCTGCAAAAAGCTTCTTGCGTAAGAAGCCTGTAGTCTAGACATAGCCTCATTGGGCACCACAGACTACTGCTTTACACGCAAAATAATATGGAAAGGAACAAGCGGATTTCTTTCTTTTTTGTTGTTGCTGCCTTAATTTGTGAATCTAATATACTACCATGTGCTGATGACGGAGCAGTGTCTGCTTCTCTCATCCCAGAATCACCACATGGTGAAAATGCCATGAAAAATTACAGCAGTGCAGCATGGATTTAAAATTTCTATAAACCCTGTATCTTTTCAAAGATTGTTTATGTTGCAATGCACATAACTGGCTGACAGGACAGTAAAATGGAGCTACTGGAAAAGGAAGATAAGTCACGATTAACACCAAAATGAGAAGTAAAATATATGTTCTGCCCAGCTCTAGAAAACAGAAACAAGCAGATGGAAAGAGTGTTCAAATTATGTACTAGATTCCTATCCACTTACTCCTCTTGATTTATATCTTATTCCACTGAAATCAACAGTGCCTCACAAACACTAACAAATTTATTCTCAATACACTCCAGTGAAGAAAGTAGGAACTGAAGGGGGGAAAAAAAAGGCAAATGAAAAAGAGTCCCATTACATCATATCGCATGAAAGCAGAAAAAAAAAATATTGGCAATTTTAAAAAGTGCTTCTTTGCAAATATTCGAAGTCTAAAGACTAAGATGAGTGAACTTGAATGTCTGATATTAATTGAAGATATTGATATAATTAGCATCACAGAAACTTGTTGAAATCATGGTAATGAATGGGACATGGTAATATCAGGATGCAAACTATGTGAAAGATAATATTTAGAGTCAAATATAGTCAACATCTTCAGTGAATCAAACTGTACTATAGAATCTCTATAGTTAGAAATTCTATTCTCGAGCAATTAGGATATGGCAGTAAAAATATATTACTGAGTACCTGACTTGGATGGTGACAGTGGAATGCTTTGGGAGATTAGAGGCTACAAATGCAGAAAACCCAATAAAAATGAGGGATTCCAGCTATATCCATTTTGACCGAGTGCTTGTCACCTGAGGATGGGGTGCAAAGATAAACTTCTAGTCACCATTAATGATAGCTTCTCAGAGCACCTGGAACCCACAACAGGAGAGGCAGTTCTTGATTTAGTCCAAAATGGCACACAGGATCTGGTCTAGGTGGTGAATATAGCTGAACTGTTTGGAACTAGGGATCGTAATGTAATTAAATGTAACGTCTTTGGGTGAGGGTGGGGGGAAGGAGGGGAGAGAAACTCACTAGAGTAACACTGAACTTCAAAAGGGGATCTGCACAAAAAATGAGGAAGCTAGTTAAATAAAAGGAACAGTCCAAAGAGTGAAATGTTTGCAAGCTGCACTGAAACTATTAAATAACAGCATATTAGAGGCTCAAACTGAATCTATACATGCCCCAAAGAAAAAAAATCAATCTGTAAGGATCAAAAAATTCTATGAAGCCTAAATGGATTAAAAGAGGTACTTAGAGACAAAAAGGCCTCCTTTAAAAATTGGAAGTCAAATCCCACTGAAGGAAATAGAAAGGAGCATAAACTCTGGTAAGTCAAGTGTAAAAATATAATTAGGCAGTCAAAAACAAATTTGAAGAGCAACTAGCAAAAGACACAAAAACTAGCAGCAAATTTATTTTAAGTACATCAAAACCAGGCAGCCTGCTAGACAATAAATGGAGCCACCAGAGAATGAAGGTGCTAACGGAGCATGCAAGGATATGGGGGAGACACCCATATGTAAGCTATCCTTTTAAAGCAACAAATCTAAAGTACTGTACTAAATTGATGCATTGAAGAGGTTTTAGTCAAGGCTGAGGCTAAATACATTTTTTATATTGGTCTTCGCTGAAGAGGTTTTGAGGAAGGGTCTCAAACTTGAGCCATTCTTTTTAGGAGATAAATCTGAGGAGCTGTCCCAGATTCAGGCACCAATAAAGAAATTTTTAGAACATCTTTAATATATGAAGAGTAATAAGTCACCAGGTCTGAAAGGTATTTATCCAAGAGTTCTAAAGGAACTCAGGATATGAAATTGCAGGACTTACTATAGTATGTAAAGTTTTGAATTCACTCTTTTATGGTGAAAAACATGTTCACTAATTTTTCTAAGTTTTGGAATACAGGACTGAAATGTTTATTGAGCATTACGGGGTGACAGGTCGGGGATTTTGATTGCTTTTATTTCTTCAAAGTGCATTTGAAAAACTTTTCCACTGCAGAAAAGTCCATGTCTTCTAACCAAAAGAATTGGGATAAACTCCTATCAACAATCAAACAATTCTTTCAGTTAGCATTCTACCTGACCTTTTCAACACCTCTAAAGCTATAGTTTATTGGCATCAAAGACTGACACTTGGTATATGCACAAGGACATTTAAGAAGCTAACAGACAGAAAATGAAATAAAGGGAGAAAAAAAGGCAAAAACAACAACACAAATTAGATATGGCTACTCTCTTCCTCCGCTTGCCTACTTTTTAATTCTTTATTCCCACTAAAATGTTTTTATGATCAGTTTTGATTTCCTGAGCAATAAAACAAGCATCCGTAGATGAGTCTTCAGAAATATGAGAATTTAGTTTAGGGTTATTTTCATCCTGTTATTGTCAAAATTTCTTTTCATAGTCAGATCACTTCCCCACACAGGAGTCCTGATGAACCCAAATCTCTGCTATCAAATGGACAGAAGTAAAGATTAATTTTAGACTCTATCGAAGGGAGATTTCCCATTGATTTCAATGCAAATTGGATCAGGTCCCCACATCATTATAATATTTTAATATTGACCTTTATCTCCATTTCCAGAGTGATGAGCATAATGAACCAGATTCTTTCTTGGTATCATTTCAGTTCAGTGGGAATTATGCGAGGGATATTTTGGCCCATGATGTTTGTTTAGAATGTGAACTCTTTCTACGAACTGTCTGCCAAAGTCAGCCTTTACTCCTTGCTGCAAGTAGCATTTTTGACACAGGAATCAGACCTTGTGTTTTTATACATAACTTTTCTGATTAGTAGCTTTTCCATTAAGGATAAATCCTTTATCTTCCAGGCAACTGTATCAGTTTATGTAAGTGTCGGATTACTAACAAGTTAATGACTCAGATCTGTAGTGCTTCAAGGACTTCCTTTATTGCTGGCTTGCTAGCCATCACTGAACTTCTGCAGCTATAAAGAATCTACAGTAAAGTAATGCAAACCTGCTTTTGAATTATGCAATTTATTTTTGTTATAGCTGCCTGGAATAAAAGCAGCCACTCTGTGCTGGCAGAGTTTTCTCAACTGTGGCCTGTTGATGCAGCTTCCTGTTAAACGTGCCATAAAATGGCAAAGGAAATGTTAAATTAAAAATCTTTTAAAATTAACTTTTGAATTAAGCATGAAACATTTTTCTCTGGATAAATTAATGTTCATCCATACAGAAAATTTTGGATTTAACATTAATTAAGCAATTTAAAATTGAATTAGAGAATCATCTATTGCATCAAGTATCTAACTTCAGGCTACATTTTAATCTTGATTATTGTTATTGTGGTAGCCATACAAAAGTTCCAAGAGAGAAAGATGAAAGTTAATTCGTGCAGAAGAAAGACTCTATTTTGCTGATAAGTATGGCTGGGCACCAGGCAGCCACTAACAATATATGCCAATAGTTTTTTTGTATACCATAGAAGAGTAGGTAATTAAAATTATTTAAATAATTTATTTTAGTTTTTCTATGTTAGTTTAATTGTGACTTGACATGTTAATCAGTTGCAACATTGACAACAGTGCAGTGGTGTCTTCCCCATAGATAAAACTGATTGTATTAGAGTCATATCATCACCATGTTAAATCAGGGGATTCTTTCTTTCTTGCCACTGACCCACAGAAAAATCAGTTGGGGACTACACACAAGTGAGAAGAAGAAAAATACCCTCAGCTGTCATGGAAGTGGCGAGCCAAATATGAATCTGAACTGCACAAGGATAGGGACTAGATAACAGCTTTGCCCCAAGCTCTCTGTACAGGGCAAAACATAGCTGAGCGATCCATAGAACAATTTAAGAAAGGAACTGTGCACTTACAAGACCAAATTCAGTCTCTGCTTTTTTTTCCTAACCCTAAAAACTGAGAGGAACAGTATTTTCTATAGACTCATCCAAACAGCAAAGTATTGTATCTTGCAATCTTGCTGAAATGTACCTGTTAGTGTGTTGTTCACCCATTCAGGCCTTTTCCCTGCCCTATTTCCACTGACCTGCTTCGGAAAATAGTAAAAACATACCACCCCAATTATTTATATGTGTGGAAACCCAAGGACTGGATAATCCTTGCAGTGGTATAAGAGGGATTCTTTCTCCTTATTAAACTTATACATCTGTCCTTTGGAGTGGGCATAACATTGTCCTAGTCCGTGAAGATTGATGTTCATGTTGTAGGAGTTATACAGCCATAACATGAACAAATTAAGACCATTCTTTTCTCACTGCAGACTTCTGAATTGTCTAATAAAGGTTAGGGTGGGGGAAAGATACATTTTTAAAATAGCAGCATCCTGACACCCTATACACGCAGGTGATTATAGGTAGCATACAACCACAGGAACTGCCACACTGATTCAGCATAATAGTCCATCTAGCCCAGTAGCCTGTCACCAATAGTATTTCATGCCTGCTGCTACAGGGTAAGTTGTAAGAAACCATAGCAGTTATGGGATAACTTACCACCCAAGGAAAATTTGGCCTCCCAATCATTACTAGTCAGAAGTTAGACATGAGATTTTATATCCCTTATAAAATTTTTATTTAAAATATTTACTATTATAAAACTCTCACTACTGTTGATATCCTTATAAACATCTGACCCTTTTTATTGTTGCTCTGGATCCTACTAAAGCCTCTGCTATCCGGAAATAGTAATTTCCACAGGCTAACCACAGTTACATTATTTTAGCCATATCTCAGCAAATACGGGAGTTTTTATGCCTTCTTTTATAAAAAAGCAAGTTACTGAGACAGCAAAAATATTTGTATAAGTCACACATTACAAAATTGATTTAAATCTCACTGGTTCGCATGTATTGATTTTTCTTTCTTTTCTGCATGTCAAAAATGAACTGTTTTACTGCTGCTTTTCGAGCGGCCATTGAGCCTGTATTTTTTTCTTCATTTCATTCTGTAGCTGTTCTAAACAGCAGGATGCCTATTATCTTAAGACACCATCCCAAAATAGATGTCTATAAAATACAAGCCTGTGTTGTCTTTGTTAGAGGTCTGCATTCACTAAGCAACTAGTTATGCCCCCCAATGAACACTTGAGATTGGTTTTACAGTATAGTGTTTTGAGTAAGTGATAAAGTTTAATGTTTTAAGTACTGTGGGTCAAATCCTGAAGTGTTTACTCAAGTTCAGATTGTTTCTTACCTAAGGAAAGAAACATGAAGGGGATAGGAAAATCTCCATAATTCTGTATGTAGTTTCCTCTCTAGAGAAGGAAAAGAGTTGTTAACCCAACCATTACAGCTCTTCACAAGTCTTGGGTAATGCCACAGGAACCAGGAGCACTTGAGTGAAGACCTACCTCAGCCTCTTCCATCTTCCTAGCAACCTGGCTCCACATGAGCTGCATTGCCTTGGGAGCCTTGGCCTGCTTCTGATCTTTGAATTTCTGAGCTATGAGTATCTTACAAGTACTCAGCTTAAAAAAAAATCTGCTTATCCATCAGGAGGAGAAAGAACTTGGTACAAAAATCTTGCATATTTTCTGTCTCCCACTTATCCTCTGTAAGAGAGAAGGAGGAGGATTCATGCATTCAATCCACTTTGTTCCTACCATATAATAGGAAACAATCAAGTGTTGCCACATAATTGGTCTGATCCTCAACGTACACAGGTTTACATCATTAATCCTACTGACATCATTAGAGTTATTCCTGAATTACATGGGCAGCAGTGAGATTGGAACCAGATTCAATACTGTTTGACAGGAAGACAAGTTTACAACCGGGGCTTCCTTAAAGTTATCTCCTGGACATGTGCAGTATGGAGGTGTGCAGCAATCAGAAAAAAAATACATTTGAATTTCATGTTAATATTGCTAACTGGGTAGAATTATCCAACAAGTTTCTGCCCTATATTTATTACCTTTTTGTAATGACAAATTTATTAGGTGCTAACCAAATCTCAGTGGGAGGTGAATTACACAGAGCAGAAGCTCCAGGAATGATTGATTATTTTCAATAATTACATATTCTAACTTCAAGCATTTATGGATTCCCAGGGCTGTGATTTCTGTGTCAAAGTCATTTTACTCTACGCTTTTGATGGGGGGGGGGAACCACCCTAACAAAAGTTTTACCTGTGAAGTTTTTCTTTTAATTTTTCATTACAATTCGAAAAGAGCTTTAATTACTGAAACACACATACTGTACAGGAGTTAGGTCCTGGGAAGAAGACACATCATTAAACATTTCCACTGTCTTTTAAGTGTGTCCCTAAAATATTCTAGCCTGAGTCATGCAGCTAAACCTAGGCCTTCCCGCACAGATCTCATGGGGTATGTCTAGACTACATGCCTCTGCCGACAGACTTTGTCGACCGCTCCCTTATGCCTCGTGAAATGAGGTTTACAGGAGCAGTTGACAAAGGCTTCCCTTGTCGACCGATCTGCATCTTGACTCGTGCACTGTGCCAACGATCAGCTGAGCTGGCACAGCGCGGCGGCCATTTTTATTTTAATGAAGCCGGGGATATTTAAATCCCCGCTTCATTGACTGTGTCGGGTAGCCTATTTTACATGCCTCGGTCAGCAGAGGCATGTAGTCTAGACATACCCATGTACAGGGCTTGACAAATAGTGGCGAAAACCGCTCGCCAGTCCCGTATGGTGCATGCGCAAGAGCCGCATTGCGCATGCGCGCACCGCTAATGAACGGGGCGCATGGCTGAAATCTACTCGCCCATGGTGAGTAGATTGTATAGTTTGTCGAGCCCTGCCCATGTAGATTTACTTCAATAAGAGTTTTTAATTCGTCGCTTGCTCAGGATAATACAATAAACATATTTGCCTGCTTCCGCTGGCTTAAGTGGAGAAGCCAAAATGTTTTCAGATCTCTGCTGAAAGGTAAAGGGAATGCCGAGGGCCAGCTCTGATGCTGCTTCTTTCTCCAATTGGATCCTATATAAGGCCCTCTTCTGGAAGAATAGAAAGGGGGCTGTATATTAAAATGATAAGATTTGCCAATGGCACCGAATTATTTAGGTTAGTTAAGATTAGAGAAGTCTGTGAGGTAATTCAGAGGGCACTAAACAGTGCCTGAGTCAGGATGATATGACCCAGTGACCTGTATCAAATAAAGTTACTCACAGGGAAGCAGTAATGTGTCAGGAATCCAGATTTGATATTTAAACCTACTCCTAATTTCCTGCCCCCTGCCAAGTCCCCTGTTGGCCCCACCTCCTTTCCCCCTGGAGACTCCTCATCACAGTTCAACTAGCAGAGTTCTGCTGGAAGAAGCCAGGATGCTCTGAGCCTTTGTTGTAGGGCGAGGCAGGAAGGTGCCTCTTGTGAGCTCTCTGCTTCCCAGAACTTTGGCAAGCCTGTGAAAGAGCAGAGCTGGTGCATCTATCTGGTAGCAGTCACCCACAGGAGGGGAGATGACCTGACCTTCAGAGAGTAGCTCTACAGTGCGTAGCCTGATTGTTTGACTTGTGGTCGGAGATCACGGTTTGCACTTTTGTGCCAAATTTAGAGCATATTTCCTTGTTTTGATGATATTTGTATTTTTCAATCCCACTGTAATTAATAGATAGATAGATATGGGGAAGGGGAAAAGCAAACAAAGTGACTTTTGCTATATTATCGTCTATCATTCACTTTTTAACATTACAGTGAAAATGTTCTATTATCAGTCTCCATTTCAGTCAGAATACCACATGCTTTAAAATAACACGTTGGCCCATATTATTAGCTCATGAGATAGGAGCAAAAGCATTAACAGGAAAATATATTGTGAGTTATTAAAGTGTAAATGAAAATGTCCCGTGTTGCGCAATTTTTTCCCCTTGTGCCCAATAACGTCAAAAGAAGGCAAGTGAAAAACTATTTCAGAGTGACCTCTTTCATTCTGTGTTTCTCTCTGCCATTATAGATCCTCGAAAAAGATATTTATATGGTACAAATTATGGTACAATCTTTACTCTGTGGCTCTTAGAAGTGCTGCTTTTATGGTACATTTCTATCAAAATGCCTGCTATCACTTTTCACCTTTTTACCAAAACTCCCTCCTCTCCCCCCCCCACACACACACTTCCTTCAGAGTCATTATGTTTAATGTAATAAAATGTGAGGATGTTCATCAGGAGGCACCTTAAAAAAGATAGTGATTAAATCTGTGTGTGAGTCTCACTGTAAACGTGGATAAAGTATTCAAACTAAATTCAAACAACTTTAGAGTTCCCATCAGATGTTCAGATGAAGACAGATCACAGGTGAGCATAATATTGGTTGGAAACTGACCACCAGAAGGTTTTTTCTGTTTTGTTTCCAAAATCTTCCTGGCGATACCCACTTCTCAGTCAGGCATTCACCTTCAGGATGCATTTGCCTCTGCCTGATCCACTACCTTTGACCAGAAAGATCAAAGAGAAAACCACCTGCACTCCAAACTCCTTTACCTGTACTCCCAGAGCCCTGTAGTCACTTCTGATCTGCTGAGGATCACACCTCGCAGAATCGTTAGGACCTACATGGAAGAGACGCATGGGGTAGCAGATAGAGGGCTGGATGTTCCTAGACAATCCCTCTGATTAAAAACAAAAACAAAAAACCTTCCAGTTGTCAGTGTTCTAACCAATATTATACTCACTTGTGATCTCTCTTCTTCTGAACATCTGATGGGAACTCTAAAGTTGTGTAAATTTAGTTCCATACTTCACACTCACTTATGGTGAGACTCTCAGGACGGATTGTTGAAGATCATCCAGCCTTCTGACTACTACCCCATGCTGCTCATACATGTAGGCACTACATTAATTTAAGCACTGGAGTAAATTTGCCTTAAGGAGACTGTGGATTCTCCATCGCTGGAGATGTTTAAGAGCAGATTAGACAAACATTTGTCAAGCATGGTCTAGATGGTGCTTTGTCCTCCCATGAGTACATGGACTTCATGACCTTCCAGTTCTATGATTCTATGAAAGTCAGAAAACAGGGGGATCATACTAAACAGAGTTATATTTTCATGTGAAGATGAAATGTAAACATTTTAAAGATACTAAAATATACTGGCAGACAATAGAATGAAATGGGCTACCTTTGAAGATATTGATCTTGATATAACACATGACAAGATATCAAATATAAACAGATGGAAATATTTTTCATGTGATTTCATACACATAGCTCCGGGATAAAAGGAAATAATAAAAATACAAGCAAAGGAGTTGCTCCTAAGCAAGTTTATGAATACCCTCACAGGGTAGCTGTGTTAATTTGTAACTTAAAAAAATTTAAAAAACAACGAGTGGTCCTGTAGCAGCTTAGGGTATGTCTACACTACAACACCATTTTGAAATAACTAGCGCTATTCTGAAATAACTTAGTATCCATCTACACAGCAAGCAGATATTTCGAAATAGTGTCAAAATGCTGTTAAGCTGGAGGACGTCTTACTCTGACTGCAGCGACCCTCATTGTACAAGGAGTAAGGGAGGTCGGAGGAAGACCGCTCTATTTTGAAATAAGTGCTATGTAGACACTCCCTACTTCGAAATAAGCTATTTCGAAATAAGCTATGCAAGTTAAGTCCTGCCGTGTAGACACACTCTTAGGGTGTCTACACAGCAAAGTTATTTTGGAATAATGGCCATTATTCCAAAATAACTATGCTAGTGTCTACACAGCCATTATATTATTTTGAAATAATTTTGAAATAATGGATGGCTTATACCAACGTCTGTAAACCTAATTCTACAAAGAATAATGCCTATTCTGAAATAGCTATTTTGAAATAAGGTGTGTGTAGATGCTCCACTGCTGCTATTTCAAAATAGCCCCTCACCAGGGCCATTCTAAGTTATTCCTCCTGGAGCTCTAAGTCAAGATAGCACGTCTACATTAGGGAAGCCTGCCTCAGAGTAATTTTGAGGCTTCCCTGCAGTGTAGACGTGCTATTTCGAAATAAGCTATTTTGCAATAGCTATTCCGGAATAGTTTATTCTGAAATAACTGTGCAGTGTAGTCGTAACCTTAGAGACTAACAAAAATATATATAGTGTCATGGGCTTTCATGGGCACAACCCACTTATTATCTGAAGAAGTGGATTTTGCCAACAAAAGCTCATTATACTGTCTATATATTTTTGTTCTGTAAGGTGCTACAGGACCACTCGTTTTTTAAGAATTTTTTTTTTAATGAATACCCTCTACATCTTGCCTCTATAGAATTACATACCAAAGCCATACAAATTAGAAGTGTCCTTTTAAGTTGTATGCTTTGAAGAGGGCGGAAATAGTATAGTGAAATATGATCTTAAACCAGCAAAGCATTGCAACATATGAGACAAATTAAGATACAGTATAATTCTATTTGCCATGACTGTGGATACTTAGAGTTGGTATGCATCTAACTTGCTATCCCAGATCCTCAGCCTCATCTCACTCACAGAATACGTACATTTCCCAATCTATCCATCTGCAAGTGACCTCAGCTTTCAGGCTTCTGTTTATCTTGTTCAATGTGTTTGCAATAAGGGTCCTCCATCGAGTTTGAATTGTAGGCTTCCATCTTACTTTGAGCTAATAGTTAAAGCTTGGTCTTAAGGACGGGTATGTTTGTGTTGTGTTTTTGCTGGAAAGATGGCTTTTCAGCACCTTGAGAGGGGAATGGAGGATAAAAACAGAACTCGGTGCAAGGACTGAAAAAGACTAGGAGCAGACACTAAATGTGAATTTGCTGAATTTACCGTTGAGCTGTAATGAGTTATTGCTTAAAATTAAGTTAAATTAGGCAGCTGTTTCCTAGTATATTGTGCTAATGCATACCACAAATTATAATGTTCTGATTGGAGGACTCTATGTGGAGGAAATCATACCATTCCCTAGCCCTGTAACAATCCATTTAATGATTTAAAAAGGAAGCCAGTGTTTTTGCAGCTGGCAGGAACAGACAATAAAAGATGACAATCCAAGGGGGGCTGGTTAGTCACTGACACAATAAAACAATGCTGAATGAAATCTGCAGGAGGAAGAAGGCTTGAAAACACCACCATGAACAATGTACAGTATCAGCAGGCTAGCTTCTGTGATAAAAAGACTATATGGGATGGGTAAGGGAAACAGTTAAGTATTCAAAACAGAATTGCTGTCAGACATTTGTTACTTGAAAGCTAAGTGCTTGTAAATTTCATGGAACAGTTCACTAATCACTTTAAAACAGAAAAGCAAGGAGTGAATCAGCTTTAAAGAAAAAAAAAAAAACAATGAAACTTCGCTGATTAGCATTCTTAAAGACCTTTGGCATCCATTTACATTCTTGGGAGTTCTACCAGAATGTGGAATGAATGAAAACAGAGTCAGGGTCACAAAAATTGGTCTGATTGAAATAGTAGAACAAAGGAAGAAATACTCAGTTATTATTTCTTCATTAGAAATGGGATTATGGGGAAAAGATATACAAAGTGTGTATTCGAAAGAAATTAAACATGTTCATTGGAACAGGTGGCTTATTATTATATCATTTGACCAGCTTGCTTTCTTGTAGCTACTTAAAATTCCAATCTGACAAATTCAAAAATCTGTACAACCCATTGTTCATAACTGCTTATGGAAAGACCTCACAAAAACAAAAACTCTAGATGAGGACACATAATAGCTTTTCAGGGAAAAAAAAGGAAGCTTTTCACTTAGCATCAATATTTCAAATTACTCCTTTCTTCTAATATTTTTTGATGATTCTTTTGTTTTCATCAACATTTCTTTTTTAAAAAAAGTTGAATCAGGGGAAAATATTATTTTATTTCCTGAATACCATAAAATGAGATTGTGGCATACTTTAGAACCATGAATACTTAGGCATTTCCTATAAATACATGTATTTACTCTTGTTTTAATTTTGTGATAAAGCACTGTGTGAAATAATAATATGGAAACATAAGAAACTGTTCTTTTGCAATCATTTTTGCCTTTGCTAATATCAACTCCAAAAATAGTCAATGAAAAGAGCAAGCTGGACTTGGCACCTTAATTTTCTAGATTAATCTGATTCTGTTAGGTTACCTGTTGGTTTGTTTAGCATATTGAATTACAATATTATTCTTTATTAAGATGCTTTGTCTATAATTGGAACTTTTTCAAGATTCTGAACCTTGCTCACAAACAATGTGTCTGATCCAATACTAATGCAAGTGACTAAAAAAGACCCCTACGAAAGTGGTCACAATTTTTCCAACTAGCAGGTCTTTTTCTCTATATACATTGAATTAAAGGTTACATTGAAAAAATAACCACATAATTAATTAATCTTTAATATTCTTTTTTTTTCAAAACATAAAAATATTAGCAATTTTTCCCAGATGAAAAATTTTGCTGGGAAAATATTAAATTTTTTCATCCAGTTTTAATTCCCATTTACCTCAAAGGTCCACAGCTTATTTTAAATCAGTGGGTCATCAGGCCTGACAACAGGGAGGCGAAAAAGGCACCTAAAGTCTGAGTGGGATGGGGAATGCAGCATGGTCCAGGGAGTACCATGGGCTGTCAGTTCCAGTTCCTTCTGCCTGAGGTCTCACCCCTTCAGGAAATGCAGAGCCAGCCTCCCCGCCCTGTTGCCAGAGTACTGGCAATTCTGTTGGCCCCTCTGGAGTCAATCAGGGTATGTCTAGACTACATGGCTCCGTGGATGAAGCCATGTACATTAGTTTATTCGGCATAGTCAAAGAAGCGGGGATTTAAATAATCCCCGCTTCATTAAAATAAACATGGCCGCCACGCTGTGCCGACGATCAGCTGATCCGACACAGCGTGGCAGTCTAGACGCGGATCTGTCGGCTGGGGAAGCCTTTGCCGACCGATCCTGTAAACCTCGTTTCACGACGCATAAGGGATCGGTTGGCAAAGGCTTCCCCAGCCAACAGATCCGCATCTAGACTGCCGCGCTGTGTCGGATCAGCTGATCGTCGGCACAGTGCGGTGGCCATGTTTATTTTAATGAAGCGGGGATTTAAATAATTTTAAATAAATTTAAATAATCCCGCTTCTTTGACTATGCTGAATAAACTAATTTACATGGCTCCATCGACGAAGCCATGTAGTCTAGACACACCCTCAGTGAACTAATAATATGGCTTGTTTAAGTAATTAAAATGTGTGTAAGGTCTTCAGTATTTCAATATCTTAGCTGATATTTTTCTTAAAAATCACATTCATTTTTATACACTCTGCTGTACTGTGTCTTGCCCAGTAATCAATAATTGCATGGAAATGCTTAGACTAGTGTTTCCCAAATGGTGTTCTGGGAAACCCTGAGGTTCTGCAGAGTAAAACTAAGGGTTCCGTGAAAAAATTCTCCTCCCCCGCTCCCTGCAGAGCCCGTAGGCAGCTCCCATTGGAGCTGTCCAGCAGGGGCAGGCTTCTGGTGGCGTGCTTCTCTGGCCACTCACCACCACTGCAGCTGCCCGACCACTGCGTGGCCCCCCTCCTCACCCCACAGGGCTGCCCCTGTCCCATGGGGCCTCTGGTGCCATGCAACCTTCTCCTCCTTGTGTACAGGCAGCAGCTTGTTACAGCAACCACTGTTGCCAGGAGTGGAGGGGTGGCTGGGTCCGAGGCGCCAAGTAGCCACTCCCGGACCTCGGCATTTTTAAACTGCCACCTGAGCCCCGGCAGAGGCCACGTGGAACTCGGCTGGGGCTCTGTCCCATCACCTCGGGGCACGTTCGGGCTCTGCCACCCTGCCCCATGCACGCTTGGACTCACTGCCCCCCGTGCACTGCAACTCTCTCTCCCCTGCGCCCCCTCTCCACCCTGCTGGGGAAGCGGCAGAGACTGGTCTGGTGAGGAAGGTTGGGGTTTTTACACCCACACCCCGCCCTGCCAGCGGGAAGCCTTACCTGGTGCTGCAGCTATGCTGAGATCCCCGCTGCATGGGGAGGGGGAAGGACTGAGCTCCCTCTCCTGCTCCCCTGCTGGGGGAATAAGAGCGTGCTGCTTGGAGGCTTTCCCTGCTGCATCAGGGTGCCAAGCCAGGTAACCGTCCCCCTCATGCCCAGACCCCGCACCCAAATCCCCCACACTCCTCCCCTCCTCCCATATTCCCAGCTTGCTCTGACACCCTGCTCTACATATAAGGCTGTTACTAGGGGTTCTGCAAAATGATTTTGAGTTTAAAAGGGTTCCGTGGCCAAATAAAATTGGGAAACACTGGCTTAGACATGTAGGGCCCAATGACAGCTGTATAATAACTCCTTAACTGCAGCTCTGCTGATAAAAGGATCTGTAAATAAGGTGGATCTGGCCCAAAGGGCATTCCTTTGTTGCAGAGAAAATTCAAGCATTCTCCTTGTCAATTGTCTGCCAAAATTCATGAACGGAGAGGAATGTCTGGTTTGTACCTGAAGGAGAAGTATCTGATCTGTTCCTATTCCTAGTTCCCAGATTGGTCTTTAGGAACTATAGGCAATCCTGGTATGAGTACACCCCTGAAGCTGCGTTGGAGGGAAAGCTCTAGTTAAAGCCACCTTTGCCTCCTCTTTTACCCTTTGTTAATCTCAGTGTTACCACTGCACACTGTATATTGCTATATATCAGTCATAAGGTTAATAGAATGGGAAGATTAGAGATTTTTTAAAAGTCCATTTGCTTGCTTTTTATATTGGTGGGCTGTGTGCGCAAAGTCAGCTGGTCTCAGTTGATAGTTGGTTGCATTACCCTTGCATGCTGCTCTAGCAGACATTCATGTCTTTCCCTGAACTTTACAAAAGTGTTAAAAAACCGAGGAGGCAGTCAGCAGGTGAGCAGGGAGATGCAATGGAGAATGAACTCAGTTAAGCCTTGCGCTATTGTTCTTAGACCAACTCTGAAAAGTTCCTCAAAAACAAAATGGGGAATCGAAAAACCACTTCCATACATACTTTTAAGGGAATTGTGAACATATTTTCTAGAATGTGAAAATCCTTTCTCTGGAAAGAAAAAGGGAAAAATACAATGAAAATATAGAATTCTTAACACACTAGTAAAAGTGGAGATACAGCTAACATCAGTGAGTTGTAACCTAGTTTAGGATCTCATGTATTTGTCTACTATATTTAAAGGGTTACTACCCATGAGGTATGATAGATTTAAAAACAAATCCTTCAAGAGAGCAACTCTCCATTAGAAAGAGCTAATGAAGGAGAGACATTCACAGAAGCAGGTGCTTTCAAGGAAAAGAGCATTGACATAAATAAATAATTCAGTAAGTTGTGGAAAGGTGCTTCACCAAAAAACTGAAAATCAATCAGTCATTTTAAAAGCTGCTGTGCTACATCAAGATTTCTCTTCTTTCCATCAGTGTGGAATTCTTTCAATTCCTGCTCCTTCATTACTCCAGCTTTGGAACACATTTGTTTATGTATCAAAATGCCAAGAATGTAAAGCCTGTTAATTTGAACCACTCTGAGGTTGAAATGGGAGCTTTAGACCATTCATAGGAGAGAATAAATAGAAAAGAAAATTGAAAGAGGCAAATAAATAAGAGAAGCTATATTTCCTACAGCCTCACCCTTTATGCCTAAAGCATCCATTACAGTTAATGTTCTATTTGGGGTTACTGCAGTACTGAAATTGTAAAACAGTGTAGGAAGTTTGTGAGACTGGGATTATAAAACTCACGTCTATAAAAAAGTTAGCAAAAATTACCACTAGTCCCAGGTCATGCAAATCAGCAACCAAAAACTGTTTTCTTAAACTGGATTCTCCACAGCGTGCTCTCTACACAAAATTACACCCACTAGCAAAAGCAAAAAGAAAACAATCTGTCTATTTCACATTTGATCCTAAAAAATTGAGAGGGAGTGAGAGTGTTACTGATCCTTTTTCAATTCTGTTGGAGGCTCTCTGATACTACGCTGATGAGGACCATTCCAAAACTCCCAGCTCTTTCAGTAGACAGCACGATACCTTATATTCTGTAGTTTGCAGCAGCTGCTGAGTTGTTTTCAGGAGCAATTAAAGACATCAGTTTTCACCTAAATGTTCCAAGTGATTTGAGCCTTACGTGCTTTACCGAATACCTCTCTCATGGAGTGATACTGCATAATTTAAGCTCAGCCAAGGCCCTAGAAAAGAAAACCACTGGATTTAAAGGGGAGAAGTGGCAGGATGTTTTCTGTGATGGATCGTCGGTACGAGAATTCCCCATCCCCGCTTCTTGTCCAATAGAACATGATTTGGATGTCAGGGCCTGCTGGAAGGATCACTAATTAACACAGGCTCTTGACTGTGGGAAATATTTCAACGAGGGTTGAATTACTGTATGAAATCGGAATCATTCCATTGGCATTGTGCAAATACTTGATGGTTATTATTTGACCAGTACATCTTATAAATTGAAAATAACTCTCTCTCTCTCTCTCTCTCTAATTTTCAAATAATATTAGCCTAAGTAACTGTAATAATGTAATTTTATCTGCATGTATCTCAATTATAACACCACAAATAGTACCTGTTATATCCATTGTACATTGGCTTTTTATATGTATATTTAGATGTGTACACACTTAGGGCATATAAATTATGAAAAGCCATTACAATGGGAAACATTAGATCAGCTGCTGATGACTTCCACACATACACATCAAAACAAACATATGTCAGAAAATAATAATCATAACAAGCAATGCTCTTTTCAGTTTTCATGTTGGTGTTATGGAAAAATTTCCAAGGATCTATCGCTGACATTTTTAAAATCCTTATATACTACCCCCCCCAATGTTATACTTTGAAAAGGGGCTTTTACAACTGGCATGCTGCTAGACCCTTAATGATTGTGACACAAAAGATCCTTCACAATCCATATTCAAAGGGAGAAATCTTTCATTAGCTCTTCCCTTAGGGTGTATCTTGATGGTTATTCTAGTCATAGCAGTATGATAAATTAGAAAGTAATGCTATTGTGCCACCAAGCCACCCAGAACTTTTTAAAAGCAATTATTCAAATGTTAAAAGGCATCTAAGTAGTAGTAATTCTGGTGTGAAGTGCAATACATTGCTTTCTTCCCTTAGGCAGAAGAAAGTTTCTTGGTTTACACAAAGTTCTAGGGTTGAAATTTTGGTTTCCAAAAAAAGAAATTACTTATCAGTGCTAATGTACAAAATTGAATTCTTTCTTACAGTGAATTGGTGACACAGAACAATTGCTTTCAACTTCTGTCTTCTCTGCATTGCCTAGTTGCCATTGTTTAGGTTTGGTTTTTAAACTAATCACATATCTTTGTGTTTAATATGATTTATCAGCCTACATGATCTGAATTCCCCCCAAAATTTGGAAGTTACCTGTGCATTAGTGTCTTACTGCCTATGTCCTGGTTTACACTAGGACTTTGCATCGACTTTAGTTGCATGTGGTCAATTTCCTAAGTGATGTGTCCACGCTACCAAGCCTTTTGAGTTGACCTTATGGGCTGCTGAAGTTGATTTAAGTGCTCCCACTTTTCACAAGAAGTGAAACTATTCCCAACCTTGAATGGTAGAATTTACGCTAGTGTAGACACTGGAAAAGGAGAGGCTATTGGCCTCCAGGAGGCCTACTGCAGTTCCCCACCCTGACTGCTTTGGCCAGAATGTGCACCTCTACTGCTCTCCCTGGTGAGCTCAAAAAAGCCGCGGGAAAAGTTGACTGGCCTTTCTCATGTGGACAGCATTGTGAGCACATTCAGAGCGAGCATTACACCATGGCATCAGCGGAGCTGAAGTTGAACAATCTTACTAACATCGCAACGACTTGGAATACTTCTGTCCCACATGCTCCAATTCCCAGGGGCACAGAAGAATGCCAGCGTGTAGTTTCCAATCCTGGACCTCATTGACATATGGGGAGATGAAGCCATCCTCTCCAAGCTCTGAACCAGCAAGAGGAACGCAGTCATTTATGGCAAGATCGCAAGCTGCCTAGTGGCTAAAGGTTATTCCAGGGATATCCATAAGAACCTAAGACTGGCCATAGTGGGTCAGACCAAAAGTCCCTCTAGCCCAGTATCCTGTCTTCCAACAGTGGCCAATGCCAGATGCCTCAGAGAGAGTGAACAAACAGAACAAGTAATCATCACGTGATCCCTGTCCTGTCATCCATTTCCAGCCTTTGACAAACAGAGGATAGGGACTCCATTCCTACCCATCCTGGCTAATAGCTGGATTGATGGACCTAACCTCCATGCATTTATCTATCTCTTTTTTGAACCCTGTTAAAGTCCTGGTCTTCATAACATCCTCTGGCAAGGAGTTCCACAAGTTGACTGAACACTGCATGAAGAAAAATGTCCTTTTATTTGTTTTAAACCTGCTGCCTATTAATTTCATTTGATGACCCCTACTTCTTATACTGTGGGAAGAAATAAATATGTTTTCCTTATTCTCTTTTTCCACACCAGTCATGATTTTATAGACCTCTATCATATCCCCCTTAGTCTCCTCTTTTCTAAGCTGAAAAGTCCCAGTCTTTTAAATCTTTTCTCACATGGGACCCATTCCAAACCCATTTTTTGTTGCCCTTTTCTGAACCTTTTCCAATGTCAAGATAACTTTTTTGAGATGAGGCAACCACATCTGTATGCAGTATTCAAGATGCGGGTGTACATGGTTTTATAGAGAGGCAAAAAGATATTATCTGTCTTATACGCTATCCCTTTTTAATGATTCCTAACATTCTGTTAGCTTTTTTGACTGTCACTGCACATTGAATGGATGTTTCAGAGAACTATCCATAATGACTCCGAGATCTCTCTCTTGAGTAGTTGTAGCTAAATTAGTCCCCATCATATTGTATTGTATTGCATGAGCCTTTGGTGAGGGACCTTGTCAAAGTTTTCTGGATATCTAAGTATACTATATTCACTAGATCCCCCTTGTCCGCATGTTTGTTGCCCCCCTCAAAGAACTCTAGTAGATTAGAAAGGCAGTGTCCAACAGAGTCGAAATCAAGGAGCTGGAGTAGTCCTACCACAAGATGATGGAGAATGGATGGTCTGGTGCAGCACCTCACATGTGCCTTCCTACTCTGTGTGATTTGAAGAAGACTGATCTCTTGCATGGCAATGTGGAGGAATGTGGAGGGGAACCTATTCTCACTGTCCCCAGGAAGTTGAGTGTGCTGGACATACATCCCTACCACCCTGCAGGCAGGAGGGAGACCCTGGTGCACATCTATCTCGAGTGCACCTGGCTACAGCCCCTCTTTTGGCTCCTCCAGAACCTCATACTGCACCCTTGGCTGCACTTCTCCCCTCACCTACTAATCTATGCATACCCCATCCGTGGCCCCACAAATACCTCATCCGTGGCCTCCTGGTCAACCTCCTCCTGGGCATGGCCAAACTGGCAATTTATAAAACCAGGGAGCAGAGGTTGGCCGAGGGAGGGGCCTGCGACTGCGGGGCCTATTTCCATTCCTACATTTGCTCATGTATCCGGGCAGAGTTCCATTGGGTGGCATCCGCTGGCTCTCTCAAGACCTTTGAGGAGCAGTGGGCGCTGTCCAGGATTCTCTGCTTGGTGTCCCCATCTGGTTCCCTTGTTTTAGCCTTTTGACTCTCACACCCGTCCCTGTTTTCTCATTATTTGTCCCATGGAATCAATTGGTTATCTGGGCTCTGTGGACCCTCCCCGTAAGCTGAAGGGAAGTCCTTTAGATGTGGGTGGGCTGATGCCCGCCCACCTCCAAGACACCAAATAGGACCCTGCAGGCAGGAAAAGAAGCAGTGTCCCTGGAAAGCTCCATGTGCCAGCCCCGGCATGTGCTGGACACAGAGGCAAGCTGCCCCCTTCATCCCTCAACTCCTGCCTGCAGGCTCCTGCTTTGGCTGGGAAAGTAGCTCTGTTCTGGGAAGCCACATATGCCGGAAACAGTGGGAAGCCACCGTCTCTTGCCCTCTGCATCCTGCCTGCAGGCTCCTGTCCTGGCTGGCTCCTTACCATGCCTGCCTGCCTTTGGACCGAGTGCATCCCAATGCTCCCCAAGAAGTCTGTGCCCCTGCTGTAAAGTGCCCACTTCAAGGCATACATGCAGCCTTGCTCAGAACATATATCTTTTGCTTTTACAGAGACCCTCGGTGTAGGCTAACAGAGTAGGGTTAGGCTTAAACCAATGTATCCACTATGGTGTCCACGTGTCCCAGAATCGCAACCCTCAATAGCAGAATGTTATTGATTACCTTGGCTACTTGTATAACAGCAGCCTCCACTATAGACTTCTTCATTGTGAACTGATTTGCCACTGAGTGGTAGTTGTCTGGCATTGCAAGCTTCCACGGGGCAATTGCCACGCACTTGTCCATGGTCAGAGTGGATCTCAATCAGGTGTTCTGGCAACTCAGAGCAGGGGAAAACCATCTGTAAAGTTCCAGGAATGTGGCCTTCTGCATTCAGAAGTTCTGTAGCCACTTCTGATTGTCCCATGGCTGCATCACAATGCAGTCCCACCAGTCTGAGCCAGAACTGACATTCCATTGTGTCCAGAGGATTGGCTGGTGGCTGTGCTATCATCAACACCAGGCCTCATATGAGCAGCAACTCCATGCCATGCTGAGATTCATCCTCATCTTCCTGGATGAGCAACATGTGTATCCTCACGGAATATGCGCCATTAGGCACACCACATGTCGTCATCACAATGGCTTGCTGCAAAGCGGGCTTCATTTCTGCACTGTTATGACATCTGCATGGGCAATGAGAGCACCAAAAGGTGTGAGTACACTGACTCCCCTTTATCTCACGCTTAGGGGGAGGGATTAGCTGGCAACATGAGCCCCTCTAATCACCCACTGAAGAGTTTTTGTTACAGTGGCACCATGAGCATAGCCCAGAATGCAAAGCTGCCCATGGTGCATTGTTCTCTGAGGTGACAGCAGGCTCCGGAATAGGGACACTCTACTTCAGACTATATTTGATTCTTCCCCACAGTGAAGACCTGGACCTTCGGACTTTGCAAAATTGGGTGGTAAGAAATTGACCATATTAGACCTTATCTCATAGTGTAGATGTGCCCTTAATGGTTATGCAGTGAACATAAGGTCTTCCTAGGAAACTCATAATACAATACCTGATTGGTAGAGATCATTATATAACTGAAGCTGTGCCATAGCATAGAAGATAAAGTGTTTGAAATAGATTGAATTTTAATCAAGTAGGTGTAGCATCAACTCAAGAAACATTAATGTTAATACTAAGGATAAAAATCAATATAATAGAAAAACTTATTATAGGTCTACCAAAAAGTACTCCCCTAGATCTGTTTAGGGGGGATCAAATTTTGACTATTTCTTTGTAAAGGACTAATTAATTTTATTAGTGAGTAAGTAAATTCAGCTGTGAATGTTTGAGAATCTAATGACTTCCAGAGATTCAGAATGAATTCAGCAATAAAAGCTAATTAGAAGGGAAATGAATGCCTAAAATATCCCTGGTGTGCATAAAGAAAGAGTGTAAAGACCATTAATTGAAATTAAAATTTAACAGTAGCCTAATGCCGCATGACATAAAACTCCATCTGTTGTACAGAGCCACGAAACAAAGGTACATGGGGAATAGCCTGTATGGCTCTGCTTTATGAGCTTTCAGTGAATGTGTTTTAATATGAAAGCCACCTTGCAGAGAGAAGTCTGGTGGTCACAGAGTTATCTTGGATATGATGCATCTTCTCATCCCTAAGTCAATGGGGAGGGGAACTTTGCTGGATCAAGGAGATTTTTTTAATCATAATTTTATTTTATTTTTAACGTTTCTGTTTTTATTGCCTCAGAGCTTGAGTGTGACAATTTAATCATCTGCATGCTGTAAGTCTTAGAACTAAGTCCCTTTCAACAGATATTCCATGATTCAGACACCAACCCTAACCCCCTTTTATGGTTCAGATATGATTCTAGAGCATTGCTGTAAAATGACTTATATCTCCTGCCTTCCAAGAAAACATTCAAATAACTATATACACACGGTGTAAAGTTAAACATGTGTATAAGTCTCTGCAAAATCTGGACTTGCTTAAGATTGTAAACTAGAGCTTTGCTGAATAAATTATAATGAATAATTTGTTCTACAATTCTTGCCTTATGTTCTGCTCAAGAACCATCCATGAACACATCATAATTTTCTCAAATATATGCATTATTCAGAGTGAGTCACTGAATAATTTCTGTAACTATAGCTCACTCACATTCAATTCCTGAAAACTGTGCTGCTATAATTGGACAGAGAGGTTACATCATACTAATGTGTTCCCTGATTGGATGAGTATGACTTACATAACTGCCATTGTGATGCCTACAAGTAATCAGCTCACAGGTCATAAGTAGGTTATTTACCAGAGTGGGATACCTTAATTTGCTTGTTTATTTTCCAATAACCAAACTTTCAGATGATCTGAAACTGTTGAGAACAATCAAGTTGCGCAATGAAAATTAGATCTCTAATCTGTCTTGTTATGTCTTGTTTCAGGTTAAACTATACATTCTTCAAAGTACAGACTGTCTACCTTGGTGTTTGTTCAGTACTCAAAACAGCAGAACTATGATACTGATTGTGGACTTTGTGTGCTATATCTCCAGAAATAATAACATAAGAACAGCCGTAATGGGTCAGACCAAAGGCCCATCTAGACTAGTATCCTGTCTGCTGACAGTGGCCACTGCCAGATGCCCCAGAGGTAGGGAACAGAACAGGAAATCATCATGTGATCCCTCTCCTGTCCTGCATTTCCAAACAGAGGCTAGGGACACCATTCCTACCCATCCTGGCTAATAGCCATTGATGGACCTAACCTCCATGAATCTATCTAGCTCTTTTTTGAACCCTCTTAAAGTCCTAGTCTTCACAACATCCTCTGGCAAGGAGTTCCACAGGTTGACTGCACTGAGTGAAGAAAAACCTCCTTTTGTTTGTTTTAAACCTGTTACCTATTCATTTCATTTGATGACCCCTAGTTCTTATATTGTGGGAATAAGTAAATAACTTTTCCTTATTCGCTTTTTCTATACCAGTCATGATTTTATAGACCTCTATCATATCCTTCCTTATTCTCTTCTTTTCTAAGTTGAAAAGTCCAAGTCTTTTTAATCTCTCTCTCCACATGGAACCCGTTCCAAACCCCTAATCATTTTTGTTGCCCTTTTCCAATGCCAATATATCTTTTTTGAGATGAGATGACCACATCTGTATACAGTATTCAAGATGTGAGCATACCATTGTTTTATATAGAGGCAATAAGATATTCTCTGTCTTATTCTCTATCCCTTTTTAATGATTCCTATCATTCTATTTGTTTTTTGACAGCCACTGCACACTGAGTGGATGTTTTCAGAGAACTATCCACATTGACTCCAGGATCTCTCTTTCTTGAGTAGTTATAGCAAAATTAGTCCCCATCGTATTGTATGTATAGTTGGGATTATTTTTTCCAATGTGCATTCCTTTAAATTTATCAACATTAAATTTCATTTGCCATTTTGTTGCCCAATCACTTAGTTTGGTGAGATCTTTTTGAAGCTCTTCACAGTTTGCTTTGTTCTTATCTATCCTGAGCAGTTTGGTTTCAACTGCAAATTTTGCCACCTCACTGTTTACCCCTTTTTCTAGATAATTTATAAATAAGTTGAATAGGATTGGTCCCTGGACAGACCATTGGGGGACTCGACTAGTTATCGCTCTCCACTCGGAAAACTTACCATTTATTCCTACCCTTTGTTTCCTGTCTTTTAACCAGTTATCAATCCATGAAAGGCATGGATAACTTACTTTACTTAAGAGCCTTTGGTGAGGGACCTCATCAAAGGCTTGCTGGAAATCTAAGTATACTATATCCACTGGATCCCCATTGTCCACTTGTTTGTTGGCCCCTTCAAAAACTCTAGGGGTATGTCTACACTACCAACCTAGTTCGAACTAGGGTGGTTATTGTAGGCATTCGAAGTTGCAAATGAAGCCTGGGATTTAAATATCCCAGGCTTCATTTGCATCTTGCCGGGCGGGCGCCATTTTTAAATCCCCTTAGGTCGAACTCCGTGCCCACGGCTACACGTGGCACGGAGTAGGTAGTTCGAATTAGGATCTCTAATTCGAACTACCGTTACTCCTCATGGAACGAGGTGTACCGATAGTTCGAATTAGAGATCCTAATTCGAACTACCTACTCCGTGCCGCGTGTAGCTGCGGGCACGGAGTTTGACCTAAGGGGATTTAAAAATGGCGCCCGCCCGGCAAGATGCAAATGAAGCCCGGGATATTTAAATCCCGGACTTCATTTGCAACTTCGAATGCCTACATTAACCACCCTAGTTCGAACTAGGGTGGTAGTGTAGACGTACCCTAGTAGATTAGTAAGGCATGATTGCCCTGAACAGAAACCATGTTGACTTTCCCTCAACAAATTATGTCCATCTACATGTCTGACAATTTTATTCTTTACCATAGTTTCAACTAATTTGCCTGGTACTGACATTTCAACTAATAGGCCTGTAATTGCCAGGATCATCTCTAGAGCCCTTTTTAAATACTGGTGTTACATTAACTATCTTCTAGTCATTAGGTACAGAAGCTAACAATGATAAAAAGAGGGTGCAAACAAGAACCACAAAAGTGATCTCTGGGCTAAGGGAAAAGCACCTTACAATGAGAGACTTAAGGACTTCAGTCTGTTTAGTTTATACAAAAGAAGATCAAGAGATTACTTAAAACATCTGCAATTAAAGGGCTTCTTAATCTAAGACATGACAAGAACCAATAGGTGTAATTACAGACAGACAGAAAACAAGATAAACAAACTATCGAAGGAATTGTTGGATTTTCCTCTGTTGAGGTTGTGCCTTTCTGGAAGATATTCTTTCATCAAACACAAGTTAATGGGCTCAATAAAGAGGTCATTGGATGAAATTCTAATGCTTGTGTTATACAGGAAGTCAGAGTAGATGTTCTAATGGTTTCCTTCTGCACTTAATCTCCCAAAACACTATAAGGGTGTGTCTACACTGAAGGGCTTAACTCAAAATAAGCTACGCAAATTGAGCTACATCAATTGCATAGCTTATTTCAAAATAGGGAGTGTCTACACAGCACTTATTTCAAAATAGAGCACTCTTCCTCTGACTTCTCTTATTCCTTCTACAATGAGAATTACAGGAGTCAGAATAAGAAGTCCTCCAGCTTGATAATATTTTGACACTTTTTCAAAATAACTGCCTGCTATGTAGACACGGACTAAGTTATTTCGGAATAGCGCTAGTTAGTGCTTTTTTTGTGATAGTACGGCCAGGAATGGCATACCAGCACCTATTTTCCCAGTGTTGCAGTATACACATAACCTAAGCCTAAGAATTAGCTCTCCAGTGTAGATATTCAGAAACTCACACAAAATAAATGTGGAGAGCATCCACACAGCATGATGGAATATGCTCAATAACATGAAGAGACTTCTATGCTCAGAAGAAAATGGGCATTTGTTAGGTCAGCATGGGAATGATGGGAGAAACAGAGCTTTGGAAGCAGTATTGCCAGGGTATGACCATGAAACCCAGTGGATACTAACGATGTGTGGAGTAAACAATTACATAATGTTCATCCATATAGTGTGTCACCTAGCAGCAAAGTAACTCTCTAGAATCTCAAAAGTGTGTTTATGAGGAGGAGTCCACAGAAGAGGAGTCCAAGGAAACTGTTTCATGTGCAGCTGCCCAATGTTTCAGATTGTATTTACGCTGGGCACATTATTGTTATTGACCATCAGCTTATATTGCCAACTTCCTTTAACTTAGCTTGCCTTATTTCTTAGTAACAAAGCAACATTTAAAACCTTACAGTTACTTTGATAATGAGTAATGATGCATCCCATATAACTTACCGATATCAAGGCACTGTAATCTCACGTTCCTCATATTTATCTCCATAGGACCAAAACCTTTATTGGCCACCAGTTCTTATTTTTTATTCAGAAACATCAATAATATTATGGATTTTACTCTGCAACTGCTCTTTTAAAATGCTATTTTATTTTTTCTCCTTTGTTACAGAGAGCTTCAAGTAAAATATCAACATTTTATGCAAATATGACTTATGTAAGCACCTTTACAGTTTCCAAAACATTCACTCTGGATGAAAGAAATAATGAATTGTGTGTGATGTTTATTTCTATCCGTAGTATGTTTTCTGGCAATCAGAATTCGGATAAAAAACTTCATAGTTCAGCACATCCAGGGTACGTCTACACTGCAATGCTATTTTGGGATACTGGAGTATCCCGAAATAGCTACCCTGCTTATTCACAGCAAGCCTGTTATTTCAGACTCGCTATTCCAATGTCCCTGTAAACCTCATTCTACGAGGAATAAGGGACATTTTGGAATAGCGCTTTATTTCAAAGTTTGGCACGGTGCAAACAGCGCCATATGACAACGTAAGCTATTTTGAAATAACATTAACATAAGATACGCAATTTATGTAGCTCAAATTATGTATCTTAATTCAAGTTATGGAGCTGTGTAGATGCACCCCAATAGTCTGAAGCATCTCAGTACAGGCACTGTACCAATCTTCTTTAATTTCAGTCTCAGTAACAGTAACCTCTTGTACTTAATTAATTGCAAGAGATGTGTAGTCACTAAGGATCCTCTAGATGCAAATTATCATCTCTCTGAAGCCAAGATATTATGATAATATATGCAATATTTATAAACATATGGTAAAAAATGTATGGAATATATTTTAGTAGTATAGTCTGTTTGAGAAAACAACATGAAATCCATCTGTGTTAAAAATGGGATAATGAGAGGTGTGGCAGACAGGCTCCAAATTATTAAAGTAGAAATATCTGCAAACTAGTTATTTCTCTTGTCCGAGTTCACCTAACAGACAATGACAAACTACCCATTTTTTCCTGCTACTGCTGCTACTGCATTCAGAATGCGCAGCTCATTTTCCTATCACTTGCCTGAAAAATGCTTCTCAAAATTATGACTAATGAATCATATTTAATACTAATACTTTCAGTCATTTGTATTTGCACAAGTATTACAGTCTTTTACTTGAACGGTATTTGAGTAATAAATATTCCCTGTTGCAAGTTCATTTCATTCACTGTATTCCCTTTCAGTTTTACTTTCAAGGAGTGTTTTGTTCAGTTCAAAGTTTTGTTGTAGGGTAGCTCAGAAAATTCTTCAGATATACCATGCCATAAATTAATTCATGTATAGGGTACCTCGGAAACTTGTTAAAAATGACCAGCTACCACTTTAAGTGTGGTTGATTTCCTGTTCCTGCTTGTAGGCTGAGGGGGCACCAAGAGAATCCATGTTGTCTAAGTCATGTGAGCTAGTGAACAGATCTGCCAGATTGGAAAAAAAAAAAACCTGTGTGAAGCAAGGATGCAGGAGATGTTGTGCCTTGCTACTAAGGGAGCAGCATGTTTCCTTTCTGTCTATTTTTGTGTTTTAGTGTGTTATCATTCTGAAGTCTAAGAAATAAAGGGATGCTATGTTGAAACCTTCCAGCAAGGTTATTTATTTTTATCTACATTATCTGTGGGTATGCTGTGAACATAACAATGTACAGTGCAATTTTCAAGTCTAAATTACAATGAAAACTTCACATCCAAGTGTTCAAACCTCAGGTCCTGAAGTTTGATGCCTATTTCAACAATTACAAGTTTCTTGAAATCCATGAAAATTGTTAATTTGGAAATTTTACCCTCAATGCAGGTGCATAATATGGCTCCTTGAAAAGGCTAAGAATTTTCTGTAATCTTGTTGTGAAAGAAAATAGCATCTGTCAATCTAGCTATCTAGGTAGCTAGCTATGCCTCATAAACTGGTTAAGAAATAGCAAACCTTTTGGTAAAAATTTCATTGTTATTTTATGAAAATATTCAACTAATTTTGAAAAAAATGACCCATCACCAGTGCTTGACTTTAGAAAGTTCAAGAAGACACAGGTTTGAAGATATCTGGTCAACTGGAAATTGTAAATGGCACCTTCAAAGAGGCCACGTTGCCAATGTTCCTTAAAAGATTTATTATCAAGAAACCTACATTTGATATTGAGAATCTCATCAATTATAATCTAATCTGCTATTTTTAGTTGCACTTACTGAAAGGATTGTGGAAAGACAATTCTGAGTACCTCTGCAAATAAGAAACACATTTTTAACATTGAGGATAATTACTCATGGGTCAATTTACCAAGGTTGTGGTGAATTCTCCACTACTAGCCATTTTAAAATCAGGATTAGATTTTTTCCCCCTAATAGATATGTTCTAATTAAAACATGGACAATTCTATAACTTGTGTTACAGAGGATCACAAAAGTCCCTTCTGACTTTGGAATGTATGAATCTATTGAAAAAAAAACCACACTAAGCCAATCAAACACCTAGATTACCCAAATCCTTCAATTCCTTTCAATATACTAACCTTTATTGGGCAGCATTTTTTTCCATTGTGTTCCCCCACCTTTGTGGTGGAATCACAAGGTACAGAAGTCCCTCCCATCATGGAAAGGGGGAGATGGGCCACATTCTACATTGACATACCCTCTGCTGTATCTAGGATTGTATAAAATGGGAACCACGCTTAATTTTTACATCTCCCCCTTTCCATGTTTTTTTTATTTGAAATTTTATTTCACTATGTAATGTGTGGGTTATTTTAAAATGTAATAATGAGAAAGTATTATAGAGAGGTGAGTTAGATATTTTGACATTCACAATGGCCAACAGATATTAGCTTGTGAGAAATTAAGATAACAATCTACAATGTCTTTGCAAACATATATGGATCATTAACAGACTGGAAGTATTTTCTATGTCATTACCCAACAGCAGAACTGAGAAGGGAACCATGTTATCCCTTGAAAATATTCTAGCATATAACAACACGGTCTCTGAGATATTGAGAGTACTAATGTTAGACAAACCGTGAAAGACACAGATTATATGTTTGGTTAATATGAGAATTTAGAAGTTTGGAAGTTCATCTAAATCTGATCTGGTGTAAACTTCTTCAGTTTGCAACATTAGTGTGGAAATTTTTGCAACGTAACAAAACTCTAACTCTAACCCAAGAACAGCACATCTGTTCTTCAAAGAACTTACCTACCTCCCTAATTGCTTGACTAATATATTATTAGAAAATGGTCAGCATGACTATAAAGATGGCAGCAGCCCAGCTTTAAGATCACATTTAAAGTTTATTAACACCAATTTTTAAGAGTTGTGCATCATTTAAGTTTTCTCTCTCAACAAAACTGAAGCCACTGTTTTGAAAAAGACTTTTTATCTTCACACCTACATAAACTTGAGAACAGGAAAGGTGAAGATTACCTTTCTTGTCTCAGGCTATTGAACATAGCAGATTATAATGTCTTATTTTTCATATTTTTTAAATGAAAAATATTTTTGCAGAAATAGTGTGGTTTTTGATGGAAAACTAAAAGCTGAGAAAAGTTCAATTTAATTTATCAGCAAAGAGCAGCTAACTAGCCCCCCACCAACAAAAGCTTCTTTTGAAAAAAAGGATGACTTTAATTTAAAAAAAAATCTCTTGAAAAATTTCCGCCCCATATACTTTGGATTTTGGTGTACTTTAAGCAGAAGATCATAGATTATGTCCATGTTTGGAGACCACAGATTTAATATTTTTAAAGTCTTATTTATTAAAATATATACAGATTGCTGCTGTATGTGCTTGTGTTGATACAAGACACATGGAGTTCTGAGTCAACCCACTATTGAAACCTGCCCCTGCCATTGTGTAGCATCATTCAAAGCTATCATTTCAGCTACCATGGTAATGACGATTAAATATACAGGTTACTTTACAATTATTGCTGAATCTGGGGAAATAATTAGCAGTTTGATAACATGTCTAAGTGGCACTAAGGCTTCAATTTCTCAGTGTATAACAAAATTGCATTCTCCAAAAGCAAGGATGATTTGGACCAGCTCTTATCACTTGTCGCATGGTGTATCAATACTTTCAGTTATTTTCTAATGAGAGGACTGTGAAGCTGGTGACCAGTACTTTTGAGGTCATATTATGTACGCAGTGTAAAGTGCGAGAAATATTTATAGCTGTGTAGAAAGTACTAAAGCCATTGTTAAGTTTAGCTTTTGTTACAGTGTGAATTCACCCTCTCTGGTCTGGCAACATCTGTGGTAGTGAAGAACCATAGATATTACTGTACCAGAGAGTCCCAGCAGCTGGGAGCAGAGCCAGTCTGGTGACTAGCAGCCCACGGAGCCAGTGGCCTGTAGGCAGGGAGCCCAGCCAGCAAGGTGGTAGCTGGAATGGGGCCAAAGACTGGGGGCAGATAGCCCCACCAGCTGATGCAGGGCTGGCATCTGGGGACAGGGATCCCTGCCAGTTGGGGCAGGACTGGCAGTCAGAGGAAGGGTGCCCCACTGGCCAGAAACAGAGCTGTACCAGACAGGGACAGGGAGACCCGCCAGCCAGAATAGGGCCAGCAGCCTGAATTGTAGCGCTGCCTGCAAACCAGGAGCAATAGAGCCCATTAGATGGGCCGGGGCAGTGCCCTGGCCAGGGCCGGTAGCCAGGAGAGGAGCCTGACCTCCCCTGGTCCAGCAAACCACCTTGTTTGGGACCACTCAGGTCTCAAGTGTGCCAACTCAGGGAGCTCCAACCTGTAATAGCGTTCTCCTGTTGGATGGTGCGGCAGAGGGGGAAGACAAAGTTAGTCTGCATGCTGCTTCTAAAAAAGCCATAGAGATGTGTTGGAAGTCACTGTAGACTTACTAAGTTACCATATGTAGCATTACAATTTTGAAAAAAAATATCTGGCCAACTCTTTGAAGCCTGGAAGCTTGCAGTTAGAGAATTGAAAAGGAGTGGCCTGATTTGCAAATGTACTGAGCACCTTCCATTGACATCCATGATAATGTGTAACAGCAGGAGAATCTGGACTATTGCCAATTCCAATTAAAGTGAAATATGTATTATATGAGGGGACAAAACTCCCACTTTTGACAAGTGGGAGGGCTGCACAATCCTACATAGCATACGCTGTATCTTTTTTTTCCAGTTGATTCTTTTGTCCTCATCTCCATAATAAGTCCTACACTAAGTTACACAAATGTTATTCAGAGCAACTCCATTGATATCCTAATTTCTCATGGGAGTAACAGCTTCTCATCTATCACAGCCCATGGTGCGTGAAGATTATTCTGAACCCCGGGTGTGTCTGCAGCCAACTGAACCATCAGGTTGTGATTAAGAGGGGAGTTTAATTATTTGCATATTTGCATGTTATAAAAGGAATATATTTTTTTCTCTTGAAAATGAAATCACTATGTATTTCTCCCCCAGATTGTCTATCAGGAACGTTAAAAAAATAGTTCAGATTAAAACTTTATTTTGTGCTTTTTATATTCCTTTCAGATAACATTTGTGTATCTTGATTTCTGCCTGCTAGCATATGAATTGCAGACACTGCAGCAGTAATAATTACACTAGAGTGGTCAATATAGAATAATTATTGTGCTTAAAAATCCTTTAGAAATGTATTTTGGGCTATCTTTCACTTTTTTAAGGGTTGCCAACTTTCTGACCAAACAAAACCAAACACCCACTATAATGTGGACTAATTTAGCTACAACTACTCAAGAGAGAGATCTTGGAGTCACAGTGAATAGTTCTCTGAAAACATCCACTCAGTGTGCAGTGGCTGTCAAAAAACAAATAGAATGATAGGAATCATTAAAAAGGGATAGAGAATAAGACAGAGAATATCTTATTGCCTCTATATAAAACAATGGTACGCCCACATCTTGAATACTGCATACAGATGTGGTCGCCTCATCTCAAAATAGATATATTGTCATTGGAAAAGGTTCAGAAAAGGGCAACAAAAATGATTAGGGGTTTGGAATGGGTCCCATATAAAGAGAGATGAAAAAGACTGGGACTTTTCAGCTTAGGAAAAAGAGATATAGACTCATGGAGGTAATGTCCATCAATGGCTATTAGCCGGGATGGGTAGGAATGGTGTCTCTAGCTTCTGTTTGTCTGGAAATGCACGACAAGGGAGGGATCACATGAGGATTACCTGTTGTGTTCCCTCTCTCTGGCCACTGTTGGCAGACAGGATACTGAGCTAGATGGACCATTGGTCTGACCAAGTATGGCTGTTCTTATGTTCTAAGTTCAGCCATTTAAAAAAATCCAAGGTAGGGAATTTGAAAAAGGAAAAAGTAGGTTCAAAACAGAAAATATAGGTACCATTTTTTCCAGAACAATAATAAAACATAATTATGGCTGTTAAACATTTGCTAAAGCGCTATGGATGATGTGTATGTATGCAGTTCTTACTACACAAACTGAGAATCTCTGTTGGGACTATGTCTGCAAAGAAGAGGGAGAGAGAGACCACCTTGCTGCTTTAGAAACATTTGATCTCTGACTGCAGCCTTGGTCCAACATATACACCCTCTGCAGCTGTTCAGCAATGAGTGCATGTTAGTAGATACTGTGGTTGAGGGAAAAAAATTCTTTTCATCATCACTGCTACTTCTGGATTTTCAGCCCAACCCAAACCCTCTGATCTAACACCCCCACCTCAAGCTGTTCATGTTCAAATCCAGATCTAGATATGGATGCTCACTCTCATCTCTAGTGTTTAGGAGGAGAGGCTGGAGTGGGTTGCCAGAAGCTTCAGGGTACAGCACATCAAGGTTCTGACAAGTTCTGTATTTATTGTTTGCTTCATGAAATCTTGACTGATATCTGCCCTTCACATCTGAAGTGTTCCTTCTTCCTGCTGCTAGTACAACTGACCTAAGAATCATCATGGACAATGACTCTTTTGGAATAAAAAGGACTGCCATAGAACATTTTAGTGCTGCAAGAGTTACACAGTAGCAGTTATCCTGGAATGCTGCATTTCACACTCTACCCTTTTCGTTTTAAACGATCAGTAAAGCCACAAATAGAGGCTAGCTTGCTCCTAAAGTAGCCATTAAATGTCACATCTAGGAATAGTCCCATTGTTCATGTGACAACTGACAGGGTCAAGATCACCAGAAAATGTAAGCCAGTTCAAAGCAATTATCACTGTTTGTAATATCGGTTAATTAGCCTGAGACACAGAGAGTGCAGCCATTAACTAGATCTTGCACCATAACATATCCAGAAACGAGTATGTGTGATTCCATTCTAGATTCTGTTTATGACTGATCAAAAATATGATCAATCATTATAATTTAGGGCTAGATCATGTCTCTAGACACTAGCTGCTTTCATTCAAGACCACATGGGAAACAAATTGTACCTCGGGAATTGGGGACACTGTATTTCCTGCACTCTGCATAATCAGTGGCTAGTAATCTACTGCTGACTCCTAATAGCAGCAAATTACCACCACCTTCTTTGTGCTAAGATACACTCACTAGGAGTAGGGGAACCTGGAACCCAAACTCTGTCTATTCAAAGGAGGATATAAATAGACGCAGGATGGTATAAATAATCTTGTGCACTCACGTCCAAATTTCAGATAATTTACATAGGTACGGTACATACTTCCATGAGCTTGTACAGTACAAATCAAAATGTAGCTCTTAAACAAGGACTTAATTTTCATTTTTAAACATATAGACTAAAACAAATACATCAGTTTAATACATTCCAATATTTAAAATTAACCTGTAGGCCTCAAATGGATTATACTTAATGAGGCGGAGGGGGGGGGGCGAGGAGTATAACCTAAAACTAGTTATGGAAAAGAAAAAAAAACAGAACTAAAAACATGAAGATGTGTTCTATGAAGTCAAAGGCAATCTATGTTATATATGCTCATCTTCAATCCACCCACAGCAAAGAAACAGTACATTCTGCTGCATTACTTCCTCAGGAATTTTTAAATAAAAAAAAAACCCTAACATGAATCTGCCGTAGGAGAATGCGAGAGGCTTTTCTATTACAGTTTAGTCACCTTTAGAAATGTGTGGTGAGAACACATAATTAAAGAACTTTAGTGATAGTCTAAAATTTGTTCTGTTAGCCTACTGCGCAATTGACGTCTTTTCACCTTGTAATTCCTACTGGTAAAATGCTTAAAGATGCTTGCTTGTCATTAATGTTTCTTCATTTACTTGTTTTATTCATATTGTATAAACCAAACATCCTTTATGTACAATATCTTAGAAGGGCCTATAAAGAAATGAGAAGGATCACTTAAATATAACTGGAAAACATTCCCAGCATTGGCCACGTCCTTCATGGCAGGGGTCTGGTGGCATGGGAAGTGCAGGAGTCAGGGCAGGGCCTTGCAGTTGTGGACAGGGCAGGGGAGGAGGCTGAGAGTATGTGTGTGTGTGTGGGGAGGGCATGGGCCTTCTTCCCATGCTGCAGCCAAAGGCTGGTGGGGAAAAGGCTTGGGGCAAGGGGTACTTTCCCAATTGGGTAGCAGGCAAGATGGCAGAGCCCCAGCCTTTCTGGCCACTGTTTTGGTGGTGTATCTGTCCCCAGTGGCCACTCTCAGTATCACATCCCTCCTCTCTATGCCCCTCCCTCTCATGTCCCACTTCTCTCTGCCTGCTCCCATTCCTGGTACATCCCATTTTCTTGGCATAATCAAACTCTGACCTTACTTTAAGTAAGGATAAGAGGATGCTGCATACCACATTTGGTGCCCTTAGCTCTTACTGTTTAGGAGGAGTTCTTCAACAAACACACTCATAGACAGGCAGACAGACAGACAAATGCACATTTCTCAAATACAGAGATTGATGGTTAACTGTATCTACAGACATAAACAAAATTGAAATGGTATTTCAAGTGTTTAAACTATTCTAAGAGTTAATAGGATTGGTTTGTAAGCTTTAAGAAATTGTACTCTTCTGTGATAAAGTGTGTGCAAGTGTGTTAGAATCAGAAGATACCTTTTCTTTTACAGAGGAACATTTATTTCAGAGATTACAGAAAATCTGTGGTGAAAGATCAGTCATCAGTATGTTAATACCAGATCAGTTATGTGTTCTAGAAGGTTTAGTTGAAATGGAAAACTATAGAATGCAGACAGAACAATGACAATGTGCATTTTCTTGTTGCCTATGGAGTTTTATAGCTCTTTGCAATTTGTTTTTCTATAAATGAAAAGGGGAGTATCACAGAGTGCACTGACTTTTTTTTTCTTTGAAAGAAGGGGAGGCCCACATAAGTTAGGGGGAAGTAATAATAGCGGGTGTGAAGGTCATGGCCGCAACTTTACTCAGGATAAAAAGAAACTGCAACAAAAATGGCCATTTATAATTTTGCTGCTGCCGGAAGGAAGAAGCGAGCAAGGGGAGGCCCTGCTTTTTTCCATGAGCTCTGAGCTGAACCCTTTTCGTCCCCTTCATTGCCCAGGGTCTGGCGAAATCTGTCCCCAGCCCTAGACTTGAGTCCCTTCCCTAGGGACCTTTCCATTTATATTTTATGATAGTCTGTTATCTTGCCAACTTTGTGACTGAACAAAACTGGACACCCTTGCCCTGCCCCTTCTTCAAGACCTTGCCCTGCTCACTCCATCCCCCACTCCTCCCATCACTCGCTCTCCCCTACCCTCACTCTGGGCTGAGAAAGGTCCCTTTTTGACTGGCTAGTCAGTTAAATAAAAGGATACCTGGTCACTCATATCACAGAAAGTCAGTGAGATTTATGGTATTTCTCCTATTTATGTGTGTACTTTTAAACCCCCAAGAATTAGCTTCAAATTATTGTCCCTCTTTTTTTATTCTTCTGTCATTTCTAAACTGTACTTCAAGTAGAGTAGAAATAGTCTTTCTCCATATTTTCAAGCTCGGTTCAATTGTGCATTGCTTTTGGTCACCAACCCATTAGCTTAGGCAAAACATAGAGCAATTCAGCTTGACATACTTAATGTGAATCCCCAAGCTGATTAATTTATCAGCCTTCAGTATTAAGATACTTTGTCTGAGCTTCGGTATTATGAATGCTATGTGCTGATTCTTTTGACAATACATAATGATCCTCATCATCATTGTGAAGCTTATGAGTAGAATAACCTGATCAGTTCATTAAGACCAGAGATTTGAATGGATTAATAATGATATTATTTACACTTCAAACACTAAGGACCAAATTAATCCTGCATGTAAGTCCATTAACTTTAATGGAGTTACTCCATGAATGAATTTATCCCAGAGAGTAGCTGTACTTGACTCTGCTCATGAATGAATGCTGAAACATCACTCATGATATTTCTTCTTGTCTAATTACCCTCTTGATCAGGGTGTGCATCTTTGTTGATTTATCCATCTTGAGTTGCACAAGTAATTTAGCCATCTAATGCAGTTTTTAAAAGGACTTTTAAGAACTAATGGGGCAAGTTCACACTTGGTTTATCTCAGCTGAGTTTAATGGGATTATATTAGTGGTGAAATTGTCAAAATGACTTTACCTTCATGATAGATTTTAATACACCATATTTTCTAGACTCACTATTGTATATGTGACAAACTTATAATAAATTGGAAAACATGCTTGGATGCCAGAGGACCAGACTACAGTCAAGCTTCTCCCTTCCCCCTGCTGTTCTGAAAGGAAGTAAAATCTCAATATTCCTTGACATTTTCATACTTAGGCCTGATCCTTGATCCATTCACGTGGACTGTTGCTCCTTAACAGAGCTCTACTGAAATCAGTGGGCTTCTACACAGAAGCGGGGATGTATGCATGATTACATGATGTTATGAACTGAACCCATGTTTCAGCACATCTGCCAAAGTATACAGTTTGCAGTGATGATGGCAAATTCTTTCTCCTTTCAATAGCTTGTAGCATTAGGATACAAATAATAATCTGTTTACCAGTAAAAGTGCCAAGTAATATTATGGGGGCAACATTACAGTAATTATTACACACTAGTTATCAGGAAGTTTATTACAATTAAATAATCATTAGCCCCTTGAACCTTTTTCAGTTGTTGTAGATTGAAAGTAGAGATTCTCTACCCCTTTAAGCTTTCAAAAATAACTCTCCAGAAAGGATGAAGTGGTAAGTATTTATTTTAGAAAATAACAAGCATTTGATATGTAATTCTTCTACATGTATGTGACTTTAACCGTGCTTGTCATTGTAACCAAGAGTCTTTGTCCAGCTCTGCTATCCTAGAAAGGAAGCTGCCCACTCCTCCCAGCATGCTCGCAGCCCATGAAGCAAGCTCCCATACTCGACTGATTGTTTGGCAGGCTTCCTGCTTCTGATGTTCTTAAAAAGATTGCTGTTCGTTTTTGCGTCTTTTCCTAGTTGCTCATCAAATTCTTTTTTTTTTTGACCTGCCTAATTATATTTTTTACACATGACTTGCCAGAGTTAATGTTCCTTTCTATTTTCCTCAATAGGATTTGACTTCCAAATTTTAAAGGATGTCTTTTTTGTCCCTTACTATCTTTTCTGCTGTTTATTTGTGGTGGCATATTTGTGGTCTTACTACTTTTTTCCAATTAGTTGGGGGCATACATGTATTTTTGAACCTCCATCATGAGGGGTTTGTATGCAGTTTGCAGACATTTCATGATTGTTATTATTCCTTTTAATTTTCATTTATTGAGCCACCCCATTTTTGTGTTGTTCGCCTTTCTGAAGTTACATGCTACTGCAGTGGGTTTCTTTGCTATTTCCACCCCCTAAAAAAAAGTAAAAAGGACAACTAAAACCAATGGCATTCAGTGATCAGGGGTATTGATCAGCTTCTGTGTGAGAAGAGAGAAGAAGACTGTGATTGTTCAGCTTTAAAAGAATTGAGTACAGGGAATATTATAGAGGTCTATGAAATCATGAATGAGGAGCAAGTGAATAAGGAAGTATTATTCACCCCTTCACATAAAACAAAAGAACGGAGGGAAGAGGGAAGGTTGACCTGATAAAATTAATAGCCAATAGTTTTAAAACAAACATAAGGAGGTATTTCTTCATGCAACATACAGTCAACCTGTAGAACTCATTGTCAGTGAATTTTGTAAAGGCCGTAAGTATAACTGGGTTAAAAAAAGAATCAGATAAGTTCATGAAAGATATGTTTATCAGAGGTTATTAGCTAAGGCTACGTCTAGACTGCAAGCCTCTTTCGAAAAAGAGCATCTAGACTGCAAACAGTACTTTTGAAAAAGCAAGCCGCTTTTTTTGAAAGAGAGCACCCAGGCAGTCTGGATGCTCTCTTTCGAAAAAGCACAGTTTGCATTACATAGCGCCTTTTTTCGAAAGAGCACTTTCGAAAAAAGGAGTTCTTCCTCATAAAACAAGGTTTTCCGCGGTCAAAAAAACTGCCATGTTCTTTCAATTTACTTTCGAAAGAATGCAGCAGCAGTCTAGACGCAGGGGAAGTTTTTTCGAAAAAGGCCAATTTTTTTTAAAAAACCCTGTAGTTTAGACACACCCTGACATAGTTAGAGATGCAAACCCACATTCTAAACTAGGGCTACTTTGGAAGCCCCAGGGGCCACAACGATACTCACAGCATATACTGAGGACTGCAACTTAAGTATGGTTGCATATACATAAAAATGTATATGCAAATATGTGCAAATAATTTCTTTCACACTGACAGGCATGAATACAAAGATTAAGGCAAGACTATACAACACACAGACCCCATTTAAGTCAGTTCTGCTGATATTAATAAAATGCAATATTTATCTGATTTCCACCCATATGACAGAGTTTTTAGTGAGCAATAACAGGAATTTAATACTAAAATGCATATCAAGAGAAGACCATTATATTGACTATTTTTTGTTTTGGCTCCCAGCTGCGGGCCTCATGTTGAGCCCCGCATAAACACAAACTGCATCACGGGGTGCAAACAGGCCACACGTTGAGTAGCCCTGTACTAAACCTTTCTTTACCAGGAGTTGGGACTGAATGATGCAATGAATCATTTGATACATTACCTTGTTCTGTTCATTCCCTATGAAGCATCTGGCATTTGTTTTTACTGGAAGACAGGACTAGCACTAGGTCAGTGTTTCTCAAAGTGGTCCACGGACCCACTCTGAAAAAGCTGTTACTGCGCCGCTTTGGTTTGTTTACTTACTGGATCCGCAGCCACAGAGCCTTGTGGCTCCCATTGGCTGCGGTTTGCCATTTGCAGGAAGTGGCCCAAGGGAAGGGGAGCTGCAGAAAGTGGCCCAGTAGCAGCTTTCTCAGAGTGGGTCTGCGGACCACTTTGAGAAACACTGCACTAGATGGACTATTGCTTCAATCCAGTATGGACAGTGTTATATTCTTTTGAAAAAATAGTAAACATGTGTTGATTTCACTGATGTGTTTCAGCTGTGAAAGAATGTAAAAAAGAAAATATAGAAACACTTCCTTTTGATAACTTAGAAATGAAACATTTTCATTTTGATTGGAAGTGACATCAATTTTATTAACAATTTTTAAAAACAACATTTTTTTTGAAGTTCAGCATTTAAACCAACCCAAAGTACATTTCTTTTTAAATTTTAGTTTGTATATTTTTTTCTTTAACATCAAACCCCAAATTTATTTGTATTCCTGGTTTATTTTGAAACACCCAGTGAACAAAGAAAAAAAAAACACCATTTATTCTCACAGATCTAGCTTGGTTTACAATAGAGTCAGTGTGAAACTAGTTAGAAAACCAGATAACACCTCTGACAGCCTCTTTTTAATTGTGTCAAAAAGAATTTAGCTGCAGCAGGAAATCCAGCCCCTTATATTTTAATAGTATCTGTGTAAAACTTGCAGCTATACAGCTATACAGCTGCAGCTATTTCCAAGTGTGTTTATTCTAGTAGACCAAAACCTTTATCTTTTCCCCCCACTGCATGAATACTTTTGGGCTACACAAATTATTTCAAACTAGTGCTGGGACTTTACAAACAGTCAATGTGCTGGTGATCGTTTGTAATTAGCTTGTGATTATCATTCTCTGCTATTAGCATTATGGATTGTTCCATAATAATTCACATGGAAGTTTCCTTTTTATACTCCAAGAATCAAATCCTCAGCGACTTTAAAAATCCTCAATCCTTTAAAAATAATATGCACTGATTTTAACAGTATTTTCTGGTTTCCTGCATACTTAATATAAGAGTGAATTCTTTGCCAAAAGAATTTACACCAAATACCTATAGTTAGAATGTACAATTTATACTTATCTTTGCTCTAGTCTGTTACATAGGCTGAAGTTGAAGGCAGGCTCAGTACATGGTGGTGCTCTTGCCTTACAGTTTAAAGAGTATTTTGCATTGCAGAGTTCTCCAAGGGAGTTGTTCTAATCGCATTTCAGTAATCTGGAAAATAGTCTTTCTGCTGAAGTGTGATGCAAACAAAGTAAAATATCAAATCTGCACTGTCTCTCCTGGTTCCCTGCATCTCAGTCAAAACGTGTTTCTCACCAGCACCAAGTGGTTTCTGATCCTGATATCCACAGTCACTCTCAGAGCATCTCTGGGATAACTGAGCACTTCATCCACTTGCAAACATGGGACCTTTGTCATTCTAATCCCTGGACCTCCATAGCTCAAAATCTTTTATATCACTGTGAAGCTAGTTTCTAGCTCAGTTATGGCTTTCCCAACTGAAGTGCACCAGTAACCATTTCTCATAATACTTTGTGACAAGATGGGTGTGTCTAGACTACAGGGTTTTTTTGAAAAAGGTAGCCTTTTTTCAAAAAAATTGCACCTGCATCTAGACTGCAGCCGTGTTCTTTCGAAAGTAAATCAAAAGAACGCAGCAGTTTTTTCAATTGCGGTAAACCTCATTCTATGAGGAATAATGCCTTTTTTTGAAAGTACTCTTTCAAAAAAAGGCACTATAGAATGCAAACTGTGCTTTTTCAAAAGAGAGATCTAGACTCTCTTTCAGAAAAGCAGCTCGCTTTTTCGAAAAATCTGCTTGTAGTCTAGACGCTCTCTTTCGAAAGGGGCTAGTAGTCTAGACGTAGCCGATGGATATCACTTGGAACAACACCCTGAAGAAAACAGTATTCTTTCTTGAGTATTCTGAATTTCCCTATATCTCTATGCCCAAGTATCTTGAAAGGATAAATAATGGTTTGTCCATTCTGTTGCACATGTTGTTTTTACTTCAACTGCATCTGAACACACGTCCCATCTCTTGAAGTGGAATTACAAAATGTATTCTCATTTTCTTTAAAAACAAATGGCATATTTATTTTTCATATCCACCCCAGATCATTCCAAACCAAATAGTATGATTTTATTAGAAATGAAAATTCACCATTTTGAAAGGTATTCAAAGAAGATTTTTTTTGCAAACTTGTAAAAATAGTCTTATCTATTCAGTGCTCTGTCTTCCAAGAGTGATGTTGCAGAGAATTATGAGGATAGCACGGTGAAAAGCAGGTAAAATAAAGATACACCCTCTGAACTCAAGTTGGTAGGTGTTTGAAGGCATGTTCTCTTGTCTGACTAAAGATGATCATATCAGAATTGCCACAAGAAATATTTGTTTTGTTCCCAGTTCAAACCAAGAAATTCATGACTACATGAAACTTAAGATGCCTTACCAAACAACCTAAACAAGCCATGTGAAACTCTGTAATGGCCAAAAAGTCTCAGAGTGGCCGCTGTGTTAGTCTTTAATTTAAAAACACTTAAAAACTAAAAAAAATGAGTGGCCCTATAACTCCTTAGGGTACATCTACACTACAGAGAAGATCGAAGCTGCCGTTATCGATCTTCCAGGGTTCAAATTAGTGGGTCTAGTTAAGACAGCTAATTCAACCTGAGAGGGGCACTCTGGTCAATGCTGGTAGTCCTGCTTCCATGAGGAGTAAGGGAAGTCAAAGGGAGGCTGTTCTCCCTTTGACTTCCTGCAGTGTGAATAGTGCCAAAAGTTGAGTTAAGCTACTTTGATTTCAGCTATGCAGTCAAATATGTAACATAGCTGAAGTTGCGTATCTTAATTCGACCTTGTCCCATAGCATAGACGTACCCGTAGGGACTATAAAAAATATAGATAGTACAATGAGCTTTTGTGGGCACAACTCACTTCTTCAGATGAATAGAGCAAGAGGCACAGAGGGACAAACTGAAAAAGAGGGGAGAGGGAGAGGAGAAAAAAAGTTGTCAATTAAAGTGTCTGTGCTAAATGAGGCTAATAGTGTGGGCTATAAGTGTTTGATAATTAGCTTTTGGTGTCATTTGGGGGTTGAATATAAGAGTCCATCCACGACTGTCAGTCCCTGGGTAAATGTGTCAAATTTGCACATGAAGGACAGTTCCGCAGTGTCTGTCTCTAGTTGGTTCCTGAAATTACTGTGGAAGAGACTGGCCACTTTTAAATCCTTTAATGAGTGCCCAGGCAAGTTAAGATGTTCCCCATTTTGAATATCTGATTTGTGACAGTTAATCCTTTGTCGTAGAGACTGTCCAGTTTGGACAATATACATGGTGGAGGGGCATTGCTGACACTTGATGGCATATATCACATTAAAGGACACATTGTATGAACCTCTGATGTGGTAGCATATGTGGTTAGGTCCTGTGATGATGTTGCTTGTATAGATGTGTGGACAGAGTTGACAATGGAGTTTATTGCAAGATTAGGTTCGTGGGTGAGTATGTTTGAGGTTTGATGAGTGATTTCTGGAAATAATTTATTTTGGATTTGGAGATTGTCTATAAGTGAGGATTGGCCTATCTCCCTAAGCCTTTGAGAGTAAGGAATCATTTTCCAGGATAGGTTGTAGATTGTTAATAATGCGCTGGAAGGGTTTAAGTTGGGGGTTGTAGGTGATGACTAGTGGAGTTCTGTTATTTTGTTTGTTGGGCCTATCTCAAAGAAGCTGATGCCTGGGTACTCACCTGGCTCTGACAGTCTGGTTTTTTTTAACTTTCCTGGGTGGGTATTTAGGTTTTAAGAATGCCTGATGGAGATCCTCTAGGTGTTTATCTCTGTCTGTGGGATTGGAGCAAATCCAGTTGTGTCTTAGGGCCTGGCTGTAAACAACTGAGTGATGTGGACTGGATGAAAGCTAGAGGCAAGTAGGTAAGTGTAACGGTTGGTAGGTTTCCAGTATAAGGTGATGGAAATGTGGCCATCATGTAATTGTACAGTAGTGTCAAGGAAGTGGATCTCTTGTGTAGACTAGTCCAAGCAAAGGTTGATGGTGGGGTGGAAGTTGTTGAAATCCCTGTGGAATTCTTCAAGTGTCTCCTTCCCATGGGTTCATAGGATCAAGATGTCATTGATGTAAGTAGAGAAAGGTGCTAGGGGATGAGAGTTGTGAAAACATTGTTCGAGGTCATCCATAAAGATGTTGGCATATTGTGGGGCCAAGTGGGTGCCCATAACTGTGCTGCTGACTTGAAGATACAAATTAGCTGTAAATTTGTCCTTCCTCCCCATCCCCAGGTTTAAATTTGAATTTAGGGTTAAGGTCTTTGTCCATTCTTCTGTATCAGTACCAGTTTTGCCTATCCCTAGTCCCATTGTGGTATGAAGGGACTTAATGGATTTTTTCATTCCTAAATATAGAAATTAACATGCCTTTTTTGAAGGTTCAGTAAGCTAGATGGAAAGTGGACTGTGATCGCAATGAAAAATAAGGACTTTAGAAAACAGAGAAAGGAAATATCTCAGTGGACATAGGCTTCTGAAATAGTGGGAAATGAGACTTCTTGGATTCCACTTCTTGGATTACATAGGTATATTCAGGAAATTTGATCCAAAATAACTTTCAAAATAGATAGTTAAGCCAGCTGTGAGTGAATGTTGGCAGTCAGAATTAGTGTCCCGAACTCCATGGATTTCAATTCACTTCTAAAATGAATTCAATTAAACCACTTTAATTCTGAATAAGAAAAGCAGCCACATTGAGATTTAATGCAGTTTAATGAATCCATTTAAAATTAATTTGGATTACGTTTCCTGAGTGTACCCATGTAGACAAGCCCTATCTTTCAGATTTCCCACTCTCAAGAATTGTGTTGCAGAAGTTTTCCCTCAAGAAACTATCAAGCATGGAACAGTTGGAACTTCTCAGGAGCAATGTAGAAAATGGGAATATTAAAGTAAAGAATGTAGGCATGCTACTTCTAGCCTAAAAATGAAGGATAAACCTCTTACCTAATGCCCAGATCCTTTGCAGGGTAGGTCAATGCTGTGCTGCTAGAAACAAAACAGAACCATAGCATTCGAAAGCCAGGTGTTAAATTGTCTTCTTGTTTGGTATAAATTAGCAGTTTCCATTTTCTCACTGTCACTTTCATTAAAACAGGAATACTTTAAATTATATCATGCATTACAGCAGCCTGAGAACATTTCCATTTCTAATCCAATCAATTAAAATTTCTATGAGAAATAAAGTCCAATCAATTTTTAAAAATAGATATTGCTATAAGCGTACTTCTTTTCACTATTGTAAATCGTTTTTCCTGGGAAAACATACTCACATCATATTAACATGTTAAAGGTTGCCTTTTAAATACACAGTATGAGGTTATTCTGTTACTGTATGTGAATGTTAGATGAATGCATACTTAATTTGTATGGTACTCAAAACACAGTTTGATAAAATCTTTCACATGAGGTAATAAAATGCCACTTACTACTCATTTACAATATTTTTGTCACCATAGCTTTCATATTTATGGCAGATTAAATTGCAAAACAATGACTTGAGCATGCAGTAAGTACAATATTTTTTGTTACATTGTATAAAAATACTTCAGTTCCCAACTAGAACTGCCTGTAGTAAAGGAAAAAAGTGGAAACGAGAAGACTGCAAAATAGGTAGCCTCAAGTGGGAGGAGAAAACACTGGCTTTGTTCTTATTTTAAGTATTCATTTTTGTGCCATACACATTTTGTGAGTATGTACTCTTACTATTTTGGCACTAGTATGGAATTTTTCTTGATCAGACTTATTCCTCATGAGACATCACTTTCTGATCCCCATGAGACCACCACTTGTGATTTCCAGATTCATGTAATCCTCACAATATGCAGAACAGGGAATATTCCTTCCTATTAATCCTTATACTGTATAACTTTGTCATTTGTATATTTCACATAGCGGCACTTAAAGGAAGCCGGTAGCATCTGCCTCCTTTTTAATGGTTCAGGTTCTGCTGAGGAGCAGCCCCCAAGGAGCTGTGAGCACTGGCCCCAGGAGAGCAATAATGCTATCTATGCCAAGACTGAGCAAATACTCCCAGTCACTGAATCTCTGGAGGGAGGATGGGAGTACCTATGTGAGGTTCCTTCTAGGAGCCAGTCCCCCACTCTAGATGAAAATGAAATTCCTGGCCATAACACAGAAACTTCATTTCAGTTGAACATGCAGAGATTATATATACTATGCAAGGGAACAAATTTTGTGCTCAGTTAAAACACTGGAATAAAATCCAGAGGCAGAAATAAAGGAACCTACCTGTGTAACTGAGATGAAAATTTGACCTATTGGCTTATATTTTTGGTGAAGATTAAGACATATTTTCCTTCAAAGTAAATATTAGCCTCATCTTTGCCTTAGTTAATATAATTTTTTCCCCTTTGAGCAATTAAATCTTAATATTCACCAGGCATCAATATCCATTGATTAAGATCAACAGGTATTATGCATGCATGTTGACCAAAGAACATACTACCAGAATTTTAAACCACAATTATACTATTAACTCTTCTGTTTAAAGCTACTAAAACAATTCTGTACAGTGACAATATTTATGCCTTTGCTAGCAATAATGGTATTTTGTCATTTTTCATGTTCTTCTTAGAAATGATTTATGTGTACTAAATATGGCCTCTAAACGTACACTAGCTCTAAAAAATAGCACATACCTCACGGGATTGCAAGAAAAATACAAGTCTACAATCTTTTCATATATCTAGGTATAGGGAATGGATTTGATTAGCATGAAAATGTTTAAACAGTTTTCATGGGGCTTCTTGTTTGGAAAAAAAATTCCACTGTAAACTGGATAACAAACAATAATGATTATGAGGATTAGTTAGGTGATTATATTTATGTTGTGGAGTTGACATTCTTTTGATGAATAATCAAGGTTTCTAAAATTTCAACACCTCTACATACTTCTGTTTTTTGTTTGAATTATAATCCATTCCTCATTTGCAAGGGCACATTAATTTCAATTTTCTCATGCTTTCATTAAGAATAATGTAAATAGAGGAGAAGAAAGAAGAAAGAAAATGTGTAGGATAGCAAATGAACTAAATTAACATTTTGCACATTGGGCCAAATTCATCCCTAGTATAATTCCACAGAAGATAGTTTACATATACAATTGGAAAGTAGGTGCAAAATGATGCAAGTAATATCAGGAAATGAACATTTGAGAGTTATGATTTTTTCCATTTCCTGCTTGTAATACTCAAATGAGCGAAGGCTTGTTTGTGAGTTTTGTAGGAGTCTGTATTTAGTGGCGTAGTTGGGTTTTATGTGCCTACGTTCTTCTTCTGTCAATACATCTGTTCAAGCAAGACTATTGACACTGCAATGCTCCAGTGAAGAAGCAGAAAGATTACATGGATTGTCAGTACCTCATCACAGATCTTGAATAGCAAGTAGAACATACTTACTACAATAACAGAAGTTCATGAGAAGTTTGTAGACTAAAATTTATTCATTGAACAAATGCAAATAGCCAACACATTCCTACAAATCATTTCCTGTTAATGAGCCATATTCATCAGTTAGATTACTTGTTGCTAGTAGTTCAATGAGCCACTGTTAAATTAACATGACTGCAAATTCTCAGCTACTAAAAATTTCCAGATTCCCAACTCTGCAGATGAACAATAAGGATTAAAACAAGAAAGATTTAAATATTTCTAAAATGTTGCCCCATAGGAAGCATTAAAATCAACCAATTTCAGTAATTCATTGACAACCAATACATTAATATGATAATACTAAGAGAAAGGGTTCATATTTTGAGCCCTTTTATCTATGATATTTAACCCTGTGATGCTGCAATCAAAAGATTCAGAACTGTAATGCCTCAACACAATGTTACATTTGGGATTCTACAATCCTAGAATGTCTATTCAAAATGAATAATACCAAACTATAATTTATTCAATGGATTTGCAGCACTGAGAGATCAAAGTAATAGATACTTCTTTCTTTCCTCACAGGTATGAACCTGTAACCTGTGATCATTACACCCCACACACATTACTTTGTAGATTAATTTAAATGGTGATTGTTACTTTATTTATGGCTTAGTAGTGTCCATAGCATTGTGCAAATATAAAGAAAGCCATTATTCCCTCTGTAAAGATTTTCACATCAAAAAGAGACATACATAGTGCAATTCAGATATCAATATAATAGATGAAAATATGGGCTCATAAAAAAGCAGGTATCTTTGCTTTTAATAACTATGCTCACTAACCACCCTCTCTCTGGGGGTAGGTATCTGGCCTCAGGGAGGGGCAGGAGTGGGCTGGAGGTGCAGGGTCTCTGTGGAAGGGATGAGGGGGTTAGAGGCGGGGGACTGGGCTCAGATGGCAGAGGGAATGTGGGGCAGCCTGGGGGAGGGTGATTGGGCTCAGATGGCGGAGGGGACCTGGTGAAACTCAGAGGAGGAAGGGGTTGGGCTCAGATCGCGGTGGGGACCCAGTGCAGCTGAAGAGGGTGGTGGCTCAGTCTCAGATGGTGGAGGGGACCCAGCGTGGCATAGTGGGTGAGAGGTCAGGCTTGGATGGCGGAAGGGACCCAGTCACCAGCAGCTTCCCCCCAGTATCACAGCCCCCCAGGGGTGAAGTGGGAGCTGGAGCTGAAGCAGCCCATGTTTGGAGGGGGATGTCACTGAGGCTGGCCACAGCAAGCAGCTGAGGATGGAGGTGGAGGCGGGCGGAGGTGGCAGAATGTGGATGCTGATGACTTGATAACGTCGTTCTGTCATCCTGCAGGAGAATGTTTTTTTATAGAGAGAGATAACTATTCAGTAAGGACAAATGAATAGTACCCCACGGCAGAAGGAACAATCAGTTGCACACATACAAAATTGGAAATGACTGCCTGTGAAAGAGTACTGCAGAAGTGGACCACAAGCTAACTATGAGAGAACAGTGTGAAACGGATACAAAAAAAGCAAGCACCATTCCGAGATGTATTAACAGGAGTGTTGTAAGCAAGACATGAGAAGTCACTCTTCTGCTTTCTTCTAAACTAGTTAGTCCTCAGCTGGAATATTGTGTCCAGTTCTGGTCACCACATTTCAGAAAACATGTGTACAAATTGGAAAAAGTCCAGAGAAGATCAACAAAAATGATTAAAGGTCTAGAAAACATGATCTATGAGGAAAGATTGAAAGAAGTGGTTTTGTTTAGCTTGGAAAAGAGAAGACCGAGAGGGCACGTGATAACAGCTTTCAAGTTCCTAAAAGGTAGTTATAAGGAGGAGAGAGAAAACCTTTGATCACAAGACAAGAAGCAATGGGTTTAATTGCAGCAAGGAAGGTTTAGGTTGGACATTATGAAAAACTTCCTAACTGTCAGGGTGGTTAAGCACAAGAATAAATTGCCTAGGAAGGTTATGGAATCTCCGTCATTGGAGATTTTAAAGAGCAGATTAAATAAACACCTGACAGGGATAGTCAAAATGGTGTTTTGTGCTACCATGAGTGAAAGGACTAGACTTGATGATCTTTCGAGTTTGCTTCCTGTCCTATTATTCTATGAAGTTCTCATTTTATTCATGAATTATTGAAGTGTTTAACATTTTTATAGTTACTTCTTTGTTCTTATTAAAATACTTCATTCCAATACACCACTTTGTGAAAGTGAAAATGTGAGAACAACCTCAGAAGTAACTTGCCTCAAAGGATCAGTCTCCAAGCACTTTATGAAAATCATTAATTTTGATGCACAGTACCCTGGGTGCTAGGCAAGAAAGAGGTTAAGGATCAGAATCTCTATTATTACTCAGTGATTAGCCAAATTCATTTCTAAAATGCCATTTATATAGTACTTATGACTAATGCTGGGTGAAATTATTCAGTCAAAACTATTTTGGGATTCAGCAATATCAAAATCTGACAGGAGTTCATATCATTTTGCTAAATTATTCATTTCAGGGGGAAATGTTTTGATTTGTCAACTCAAAGTAATTTTGTTTAGACATTTCCTTTCATGTAATTTAAATTTTAAAATAAGTATAAATTTTAAGTTGGCCACAGTTAAAATAACACGTTTCATTCTAGGTCAAATTTTTTTTTCTGACAATATGAAATGTTTAATTCTAGGCAAAATGTTTTTTTTTCTCTTTGAAGTCTCCAAAATAATGAAGATTTTCATTTTCTAAATCTTGTTTTTAACTTTTTGAAATTGTTGGTGAACTGAAAAAATCCCCTGTTTTCAGAGCACACAGTGGCAAAATCTAGCTTTTGGCCATTTCAGACAGAAGCAAAGTTAGTTGGGCTAATTCAGCTAAAACTAGAAACCTAACAGGAGGGACATGTCTATCCTACAGAGTTATTTTGAAATAACTCACATTATTTTGAAATAAAAAGGCGAGCGTCCACTTGGCAAGTGCATGATTTTATTATTTCAAAATAACAGGCTTGCTATTGCGAAATAATAACCCCTCATTCTATGAGGAATAATACCTATTTTGAAATTGCTATTTCGAAATAGGGTGAGTGTGGGTGGCACAGCTGTGCTTATTTCAAAATAAATGGCCTCCAGGGCTTCTCACAGCTGCCCTGGTGGCCACTCTGTCCACAGTCCTCAAAACTCTATAGTTCCCTTCTCCTGCAGGGCTTAAAGCTGTAGGCAGAAGGAAAAGGGCTTGTGGCATGAAGGAAAAGCCTTGCTAGCACCATGCTATGCAGCAGCACCCTGCTCTGCCTCCCTGCTGCCTCCCTGCAGACTCCAGTGCTCCCTCTGAACCCCCCATGCCTGCAAGCATGCCAGCAGCCAGCTCAGTTGCCCCTGGCCAGGGTCAAAAGAGGGCACCATCCTGGACTGCTACAGAGATCCTGAATCTCATAGAGGTATGGGGAGAGGAGTCTAACCTCCGGGATCTCCACACCAGGAACGACAATGCCGATGTCTATAGCTGGATGACCACAAGCTTGGCTCAGAAGGGGCATACCAGCATGCTGGACCAGGTGTGAATGAAAATCAGAGAACTGAGGCATGCCTACATCATGGAACAAAGGCCAGGGAACAAAGTTCCCACTCTGGAGTGGCGCCACACACCTGCCACTATTACTAGCAGCTGGATGGCACACTGGCTGGGAGGCTGAGTTGCCTCCCCCCCCCCCATCGTGGACTCCAGCATGGACACACCCATTGTCAGCCTCCAGGAGGTAGGGGGTGTGGACCCAGATGATGAGGACAATGATAAGGAGGAGGAGGAGGCCAGCAATGACACCATATCCGCCAGCCAGGAGGTAATCATCTCCCTGAAACCAGTGTCCCCCCACCAGGATGTCTCCCAGGGCTTGCACAAGGCTGGGGAAGACACTTCAGGTGAGTTCCAAAACTTTCCCCCTACATGCGGGGGGGTTGGGTGGATGGGGGAGGGGAAGCAGCAGGCTGCAAGGGGCTGCACACTCTTCTCTTGGCCTTTTTGGCCTGGGGATCGCACAACAGCCTGTGCACATGGGTGTGTCAGTCCGGAGCACCCAGCCCCACGAGGCTGTCACAGAGGAACCATTGTTACTTCTCACAAGGTTCCCGGAGAGGCCTGCATTACTCTAGGCTCCATGGTGGGACACCTTCCCACAACAAGACACCACTAAGGAGGCTAGGGTCTTGGAAACACACAGCAGTGCCGCACAAGGCACATAGTCACGCCCACACTCTGTGGCAGCATCTGCTCTGGATCAAACACAGTGTTGTGGAGGACACAGATCCCTGCATGGGAGTCTGCTGGGGGAAAGAAGAGGAGGGGACCTCAGAGCCTCCCTCCCCAGTAAGCGGCATCTGCCAGTCACACACACCTCCCCCAACACCCTCCCCCTCTCATCCAGCAGGAAGATAGAAGTTCTCTCTCTGCAGGATGCTGCCACTGCCAAACTGTGTGTGTGTGTGTGTGTGTGTGGCACAGAGGGAAGGTGAGCTGCCTGATCCCCCCTCCCACATACAGGCTCCTGGCCTGGCTGGCACCTTCCCATGCCTGCTTGTCCCCAGCATGTGGGGGTAGTGAGGCTCCCCTGGGATGTCCATGCTCCTGCAGGAAAGTGCCCTCTGTCTAGACCGCAGATGGCCTTGCTCGAAGCACATCGCCATCATCTGAACCAAGATCTTCTCCCTTTTTCCCCCTCCCAGGTTCTTTCAGCAGTCCTTTCCCAGTTATATATACCCCCAAATAAAAATTAGGGAGTTTATTGTTTCAAACAAAAAGTCTGGTTTATTCTATCTGCAGGGGAGGGGAGGGAAGGCAGGGGAAGAGAGGGATGGGGGCAGAAAGGCACACAGGGACTATGCAGACAACCCTTGTGGGGAAGCCTGGGGGAGAGTCTCACAGCTGACCTTGGCTGAAACTCGCCCTCAGGGCCTCCCAGATGAGCACAGTCCCATGATGGGCTTGCTTGATGGGAAGTGTATGTGGCTGCTCAAAAGCCCTGGTGAGCTGCTCAGCCTCTGCTCTCTCTCTCCCTCCTTCCCTCCCCTCCCCCCCACTGTGGCAGAAAAGTCTTCCCCTTGTTCTCACAAAAATTATGGAGCACACAGCAGGCTGTCACCACCTGGGGCATGTTCTGGACACCAAAGCCCAGGTTGTTGAGGAGACACCAGAACCTCCCCTTGAGGCAGCCAAAGGCACCCTCCACAATGATGTGGCACCTGCTTAGCCTGGTATCTAAATGTTCTATCGTGGGGTCCTGGCATCCTGTGTAGGGATGCATTAGCCAGGGAAGTAAGGTATAGGCTGTGTTGCCCATGATGCACATGGGCATGTCCAGCTCCCCAACCCTGATGGTGCAGACAGGAAAAAATGTGCTGGAGTTCCTGAATACACAAGTGTCATGTGCCTTCCCGATCAACCAATGAACGCATCTGTGAACTGACCCCTGTGATTCATGAGGACCTGCAGCACCTTTGAAAAGTACCCCTTTCTATTGATGAAGTCTGAGACCCAGTGGTCGGGGGCCAGGATGGTGATGTGGGAACAGTTGGGGAAGCCCATGGCAGCAAAGCCTGTGATGATGGCCTCTATGTCGCCCAGAGCGATGACCCTGCACAGCAAGATGGCATTGATGTCCTTCACCACCTGTAGAATCATAGAAACATAGAATCACAGGGTTGCCAGAGCCCTCAGGAGATCCCCAAATCCAAGCCCCTTCCCAAAGCAGGAGCAACCTCAACTAACTCCCTATCCCCCTTCTCGCACACATCTCCCGGCCAGGGTCTGTGAAGCTGGAACTGAAAAACCTCCGGGGAGGGAGATTCCACCCCCCTCCCTAGGTAACCCCTTCCAGTGCTTCACCACGCTTCTAGTACAATACCAAGAGAGTCAAACCTTCATGAGCATGAGCCCAAAGGTCGAACTGAACTAGTTCCCAACAGAGTGGTAGATGTCTGGCGTGGTGAGCTTCCAAAGTGCAATGGTAACACACTTCTGGAGGGGGATAGCACATTGCTTTTGTGTGTGTCCTCTCACCGGAGATTAGGGGCAAACCATTTGCAGAGCTCCAGGAAGGTGTCCTTCCACATGTGAAAATTCTGGAGCCACTGATGGTCATCTCTCTATTCCATGATGATCTGGTCCAACCAGTTAGAACTGGTCTCCTGACTCCAGAAGCTGTGGTACACAGTGTTGAGGGGAGGATTGAAGGGACTGTGGGACGTGAGGAGTGCCCTGGCTAGGGTGAGGAGATGTCCCATTCTGAGCTGTTCATCGTGGTCCTGCAGTGCCATGAGAGATGCCTGCGTTAACTATGTCAGGAGGCCCATCAGGAGGTCTAAGAACTGGTGACTGCTTTGCAGCAGGTCTGACTCTATGGTGGAGGTGGTGTAGCATCCACAAGGGCAACCAGAGCACACAGTTTGAGTTTGTTCTCCCTCAAGGAGTCAGTCAATGGAGAAAACTCTGAGACATGGCTGTAGAGGGGAGCCCCTTTAAGCACAAGCCTCAGATAGCTTCAAGAAGCAGCTACAGGAAGTGACTGCTGTTCTGATGCTCTGCCTAGGGGCTTTAAATGAGATTCAAGCTTCAATCAGCATGGACATGCTATTTCAATATAAATCTGCACTATTTCAATGGGGATTTGTAGTATGGACACGCCATGTCAAAATAGTTATTTCAGGCGTTATTATTTTGAAATAGCTTATTTTGAAATAAGCGCATAGTGTAGACATAGCTGAGTTTAGGAGGCAAGTAACTTCCAAAACATGGGACTATCAAAAAGTGCAACACAAAAATTAAGAATATGTAAAATAGGTTAAAGAAGAGCATGTTCCTATTTTGGACAACTTGTAACAAAAAATATGGTTACTTTTAATTTATCTTAGGGCAGTTGTTCTCAATCTATTTACTATTGTGAACTACATACAATATTCGCTTTATGGCCCTCAGGATGTCACATGGGCTGTAGCTCTGTGCTGACTGGACTGCAAGCAGGCCTCAGGTTGAGAACCACTGCTTTAATCAAATTTAAGGCAAGAAGAGACCACCAGACCAGCTAGCCCAACCTTCTGTATGTTACAGGTCTCCAACCACATCCAAAACTTTCACGTTAAACCTAACAACTGAAATAAAACCAAAGTATTAGACCCCACAGAGACTCCGTATGTGTTCCAGGCAGAGAATAGGAGAAGAGAATATGCACCAATGCCGAGGCCCTCAAATATCAGGGAAATTATTGTAAGTTGAACCCCAACAATCCTGGTGAGTTACCCTCACCTCTACATTGCAGAGGAAAGCCAACAAACAAACAAACAAAAACCAAGCAAATCCTGCCCCAATGCTAAAATGACTTAGGAGTAAATCCTTACTATTGCCACATACGATAGTTATTTAGACCCTGACTGAGTGAGGAAGAACCACCCAGGTAAGAAGTCTTAGCGCTGCCTCAGATTGTGACTCTCCATGTCAAATATCCCATTTCTAGCTGTGGCCATTCCTGATGCTTCCAAGGGACATAAAAATGCCGATACTGAGTGAGACCAGAGTTTTGTCTAGGGCACTGTTTTCTGACAGTGACAGATATCAGGTGCCCCAAGGGGAATGAACAGAACAGGAAACTGTCATGTGATCCTCTAATCATTTTGTTGCTTTTTTTTCTTGAATCTACACACAGTCTTCAAGATGTGGGCACACCAGAGATTTGTATAGAATCAGTATGATATTTTGTCTTATCATTTAGCCTTTTCTTAATGATTCCCAACATTCTGTTTGCTTTTTTGACTGTTGCTGCACACTGAGTGGATGTTTTCCTCCAAGATCTCTTTCTTGAGTAGTAACAGCATGTATAGTTGGGATTATGTTTTCCAATGTGCATTGCTTTGCGTTTATCAACATTCAGTTTCATCTGCCATTTTGTTGCCCAGTCAACCTGGTTTTGAGAGATGCTTTTGTAGCTCTTTGCAGTGTGCCTGTCACTTAACTATCTTGAGCAGTTTTGTATCATCTGCAGATTTTGCTACTGTTTACCCTTTTCCCCAGATAATTTATGAATGTATGGCAAATAGCAGACTCCTGGGGGATACCACTGGTTACCTCTCTCCATTCTGAAAACTGACCATTTACACCTACCCTTTGTCTTTTAACCAGTTTCTGATGCATCCTCCGATCCCATGGCATGTTACTTAAAAACCATTTGATGAGGTACCTTGTCAAAGGCTTTCTGAAAATCTAACTACATTGTATCCACTGGATCACCCTTGTCCATATTTGTTGACCTCTCAAAAATTTGTAATAAAGAAAAGAGATAAACAAACAAAAAGCAGAATACTTGATGTATGGAGGGGAATAAAATCCTTGCCTTTCCCCCTTATATTGCTTCTAAGCATATATAAAATAAAATTAAAATTAAAATAAAATTTGGAAAATTCACAGAAGAAAATATCAATTTTACCTCATTGCTTTTCTTTAGATAGCTGATGTTGAATTGATTTGTTTAAGTTCTCTTGAGATCGTAATTAGTCATAGATTGTCAACACATGGAAACAAGGCTGTAATTATTAACTCACAGGGATTATGCTACAGTTCATAATAAGATATAGATGTGCTGTCCCATTTTATAATTTCATAAGAATGCTCAAGTAAATTACAGCCTTGTAATAACTCTGGCAGTTTTATCTTTGATATTATCTTTGTTACTACTGAATATTGGCATACAATTTTCTCATAAAAATGGTTGTCTCTCTAATCAAATGTGACTGTGCAGTCATGAGAGAAGGCTTACCAGTAAATTAACCAGCATACCATTGGAATGGATGATCAATATTACTCTTCTGTGAATAAGAAACAAGCATTAAACCCACAATATTTGTTGGCAATGGATCAGTGTTCAAACTCCTCCCCATGCCAATCAGCTTACAACTTTCATTTTTGCTGCTGCAAAAAATACCAAGGTGATAGCTTCCCCTGCACTCCCATGATATTTTCATCAGAGGTATGTTCCCACAGCATTCTGAATGTCAGCCAGACAGTGAAAATATGGGGGGAAAGGGAATTGGAATCACACAAGGGTTTTATAGCAGCAAAGAAAGAGCAGAGACTGCATTCCGAGAGCAGGTAGGTTTACCTCCCACTCTGCTTCTCTAGCTCCCAGTGAGGATGGAAATAAAAGGATCCAAATTAGGTAACAGAGGGCCATGGGGCTGGATTTAATCTCCTTGAACTGGAGAGGAAGGGACTAAAAGGGAAGAGAGCATAAAAGAGAAACAGGGTGAATGAGAAGGAAGTGGCAGTAGTGATAAGGAGGAACGCGAGTGAGTGAGATCAGAAAAGGGGAAAGGAAAGAAGTGGTGAGATACGGGCAACATCTTTGACAGTGTTGTGAAATGCCATGTATGTTTTAAGTAACAGTAATGATCATGAGTAGAGGAAGGGGGAAGAAGATAGAAACAGGTGAGGTGGGTTAGGATATATTTCATGATGCAAAGATATGCGGCAAGGAAGTGGCATAAGGGAGAGGGGCAAGAGATCTAGCCGCTATGGGACAACCTGCTCTTGCTGCTCTTCTCTAATGGCAGCCTGCCTCACGCTGATTCCAGCTGCCAATGTCTATGCGGCCACCAGCTGCTCATTGAGCGATCAGCTGAGCATCCCTCAGTGCACTTCTTTTTCATCTTCCTTTGTGGCTGCTATTATATATTTTGATGTGTTTTGTTTTTCTCCAATGGGTGGGCCTCTTTGCAAATCTCTGAGGAGGGTAATGTAAACTTTTGAAAATGTTGTCATCAGTGAGAAGCATCAAGCTTACTCTGAACTAGATTCAGCTTGCCTCCAGAGTTATCTGGTTTGGTTATTTCTCCCCTCAACAATAAATTAAAAGAGTTCTCCATTTGTCTTTTTCCCCATGGAAGTATTTAAAATGATAAAAAATATACATTAAATACAGGACCAGCTTCACCGCTGAGCTGTATTTTTTCAGTTTCATGCCACCAACTCAGTTTACTTCAGTGCATTTATAATGCTGTTGCAATGTGATGGTGAACACAGGTTCAAGCAAGACGAGACACAGGACCAGATTCCCAGCTGGAATAAAATGTACATAGCTGTATTCTGTTCAGTGGAACTGATTTATAGCAGTGGAGGTCATGACCTTCAATTAATATAGACAAAGGAAGAAATGCAGGAAAAAAATACTTGGAGAAAAAGTAGGTCAAACCATGGGGGAGGTATAGCTCAGTGGTTTGAGCATTGGCCTGCTAGACCTGGCGTTGTGAATCAATTCCTGAGGGGGCCATTTAGGGATCTGGTGCAAATCTGTCAGGGATGGTACTTAGTCCTGCTATGAGGGCAGGGGAGTGGACTTGACTCAATGACATCTCAAGGTCCCTTCCAGTTCTATGAGATGGTATATCTTCACATACACAAATAAAGTTTATTGACATGATTATATTGGACATCACCAGCCTTATCAGTTAAGACTGGTGAGGAAAATCTGATAATTTGGATCAATACATTTTATTATTAATTGCAGCCAAGAAAAATAAATAAATCAAGTGTTTAAAAATATTTTTAGGCAATAGCACATTGAGAGACACTACACAAAATCTAAATAATTCCACATAATGCATGGTCCCATTTTGTTAATCATGAAAAGGGTAATACACTGTAAAAGTGGAAACAGTGCAGCACTGACAGTGGCACGGTAGAAAACTAAAGCAGCTGCTGTTTTCAAACCTAAATCTCATTTATACACTCTGGGGACCTCATTTAATCAAGTATCTTTCTCACACTTCATCATGTATATTATTCAGAAATGATGAAAAAATCCAGGAATAAATTAGTCATTTATTGTCAGATAAATTCTTTTTCCTTTTACTCAAAGTACAATGAAAAATTCATTTCCCCCTGATAGTTTATCATTTAACTTAATCAGAAACAGTCACCATCACAGTTTGCTGGGTTCCAAAGGTTAGTGTTCATGACTTTCTTCCTTAAAAATGTGATGAGATGGGTGAGGTAATCTCTTCAGAGGTCCAGCTTCTGACTGTGAAAGATACAAGCTTTAGACCTCTTCAAAGCTCTTGTTTTGCTGGTTCTGAAAAATTTTGCCCACAGCTGCTGAAAACTGGAAAAGATGTAGTCAAATCCTGTCATTAGCTAACAATTTTGAGTTTTGAGCTTTTTGATTTTTTCCCAGTAAAACATCACATATTTTTCAAAGAAAACACACTTGCTACAAAAATATTCATATAATGGAAAACCTAACTTTGCATTGGAAAAATCTGGTGTAAAATTTTCAAGGAATCCTTCAAATCTGTCTTGGTTGGAAGCACAAGAGACTTATCAAAACTAGGTTATACAGACAAGTAACAAGTAGTCCCACATATAATACCATGCAAGTTAGAGGACCAGTCAGAAAGCCCAAAAAAGTGAACTCGACATATCAAATAATCATCTGAACAGTTCCTGAGTAATCCATAGCTTCAAAGTGCTTAAAAAATAAAGTGCTGGATGATTTTCAATAACAAATTCATAACTGGCAATGAACAGGTCATAATTTATATGAACAAGAGGGGCATTTGCAAAGATGCTGTATTTTTCAGTATCTGGCTCAACTCCCAAACACATTTCTCTCCTTGGATTTTATGGTGTCTCTCTCTTCCTAGCCTCTCATTCTTTCTCTCATTCTGTGAGCATAACTTTGTTGGTTGGACTGTAGAGACATCACAGTGGAGGCAACAATATTGACACAAATAAAATAGATTTCATTGTTCTCTTATTTGTGTAAAGATGAAAAAAAGCTGAGAGCATGGTGATGAATGCCCTGCTCACATGCTTCAGTGTACTGGCTCACTAAAACTTGATCTATGTTCTTAAAAAATAAAATCAGTCTTTTTTATGGGAGGAGCTCTCATGTTTATTTCAGAGGAAGTCTCTGAAAAGCCCTATGTGAACATGATGTGGACTGCACAAGAGAGTTCTAGACAAACTCCCCTATCTCACTTTGCAGTAACTCACTGTAATGTGCGCTGTAATGCAATTCACTACAGTACAATTCAAGAGCAAGAGATTTGTGTAGGTGTATGGTAGTTAATGAACTGAGGTATCACATTACAAGATCATCATTCAAATCCTCATTAAACCCAAGACTTTACGAAAAACAGAAGGCAAGAAAAAGTCAACAAGAAGTCAGTGTGTGGTGCATGATGCTATAAAGTTCATGCTCAGTGATGGTCTAAGCTTGAAGACCCCAATAGCTGTCTAGATCATTGAAGTCCCCCATCACCACCAACTCATGTACTACGGCTGATTGTGTTAATTATTAAACAAAATCATTCACATGTTTTTCCTGGTTAAGTTGTCTATAGTAGATCCCTCCCACCTTTGATATTTACTCCTTTTATCCTTGCCCAGAGAGTCTCAACAGCTCTGTCTCCTATGTCCATCTCAACCTCAGTTGAAGTGTATACATGTTTAGTATATAAGGCAACATCTCCTCCCTTTTCCTCTGCTTATGCTTCCTGAGCAAACTGTACCCCTTTATATCAATATCCCAATAATGTATAGTTGTGTTTATTTACTAGCATGTCAAGTTCTTCCTGATTATTCCCCATACTTCTTGCATTAGTACACAGACAGCTAAGATAGTAATTTGATTTTGCCCCCCAGTTCTGTCTTGTCTCTCTTTTATCCCTGCTATTACAGCCTATGGTATCCCCCAATTTCTGACCCATATCCAAGGTCTCCATGTTTATGACTTACCTGTGGGTTTTGTTCACCTGCCCCCATCAAACATAATTTAAAGTCCTCCTCACTATTATATTGATAAAGTGGCTAAAATGTTGCCATGATTTCTAACACAAAATATGAGGCTTTAAAATTGTATTTTTCATATTTTGCAAATTCCAATAAAGATAGAACATTGGTAAAGTATTAGAGACAGTTCTGACATATAGGGTATGTCTACACTTGCACCCTCTTTTGAGAGAGGGATGCAAATGAAGACATTTGAAATTGCAAATGAAGCCAGGATTTAAATATCCCGCGCTTCATTTTCATAATCGTGTTATGCGCTATTTCGAAATAGTGCTATTTTGAAATAACAAACGCTGTTAAGACGCAGTTATTTCGAGAGAAAACCCTTCTCTCAAAATAACCCTTATTCCTCATACAATGAGGTTTACCAGTTATTTCAAGAGAAGGGTTTTCTCTTGAAATAACCGGTCTTAACAGTATCTGTTATTTAGAAATAGCGCTATTTTGAAATAGCGCCATAACACAATTATGCAAATGAAGCGTGGGATATTTAAATCCTGGCTTCATTTGCAATTTCAAATGTCTTCATTTGCATCCCTCTCTCGAAAGAGGGTGCAAGTGTAGACATACCCATAAAGAGATGAGTATGAGATGAGGCATGAAAAAGACCTAGAGCCTTGCATTTTGCATTAGCTCCTTTGTGCCACTCTACCAGGGCAAAGCAGCCATAAAGCTCATGTATTTGGTCCACTGAAGATCACTTCTGCTTTGGACAAAGGGGTGTAACCAGCGGAACAGGTATGTCCCAATTTCCCAGGAATTAAAAGCTACTAAAGAAATCACATGGTGCCACCCTTGTGCACCATCTGTCAGTGTACAACTCCTCTGACCAAGAGAATTTTGAGACTAGAATTGTTTAAACCACAAAAGATCATGGGGAAAATTAGACAGAAGCATAACAAGCCATATTTGGTGATTCCTCAAAGTTAGAAGGTGATTATCTTTCGTGGTGGATCTTATTATTGCTGATAATAAGAGCAACCCAGGATCCACAGATGTCGTCACAGTTGGGGCAGGTATTTTCCAGTGGAAGGAGTGGATTTCGATTATTGCAAAGTGCAGTGACACATTCTTTCCTCCTTTACTGTTTTTCCATTTCATTTTAATTTTAATTTTTTGGGTGTTCAAATGTTGAGATCCCCCTTTCTTGATTTTTCACACTTGCTATCTGGTCCCTCTAGCTGTGGGAGAGAGATTCTCCAGGACTGCCCAGGGTAAAAATAATTTCCTCCCCTGGACACCTGGAGTGGATGTGCTCTTCATTTTGTCTGGCAACTTCTTGTTCCTCCCTCTTCCATCCAGGTCAATTCCTCATCTGTGTGCAACCCAATTGCAAGGAAGGTCTTTAAAGAAGTAACAACTCCAGCCAGCCAAAGTCCCACCTCATTCTGTTGCTGTGAGCACATTCTCAACCAAAGATGAAGAACTCAGTGAAAGAACAGACTTGGGTTATAATAGTTGAACATTATATTTGAAAGAAAATGAAAATATTCTACATGTGATTAGTTAATACAGTGCCTTTCGAATATCTGCCCATTTTTTCCTGTTTTTTTTTTCCTTTATCCCTGTGGCGGTATATGGACACCACATCTGAGGTTGGGTCACAGAGATGTAGGGACACCATTGTCAGAAATCTAACTCCATCTGTCACCACAGGGCAATGCAGTCTAATAGCTAGAGTCTATGGAGCAGCCTTGGCTTACAGGGCAGCATTGCCTAATGGCCAGATCCTCTAAAACAGCCCCTCGATTACAGGGTAGTGTGGCCTAGTGTTCAGAGTCTATGGAATAGCCCCTTGGTTGCAGGCAGTGCAGCCTAATGCTCAGAAGCTATGCAATAGCCCGTTGGTCATAGGGCAGTGCTGCTGAATGGCCAGAGTCTATAGAATAGCCCTTTGGTTGCAGGCAGTGTGGCCTAGTGGCTAGAGTCTATGGGATTGTCGCTAGATGGAAGGGTTGTAGTGGTAGCCCTGGTAAGGGGACTCAGGCCCACTTGACTCCACTGAACTGCAACCACTCTGTGATTTAAATTGGGGCTGGTGAAGACGGGCCAGAAAACTCTTTGAAGTATTTTGGTTCTAACAGAATTTGATCTTGTAAGTTTTTACTCAGTATTAATACCAAAAGAGACATGGATAAATCTGTGAGAAATTTAAACTTCTTTGTGCTTCCCTCCCTCTTCCCTAAACAAAAGGAAGTGTAAGCAAGCAGAAAACTATCATTTCCATATTCAAATTCTCCAAGAACAGATTGATTTGTACACATAAATGTATTATTACCTCACTGACTCCTCATTACAGAAAGGATGTGGACACATTGGAGAAAGTCCAGCGGGCAACAAAAATGATTAGTGGGCTGGAGCACTTGACTTACAAAGTGAGGCTGAGGGAATTGGGCTTGATTAATCTATAGAAGAGAAGAATGAGGGGGGATTGATAGCAGCCTTTAGCTACATGAAGGAAGGTTCCAAAGACGATGGTCAGAAGCTGTTCTGATAGTGACAGAATGAGGATCAATAGCCTCAAGTTGCAGTGGGGGAGGTCTAGGTTGGGATGATTTAGCTGGGATTGGTCCTGTTTTGGGCAGGAGGTTGGACTCAATGACCTTCTGAGATCTCTTCCAACCCTATGATTCCTTACTTTCATTATCTTCCTTTAATGTGTTGCCTAAAAATATGATATGAGAAACACTGAAAACTGAATTCTTTTGATTTAAAAAATGGATTCAGTTTTGGCAGCAGGTATGCAAGCTTTCCACATTGTTCTGCCACTGTGTCCCAGCCTAACTAAGGACCACCTTGTTGGTGTCTCTTCTCTGTTGGGGAAAAGGCATCAGTGATTTTGTGCCCATTATTTTGATATTTCCTCTGAGGCTGCTGTCAGCTTCCCTACCCCTAAGCCATGTCCAAAAAAAGGTGGGAAAAGAAAAGGCAGGAAAAGTGAGGTTGCCTGATTGTAATCTGCCCAGCAATGGGTGGGCTGGGCTTATAAAGGATGTTCACCCGCCCTTTAGAACTCTCTATGTGCTTTCTGTGACTGCAGTGCTGGAGCGGCAGCTTGAATTTAACCCCTTCAAGCAGCTGGGGCAGGCTGTTGGCTCAATAGGCCGCCAAATGCAAGAGTCTGGTTGCTTGCCTACCACAGAGAGACTGGGAATCTCAAGCCTGAGTCAGTTACAGTTCCCAGTGGAGGAGCAACCCTGTTTCCCCGCACCCAGTAGAGGTTGCTGGCATAGAGCACATATGTTCTAGGTCAGTGGTAGGGCTAAGGCAGTCAGATTCTTCAGGCGTACTCACGCCCTCACACCTGCCACTTGCCTTCTCATTCGCACACTGCACACTCAATGATGGGTCAAGAAAGGACGAACTGAAGAAAAAGAAGAGAGAAGACCTCCCATCTGTCTGAATGCCTACAACAGTGACCTGCTATCCTAAGTTCCCTTTCTGTGCTGTCTCCTGTTCCTGAGACATCTTCCTACCTCACCTCTGATCATCAAGAGCATAGTGGTATGATCTCCTCCTTAATGTATAGTTTTGTTATTTGCATGTTGGGTTCTGGCTTCATGCCACTGTTTGTTTGTTTGTTTGTTTGTTTAATTTGACCACCCCATTTTGTGTTTTGTTCATTAGTCTAATGTGTCCTGTTAGTTAGGTTTGGTATTGTGTTAAATAAAGTGGTTCGTTGGACCAGCCACCGTGTCGTGTTCTCCATACTTGACTAATCACAGGTGATGGAGACTCAGTTCAGTTGGAGAGCCTGAGCTTCAGCCCTTCTGATCCAGATGCCCCAGCCTGCAAGTCCTTGCCTAACACCTCGCTATTCGGTTCTTGGCCTTTTAGCTAAGATTCTCGGGCACACCTTTGGAAGATAAGTTTTGTGATGTGGCACTAAGTAGCTGTCAGGTAACTACTTACCCTTAACCTATGAAGATTTGAACAAGAGGCTGGAACTAAAATTCTCCATATTCCAATATCAAGCCCCTCTGCCATACAAATGCCTCACTTTTTTAAAATTTAAAGCCACTTTTTTCAGCTCATTTAGCTTGTAGTGAAAAGTCTACTAAAGCTTTGGGGACTTTTTTTGCGTTCCCATAAGACTAAAAGAAATTATTCTGAAACAGAAACACTTGGCTCTATCTTATATGAAAAACATGTTTTATGGCTATGATTTTATACCTTATGCCTGACCACCACCAATACAATTTCATAATTGTTGGATCCATAGACCTGGAGAGTTTATTTTATTGGAAATACATTTTCAGCTCCCCTAAAGGCTTTTCACATTCCCCAGAAATATAATAAGGAGAAAAGGTTCTACAACATATCAGCAGAACAAAAGTAACTATAAAGAGAGAGCTAGGGTTGACTGAAATCAGACAAGTGGGGGGCAAATATATACTGAATATTCTGGGCTTGGCTTAGGAACTGATGTATCCTGAGTTATGTTCAAATATGCAATTAAACTTATGGAAGAAAAAAACTGATTCACACCTACCTATTAAAACATAGCATCTTAAATCCTTTTCTCATGAGGCTTTTTGCATTTGATTTAAAAAAAAAAAAAAAGCAGGATTCAGCTCAGTGAACCAAGATATAGTCCAGGGCATAACTTTGCACATTATTCATCTTATGGTCAATCATGTTTTAAAACACACTGTTTTCTAATGCATTTAGTTACACTTGGTGTGGTTTGGCTAGTAGCAATCTACATATAAGATTTTTATACTTTGTATACTACCCTAAAGTTTTATTAAATCATTCTGCTTTTCCTTGCACATACACATAACTACCATGACTTTCTTCTTCTTTATAGATAACATTTAAAGTTGCAAACCTAAAGACCCAAAAGTGCAGTCAGTAATTAATCGTTAAATTAGTCATAAATGTTTCATTAGATGCAAAAATATTGACAAGAATATTTCACAGTATAATGTTGAATATTTAAAAAAATAAATAAAAGCATAAAAGGTTAACTATTCCAACCACCTCTCTGAGGGTATGTCTACACTGAAAGCTTATTTCAAAATAAGCTATTCTGGAATAGTTATTCCGAAAAAAGCTTATTTTGAAATAGCATGTCTACACTGCAGGGAAGTCTCAAAGTTAGTCTGAGGCAGGCTTCCCTAATGAAGACGTGCTATCTTGATTTAGAGCCCCCGGAGGAATAACTTAAAATGGGGCCTACTTCAAAATAGCAGAAGTGGAGTGTCTACACATGCCTTATTTCAAAATAGCTATTTTGGAAGAGGTGTTATTCCTCGTAGAATGAGGTTTACAGATTATGGAATAAGCCATCCATTATTTCAAATTATTTCAAAATAATGGAATGGCTGCGTAGATGCTCTCATTGTTATTTTGAAATAATGCTAGTTATCTCGAAATAACGGTGCAGTGTAGACACACCCCAAATGAGCAGATGGGGAATGACCACTCCATCCCGGGTGTCTCTCCATCTCCCCAGCTTGCTGACCCCTCCACAGCCTGGTTACTGGAGAAGCAGCTGGACGATGGGGAAACAGAGACCAAGGGTACCACCATTTCAATTTTCTCCATAGAAAATCAAATTATTTTGCAAAATCAAAATTTTGTATAGGAAAATTTTAATTTAGCAAAATAATTATCATTTGTCTCCCATCCTTATTGTTCATGAAAGTGTATTTAACAAAGGTCTTTGAATTCACTTCACTCCTGACCTGTAATATTCTGCTTTTCACAGATAGGTACCTGAAGAGCTCATTAAACCTGCATTTCAAATGGCACTGGTGTACTTGCTAGTGGTAACTGTTCCAAAATTAAAATCTCTTTTCACTAAGGGCTAATTCTCCATGCTGTTACCCTAAGTAGGTGGGATGATAATCTGACAGATGTGCAGATGTGGCAGAGGAAGGGGTCTTCCTTTCATGTCTCTGAGCAGCTGTACAGGCAGTCTGCAATTCCCTGCTTCCTTCTTGGGCATGCATTTCACTGGCATCATCTCTCCACTCTACTCTCAAGAGTGCCTCTCTCAGTGTCAGTGATCTGCATGGAGAAAAGGAAAGCAGAGCTGGGAGGAGATCATCTGTGGGAATTCAGTGCACACAATCCTCAAATGAGGGAATTTGCCTAAAAGTTTTGACTGTGAACTTTCTGGTGGAGCCCTGCCATGATAAGCCTTCAGGAAAGGTCTTAGGGACAGTTAGAGAAGGTTATCTGGCAGTGTGTCTTGGATCCACCTTTCCACTGACCAGCAGGTCTTAGAATTGGTACAGAGCCAAAAGGTGAACACAGATGCACTTGATCTCCTGCAAAATCCATGAGGTCTATGCCAATAGTATGGGATGTGGAAGTTCTAGGAGCTGATGCCCCTATTAATTCATAGAAAGCTATGGGTAAATCCTGTCTCCAAGACAGAATCATCTAGGGGAAATTCCCTGAGTGAAATGTGACTGAGTTGTTCAGCCCTAATCACCTTGTTCCTGTAGTTTTTCATCTGACCTGTACAAGATTCAATTCTGGTACATATGTACAAAGTATTATACATTGTACAATGCTTCTAGGCAAGCTGAAGTGAAAGATGTTTGCTGATTTGGGGTGTGGTTATGAGTGTGAGAAACTGGAACACTGAAACTATATAGAGCCTGATTTTCTACAACAATAACACAAGGTCAGTACTTGGCAGTATAAAAGCTGTAGAAAACTTTCTGGCTTTGCTTTTGTACATTTCTGCAGTGCAGGTGTTAGACTACTGAAAACGTGCACCTGAAGAGTACAGATACAAGGTTGCTCAAAGGGAAAAATTCCATGTTCCCATGATAATATTATATATCTTCTCCTTTGGCAATCTGTACCTTTTTATTTTGAGTCTTTGCTTTAAAAAAAACCCAAACACACCTCATAGCTTTGAATCAAGAGGCGGTCATGTTGGATTCCTTTCTCTCATGAAGACTTTGAGAAACACAGCAAGTATCTATCTAGCTGGAGTCTTTGTAATGAATTTTACAACATTACTTTGTGCTGCTTGCTACAACAGGAAAGTAACTGAACCTTATGTAGTGAGGTCATTAATCACTACAAAGCAAATTCTGCCTGACCTTTATGAGAGTGCTCATAAGAGGTGGGATAAGGTGCTTCTTTTACAACTGGGGTAAAGACCAGGGAGAATTCCTACCACTGTTTTCTGCAGCTGGGCCATCCTTACTGCTGTGGAGGCACTTGGTGCCCAAAAAGGTGGTAAGGATGCAAAGAGAAGAGAGGCCACATACAGTATACAGCAGCCAGAAGTGGTCAGAACCCTAGTTGCAGGAAGTAAACTGCCTATTAAAAGCAGGCTATGTGCTTCTGAGTGCCAGATGACATTCTGAATGTCTCCCTATGCTCCTATTTGTGACAGTATCTATATGGTGCAAACTAGCTTCATATGTAGAAGTAATTGAAATTATTTGACCACTGCAGATTGTTATAGCAGTGGAAGAAACCACATCCGTTTTAAAGTATCTGAGCTCTTGCAGAGAGAGATCTCTCAATGGTATATAGTACAGTCAGAATGTACAGGAAACCTAACACTTTTTCCAGTTGTTTCTGAATTCATGCTCATTAGATAGTTGTTCTTTACGGGATCTGGGAGCAGTCACTGTGACCAATATGTAAGCAGGATTCCATTTGTCTTCCTGGCATACTCTCACCTGGTCACCATCATTAGAAGAAGAGAGCAAATGTGCGATCCTATTGCAATAGCTTATTTGCATCTGTTTGTGAGCTGTCAGCTTCTTATTAATAGATTCACTTTCTTAGCTTTTATGCAGTACAGTAGCTTCATTTGGCAACTGCATTCTGAGGGTATGGCTACACTGCATGGCTATTTCAAAATAAGATATTCCAGAATAGTTATTCCGAAAAAGCTTATTGTGAAATAGCATGTCTACACTGCAGGGAAGCCGCAAAATTAGTCTGAAGCAGGCTTCCCTAATGTAGGCGTGGTATCTTGATTTAGAGCCCCATGAGGCACTGGAGAGGAATAACTTAAAATGGCCCTGGTGAGGGGCTATTTTGAAATAGCATCAGTAGAGCATCTACACATACCTTATTTCGAAATAGCTATTTTGGAATAGGCATTATTCCTCGTAGAATGAGGTTTACAGATTTCAGAATAAGCCGTCTGTTATTTCGAAATAATTTCGAATGGCTGTGTAGACACTCACATTGCTATTTTGAAATAATGCTAGTTATCTCAAAATAATGGGGCCGTATAGATGTACCCTGAGATGTCTACCGATTAGTGACTGTGCAGGCCGCTCCAGATTGGACTTTCATGGTACATTTTTCTGAATGGAAATCCCAATTTTTCTTTTTTATATATTTGACAATGTGAGTAGTTTATACTTGTATTCCATCTCGCCATGTATAGGTTGTATGTTCTGCAATGTGCTCAAAAGTCCAGTGCTTTGCAAAGGCTTTAATTTTGGCACTAGTCTTTTGAGGACTAGCAATGCTACTCATGCATATAACTATTCACACATATAAATGTCTGCAGGGTCAGTCCCTTAATAGTAACATATGCACAAACTTGTATTTATTTAATGCAGGGTAAACTTCTCTAGTCTAGCACCCTAGGGATCTGACTGGTGCCAAACCAGAGAATTTGCCACATCACAGGAGGTCAGTATTGTCTAGCAGCATTACCAACACTTCCACTGCTTCCTTGACTCTTAGAAGACATTTAAGGGTAAATTAGAGCTAAAAAAACTGCACAGAACACTGAGAAGCAGGACTGGTGGCTGTAAACAAACCATATGGCACTGCAGGAAACTTGGCCACACCCATGATGAGTGGACATCCGGCTACTTAAAACCATGCTGGACCATGGATGTTTCCAGACCAGAGAGTGCTGGACTAGACAGGTTCAACCTCAGATCAGAACAGAATATAGAAGAAATTCCTATGTCCAGTGAAAAATTCTTTGAGAAAAAAAATTGGTCTATAAGAACATAAGAACGGCCATATTGGGTCAGAGCAAAAGTCGATCTAGCCCAGTATCCTGTCTGCTGACAGTGGCCAATGCCAGATGCCCCAGAGGGAGTGAACAGAACAGGGAATTTTCAAGCAATCCCTCTACCATCACCCATTCCCAGCCTCTGACAGAATAAGGGACACCTTTCCTAGTCATCCTGGCTAATAGACATTGATGGACTTAACCTCCATGAATTTTTTTAAACCAGTTAAAGTCCTGGTCTTCACAGCCTCCTCTGGCAAGGAGTTCCACAGGCTGTGCTGTGTGAAGAAAAACTTCTATTTGTTTGTTTTAAACCTGCTACCTATTAATTTCATTTCGTGACCCCTAGTTCTTATGTTATGGGAACATGTAAATAACTGTTCCTTTTTCAGTTTTTCTATTCCATGCTATTTTTTCTTTTTAAATTTTAAGTAAAATTATTTTTCTAAGTATTTCCTTGACCACCTCTAAAGGGAACACACAATTGTCCGCTTGCTGATAAATTAAAGGAATGGAATGTGGAAATTTGGAAGGAACAGAAGACGTTGTTTTCATAAGGATGGGACCCACATGCATAAGAGATTTCAGAATCAGTCCCTAGGTTTTTAACAGGTAAATGAGTACAAGGTTCTTTATAATATAGAAATCTCCACCCTTTGTAGTATCCACTTTAATATGCACAGTAAAAACTTGTATTAAAAAATCTGCTGCTAGAGCTTTGTTGGTGTTGAAAATTACTTGGTCAGCCTTCTTCAAGATGTATTCTTTGAGTATTTTTGTTAGTTGCAAGATCTATTATTATTTATCACTGCATACACCTAATGTTCCTTCATTCAACAGATGGCTTAGGAAAATTCAGCATGTCTCAGTAGCTTTAAAAACAATTAATACATCAGATATCTCAACACATGGTTACCTTTCATCACTTGTGTTAAGACTAGGAGCTGAATTTAAAGAAAAACAACAGAACATTTCAGAAGAACTTCTCTTGTATTAAAAACTATGCACATCAATTTTTATAGTCACATGTATTCCTACATCTCTCACACAACTGACCACTTCTTTCTTTTAATTTCAATACCTGCATTTTTTTCTCTTGGACTAAGGTAATCAATTGCATTGTTCTCTGACGTGTTACCTAACTTAACCATCATCACATACTATGTACGTATATGAAGTATATCAGAACTTCCAAAGTGCAAAATGTTGTTTTCTTCAGGGAGTCCCATGTGCAAGACACTTAGTCCTGAGGCATTTCACAGGTACAAGGTTCAGTTTTTGCCTTAGTTTTTTCCCATTATTTTATTTTAATTACATAATTTCTAGGACTCATGGTAACATCCAGACAAGCCCTGACTTGTCAGGAGTTTATTTGTGCAGCTGTAACTTCTGGAAATATCTATTTCTTTAGTCAATACAAAAAAATCGCTAGATCTCTTAACACTATTTCCTTCAAAACAGTATTATTAATATCGCAAAAATCTTATTGTATATCAGAGAACTTCTGCAGAAATGTAAACACTATTCCATATTGATCCATTATCACAGTCTGTTGATTGACACAAATGATGTGACATGATGCCTTTTGTACGGGGAAAGTCACTTCCAAATTAAGTATTTCTTGTCTCCCAACCTCATTCTCAAAGATAACTGTGTTTGAAACCCTCAGTTATTTAAAACTCCTTATCTGCTTGTCTTGCTATATGCAGAGCACACAAGGTCTAAACTTGAGTTGTGTTTACTCTACACAGCACATAGAGCATTAATCCTACTCTGACATGAAGGCCTGGTCTACGCTGGACCAGGCAGGTTGGTTTAAGGTACTCCATTCAGCTCCGCAAAATGTGTAGCTGGATTTGGCTTACCTTAAGCCGAGTTGCCACAGCAGCCACACTGTGGAAGGTCGACGGGAGCACATGGTCCTGTCAGCTTCCCTTACTTCTCACAGAATGAGGAGTACAGGATGCCAGCAGGGGCTGCGCTCAGCATTCGATTTGGGGGTCTATACTAGAGCTGCTAAATCGAATCCTAGAAGATCAACCCCTGGAGGGTCGATCTCTATAGTGTAGACATGCCCTAAGATACTAGCATTATAGTAGAACCTAGAGGCACAACTGAGATCAGAATTTCACTGTGTTAGACACTGTTAAGATCTCTATGTAAAGACCTGTACAGAAGATATTGCAGAATAAACTGTAACAGGCTATGTCTACACTACAATGATCTATCAGAAAAAGGTGAGCAAAATATGCTCTGCAATTTGCGTACCTTTTTCCGATAGTTTTTTCGGAAGAGGCTTTTCCAAACTTTGGCCCATCTAATCTGGGCCAAATTTTGGAAAAGCCTCCTCTTTTGGAAGAGCCCTTCTTCCTCGTGGGAGGAGGAAGACAGGACTTCCGAAATAGCATGTCTGCTCTTCTGCAAAAAAAAGCAGAAGAGCAAACGCATTCCCTGGACACGGTGGAGTTTTTCCTGGGTACTTCTAGTATCCTGGAAAACCCCCGTAGTGTAGACATAGCCACAGTCTTACAATCAACAGAAACTGTGCTATGTGTTCGAAAGTAGTACCTACTGGTGCACACATACATACACACACACAGTGAGAGACAGCCACTGCCCCCAAAGAGCTAGCAATCTGAATAGATGGGAAATCGTTTGAGCAAAGAGTCTCAGCATGTCAGTGACAGAGCCAGCACACTGAAGGCTCAGTCCATTGTTCTTCCCTTGTCTTGTTATTAGATGTGGGCCATACTGGGTCTTGCTTTTGAACTATTTGAGTTTCACAGCCAGTAATTTAAAATTGCAACCATTTGAGGGAAATCTTTCACTTTCTTTAGATCTTTGGACTTTAATTTTATGCCTCGCTATTCCGATCAGTGTGAAAAATATGCGGATAATAAAAAGAACATGAAAAAATACATAACAATTCTAGGCAACCCAAAAATCCATGACCATATATAATAGCTTACTATAAGACAATGTTTTAGGTAATAATATGTGTAACTGAATCAGCTGAAAGCTCTATTGTAACAAACAGAGACTCGTTCTAACAAAGAAAACCCTATATATTGAGTGGCCTACTTGGCAATCTGGAGATTGTTCTGATTACAATGCATTAACCAATGTAGAGCCGCCTCTTGAGGTGGGAAAGATTACTCAGATGTCTCAAAAGAGAGATCACTATGAAGGGTTGTCTCAGGAATTCAACCTCTATTGTATCTGGCCAAATGCCTGTGGCCACCTGTCTTCATCACATCGAGAGAATGAAAACTGAGTGCTCACAGTTTCTGCAGAAAATAAATATGCCTTGGAATTTCTTCATTTTTATGCAGTTTTACTCTCCAGTTAATTATGCCAGCCCAACTACATACAGATTCTTAGTCAATTAGCAATATTTAATTAAGAGGTAATTGCGTTTCAACTGAACAGATCAAAGCCATGCCACAGAGCTAGGTGTGGCCAAATCAAAGTAAAGATGGGGCAGGGTTCATGGTGGTTGTTTCTGTGCTATGTATGCAGACGTGCCATGGAGAAACAGTAGGTCTGTAAGCTGAGCTCCTGTCACAAAGGGACCCTACTAATTCTGAAGGCCAAAAATGCCTACAGGATTCAGTTTCCTTGGCAAAGTGCACAGAGTCTGTAATTTCAGTGCCTCGTTCATTCAGTCATCTCCCCCAACACTCACTCACTTCAGTCACCCTAACTCCCACACAGCTTTCCCCTTCCACCTCAAAACACATTATCTAGCCAAAGGTTTCATGCTGAACCCCCATGCATACACAATCCCATCCAAATCCCATCCTCAGATAACTCCTACTCCTTCAATGTCCTCTGCATCTCCCCACACTTGCCTCTTGCTCCTCTAAACCCCTAGGACCACTCTGCCACCCCAACCGAGCTCCTGTTCCTCTGGCCTCTACTTCCTTTCCCCTGTCTCTTGTCATCCTTTGACTGTTTTTGTTTAAAGGGACTCTCCCCATGGAGCTAGGGGTGTCCAGCAAAGTGATGCAGAAGAAGGAACTGCAATTGAGATGTTCCTTGGCTTCTGAAGGAGACCTGCTGAGTGCAGGTAGCAGCAGCAGCTCTGAGATGGAGTCTGCTGCCTCAGGAATCTTTCCAGTTGCATGATTGTTCTTCAGGAGTGCAATTGCAGCTCCACAATTAGCATGCCCACTGCTTGCCCAAACCTTGGAATAGATGTGTAAATGTGCCAGGCTTGTTATCACAGTGACCACAGAGTAGCTTCTTTGAATCCTGGCTTCCTTTATTCCCATTTCCCTCAGCCTCTGACAATGCTATTACAAAGGCAGTTCAAATAGCCTTTTGTACTGGAGATAAAACTTGTGCACAAAATAAATAAATAAAATCCTCAAATTTCCATATAAAGCAGTGTGAACATTCAACTTCATATTGTAAACTTTCCCTGACTGCCTTCTGGTTCCATTCACTAGACATCTATTATACTATTATTATTATTATTAAAATCATCGGAATAATACCCCTCCAAAAGGGTTCTTTATGGCCTTTCAAAGGGAATTTAATTTCATTTTGAAACTTATTTGCATAAATATAAACTTTAAAATTGATGTAGTTACAAAATTCAGTAGAAATACATATGTTCCGAATTGTGACTCTCTCATGTACACTGCGGAACTGAGTTATTATACTGTGTTTTATGTTTCTCTAGAGAAATCAATTATTTACAATATTTCCCCATGTTAATGGTGTGTCAATATAATTTATGTGCCAATATAAATTGCAACAAAATGACGTAAAATACAATAAGTTGTTATGAAACTGGCAAACAATACAGAAGATATTAGCCAAATTCCAATTTCCTGCTGGGTGGCAAACATACCTAGTGAAAGAAAGGCTTCCTCAATCAGATGTTTCTGGCTATGATCGATAGTGTATTAAGCACTGATTTCAGAAACCCAATTTTGTAGCGATAAAAGGCTCTGATGATTTCTGTGAAGCTATGTTGACGAGCTGGTCCACAGTATCTTATTAAAGGAGAAAGATGACTACTAAGTAAGCATAGAGCAGACTATTAATTGAAACCCCAGATCTGAACATTTTCCAATCTGAAGAATGCTTAGATCTGGATCCAAACTTTGTGTCTGAAGCCCATCTCTGTTCAATTTTGAGCTGTGTATACATTCAGCAAAGTTTGTTCTTTACTTGGAGGTGATGCTTTTATTGTTGTGGAGGTTTGACTTACTTTCATTCTGTTTACACTTCCATAACTCAAACCTAGCTTTGTGTGAAAGAAAAAAAATCTGAGACTTTAGAAATTCAGCATAGTTTGGGAGAGATTGAAAGTTGTTGCCATCTGTTAGCTGTTCATTGCCCTTCATTACAATCTATGATCTCAGTCCAGGGCTTAGTGGAATTAGAGTTCACTTAAAAAACCAGACCAACCTGGAGCTTCAAATGGTATTAATTGGTTACCATATTGCTAATCCCTGCCAAGAAATCAAGGTTCAAATGAGCTTGTAAAGTGAATGTCTTTTCACTCTTAATGAAAATTGGCCCTTCAATGAAATTTATTATTATTTATTAATATTATCATAGTGCCTAGTCGTAGACATTGTGTAAGGTACTATACAAACCATAAGGTAAGGTGCAAACCGACAACAAAAAGGATATTTAAGATTGCAACTGCTACGCAAGTCCTTTTTTCATTTCTTACTGTAACTTTATGTATGAATGTTAGAACAGCTCATTTCAACTCCCAACCTTTGTAATGGAAAAATACAATAATTTTTAAATGAAAACAGAAACTGAAAAACAATAACTGATTTTGAGAAACTTTTTCAGTTAAATGCATTGGGTTTTGATAATCAGAAAGTGAAGAGTTTAGCAAAAAGTAAACCAAGAAAAGCAACAGTTTTATGTATTTTTGTCTAGAGAATGTTCACGTTTTATTTAAAATAAAACAAAATCAGGCAACCACAGAATATCTTATTGAAAAACCAGAAAAAATAATTGAAACAACAAGAACAATTGGTTGAAAAGTCATTTTTCATGACATATTTTGGTCAGCTCTACATGCTCTTTATGTTCAACACCACAATTATTTGAAGTCAGGCAATACAAATTTGAGTGGAGTATCTACTATTTTTTCTTTTAATTGTTTTCTTTACCAAGTGAGTAATACATGCCAAAGATTAAAGCTTAAATATTAAATGAATTTCAGGAAAGCTAGTTTTTGCTGCATCCATAATTTAGTTACTTTACAGGTATGTATGAAGCTTTTTTCTCTCAAAGTGCTCTTACCACAGCAGACTTTTCAACCATGGAATCAAAGCTAGATTACTTCCCGTGTTGGTTGATAGGATTAAGTGATAAAAAAAATTCAATGCTCATTAATATAAAATGTTACACATTGTAGCAGCATCAATGTTAGTCACTTTGAGAACCATTAGTTTAAATGCCTACATTTTTTCTCATTTAAAACTTCAATCATACTATTGCATTACTGTAGCAATATGTATTGACAATATTAAGTGTACTAGTAAGATATTCTCTGACTTCTTTTCTCTCTTCTTGGTGGTCATAAATGCTTACCTAAAAGTCTTGTGTCTACAGATTGGCTAAATTTTCTTGATGAAAGGATAGACATACCAAAACCAGAAAGCAATATAAGGCATCTCATACAGAGTGAAATTCTCCCCTGCTCAAATACAGCTTAAATAACTGGTTTTCTTTGAGTTGCGGAAAGGAATTCACTCCTTTGGCCCATCGGTACAGCACTTTTGCATCTCCTATGCCTAGGTCCACCAATGGGAATGGAGGGGTAAAAGGGCAGTTGTCCTAGGACCCAGCAATTCAAGGGGCCCAGGACTCCTGGCTGTCCCTGCTACTGTGGCAATGGTGGCAGCCAGAACCCTGGACCCTTTAAATCACCATCAGAGCTCCATGTTGCACACTCCAGGTGATATATATGGCTGTCTGCCTCTTGTCACGCCCTGTCTGCCCGAGGTCCCACCCCTTCAAGGAGAGTGGAGTCTGGCCCTCCCCACCTTGCCCAGGTGTTCACAGAGGCTGTCAGCTCTTCTGCCTGTGCCACCCTATATGACAGACTGAAGTCCTTCTACGGGACCTTCTGGTCACTGTGGGTTTGATTCTGCAAAGTACTGAGCATCCTTAACTCCCAGTGGTTTTAATGGCACTCAGATCCTACTTGTTTGCCCACTAAAAATAGCCTACTCCAAATAGTCTACTATACAATTCTCTTTTTCTCCCTATCCATCTGTTCTACTTGCCACATCACCTTGTCAGCTCTTTGGTAGAGCTTACATTGAATGGGTGACCTGCTAGCATAGTCCCCATTCCTATCTTGCATTCTAGCCACAACACCATCCTTCTTCAGGGGCTTAGACAAGCGGTGGTAAAGCTGTGGATGTGGTAAAATACATATTTACTTGTTACTTGGAGGTTAAAAATCCTGTTTGCATGAATGGATTGGAGGAACAGTTACTTCTCATCTTTCAGAGAGTGTATAACAAGAGTAGAATGGTTATCAAGAAAATGACATGAACTTATGCTATCAGGGTGACCTTAATGAAGAACTACTCTGTAAGCTTTGCATGACATACATGTTATTTTGAAAAATGGTGGGTATTCTAACAAAACATTATGAGAACGCTTTGCCTCTAACCCTACTCCCCTCCCCCCTGTCAAAAAATCTTGCTTAGTATAAAATATTTCAGGAGAGTTTGGCATATTCCATTGATATCATGTTTCGTTTCTGCAGCTCACTTTTGCTGTATGTATTACTGTCTTGGAGAACTAGAAAATGTGACTGGTTTCACTGTATCAGAAAGAAGATGGACAGTATTATTAATTGAACTGAATGTGGTAAGTTGTCTATCTTGCAATATAAAATAACTCATATATGAACTATGATGCAACTTGCAAATTTTTCTTTAATAGTGATGCTTTATCATCATTAACAGCACATATTCCCAAGAAGTTGTTACACAGTTCCTGAAAGTAATACCACAATTAGATAAATCAGACCTGACAAGGGAATTACAGTGTAGGGAGTCCTACATTAATTTCAACTTCTGCTTTGCTGGCTTGTCCATTACAGCAAACATTATAAATGTTTGAGAGAAGAGAGAAAAGAGAAAGAGAGAAAGAGAGAACGAACAATGAAACAATAAAAATTCAATGTTAACAGAATCAGTCAACTGTAAAACAATGAAAAAAAAATCAGAGTTAGAAAGGCAGTTCTCTGCCATTGGTAAAGAAGAGAGGAGGAAAATCAATATTTATTTCTCTGAAAGTGCCAACCACCGCATGTGGTATTGATGTTTTCAACAGGATGGAAAAGCTTTTCACAGCAAGGCTTTCACTTTTCCCTCTCCTGGAGGCAATCTATGCATTATCTTGAATATTAGCTGGCAATATTACTCTTGCTTAAAATAAAATAATAATAATAATAGCAATTGTCTTGCTATTACCTGCAAAGTTGCACTTGTCCTTAAATATAAAAAATAAATAATTGCCCACTTGTTTAGCCATACAGGTGATCAAGGTTAATGTACATTCACTACAAAGGGATTCCAATGGTAAAATCAAACTTTCTTGCTTTCTTTGGACATAGAGAACAAAAAACACCTTATCCACAGCACTGGGCCTGAATCACTTGCTGATCACAGCATTTCCTGTTGGTTCCTTTAGCAATTTTCTGTTCTCGTCTCTGTTCACCAGCCTCCAGAGACACATCTGTGGATTACAGAGACACTGCTCTGGATGACTTTCACTTGTTATTCAACCTTGATGCAGCTGGGACCTCTTTAACGACTGCCAGTTTTCTGACCTTTGACTCTGAGAGGAAGGAATTCATTTGAAAATGAAATTTATCCTGAACCTAGTGCTAGGACTGTGTTTTCAAAAATGAACTTCTGCCTGCATGTCTTTGACCCCAGTTTTCAGTGCACTGTTTGAACTGATGGCATTTCTATAGCTATTGCCTCATCAAGTGACAATTGTTGGGTCAAGAGTGGGGTAAAATTTTATTCTGTTCATTCACGAAAATAAAAGCAAGTGATACCAGCTAAACAGCAGAGTTAATAACCAAGAGTTTGAAGGATAGTATATGCCACTGTGAAGCATACTGTTACTAGAGCTAAGCGATCTGAAATAGGTTGTTAGAGCTAAATTTTAAAGTAATTAATTCCTTGCTTTAGTGGCATGGCATTTTAGCAGGCCATGCAGCAGGAGAGAAAATAAAATATATAGCTCTCATTATATGCCTTGGCTTAGGCCAAGGCAATTTGATTTAAAACCATGTGAGTTCCATTCATGGTTCACACTCAGGCTATGTCTAGACTGCAGGCTTCTTTCGATAGTAGCTTTTCCGGAAGGGATCTTCTGGAAAAACATCTTTTGAAAGAGATCATCCATACAGCAAAAGCATATCAAAAAATGATCTGCTTTTTCAAAAGATAATGTCCACACTGATTAGATGCTATCTTGCATTTAAGTTGGGATTAGTATGGACAGAGTGGCCACCAGGGCACCTGTGTTTTTTCCTGAAGGCCTCTTCTTTTGAAGAAAACCCCTCTTCCCCATCCACTTACGTCTTTTTCAAAAAGAGCTCTTTTGGAAAAAGGCTTCTTCTCTTAGAAAGAGGTTTACTGCTGTCAGAAAAACCCCTCCATTCTTCCGACTTTCTGTTGAAAAAACACAATTGCAGTGTGGATGTCAATGTAGTTTTTCTGGAAAAACGGACTTTTTCAGAAAAACTCAGCAGTGTAGACATACCTTCAGTCACGTGTTTAAAATGACAGATGTTTTTTGCAGCTGTGATATCAAGGTCCAAATCTATCCCAATCTTAAGCAAAGGGACAGAAGTGTGTGAGACCTGGAATTTTTTGGCACTATTAGGCAGGAACTTTGACATGGGGTACTTGGAAGGTAACCTAGAGGAAGTGATTAGAGATGTGAAGGTTTTTAGTTTTGTTCTTAGTATGTTGATACCAATCACTATATTTAAAAGCCAACAGTATATATTAAAGTCATATTTTCTGGTTAGTGATAAATGCCAATTAATAAACCATGCCACCTTGCAGATGGAAAAAAAAGACAGGCAAAATTGGTCCTAACAAAAGATGATCTTAGTCCCCTAAAATAAGTATAATTGAAATTTTGATGCTAATATTTTTGTTGCTTTTGTAATTATTAAAGTCTTTGTCTTCATTATCTCTTGGATGTCACAGCAGAAAATTATTTGCTTGACTACAGAAAAACACATGAGGAGTTAACATTTCCCAACTTACCCTCATGAGACAGGGTCAATATCAGAGCAATTACCTAGGTAGGTTTCAAATGATGCCTTTGTGGTTTTAAATGAAAATCGAAGAATGATAGCAACCAATATAATAGGCTATGGGTTGCACAAGTATGAAACAATGTATCATACTGCATTGTATTATGCTGAGTTTGTTTTGTTTAAAATAACAAAAAGCAAACCAGAAGGAAGAGACTCTCCCATTAAAAGCAGTTTTATTGTCAGTGTTCCATGATAATCAATGACAATGTTAAAGTAAGACACCAGGGAATATAATAGGTGAATGTTAAAGTAAGGGGAAAGCAAGAAGATAATCACTAAAGCGGTAACACATCTGAGATGCTTTTTATAGTTAAACTGCTTGATAGCAATTCTTTTGTCTAAAGCTCAATATGTAGGTTTTGCAAGAGTGAAATAGAAGTATGTTGGAAGCTATTTCATTGGGGAGGGGGGTTAAAAAAAAAAGAAACCTGGGTGTGTCGGTCTGGAGTGATATAAACATCCCCTCAAGATGCTGAAACCCCAAAGATACACAGATTTTGTGCAAATGCCAAGAACTAGGTGGACATGACTAAAGCTCCGATGACCCATTGAAATTAATGTAAAGAGTCCTTTCACATCAGTACACTTTGGATCAGTCCCTAAGATTCCGGATTGCCTCTGGTAGATGTGAGTATTTCCTATTTTAGACAGTAGGGGTATGTCTACACTACAAAGTTAATTCGAAATAACAGCCGTTATTTTGAATTAACTGTAATAGCATCTACACATACAAACTGCTATTTCGAAATAAATTCAAAATAGTGGAGCCCTTATTTCGAATTTGGTAAACCTCATTCTACGAGGAATAACACCAAATTTGAAATAGCTAATTCAAAATAAGTGCTGTGTAGACACTTATTTCGAATTAGGGGGCCTCCAGCCCTTCCCAAGGAGCCCTGGTGGCCACTCTGGGCACAACCAGGAAAACTTGTCTGCTCCCCCCCGAGCCCCGGAGCCCTTAAAGGGGCAGACTCTGGCCACAGTGCCTGTGCCAGTTGCCAGCCTGCCAGCACCCAGCCAGCAGACCATGCACCTGGCACAGGATGAGCCAGCCACCTGCTGCCACCCAGCTCTCCACAGCTCCCCAGGACCAGGCTGGCAGCTCCCAGGAGCCTGCCAGGGGCCGCAAAAGGCAGGCACCTTCCTGGTCTAGTGCGGAGATAGGGGACCTCATTGAGGTTTGGGGGGTGGCCTCCAATGCCCACGATCTCCACACTAGGTGCAGGAATGCGGCTGTCTACAGCCGCATGGCTGCCAGCCTGGCCACCAGAGGCCACATGTGCAGCCAGGAGCAGGTGCGCAGCAAAATCAAAGAAATGCGGCAGGCCTATGCCAGGGCCTCCCAACCAGGGGCTGACCCGGAGGCCTGCCCCCATTATGAGACCCTGGACCGTCCATGTCCCCCGGCCGTCATCGACCCCAGGGCAGAGGGCCTTGCCCCGACACAGGGGAAGAGGAGGACAATGGCAACCAGGAGCCTGCAGGGAGTGTGCCCTGCACCCAGGACCCCTGAGCCAAACAGGAGAGCCCATCAGCAGCCTCATCCAAGGCCGGGGAGGCCTCCACATGTGAGTGACATCATGGTCTCCTTATGCGGGGTGGGGGGGGGAAAGAGGGGGAGCCCAGGGATTGTGCGCATTGGCCTTGACAACCTGTGCATCTGCCATGCCATCCAGGACATGTGGCCCCAGCTGGGTGCCATGCAGGGGCCCTGGCCTGTTCCCCACATGTGTCTACACGTGAAGGCACATGACAGACTCCTGACCCCGGGGAGAGACACTGCACACTGCCCTCCCTCCAGATGCCTCCTCTACACAGAGGCAGGGCACATCTCCCCTCCCCACCCCACCACACTATAGGCAGCACAGGGGCTGGGGTGCAGTCCTGGGCCAGCTCACGCTCCCGGGGATAGCAGGTGTGGAGACCTGCCGTCCTTGCCTTGCAGGGGGGGCTGGGTTTCACCCACTGTGTCCCCAGGGAGAACTGACCACTTCTCTTGTATCACCACAGCCGCAGCACCTGCGAGTGCAGGATGCACCACCCCCCCTGGACCATCCACCTGCACCCAGGCCAGCAGGTGCACCCGCAACCAGGAGGAGTTCCAGAGGCAGCAGCTGCAGTTGCAGGAACGGCAGGTCCACAGCCAGGAGCAGTGGGTGCAAGAGGACCTGCAGCTGCGGTGGGAGAGCTTGCGGGAGCTGCGGGAGCAGGGCCGTGCCCTCCGCGAGCACCTGCAGGCCCTGGCGGACCGATTGCTGCCTCCTGCTGCTCCAGCCCCTGTGGCCGCCCCAGCTATCGCTCCTCCTCCCACCCCTGCTCCCCCTCCCACTTCTTCCGCCCCGCCCAGCCCTCCTGCCCCACCCTCCATACCCACTCCCACCCAGGAACGCCGAGGCCCCCGCACCCGCAGTGCTGCGAGACGGGAGGGCCAGCAAGACCCCCAACCTTTAGCTTCCCCTCCTCCTTCCTCCCCTTGCCTCCCCCTTCCAGCTCCCTCCTCCCAGATTTTCCCCCTCCCCTCTCCCACTCTCATTCTCACCCTTCCCCCACCCCAGTTATGTTAAATAAAGAGACTTTTTTGTGGCAACACAGGTGTTTTTATTGTATATCAGGAAGGGGGGTTAGGGAGGGGAAAGGGGAAGGAGGTGGGGGTGGGGGTGGAATGTAAGGCACAAGGCCCCAGTGGGGCACGCCACAGGGCTTCCCGGATGTGGACAGCCCCCCGAAGGGCCTCCCGGCTGGCAGCCATACGGGGCTATGCGTACTGGCCAGCCAGGCAGTCAGCCTCTGCCATCCAGGCTAGCAGGAAAGCCTCCCCCTTCCTCTCACACAAATTGTGCAGCACACAGCATGCTGCCACCATGTGCGGAATATTGTGCTGGGAGAGGTCGAGGTGGGTGAGGAGGCATCTAAATCATGCTTTCAGTTGGCTGAAGGCCCCCTCGACCACAATGCGGGCCCTGCTGAGCCTGGCATTAAAGGCCTGCTGGGAGGGGCTGAGATGTCCCGTGTAGGGCTTCATCAGCCAGGGCTGTAGGGGGTAGGCCGCATCCCCCAGCAGGCACACTGGCATGTCCACATCCCTGACCCTGATGTGGCGGTCGGGGAAGAAAGTCCCGGCATGCAGCCTCTGGCACACGGAGGAGTTACGGTACACCTGTGCGTCATGTGCCTTACCAGACCAGCCCACACTGATGTCTGTGAACTGGCCCCGGTGGTCAGAGACGGCCTGCAGGGTCAAGAGAAGTACCCCTTCCTGTTGATGAAGAGGGAGGCCTGGTGGTCCAGGGCACAGATGGGGATCTGCGTCCTGTCGATTGTCCCCCCGCAGTTGGGGAAGCCCAGGGCGCCAAACCCCTGAATGACCACATCCAGGTTGGTGAGGCGGACGACTCTGCGGAGCAGCACCCTGTTGATGGCCTTCACCACCTGCAGAGAGACACACAAAACCAAGGGTCACTGGGGCGCCTAGGTGGCTGGGAGTGTTCGTTCCCCACCACTGTCCCATGCCCCACTCCCAGGAGCAACTCCCACTGCGATCCTGGCCATCGCGGGCGGTCTGTAGCGCGGCTGGGACAGACCGAACACTCCCGGGGAGGACACTTACACCACGTCCCCCCCGTTTTCCCTGGGGTAGCACATGTCCTCCTTGCAGCCCCCCTGCTCCTGGCCCAGTGGCTGGTGAGTGCTGTACCTGCATGAGCACCGCTCTGACGGTGGATCTCCCCACGTCGAACTGGTTCCCCACGGATCGGTAGCTATCCGGTGTGGAGAGCTTCCACAGAGCGATGGCCACCCGCTTGTGGAAGGGAATGGCAGGCCTCATGCATGTGTCCCATCGCCGCAGAGCAGGGGCAAGCCACTCACAGAGCTCCAGGAAGGTATCCTTCTTCATCCTGAAGTTCTGGGTCCACTGTTGGTCTCCCCAGCGCTCCAGGACTATGTGGTCCCACCAGCCGCTGCTGGTGTCCAGACGCCAGATGCAGTGGGGCACGCTGGCGTCCAGGCACCACTCCTCCAGGGCCCCCGGAGGGGGAGGGGGAGGTCCAGGGGGCTGGCCTGCAGCAGAAGGTGCCAGGCAGCCTCCAGCAATTGCTGCCAGGCTTGCAGCAAGACGTATAACATGAGCACCAGAGTGTCCAGGGGCGGCTCTGGCTCCATGGTGCCGAGTGCTGCGGTGTCCCAAATGAAAGCAACTGAAGCAGGCAGAGAGGAAAATGCTTTGCTGTCCCTCGGCGAGGCAGGCAAGCAAGTGGAAAAGCTGAGAACCGGCCGACCAGGGGGGTCCCTTTAAGCACGAGCCTCAGATAGCCTCAGGCAGCAGCCACACAAAGCAACTACTGATCTGATGCCCTGCTGAAACCAGTTTCAGCTGCCCTTAAATGCGATCCAGCGTCCAATCAATATGGACACGCTATTTCAAAATAGCAAAATGCTATTCCGAATTAGTTTTTGTGTCTAGATGCATTATTTTGAATTAGTTTATTTCGAATTAACTGATTCGAAATAAGTTAATTTGAAATAGCGCTGTAGTGTAGACATACTTTTGGGGGTGAAATCCTGATCTCTTTGAAGTCCATGGCAAATGCTATTGACTTCTGTGGGGACAGGATTTTATCTTAGAATAAGGATTCTCAAATGTCACTGCGCTGTGACTCCCTTGTGACAACAAAAATTTCCACATGATTGAAGAGGGGGGGCTCAAAACCTGAGCCAATCTGAGCCCCAGTGCCCTGTGGAAGGTGGAGTGGGGGGCAAGAATTGAAGCCCAGGACAGAGTATCAATAACCTAAGCTCTGCCATCCAGGGCTGAAGCCCCAAGTCCCAGCAAGTGTAAATCATCCCTGGCAACCCCATAACAATGGGGTCATGGCCCACTTTGGGGTCCCAAACCACATGAGAACCACTGCCTTAGAAAGTATTCCAATGTGCAGGGGGGGAAATGGTTTGAGTCTGATTGCCATTTACAGAATACAGACTTGGACAGGTCTCTGGCAAGTGGGACTTCTTTACTGTATCTGCAAAGAAATGGCTGGGTAGCAGCTGCAGATCATAGGAGGCACTAATGTGTTTCCCAAACAGCAGAGTTCCTTCAGACAAGGAGGTGGAGCAGCAGACAAGGGCAAGAAACCAGTCCCTGAGGATGGTATTTTGGCTATCCTGATAATCAGCTGTTCTAGAGCATCATTTTTCTTTCAAACCTTTGTTATTCAAAGTCTGCTTTGCACACAAGGATGATAGTACAAGACTCAAACCTACCACTTAACAGTCCCCAGGCAAACATTCTATCCCCTAGACCACTCCAGCATCAATATAGGTCAGCATTCATCAGTAATTACAGTAGAAGAAACTGCTACTTTTTGGGGGTGGGAAAGTACTGTTCTCCTGGCTTATCCATACCACCATTAGCATTGTCACCAACTGACCACCTGAACATACTTTAGTTTCACATGTGGATAAACTCAGAAGCTTCTAGATTTGGAACCATATCTAGGTTTGGGTGTGGAATCTGGTATTCATAAGAAAGGAGGAATGGGAGGTACAGACTGATTTATGGCTAATAATGCCTTTACTTACCTTAGAAGAAAATAAGAATCAGATGTATTCTCTCTATCACTGCTAATCATCTCAAGAGCTATCAGTAAAATTGGTAAGTAGTACTTGAAAAAGAAAATCATTTGTATAAGATTTTCTACATTGACTATGGATGCTTCTATATTTTGTTCCCAACTTGAATCTTAATGGAATATAAATGTTGAAAGTCCACTGCTCAGAACTTTCTCTAAATCAGGTCTATTTAAAGATTTTTCAGTGGGGCTCTGAAAAACAGAGACGATTAAAATCACCAGTCACTTCTAAAAACCTAGTCCATTATTCTGATCTTGACTGTGTCCCTCTTTCAATGTGTCAAACAGATATACTGAATTTACTGGGATATGCATTCTGTAGATGGTTGTACTAAAAGGCTTTGTCTACACTGCTGGTTTTGCCGGCAGTGAGTATGCAAATAAGGCACAGATTAGCATATCACCATGCCTCATTTGCATAATTTATGCACGGCTTTTTGCACAAAGGGTTTTTGCGGAAAAAAAAGTAGTGTGGACATTTTCTTTTTGTGCAAAACCCCCTTTTCCCGCCAGATCTTTATGCCCCAAAAAAGGAGATTTACCGATCTGGTGGGAAAAGGGGTTTTTGCGCAAAAAGAAAATGTCCACACTACTTTTTCCCCCCCACAAAAACACTGTGCATAAATTATGCAAATGAGGTGTGACAATATGCTAATCCACACCTCATTTGCATACTCACTGCTGGCAAAACCAGCAATGTAGACGTAGCCACAGTGCCCAACTTAGAAACCCAGCTAGAGAACTCACTGTTCTCTAGCAACTGTGTCACCACTGATATCATCACAAAGGGGTCTCCAATGTTAAAACCTGAGGGTGTCCAACAGGCTCACCATTAAAAGGTCAAGCCACTGTTCTATTAACAGTTTTCCATATCTGTTATCTGAGCACTGCACCTGTTTCCAGGAAAACACAGAAGTGTCTCAGGTAGCACTGATCTTGTAACTGTTGCCTAATGCTGTCCCTGTTTGTATGTCCCTGCTTCAGTTCAACACTGCTGGTAACAGAGAAGTGATGTTTTCCTCTTCCAGACGTCTCCCTGTGTGGAGAATCAGACTTACTGATGTTTCCCAAAGTCCCTATGGATTTGGAGGGAAAGGGCCCTGATCTGGTGACCTCCCAGAGCTGCTGTACAATATGAGTGGGTAGCTACCTGCACATCCCAAACTCCCCAGAGAGGAGAAAAGAGCAAAAAGAGAAAATAATAATTTGGGGTGCTCAAGCTGCTAGCACCCAGAAGATATCTGCTATAAGGTTTAGGGTGGTACAGAATGGAACAAATTATCTTAGAGTCGTGGGAATAAGACTCTGTGAACATGCTTCAACCTAGAACCATTACAACTTTGTGGACCTATCTTCAAATTTACCCATCTCCATTTCATGTCTCTCCTGGGTTTTAGGTGAATGATTTGCATAGCTCTGCTCATTAAACTTCTCCAGCCCCATATCCCTATCCAATGTGTACTCTTAATAACATGTACCATACAGGCAGTGCTTTTTTTGTAAAACAAAAAAAGGTGTCGGTACTCCAGGGGAAAAGTTCTGGAGCTCTGACTGGAGGTGCCGGTACTGCGTACTGGGCAGTACCATCACAAAAAAAGCACTGCACAGGTAATTGGGGATGTAAAGTCCCATTTAATTAGTTAACTGGTTAAATGTTACATTTAACTGGTTAACTAGGAATAGGTGGTGGGCTGCCCCAGTCCTGGGCTGGAACTCCCCCTTCACCTCCAACAGGCAGGAGCTGCTTCTGCCCATCTGCTTCCAGCCCCATTCAGAGCTGCTGGCTCCCAGCTTACATGGGGCCAGAAGAGGCAGACCTGCAAGGTCCACTGTGGGGTGCTGGCTTCCAGCCTGGTGGTGATGGAGCAGCCCTCTGCCCACATCGGACCATTCCTTGGTACTCGTTAATCATTACCTGGTAAGCATCACCCTTAACATCCCTACTAGTAACCTGAGTCTTCAGTATTTTGGAAGCAAAGTCTATGAGAAACATGCCCCCATTGCATATAACTGGTCCATAGACCTTTTAAATGTTTTTTCTCTTCCCAGTCAGAAAAAAAAATGTAACAAATTTTCTAAAATGCAATTACTACATTTCACATTTATATTGCCTTTTTGAATATCTTATCCACTTCTTGTGTTTGTGACCCACATAAACACTAGCAATGGAGGCTCTAGAGCACCAACCCATTAGGCTTAAGGAGAAGCTATCAGTGAGATGTTCTTTATGAAGGACATTTAACTTGAGAATTCACTCCTATTTAAATCCCTTGAAAAATGTAACCAATTTTCTAAAATGCAATCAATTCATACTTGACTTTTCAGAATGATGCATGAAAAATTATAATAGAATGTAGCTCGCTGAAGTCAAGTATGCTTGAATTTAATTTTAGATAATTGGTTGGATTAAGTAAAAACTGACTATAATTATAAAAGTATAATTTGATTTTAATTCTACATTGCATCTTTCACATCTGTTTTCAGTTTGATTCTTTACAACCTACCTCCTTTATGTACTTAGCCCTATTTTGTTTTTTTCCTCAATGAACATGTTTACTTGACTCTTTGCTTCAGAATCACTATCTATCTCTAAAACTGAGAATTGGCTGCTTATTTTATTTTCAATGTACAACTGTTTATAGTGACATTCACATCTCTTCACAGCTTTTCTTGCTTCCTTTTCTCTCTTCTCTTTCCTATTTTTTTATTATATATTCTTTATGGCCTCAAGAAATGTTCATGCATAACTTTAAGCATGCAGATAGTCAACACTACTGTCAATCAATCAATGGGACAACTCACATGACTGATGTTAGGCATATACACATGATGATGTTCCTTTCTAAATTGGGGGTTGTGACTGGTTCAGGCCAGAGACCTAGATTAGAGAGAAAGAAGGGCAGCTCTAAAAAGCAGCAACAGCCCTGGCTGGTTAGGAAAGGGTTATTTCAGGGCAGCCAGGAGCAGCTGACCCAGGAGTTACCAGGTTGGGAGTGGGAGTAGCAGAGACAGGCTGCTATAAATCAGTCAGGGCCAGCTGATTTCACTTGAGGCTGCCACAGGGACGTTTAAAAAGCCTTCCTTGGTGGGGGAAGGAGGAGAGAGTGGAAGAGGAAGTTGGAGTGAGACAGAGGTTATGTCTACACTGCAGGCTTTTTGCTCAAGAACAGCTGTTCTTGTGCAAAAACTTGCGGAGCGTCTACACTGCACATGCGTTCTTGCGCAAGTAAATTTACAATAAAGCATCAGAACAGAGGGCTTCTTGAGCAAGAGTTATTCCTCTCCCCAGGAGGAATAAGCCCTCTTGTGCAAGAGCTCTTGTGCAAGAAGGCAGTGTGGACAGGCAACGGGGTTTCTTGCACAAGAAACCCCTATGGCTAAAATGGCCATCAGAGCTTTCTTCTGCAAGAGAGTGTCCATGCTGCCATGGATGCTCTTGCGCAAAAGCACATGGCAGTGTGAATGCGCTCTTGTGAAAGACCTTTTGCGCAAGAACTCTTATGCAAAACAGTTCTTGTGCAAAAAGCCTGCAGTGTAGATGTAGCCAAAGTGTCTAACAGATAAGAAGAGAGCCGGAAAAACTGAGAAGGGGAACAACAGCATTACCAGAAATAGCAAGGGGGCGGGGGTGAGAAGCTCCAACAAAGACTCCCCAGTAGCCAGAGAGTCCCGCCGGCCGCTGGAGAGAACTGTTTACGTAGTCCAGGCTGACCAGGGCACCAATACTCTTTTTTAGCAAAGAAACAGAATTTCAAACCCCAGCAAGGGCAAGTAGGACCAGTGCTACAGTACCTAGATAGCGAGATTGAGGACTGAACTGGGGCCTGGGACCCAGGAGTTGGACTGACATTGCCATAGGGTATAATGAGCTAAATCCTGTTAGTCATCAAGATTATATATGGGAACACACACTTTTAAGGAATGGGGATATTTGTTAATACAAGCAGAGGGTTTTCTGGAAGGGGAAGAGGACAGATAAAATGTAGCTAAATCTCAGACACAGTGGCCATCTCAGATTGAAGAATGTGAATAACAGAGGAGATGAGTGGACAACTCCCAGTAGAAAGCAATAGGAATGAAGCTTAAAGTCAGAACACCCATCATGTGTATCAGTCAAATAGGTCATAAGAGAGAGACAAAAGCAAAAAGCAGAGGCCAGTGGGGCCAACAGTCTCACTAGACCCCTGGGCAAAACAGGGGGCCCTACTCTGCCCCCTGGAAAAGGGCAGGGCCTTGGGCAGTAAGAAGGGGTGGAACCTAGGCAGGGCCAGCCCGAGCCATTCGTGCGCCCCGGGCCCCGGGAGCACGGCGCCGCCCCCAGGAGTGCGACGCATCTGCGGCCCCACCCCTGGGCACGCAGCACCCCCCGCCCCCGGGCGCGCGGTGCATGCGTGGCCCCGCCCCAGGCGCGTGGCGCATGCATGGCCCTGCCCCATGGCGCGCGGAGCATGCGCGGCCCCGCCCCCGCCCAGCTCGGCAACCCTGGGCGGTAGCCCGGTCAACCCATAGCTTGGGCTGGCTCTGGACCTAGGCAGCCCACATCTCTCTCAGGCAGCTCTCTTTGCCACCAGGAGCACACCTCACCAGCTGGGAACTCTGGGCCCTTTTGTATCTCCAGCCTTGGGACAACTGCCCTTTCTTCCCCTCTGGCAGCAGGCCTGGCAGTGGTTCACTGTGTAAGTCCAGGACCACCATAAGCTTTACTCGTGAGACATATATTACATGTTAATATTTTTATATATATATCATTGGCTTCAATAAGCTCCTAATCAGGTCCTAATTAGGGGCTGATGTCATCTGGCCATATTTCATTTCTTGTCCATCTAGCTAACTCTTTAAATATTTGTAATGCATCAATCATCATCATGCTAAATAGCCATTCCAAGACTGCCACTTTGTTAATGCTGAGGACAAAGCAGACCTACATCCACTTTCTTAAATTACCTTATAACTAACCATAGCTGCATACAGTCATTCAGAATAGTTTGAATTTGAATAATTTAATTTTTAAATATACATTTTACATACCATTGCCTGGGGAGTTGTGATGACTTATTTGTATTCATGATTAGTAACCACTTTAGCAGAATAATTTTGGTAATATGAAATGTTCCAAGAGAACAGTCTTTCAATGGCCTCAAGCATAGTATTCACACCATTTACATACATAGAATATACATGTCAAAGTAACCCAGAACACAGAACGCTAATGTTCTGATATTTCCATCTGTTTTAAAGACTTTAAGATGAATAAGAGCACTCATCATGTAGCAAACTGCTTGCCTGAGGAAATACAGGTGGGTCATTTCCCTTTTGGCTAAGTTTGGTTAACAAGTCATTTGATACACCATAATTGGAAAGAACTGGATGCCATAATAAATTTTATAATGAATAAGCTAAGAATAACAATTGTAGATTTCTTAGCATAGTTAAAAAAAATCATGGTCAGATTATCAGTTGGTGTAAATTGCTGTAGCCGTTCTATCTGATCCTAAAAAGTAACAATAGCTTTCCATATTGAAATAGAGTTGAAATATACTTACAGTTTTTCTGAATCTTTGTTTATTGTAAGCAGTATTTACTAACAGCACTTCATTACTGGGCATTAAAGCAAATGAACATGTTGTCTGATTTATGAAATATGCAAATTGAAAGCCTGTATGAATAAGTACATTGACTAGAATCTTGACTGGAATTAATTACACTCACATTTATTTATTACTAGGTTCATACATTCTATTACACTCATCTGCAATTAGGTTAACATTATATCACACTGGCATATGCAAATGTATACCATTCTTTTCATGTCACACCTATTTGCCTGATGACAAAAAAATATGATTTTTGCTACTGACTGTCCCTATCAGAGTTTCCATTTTGTATACTCCTTTTATATAGTTTGTCACAAATTAAACAGTGTCACATTGACAAGGTGCAGGTTTTTTCCCCCCAAGTTAACTGGCTTTTGGGGAGCAGCACCTTTTTCTATAGGGAGACATAAATGAAAGCATGCTGTTAGCATAAATGCAATTGGCCTGAATGAGATGTGAATTATAGATACCATAAGCATTTCATTTATTAAAGGATAAGGTTCTCATGTATTTATTTACTTCAGTAGCTAAGACACAAGCTGAGTTGAAAGGCCTAATTCTGACCTCACTTACAGCAATTCCACTTTTCTGTAACCTGGTTGGATTAGGACCTGACATCCAATCAGGCTGCTCTAACATGGCAAATGGGATAGAACTAGCTTGACACCATTCCTCTCTTGTACAAGGAGCATTTTGGGGCTGGAATCCCAGCTGTACAACAACCTCTTTGAAGAGCTGGTCACAAATTACATCAGGGTTTGATTTGGTTCTCTGCAACTTCAAGGAGTTTGCGTGTCCTGTACCAACACACCTTTTCAGTTGTAACAAGTAAAGCTCCCCTTCTTCATTGAAGTTATTCTTGATTTACACCAGCATAAGAGGGGCATTAAGCTTGATGAGTTTATTAAAGCAATCGGAACCCCCTGAATGATCTAAATTTGAACTATCCATTCAGATCCCAGTGTTCTGGGTGAGACTTGTACTAAATAACATGGAAAAATGTAAAAAACACCGAGTAGTCTAACAGCACCTTAAAGACTAACAAAACATGTAAACTGTATCATGTGCTTTCGTGGGTACAACCCACTTCTTCAGATGAATGGAGTAAATAACATGTTAGGAAATGTAAAGATCTACTGGATGCAAAAAACATTCCTAGCTCTCTGGGCGCTTTCATAATCAGAGGTTTTAGTGGTTCTAAAATATTTGAATCCAAAGCTTACAGTACTAGAAGTTTCTAAAAGAGTATTTCATATTGGCTGGCAAAGGATATTTCATGTTGGCTGGTAGCCCGAGAAAAAAATGAGTCACAGCTGAGTTAAATCAGGTAATAAGTGATAAAAAACAACACATGACTATAGTGAAGAGAGATGTCTGGAAAGGGTCTTACTTCCTCCTCTATAAGGTCTCTGCTGGGAGGAATATGAGGCAAGAGAATTTTCCTTTGCTAAGGAGCGCTAGGAGAGAATGCAAAGGCCCCAGGCAGGAAGGCCTTTGGAAAAGAAGAGAAATATTGCCTAAGCTCTCTTACCACTTTGCCTCTTACTTGAAATCTCTTAAATCTCTGTTCTTTTTAAACACTGTATTTTTATTTGAAACCCATCTCATGGCTAATTATTAAATTGAAGTTTAAGTCTTCATCTACACTAATTGGCTAGTGTGTACTCTGTCTCTTTGAAGGCTGCAAATTTGATAACTTTCTGATTATCCAGTGGTATGGACTAGACACTGAAGAAGGAATTTTATGGGGCACTTGAGAACTGGGGTTTGACAATTGTTGCATTTTCCTTCTCCTCTATGGCATTCCTCTGTAACTCTAAGTTTCCCTTGGCTTCTAGCAAGTCCTCCCCAGCAGGTGTCAGCATCTTCTGCAGCTCTCTTTCCTGGTCCCCAAGACATCCCAGCATGCTCTCCTTCAGGACCTGAGTCCCTACCACTGTGTGTTATGCTTTATTATGGGTTTCTTTGTCTGTCCTCTCCATCCCCGTTGTCTTATCTGCCACCTCCTTAACATCTCCAGCTGGCCATAGGAGATGGCTTTTCACCGACTCCTTGGTCATTAATGGCATACCTACCTTGACAGTTTCTGACTTAACTTGGTTCCCATGAACTCATTTTCTACCCTATCTTCTTCTAAGGGGACAGTATCTTTTGAAATGGCCCTCTTCGTAACACCAGAAACAAATGCTTTTCCCCCTCTTTGGCCATAAGACATCCATTGTCCTTCGCTTACTCAGCCACTTCCCATAGGCTAGTTTTAACCCTACAATTCATTAAAGGCATTTCATCTGCTGGAGCCCCTGTTGCCCACAGAGAATGCCTGTCCCCTCCCAGTTCTCACAGGTAATACTCTCCTGGACTCTTTCTTCTGTCCATTCTCAGACTGAAGCTTCTGTTCCCTGTCCTTGTAGGAGCATTCTTCCTTCCAAAGTCCCTCGCACCCAGAGGCATAACTTTCATATAGCCCAGTCATCAGCCTCCTGGTCCTGGTGCCTGGCTCCCTCTCTCATTCTCTGCAGCCCCTATGGACTCATCTCATAGCAGCTTAAGTAGATGTCACTGCATAGACTGTTCATGGAACAGTTCATGTTTGTATTGGCTTAGTGTAGTTTGCTTTTAGTAGGTTCATGATATTGTAGTTGAAAAGGTTGTGTTCAGACCCTTGACTGGCTACTTTAATTAACTTTGTGCCAGGGCTCTTGAGGTGGATTTTTTTCCTAAAACTGACCTTGAGTGTTCATGAGCACTTTTCTTCATCAGGGCTGTCACTACCCATACTCAGAATATACATCTGAGTAGGCACCTGAAAATTTGGGGCACCACTGGGTCTTAATGTCCACCCATCCACCTCTTTCTATCCCTGTTCTGTGGCTCTTTTTCCTTTGGAGAGGAAAAAACACCCTACCAGACCTATTAGCAGAACATTGAACCTGTGAAAGAGCCATTCAAGTGGAAATGAAGCCATTTAACAGGCATTTGTCAACCCTAGGTATATACTGTCTGTTTCTGAATGTACTGTGTTAGTCTACAGGACCCTAATTTAAAACTTGCTTTACAAATGTTTCATTAGTGTGTTGCTGAAGATTATTAAATCACATGTCTAAAAAATCCTCATCCACACATCTGCTGCCACCAGGCACAAGGGTGCCAGTTTTACAGTACTGCATAGGACCCCATAAATTCTAAGGATGGTCCTATTCTTTACGAAAGTATTTTGGAATGTTCCAGAAAGTGAGACCAAAATTACCACAAGCATTTTTTTGTGAGTTAAAAGATCCTGGCATTCTAAACCAACCTCAACTTTCTACAAAATGTGTGTTCAGAAGACCTTCCTGCCTCTCATTTTTTATATCTTTCTTCCATTGATTATTTCCATTTAATATTGCCTTTTTGAAAATCCCTATTTCCTGCTTGTGTTTATGATCATAAAAACCAAGGCTGAGTCTCTCTAGCTACTGACCCCTCAGCTTAAGGAGGAGCTGTCAGTGATATGTACTCTGTGATGGGTCTATAACGCGAGAATTCACTCATTTTTGAATCCCTGTGAAAAGTCCAAGGAAAAAATTGTTATTCATATAATTCTCCTGGCTTTCAAGTATAGAAAGCTTAAGATATTCTCTTCCAGGAGCAAAATGTAAAAGAAAAAAAAACCCCAAAAACCTTTATTTTTTTCTTTTGCTTCTCTTGAATATATTATAAAGGAATAAGAGAATCTTATTTCTGAAGCCTAGGATGGGCAAACCTTCAACAGATACAGAACTAAAACACCATGGGTTCTTTTGTTTTATTTCAATGACAATAATTCATACAAATGTCTTTGCTTGAAATGAATGTCAGATCTTCAGGACAAAAAGCCAAAATAGGCTCATTTTCAAATGGCAATGTTTGATCGACAGCTGTAAAGCAAATGAAATGCTGAACAAAACATTTAAAGGAAATCCTTTGTCATCAGACACTAACTTCAAGAAGACAAAGAGTTTTTTAAAAATAATTATTTTTAAAAATTAGTTTCTGAGGAAGCTCTATAGCAGAATTCACAAGTTGCACAGTGGGAATGCAGAGTACTTAAGCAGAGTAAAACGCATAACCTTTTTGATACAGTATTGTCATCTTGCCGAGACTAGAAACTTATTGGAGAGCAGATTCCTGAATCATTTGTCCTTAGAGTAATTAAAACTACTGACAGTGGCAAATTGGAAATGGGGTAGGAGGGTATTCCCATCTGCATTCTCTTTGTGAATCAGCTGCTATTTTTTCTCACAGGTCAAATACTGAGGGCCTAAATCAATTACTCTGACACATTTAAGTCTCGCTATTTTCTTAAGTAAGTACTGAATGTAAGCTTCAAGACTTGATTTTTGGATTTAATCTCATTTTAGAGTGCAAAAGAGCTTATGAGTGAGTTGTCTAACTATCACCTGGATGAAAATTACAAACCTTTTGAGCCTAACAAGTTGACAGTTATTGTGGGAAACTTTGTATGTGATGGCCCCATGGGGATACTCAGAGCTCTCTGCCATTTTCAGCCCAGTGCAGTGATTGGTCTTTATTCGGCACTGGTGAGGCCACATCTGGAGTATTGTGTCCAATTCTGCACTCCTCCTGCCCCAGCTATAGAAAGGATGTGGATGCATTGGAGAGGGTTCCGTGGAGGGCAACCAAAATGATAAGGAGGCTGGAGCACATGACCTAAGAGGAGAAACTGATGGATCTGGGCTTCTTTAGTCTGCAGAAGAGAAGAGTGAGGGGGGATTTGATAGTAGCCTTCAACTTCCTGAAGGGAGGTTCCAAAGAGGATGGAGAGAGGCTGTTCTCAGTAATGATGGATGGCAGAACAAGGAACAATGGTCTCAAATTACAGTGACGGAGGTCTAGGTTGGATATTAGGAAAAATTATTTCACTACGAGGATGATGAATCACTAGAATGGGTTACCTAGGGAGGTGGTGGAATCTCCATCCCTAGAGTTCTTTAAGTCCCATCTTGACAAAGCTGGGTTGATGATTGGGATGATTTAGTTAGGCTTGGTCCTGTTTTGGGCAGAGGGCTGGATTTGATGACTTCCTGAGGTCTCTTCCAGCCTAGGATTCTATGGGTGTGTCTAGACTACAGGGTTTTGTCGACAAAAGTCCACTTTTGTCGACAAAACTATACCTGCGTCTACACTGCCGCTGAGTTCTGTCAACATAATGTTGACAGAACTCAGCAGTTTTGTCGAAGGCTGTAAACCTCATTCTATGAGGAATAATGCCTTTTGTTGTCCAAGTTCTGTCAACAGAAGGCATTATTGCATCTACACTGTCCTTTGCATCTACACTGTCATGTCGACAAAGCGGCTTGCTTTGTTGACAGAACTGGATGTAGTCTAGATGCTCTTTGTCAACAGAAGCTTTGTCGACAGTATGAGTCGACAAAACTTCTGCTGACAAAAGCCTGTAGTCTAGATGTACCCTATGATTCTATTGTCGTTATTGCAAGAATGCAGAGTATGCTTGCTAGAGCTGGTCAGGAATTTTCCAGCCGAATGATTTTTTTTTTTTTTTAATGGATGTGGACCTGCTGCCTTCTACTGCCCTGGCTGCCTCCCTTCAGCACTAATACTCTCAGGCCTTGAGAGCAAGACCTCAGCCTGGGAGTTTGCCTGGACAGAGCTCTCCAGCTCTTCCTGCCTTTCCCCAGCCCTGCTCTGTCTCAGCCTCTGTAGCTTCCCTGGAAGCTGCATCCCTGTAATCCACTGCTGGAGCGAGAGTGAGTGTGCTGAACCTGGCCAGCCTTCTCTTTTATACAGCCCCCCGGGACTCTGACTGGCTGCTGCAAGGTCTCTTATGATTGGCCCCCTAGATACAGCTCTCTCCAAGGACTGTTTTTACCCTTTTTTATGTTTGGACTTGGGTAATCACCCCACTACAATGAAAAATACAGTTTCTGCAAAACTGAAAATTTCTGTGAGGTAACTTGGATTTTCCATTGTGGAAACACTGAAGTCTTTAATAGCCAGTTTGACTCAGATTAGACTATTTCTTTCTTTGAACTGATCCAAAACGTTTCATTTCAAATCAGTTTACAAAACATTCAGCTACATTTCTCTAACATCACATTACTTCATGGATGTTGTAGTTCACGCCTCATTTTCTCCTGGCACCCTAGAAGACTTCCTCTCCTATAATGGAATGTAGATTTAGTTAGATTCAGATGACTCTGACTGCATTATGGAAGATATAGTCCACCCAAGGATGTTGGCCCATAGAGGAGTGGGAGCGTAGTCCATGAGACACTGTGACAACTATTGGGAGAGACAGACAGAGTACAAGAAATCCCCAGCTTGCAAACAGGTTGTGATCCAGAAGTTTATAAGTTGCTTGTTTGGAACTTGGAACCCATTTTCCCACAGAAACCATGTTATAAATGGTAGTTAGATTTCCAGGCTAACCCACAAAAGCCTATTTAATCCATAATGTAGCTGAAACACTGTGTATTTGCAATGGAAAAGGTAAAAATATTTTTTTATTTGACCTTGAATGCTGGTGTTTGAGGAAAGGCAAGTATAACTAAAGGAGGATGAGGAGGTTGCTGGAGATTTTGAAGGAGATTTCTGGGCATTCCCTGCCTGCTCTCCCTCCCCTGGGCTGTACCGAGTCCCTGCTCACCCGGGGGCCATGGCACAAGTGGGGCCCACGGACTCTGTAGGAGTAGGGGGCATCTGTGCAGCCAGGAGCTGGAAAGAAGCAGCCGTTTCCCCTTCCAAGTGTTGTTTCTCTCCAGCTGCTCGGTGTGCAACCACCCCCTCCTCACTGCCTGTGTGTCTTGCTTGCTCCCTGAGAGGTTGCAGGTGAGCTTCTGTTTGTATTTGTAAATGTTCATAAGTCAGATGTTTGTAACAAGGAGAGTGCCTGTATGTTGAACTAACTCAAAACAAATCATTTTGAATCAACAAATGAAATATTTTTATTTTGAGAAGTCATTTCCAAACAAAATAAAGCACCAACAAAGAAAACACTGGGGCTATGTCTACACGACAGGGTTTTTGTGCAAAACCAGCCATTTTTGTGCAAAAACCCACAGAGTGTCCACACCTCAAGTGCATTTTTGCACAAGAAAATTTACAGGACAATGGCAGAACAGAGGGCTTTTTGCAGTGTAGGTATACCTCTTTCTACGAGGAATAATTCCTTTTTGCACAAGAGTTCTTACGCAAAAAAGTGTGTGCGGACACTCAACAGGGGTTTCTTGCACAAAAAGAGCTTATCAGAAAAAGCACAGGTGCTCTGATGGCCATTCTGTGAATGGCAATCAGAACTTTCTTGCGCAAGCGTGTCCATGCAGTGTGGATGCTCTCTTGTGCAAAAGCACATCGCTTTTGCCATGCACTTTTTAAGGTATGGACGCGCTTTTGCACAAGAAGTTTTTGCAGAAGATCTCTTTCGCAAAAAACTTCTTGCACAAAAACCCTGCAGTGTAGACAAAGCCTGACATCCCTGAAAATGACTTGTTGAAAATTTCTGTTCTGAAAAAACGTCAAAATTTCAACTTGTCATCCTGATTTTGGTCGAAAACAAATGTGAAATGTTAGAATTTTTTGTAGCAATCGCAATGCTGAAATTTTGCTCCACATGACTCTAAATACCATGTAACCTTGAAATTCAAGACATCCATGTCAACGGAAATGAAGAGAGATAGGGACAGGTTGGCTGGCCGAGCATGCAATAGGGAATTTGCTGTACTTCTACATGATCTAGCAAGGGAGTCCTCTTCTGGTGCCCTGTGGAGCTCCAAAACTATTACGTCTTCCTGGCAGCTTTAAGAGGAATTGTGCCTCAGGAAGTGGGTGGCTCTTAAGAACATAGGAATGGACATACTGCTTCACTCTAATGGTTCATCTAGGGCAGTGTCCTGTGTTCCAGCAGTGACCAGTGCCAGAAGTTTCAGAGAAAATTAGGGTACTTTCGAGTGATCATCTGTTAACCAGACTAAGTTTTTGGCAGTTGTTGGCTTAGGAACACTTGGAGAATGAAGTTGCATCCCAGGTCATCTTGGCTAATTACCATTGATGGCCCTTGATTCCATGAACTTACCTAATTCTTAGTGTATCCCATTATACTTTGGGGCCTTCCCAAAATCTCATGGCAATGAGTTCCACAGGTTGACTGTATGTTATGTGAAAAAGAACCACCTTATTTGTTTTAAATCTGCTGACTATTAATTTCATTGGGTAACCTATAAATAACACTTCCTGATTCATTTTCACCACACCGTTGATGATTTTACAGATCTCTATCATACCCCATTTAACTATTTCTTTTCTAAAATGACTGATGTCAGTCTTTTGAATCTATCCTCATGTGTAAACTGTTCCATATCCCTAATCATTTTGGTTGACTTTCCTGTATCTTTTCCAATTCTAGTTACCTTGTTTGAGAGGAGGTGACCAGATCTGTATTTACTGCACCCACACTTGGAATACTGTGTATTTATATGGTGGCATTATGATAGTTTTCTGTTTTATTATCTCTCATTTCTAAGGATTCCTAACTTTGGCTGCTGCTGCACATTAAACAGATATTTTCAGGGAACTATACACAATTAGTCTAAGCTCTTTCTTGGTTTGTAAGGGGTCTAAATTAGCTGTTTTGTATATAGCAGGAGTTATTTCCCCCCTGCCTTCATATGTGGTTGGCAATCCCATGATAGGAGTTAGCTTCCCACTGCTTCCCACAGGGATATCTTTGAATTTCTTGCTGTCTTTAATAACAAAGCATGTATCTGACATTATACAAAATTGCTTCTACTGTTTTCAACTCCACGAGTGATTGAGGTATCATCCAAACTCAATCACTTCACACTGATGTGGTAGACATGACAGCCAAAAAAATACCCATACTAAAGATCCCACAGTGAGAGAGGCGCTGCAGTTATGGTTTGGGTGGACTGTGTGTGTGTCTGGGGGGGTGGAACTGAAGAGTAGGAAACTGAGTGTCACATCTACTCCAATTTAGGCTTAATCAATTCAACAAAATGTCAGAATTATTGTTACTTGTAGTGTCTGGACATACCTATATGCCAGGTATGTAATAACAGACACTACAAAATAGGTAAATTAGGCCCCAATTATAACATTGCAAGGTGCCAACATTTTTTTTTTCCTTCATCCTTGATGGCCCTCCCTTCTGCCTGATGCTTCAGATTCTGGTCTGGCATTTCTCCAGTTACAGTTCCATTTGTCACATGTATTCAAATACATTTTCCATTACCCAATTTTCCTCCAATCAGGGTTAACCAGGATTTCTTTTCGTTTTGTTTTTTTTTTTTTATATATAATCTTAACATGAACAAACTTTATTCATTTAATGGCTACATTTTCCTGATGAATTTGTAGTTTCTGGGTTGGGTTGCCATGAATCACCTTTTTTTCCTCAGTTTTCCAAATATGGGAAGGGTTTTTTATCATTGCACATGTGTACCTCCTACTTTCAACTTCCAGCACAACACTATATTTATCTTTCTAACAATATCATTTTAATCAAATCAGCAATTATATCACAGAAATTAACAAAAATGCACTTATGACAGGCAAAGCCTTGGTCAGTGTGTCATCTGATCCATATACTTACTTGCTGGCCACAATTACAATTTATTAAAAATATAGCTAGCAAAGCTTTTAATCTCATCATCAGCAATCCTTCATTTCAATTTTATAGATTAGTATATGTACATTACTCTCTCCCTTAATCTATTAGGAGGGGCTTTTGGAGAGCATATGAATCTTTAATGTGGAGATTTCTTATTTTCTGCAAACACAAATTTGTCAGGGGATTTTTATTTTACTCAATGACTCACGTTTTCATGATACAAACATAAAGGTGGTGTTCAGGGATTTAAGAGGACTGATGGTGGTCTCCTCCTTCCTGTCTCATTCACCAGTGGCTCATGTTTTCATTGCCCCCAAATCAACATTTTTTTCTCAGAATCCATTGTAGTTTGCCACAGACATGCTAGTATGTAATAAAACAGTCAAAATGAATTAAAATGGTAAATTAGAAACAATGTTTTACCTTAATTTCAAAATATTATTTCAATGTCAAAAAGAGAAGAGTTGAAAGTTGTGAGGATTCTCTCTTGAAAATTCCATCAGAACAGAGGCATTTCCATAAGATGGTTTTATTTTGATGAAACTGCATTTTCCTACAAAAACTATCCTTTCAAAATTTCTCAACCAGCTCAACCTACTGATTTGTATATTACTAAAGGCAATTAAAATAAAGCAGACTCCACAAGGTAGATATGCAGGAAAACATTTTAAAAAGTACTTATAAATCATTTGGCCACATAAGATTGGGACTTTTCAACTTGAAAAAGAAATGTCTAAAGTGGTTGATGTTATGACTGGTGTGCAGAAAGTACATACAAAGTGTTTACTTCTCATAACAAAAGAAATATTTTCAACTCCATGAGTGACTGAGGTCACTAAACAAAATTAATAGGTAGCAGATTTAAAACAAACAAAAGGAAATATTTCTTGACACAAGGCACAGTCAACCTGTGAGCAATTTACTAGAGGATATTGTGAAGGCAAATATGGTTCAAAAATAAGTTTATGGAAATAGATCCATTAGTGGTTATTAGCAAGGATGGGCAGGAATGTAAAAGCAGTTAAATCTAAACAGCAATATCAAGGTAGAGTATACCTTATCTAAAATCATAGGAGAGGTTGATCTTACCCTTTGACTCTGCCTAAAGACTTGGAGATGCTACTCCTGGAATATCGCTAGAATCTCAAACCCACAACCAAACACTGTGTTTACACTCTGCTAGGGGCAAATGAACTTTTCAGAAAAGCACTCCCCACTGTTGTCCTCTCACAGATCCTTGAACTTAATTTTACTACAAGAAAAGGAGCCATCCAACCCAGATTGTTTTTCCATCAGGAAAATGTCTAGAATAAAAACCCAGTGAGTTTCCTTCGCAACTTACATGTCCGTAATGTCCTGTGGCACATCTTCAGTAAACTTCAGCATATCTCCACACATCTAATATATTTTTCTCAAAAAGTCTACAAAAATAACAAACTTTACGCAGTACTGTGAAAGTTGCTATTAAAAGCATATCAAGGTTAAGAACAATTTTTTTTGTTAAAATTCAATAAATTTTTTAATAGGAAATCATTGCATTGTTGATTAATGAAGTAGGCTTTTTATGCCTATTAATTAGATCTACAAAGATATTGTATATTGATTAGTTAGTAGAGACAATAGGGCAAGTTTTTATTGGCATGTTCTCTTTGTTTTTGACTTTTAATTTCAAGGTTTTCAGTATATGCAGTGTAATTTCCTTCTCTTTCTTTCTGTTAATATTTTAATGTGAATAATTTATTCTCCTAAGCTCAAAGTAGCAGGAAAACCACAAATGGAATCTTTGTCTACCCAGACACATGTTATGCAAATAGCCAAAGAACAAACTTTTGTATGCTGTACCATTAATATTTTCAGAGTAAAGGAACACTGCAGTGTTTTAAATCCAAATAGCAGTGTGCCAGCATGTGAAAACTGATAAGATAATATAATGATTATGTCATTATAGAAACCCATACATATATCAGAGAAAGTGCAAGTGACTATGAACACAAAACAGAGATGACCCGCATCACAACCTTCTTCTGGATTAGAATCAAGATTTTCCCAAAGTTTGAAGAGGTTCACCACTGATAGAAAAGAAGATGAACTTTCCCAGAATGGCTTCCTTGTCCAAAATGACTAAAATGCAGATGTTCGACAGAGAGCATGAATGGCATTTTTATTGACATTTCAAGCAAATCATTAAGTTCATCCCTATTCAAAAATGGCCATTTTTATCTATAGTAAAGGTATAAAAATGCTTTTTATACCAAGAAAAAGGAGAAAAACTTATCAGAATACTGAAATTTCACCTTTACCAATTCTTGTGTGTGAACTGACCATCTAAAACTTCAGGTTCAGAAAACCTGACTTATGAAAGAGGTTAAAAAGCTGCTCCTCTTTAATCATGAGAAAAGAAGATTGAGAGAGGAGCTGATGATATTTTTCAAACATGTGATTGTTTCCCATGTCCACTGAAGGTAGGACAAGAAGTAAAGAGCTTAATTTATAGTAAGGAAGATTTTTAAGTTAAATATTAGTAAACTTTGTAGTTAGAAAGTTTTTCCTAAGTTATGAAATAGGCTTCCAAGGTCTATCAGCGGACATTTTTATAAAGGAAAACTTGTTGTAAGATGAACATCTATCAAGGATAGTTTATACCAAGAGTGTTTCCTGCACATAAATGAATGAAAACCGTTCACTTACCTCTCTTCAGCATGTGGATAGTGGAGAAGTGAAGAGGCTAAGTAGGAAGGCTTACCCAAGGCAATGAGGGCCAGGGATCTGCTGGAAGTTCTAGACCCAATCCCAGAAATACCTAAGGTAGGGCTACACTGTGTTTTTTATCGAAGAAGGTATGACAATTGCACTTGCATTTGCATATCTTCTTCCTATTAATTTTCCAGAAGAGGATTTTCCAATATTTGGCCCGTCTACATGGGGCCAAATGTTGGAAAAAAGCCCTCTTTCAAAAGCCCCCCTCATTTTACATGCATGCAGAGATGATAATGCTTCCAGACCACATCACAGTTAAAATGGCTCTCCACTGTCAACTGTATGCTATGCTCCCAGCCTGTACTGTAAGGTACAGTTCCTAAGCTCTATTTTTGCATGAGGTAAAAAGCTCTGAATTTCTAGTAGTATTGAACCAGATGCTCAGTACTACACTCACTGACATTAACAGCTATGGATCTGGCCATTAATTTCAGCTCTTTACATTTTCTAGAAACTAGATTTTTGTTCTGGTCTTTGGCATGATTTACTGATCAGCTTCTTTCGCAGGTAAATAAAGTGATTGGGTGAAGTGATAAAAATTGGCCTGCTTCACAGATATGTTAAGACAAACTTGACAAGTAAGCTGTTTCAAAGCATATATACAGCAGGGAGCAATACTGCACTGAACAGAGGAATGACTAGCTGACCTAACAAGAATTTCAATCTCTAAATTATGTAAATAATTAAACATAATTATTTTCAGGAAGTATGCAAATGATATATACAGTACACTAGTTTTAAAAACTCAAAATAGTGCTCAAAATAGTGCTCCAAAAGTCCTTGATTCAGTAAACTCTAAGTGGATAGAAAGGAATGAAATGTGCATTGAGCTTTTTGATTTAAATTATCTTACATTGTTTGTTAATGGACACTGAAAAATCCTGTTTGTGGGGTGTTTTGTGGGGGATAGTACAAAAACACCTGTTTGGCTGCTACATAAAACAACCTATACACACATGAAAATAAAAATTATGAAAGTCATGTTATCCAGTTATTGTTTTTATTCAGATATTAAGATACTTGGGTAAAAGATATGAGCTGGTTTTATTTAATTTCATTTGTGTGTGTGAGTGAAAGAAAGAATATACAGAACATATGAAATGTACCACATTAAAATCTTCTATGCAGAGAGGATGTACTTCATAGGGAGGGACATTGCTGGCTTTCTTGTTCAGAAGGGATTCCGTCTCTGTCTCTTTAGTCCATGGCCTTCCTGCTGAATTTAAGGGCACTTTTTAAAAATCCAAATCAACTCAGCCATCTCTAATCACATAGGGTATGTCTACACTAGCTCATTAGTTCGAGCTAGGTAGGATAATGAGGGCAACCGGAGTTGCAAATGAAGCCCGGGATTTAAATATCCCGGGCTTCATTTGCATGTTCCCAGGCGCCACCATTTTTAAATCCCTCTTAGTCCGAACTCCGTGCCCGCGGCTACGCGCGGCACGGGCTAGGTATTTCGAATTAAAGATCCTAATTCGAACTACCATTACCTCTCATTCCACGGGGAGTAATGGTAGTTCGAATTAGGATCTTTAATTCTAACTACCTAGCCCATACCGCGTGTAGCCGCGGGCACGGAGTTCAGACTAAGGGGGATTTAAAAATGGCGGCACCTGGGAACATGCAAATGAAGCCCAGGATATTTAAATCCTGGGCTTCATTTGCAACTCCGGGTTGCCCTCATTACCCTACCTAGCTCGAACTAACGAGCTAGTGTAGACGTACCCATAGTCATGTGAGAAGCTTAATGAGAATCAGAGTGATGAAATCATAATGCTCATGCTCTGTTCTAGAAGCCCTATGATTAGATTTCTAATTAGTCTATAATAATTTAACTGGCCCCTGCACTCATTGCTAATGAGCACAGGATCACTTAACACTGTTTTCTGAATCACTGCTTAAAAATTAATCTAAAATGGAAAACTCTAAAATAAAAAAATAGCAATATTCTTCGTATGTTTTTGAATGAGACATCTTCTTATAAGCCCATCACGTAACTTCTTATAGGGAAGAAGCAAGGTTGCATTATCTAATAAATCTCTATCTCATTTCTATGATTCTATTATTCTGGGGTTGCCTCTGTCACTTTATCTCTATCAGAATGAAAAGTTTTCAGTCTTAAGTAGTTTGCTATCAATTATATGTGGACTTAATTGCATAAAATGGATTATATTTGAAAATGTGCTGTGTCACTGTACACCATGACATTTCTCTTCAGAACAAAACAGAAGCCACACAGTTCATTTTCCGTCGAAAGGCTAAAAAGCAGTCGGGACAGACTTTGTAGTTATGGAAAACCACTATTGGGTTTTTTTCCTGCGAAACAGTACACAGAGTTTCTATTAATTACTCCACCTTGCTTTTGCCAGAAGTATAGCAACCGTGTCAGAAAGTAGGAAGTAGACTGGCTAACGATATAATCTTCTCTCATATCTTTAACATTTATCCACTAATAAACATAAGACCAAAGACACTTGCTGGTTGATGTAGGGAGAAAGTTGAAGGCTAGCAATATGAAGATGCTCTAGGAGGTTACAGTTGTGATGGGGGGGGGGGGCATTACACTAGCATCTTTTAGTATTTTTTAAACTCCCTAAATATTCTTTATTTTTAAATTGTATAGAGTCTTCCATCCCTGCTCACTCCTTATTCCACTTGATTTTTTACTGATGCCAACCACTGAAATGACCCCCAAGGTCCACAGGATCAGATGTCTGCTCACGGTGGAAGTAGAGACTACATTAGCCAGGGGTGAATGATTTCATACTTGAACCTCTCTGCACCAGGTCCAGACAACCCTCAGTCTGATCAGGTTGGAATGTCACTGTAAAGACACAGGAGGAAAGAGCTAATGTGTTCCTTGTTTCCATGCAAAAGAGGCCTAGGGAATAATATATATTAAAGAAAAAATAAAGAATTGATATGCACATTTGCTTGTTTAAAAATAAGTTTCATTGGCCAACAGATCAGTTGTGAACTGCCTTATATGTTCACACAAAGGAGAAAGAGGAGAGGGCCTAAAGCACTACATAATACACTTGCAAGGGCTACCTGCAAGGGTAGCAGCACAGTGGAGACAGCAGTCTGTACAGGGATTCTTTCCCTCTTCTGTATATGTGGTAGGAAAGGGGAAGATCTTAGGCTGCCTCTGCACAGGGCTGGTGATAGAGTGGTGGTGGGGGAAGTGGGCTATTGCCCTGAGGCCTGGCAATTTAAAAGGGCCTATGGCTCTGAGCTGCCATTGCCATTATTGCAGCAGCTGGAGCCCTGGGTCCTTTAAATTGCTGACAGAGTCCTGGTCAGTGAGATTCGGGATAGCACTGAAGGCTGGCAAGGGGAGGCGAGCCACTGGCCCCACCCTTCTATCTGAGGCTCTGCCCCTTCTGGAAGGCCCAGAGCCGAGGGCCCCTTTCACATTGCCCAGCACCCGGTGAAGTTTGTCACCAGCCCTGACCGCAGCAAACCCCGCATGCGTAGGGAAATAACTGTACCATATGGCCAATAGAGAGTACTTCCCCCAGAGCACTGTGGAATCTGGAACTGGATCGTAATCACAGGTCAGATCATGGGGCAGAATCAATACAGATTTTCCCCTGGCTCAGGCTTGTGGCAAAGTCCAAATTCATCCTTGAGCCCTATATAGAAATCCAGGTCTCACTGAATGAATGCACAATTGATGTGGACATTTTAAATGTGAAATGTCACCCTGATTCCATATCTGTCAATCTTCCCTGAATTTTTTTAATATTTATGTGTTGATGCCACCCGAGATCATGGACTTTGTGAACGGGAGGGGGGAAAAAAATCTTGGGAGCATTTACAAAAGAATTTTGCAGATTGTGATTCACAAGAGATGGTATCTTTTTTATAATCACATCTGACTATTCTCTTATGTGTGTTCTGCCAAGAATATATTGAATTATACTCACTCTCCTGTGGTTAGTCTTTAAGGTTTTTTCAATGCTTGCCAGGGTCCCATTCCCAGAAATCTTTTAAATTCCTCATTTTTCATGCAACTATCTTGATTATCTTTGTGGGTACTTTATACAGCTGCTTTTATTTATAGTATTGATCCCCAAGGTTTTATTAATTTTACTACATTTCACTAAGGTAGAGAGAAGGAATGGAATAGTCCTTCCACCTTGAAGATTAGAGATATGATCTATTTACTTCTTGTCTAGAAGCTGTCTGGAAGGCTAATTCTGTTTTTGCTTATTATGGAAACCTTTATATCGGAGCCAAATGCTGTAAAAGCCAGATTTTTTGTGGATTTGAACACTTTTTGCAGTTCCCCATTGCAATAGCACATGAGATCTGGAGTTATTTTTTTCTGCACTGATGACAATGTAGCAGTACTTTATGCTAGAGCCTTTGATAAGTTTTATCCCACAATGAATTTTCAATAGTATATTGTATAATAGACATACTAATTGGCCCTTAATTACAAGCTGCGTGTGTAAGATAATAAGAACACATTCTTTAGAATGCAAACCCCATAGTTTTGGAATTTCCAATTCAGCCATGCTTGTATTGAGTTCAGTTCTGCTCCTACCAAATATATATGTCCTAAGAATAAATATAAAAGTTCCTACATATTAGGATGTGAGGAGTGGGTTGGAATGTTTGAGAACCAAAGGCCATATTTTTGCAAACAGTGGTCTAAGTATTGCATACAAAATTGTGTAAGGGGTAAAGATTAGAATTAGATGACGTTGTAAATATTGGTTCAAGTATTTTTTAAAAGACTGTAGCTTTGCTAAACTAGTATTTGTGAACCCTTTTATTTGCTTTCTGTGAATTTACTTCTTCATTTTTTTTTGAACTTTCAGATTGACCCAAAGGCAATGGGAACCTTTCCAATTAAATTTAACAGGCTTTGGATCAAGTCCCACAGAGTTTACTCCAAGAAAAAAGTCAGAAATATTTGTATGGAGGAAGTATGTTTTCAGTCCAGAAACACATAGCGATCCAGAAACTGCTGTGGAACTTTGAGAGTCCTTCAGTCAGGGAACTAAAATACTGTGTGGCAAATTAAAGGGCATGAATAGCTAGTTCTACACGGAAACTGCTGAAGGCAATGGTTGTGGCAATCAGCAGTTTATGAGTAGTCCATAAATTGAAATGTTTGCACAAATCATTTATTGAATAGTTTCAAATAAAGAATATATCTATAAAGCTTAATGGTGTTCGTGGGGAAAAAATCACAAAGAGAAAAGACTGTGCTTGTCAACTATGTTTGATTCAAAATAATTTGTTCAGTAATGAAAAATTCACTGAAGAGGAGAAAAAACAAATTCTGCATGATAATACATTTATAGTACATAATAATACAACTGCCCAAAAGCATTTTTTTTAAATTCTGCTGGCATGTGTGTACATACATAAATATGGGAGGGATAAAACTTTAGCACTTAAAACAATTTTTTTTAGGTTCATTCAGTAGCAATAAATTAAATAATGTATATAAAAAATGCAACTAAGTTCTTGCTATCCAGTGAGGTAGGCTAATATATAATATGAAGTTCCAGTAAGGCCATACTAACTGCCCTTGCTTACAGTAATCGGTAAGCAGCATTACATAAATGGTTAAAATAAATCAAGATGATATATTGAATCTCCATGCAGCATTTTATAGCATCGCATCTTTTTGTCTGTTGCATACTGTCTGTGGCTTTAAAATTATGTTTAATATTAATACAACTTCCATAGGGAATAAGAATGAAATACTATAACCAAGTAACACAAATATTATATGAACTCATTTTCTTGCCAACCTGTCATATTAATCATTACCATCTTTCTTCAATTTAATATTTAAAAACCACAAAAACTATCAGAATCTTATTCATATGAAAATTGACATTGCAGTTATAGCCTAAAATAGTGTATTTTACCACAATATTAATTTCAGTTGAAAAGAGATATTTGAGTCTCATCATGATGTTTTCTTACCTTATACCTCCTTGGCTACAATTAGAACATTCTTTAAAAAGTGGGTTGAGCTAAAAAATGCTAGTCATGGTATTACCCACAAAAATCTATTGATATCCTATGTACACAGAACTGAGGGCTCTAGGTAAGACCTAGTCAATGTAAGGCACCCTTCCTATATCCTACCATGGGCTCAGGATGTAAGACACCTATCCTTACCTATAGGGCTCAGGAAGGAACCTGGTCAGTGTAAGTACTTGTCCTTTCCCTTAGGGCTCCGGGCTCTATAGGTCTGTGAAAACTCTTCCCAGTGAATGAGCCTCAAGGGGCATGTCTAGACTTGCTTTCACTTTCGAAAGAAGATATGCAAATTTGGCATGAATTTGCATATCTTCTTCCGATCACTTTTTCAAAAGAGGTTCTTTTGAAAAAGAAAGTAGTGTAGACACAGTTCTTTCGAGAAAAAAACTCTTTTTCTTCCTAAAAAAAACCCCTTTTTCTTCCTAAAAAAATGAGGTTTACAGCTATGTTCTAAATATCCATTTATTAGCAACATGCACTGAATATCTATACCAAGCAAGTGTCTTGTGGTCATCACTCCCAATATACAGACAAATTCCACCTGGTGGCCAGTCAAAAATCCACTCATCTGGGGGTTCTTAGTGATGCCCTTGAATGTCAAAGTCGTGTAAAGGAGTCCAAGTTTCAGCAGCTTGATATTGAACAGCAGCCTGGAAATGGCTCCCAAAGAACATTGTTTTTCATTTACATTATATAGGAAAAACTAACTACCTCCTTCCAATTTTTTAAACCTATCACATTATCCCACACCGATGTTCCCGCTAATCTTTTCCATCCATGTGCAGAATAATTTATGTGCACCAAAGTATGTGAATGTGCACCACCAGCAAAAAAAAACAACCTAGTTGTGGGTGTTCTGCTAATCAGCTGGGTGGCATTTGAATCTCTCCTGAATGACTGCACAAGTTCCCAGTTTACAGGGAACACTGTTCCACACTCTGAAACAACAAAATATTAGCCAATTATCCACTGGCATCTATATGTGCCACCTCCTACCCAAGTTTGTACATTGTATTGTTCATGCCTAAACTTAGCTGTGATGGTCTCTGTTTATGCAGATAGTTAGCATAAAAATGCTGGTCAGAACTTATCTTGCCATTTATTGAGTCTCTCTCTCTCTTCGAATCCTCCATAATTTGCCATTGTCTTTACAACCTTGGTGGACATTAAGGACATTCCTGATGTGGGGATGCTTTATTGGTAGCCAAACATTTTTTTTTTTTTTTTTTTTTTGGTTTTAGTGGTGAAATCTCTGATTTAAGAGACTGGTGAAGGTCGATCAGGTCTCAGGCCTACAACATCATTATATCTGCTTAAGAATATCCTAATATTTGGGTTTCTGCATTTAAGACTGAAATGCAGCATTCTTTCAGGCTAAAAAACAGAGAATTGCCCATGCCTTTTTCATACAAAGCAGAGCTGTATACCAGAGAACTTAGTTTAAACAATGTATTTCTTCATTTTTTCATTTCTTTCTAGGAAACTTCATGCCAATTCCTTGACTCAGATTAATTATTATTATGAATTTGTATTATAGTAGCACACAAAAGCATATACAAATATCATGAGGGTGTTCCTGCCCCCAATGACCTTATTGTCCAGATAGACAATACTGGTAAAAGTTGGGATCACAGAAGGGTAAAATGGCTTGCTTAAGGTCACAAAACAGGGGTGTGGCTACACAGCAGGACTTAGCTCACTTTGCATAGCTTATTTCGAGTTATGTCAATTGCGTAGCTTATTTAGAAATTGGGAGCGTCTACACAGCACTTACTTCGAATTAGAGCACTCTTCCTCCAACTTCCCTTCCTCCTCATACAATGGTGGTTACAGGAGTCGGAGTAAGAAGTCCTCCATCTTGACAGTATTTCGACATTATTGCAAAATAGATGGGCCAAATTTCAGAAAAGCCTCTTCTGAAAAAAAAAAGTGAAAAAAGGTATGCAAAGTGTGGAGTGCATTTTGCGTACCTTTTTCCAAAAAAAAAAGTGTAGTCTTGATATACTCTAACTGGATTTTGATACAATTTGAGCATCTATAGAAACTCACCAATCTGTAAGACTTCTATCACATAGAGAAGATGGGAGGGGAAAAGAAAATATTTTAAGATTCTTTTTGAATACTAGTTTAGCCTATTTAGTACTCAATATAAAATACTGATTTTTCTTTTAATGTTCGTGTCACAGCAACTTAGTTTAAATTGCTAAAATATCACCATCATGAGAGACTCGCAAACTGGTAAAACAGATTTGACTGATACATAATGTCTAAGAATGATAAGAAATAAATGAGAAACATATTTTGTTGTGAGAAGTTCAGAAAAAATATAGCACCGAGGAATAAGTATGTATTTAATTCTGAAGTGATCCCACAAGACAGTCCAGTGCTCTTGTGCCAGGTCCTGAATGAACACCTTGGAAAGATCCTGACCATAGCAGTAATGAACAGTGATGGAGAATTTGCAAGTAGACAAAAAGCACATGTTGTGGTTAATTGTTAATTGCAAATACACAAGGCCTAATTCTCTTTCAGTGTAAAGCCTCTTTCACGTGCAATGTGCTTCACCAGATACATCAGCAGAGACTTTGTGCAAGAATTTAGATGTTCAAATTTGTTTACAGGAGAGATGTGAAAGACACTTGCACAATAAAAACACCACCTCTTATCAGCTACTTACAAGATGGTCAAGATTCAGCAAAGGTACTTGAGCACAGCACTTCAATCTGAGTGCTCATATGCTTAAATTGTACGTGGTTTCAAGTAATGTGCTGACCTAAGGCCCAATATGGCAACTAATTTCAGAGAAAGAAAATAATTGAGAAGTCTGGTAACAATTACTCTAGCAATGCAGTAAACTGCACGACTGCTGTCCCCTATAAAAGAGGAATGGGCCAGGTGGAGAAAGAATTAGTTATATTAGAATGGAGGGGAAATATGGAGCTAAGCAGACTTTGATGGTACCACTTAATGGTGTCCTCCTTCCTGTGGGTAGAATTAAAGAAAGTACTGTCTGCACACTAGCACTGCTAAGGGTCACATTAGGACCTTGAGTGGAAGTGAGATTGTCTCTCATTTGAATGATTGGCTGCTTTGCTAGCCCTGTCTTGCCTTGGAATTCATCACACCATCAAGAAACAAAACAGTGGTTACACACCTGTGAGTAAATCATAATTCTGACAGTTTGCTATCCTTGGGAAATAGATTCATTCCATCAAGTATCATGGCAGATGCTGACAAGAGATGGTATCTGTCATGGTACATCATCTTACTGATTGACCTATATGAATAAGGGAAACAGGAAAGCAAAGTCCTTGAACTTGTAAAGAGAGCTGCATGGGGAAAGTCCCCCTAAAGTCACTAGGAAAATAAGACAAAGAAATTGCCAACACAGATCCTTTTGCAGGAGTGGGTACGCTGGGCTGCTGAGAGACATTGAACCAAACTCAGAGGGGTTGACAGCCACCTCATGCCCTGGAGCAAGGTGTGAGGGGGCCCGGCTCTGCTCCCCACACAAGCGGAAGGAGCAGGGCCTAGGGAAGTAAGCCCTTAGTGCTCCCCAAACTGCAATGGGGCCCCTCCCAGGCCTCAGAACCAAGCAGACTGGTGCTCCAGCAGCAATTCAAAGGGGCCTGGGGCTCCAGCCGCCACCACTGCCACAATAGCAGTGGAGGCATCTGGGAGCTCTGGGCCCCTTTGAATCACCAGGCTCGGAGGCAACTGCCTCCTTTGATCCTATCCTGTTGGTGGGCCTAACCACACTGTAGGCCCTGAATGCAGGAAGACCAGCTAGAAAATGTGAAAAATCAGGATGGGGGTGGGAAGTAAAGGCACCTATATAAGAAAAAGCTCAAAAAATCCAGGGATAGTGGATAGTGTGACCAGATGCCCATATAAAATTGGGGCATCTAGTCACACCTATCTGTATATTATAGAAACTACTTCAAGTGTTGCTGTGCTCCAGCCTCCCTTGTTCCAGCACCTAAGGGAGTGGGGGACACGTTTGTTTAAATACAGCTATCACACAGTTCCTTTGCTCTGCCACCATTTAATCTAAATTACTTGGGGTGGGAGGAAGTGGGTGCACTAATGCAGAGCTATTTCCACTGCTCACACAGGAAAAATTAAGAGGCCGTTGTTACCACTTCTATTTAAGAGATCTTCAGTATATGAAATACACAATAGTAGTCCCACTACCAGTAAAAACATTTAGCTTCAGAATGCATTAGATTTAGTAAAGGAGAGAGAGAATACATATTCTTTTCTTAGTGGTAACAATTAAGGAAATGAAAAAAGCAACCATAAAAAGATAATACATCAACTAGGCTCTTGAATATTCTGAAGCTAAATTCTTTTGAGATGCATAATGTATAAAATGGTCCTTGCTTCCTTCATATTTTAACTTCATGCTGATTCCTCTTAATCAGTGGCCAACCTGAGGGCCCAGAGATATTACAGATTTTTATTACCAGAGCTGAACATGAAGCAGAACCCTAATAATCATTAGACAGCACATCTGTAACGTAAGCTCAAAGGGAACATTTATCGAATGAGCTAGAAGGAGCTGTGAAAAGCTTATTTCAGGTGCTACTATGGACTGAAGCATGTCTTGCAGTGCAATGTACTAATCGGCATTAGGTTTCAAGAATCCTTTTACTAATATAGGATCAGATGTCCCTATATTGTCTGTCTGTTCATCATAGAGCTTCTTGGTTGTTGGTTTTTTCCCTTGTGGAAAATGTTGCCATTTTGTTGAAAAAGAAAAATGAAACAATGTTTTTATGCTTTTCAGATTTATAGACTGATTATGACATTTGAAATTGTCATAAAAAGCAGACATTTTTATTTAAGCTAAACCCTTAATTTTCTTTTGGTGGGCAATTTCCAGTTTGTATTCCCTCATTGTTTTTTCCTTCTTCCTATGTACTACTGATCTTCCAAAAGCAAGATGTGTTCACCAACTATAAGGTTTTGCTAGAAAGTACTTAATTGCAGAATACCTATGAAGTACAGGAAAATTCTATCATTAAGTTTTCTATATACCTCACTCAAGAAATGGTAACATGAATTATGAAGACATCAGAACCCTTCAATGGAATTACTGTATTGTATAACATGTGTTTGTTATATTTACTATTTATATAGGCTATTTACATTTATTTTTTAGGAGTACCTCTTTTTTTTTTTTTAGAATTATTTGCCCACATTGATCTGCATAATTTTAAATTTTAGCTATATATAAATGTTCTATCTTTTTCAAACAATTTCACTGAAAATAACTAAATAATAAATTCTGATGAGCAATTTCCATGTTCTAAATAGACCATATAGGGTTTTATTCAGCAACACTTACACTGATGCTATGTCTACACTACGGGTTTTTTCTGGGATAACTCTGGTATCCCAGAGAAACTCCACCGCATCCAGGGAACGCGTCTGCTCTTTCGCGTTTTTTTTGCGGAAGAGCAGATGTGCTCTTTCAGCAGCCCTGTCTTCCTCCTTCCATGAGGAAGAAGGGCTCTTTCAAAAGAGGATGCTTTTCCGAAATTTGGCCCAATGTTGATGGGCCAAATTTTGGAAATGCTTCTTCTAAAAAACTATTGGAAAAAGGTACACAAATTGCGGAGTGCAATTTGCATACCTTTTTCCAATAGATCAGTGTAGTCTAGACATAGCCTCAGTAGCACCTTACTCAGCAATTAGCTCCATTATTTTTATGACCTTACAAGAGTTTATAACTGTATGTTTCTGCGTATTCATATAACTTCAGTTTTCTTGATATATCATCACATAAATGCTTTTCATTATACTGCTTATATTTATATTGGACCTTTCATTGCAAACTATGACAAAAAGCATTATATACCCCTAGCTGCACATCACTTCTTCTTTATTGGCCACTCATTGACATGGTACCTGTAAGACATGTTAATTTCCTCCAAACTTTGGCCCAACCCAGTCTGTCATTTGTGTGTAAAGTGGCTTTTCAACCACAAACAACCAGCTCTAGAACTGTATGTAGATAGAATGCAATAACTCAGGCTGTAATTTGTCAAGAGAATTGTTACTAAGAGAAAAGCACTGAGGAGAAAAGCGCTGAGGGCTCTTGAATGAAAATAAGCAGTCCAGCTCTTTGGATTGATGGGGTGTGTTCTTAAACTCATTTCATAGGTCCTTTTTTATACATATACACAATTTCCATGTACCATACTCTATTCCTCTGTACCATTAGCTCTCAGGCTGAAATTTACCTACAAACTTTGCATTTCAGACCTAAATCAGTTCCTTAAATCTGAAACCTCCAGCAGTGTAGCAGTGTTTTGATTATATTATGTAATTTCACCCTGAAACTCTGCCCCTTTATTAGTCATTACTAGAGCTGATTTTAAAAAAAAATCCTTCAAAAATGCAGCTTTGTCAAAATTGAAACGTGGTGGGGATGCGTTAATTTTTGAAGAACAAATTAAACATGTTTCAATACATTTCACTTTGAATTATATTGTATTAAAATATCAATGTTGTTATATCTAATGTGCCTATATTTAATATTTCAGTGTAAAAAGATAAACAAAATGAAGGTAAATAATACCTAAATCAAACTGTTTCAACAAAATCAAAATGCATTGTTTTGATGATACTGAGGGTACGTCTACACTGCACTCTTATTTCAAAATAGCATATCTACACTGCAGGAAAGCCTCAAAATTAGTCTGAGGCAGGCTTCCCTAATGTGGGCGTGTTACCTCAATTTAGAGCCCCAGGAGGCATTGGGGAGTAATTACTTTTAATGGCCCTGGGGAGGAGCTATTTTGAAATAGCAGCAGTGGAGAGTCCACACTACTGATATTTTGAAATAGCTATTTCAGAATAGGCATTATTCCTCATGGAATGAAGTTTACAAAAGTCGGAATAAACCATCCGTTATTTCCAATTTATTTCGAAATAATGGAGTTACTGTGTAGATGTTCACATTGTTATTTCAGAATAACGGCCGTTCTTCCAAAATAATGCTTCTGTGTAGCTGTACCCTGAATTAAGGTTTTTGGAATTTTTGTTTGAGGGAAATTTTAAAAAATTCAATGTTCATTCTAATGTGGAATTTTATTAGAATGTTGGAAATATCCTTGGAACAGAAATTCTGGATCCTGACCAAATCTAATTAAAACCTAAACTACATGAAGTCAGCTTTATGTCATTGTCTGGATGGATTTGATGTACAGAGTTGGGCAGAGAGTTTAGATTTGCGGTGTATATTTCTTCCACAATTTTAATACAAAATTCCAGAGAATCAGTCTACTGTTCATTTCCTCAACAGTGGTCCAACTTCACAGATTAATAGACATGCTGGGCCGGAACGGATCTCCAGAAATCATGTAGTCTAATTCCCTGCACTAAGGAGGACCAAGTGTACCTACATCATCCCAGACAGGTGTCAGTCTAATCTGTTCTTAAAAACCTTCAGTGGTGTGTATTCTACAACTTCCTTTGCTTAATTATTCTTATAATTATTTTTGCCTAATACCTAACAAAAATCTCTCTTGATGCAGATTAAACCAGTAACTTATTGTCCTATCATCAGTAGACACTGAGAACAATTGATTACCATACTCTTTTCAGCATTACTTAATAGATATAAAATTGTTTTGGGGCCCCTCCTCAGTTCATTTTTCTTAAGATTAAACATGCCCAGTTCTTTTAACCTTTCCATGTGGTCAGGTTTTGCAAATCTTTTATACTCTTTTGTCCTGCTGGACTCATTAGGTACATCCCCAGTTTGACAGTGAATCATTGATAACTTCTTTTTATGAATGGTCTTTTAACCAGTTATGTTCTCACCTTATAGTAATTTCATCTTCACTACGTTGTCCTACTCCCCTTATGAGAGAGTGATGTGCGACTGTTCAAAGTTAAAATCAAGAAATATTACATTTACAGATTCCCCACCATCTAGTAAGCTAGCAAACATTTCAAAGAAGGAAATCAGGTTGGTTTGGCATGATTTGTTCTTGACAAATTCATGTTGGCTTTTACTTATTAACCTATTTGGCTACGTCCACAGTGCCGGGTTTTTTGGGGCAGAAGATATACAAATCGCACTGTCATTTGCATATCCTCTGCCAATCCTTTTTGTGGAAGAGATTTTGCCGCTAAAGAGCCCCGTGTGATGGGGCCATTTGTTGGGAAAAAATCCTTTTGCACAAGATCCCTTATTCCTAAAAAAATTAGATTTACAGGATTTTGCAAAAGGGTTTTTTTCGAAAAATGGCCCCATCTACACAGGACTTTTTAGCTGCAAAACCTCTTCCACAAAATGGATTGGCAAAAGATATGCAAATGACAGCATGGTTTGCATATCTTCTGCTGAAAAAAATGGCAGTGTAGACATAGCCTCTATGTTGTAGGTACTTACAAATTGATTGTTTAATAATTTGTTGCAGTATCTTCTCAGATAAAAATTAGATGGACTGGTCTATAATCCCTCAGGTCTTCTTTATTTACTTTCTAAAAATAGGTACTATATTTACTCTTCTTGGATCGTCTAGGACCTCAGCCATTCTCAACAAATTGCCTTTTTAGTGACGACTGCAGCAAATAGTTATTGAACACTAGAGCTTTCTTAAAGTTAATACTGACTAGGTCCATCCCTGCAAATAGTGGACCTACATTTTCTCTTGTCTTTTTCTTTCTCCTAAGGTATTTACAGAATCTTTTCTTAACCATAGAGTTTTTTTACTTAGACATATAATACCTATCCAAGTGAAAGGAAAAAACAAACAAAATGATCTTTCCCATTAACTTCCTTTCCCTGCAGAATCCTTCATAGGCACTATGGCTAAAATCCTGTTTCCACTGAAGTCACTGTCAAAACTTCTAGTAATAAATCATAAACCTTTGAACAGATTCCTTGAGAGAATGCTCTTGAGCTTGAAAGGTAACAAGACAGCTGTGAATATCCTTGAAGGATTCACATAAATGCTATCAGCACTGAAAGGACATCTTATAGCCACAGTTACTACAGAGTGAAATCTGATAAATCACCATTATTTTCTTTCTATCCTATGCAGTGTTTTGTTACCTACAATGACAGGAACCTGAGGGAGACAGATCCTATACTTTTTTCCCCTTAAATGTAACATAGCTAAGGTGACCACTGTACTTGACAAATGACTTCACAGAATCATAGAATACAAGAACTGGAAGGGACCTTGAGAGAGCATCAAGTCCAGTCCCCTGCCTTCATGGAAGGACCAAGCACCATCCAGATCATCTCATATCTATCTATCCAACCTGCTCTTAAATATCTCCAGTGATGGAGATTCCACAACCTCCCTAGGCGATTTATTCCAGTGTTTAACCATCCTGACGGTTAGGAAGTTTTTCATAATGTCCAACCTAAACTTCCCTTGCTGCAATTTAAGCTCCTTGCTTCTTGTCCTATTATCTGAAGCTAAGGAGAAGAAATACTGCAGAAATGGGTGATGTAGAAATTATGTAATAATAAACTTAAATCTTTAAATGTAGATAAAAGAATGAAAAAAGATCTGTGAGAAAAAGAAAAATCCATTTGAAGGTGGCGAGATATTTTGGAATTTGGCAAACAAATTGATTTGGTGATCTATAGTAGATCCCTCTACCATGATGTCGCTGTACTATACTGGGGCACAATCCAGACTGAGAAGCAGTGTCAAGCCTTTTTGTAATCTGAGATGTCATTTACAATGCCTGGCTGCTGTAGCCTCCAACCTGAACTGCTCACAAAAAGCTTCCAGCATGAAAGTCACTCCCAGACATGTCTCTGTGAAACTGCAGCCTTACCTCTTACCAGCCTCAGTTATGTCCCAGATCTTACCCCAGAAATGTATGTGCTTTGTAGCCCAGCCCACTCCTAGACAACATAAGTTTATAGAATGATGAAATGTTTGCTATTGCCTAACTTAAACTAAATTAGAGTCAAGCAAAATTTATCACAACATCCAGATTACTGATCAAATTGTAGAGGTAGGACTGCCCTCTCCCAACTGCCACCAGAGACCAATGAAAATTGTCCTTTGTTGTCCAAAGTACAATGACAGAGACAGATGGCAAGAAATAGGAGGATGTTTTGCAGGGTCTGCACCTTCTTTTTATAGTCCTGTTCCCCTCCTTCGAGAAGCATTTCCAACTGGGACCAAGGTATGAGGAAGATTAGTAAAGAAAGGAAAATCCATGCTCTTCTTTTTCTAAGGCCACATGTACACTAAGAACAATGCAGTAGCACCGCTAGGATGTGTCTAAACTACATGGCTCCATCGACAGAGCCATGTAGATTAGGCAGGACGGCAAAGGGAAATGAAGCAGCGATTTAAATCAAAATGGCTGCCGCGCTGTGCCGATCAGCTGATTGTTGGCACAGCGCGGCAGTCTAGACGGGGATCTGCTGACCCCAGAACCTTTTGTCGGCAGATCCTGTAAGCCTTTTTTTATGGGGGTCGGCAGATCCCTGTCTAGACTGCCGCGCTGTGCTGACAATCAGCTGATCGGCACAGCGCAGTGGCCATTTTGATTTAAATCACCACTTCATTTCCCTTTTTAGAGTAAACTAATTTACATGGCTCCATCGACGGAGCCATGTAGTTTAGACGTACCCCTATAGTTGTGCCACTGTAAGGTCTCCTGTGTAACTGCTCTCTGGTGACAGGAGAACACTTACAGGGCATACTTAGGAATAATGTTTGTACAATAGGGTGTAGATGCAGGGATATAGACTGTCAGTCACCCCTTTTGTCTTCCCCCCCCCCTTTTATCTTCTACTAGGGTATGGCTACACTGTGTTTTATTTTTCGGAAGAGGTATGCAAATAGCTCTCGCATATGCATACCTTCTTCCTTTTTTTTTTCCCGGAGGCTTTTCTGACATTTGGCTCTGTCAACATGGGGCAAAATGTTGGGAAAAAAACCTTCTTTTTCAAAAGCCCTTTTAAACATTGTTTTATGAGGAAGAAGAGGGCTTTCGAAATGGGGGTGTTTCCGACATTTTGCCCAGTGTAGATAGGGCCAAATGGTAGAAAAGCCTCTTCTGGGGAAAAAAATGGAAGAAGGTATGCAAATGCAAGCACTCTTTGCATACCTCTTTTGAAAAATAAAACACAGTGTAACCATACCCCCTAAAGATTTTCATTGGTTTTTTTCAGCTCAGAACAAGTGCGTATATTCTAGATATTTAATGTAACACCAGCTCACTTTTTCCTCTTCTCTGTCTTTCCTGAGAAAGCTATAGCCCATTGTACCAATAATCCAGTCATGAGATTTATCACACCAAGTCTCTGGTGTCATTTGAGTAATAATTTAGCTTATAAACTAATTTCTTGCTCTTCCTGTTTGTTCTTTATAGGCCTTACATTTATATATAGACATGGAGAGGTTAAGCAGATTCTCCCACTGATTTCTTTTTCATTGCTTCTATGACCCCATTGTAATTTTCCATATCTCCCTCCCATCTAAAATCTAGCTCTAGTTAGGGTCACCTGTTTTTGTATCTGTATGTGGGCTTTTGTCACTTGCCTCCTTTTGAACCTAGTTTAAAACATTGATCACCAGGCTGAGGAGTTGCTGTGCAAAGAAACTCTTCCCATTCTTGTCCATCTCTTCCCACCAGTCTTATTCCTGCAACAGTAACCTCTGGTCAAGGAAGCTGAAACCATCTGTACTACTGTGCACTTATTTCCAGATAAGTGTCCCTCTTTGGGCTGTTACCCGCAGCTGGAATAACAGATGGGAACACTATTTTTGCCTCTGACTCCCTCACACTTGCTCCCAGAATCCTATAAAAATTGTTGATCTGCTCAGGGTTATGCATGGAAATATCATTAGTGCCCATGTGGAAGAGCTGCAAGGGACAGTGGTCTGAGGGGTGAATGAAGGTTGGCAACCTTTCTGTAAAGTATGCAGGGTCCAGGCAGGTAGCACACTTGCTAGGACATCAGTTCAGGTTGACAGATGGATGTATTCTCTACATCCCCCTCTGAAGAGAATCCCTGCAGCCCTGAGAGCAAGTGATTCCTCCTCCTCCTCTTCAGCCACTGGGGTCTCTCCTTCTGTTGCCAGAACAGCATACCAATGCTTGACGTCTCTGGACAAGGCCTGTGTTGAGGGTGGGGGAGGGCGGGTGAAGCATTATCTACTGTCCAAGATATCACCAGCAGCTTCCTCCTGTGGTGCTGCTGTAGTAATCTGTAATTAGCTATCATTCTCCATCCTGGATATCTCCATGTACATCCTGTCAAACTTCTATTGGCTTTAACAGCAGTCACATACAATTTATCTCAGAGATGAATTTGGCTGTTGGTCCTTTGGGCCTTTTAGCAATCACCTGACCCCTTCCCACAAAAATTATTCTGTCAATTTTTGGCTTCGTGTCAAGGTCAGAGTTTTTCTCTGACAATATTTTCCAGAGCCTTGGGTGTTAGATTTAAGTATATGACAATGGTCTATATTTTTTTTACAATAATAATAGCAAGAATTGCTTTTATCTGGGAATGACTGGATGTATTCTCTAATGGAAGAACATTACGAACAATAACTGTTCTTTTTAGAAGTAATTAACCTTCTTATGCCATTTGCATTAATAATGCACTAGATTATGCTAAGTCCTAATGTAGCTGAATTTCTGTTAATGTTTTCTCTGGTAAATAAATAAGCAAATTGAGTAAAAGATGACATTTGTTATAATTGTTCACCATGGGCTCCCCCCGCACCCTGCTTCTTCTAAAGCCCTGGTACTTTGTTAAATGCAAACCCTTAAATGGATGGCATTTCATGATGGGTTTTGAACTTAATTATATCAAATGTCATAGCATTATTTATTTAAAAGGTTTTGCAAAATTACTGTACAAAGGAAAAACATGTTTCTTCTTTTTTAAAGACCTTAAATTGTTCCATTAACTTCTACTAATTTGTATTTGGCAAGTTCAAAAATGCACTCACTCAAGCTTACTTGATTTTTTTTTTTTTTTTTTTTTGCTTCCTTTAAAAGTGAGTCATGTTCCTATAACACTGTTAACTGTGATTGCCTCTGTCTTTCAAGACTGTTTATAAACATGTTCTTTGGAACTGAAATTAGCAGAATGTAGAGTATGCAGGGGAATCTCAAAGTAGGCTTGCAAATATGGCAGAGAAGTGTTTCCACTTGAGAAGAGTAGAATAACCCAAGTGGCTCCATGCAGTTTAATAGTTAGCTATTTATTTAGAACATGTTGGGTGAAGAACCTAATGGGGAAAAATATTGTCCATCTCTATATAAACTTTGCCGATACTGAAGTCAATGGAAAAACTCTCATTAACATCAAAACTGCCAGGAATTCATTCTCTGAGCAAATGATGAGCCTTCTAGATGGTATCTATCAGGTAGAAAGACTGTGGAACTATGTTTTCATTCAAAGTAGTGAAAGGGTAAGAACCTACCTTAGGGCATGTCCACACTAGGAAATAATTTCAAAATAAATAAAATCAAAACAATTCCTGAAATAAAAAATCAAAATAGTGAGTCCCCACTATGGGGGAGCATCAAAATAACTCAGAATTATTTTGAAATAGCATGTCCACACTGACTGGAGCCTGCCTCAGATTTAGAGCCCCCAGAAGCACTCCAGGGAGAGCACAAGGAAGGCAGATACTTCCTCTAGTTGCTTGGTCAGTGTCAGCCGGTGGTCAGGGCAGTGAGTGGTGTGTTTGTATTATACACCCGAGACTTCAACTGCTAGGACTGGGGTCCCTTAGCAGCGGGCAACCTGGAGGAGGTTGACGGGCGCCCCAAGAAGTTTACAGGGAGAGCTTATTACACCTCAGATTTTGACTGCTACGATACACGATCCCTTCGCAGCGGGCAGCCTGGGGAGGCTGAGAGATGCCCCAACGGATCTGTCCCCTGGAAGCGACACGATCCAATGCTCAAGCTCTCCCTATATCTGTCCCTTATGACCGGCTGGAGTTCTTTTTAAAATTATGCTTGGTTCTGTTACAGCAACTGAAGGAGTCAGGTCACAGCTTAAACAGTTACTATTTTATTGTTACAGGGTAAACTTAGCTGTTAAATGCTACTACTGTGTCACAGATAACACAGCCACTACAAAGGACAGGACAGAAATTACACTAATAAGTCACTTACAGGTACCATGAAACCCTTTTGGTTCTCCGAGCTCTTATTAAATACATGCAAAATAGACACCTAGCAGGTATATATTCTCACCCCTGCGTTCCAGACTTGGCGTGGCCAGCGTCTTTCTCTCAATCCCTCGGGAAGAAGTAGGGCGAGGTTGGGCGTCCCACAGACCTCGGGAGACAACCAATACCTGCCAGCAGGTGTAGATGATTGGAGCTCAAATGGGGTGGGCTACTAAACCCCTCTTTATACCCCTTGGGTCACGTAGGCTTCTTCCTGGTCTCAAGTGGCCAATTAGGAAAAATGGCTTTGAATGCCAAGTTTCCCACGAAGGGTGCAAAGCATAATTCACACCTGGGAAAATGCAGACAATGGGCACCTCTGGTATGTGATGGGCGAAGATTCCTCTCCTGGGACAGTGCAGGCGTGTCAATTACTGGTACTAGCCATCAGGGCGGCGGGAGGCCCTGGGTTGTCAGCTAGCCCATTTACTGTCTGGTTTCTGTTTATGGTAGAGTCAGGGACAGGCAGCACCCCTGCGTTCCCAGGGCATCAAAGGCTGACTGCCTTTCTCTTGCTTTCGGGGGGGGGGGAAACAAGATGGGGTTCATGTCTGGCTACAGTCAGGCAAGCTGAGACACATGCTTTCAAGGGCTCCTCTCTACAGCCGTGTCTCACACGACACTCCTACACTGCCTACCTCCTTTGAGACACAAAAGGGACACAGTGTGCTCTGGTTCTCCTTGCAGATGCCACAGCACTGACACCAAGGAGCTGGAGTGGTTGAAAAACAGTGCCAGGCTCACGGGCCTCATGTTGTGCCTCATGGCGCAGTTTGTCCAGACTGCCCACATGTTGCTCCAGCACGGTGATGACCAGTCTGAACCAGAGGACCTCTTAACCCAGGTTCTGGCGATCCTGCTTCTGCAAATAGCCCTCAATCCCCTGCACGCTATAAAACCCTGCTTCTGGCAGAGGGAGACCAGTTCTGAATGCTGGGACCACATCATCATTCAGCAGTGGCTCCAGAAGTTCTGCAAGCAGAAGGCCACCTTCCTGGAGCTCTGTGAGTGGCTCAAACCTGCCCTCAGGCAACAGGGCACCTGACTGTGACCTGCCATCACCCTACAGAAGTGCATCACCATCGCCCTGTGGAAGCTCACCACGTTGGACAGCTACAGCTCCATCGGGAACCAGTTCAGCTTGGGGAAATCCACAGTCAGGACCATGCTCCTACAGGTAGCCAAGGTCATCAATAACATCTTGCTGCAGAGGGTCATCATTCTGGGCAACTTCGACACCATTGTGCATGGCTTTGCCGTAATTAATGGGCTTCCCCACCGGAGATCCCCATCCTGGCTCCTGACTGCCATGCCTTGAACTATATACACAGAAAGGGGTACTTCTCTAGGTGCTGCAGGCCCTGGTGGACCACAAGGGACACTTGGCCGACATCAACGTTGGCTGTTTTTTTGGGGGAAGATGCATCATGCCCGCATCTTCCGGAACGCCTATCTGTTCCTGACGATGTATGCCGGTACTTTTTCCCTGACCGCACCATCAGGGTTGGGGAGGTGGACATGCCCATCTGCATTCTGAGTGAAGCAGCCTTCCCCTTGGTCCCCTCGCTGCTGAAGACCTACATGGACAGCCTGGACTCCACAAAGGGGAATTTCAACAGCAGGTTGAGCAGGTGTCCCATAGTGGTGGAATGTGTGTTCAGCCACTTAAAGGGGAAGTTCTGGAATCTCCTACCTGTCTGGGCCTCAGTGAGAACAACATCCCCTTTGGTGGTGATGGGCTGCAGTGTGCTCCACAACCTCAGTGAGACTTTCCTGCCAGGGTGAGGGGCAGAGGATGAATAGCTGGATGTTACTGAACCAGAGAGTTAGGGAGTAAAGAAGTTCACCCTGTAATATTTGCTATTAAACAATTCAATTCAATGTTAAATTCAACAAAATCTTCCAAAATATAACTGAAAACAAATATTTCCCTGTAAATTTCTGATTTGGCAAAATAGCCAGTTTTTAGTTAAAAATCCATTGATGGAAACTTGTCATATGGTATTGTTTCTGATTCCTGATTAGCGGTGCATAGTTCTTATGCTCAGGATGTGGAGCTTGAAAATACCACTAGATCTTTGAATGTCATAGAGAAAAAGGATATATGTATGATTGGGGAATGCTAACAAACTTTGAACCTTCTTTCTGTTCCATATAGGTCTGTCTGAGATACTGTATTATTCCTGAAAATATTAATTGGGTAGTTTTCTCTTAATACAATCACACAATGTAATGCTGTCTTCATGTGTGATTCTCCTTATTAAGAGAATCCTTATCTGACTTGATTTATTGCCTCTTCGCTATGGCTCTGAGAGAAGATTCTATAAACCTTGTCCCTATGCTGTGTCAAGCAATGTTTCCTTGCATAGACAGGATACTAAGTTAAATTTGCATGTATTGGTCTGTGTGACAGGGCGCTTGCCCTGCACTGGCCCTTTAAGGGCAAAACCCCAGCCCCAAGCAGGGGCTAGGAGCAAAGCCCCAGCTGAGGCAGTTCTAGCTGATGAGGGCCCAGCTGGGAGCTATGTAAGGGGGAACTGACAGCTGCTCAGGAGAGAGAGCAGGGGAGGGGCTGACTGCTAGGGAAGCAGGAGGCTCCCTGGAGCTAGAGCAGTGCTGGGAAGGCAAGGCAGGACTAGGGAGCTCTGGCCAGTCAAGCTCCCAGGCTTTAGCTCCTAAGGAGGAGATCAGGGTGCTCTGAGAAATAGAGGACCTTGGGATGTGAGCAGAAGGAACAACAACCTCCCCTGGAAGGGGGGCTTGGACACAGGTGTGGGCACTGCTGGAGGACAGTGTCTGGAAGAGGATGCCGTGACACGAGGAGAAACATGGGGCGACACCACCTAGAGAAAGGCATCCAGCAAAGCATGAAGAGCTAATTCCCAGGACAGCCAGCTGGTGGCACCGTGGTGGCGAGTCGGCCCCTCACAGTCTATAATTTTCAATCATCTCTGCAATCCGTGACAGTAACTAATAGAGTGTATAGAGCTCTAGCTGCAAAGGATGTGGGCAGAACATAGACTAGTACATCAATTGCCTCTGTGCAGCATTCTGATGAGGTGATATCCCTCTTTGCAGTGTCAATTTGTGCCCCATTCTTTATAAAAACATATCATGTATGGCACTTTAACATTTCCTTCTGAGGACTCCTCAAGTGTACAAGCTTAGAATTCATTTCCCAGGTCCATTTTCTAAGTATGTTATGCCCTCTTTATTGTTTATGGAAGGCGAACGGCAAAGAAGGTTCAAACACAGCAAAAGCAAATTTAGTTTTAAAGGTAAGCAAATACCGAGGAGGGTTTGATTTTGTTTTGCTTTCCTCCAATATTCATTCAGCGCTAGAGTAAGAAAACTAGCATGTTAGTGGAATTATTTGATAAATTCAAATTACAGTTATATAGGCAGTTAACAGGTATTAGTAATACAGCTGGACATTTCCTTTTCAGCCTTTTGTAGCATTCCAAAGAAGTAATGTCATTCGGGAAAATACTTCCCTTCAGACTTTTTTTCTTCTACATTTAAAAAAGCCCGACAAATCACCCAATGTATCAACTCTCCTGAGGAGCCATAAACCTGAAGCTCCCATCTTCAGACCCCAGAAAAGGAGCCCCATGTCCTCAATGTAAATTGCTTTATTTCCACTTAGTCACTGTTTATCTATTGCTTCTCCCAGATCATTTTGTCTTTTGACAACCAGCTATTTAATCCTGGTTACCACTTACACCTCCTAAATGTATGCCCTGAAGTCAAAGGCATTACACCAATTTATATTATCTGGCTATCTCTCCAGGGTAACACATATTATGCCCTGTAGTTTAATTCCATAGTAGAAGGCTACAAAATATTTAAGACTGGAGCTGGACAAACTGTAAATATTTTCTGAGAGAGTCTGCTCATATCTAAAACTGAATAGTTTTACTCACCCCAATGCTAGCAGAAAGCAAATGTACAGGTGTCACACACCTGAGCATTGCATAGCATATAGGATATTTTATCTGGAACAAAATATTGCAAGATACAACAGAAATTCGAGTTTCCCAAAAACACTTTCCAGAAAACCTGCCCTAATGGCTTGTAATGAACCAAAGAAAGGTTAGATTGTGCCCTTCACAGCTATATTCTTTTAACCCTTGCACAGGCCCACAGATGGGAGGGGGTCAAAGAGGGCAACTGCCCTAGGGCGCAATGATTCAAAAGGGCCCAGACCTCCTGTGGCAGTGGCAATTGGGCCCGGAGCATTGGGCCCTTTAAATTGCTGCTGGAGCACACTCAGCATGCTCCCTACAACTCTAAGGGCTGAGGGTGGGGGATGGCGTGGCACACTCTGGGCAGCACTGAGAGGGTGCCCCTTCTTCCCACAACCTCCGCCCCTTCTGGGAGTTCATCGGGAGTTCAGTCTCGGCCTCCAACCTTGTCCAGGGGCTTAGCGTGACTGTCGTCCCTGCTGCTTTTGTAATGGATGAAGGTGATTCCATGATAGTGAACTGTCTAAAAACCGGCACATCCCCCAAAGCATTGTAATGTGTAACCTTTCTACAGTACGTATGCAGCACTTTAACATGTTTTTGAACTAAAGTTTTCCCCATAGTACTTTAGCTTGTAGAATGCTTGGTAATTACAAGACCTTGTTGCCTATAAAGGAAGGATTGTTTGGCTAGGATTCTCTAGCCCTTCCGCTTTTGAGCAAATGTCACACCCCAAAAGATTTGAACAAGAATTTGATGCTCTGTTGCCACATTTTGAACATTAACCTGTTGGGAATACACTGCAGAAATGCTATATAAAAATACCTTATGTACCCTTTACCTTTCAACTATAAATGCTTACACATAAAAAGTCATGAGTGCAGGGGACTGGACTCTTGAGGTTCTGTCCACTTCTATTAGTCTATGATTCTATAAAAGTGTTTGAATTTTTCAGCAGGGGAAAGTTTCCTTTTCCCAGATCTTTCTGCTTTATCTTTCTCTTCTGGCCAGTGGATATTAGCGATATGCCAGTATTAGGAAAGCCTGTATATACATATATGGAGATCTATTATACAATTCACTTCTATTCATTTATATCCCTGTGGTTAAGGAAAGACAAATCAGTTGGAGAAAAGTGTTTCCTTAAACCCCTTGCTAATTTGTTTTAAAAGGTCCTGAAATTAATTTTTTCCATGCTCCCTTCACCCCATTACCCAATTATTTTTTATAGTAGCATGCCTCTGCTCTTCAAGTCTGTCCAGAACTGAGATGAGAAAGGGCAAATGAACCTTCTGGTGTGATATTTTCAGCCTGACTCTAAGCAAGAAGCACCAGAAATCTGAAAACATGCGACAAAATTGCTGGCCAAATTCTGCAATCTGAAGAGTATAGAATAAAGGTAAAAAGAGACCCAAATCCAAGGTAGCTGGTCAATGTAGAATTCTCCCTGTCTAGGCTGATCCTCAGGTAGTGAAGAGCTCTAGCAGCTTTTACACTATGACAGGCTTATGGACTATAGCTGGCAAAAACAGAACAATTTCTAGAGCATTCAGGAGCACTGCTGATCCATAGGGCTATGTCTACACTGCACAGTTATTTTGGAATAAGCTATTCTAGAATAGTTATTCCAGAATAGCTTATTTCAAAATAGCACATCTACACTGGAGGGAAGCCTCAAAATTAGTCTGAAGCAGGCTTCCCTAATGTAGACGTGCTATCTCGATATAGAGTCCTAGGAGGAATAAGTTAGAATGGCCCTGGTGAGGGGCTATTTCAAAATAGCAAAAGTGGAGCATCTACACATGCCTTATTTCGAAATAGCTATTTTGGAATAGGCGTTATTCTTCGCAGAACAAGGTTTACAGAAGTCAGAATAAGCGATAAGTTTCGAAATAATGGAATTGCTGTGAATGGCCATTATTCCAAAATAACTTTGCTGTGTAGACACACCCTAGCAGATATAATAGCACATTTGGACTATTGGCAGCCCTCTGGCTTCTCTCATTAATGCCGGGGTCTGGAGGAGCACAGTGAGCAATGCCCTCCCCACTATCCCACTCTCCAACTGCAAAGAGTAGAGATGAGTGGAAATTTTCCATTAAAACGTTTTTGATGAAAATTGCAGATTCATCCAAACTGAATTTTGCAAGGGAAAGGTTGATTGCAAAAAACAAAAATAGAAAAGTAAGCTTTGAATGGGTTGGAACATAACATTTTGATGCTGAGATAATTGCTGTTTCTGCTTAAAACAACTTTATTTTAAATGCCAAGCTAATTATAGGACAAACGTTGAAAGAAGAAAAAATCAAACCATTTCAAGTAACTTAACTTGGGAGAAGAAAAAGATTCAGATAAACTTTAGAAATTTCAACTTTTCGCTCCTATTCAAGATAAGAAAAATCTTACAAACATTGACAGGATTGGAAAACCATTTTCTGTCCAGATCAAGCATTGAGAACTTGGCAGTAAATAAGCATCAGATCCTAATTTTTTTCATGTTTATCCATCATCTCCTGACATTTCTTAGCCAACCAATAGAGACCAAAATAATAAAAATACATATGAAATTCTTCTATATGTACAGCCAGCTTTAAGAATTGAAAAAAACAAATGGATTAACTGTTGGCTTCAAAATATTGGAAAGTCTTTAAAAATCACTGAGGGGGATCTTTATGTCAAAATGACCAACCTCCTTTACTGCTGGTGAAATGGGGACTGTGTGTACAGTTGCCAACATCTGAAAATTTCACTAAGGCTACATCTAGACTACAGGCTTCTTTTGGAAGAGTTTTTTCAGAGAGAGCTTCTGAAAAAACTTCTTCCAAAAGAGAGTCAACATTGCAAAAATGCATCGAAAAAGGGATCTGCTTTTTCAAAACAGAGCGTCCAGACTGAATGGACTCTATCTTGCATGTAAACTGTGATTGCTATGGATGGAATGGCCACCAGGGCACCTATGCTTTTTCCTCTTTCCTCTTCTTCTGAGAAAACTCCCTCTTCCCCATCCACACATGCCTTTTTGCAAAAGAGCTCTTTTGCAAAAAGGTTTCTTCCTCGTAGAATGAGGATTACCAATGCCAGAGGAAACTCTCCGTTTTTCAATTTTCTTGCAGAAGAATGCAATTGCAGTGTGGACGTTCCTCAAGTTTTGTCGGAAAAACATACCCAAAGGGACAGTTCTCCAAATCATTTGGGACCTGGGGCTTGCATCTGCCACAGGTTTTCTGGGTTACAAGCAGCCAGCTGGGATCCAACACACAGGCTACGTCTACACTACAAGGTTTTTGCACAAAAACAACCATTTTTGCACAATAACCGGCAAAGCGTCCACACGTCAAGTGCATTTTTGCACAAAAAAAATACAGTAAATTGACAGGACAGCGGGCTTTTGCTGGTAGAGTTATTCCTCTCCCCACAAGGAATAACTCCTTTTTGTGCTATAGCGCTTGCACAAAAAGGCATGTGAGGATGCTCTGCAGGAGTTTCTTGCACAAAAAGAACCTATCAGAAAAAAGCACAGGTGCTCTTATGGCCATTCTGTTAATGACAGTCATAGCTTTCTTGCACAAAAGCGTCCATGCAGTGTGGACGCTCTTGTACAAAAGCACATTGCTTTTGCAATGCGCTTTTGAGGTGTGGATGTGCTTTTGCGCAGGAAGTTTTTGCGGAATATCTCTTCTGCAAAAAGCTTCTTGCGCAAAAATCCTGCAGTGTAGACAAAGCCACAGAGGCCTCTGCATTCCACTTCAAGCCCAAGCACTGTGACGTAGGATCTAAAACTCAGGGAATCTAAAACCACCGGCTACTTCAACACGAGATGAGAGTTCTGGCTAATGTGAAAATGTGAATGACTTCTGAATTTTTAATTGAAATCCCAGTGACAAATATTTGACCTCAAATGTTGACAGTGAGCCACAACAAAAGGCTCAAATTTTACTCCACATTGGAGGGCAAGAAGAGAGATTACCTTTGACTTTTAAAGTGTCCCAAAATTCTTCTGCTGCTATAGCAGCCTTTTAGACCCCTCTTCCCAAGCAAACAAATGAGCTCTGCTTAACTGTACAATAAACAACATTAACGCTTTAATTAGCCTACTCTCTTGCATCACTTTCTCTCTCTGAAACTCAATAGTTTAAAAAGTCACAGTGGACCAAGTGGCTGTGCAATACATAAATTACAGCTCCTTCTGTTTAACTTAAGTCATTCTATCTGGGCTGCAGACAACCCACTATCCCTGGAATATTATATTAAAAGAAGTGATTTTTACAACTCTTGCAGATCAGCATTTTTAGTGCTGAGCTTATCACATTGTTCCCAGATGTATTGTCTTTTGGAGTCCTTACCTGAAAGAATAATGACAGAGAAAGATAACGTCAATCTAATGTGTCAACAGTGGTGCAGACAAAATCAAAATACTCAGGATTTGTGCCATAGGAAGTAACTCATATTCAGAGATACTCAGGTCTTGCTGACTATGGATAATTTTACACAATTTATTATTAGCCAAAACACATGCCACTCGCAGATATCATTTACCAAGCTCCTTAATGTTCGCAAACACAAACAAGGTCTGTAGTTTCAATACAGGCATGGAGCAATCACTGCTTGCTACCACAGATGATGCTACCAGATCTGCAATTGCGGACAGTGCCCTCATTTTGAGAACCCACCCCTGATGCTGCTGCTCATGCTCTGGTGTGAAGCTGTGCTGACTTTGAGTTGAGATGACAGAGTGCTCTTTGCAATAATAAATTCGCCTCTCCCGTCTTTCTCATGAATCCGGGCCTCTTTCGAACAGTGTTGTTCATCCTCCTGCTTAAAAGAAATCTTCCCTCCACTTGTTCCCTCGGTGAACACACTCTTCAGTTATGGCTGCATTGCCAATGTCCCCCAGATGTCCAACTGAAATCACATAGGAGTTAGTAGAAGGTAGGATGGAAATTAGGGTATGTCTACACTAGCTCGTTAGTTCGAGCTAGGTAGGCAAATGAGGGCAACCGGAGTTGCAAATGAAGCCCGGGATTTAAATATCCTGGGCTTCATTTGCATATTCCCGGGCGCCGCCATTTTTAAATCCCCCTTAGTCCGAACTCCGTGCCTGCGGCTACACGCGGCACGGACTAGGTAGTTCGAATTAAAGATCCTAATTCGAACTACCATTACTCCTCATTCCACTTTTGTCTCATGGTGCATGCAGCAGGAGCTGAAGCACAGGGTAGGGGAGAACATGGTCAAGATAGAAAATACAAACCCTGCATCGATGAATCAGCTCTGCTTCCACTTTGGCTATGTCTAGACTGCACGCTTCTTTCAAAAGAAGCTTTTCCAGAAGAGATCTTCTGGAAAAACTTCTCTCAAAAGAAAGCGTCCACACAGCAAAAGCACATCGAAAAAGCGATCTGCTTTTTTGAAAGTTGGAGTCCACATTGATTGGACGCTATCTCGCATTTAAGTGGTGATTACTATGGATGGAGTGGCCACTAGGGCATCTGTGCTTTTTTCTGGAGGCCGCCGCTTTCAAAAACAATCCCTCTTCCCCATTCACACATGCCCTTTTCCGAAAGAGCTCTTTCGGAAAAAGTCTTCTTCATAGAAAGAGGTTTACTGCTGTCGGAAAAACCCCTCCGTTCTTTCTGTCAAAAGAATGCAATTGCAGTGTGAACATATGTGTAGTTTTTCCAGAAAAACGGACTGCAGTGTAGCCATACACTTTATGTAAGCCTGCTGGGGAGCTGAAGCTGTGTGGCAAGTTCTGTTTTGGCTGCCCATAGCTCCTGCCTCAGTAGGCCTTGAAGTTTGGGGTCTGGGAGGGAATGCAGGAAGGCTGTCTGTTATAAAAGGGTGGTTCTTTTCCCTCTGTGAGCTTCATATACTTCATGTACTGGCTACTGTAGATGGGGAGATACCCCCCCACCCCCGCCCCAGCATGTACAGAAAGCTTTGCTTGGCTGCTCTTCTTGAGGAGGCAAGCAGAAGGAGGAATGCAGCAAATGAAAAATAGGATAGATTGGTGGATTTTCAGTGTAGACACAGATGCCCCACTTAGACCTCAGGGAATACCCACAGAACTGGATCATATTCAGGAATGTATGTGATCCCAGCAATTTCTACGTGACTGTGAAAATATAGTTTCCCTGTCAGTATCAAGTAGCTAGTTACATGTTTGCCTGTTATAGCTGAAAGCCAAGCTAAAGGGTGGGAGGGGGCATAGAAAGTGAAGAGTATTCTCCAGAGTTTGACTCACTTCAAACTATTAGCTATAGCTGTAGTTCTTATTTATTCCAGGAAATTTTATTTCAGGCCTGGGAAAATTATACTAGTCTATGAATAATATCATTTAATTTTAAAATGCCCCTTTCTTGATATCTTATGGACATGAGCTGCATCTGGGAAGATATTTTGAATTTATAACAGTGAAATTAAAGCTGTCATGGTTCAAATGTGCACATATCTTTGAGAACTGATGGACTGCTAGCATATCTGCATATAATGAATATAAGATCACACAGATAAATGCAAAGTGTTTCAAATTCCAGATTCCTCTTTCTCCCACCCCTTCAACCTTTCTTTTCTTACTACTTTCTGTGTGTGACAATGAAAAGACAACTCCAGTTTTCAGGTGGTGTTTCAAAGCCGAGAGATACATAGGCATCTTGATTTTACTTTTTAAAGACTTTCTGGCATCGTTATAGTGAGGAAGAAAAGAACACTGTTTCTGTGGTACATAAAAATGCTCTACCCTATTTGCAATGGAAAAAAGGAATGGCACAATAATAGTCAGGTTTTCTGTGTCTTTTGACAGTTTATTAACCTTAATTTCCAACAATAAAAGCCTGTCATAGTTGTTCACTTGCTATCTAAAAACTCATTTAATAGCAAAATAAAATTAAAACTAAATGAAAGCTAAAGTTTTAAATTACAGCACAGTAAAGCAGCAATGTACAGTAAAATGGCTTTCTACATTTAATGTTTTTTAATAGGACATGAATGGTTTACAGTGCCATGAATGAGAGAAAAATTGGGTCTTGCTATGGATATACTGTACGAAGGACCTGTCAGGAATATATTTAGCTTCCTTGGGGTGCATCTACACTGAACTATTATTCCGAGATAACAAGTGTTATTTCAAAATAACAAAGTGAGCGTCTGTCTACAGCCATTCCGTCATTTCAAAATAATTTTGAAATAATGGACGGCTTATTCCGAAATCTGTAAAGCCCATTCTATGAGGAATAATGCCTATTCTGAAATAGCTATTTCTAAATAAGGTGTGTGCAGACACTCCACTGCTGCTCTTTCAAAATAGCTCCTCACCAGGGCCATTCTAAGTTATTCCTCCCCAGTGCCTCCTGGGGCTCTAAACCAAGATAACACGTCTACATTAGGGAAGCCTGCCTCAGACTAATTTTGAGATGTCCCTGCAGTGTAGACATGCTATTTCAAAATAAACTATTTCAGAATAACTATTCTGGAAGAGCTGATTTCAAAATAGCCATGCAGCGTAGATGTACCCTTAGAATAAACATGAACAATATGAACTTGTTTTCCCACCCTCTTCTGGACTCCAGTTTATCTGTCCAGCTTGTGCTATGTTCAGCAGCATTGTAACAACACAAATGACATTTCTGGGGAGATATCACAATAGTATTTTTACTCTGCATCGTAAAATGCTTCCTTAGAATACCAAAGACATTTGGGTCAGATTCTGACATGGTATGTGGAATGCACATTCAGATCTGATTTTGGACCACTGTTTCAAAGTTACCACCACTTCAGTTGAGAACCTTTTCAACTGACAGCTGTTTCAATAAAAGGAAGACCTGCAGAGCATTGGGAACATACACTGCGAGCAGTACTCTATTTACCTTTCTCTGGATTATATTTTAAGAAAATAATATACAATGCTAATGGTGTCCCCCCCCCCCCATGTCAGGCCTTACTACACCTATCTTGCTTGCAACTGTAGTGATGACACATGGCCATTTCAGTTCTCCTGCAAAACGCTGTTGAGTGCCAGTATCGTATCTCACAATAACAACGATATACAAAGCTGTGCTATTTACGCATCTATGTGAAAGTTTGTCAATCATATTAAAACACAACTGTTCTCTACAACAGCAAATGCTACTGGAACCCACATGTTCAGAGTTTTGATGGGGCTTTGTTACAAGCCACTCACCCTTACAGCATAGTTCCAGCACAGTGTCTAGTTATATAGAATGTGAACTGAAACCATACTGAATATGGTCCTCAAAGGCTACATCTAGACTGCACTGTAAAACTGAAAAAAGATACGCAATGTGCGCTATGCAAATTTCATGTCTTTTTTCGATTTAATTTAGAAAAAGGCTATTTCGAAATTTGGTGCGTCTACACGGCACCAAATTTTGAAATAAAGTGCTCTTTCGAGCCATCCCTCATTCCTCACAGAACGAGGTTTATGGGGATGGCAAAAGAGCACGTCCATTATTTCTAATTTTTTTTTCAAAATAGCAGATGCGTTCCTTGGACACGGCATTGTTATTTCGGGATACTTCCGGTATCTCAAAATAGCAATGCAGTCTAGACATACCTCAACTGATCTACAGAGGTGGATGCCCACCTGAGGAGGGAAGGGATCACAGGTGGCTTTCTACGTGCACTTCTGCACCCCCACCCCACCCTACCCACCTCATTGCTGACCCAGGAGGTATCCTATAGTCTATCTGAGAGGACTAGTCTATTGCACTTGGTGGGGCAGAGTTGCTCTGACCAGCACTAGCTGAAACAGCTATCTAGAAACTCCTCTACTGCCCCAAGATCAGTGGATCACACAGCACAGTAGCCACATCCTTTGAAAGACTACTAGAGTGAGGGGGCCAGAAGGGGTGATACAGAGCCAACCATGCTTTCTATACATTGATGTTGCGGAAATCCCCCGCAACTATGTTACATCAGCTCACTGTCCCATACCACTTCTGAATTAGCACAAAGGGGTGGGAACCAGAGACCAAAAATTATATTTTTCTTTCCTTCCTTGCCTCCTCCTGCCCCTCTCCTTCTAGCTAGCCACAAAACAGCATGGAATGAGATTGGCTTGCCAGATACTCAGTTGCTATCTGATGTAAATGAATGAAATCAGACTGGAATGCAGAACCCAGCACGGTTTCTTAGGCTGTGAAAATGGTTTATCTTATATGATCCCTCTGTAAAAGAAAAACATCTACAAAAGTCATCCTGGTTTGCAGGAAATGTTATGTTTCATAGCAAGGAAGGTAGGACTATTTTGATAAACAAGAAAACTGCTCCTTTTGGGGACGTATTCAATAGCAGTTTATACTTCATTAGCTGTGGAAAAGCATTTACTGGCTTCATTTTTTAGATTAAGGGAGTTGTCACATTAATGTCAAATAAAATAGAATACCCACCCACTCAGCTTTAAATACCCTCAGGCCTACTTTTCAGCTACTGATGACATGTGTTTTATATGCATGACTACACCATAGTTAGACTTGTTCTATGCCATAATACATATCAAAGATGTATATCATGAAAAGATAAAGGAGTCTGTGATGTGTATCATTTTCTGCAGAAATACAAAGCCTCAGGGATTAGTTGATGTAAGCTACACAGGATCTCCATGTACTGTAGCTGAGTTAGTAAAAAAGCACGCACAAGAGCATCTGTTGGGTAATAGGGAAAGTGACTCAACTCTGGTTTGGGGAGGGGGGATGTAGTAAACTTGTATTACTCTGCATTAATCCTTCCTTTGTGCCATCTGTATCTGCTCCATAAATGATTTTTTTTTCTTTTCAGTCCATTAATAGAGTCATAGAGTTAAAGATCAGAAGGGATCATTAGGTCATCTAATCTAATCTCCTGCATAACACAGGCCATTACATTTCACCCTGTTATCTCTGTATAGAGCCCAATAGCATAGAAACTTCAGTTCAAACACAAGTCACTAGGTGGCACATTTATATATATCCAAGCAAAGAAGAACGGATTTATAACACTCCCACCAGCTTATGAAATAACCACTCGTAGGAAGCAGAAAATGTGCACAACAAATGTATAAATGAAGCACAGTGTACGGGCTTTCTACCCATCAAGTGTAGCTCTATGGTCTCTGTGGTGAGGTCTAGCAAGGTGGCTGTGTCTAGACTGGCCACTTTTTCCACAAAAGCAGCTGCTTTTGCGCAAAAACTTGCCAGCTGTCTACACTGGCCACTTGAATTTGCGCAAGAGCACTGACGTTCTAATGTAAGAAATCAGTGCTTCTTGCGCAAATACTTTGACGCTCCCGTTCGGGGAAAAAAGTCCTTTTGCACAAAACCTTTTGCGCAAAAGGGCCAGTGTAGACAGCTCAGTTTTGTTTTGCGCAAAAAAGCCCTGATGGCTAAAATGGCGATCGGGGATTTCTTGCGCAAAAGCACATCTAGATTGGCCACGGATGCTTTTGCGCAAAAAGTGCTTTTGCGCAAAAGCGTCTGTGCCAATCTAGACGCTCTCTTGCGCAAATAATTTTAACGGAAAACTTTTCCGTTAAAAGCATTTCCGCAAATTCATGCCAGTCTAGACGCAGCCGGTGAGTATTGAAGTACTTCTATTCCCCAAGGAGTTTATTCAATCCTCTGTGACTGTGCTTGGCTGGATCGTTGGTCTCTTATCTCCCACACAGGCCCATTGTTGGGGAGGCTGGGGAGGGAGACAAAGAGGACAATTTCCCTGTGGCCCATGATTCAAAGGGGACCAGGGTTCCTGGCAGCTGCTTCTGTTGCTATAGAGGTGGCTGGACCCCTGAGATCTTTAAATCACTGCTGGAGCTCCATGCAGCTCTGAGGCTGGAAAGAGGAGCCCAGCACTGCTACCCACCCCCCCGTTTCTGAGGGCATGGAGCCGGTCCCCCACCACAGCTTGCCAGAGGGCCCAAGGAAGATGTCATCCCCCTTGCTCTCACATCACATTCGCAGCCATCCATTTTGCCTGCTACTGAGGCCCATCTTAGCCCATTCTTTTCATAGAATCATAGAATACGAGGGCTGGAAGGGACCTCGAGAGGTCATCGAGTCCAGTCCCCTGCCCTCATGGCAGGACCCAGTACTGTCTAGACCATTCCTGATAGACATTTATCTAACCTACTCTTAAATATCTCCAGAGATGGAGATTCCACAACCTCCCTAGGCAATTTATTCCAGTGTTTAACCACCCTGACAGTTAGGAACTTTTTCCTAATGTCCAACCTAAACCTCCCTTGATGCAGTTTAAGCCCATTGCTTCTTGTTCTATCCTCAGAGGCCAGAAAGAACAATTTTTCTCCCTCCTCCTTGTGACACCCTTTTAGATACTGGAAAACCGCTATCATGTCCCCTCTCAATCTTCTCTTTTCTAAACAAGCCCAATTCTTTCAGTCTTCCTTCATAGGTCATGTTCTCTAGACCTTTAATCATTCTTGTTGCTCTTCTCTGGACCTTCTCCAATTTCTCCACATCTTTCTTGAAATGTGGTGCCCAGAACTGGACACAATACTCCAACTGAGGCCTAATCAGCGCAGAGTAGAGCGGAAGAATGACTTCTCGTGTCTTGTTCACAGCACTCCTGTTAATGCATCCCAGAATCATGTTTGCTTTTTTTGCAACAGCATCACACTGTTGACTCATATTTAGCTTGTGATCCACTATAACCCCTAGATCCCTTTCTGCTGTACTCCTTCCTAGACAGTCGCTTCCCATTCTGTATGTGTGAAACTGATTGTTCCTTCCTAAGTGGAGCACTTTGCATTTGTCCTTATTAAACTTCATCCTGTTTACCTCAGACCATTTCTCCAATTTGTCCAGATCATTTTGAATTATGACCCTGTCCTCCAAAGCAATTGCAACCCCTTCCAGCTTGGTATGATCTGCAAACTTAATAAGCGTACTCTCTATGCCGATATTTAAATAGTCGATGAAGATATTGAATTGAACCGGTCCCAAAACAGACCCTTGTGGAAACCCATTTGTTATACCTTTCCAGCAGGATTGTGAACCATTAATAACTACTCTCTGAGAATGTTTATCCAGCCAGTTATACACCCACCTTATAGTAGCCTCATCTAAGTTGTATTTGCCTAGTTCATTAATAAGGATATTATGCGAGCCCGTATCAAATGCCTTACTAAAATCTAGGTATACCACATCCACCACTTCTCCCTTATCCACAAGACTCGTTATCCCATCAAAGAAAGCTATCAGATTGGTTTGACATTACTTGTTCTTTACAAATCCATGCTGGCTGTTCCCTATCAACTTATTAACTTCCAAGTGTTTGCAGATGATTTCCTTAATTACTTGCTCCATTATCTTTCCTGGCACAGAAGTGAAACTGACTGGTCTATAGTTTCCTCAGTTGTTCTTATTTCCCTTTTTATAGATGGGCACTATATTCGCCCTTTTCCAGTCTTCTGGAATCTATCCTGTCTTCCATGATTTTTCAAAGATGATAGCTAAAGGCTCAGATACGTCCTCTATCAGCTCCTTGAGTATTCTAGGATGCATTCCAGGAGGAATAACAGCTAATTCAAGTTAGGGCTTTACTTCGAACTCCCATTTCACTGCCACGTGTAGATACGGGCAGTTATTCCAGGCTAGTCAATTTCCAAAATGGCGACCGCCCGGGAACATGCTAATGAAGTGCGGGATATTTAAATCCCATGCTTCCTTTGCAATTTCGGTCGCCCTCATTAGCCTCCCTAGTTCGAACTAGGGGGCTAGTGTAGACAAACCCTGAGCTTACCAAAATCTGTCTTCCTGAAATCCATTGTCTCTAATTTGCCGTTCTCCCTTCTACCATACCTTAGAATCATGACCTCTATGATTTTATGATCACTTTCACCCAAGATGCCTTCCACTTTCAATTTCTCAAGGAGTTCCTCCCTATTTGTTAAAATCAAATCTAGAACAGCTGCCCCCTTAGTAGCTTTTTCAACCTTCTATATTTTTTGCCATTGAGTTGGTTCTCTTGCATGGGATAAGACACCCAAAATTTTATGCTCACTGAGTCCTACCCAAAATCTCAAATTCTTCCAAGTCTGCAAAATTGGGATGGGGAAAACAAAGGAGAACAGATTTATTGTAGGTTAATTGCTGCTTCTGGTTGAGCCAAAACTACCACAAGAATGACCTTTTGCCCAGTACTTTACTCCAACTACTTAACTAAACCTAGTTCCACTTCAGTTCATCTTGGAGATAAAGATCCTGGTTAACCAGTTTGTTGTCTTGAGGCTTTTCCAGGGCTGTGCTTTTGGCACTCTTGCCATACAGGGGTTAATGATTGCAAAGCAGGTTTACCTAGATTAACAGCATCATATGAAAATGGAATTTACCCAGTTTTGTCATGTGAAGCAAAACTCAATGACTTTCCCAAAACACAGACTATTAATTTTTGGAAACATACTAATTTGTTTATTCTACATAATCATTTGTAAAGAATTGAGAGAACCATATGCCAGTCTTATTTTTTGAGTTTCTCCTTCTAAAAATCACCCTAACCTGACATAACAATGGAAGCATAACCAGAACAATGTGCCACTATTTACATTAGCGTTTATAGAAATCCTTTCCTGGCTACACATCATTTTGATGGATTATTTTTGCTGTTTCACTGGTACTTGCAGAATGTAATCTCTGCCCAGAATGTGAGTGACTTACTAACTCTTAACTCAATGAGCTTAACTGTAGAGCATTGACAATCGCCATGGTAAAATCCAATATGAATTGACTTACAAAAGTCAATTAGAATCCAGTGTTTGGTTAGGGATTCTTATGCACACAGCATTCAAATACCTAGTCAGTCACATTTTCTCAATGGAAATGTGCTTAGGTTTATTTTCCCTGTGATTTGTTTATTTATACTATCACAGAATAAAATCCTTCCAGTGTTTAATTCATTGTCTCCTCCAGCACAAAAGGAAGCTTATTTGCACATAGCTGCAATTTTAGTGGAGTAATGAATGCATACTTGTAGACAGTTGTAATAAAACATGAAATGAGTGTACAGTGGCAGAATTCATCAAGTAGGATAAACTTAATCAGTACTTCCATTTTCTTCTAACTGACAGAAATAATGAGCATCCAACAACTGTTTCCTCTGAGCAAGCTTCATGTGGGTTTTGTGAATCAGTTGTAGCCCCTTCTTGCAAAACAGCGAGTATGTTTCATGGGCACACAAAGGGCTGGTGGCACCAGGAGCGGCTCGAGGAGAGCTGCTGGCAACTGGCGCCCTAAGCAGAATGCGCAATCGGCGCCTCCGCCTCCATAGCTCTCAATGGCGTGACATCATCATTGGGCACCACGTTAAACGCAGCGCCCTAGGCAACTGCCGAGGTTGCCTAAATCCATAGGCTGCCCGTGGGTGGCACTAATGGCCAGTGTGCAGAGCCTACATGCTCATCATACAAGCCATACACAGTAGTGACAGAGAAACAGCAAAGAATTAAAAAAATGTGTTCAGATACTATTCTGTATTTCCTTAGCATTCAAAAACTGAATAAACCTGCTCATTCAAATGTGAATAGCATGAGAAAATAGGAACCTAATATTTCCCAGCTTAGGGTAGAGAGCACAGCTGGGACTAGAACCCAGGACTGTAGATACCTGGAAGGTACCCCTATCACTAAACCACATTATCTACTGCTTGTTTAGCACTTTATTTTTTCCCTGTGCTTTCCTTACACTGCTGGCAGAAGTTGCTGGTTGCTTTGTAGTTGTCAAACTCTCCTCTTGTTTCTTTTCCTTTTGCATTGCAAGAGCAAAAACGTGACTCTCCCCATAACTATAATTAAGTTGGATCAGGATCGGGTTTGTATCAGTGTTTATCATTCAGGTAACAACCTTGATTCGGTGTTTCACTATTAAATAGTGGCTGCAGACTCAGGCCATCTGTGTGGGACATGCGACATATTTTAAAGCCGCCTGAAAATGAGCAAGCCAAAGAAGTGTCTTCTGTTTAGTACTTTAAGGTTCTTCGTAGACTCATGGGGTTGGAAGAGACCTCAAGAGGTCACTGAGTCCAACCCCCTGCTAAAAGCAGGACCAATCTCAATTAAATCACCCCAGCCAGGGCTTTATTAAGGCGGGACTTAAAAACCTCTGAATATGCCACTGAATATTTTTTTACCTGAGTATTTGCAGAAAAGTAAAACCCAGCAAGACCATATGCTAATACATATTAATAAGGAGACTTAACAGCAACAATTCTAGTTGTGGCAGCAGGTGGTTGAGCCCAAAATTATCATTGTTGACTCAAGATTTAGAAGGGAGGAAAAGGGGCAAAGGATTGCAACATTCTTTTCATTAGTTGTTTTATTGGTGATTGTATATGTGTTCTGTTTTTCCCCTTCTGTTTTGGTAAGCAGCTGTGGTGTAAATGGGAATGAATTAGCCAGAGTGAATTTTGCTGCCCTTTCATTGATTATTGCAGTACACTGCAAGAACTCCCCTTGAAATCAATGGGGCTTATTGAAAAGCAGGGTGTTTCTTTATGGCTATGTCTACACAGCAAAGTTATTTTGAAATAACAGCCGTTATTTTGAAATAACTTTACCATTGTCTACACAGCCAAACCGCTATTTCGAAATTAAATCGAAATAGCGGAGTGCTTATTTCAAAATTTGTAAACCTCATTCCACGAGGAATAGCGCCAATTTTGAAATTACTATTTCAAAATAAGTGCTGTGTAGATGCTTATTTCGAAATAGGGGGCCTTCAGTCCTTCAGGGTACCCTGGTGGCCACTCTGGGCACAACCAGGAAAACTCCTCTCCCTCCCACCCCTCCCCAGAGCCCTTAAAGGGGTAGACTCTGGCCACAGTGCCTGTGCCACCTCCAAGCCTGCCAGCCCAGAGCCAGCAGTCACTGCACCTCACCCAGTGGCCCCAGCATGAGCCAGGCAGCCAGTGCCAGCCAGCCCTCCACCGCTCCCCAGGACAGTCTGCCAGCACCCAGGAGCCTGCCAGGGGCCGGAAAAGGTGGGGCCCTGCCTGGTCCAGTGCTGAGATCAGGGACCTAACTCAGGTTTGGGGGATACCTCCAACATCCATGATCTCTGCACTAAATGGAGGAATGCAACCGTCTACAGGCGGATGGCTGCAGCCTGGCCACCAAAGGCCACATGCGAACCCAGGAGCAGGTTCACATGAAAATAAAGGAGCTGTGGCAGGTGAATGCCAGGGCCGCAGGGGGCAGCTCCCAACCAGGGGCAGACCCAGACCCCTGCCCCTATTTTGATGCTGTGGACCGCATCCTGGGGGGCAGGACGGTCTGTGCCCCACAGGTGGTCATCGACCCTGGGGCAGAGCTTGCTGCCTCCTGCTGCTCCAGCCCCTGCTGCCTCCCCAGCTACCAGTCCTCCTCCCACTCCTTCTCCCCCTCCCGCTTCTTCCTTCCCACCCTCCCCACACCCCCAGGGCACCAAGGTCCCCACACCCGCAGTGCTGGGAGACAGTTGGGCCGGCGAGACCCCCCAACCCTGAGCCCTGAGCTTCTCCTCCTCCTTCCTCCTCTTGCCTCCCCCTGCCAGCTCCCTTCTCCCAGGTTTCTTCCTCCCCTCTCCCACCTTCTTTCCCCAGTCTCACCCCAGTTTCATTCTTCCCCCACCCCAGTTTTGTTCAATAAAGAGGCTTTGTTGTAATGAACACATGTGTCTTTTATTGTACAGAGGAAGGGGGGTTAGGGAGGGGTAAGTGGAAGGACATGAGGGAGAAATGAGGCACAAGCCCCCAGTGGAGCACACCAGGGAGACTGTTACTGCCTGCAGAATGTGCTGCCAGGCTTGCAGCAACACGTCCAGGAGAAGCACTAGAGTGCCCAGGGATGGCTCTGGCTCCATGCTGCAGAGTGCTATGGTGTCCTGAGTGAGGGCAACCAGAGCATGCAGAGAAAAAATGCTTTGCTGTCCCTCGGTGAGGTAGGCAAGCAAGCAGGGAAACCTTAGAACCGGCTGTCTGGGAGGGGGGTGGGGGGGTCCCTTTAAGCACAGGTCTTAGATACCTTGTGTGGCTGCTGCCTGAGGCTAACTCCTGACCTGATGCCGTGCCAGAACTGGTTCTGGCCAGCCTTAAATGTGATTCAGTGTCCTATCAGTGTGGATGCACTATTTCGAAATAGAAAACCACTATTTTGAAATGCATTGTGTCTAGATGCATTATTTCGAAATAAGTTATTTTGAAATAATGCTGTAGTATAGACATACCCTATGGGAGCAAAGGAAGAAGAATTCAGTCTGTATTTACTTTTGACTTATTGACTTGAGGATATAGGCATATGGTGTAGTTCAGAGCAACCACAAGGTTTTTCTAAACTATGCTGAGGGCACAGACAGTTGTTGCATTGGCCTCAGGATCAGGAAGACAAAAGCAGTTTGTTGCAATAGGCACTCCTCTGATTCTGATGCATCCAGCAGATGCTGGGGCCAGCTAAAAATCTAGTGCAAAATGCTGTAGCGAGTAATCTAAGAGGCACTCAATAAATAGTTTCTAGTGTATGAAAAGCCAAGACTTCTCTAAATGTGAAAGAATTATCTTTCTTTGCCATAGAGTGTGACTGATTTCAAATGGCCTTCATTACAGTGCACAATCTCTCTTCCATTCTGACTTTGCTGATAATTTTTGTCAATGTCTCTTTTGATTTGGATTAGCATTGTTCACGGCAGAGGAGTTTTCCTGTGGACTCACGCAGTCTTTGGTTCAACTCTATAAATCTTAATAAGCAACTCAAGGTTCCTGTATTTGTCCTTATTTTCCGAGCTACTTCTTCAGGGGCCTGCAGGATTTCAATGCAACATTTCAAAATTGTCCAAACTTGATGGTGTAATTAAAACCTCTCTTAGCCAGTACTGTTCAGCATGTTCTTCATTTGAGATCTGATTAGGGAATGAGCCATTTAAAAAATAGAGTTCTACCTCATTGCAGCACTGCAAAAACAGAGTATACAGAGCTTTTGCCCTCCATTTAGTAGTAGTATACTTTGCAGGGCTAATGTTTTTAGCCATACAAATGAGAGATTTTTATTTTCTGCACTGAATGCTTCAAAATCCACATCAATGACTAGGCATGTCAGCAAATATGCATCAACCACACATCTTATGGTGCCTCTTTTGTGCTGGAAACAGTATCCAGAAGCCAATAAAATCCAGAAGCCAATACTGTGACATAAGCCATCTCTGTCAAGTTCCTCCAGACTCTTGTATCAGGCATGCTTAATTTCCATTTGTTAAATCTGTATCAGATATGTCAGTAACTCAATGTGCTGTGAATAGACAAAGTCTTCTGGCTAACAAGAGGTCTAGATGAGTGTGGTTAGAGGCAGCACTTCAGCAACATCTTCTAAGGAAGATTTTTTGTTTGGGAGATGAAGCTTCACACATGTTGAACCTCGTTACTCCAGCACTCTCTGGTATGACAACATCAGTGATCTGGCATGATTTTACTTAGCCACACCCATAAGAAGTGAACATCCAGCTACGTTTCCTGTAGTCCCAGAAAGTTTGTTTATAGCCACCAATCCTGGCTCTCAGTATTCTGTGCTGTTATTTAGCTCTAATTTACCAGTAAGCAGTAGAAGTGTTGGTAATGCTGCTAGACAATATTGACTTGTGGTTTGGCAAATTCTCTGGTTCAGCATTAGTCAGATCCTGAGGGTGCTGGCTTAGAGAGGTTCAACCTGTATTTCTGTTGAAAAGATGTAGGGGAAGGAGGATTTAGATATATTGTACTCCAGTGCAGAGTGGGTTAAAAGACTAAGTGTACTGATGAAATCTCTGATATCTAAGCTGCTTGGAAAGCTGGTTTGGTTTACCTCCATCAATCTGAGACTGGCAGTTATCAGTAACTTTCAGGTGATTTCTGAGTGTCTCTGGCTGATTTATAATGACATTTTCTGTTCTCTTTTCCTTGGTTGCAGGAAGTAGGGGGGCTGTTTTTACACCCGCGTGTTTCTTTGTCTTCTGTGTTTTTGGGGGAGAAGGCATTTTTTTTCAAAATTGTGGGTCTGGAGTAGCATGGCTTAGTTTTACGTTCTCTGGTGGCTCAGTACAAAGTCAAGTATCCCTAAAGAATGTGCTTTTCCTGGGCATTTTTGGCTGCTTCATCCTGAGAGCATGCAGCGGTGTTTGAGGCTCATGACTAGAGAAGCAGCCTAATGTAGCTGGATCCGTCATTTGTGGAACTGCTGGCGGAGGAGGGGGGGGAAGAGTGAAGTTTGAATCATGGAAGCTGGTACAGTAAGTCTCCATCTTAGCCAGGAACCTAGATATATGAATTATCAGGCACTGGAATAGGTATAATTTTCCTTGATCTATCAGTTGTACGTGCTGGTGTTCCTTTCTCAGGGTTTCAGTCATGGAAAGTAATAAAATGATGCACTCCTACCTTTGTCCTGGGAGCTAAAGCACTCTGAGGTGGCATTTACATCCATGGCCTTTGAATATCATTTTGCCAAATACGTCCCTCCCCCCATCTTAAAGAAATGCTTCAGCTGTTATAGAAGTGCCATCAGTTCAAGACATTCCCTCTTGAGATCTCCATGTCCCTTTTCTATGTTTTCCTTCACCTTTATATTCAGACTAGCCTGTCACAACTATATGCGGCCATTCCTTACTCCTTTAGCTGCAACTTATTCAGGCAACAGAATGATGAGGAGGAGGAGTAGGCGGGAGAAGAGAGGAGGATGACACCACCATGTACACACAGGAGACTGATGTGGCGTGTTTAGATTTGACCTGTGTAGACTAGACTTTGTGACCTGAAGCAGTTAAACATTACAGCTGGGACCTAGATGGCTATATCTGAGTTTTGTAATCTCTGTGATACTCCGAACTCCCACTGTGCCCTCTAGGTATCCAGACATAGGTGCCTATGTTTCAGCCTCTGGGCCTGTTCACTGCTATCTCACTCTAGGAGCCCAGACATTTTACTCCCTCCTAAACTCCAGAGTGATTGGCAAACCCAGGGAAGACAAGTGTTTGTCAGCCTAAATTGTATGCTGTGCTTAATCCAGTAGCTCGGCTCAGAGGCTGTTGACAGGAATTGTGTTGGTGTCTGCCATACAATGCCATCCTGGGCTCAAACTGAGGACTAGACCTATTGGACTAAAGCATCATTCTCTGTCTCTGTCTCTCCCTTCTCTCTCTGTCTCTGTCTCTCTAGCCCAATGACAGTTTAAGTATTTATTCACAGTGCAACAGGCATTGGGCCAGGGGGAGGGAATGCCATATCTCAGAGATGGGAGACCCTGTGTCTAGTACATCTGACTCAACCAGTCTTTCCTTATTAAGTCACATTGGAACAGCTTCAACAGGAGAGAATGAGAGGGTCTCACATCAGAATATACCGTAGCTCAGTGATTAGGGCATATTCTGTATAGATAGAAGACTACTTGGTCACCTCTTGTCTCACCCCTCTCCCTTCGATCAAAGATGGAGACACAGGTTTCAGGCCTCCAAGGTGTCAAGTGAGTGCTCAAAGAATTGAGCATAAGTTATGAGGGGGAGGAGAAGGTGTCAGAGTTTCAGAACAACTGCACCTGTAGTTCTCCTCTTGTGGGCACCCAAGGGAACCCATCTAAAATTTCTAACTTCCAGAAGTAATTTATCTTGGAGAGAGACCCATGTCTCACTGCTTCCTCACTGAGAAGACTACCCAATTCCTACCTACAGTGCAATATCCCCAGCAGTTCAGACTACCTAAAAATCAGCATCTTGCTTATCTTTCTTTCCATCAGCTATGAATACTTTAATTGCTTGCAGTTATGGGCTGCCACATACCTCTCTCTAAGCATGCACATTTATTATTAAGATGTAAGAATTAGAAAGGAAATATATTAAGGCCAATAAAAGAATCTACATACATGTGAACAAGCCTATCAAAGGTCACCACAACTCCAGCCCTGGGCTGTGGCAGGCATCAGTCCTTCAAAATGCATAAGTGGGTTTTCCCCAGCTTACGTATTCATAATTGTCTCAGATTCAGAACCCCAGCTGAACCGTTCAGCCATTTCTTTATACAGCATGAGCCTTTGACCTTTAGTCTCTGGGAACAGTTACTAAAAAGAGGCCTTTCTTCCAGGCATAACTGAGACATAACTTATGATTCGAAGGGTGTAACTTGAGGTAGGGAATTTGTATTAACCTCTCCCTAGATATTCCCCAGGAAATCTACCTTGTATTTACTGCCCCAAGTGTGCATTTTTGTACATTTTGTGCAAAATGGTACATTTTCAATTTAACCCTTTTGCCAGGTAGAGCCAGCAGCAGCCAGAACCGGATTCACTATCTAGGGGTTCTTCTCCATCCCCAACACAGAACTGACTTGAGCCTCCACCCAGTAATGTGGGAAATTCACACACTACCCCTGGGTGCCTCTGAGGAGCAATACTTACCCCCCTCACAAGCACAGAGTCTGAGCATAGATGAGAAACATCTAATAAAAAGGAGGGAAGTAAGTTAGCATTCATTTGGAAATATGCCACAAACAGGGTCCATAAGCATAAACCATAAGTAAAAGTCCCTCCCAAAAAAGGTTGTCCTTCTACCATGAGTAGCATGACTTTTGCCAATAAATAAGTGATTTTGGTTTTAAGCAGTAGGACAAAATCCTGGGTCTAACGAAATGAATATTAAAACTGCCATCGATTCAAGGGAGCTAAGATTTTATCCTGACTGCTGAATGACTTTCAGGACTAAATTGATTTTCTTTAGAAATTATGTCCAAACATTAATACAGGTTAAATATTTCTTCCCCTAGGTAATTGTCCCATTTGGGAAAGAAGGGCTGTTGTTCTACAGATAAAATATTTTTCTTTTAATGAAAAAATCAAAAGTAGTGTCAAATAGCCATATGTAGAGTTCTTTATTGGAAGCCAATAATGTGTGCAGTATTCTCACATGCTTTTATATATGCTGAGCATATGTGTGGGTACTTAACACTTTCACTAACTGTCTTCTTTGGATGTAACACACATTAATGTGTTTCTGTCTTTTTACAAACACACACAAAAGCCACCAAGGGTTTTTACAATGGCTAATGCATCTTACTCAAAAACACACACAGATGTCAGAGAAATGGCCCTGTTGCTCTTCAAGTAGCTAATTTGTCTTTTTCCTTTAAAAACACAAACACACACACACAGATCCTATTGGTTAGGAAGTGTCCTCTCCAGGGGTGGTTCCGAGAGACTAATGTTGCTCTCTCCTGTAAAGACACACACATTAAGAGTATGTATTGGCAACAAGTATCTTCTCCAGTGTTTGAGAGTCACAAATAACTTCTGTCTCTAAAATGTGATTTTAAAAAAAAACTCTAATGGCTCTAACCTCACAGTTTGAACTCACCCTTCAGAAAAGAAGTCTTGATGTTACTTTTATGTTCTTGAGTGGATCTCAAATTGCTACCCCTCTATTTGGGCTTGAAAAAGTGTTAAATCCTCCTGCTTGCCCATTGACTGGAGAGGACACTGGTAGTGAAGGTGCAGCTGGAGTCAGAAAATACAGATAATGCAACTATTTTTAGATTTAGCAGGTCTTGGATTTGTGTGTGTCTATTACACAAGCTCCATTTTTATTGCATTAACGTTTGCCTTTAAAGCCATCACTGCTATTGTGAGTGGGAAGCAGAAGCAGTGAGTCAAAATAGTAAATAATAGTATACAATATCATTAGGCATTATGGTCAGAAGATGATGTTGCCTCCATTAATTTACTGTTGCACACCATACATACTGTTGCACTACATTTCCTACAGGGTTTATGCTCACTGCAGTGTCCTCTAGAGGAGTTCAACTAACTAGTTACTAGAGTTGCCTACTTTGCATAGCAATAATAGATACAATAATAGATTATCCTATCAACCATCATTGCTTGACAGATAAAAAAAGAGAATTAAATAGTCTTCAACAATTGTTTGGGTAAGTATTGATCCATGTCCTCAAGGTCAGTAAATTTGGGCTATATTTATATCTAGTAATTTCTAATATATCAATTATCATGGTATCCATGTGCTCCTAGAATTATAGACAATTAGATGAACGCATGTATTCTCTTTGTTGGAAGAAGAGATGTACAAAAAAAAAACCCATCAACCAATTTCATCCTTAAATCAAACAAACAACTTGTTTCACAAAACAAAACAAAACAAAATCTAGAAAACACCCAGAAAAAGAAACAAGTATCAATTTGTTTCCAAGTTAGGGATCATTTACGTTGAAATACAAGTTATGACTAGTGAATAGAATCATAGAATAGAATCATAGAACACTAGAACTGGAAGGGACCTCGAGAGGTCATCAAGTCTAGTTCCCTGCCCTCACGGCAGGACCCAGTACCATCTAAACCAGTGTTTCTGAAAGTGTACCACAGAAACACTTTAATTGGCTGCCCTGGTTTGTTTATGTACAGGCGTCATGGCCATGGAGCTCCGTGGCTCCCATTGGCTCCATTTCATTCTTTGCAGCCAAGGGGAGCTACGGGAAGTGGTTGCCCAGACCACTCTGCTTCCCGCAACTCCCCTTGGATGCAAAGGACGAAACAGAGCCAATGGGAGCTACAAGGCTCCGTGGCCACAGCGCTGGTACATAAACAAACCAGGGGGCCAGTTAAAGTGTTTTTGAAAGTGTTTCTGCAGTACCCTTTCAGAAACGCTGGTCTAGACCATCCCAGATAGATGTCTATATAACCTGTTCTTAAATATCTCCAGAGATGGAGATTCCATAACCGCCCTGGGCAATTTATTCCAGTTTTTAACCACCCTGACTTAGGAAGTTTTTCCTAATGTCCAGCCTAAGCCTCCCTTGCTTCAGTTTAAGCCCATTGCTTCTTGTTCTATCCTCAGAGGCCAGGAAGAACAATTTTTCTCCCTCCTCCTTGTGACACCCTTTTAGATACCTGAAAACCGCTATCATGTCCCCTCTCAATCTTCTCTTTTCCAAACTAAAAAAAGGCCAATTCTTTCAGTCTTCCTTCATAGGTCACGTTCTCTAGACCTTTAATCATTCTTGTTGCTCTTCTCTGGACCTTCTCCAATTTCTCCACATCTTTCTTTTGCCCAGAACTGGACAAAATACTCCAATTGAGGCCTGGTCAGCGCAGAGTAGAGCGGAAGAACGACTTCTCGTGTCTTGTTCACAACACTCCTGTTAATGCATCCCAGAATCATATTTGCTTTTTTGCAACAGCATCACACTGTTGACTCATATTTAGCTTGTGATCCACTATAACCCCTAGATCCCTTTCTGCCGTACTCCTTCCTAGACAGTCGCTTCCCATTCTGTATGTGAGAAACTGATGGTTCCTTCCTAAATGGAGCACTTTGCATTTGTCCTTATTAAACTTCATCCTGTTTACCTCAGACCATTTCTCCAATTTGTCCAGATCATTTTGAATTATGACCCTGTCCCGCAAAGCAATTGCAACCCCTCCCAGCTTGGTATCCTCTGAAAACTTAATAAGCGTACTCTCTATGCCGATATTTAAATCGTTGAGGAGTAACGTTAGTTCGAACCAAAGGGTTTGGTTCGAACTAATGCATCCCGGCGCGTACTTCGTGGTTCAAATCAGCTGTGATTCGAATTAGCGTGCCAGCGAGATCATGCTAATGAAGCACGGGATATTTAAATCCCCGCTTGATTGACTATTTCGAATGCCTGCATTTGCGTCCCTAGTTCGAACTAGGGTGCAAGTGTAGACATACCCTATATGACTCCTTTTTGATTTTTAGATCATGCAAGATCTCCTGGATAAGCCAAGGCAGTCTTTTGCCATACTTTCTATCTTTCCTATGCAGCAGAATAGCTTGCTTTTGGGCCCTTAATAATGTCCTTTTGAAAAACTGCCAACTCTCTTCAGTTGTTTTTCCCCTTAGTCTTGCTTCCCATGATATCTTACCTACCAGCTCTCTGAGCTTACCAAAATCTGCCTTCCTGAAATCCATTGTCTCTAATTTGCTGTTCTCCCTTCTACCATTCCTTAGAATCATGAAGTCTATGATTTCATGATCACTTGCACCCAAGCTGCCTTCCACTTTCAAATTCTTATCCACCTTCTCCCTATTTGTTAAGATCAAATCAAGAACAGCTTCCCCCTAGTTGCTTTTTCAACATTCTGAAATAAAAAGTTGTCTTCAATGCAGTCCAAGAACTTATTGGATAGTCTGTGTCCTGCTGTGTTATTTTCCCAACAGATGTCTGGATAGTTGAAATCCCCTATCACCACCAAATCCTACGCTTTTGATGATTTTGTTAGTTGTTTAAAAATAGCCTCTTCTACCTGAGTAGGTGGTCTGTAGCAGACCCCTAGCTGACATCACTCTTGTTTTTTACCCCTTTTAACCTAATCCAGAGACTCTCAACTCATCTGGTTCCTACGTCCATCTCCACCTCAGTCTGTGTATGTACATTTTTAATAAGCAACACCTTCTCCCTTCTGGCCCCGCCTATCTTTCCTAAGTAAGCTGTACCCTTCTATACCAATATTCCAATCGTATGTATTATCCCACCAAGTCTCTGTGATACCAACAATATCATAATTGTGTTTATTTATTAGCACTTCCAGTTCTTCCTGCTTATTACCCATGCTTCTTGCATCTGTATATAGGCATCTAAGATACCTATTTGACCTTGCCTCCCAGTTCTGCCTTGTCCCTTCTTTTTCTCTGCTATTATAGCCCATGCTCCCTCCCATTTCCAACCCATCCCCCAGGTCTTCATGTTCTTCACTTACCTGTGGGCTTTGGTCACCTGCCCCTGTCAAACCTAGTTTAAGGCCTCCTCACTAGGTTAGCCAGTTGGCCTCCAAATATGATCTTCCCCTTCCTCCAAAGGTGAACCCCATCCCTGCTTGGCAGTCCTTCTTGGAATAGCATCCTGTAGTCGAGGAAGCCAAAGTCGTCCTGGTGACACCATCTTCACAGCCAGGTGTTCACCTCCAGGATGCACCTGTCTGTGCCTGCACCCTGACCTTTGACAGGAAGGACTGAGAAGAATACCACCCATCCATACTCCAGATTGCTTCACCCATACTCCCAGAACCCTGTAGTCACTCTTGATACTGCAAGGTGTGACACTGAGCAGATCATTAGTGCCCACATGGATGAGCCATCAGTTTTGCATAGTGGGACAGCTACCTCAGCTGTCTCCACATGAATACTGTCCAGGAATTGCTCATGGATTCGGATGCTCCTCAGCCTAGCCACTTCCTCTGGTAGCTCTCCCACTCACCTGGAAGCCTCTTTAGCGGTGGAATCTCTTGATCTCCCTCTTAAACTCCCCTGTCCCATTTCCATACACTTTGAATAGCTTTGCAGTTTTCCCACAATGGGGGGAAATATGCTATTATCTTCCCAAATCATACCGTGCTATAGAAGTGGGATAGGAGTCTAAAAGAAGAAAGAACAATATAACTCACAAACTCATTCATTGTTGCTTTCCTCTGGCAACACTTATGTTGAGTAGTCATTGTGGTATATATAAGTGACATTCCTGCAAATGTTAAGGTGACAATCAAGAAAGAGTTAATCAGTTAATCAGCACCTTGCAAGAATGCCCTACTCTCAGGATGTGATAAACCAACAAGAGTTTATCTAATACAATGTTTCTTCTTATGGTTCATTAATTGAATGTGTTGTAATAATTAGCAGCCTGTCTGAGCTGTAATTTGTGATATTTAGAAAAGTTTCCATTTTCTTTTGGTAACTTCTCTTAACATGAAAGACAAGTATCTAACTTCCATTAGTTTAAATACTACTTAGTCCTGCCATGAGTGCAGGGCACTGGACTACATGACTATGATTAACTGCCGAATCTTAATAACTATTTACAACATATACAAAGGATGAAGAATACATGAAAACTACATTTAATCATCTGAGCATGCAATTACATTAGTTATTTGCAATGCTATCTGATTATTACAGGGTACAGTTAAGTTATATAATAACTAATGATGAAATATTAAATATGACAGGAGCAGTCTTGAAAGCAAACAAAAAATACATTTGGAACGTAACAACCTGGCAAATTCTCTTACAGGTTTTTCTTAAGATCTAAAAAAACCCACTGTTTGCTAAAAATATACTGTAACATATACTTATTTGAACTGCTGCTATTTCAAATAATCAAGATGGTATTTTAACACATTTTGGGGAAAATGCCATTGTGGTTTAAGAACTTACACAGATTCAAGCTTCCAGTCAGAAACGACTATGTTAAAATATGGATTTGTACTTGGACTGACAGTTACACATATTGATTTAGACTGGAAACCCGAATAAACTCTTAGCTATAATCTATGGTAGCCAAGGACTAACCAATTTAAATAAAATAATTCAGTTATTGCCATTCAGTTATTGGCATCTACCCTAACCTTTCCCCATTGTCCAGAATAGCATAAACAAATCTATTTCTATCTGATCTCACTATTTATACTAAATTTTCACCATAGCAACATTTTGAATGGTCATCATGTATATTTTCAGCTTTCTTTGTTGGGAGGAGGGTTGGTAATTGCCGAAAATATCATTAAACAGTATGAGATTTCCAAATCCAATTTTGCAGATTCATAAGATCTGGATAGTCCAGATAAGAACTGATCAAACCTCCAAACTAGGCCCAAACTCCAGCAGTCATTCATCTGTAGCATAGTGGCAAGCACTAAAAAACATTTAACCAGGCTGGTATATGGCACTGGACATATGAATGGTAATGGATCCAAAACTGAGCATTCCAACCAAAAATCCAATTTCAACAGGATTAGTTGTTTTCTTCAAACATCAATAGACAGAAAAATGATTTTTTTTATTGTTGGCTATTGTTTTCAAATTGTTACCCACTGCCAATTATACAGACAGTTGGCTCTTGGCTGCATTACTGTACAATCACCTTTTTCCAAGCTCCATTCCATGGGAAATGGGGCATAATTAAATGCCACTGTGTACTGAAAGGAATTTCACCGTAAAAGAAAAATGATCACAAATGCAGTTACAAGCATGTACTGTGCATCAACATCATGCCTAACATCACCATTGGCAGTAAATCCTTGTGCATAAACAGGAGTAGATGGTCCACAAATGCATATCATACTTATTTCAGTCACAATGCATTACAAATGTATACACTGTGCAGTCTGCGACAGATACAATATTGCTGTTCTAATACTTTCAGTAAACATTTGTAGATTAATTTCAATCCTGTGGGGAACCTTACCTCCATCTGATAGCAGAGCGAATTGTATGTTTAAATAGAAAAGTAGCTATGTAGACTAAATTCATGTCAGCAAGGGGGGTTAAAATTACACAGTAACAAGATAACAAAAAAAATCATAGATGTATATCTCAGTAAGCAATTTAATGGGGCTGTTAACAATTAATTTGACAGTGTGACCCAAACAAAATAGCTAAAAATTAAATCAGTCTATTCATGTGCTGGGCGGTCATTCCACCTGGGTTAGAAAATGTTATTGTTATTGTGACAACTGCATGACATTAAAACTACTCTAACTAAAAAAAGTCCATGTGCATTCTGAAAAATCATATAATATGCAAACTTTGGATTTTTATGAAAGAAAGTTGATTTCCTAAGTTGTCTGAGGCTGAAATGTTTATTTGGCTGCTGTGCTAAGTTCTACATAGGGCTGATTTTACTTTATTGTTAGAGGAGATAAAAGTTGACTAAATTAGGCCAAACAAGACACTGATTGTTTTCACAGCTGAAAGACACTTCCTAATGATTAACTCAAGTATTATTGAGAAGTATATTGATCATCACTCAATGGCTATCAGCAAAGAAAACTAGAAAAACCTGTAGTAAGACTCAACATACATTAACATTATTCTTACCATTCCAACAGAAAAGGAAGAAATCATTTAAGTCAAAGATGTTCTGATTAATTCTGTAAGTCAAGCATTTAGCCTAGTTGCTGTTATGTTTACTTTGTAGGTGAATTATATTTTCATTTAAATAAATTAACTCCAGCGTTATCACATGACTAAAATTAACAAAGGAAAGGCTGACTGTTGATGACTTTTAGAAGCTGATCTAATAGTGAGCTGAAAATTTTACCTGATTTTTCCCTACTTTAAAGCCTCAGCCCAACAGAGCACTTTACCAAGAATTTAAATTTCTGTAAGTGAATGTCACTCGTCCCAATGACTTCAGGTACCTATCAGTTTCTTAGGCTATGTCTACACTACAAGGTTTTTGTGCAAAAACGGCCGTAGCGTCCACACCTCAAGCACGTTTTTGTGCAAGTAATTTAACAGTAATATGGTAGAACAGAGGGCTTTTTGCGGTAAAGTTATTCCTCTCCCCATGAGGAGTAACTCCTTTTTGCGCTACAGCTTTTGCGTAAAAAGGCAAGTGGGGACGCTCCGGAGGGGTTTTTGCGCAAGAACTGGCCTCCAGGAAAAAAACCATGTGGCCTCTTGGATGCTCCGTAGCAGGCAATCACAACTCTCTTGTTCCTGTCTGCTGGCCCCTCTTAAAGCTGCAGGCACCCTGCACAGACATTGTGGCAGGCAGCTTGCCCACAGCAGGTGCCTTGGCCATGCGACTCTCTGTCAGCAAAAATGGCAGAGCAAGCAGGTGCCCGAGACCGCCCCCCCCCCCCCCAGCCCTGACACAAGGAGCAGCCACAGGGCTCCCAGCCCCACCCCTACCCCCACCCCCATCCCCAGGGGCAGCAGATGATGCGACCAGCCTCGTCTAGTGCAGAAATAGCTACCCTCCTCAAGTTGTGGAGCAAGGAGGAGTCACTGCAAGAACCCAGGGCAAAGCGCAGGAACGCGGACATCTACTCCTTCATGGCCACGTCGATGACGGAGCAAGGTCACCCTTCTCAGACCATGGAACAAGTTCGGGCCAAGGTGAAGGAGCTCTGTCAGGGATATGTCAGGGTGACGGAGCAGAGGGGGTGTTCAGGGGCAGGACCCATACCTGCCCCTACTATAGGGAGCTGCACCACATCCTTGGGGTAGGAAGGACCTTCTTCCCCCTCCACTGTGGTTGACTCCAGGCTGGAGCAGCCTGTACTCCAGCGTCCGGAGCCAGGTCCAGCCCCCGACAGAGGAGGAGGATGACGACCAGGACAATGGGACAGTCACCCTGTCCCTGGGGCCAGTCCCTGCCAGCCTGGACATCTCTCAGGTCTCTGAGGAGGCTTGGGAGGGATCTTCAGGTACGTTGGCGTGCACGCACACACACGGTGGGGGAGGTGAGTGCGAGGAAGCAGCTGCTCACACACACAGCACAGCGAGTCACAGCTGTGTGCGCACACCCCAGGAAGGGGCAGGCTGCACATGGCTCCTCTGCCGCGCATCAGGGGATCCCACTCTGGCCACACACTTCCCTTGCCTGCCCGGCCATGGGGTGTGTGTGTGTGTGTGTGTGTGTGTGTGTGTGCACATGTGCGCGGGGTGGGGGGGAGGGAGGTGGCCACCTCGGGGCCCCTGTGACCCAGGGCATGCTGTGCAGGACACACATGGCCAGGACATCCCCTCCTGTGGGCTGTGGACTGGTGCAGTCTCTGCTCACACAGGAGGGCACAGACTCAGGGAATGTGTGTGCAGGGTGGACTGACCGCCCCTCTCTCTTGTGGCTTCTCTCCAGCCAGACCAGCCAGGACGGAGGGCCCAGCCACACCACGGCTGCAGCCACCAGCTAGAGCCCCGGGAAGCCGCAGACGAGCCAGGTTTGGGGGGGAGCTGATGCGCCAGCACATAAGGATGATGCGCGACATCCATGCCACCCTATTGCACCAGCTGAACGCCAACCTGGAGTGGAGGCAGAAGTCCTGGAGGGACCTCATGGTGCGCTGTGACACCGTGTGTGGCATCCTGTCCCACATGGGGGAAAAACCACCTGCTGGGCTGCTCCCACTTTCCACCCTCCTGCCCTCCCTTCCTATACCCATGGCCCACCCATCTTCCCACCCTGCCATGCCTCTCCTCCCTCCACAAGCCATGCCTCTGCTCCCTCCCTTCCCCATGGCCATGCCTCCTCCCTCAGTCATGACTAGGGCCCCTCCTCCTGCCCCCCCGCTGACCCTTGGCCTGCTCTAGCTGCCCCTCCTACCCACACCATGGGGTCCTCATTCATGCCCAACCCCGAAGACGTCCCCACACCCGAGGGGGCTCAGCAAGTTGCCCCACTACTCCTCCCAGTCCTGATCCCCCCTCCCTGTTCAGACAGCACCCCCCCTCTCTCTGCCCACCCTCATTTATGTTTAATAAAGAGTCATTTTGTTACCAAGCAGGTGTGTTTATTGGGAGATCAAGATAGGGGCAAGGGGAGGAGGTGAGAGGGGGAATGGAGAGAGAACGAAGGGCAAAGACCCTGTTGTGGAAGTCCTGTGGCGAGTTACTGTGGTATCTGAGAGAACCTCTCCCTCACAGCCTCCCGTATGTGCATCCCACGTAGATGTTTGTGAAGTGGTCCACCAGGGCCTGGAGGACTACAGAGAAGTAGCCTTTGCGGTTCACAAACTGGGCCACTCGATGTTCTGGGGCCCGGATGGGGATGTGCGTGCCATCGATTGCTCCTGCGCAGTTGGGGAACACCAGGACAGTAAAGCCACCCATGGTGGCATCCAGGTCATGGATCCAGATGACTCTGCGCAGCAGCGGGGAGTTGATGGCCCGGACGACCTGCAAAAGGAGAGAAAGAAACACGCAAAACAGAGAATGAGAGAGGGGTTGTGTGCTCCCAGTGGGACATAGATGCCTCCCCCCTGCAGGAGCCCCACCCTTGAGCCAGTGCCTTCTCCTCCCCTCCCCCCCCCCACACCAGGCCAGTATGAGGACAAGAAGGTACCAGCCCCCGGGACCAGGCCTTTCCCCTCATCCCCAGTCCATTGTGTACAGTCTCCAGCCTCCCGTCCTGAGGGCCCCCCTTATGCAACACCCCATTTCCCCCCATACAGGAGCTGTAGCCTGTGATCGCCTTACCTGCATCAGGACAGCCCCAACAGTGGATGTCCCCACCCCAAACTGGTTAGCCACTGAGCGGTAGCTGTCTGGCCAGCTTCCAGAGGACAATGGCGACCCGCTTCTGGAGTGGACCACAGCTGGGTGTTGTGTCACTGGAGGACAGGGACGAGCCAGGCACAAAGCTCCTGGAAGGTAGCCTTCCACATGTGGAAGTTCTGCACCCATTGCTGGTCATCCCACTGCTCCAGGACCAGCCAGTCCCACCAGTCCGAGCTGGTCTCCAGCCTCCAAAGGAGCAAGAGTGGAGCACCCTCAGCCAGACAGAGGCTGATCATCAGGATCTCAGGGTCCAGCTCCAGCTGGAACAGGGCTGCTGCTTTAAGCAGACCCTGCAGGGAGTTCAGCATGGCCCTGGGGATCCATTGCATGTCATGGGGCAGCTCCAGCTCCATAGCACAGGGCAGAGTAGGCAAAAGCTGTGTCATCCCCAAAAAAGCACAGGGCAAACACAGGAGACAGTGCTGAAGCTTTGCTTTGCCAAAGAGGCTAGCAAGCAGGCAGCAGAAACAGAGAAGTGGCTGTCCAGGGGGGTCCCTTTAAGCAAGCGTCTCTGGAGGCTCCAGCAACAGCACTCAGGAGTGACTGGTGACCTCTAGCCCTGCTAGAACTGGTTCCGGGGGGCTTTATGTGCTGGAGAGCGTCCAATAGTGTGGATGTTCTCTTGCGCAAAAGCACATTGCAAAAGCCATGCACTTTGAGGTCTCGATGCGCTTTTGTGCAATACATTTTTGTGCAAGAACTCTTCCACAAAAGGCTTCTTGTGCAAAAACCCTGAAATATAGACAAAGCCTTAGAACCTGGCAAGATATGCGGAGACAAATGAGAAAAGAAAGAGAAGGAAAATGTAACTTGAATGGGATTATTCAATGCTTTGCTGGCCCACAGCTATAAAGCAGGTGAAATTGTAGTGAATAGGATTACTCACATGCCTAAAATCCACTGAGGATGAGCATAACATTAGTACTTCCTGCCAACACACAGGCTATAGGAAATTCTGCTCTTCATTTTATCCAGCACCTTAATTGCTTTACTGTATACGGATTTGAAAGGGTGTCCTCCATTATCAAAAGTTTCCTTTTCTGCAGGCAGCAATCACATATTGGATTGTCATAACATTAAATACTGCCCCCAACTTTGGATTTAAATGATTGATGGATCTAAAACAATAAACTGTAGTTACAGTCCCTAGAAACTGCTTGTCTTTTTCTCTCTGATTTGTTTCTTCACCTACATACTTTAGGAATCTAAGAGCAAAATTATAGGGTTCAGACTTGTTAAAAATAGATGTACATTGTGTTTTTCATTATATACATTACTTCACGTTCAAGAATAATCTGCTGAAAAATACAGTGCAGTATTTCTACTTTAAACTACCTTCAACTGTCATGCTTTTGTTTCAAAAAAGAAGGAAAAGCAACTTGGTTCTTCCTCCCCCAGGAACAATCAAAATTTAGAATAACAAATATACAGTATGCAACATGTACACTCCTGAAATATTATGAAGATCCAAGCTACCAGATGGTATGATGTTCAATGATGGAGAAACACAGGAGAATTTTAGGTAATCTGCTCAACTAAAAATTGTGCGCTTGTTAATAATTTTCATATAGTAAAATTAAGTATTTTGCTTCACTAAATGTTCAATTTACATTTGTCAGTGTAAATACTCATGTGAATAAGTCAAGTGTGGTTTGGACTTCTATGTAGGGATAGTTTTTATACACATTAAAGCTCAGATTGTTTGATATTTGGCTCTTCTGCACTGCTCAGATGAGTTAAATGGGTATGAAGTGGCTGCAAGTTTCCAGGAGAATCCTCTGCTGCTATAGGTGGGCCAGACCCTCACCCACCACTAATCCTACACTTGCCACCCTAGCACATCTTCTGCCTAGGGTAAAGTTAGGATAGAGCATGTCTGGGAAATGAAAAGGAATCTACATCTGCCCAGCCAATACTCCCTGTGGTAGGGCCTATATTGATAGCTTATCTTGCAGCAGTCTGACAGGTGTTAAAAGCATTCTTAGGGCCAAAGGCCAGCAAAGAGCAGTTATCGGGACCTGGGAGTCATAGTGGTTTCCTGGAGGTACCTGTCTTTCTCTTGCACAGAGTAGGTCCATACCAAATGAAACTGATACTCAAACTACCTCTGACCAGATTATGGGCCATTTCAGAAAGCTTATCTGGTGAATCACTGAAGTGAATAATATAATAAAAATAGATAACAGGTTGCTGATCTATACAAACTAGAACAAACGAGGAGATGTGCAGTCCTCACTGACCTGAATGGGGCCATTCCTCTGCTTTATGTACTTCTTCAGATACTAATCTATAACCTAGGAAGGTTCTTGCAAACATATGGGATTATATGGCTCTTCCCAGTTCCCTCTTTTAGAACAGAATTCGGGGAAGCTTTTGGGGCTGTATACGTAATGGAGTGTATATAGTTTCAGTAAGAGATGCCTTGTCTGTAGCTTGCCAATATGAAGTTATTACTAATATAAACTTGGATCTTTAGACTGATGATATTTACAAACATGTTTAACATTACCTTTGTGAGTGGCCCAACTGATGTCAATGGGACATGCCTAAAGTTAAGCCCCTGTGCATGCATTTGCTGGTTTGGGAACTTGATTAGGAGCTGTATGCCAGCCAAAATACTTTAAGAACATGTAGGAGAACTTCCACACCAAAGCTCAAAGGTTAAGATTCAATATGCTCTGTATTAAGTGTGTGTGTGTTTATGCCACAGTCCCCATAAGTATTTTCTATTATATATATATATATATGTTTTGATCATCGAACTCTTCTTCTGGACTGTGAACAGATTTATTTTCTAAGACATCAACCATCTCCTAGCACAGTTGTTAAGTCTTAGCAACTCCAAGGCTTTTATTATTAAAATTAAGTGAGCTCTGTCTCTGACCCTATCTGGTTCTTCTTTCTATAGTCTACTACACTGTTTGTGTGCACTTCTTTAGTCAGGCTTCAGTACAGGAGAAAACAAATATATCATTGAAAGGCATGACTAACATGACAGTAAAAACAGCCTTTTATAGCAGCCCAGAGCAAGTGTTAGAAGGCCAAAAAGTGCAGTTGTAATCTGTGTTTATATGAAGAGAAGCTTTTACCTAGTTAGCACTTATTTATTCTTCTGTGCAATCACAGAGTGAAAATAATGGCATTGCCAATGGATGGGAGCTCTAAAACGTAATGCCTTTTATTAACAGCTATGAACAAGACAGATTCTTCCACTTCTGAGAGATATAATGGTTTTCCAGTTTGCAGGAAACAAAAGCAGAACAATCTGAACTGAATGAGGGTTTATTTGGGGGAGAGGGAGCCAAAAAACACATAGGAGTTAAGCCTCCTAAAATGAGGTTGAGAAGTGTCATTGACATTTATGGGAAAAGAATTAAGTCTTTAATGTCTTCCACAGTAGCTTTTATAAACAAATCATTTAAGTTTTAAACATAACTTTCTGAAAATAGCCCCAAACTGACAGCAGCTGGAATATTGCTGCAACAAAAATGCAAGCATGTATTTTGGCCTCTTCTTTTCCAGCTATTCTCTACACCCAACTAACACTTTTGACTCCAAGGGTCTGTCTACACAAGGAAATTATTTCAAAATAACTAATTTCAAAATAATAACTCCCAAAATAATAATTTTGAAATAGCACATCCACACTGATTGGAGCCTGCATCAGTTTTAAAGCCCCTGAAAGCACTCTGGGGAGGGCACCAGAAGGACGGTCACTTCCTGTGGCTGCTTGTTGAGATATGTGCTTACAGGGGCTCCTCTCTACAGCCGCGTCTCACACACCACTCCTCCACTGCCTACCTCCTCGCGGGACACCAAACTAACGCCGTGTGCTCTGGTTGCCCTTGCAGATGCCACAGCACTCTCATCCCTCATGGTGCAGTTTATCCTAACTCCCCATATGCTGCTCCAGCACAGGGACAACTAGCCCGAACTAGAGGCACTCCTGCTGGAGCAAATGATCCTCAATCCCTGCATACTGTCGAAGGCCGCTTCTGGCAGAGGGAGACCAGTTCCAACTGATGGGACCGCATCATCCTGCAACGATGGGACGACCAGCAGTGGCTCCAGAACTTCTGCATGCAGAAGGCCCCCTCCCTGGAGTGCTGCAAGTGGCTCACCCCTGCCCTCAGGTGATAGGACACCTGACTTCAACCTGCCATCCCCCTGCAGAAGTGTGTAGCCATCGCACTATGGAAGCTCGCCATGCTGGACAGCTACTGCTCCTTCAGGAACCAGTTCAATGTGGTGAAATTCATGGCTGGGGCCATGCAGGTAGTCAAGGCCATCAATAACCTCTTGCTGCAGAGGGTTGTCCCTCTGGGGAATGTCGATACCATTGTGGATGACTTTGCCACTATGGATTTCCCCAATGCAGGGAGAGGACATACATGGCACTCATATCCCCATTCTGGCCACTGACAATCGTGCCTCAGACTATATCAATAGAAAGGAGTAGCTCTCTAGGTGGTGCCAGCCCTGGTAGACAACAAGGGACAATTCACGGAGATTAATGTTGGCTGGTCAGGGAAGGTGCATGATACCTACATCTTCTGGAACTCCTGCCCACTCCAGAAGATGCATACCGGCACTTTTTTCCCTAACCACACCATCAGGGTCGGGGAAGTGGACATGCTCATCTGCATCCTGGGCAATGCAGCCTGTCCTTTGCTCCCTTGGCTCATGGAGCCCTACCCAGGCATCGTGGACTCCATCAAGGAGAACTTCAATGCCAGGCAAGCAACTGCCACATGGTTGTGGAGCATCCCTTCAGCTGCCTGAAGGGGAGGTTCAGGAGTCTCCTCACCTGTCTGGACATGAGTGAGCACAACACCCCCTATATGGTGGGCAGCCTGCTGTGTGCTCCACAACCTATGTAGGAGTAAGGGAGACTTTCCTGCAAGGGTAGGAGCAGAGGTGGAATGTCTGGGCAGGGCTTATGAGCAGCTGGAGACCAGTGCCATTTGAAAAGCACATCGAGGGAGAATTTCAGCCATGGCCAGCTGTGAGACTCTCCCCCATTCCTCTTCCCAAGGGGCCCTTGCATTCCCTTTGTGTGTCTTTCCTCCCCAACCCTTCATTCCCATGCCCTCCTTTCCTACCTTCCCCCCAGGAGACACTGTACATAAAGCCTAGCCCTAATGTCTGCACTGACACCAAAACACCAAAGGTCTCAGTTCAGATGATGGCGATATTTGAGCAAGTCTATCTGTTGCCTAGACAGTGGGCACTTTCCTGCAGGGGTGTGGATGCTCCAAGGGAGCCTCGCTATCCCCACAGCCTGGGGACAGCAGACAAGGGAAGGTGCTGGCCAGGACAGGAGCCTGCAGGCAGGAATGGAGAGGTGAGAAAATTCATATGTCATCTGAGAAAATTCAATTGTTCCTGTTTCTATTTTATATCATATACTGATCTCCGATTTACTATTAACCCTCTTTTTGAGATCTTAGTGGCAGATTTCACTATGATCAGATAGATATCATCTATAAGGAGCTATTACTTTATTTTTTCCCATTGTAAGCTTATTTTCAGACACTAATTCCTGTTTACTCTGTAAAGTTGCTCTTTAGAATATTTCTTTCAGCCTGACAGCCAATTAGTACACCATGGATTTTTTTTTGTGTAAACTAAGAACATATGTTGTTTATCATAATCATTTTCATTGTGTGGGAGGCCATCTCCTTGCAAATCTGCCCAAAGACACTTTGTTCTGTCCTATTTGCTTTACACTACATTTCATTCTTTGCAAGTGAGAGAGGCCTCCTTTTTTTGCTGTATTGATTTTATTTTTCCCTAACCACTTGGACTAAAATATACAGTAGAAAAGTTTTCCCTGACATTGTGATTTGCTTATTTTTGTTTGTGATGATTTTTATAATGAAACCATGGGATTTTAAAAAAGCCAACAACATTAAATGAATCATTTTTTCTTCATATATAAGGACATTTTTAAGATAATTTATAATAACATGTTCCATAGCTCATCAAACAGATAAAATCACACAGGCACAGTTCCGATGATGACGTAATGCACTATCAAAGAGAAGTAACAGGGTAGCTACAGTAAACCCCATATACAGACTAAGACCGGGTCTACACTAGGGGGCAATGTCAAATTAAGCTATTCAACTCCAGCTACGTAAATAGCATAGCTGGAATTGATGAACCTTAGATCAAGCTACTGCAGCATCTCCACTGCAGAGGGTCGATGTAACTTGTCAACTCACCCTTACACTTCTCAATCTGGTGGAGCACTGGAATCAATGAAACCCTGATCAGCAGTTGGTCCTTTACTAGATTGCTATATTGACTGTCTAGGGGATTGATCCCTTCAACTCCGATCTTCCAGTAAGTGTACACAAGGCCTAATGTGCTAATCCTGCCAGCATGCTTTCCCTTTCAGTACCCTGATTCATTGGAATGCCATGCGGGTACAGGTGTTCGCCCACTAAGGATAACTTGCAAAAGCAAGGCTTACTTTTGTGGCAACATTTCCCATTAACTTCAATAGATCAAGACCACCCTTAGGTAGTATGTACCAATACTTTGTATTGGTTGGAGCATCAACAAAAAGATGCAAATGAACTGCAGTTGTGCCTAGTCCTTGCAGGGATTATGTCATTTAATCCTGAGTAAGCACTGTTTTATCAACTTGATTTGCTAGTTTACGGTTTACTTTTACAGAGACCTTATTTGACTATGATAATACTGGGATTTAAACTTCAAATTTTCTTTTCTCCCAAACCTGGTGAAAAGACTGGAGGGTAGAGGATCTCATGCTGCTTCTTGAGAAAAGCCTCTCAACCTTCACATCTGCTAATAGCCCACATAAGAAGCTAAAAATGTATCACACGCATTCACAATGTAGGAGCACCTGTTTTGTTACACACCATGTGTGACAAATCAGTTTTAATCATAAACATCCTTTTTAAGACCTAAATAACTACACCCTTTTCTTTTTTTTTTAAAGAAAACTGGATATCATAAGCTCCATCAAATGCCATATAAAGGCATCTCATATGTGTCACTGGCCGGGGTTTAAATGCAGAACCCCTTCTCTATCTCTATTATCTGAGCCAAAAGAGTTGCTCTGGATCAACTTCTGGTGGGTAACATGCCAGACATGACACACTTGGCCAGCAAATTACACAAATATTTACTAGACGTCAATTAAAGACTGGAAACCAGAAAACCTGGCTTCTATTCCTCGGTTAAGTGATGGAGTTGTAATGTGGGCTAATATACACTTAAGGCTTATATCGCCATATTTCATTTGGGATCTATAATAGGATATATTTTTAGACCTATGCCTGAAGAAATACTGGACTAGTGCATTAACCTACTGTACCAAGCAGTCCCTTCATAGAAGGCATTGCTGATGCTTTCACAGTTTAATGTATTGACCACTACTATTATTTAGTCATTATCATTAAGTGAATGGAAGCTCCTTTCTGCTGTTGTCTGAACCTAATGTTGCTAATTTTGCTAAAGCAGTACTTCTGGCCAAAATGTTAACGAACGATTCACTGAAGCTAGTTTAATCATCAATTAAGTTTAGAAAATTGAAACATCCTACAGATAGTCATGCAGGTACTTATGGCTGAAAGTGATTAACTCAGGCTTCATATAGTTCAAGGACGTGTCTCTTCATTCATATGCAAAAATGGGGCTACTTACCACTTTGTGTGGGTATCACTAAAAGATGCATAAACTTAATGTTATTCTACTTAAAACAGCTGGGCACAATGCATAATGTTTGCAAATTATCGCCTTACAATATGACCACAATTTTATTGTGTCTATTACATCTGTTGGCAACAAAGTCAGGTGCTACTGAGTTTTTAGTATTAAGTTTAACAAAGAAGGTTAAGGGATGATTTGATTACAGTCTGTAAGTAACAATGTGAAGACCAAATTTTAATAAAGCAGAGAAAGCGCCAATGCAAACCAATGGCTGGAAATGGTTATGGGGTGATTTGATTACTGTCTATAAGTATCTACATGAAAACAAATATTTAATAATAGGATCTTCAATCTAGCAGAGAAAGGAATAACACAATCTAATGGCTGAAAGTTGAAGCTAGATAAATTCAGATGGGAAAGCAAGTGTAAATTTGTCAGTGAAAGTAACCATTGGAACAATTTACCCAGTGCTGTGTGTTGGATCCTCCATCACTGACCATTTTTAAATCAAGATTGGTTGCTTTTATTTTTCTAGAAACTCTACTCTAGGAATTATTTTTGGGATGTTCTATGGCTTGTGTTATACAAAAGATCAGAATAAATGATCACTTGGTCCCTTGGGGTATGTCTACACTACAGCGCTATTTCGAATTAACTTATTTCAAATTAGTTAATTCAAATTAAGCTAATTTGAAATAACGCATCTAGACACAAAATTAATTCAAAATAGCGTTTTTCTAATTCGAAATAGCACGTCCACATTGATTGGACCCTGAATCGAAGGTAAGGCTGGCCGGAACCAGTGCCGGCAGGGCATCAGTGTCAGACTTAGTGTGTGGGGCTGCTGCCTCAGGCTAGTCGAGGGCTGTGCTTAAAGGGACCCGACCCCCCATCTCAGACAGACAGTTCTCAGGTTTCTCTGCTTGCTGGTCTACCTCGCTGAGGGACAGCAAAGCATTTGTGTCTTGGAGTGCTCTGCTTGCCCTCACTCGGGACACCACGGCACTCTGCAGCATGGAACCAGACCTGCCCCCGGGGACTCTGCTGCATCTCGTGGACATGTTGCTAGCGGCCCAGCTGCACTGTCTGCAGGCTGCCATCTGGGAGGACCATTGAGGGGATGTCAGGATCCAGGGGGCCCTGCGGGAGAGCTTCCACCCTGAGGAGTGCTAACGGTCTCCCCAGTCTGCCCCACTGGGGGCTTGTGCCCCATTCCTCCCTCTCGTCCTTCCACTTACCCTTCCCTAGCTCCCCCTTCATGATGTCAAATAAAAGACACGTATTTTCAAAAATAACAACTCTCTTTATTCAACACAACTGGGGAGGCGGAATGAAACTGTGGGCAGATGGGGGAAAGGAGGCGGGAGAGGGCAGGAGAGAGGGTGGGAGAGGAGAGGGGGAAAACTGGGAGGAGGGAGCTGGAAGGGGGAAGCAAGGGGAAGAAGGGGGAGGGGAAGCTCAGGACTCAGAGGTGGGGGTCTTGCCAGGCCAACAGCCTCCCAGCATGGCGGGGGAGGGAGCCTCGGTGTCCCCGGGGGGATGGGGAGGAGGATGCGGAGGTTGAGGTGGGGGGGGTGGACATTGAGGAGGAGGGTGTGGAGGTTGAGGAGGAAGAGGTGGGAGGGGGGCAGGAGTGGGAGGAGGAATCGTAGCCGGGGGGGGAAGCAGGTGCAGGACTGACACGGGGCAGCATGCTCTGCAGCAGGGCCTGAAGGTTAGTGTTTATGGCTCGGTCCTCAGCCAGTTGCTCCCGGCGGAGCTGCAGGTCTTCCCGCATCCAGGCCTCGATGGTGCAGTGCAGGGCTCGCAGGGCCCCCAGGTGCTGGTCCCGGTACTCCTGCCACATGCTGGTGGTCTGGAGCAGGCCGTGGGTGTGGGAGCATGTCCTGAGCCGGGTGGTGTGCCCTGCACGGAAGTGGTCAGTTCTCCCTGGGGACGCAGTGGATGATGTCCAGCCCCCTTCCCCCCCCCCGTGATGTGAGGGCGACCGTGCCCTGCACCGTCAGAGCCGATGTGCTTGCACAGAGGGCATGGTCAGGATGTCTGGCTCTCCCCGGGACTGGGAGCTGCCCCAAGACCGCACCCACGTCCCTGTGCCATGTATAGTGTGGCTGGGGTGGGGGGGAGATGTCTCTGTGTAGAGGGGGCGTGTGAAGGGAGGGCGTCCTGCTGGGTCCCGCCCCGGGGTCGGGAGCGTGTCAAGTCTCTTCACACACGCATGTGCCTATCGGGCCACAGCCCCTGGGTGTCACGCAACTGGAGCCACCTGCCCAAGGGTGGCATGACACATGCTCGCACGTGCACAGATGGCTGCGTGATCCATGGGAGGCATGGCCCACGCGCGCGGTCCCTGGTCTCCCTCTCCACCTCCCCCCTGGGTAGGGGACAGTGCTGGCACTTACCTGGTATGGCCTCCCTTGATGACCCTGCCGACTCCAGTGCCGGGACAGCTGGCAGTGGCCCCTCTGGTGTGCCCAGGTCAGGGCCCTCTGGTCCCGGCTCACTGCCTCCCGGGCTGGCACGGACCGCCCCGCCCCCCAGGAGTTGGTCGAGGGTGGGGAAGTAGGGGCAGGTGTCAGCCCCTGCTGCAGCGCTGCCCCGGTGGTCCTGGTGTATGCCTGCCGCAGCTCTTTGACCTTCAGGAGCACCTGCTCCTGGGTGCGCCTGTGTCCCTTTCGGCCATGGTGGCCGCTATGCGGCCGTAGACGGCCATGTTCCTCCACTTAGTGCAGAGATCATGGAAGTTGGGGGCCTCCCCCCAAACCTCAATGAGGTCCATGATCTCCGCACTAGTCCAGGAGGGTGCATGCCGCTGGCCCCTGGGTGCTGGGGGACTGGGCGGGGGAGAGCTGGCTGCCACTGGCTGCCATCCTCTGGCCACTGGCTGAGGATCTGCGGCTGCTGGCAGGCCTGGCTCCTGCACGTGCCCAGTGGCCAGAGTCTGCCCCTTTAAGGGCCCTAGGGCTGGGGGAGAGGAGAGGAGTTTTCCTGGTTTGGCCCAGAGTGGCCACCAGGGGGAACTGGGAAGAGCTAGCCTCCAGCTAGTTCAAATTAAGTGGCTACACAGCACTTAATTCAAACTACTTGATTTGAATTTGGCGTTACTCCTCGTAGAATGAGGTTTACCAAGTTCAAATTAAGCGCTCCGCTATTTCGATTTAAATTTGAACTAGCGGTTTGTATGTATAACCGCTATTAAAGTTAATTCGAACTAACAGCTGTTAGTTCGAATTAACTTTGTAGTATAGACATACCCTTGTGGTTTTGGAATCTGTGAGTCATACTGATTAATCTCAGATGCCTTCTTATTGAAACTTGACATACATATTGAAAGCTGAAAAGGTGATGAATGTGCATGTCGGTCTATCAGGGCAGTTGACAGACTTTACGGGGCAAGGTGTGTGTGTGGTGGGGGGGTGGTCCAGCTTTGCACTCCTGGCAGAAGGGAGGGGCGGGGGGCATCCAGACTTCAGTGCTGCCTGGACAGCAGTGCACCCTCCCCCAGCTCTCAGAGCCAACTGGAGCATGTGTCATTGCACTTCGGTGGCAATTTAAAAGGCCCAGGGCTCTGGAGACTGCTGCAGTAGAGCAGCAGTGGCTTGGAGCCCCAGATTCCTTTGAATTGCTGGGCACCTGGGCAACTGCCCTTTTTGACTTCCCCCGTCAGTGGGCAGGCAACCTGTTTCTTCAACTACTTCCATCAGATAGGAACTATGAAGGAGATAGAAGTCCTTCAGAAATGTAAAGTACTTTCCCCCCATCTTTTAGGGTTGTATCAAATTTAGTTCTTATGCTGCTTCTCCAAACTTTGAAAAAGTCAGGACATGAATTTCTAACATGATACTCTACATTTAAATGTAAAAGGTCATTTATCTTTTATCTCACAGTAAGTGAAAATTTATTCACATGTCAAATCTTTCATGTCAAGGAAAATCCAGAGTGTGGGCATGAAAGCTTTTCATGTCATGTTTCTAATTAGGTCTGTGACTCATTCTCATGAATAATATATCAAGCCACATATTAGCATCTAATCCAGCTAACTCATCAATTTTCAGTAACCCTTGGCTGCAGCAACTATAATAAAAATGTCAAAGAGGCTGCACTATTTTTCCAACAGCTGTTAGAAGTTCTGTATTGTCTCTGGATACTGAACTTCAAAGCAATTTATCAGGATTAAAGGAAACACAGTGGGAATTTTGGGGTTGAATAGATTTGACTGAATCCATTACACTGAATTGCAGTGAAGGACTTTTGGGTCTAATTACAAAATTTTATACCTGTATTGATGGAAGCTATTTTCCTCTTCAGTGTGAAATGAAGGTCCCCTGCAAGTGCTGTCACCTTCTCAGGAGCATAACTTGAACATAGTGCATTTCGTATGTGCAAGAGACCCTAGAGCAGTTTGGGACTGCCACAAGAAAATGGACCTTATTCCAAAAGTCTTAACCTATTTCAGATATTCCATTTGTGTACCTTGTGATGGACTCTGACCTTAATTTTATGGAACAATTTTTGCAGTACTTTTCCCAGCTCTGGAAGTGACTGTTGCAGATGTTGTTTGTGATCACACTGACAAGTATTGTCTAACAGTTTCACTCTGTCATACGGTGATCATCACCAATTAGTTTATTTGACAGCTATAATTTCCCAATGCACCATCGCTATTATAACTGCAAATTATTTTAGAGAATGTCCTTAAAATGTCTCCTTTTGATTTGACCATTTTTGTCTGTTTTCCATCACTATCCTGAGAGGTCAATATTTCTGGCATACAGTTCCCTCTTGTTGTTTTTAGATATGTGATATATCTTCCTGCCACTCACAGTCCCCAGAAGAATCGGACTTTGTGTGAGGCTCCAATCAGTGGCTAATAAGTGTGGGGATGGGAGAGGGATATGGAATTTAACAAGGTTTGCCCAGCTTTTCTGCCTTTCCAAAAGCTGCTGTTCCACTGCCACATCTTCTGAGATCTGTAAGAAAGGGAACCTTTGAAATTGATGTGGCTCAGCTGCAGTCTATGTCAGACTTCATGAGTCTAACCAGCACTGAAAAGAGACATATTATATACCTGTACTTCCTTTTGCATGTGTATTTTCTCCTCTCTCCACCCCATTTCTTCCTCTCTCCTTCCAAAGGAGCAATTATAAATATAATATTTTAATTACGGAAAGATTTGTAGACTACAGAACACATTTCTGACATACGTTAATGAAAATCAGTTTGTTAACATATGTAAACTGCAACAAATTAAGAGCCTGATTTTCAAAAGACTCAAACTCCCATTTAGGCATCTAAATAACATGGCCAAATTCTCAAAAATACTTATATTACTTTAGCCACAAACCCATTATCATAGTGGAATGTGAAAAATCCAATTAATAACATTTCACAATATCTTTCCTTCAGTATTTTAAGTTGAAACACATTTGTACTACAAAGTAGATTTCACAGATTTTACAATAAGAATACTCAATAGGTGTCTAAGGGTGTGTCTACACAGCACCCTAAACTCTAAATAAGATACAAAATTTGCTCTATGCAAATTGAGTTTCTTCTTTCAAATCTTTTTCAAAATAGGCTATTTTGAAATTTGGCACATCTACACAGACATCACTTAACCCTCATGGAACAAGGGTTACTTGGATGGCAAAATAGCATGTCGGTTATTTTGAAAAATATTTCAAAATAACGGGCATCTTCTGTAGACGCAGGGTAGCTATTTCGGGATACCTCTGTTATCCCAAAAGAGCCATGCAGTGTAGATGTACCCTAAGTGACTTAGGAGCGTAAACTGTATTGAAAGTTAGTGGAAGCTATGCTTCTATGGCATATGAGTGCTTTAGCTCTGAAGCTTATATCCAGGTGAAAATGCATAAAACTATTTTGGTGGGAAAAATATATAAGGGGTGATGCAAGTTGTTTGATTATTGCATATCAATAACATATGTGTGTTGGTAGCAGTCCCTTCAAAGGTTTCTGTGACAGACAAGGCCTGTAGATTATGACATTTTCTTCACATCTGAAAGCCTTCAGTGTGGCCCTCAAGGCATGCTAAAAGTGAAAAAGTAGTAAGTGAAACTTCATTAAGTATTCCCCAAGAAACTCCAAAAAGGAACTGTAGAGTTTTCTATTTTATATTGCACGTGGGGAAAGGAATAATAAAGTAAATACCATGAGTTTATATGCCTAAGAACAGAGCATGAAACCTTATAGTTAAGATACAGCACTTTCAAATGACTTAGCATGTGCTTAACACAAGCATCAGGTAAAAGGTATATCAGCAGAACAATATCAATAACAAACAAAATGGCAAATAATAGTTCTCAAATGCAAAAAGTTGAATTTAGAGAGAGGACAAAATATGTAAGCAATAGGATTCTGAGCCTTTCCTAAATCTAAGCTTTAGAAGTGGGACACACAGAGGGACTTGGGCACTGTGAAGCTCAGTGTTACAATGTGCATCTTTTTGGCACCTAGAAAGACATAGGGATGACACTGTGATCTACAAGGCTGAATTATGTGCTTACACTCCCTGTAGAATGAATGGGATAAAACAGGATCTTAAGAAAGCGATCCACAAAGCCAGCATGGTGCGCAGGGTGCTGCTGACAAGAGGGGTGCATGCTAAGTCCCTTCTCTTTCTGAGAGGCTATGTCTACACTACACATTTTTTTGGCAGAAAATATGCTAATGAGGGACTCATTAGCATAAGGCATAACTCATTAGCATATTTTCTGCAGTTTCTTTTTGCACAAGGGGTTTTTGCTCAAAAAGAAGCTGTGTGGACATTTCCTTTTTGTGCAAAACCCCCATTTTGGGCAAAATCCTTATGCGCAAAATCCTTATGCCGGGAGAGGCATAAGGATCTTGTGCAAAATGGTATGGGTTGCACAAAAAGAAAACATCCACGTGGATTCTTTTTGTGCAAAAACCTCTTGCACAAAAAGAAATGGAAGAAAATATGCTAATGATGACATGACTTATGCTAATGAGTTTCTCATTAGCATATTTTCTGCCAAAAAATATGTAGTGTAGACATAGCCAGATAGTCTGGGTTGGAGGGAGGTGCCTATTTCATCTTAACAATCCATGACTGTGAACCAAATGCCTCAAGTCAAGTGGCTTACATGTTTAAATTGTTACTTCCTGGAATGAGTTAGATTCCTGTTTCCCCTCCCATGAAACAGCCAGAGGAAGAGAAGGCAGTTCAAACCTTACAACTTTTAGCCCCGTGGTTGGAGCACTCTCCTGGTAAATGGGAGACCCAAATTTAGTTCCCCATCCAATGCAAGAGGGAAGAAAACATTTGACTAGGGAGTCCCACTTTTCAAGTGAGTTCTCTGAGCACTGTGCTTTAAGAGAATATGCTTCAGGGTTCTTTAAATTCCTCTCATTGAAGCTGTTCTACTGTGGATACATAATGAAAGGATGGTTGGAGAAGGAGGACTGGACCACACCACTGGGGAAAAAATAAAATCACTCTTATTAGCTGAAAATCTACGTGTTGCATGAGTTTGGGTGCCTACAGACTCTAGCAGGAGTTTCATGCTTTGAAGTGGACCAAAAACAGATTCAGACTGTCCTGCTTTGAACTGGTGCCACAATTTGTGAGCTGAGGCAAAGGATTCATAGATTCATAGATTTTAATCTCAGAAAGGATCATTGTTATCACTTAGTCTGGCCTCAGAAAATTTCATCTTCTTCATCAACACTTAGGTGAACAACCATTAGTGTTCTTCACCATTTGGTTTGTCCCTGTGGTACCATAAAGGATTGTCATTCGGTAATAGGAGATCTGCCTCTTAGTTGCCTCTACTCTTCTCTTGGTAGAATTTTGTTCCGGGTGTTATAAGCCACCTGGAGAATGGGATTCACCAGAACAGCTTGCAGCATAACCAAAAAGTGTAAGATGCTTCCTGTGGACAATGGCTTCAGTAGGCTGTAGGGACCTGTGACGGGGCGAGGCAGCTCCGCACTGAGCCTGCAGGGCCCAGCCAGGGTTACCTGGCTGCAGAGGCCCCTCCCCCACAGCCCTACCAAGCATGCCCAGGCTGTAGCTCCACTATAAAAGCCTGGGGAAGGACTCAGTCAGGGGTGGCAGCCGGAGGAGAAGGACCTGTGAAGGGAGCTCCCGCACAGCGGTCACCAGAGACTCCAGAAGAGGCCAGTGGGGATGCGGAGGCGAGCTGGTACATCCCAGAGGCTGCCCACCAAGGAGACGCCGGCCCAGAGGGCGCAGCAAGCTGGACGAGTACATGCGAAGGAACTCCGGTGAACTAGGTAGAAAGTGGCACAGGGCAGGAGTGGGAACTGCCTCTCCCACCCCAAAAACCTCAGTGCATTTTGGCCGGATTGCCCTGCCGAGGGAGTGACATGCTATCCGGTCATTCACAGGGCCCTAGGCGAGGACCTGGTGGAGTAGGGTGGGCCCGGGTCCCCCTACCTGGAGTGCATCCCCGCTACAACCCTGAACGGTGTTTTGGGACTCAGGCCGAAGGGCCTTGGCCTTGCCTTAAAGGGCAAAAACTGTGTTTTGGGACTCAGGCCGGCGGGCCTTGGGCTTGCCTTTAAGGGCCAGGCAGGAGGGGCCCACCACAGGACCCTAAATATCTACATTATGACTGACGTTGGTCCATATACAATGCTGGAATTTTGTGTGAAAAGCCTGCAGCTTTACCCAGTCTGAATGATATGGCATCCACAACTATACAGCAATACAGAGAGCTGAAATAGATCCTGAACGTCTTTGTCATGCTGAGATGATGTTGATTCCATGCGTGTCATAAATGACCCATGGCAGGTGCTGCCATGCCAGTCTGGTGAAGAACCTCCATATGAGAGTTGGAGGAAATATATATAACACAAATAGGAAAAGCTGGGGACTACTTCAATCAGGCCATCTTTCACCTAGTATGGAGAACTGGAATCTTCTCTATTACCTGAAAGGGTGGTATTGTAATCTCACTTTATAAGGGGAAGGGACCATGAAGCAAATCTAGGAGCTACAAACCAATCATCTTGTTGTCCATTTCAGGGAAGGTGTTTGCTCATGTTCTGCTGGTGCATTTGGTGTCCCTGCTACATTGGAAGCTTTGCCCCCAACAGTCAGGTTATACAAGGAACAGGCCAACATTAGCTTGTTGTCAGAGATACACCACAAGTTCAGGAAGTCTCTGTAAGTAGCATATGTCAATCTTAAGGGTGTATGTCATTCAGTTGACTAAGTTGCACCGTGGAAGGCGGTAAGGGGTGTAGGTGTCCCAACAACTCTTCTGGACGTGATTAGTGAGCTACATAATAGAACCATTGCCCATGTACATATGGGGAATTGGATGTCAGCACTTATTAAATCAGTATTTGGAGTCAGGTAGAACTGTCTCTTGACCCCTCCACTCTTTTGTCGGACAACAGATTTCATAATACAGCATTCCATCAGGTTCATAGGCATTAATATTTGTGATCTCTTGCTCTCAGATCTTGACTGTGGTGATGATACTGTTCTTCTAATAGAGATGCCCCAATGGTTTTGCAAAGCACTCCAACAAATGCCAGCCAACATCAGCTTCCCCATTTCGTGGTCAATAACAAAGCTGCAAAACTTAGAATCAGGTCCACCCACCACTCCAATCTCTTTTAATAATGGAACTATTAAAGTAGTATAGTTCCAAGAGCATATGTTTTAGCAAAACATCTAATCTTGATTTAAAAATTGTTGGTAAAAAAATTCACCATAACCTTCGGTTAACTGTTCGGTTAATTACTTTAATTACTTTCACCCTTAACAATTTATGCCGTTAAAAGTTTAATATCAAGTCTGAATTCATCTAGTTACAACTTCCATCTCTGCTAGATTGAAGAGACCATCATTAAATATTTATTCCCCATGTAGATATTTAGACAGTAGCCAAGTCATCCCATAACCTTCTCTTTGTTAATCTAAATAGATTGAGCTCCTTGCAACTATCACTGTAAAGCATGTTTTATAATCATTTAATCATTCTCATAGCTCACCTCTGAAACATCTCTAGTTTTATCAACATTCTTCTTGAACTGTGAGCGCCAGAAGTGCAGATAGTATTCCAGTAGCAATTTCATCAGTACCAAATACAGAGGTAAAATTACCTCTCTGTTCCTACTTAAATTTCCCCTGTTTATGTATTCCAGGATCACATTAGGTTTTCAGTGAGTGTCACTCCTGGCCTAGCAGGGGTGCTATAGAATAACCACACATGTAACAGTCTGCTAAAAATAAAAACTGAGAAGCGCTTATAAATGACTTGTAGGAGGCAAAATAGCTACCCAATTCACTAGGAAGTCATTAAGGTGCACCCAGAAGTTGCAGAAACTCATTCAACAATGAGCACACATGCCAAGAAATAGATGCCAGAAATTTGTTGATCACTATCTTTACTTTAATGTGAGATGGACAAAGATAAGAAGAGGTAAAATGAGTCAAACCATTTAAAATATTTTTCTTATTAAGGAGAATGCAAATAATTGTTTTGGGGAGAGCAAAACAAGCATGCCCAGAGAAGGGAAAACAACTACACCTAAAATGTGACCAATGTCCTTTTGTAAATCTGGAATGAAATAACACAAAAAGGCTAAGTAGGCTGATGAACAAAACTGGAGATTATTGAGAAAAAGAATTGCTAATTAAATGTAAGAAAGTAGCCTTAAAGAAGGAGGAAAAATTAGCTGTCATGAATACATTTAAAAGAAACAGAGCTAAAATTAAATATGATCATTTAAGAGATTGGCATCAGTGATGAGTATCTGCTGGGTGATGCTTTTCAAAAGAATATTGAACTGGCCAAGATCAAAGTTACTTTCACATGCAGAATTTCCAGCTGAAAACTATATGAGAAAATAGAACTGATATAGATTAACACATTTCAGAAGGTATTCATTATCTAAAAATATCAAAATAGCCAACATTGATCAGACCTCCGAAAAAAGTGGAGGAAATCAAGGTTACGACAAAGTAGTTACACTTGAACCACCGAAACTCAGAGAAAAAGAGATCCCATAAAAATGTGAAAGCAGACTCATTATTTTGACAACTTATTCTCCCTTGAGAAAGACAAAGGGCCCAAAATCTGAAAATGGGAAGGCCAGGCACTCAATTTAATTTGACATTCTTTCAGGGGATTGGGTTAAAATATTATTTCTCCAGCGTGAACCATGAGCAAACTCACCAAAAGTCCTGTTTGCCTAGACATAATCTCAGAGGAGCTGAAGCTCATGAGTTGACACCCCTCTCATTAAGAGAAGGCTAGAAGGGTTTTTTGTCACAATAATTATTTTCCATTAGAAACCACTTCCTGCTGCAGTTTGACAGAACCTCTATCTGTTGACCCTCAGAAGATGGTCTTTAAAGATCGTCTGTTCTTCTTGGTCGTGAGTAAAAGGGGAGTGAGAAATGAGCAGCTGAGAGGAAACATTGGAAGAGTCTCTTTTTAAAAGCCTGGAATTAACATATGTGCATGTGCTCCGGGAAAGATACCCTCTAAAAAGAAATCTAAGTAAATGGATAGATCACCAGAATTATGCCACAGGGGAAAAATGTCTAAAATCAGTTTTCTGCCTGAAGACAAACTTATCTAAAACAATTATAATTTTACAATTCATGTAAGCAATATTAAATACTTTCTAGTGGTTCAACACAACACTTTTTATTTAGGAATGATTTGAACAGTATTTAAAATATCATTTCTATTAAGGAAAAGGCAAAATAGGTGATCCTATCCCATATAGGGTGCACTCCTATTTCAGAGGTAACATATAGTACTTTGCTCAGTGATTTCTGCCCTTTCTGAGCTGGAGGGTATAATGCAGCATATTTCTCTTTGCTGCTGTTGCACTCGTTGGCTATGCAAGATTTGCAAATCTACAGCATATGGCTCTGCTATATTGGCCAATAAAGAAGGAAATAACTGCATATGACTTTTATTTGGATGGTGAACGCTGAAAAAAAAAAAAAACCAAGAGTCCCAGGAGATCTTAAACTAAAAAGCCAAGGTGTTTGATGTGGTGTCAAGGACTGCTGAAATATGTAATTCATTCCATCTGCTCTCCTCAGCACAGGAGAACTGCACATCAGTGCCAGCTGCCTGTGCTGCAAACTGAAAGAAGAGAAACCTTGGCAATCATACAGTGCAATACTTGTAGAGTGCTGACAAGCCTCAAGTTCCACTTTCTTTCTTAAGCAATGTCTCTTTCTTAACACGATGGGCCAAATTCAGAGGTGACTCTGGGGGATACCAGGGAGATAAGAGGTGTCCTGGTCCACACTGTTTCCTGCAGCTCCCATTGGTCTGGATCGGTGATCCGTGGCCACTGGGAGGTACAATTGCACATACCTGAAAAGGTGCAGGTAAATATAAATTGACAGTGGCCTGTCAGGGGCTAACCCTGGTGATGCTCTCCCCCTCTACCTTTTTATTGCCCATCCCTGTCTTAGAGCAATCCTTAAAATTATGAATGTGCAGCTCAAGAATATGTTAAGAGTTCTAGGCAGCATGAACAGTGACCTCCAGGACACAGAGTTTATTGTCCCTAAAAGAATTATAAGGAAAGTCAAAGGAGAACAAGTGCATTTGAGCTCCTAAAATGCAGGAATTCTGCAGAAAGGTTAACAAAACTCCTGGCTACCCAAAACTACAGAGTTAGTTTGTGACCAGGATTTATTAGTTGCTTGTGGGGAATAAATTGTAGATGGTAGTTTTCTTCTTTCCATGCTCATAGACAACTGTGTGTTTTAAAGCTAATGCCCATCATGTAATACTGAGAGATGATGATGATGATAATTATTAATTATTATTATTATTATTTTATTATTAATTTTGCCACTGAAATGCACTCACATCTAAGGTAGAAATGTTGTATTTTGGAGATGAGAAGAATAGCTTATCTAACTACACAGGGAATTTAGGAACAGCAGGCAAAATTTATTTACCTAAGCTGGAATGTAGCCAGGACACAAAGGGTTAGCATCCTTGATCTTACAGAAAGTGCCAGAGGATTTTTAATAACCATGAGTAATCAAGAGGCCTGCCACATATCACTCATTTGGAATTAATTCTCAGGAAGGTTTTTAAAACATTTTATTCCTGTAATGAACGATTTTATGATGTGTTTAAATATGACAGTTAAAATCCACTAGGTGTCTGAAATCTTACTTATTTAAGTTGTCGTATCTTGAAAGCCCTGTATCAGGGAGTTCTCTTTCACATCTCAGAGCATATAATTGTCAATAACATTTTTTTCTTTATGTGTATACTTTTTGTTCCTCAGTGAAAATGTAAATTGCTGGTATAGAAACTGATTAGTATCAAGGTTGAAAATACCATTTATTTTTCTAAAACCCTATGAAGTTAATAGGCAACTTATGATTATACCCCCCCGCCCCCCCCCCCACACACACACATACTAATATATACAACAAAATCCTAGATTAAATTAATGTTCTTGAGGCGGGAAAGTCAAAGACTTAAAATTAGGAAATGTAAGTTTTAAGGTTCCCCATGTAATTTTCATTTGTCCCCTTGTGTGTCTTTAATTACATGATCACATACTATTTTTTCTATGGGACTCCTGCCTCGTTTAGTACATATACTTTGTGAGGATTTTATGTATAGGAATGAATTGATCCTCTCTCCCTCTCCCTCCCTCTTGTTATGGGGGCGTATAAACACCATATTAGCAGTCAGAATTTTGAAGAGCCCAATTAGCCCATTTTGTGGCACCTGTAAGGGAGACAGGTAATTAAAGATTAGACCCAGCTGAAGAGAACCAGGCTGAGTTTCATATAAAGCAGTGGTTCTCAACTGGGCATGTAATCAACTCATCTAAGGATTTACTTATTTTTTTAAAAGCATACTACAGGAAAAGCAATAGCAAATCAGCACAAACTGAAATTTTCTAGAGTCATGGATTTGCTTATACTGATCTACAAACTGAACTGTCAATACAGTTTTTATATTTGAACTGATTTATAATTATATGATAAACATGAGACAGGAAGCACTTTTTCAGTAACTGTGCTTTGACACCTTTGTCTTTTTATGTCTATTTTGTAAACAAGGGTATACAAGAGAAAGAGATACAACAGTGTGGAATGGTTGATAGGTATAGCTACTGGTATAAAGGAAGGACTGCAGGACCACTAAGGAGACTTGAAAGGAGAAAAAAAAGTTGAATTGGGATTCGTCTAGCCTGGGGGGGGGGGGAGAGTTTCAGGAATAAAAGTGTCTAGGTGGCTGTGAACTATTTTGATAACAAGGAAGCTCATCAGCAACAAAGTGGCAAGAAGTCCCAAAAAGGAGTGGGACTTCTGAGTATGTATGCTGTAGGCTGTGGTCCTAGGAAAAGTGTTAATGGACAGGTGGAGGTAAGAAGTATTAAGGGTTTGCATGGAGCATGTCTTAGCTGTTTAAAACACAGTCCCTGGGGGCTTGAGTATGGAGGAGAGGATGTGTCCTGTATTTCCTACTATGCTCACAAAGGAAAGTTCTTGAGGGAAAATCAAAGACTATATAGCTCAAAGGAGGACTAGGGCTGATGGCCTGATGTAGGGTCATAATACTTCTGGCCTGTGACTCTCCATATTTCACTGGAAGAGGTAAGATTATGAATAGGCTGGTAAGAAATGGGAGTTGAGAAGGGCTTGATTGTCCTAGAGCACACCATCTGATGGGGAGGCCTACAGATAGATGGAACACTGGAGCAATTCATCTGTGAGAAGACTCAATCTGGTGAGTTTACTATGTTACCCTTTCCTTGTTGGGCACATGCTACTCTGCCAATGAAAAAGTTCCTGATTATAGTACTTCCTCACAGAGACTCTTTAGAGACAGGGATCCTTCCTGAGATGGATTAAAATATTATCAATGTATATTATTGAAAGTGTACAAGTGAATGCCAAATGCGCCAAAAAAAAGGCTGTGCAGGTTTATTCAGATCTACCAAGTCTTACCTTACACTGCTGGGTTTTGAGAAATCTCACAGAAATAGCCTTGCTTGCATTATTTATTTTTTCTTTCCTTTTGGTCCCACCTGGCTTCAGCTGAGTCAAACTCTAAGAACAATTATTCTTGTGGTATGACACTTTAGCACCACCTCTTCTGACCCTGGCAATAGCCACAATGTTTTAAAGCAGTCACAAAATAGCCCAAACCCTGACTTAAGTACAAATGTGTTTTTGTTTTTGTCTTTTTTGTTTGGTTTTTTTTTTCTAGGGCTTAGTGAGAATTGGTAATGGAATGTTGGGTTTTATTTCATTCTAGCCACTTTGCCCATCCATATTGCCATCAATGTCCTTGAGTAAAAGGATATAGCTTCTGCAGAGATTAAATAACTGAAATGATCAGTCTTTTACAAACACTAAATGTCAGAATAATTATTGTTAAAGTTTGGAAACTGTGGGAGGTAACTTACAGGTGGGAGGGAAGAAGCCTCTCTAAAACTTGAACAGCTATATTCAAACTACTTAGTTACTCATAAACATGAGCACTCTGTTTTTAAAAAAAAAAAAAAAAAAATGGAAACTCCTTACTCTTGTGTTTGAAGAAAATAATGGAATTTATTTTGAACTAATTTATTGTTTGCCCTAGAGTAGATCATGATGCTTGTTCTATTTGTGTGGATTTTTTTGCCAGGTCAGTGATTATCTCTAAGATTCTAATCAACACTAAACTAATCACTGGGTCTACCCACTCAATATTGTTTATGCACTGTTTCAATTGAAAATATGTAATTTTATGAAGCACTAAAATATTGGGCACTGCTGGGGTTTTAGTCTATTTGAAAAGTGTATAGTCACTACTGAATTTTTCAAACGAGTTCTAGCTGATATATCAACAAGATTCTGGAAACATGTTTGGGTGTGTTTCTCTTTATAGCATGATCTAAACAAAAAAAGCCAAACCCCCTCTTTAGAAAGGTGGGAGCATGCCTTTTGAGTGGGAGTCTATAGGTTTCAGAGTGCTAGCAATCTTGGGAAAGAGTTACTTTTTTTCAGTTTAAATTGCATTTAATTGCTAAATTGGTCAATTTCTAAACATTTTGATACTAATTACACAATTACTTTGAAGTACAAAAAATACTTGCAGTATTTCAGCCAGCTCTATAGAAGAATAAAAAATACATCAAGTTTTAGATCAAGTAGTGGTAATTAGAAATGTAGAACGATGAATTGAGTGAGTACTGTGAATGCCTTCAAAGATGGCAGCTGTATTTTAAAATGCAGCTACTGAGCTGATAGGATACACATTTTGAACACTCTTCTTCAGGCCCACCCACCCACGGGGGTGAGGGAGAGGAAATTGTTCTGGCAACTCAAAGGTGCCCTGGTGCTTATGCCTAGGTTATCTCCTGGCTCAAGTGGTCCAGACTGACTAGACACAAGCATAAATGGTTAAGTGGAAGGAGCTAAATGTGACTTAGTCCCTGCTATACTCTCCCGTTCTTTAGGTGTTGCTGGCTGACCAAATCCCTGGAATGAAATATTCTAACATGGATGTTGCTCAGTATTATACCACCTGACAACTATTGAATTGGGCATGGGACTGTTGGTTTTGACCACAACCCTTTTTCCTGGGCTTACTCCTGGGTTATGAGAGGTGATAGTGTAGTAGCTGTTGCAGCAGCTACTTTATGCACACAGAGGATCACCCTATGCACTGGGAATCCTTTTCTGCGAGTGCTAGCTTTAAAAATGGCTTTGTATCAAATGGAACATGAGCAAGCTGCCTTAAAGGCTAGATTTAACCCATGTGGCTTTAAAGAATTAGGGGTTTTTTACACAAACCAGCAAAGGAGAACTCATGGTATTTTTGACTTTATTTGGTCAAGTGCTAAGGTTAAAATGAATGCTACTCTGGAGAGACATTAACTGCTGATCATGTTAAAGGCCAGAAGATAGCTATGGGCTCTTTCTAAGCAGTGCAACAGAAGGAGCTGCAGGTTCCTGTATAGGTAAAAGAGGGTCCAGTGAAATAAAGATAGCCAGCCCAATGGCCATCTCCTTAGTTCTGAGACTCCCACTGGAACAGCTCCTAGCAGCTTGTTAACTGAACCAAAAAGTGTACACCAAAAGTTTTCTGTCTAGCACAAGCCCGTTATCAGATTGTCCACACTGTAATTCAATACAGAATTGGGCCTGTATGTGCATCAGGCCCATTGTCTGCTGTTGCTTTAACACCCCTCTACAAGATATTAATCCATAAGGCTAAATTCTCTAGGGTGATGTAATTATGCACAGCTTAAATGGAGTTTTTGTCTGTTAGACCAGAAAAGAACTTAGCCCTATTCTTTTGATGCCTCGATGCTGTAATCTGAGCAATAATGGGGTATCACTGCAAAGTGACTTATTTCAAAGTTCCATAAATTATTCTAGCACTTTCTTTCTTCCCCCCCCCCCCCTTCTCCACATTCCCACCCCTGCCCAATGGAATTCCAGTGTGGATACCTATTTTGAGTCGCCATTAACATGTGTAATTTCTAGCCTAAGACTTCATGCCACAGGGCAGGTGGCTTTTGTGAAGGGACATGGGTCTCAGTTTGACACAACTGATTTGCTTCTCCAGATGGAGAGAATTAAGTTACATGAGAAGGTTGTGTGTGGGTAGGTATGCTGCTACCTCTGCCCCCATAAAGGCCTGTGTACAGCCAAGAGGGGACCTGCAGAGCACAGCACTAGCAACAGATTCCTACCAGAGGAAGGCAATCATGGCCGAGAAAAAAATCCCATGCAGAACTTTTTCCTTTTGATAGAGAAGGCAAAGCAGATGGTCCGAGGTTGTGTCTTTTTCCGGCTTGCTCAGAAGAGTAAGAAAACACTTGGAAGTTGGAACTGTGGCAAGCTTATGACTGGAGGAGGAAATTGCCCTGAATTTCATGTTAACAAACCAGATCCCACAGAGTTGTCCTTATTGGACTTGTGACCGTCTCTGGTGTATTGGATATGTCTAAGAAGGGAATCCAGGGAAAGAGGCTGCAAAGCCACTATTGGCCACAAAGGACTGCTGAAAAGCAGTTGACCTTGTTTGTGACTAGCTCCTCCAGTGATGGGTTTGTTTTTTTTCCTCTTTCAGAAGAGTTCAAGTCCTGTTCAGGCACCCAAATACATGCTTGTGTTTCAAAAGAAAATTTGACCATACTTAATAACATTGCTACTTGGTGAAGAAGAGATTTGAACACCAGGCCTTCAATTGCTTAAATGGGAGCAAAGCTGTCTTGATAATCAGGCCCCAGTTTTGGATTCTGAACAAACACTTGACAATCTGGGCCTATCTTTAGCCATATCAGTTACAGATGTAACCATTTTTGTTTTTCCTATTCTAGCTGTTCCTCCCTGTTCCAAAACAGCCTTTAGTCAAAACAGACTTTAGTCAATGTTTAAAAGAGCACATCTTTCCTCTATCATTCCCACTTGCAAATACCTCTTCCACTTCCATTTGATGTAATTATTACTTATGTATACATTTATTTCTCCCCTTCTTACCTGCCCTCTTCCTGTCCTTATTTTAATTTCTAACCCATAGGGAAAAACTCAGTTTCTCCGAGCATGCTTAATCTTTTTGCTAGGGCTGGCTTCTTTGCTTAAATAATTGACTTCAGACCCAAATCCTGAATATATTCTGAATCTACAAGTTGCCCATTGTGTAGAAAGTCTGTGTTTTCATAAAAAATGATGGATTGGAATTACACAATGGCTTGCTGCTGGTACCATTCAATTTGGAATTATTGAATTGCTTTAAAGAAAGCACTACTGCTGTAAGCTTTGACGTACAAAAAAGGCTTTTTCAAGCTCATAGACATCTACAAGAAAAATCATATAGCAACTTTAAAACACTAATACATGGCTCACAAAAGGGAACAAAAGTATAAAAATGCCCTCACTTTGCAATCAATACAGTGAATACTTGGACTTCTATAAAATGAAAACATCTTATGAACGTCACTTTACCATACTCTAGTAACATTCTTTGAAGTTCTGATTATTATGACAACAGTGATGACCTATAAATACAGACACCTATTGACCAACATTCACTATTCTTGAGCCTCAATCTTGATCTGCTGTTGGCAAATAGAGTGTGTGTTAGGTCAAAGAATAATTTATCTTGAACAGAAGACTGAATAGCTTAGTGAAGACAATGCAACATAAGGCCGTTCACAACTATGGAAATGTTAACTTAACCTTAGAAATCTTTCATGGACAATGAAAGGAGTCAAATATTGGTGTTAAACTAGTCTATTCCTCATAGAATCGTAGGACTGGGAGGGATATGAAGAGAGCAACTAGTCCTTGCACTCATGGTAGGATTAAGAACCATTTAGATGATCCTTGACCGGTGTTTGTGTAACTTGCTCTTAATTTTCAAAGGTGGAAATTCCACAACCTCCTAGACAATTTATAGTTTTTTTTCCTAACCTGAAAACCTAAGCTTTCCCCTTATTGTATTTTAAGCTCATTGCTTCTTGTCCTATCATCGGAGGTTAGGAAGACCAAATTTTATCTTCTTGAAAGCTGTTAACATGTCTCCTCTGTCTTCTCTTTTCCAGACTAAACAAACCCAATTATTTTAATCTTCCATCTGTATGTGATGTCTTCTAGACCTCTAACTTGTTGCTCTTCTCTGGACTACCTGCAGTTTTTCCACACTTTTCCTGAATGCTCAAAACTAGACAGAGTACTCAAGTTAAAGCCTAATCAGCATAGCGTGGAAGAATTACTTCACATCTTGCTTACAGCACTCCAGCTAATACATTCCAGATTGATCATTTTACTTTTTTTTTTTTTTAAAGCAGCCATGACTCCTATTTAGCTTGGGGTACACTGTGACCTCAGATCCCTTTTTGCTATACTTCTTCCTACACAGTCATTCCTATTCCAATCTCTGAGGCTATGTCTACACTGCTGGGTTTTTTGGTAGCAGAAGATATGCAAATGAGTGCAATTTGCATATCTTCTGCTGATCCTTTTTGTGGAAGAGGTTTTGCTGCTAAAATGTCCCATGTAGATGGGGTGGTTTGTCAAAAAAATAAAACCCTTTTTCACAAGATCTTGTAACTTCATTTTTTTGAGAAATAAGGGATGAGAGAGCGACTTGCATATTTTCTGCTGCAAAAAACGGCAGTGTAGACGTAGCCTGAGACACCACCGACTTCCTGGGGAAACTTCAAACCATTGGTGATCTCTGGGTTTTTTTTGTGTTTTTTTGTTTTTTAAATAGCCGCTATGGCAATAGCTCTCTACAGCAACATTCCACACATGGGTGGACTACAAGCCACCAGGAACTGTATTCCCAATGATTCCTCAGCACAACTGGTTACTAAAACTTGTGCCTTTTTCTCCCAGGACCATTTGAGATTTGGGGATAACTTAAATCTTCAAGTCAGGTACCTATGGCAGCACCTCTGCATGGCCCCACGATATGCCAGCATTTTTATGGCTGACTTAGAACAACGCTTTCTCAGCTCCTGTCCCCAAGTGCCCCTCCTGTACTTGCATGACACTGATTACATCTACATCATCTGGACCTATGGGAAGGAGGCACTGAAATTCCATTGGCATTTCAATAATTTCCACCTCCCTCAGATATTTGTACTGTAGTGTCCAGGAAATGGATCTCCTGTGCAGAGTGGTCCAGGCTGAGATTGATGGTGGTCACCATAAATACCACTCTGTAGTGGTCAGTAGGCTTCCAGTATACTTACTTTCATACCTTCAGCTTTCATCCCGAACACATCACCTTATCTACTGCATTTGCTCCTATGCCTCAGACAAACACCTATCAAGCATTGTTAAAACTACAAAACCCACCTGGAGAAGTGAAGTAACAGATTGATAGTCAGGCAGATACCCAGAAGTGACCTACTACAGGACACATCCAACAAAAAAAGCAAGAGAACACCATTAGCCTTTACCTACAGCCCCCAGGTAAAACCTCTCCTACACATCATCCAGGATCTACACCCTATCCTAGATGATGATGATCCCTCTCTCTCAGACCTTGGCAGACAGGCCAGTCCTCACTTACCGACAGCTCCCAATCTGAGAAATACTCACCACCAACTTCACATCCTACAACAGAAATGCTAACCTAGAAACCTATCCTGCAACAAACCCAGTTGTCAACTCTGTCCACACATCTACCCTAGTGATGCCATCCCAGGATCTAATCACATCTGTCATACAGCTTTCACCTCCAAAATCCAGGAGTCTCTGGTCCAGGCCAGCCTGGTTGCAGGGGGGGGGGGCAAAGCAGGGTTGCTGGCAGGCTTCCCAAGCAGACAGTGGCTGATGGGATTGGAGCCAGTGGCAGGAGACCTTCCCTGGTCCAGAAAATTCTCTTGTTCAGGAACAGGCCCGGCCAAAGGGTTTGCAGGGCCCATGGCAGGCCACTAGGAGTGGGGCCTCATGCCTGGCTAGTGAATACCCAGCAGCATGGGGACCCAAAAGCATAGGGCCCAAGGCATTTGCCTTGCTCGCTTTGCCCTAGGGCCGGGCCTCGACCCCATAATGCTGGACCAGAGAGGTCCAGCCTGTAGCGTTAAAGGCTTATTCACGTGCACATTTATTAATGTAATATATGGCATCATGCGCCAACAATGTCCCTCTGCCATGTACATTGGACAAACCATATTTTTTCCCTACACACAAAATAAATGGACGCAAATCAGACACTAAGAATGGCAACATTAAAAAAAAAAAAAGAAAAGAAAAAGCCAATGGGGGTGCACTTTAACCTCCCTGGACATACAGGTTTGGACTTGTAAGTCAGTGGGTTTTTTGTGTATGTGTTTTTTTGTCGTCCCCCCCCCCCCCCCCCCCCCGAATGTCAACTTGCAATGAACAGCTGTGCTGGAATTCACATGAAAACTTGACAGCTTGAATTGAGGTCTAAATAGACACATGGAGTGGTTCTTGCATTACAATAGGTAATTTCCCATTCAAGTACAAATACAATCACCTGCTCACCACCATTGGAGATGAACCCCATCCATTCTGATAGTGCTATCTCTGTATCCTTTTCTCTCCCTTTTTCTCTTCATCTGAGGAAGTGAGTTTTAGCCCACAATCTTATACCCTAATATAATACATTTATTAGTGCCATCAGACTCCTTGTTTGCTGAAACAGACCAACACAGTTACCTCTCTGAAACGTGTCCCTTTTTATATTAGTTCAACTGATTGTTCCTGCCTAGATTGAGAACTTTGAATTTGTCATGGTTGAATTTCATCCTATTTTGTTAGACTCATTTCCAGATCATTTTGAATTGTAATCCTATCCTCCAAAGCACTTTTAAGCCTTCCCATCTTGGTAGCTTGGTATTGCGCACAAGTTTTGTATGAGTACACTTTATGCCATTATCTAAAAATCACTGAAGGTTTTGAACAGAACCACACCTAGAACTGATCATAGGGGAACCCCTCTTGTTATGCCCTTCCAGCTGAACCATTGACAACTACTCATGAAAGCAGTTTTCAAGTCAGTTTTGCACTCACCTTCACCACGGCTCCCAGGTACAGCAAGCGACTCTCCTCTATGGTGTAATGAAGAACTGACAACCCAATCCTCTCAGGAATCAGTGTATGAGTTCAAAGGCAGGAAAACAGCGAAAAGTAGAATGTGTGCAAAGTCTACATGCCTTGTGCAGAATTCCATGCCATGTGCACATAATTGGTGCCATGTGCACAATCACAGTGCTGTGTGCAAAGCTGTTTTGGTGGTAAAGTCTGTCACTCATGACTGGTTCCACTTTGAATTCCCTTTCAAAACCCTGATTCCATTTTGATTTTACCAACTGTGTCTTAACATTTAATTGCCACAACCTTCTTTGTGAAATCAGAATAAAAAGATGGATGTTTCTATTCATCCTCACATGTGCCAAAGCCTTCCTCTATGATCTTAGACAAGTTACTTGCAATAATCTAAATATCTGAGCACCTGAAGGTAGTGTGGGGTATCCATCAGTATATCTTAGAAATGATCCAGGTACCTAACTCCTATTCAAATCACTCAGCTGTCAAGTGAAGCAAATATTTTTCTATATGAAGATAGCATTGCTACTGATTATGAAGCTTAGTACAGCAATAGCAGCTTGCTATTAAGTAATGTTTAAATAATAATGCCATGGAAGGACATTTAGGGAACAATCACATTTTAGAGTGAAAAGACAGGCAATAGAAGATGAAATCAGATCCCACACTCTCTGTGCCACATAGTAATTTACATTAGTAGCATGAAGGTTCAGATTGCCAGTATTTCTTGCTTCAAGAAATATAAAACCTGTGTGCAGTAGGCAACAAACTTAATACTACAGGTTGAACCTCCCTAGCCCAGCACCCTTGGGACTTAACAGGTGCTGAACCAGAGAATTAGCCAAACTATGAGCTGTCCATATTACCTAGCCACATTACCAACACTTCCATTGCTTGCTGGGCTCTTAGACATTTATGGGTAAATTAGAGTTAAGTAACAGCATAAAACACTGAGAACCAGGGCTGGTGGCTGCAAACAAACTTTATGGGATGGCAGGAAACTTGGCCACACCCGTGATAAATGATTATCTAGCTAACTAAAATCATGGCAGACCATGGCTGTTGCCAGACCAGAGAGGTTCAACCTGTATATCATTTTTCATGCAAATGAAAAATGCAAGTTAATAGGAGCTGATGGATATGTTGGACACCTTTAAATACAGGGCTATTCATTAAAGTTCTTCCAGATTGAAGAGGCGCAATCCAGGCTTTTGGAAACTTCGGTCACTGTAAATGCTGGACTTGTATGTCAGGCTTCTGACTATTAGGCTTTAAATGATAAAACACTCCCAGTTTAAAAAAAATATATTGCATTAGGACTTATCTACACAGCACTATTGTGGACTATCAGGATGTGATTCCTAAAGTGCGTTAATGTGTTGAGCATTAATTAACTCATGAAGACCTTGCTAGTATACACTAAAGGTTCATTAGCATACTTAATTGTAGTAATACCACATTAAAATACATTGGGAAACATTACCATGGTGACTCCTTACAATATGCTCTTTTATAAGGAGTTATGTCTAGTATACACAACTCTCTGAACTTCATTTTCAAGGTTTATTTAGATGTCAATACCTTCCTCCCCCCAAACAAACACCATATTGTGCTATTTCTTAAATGAGTCATTTTCACTCTTTTCTTTATTTGTGGCCCTCCAAAAACTTCAGGTGGTGGTGCAGACTCCCTTGGAAATCTTAGTCTGCAAAAACCACTCTGTCTATCTTAGATCATGCTTCCTTGTCATGTAACTTCCTTTATGAAAGGAGCAATTCAGTAAAATCTGTACACGAAAGGAATCTCATTACTATATATCATTACTGACAACACCACAGGATTAGAGTTCTTTTTAAAGAACTGTTTTTAAAGAACTGAAATAAAGGACAATTGCCTGTGTAATTGCACCCTAAACAATAGTAAACCGTAGCAGGGTTTAGCTCTTCTCTGTAAGCCGCAAGTCTACAAATGCCTAAAGAAATAGGGCCAAAATAACTGACTTGCATACCATTTTTGAGATTTTTTTCCTCCGGTATGTTCCCACTAGTGAAGAATTCGCACCTATAACTTTATGAATACCCCTCCACTGTCTTCAAATACTGATTCTGAGCATTATCTAAGGAAAAGATCCTCTGAAGTTATTTGTGTTCAGTACCACATTCTGTGCCGTGTATTTAGCCTGAGGTAAAATATAGAAATTCATTAATACTACTTCAGTTATTTTGTGGTGGTCGTAGTCAAAAAAGGCCAAGTGAGATGACCCAGGCAATAAATAGGCTAGGTAACCTGACATCAATCCTGGGCAAAATAGTGAAAATGCTGTTATGAGACCAGTTGATAGCTCCTATCAAACTAGTGGAAACTTTCCAGTTGGAAGCGTAGATGTACCTTTAGGGTATGTCTACACTACAGCACTAATTTGAATTAACTTAATTTGAATTAGTTAATTCGAACTAGTGCATCTAGACCTAAAAACTAATTCGAATTAGCATTTTGCTAATTCGAACTAGCATGTCCACATTGAGTGGACCCTGAACCGAAGTTAAGGCTGGCCGGAACCAGGACTTAGTGTGGAGCTGCTGCCTCAGGCTAGCTGAGGGCTGTGCTTACAAGGACCCGAGCCCCCACCCCAGACAGACAGTTCTCAGGGTTCCCCACTTGCTTGTCTACCTCGATGAGGGACAGCAAAGCAGTCCTGTCTTGGAGTGCCCTGAGTGCCCACACTCGGCACATCACAGCACTCGGCCATCAGCCCGGCTGCACTTGCCGCAGGCTGCCATCCGGGGGTGTCAATCGGGGGGCTGTCAGGATCCAGGAGGCCCTGCAGGAGAGCTTCCACCCCGAGGAGCCCGCAGAGCCACCCCAGTCCTCCCCATCGGGGACTCGTGCCCCATTCCTCCCTCACCTCCTTCCACTTACCTTTCCCTAGCCCCCCTTCCTGATGTAAAAAAATAAAGGACATGTGTTCAAAATAGAAACTCGCTTTATTTAACAAAACTGGGGGGATTAACCTCTGGGGAGACTGGGAAAAGGAGGTGGGAGAGGAGAAGAGAGAGGAGGGGAGGGGGAAACCCGGGAGGAGGGAGCTGGAAGGGGGAAGCCAGGGGAAGGAGGAGGAGGGGAAGTATCAAACTATGGTATGCCATACCTTCAGTATTGTGTACAGATGTGGTCTCCTCACCTCAAAGATATTTTGGCCTTGGAAAGGGTTCAGAAAAGAGCAACGACAATGATTAGGGGTTTGGAGCAGGTCCCATATGAAGAGAGGCTAAAGAGACTGGGACTTTTCAGCTTCGAAAAAAGGAGACTGAGGGGGGGATATGACAGAGGTCTATAAAAGCATGAGTGGTGTGGAGAGGGTGAATAAAGAAAAGTTCTTCATTAGTTCCCATAATAGAAGGACTAGAGGACACCAGATGAAATGAATGGGTAGCAGGCTTCAAACTAATAAAAGAAAGTTCTTCTTGACAAAGCAAATAGTCAACCTATGGAACTCCTTGTCACAGGAGGCTGTGAAGGCTAGAACCATAACAGAGTTTAAAGAGAAGTTAGATAAATTCATGGAGGGTGGGTCCATGGAGTGCTATTAGCCAGGGGGTAGGAATGGTGTCCCTGGCCTCGGTTTGTGGAAGGCTGGAGATGGATGGCACGAGACAAATGGCTTGGTCATTGTCTTCGGTCCATCCCCTCCGGGGGTACCTGGTGCTGGCTGCTGTCAGCAGACAGGCTACTGGGCTAGATGGACCTTTGGTCTGACCCAATATGGCCGTTCTTATGTTCTGGGCTCAGGGTCAGGGTGGTCTCACTGGACCAACTTGATTTTCATGCAACCCTGCTCCTGGGTTCGCATGTGGCCTTTGGTGGCCAGGCTGGCAGCTATCCTGTCCTAGACGGCTTCATTCCTGTGCCTAGTGTGGAGGTCGTGGACATTGGAGGTCTCCCCCCCAAACCTTGATGAGGTCCACGATCTCCACACTAGACCAGGCGGGCGCCCACCTCTTGCAGCCCCAGGCAGGCTCCTGGGAGCCACCAGCCTGGTCCTGGGAAGAGGCGGAGGGTTGGGTGGCAGCGGGTGGCTGGCTCATACCGTGCCAGGTGCAGGGTCTGCTGGCTGGGTGCTGGCAGGCTTGCACCTGGCATGGGCACTGTAGCCAGACCGTGCCCCTTTAAGGGCTCCGGGGCCGGGGGGGGGGCAGAAGAGTTTCCCTGGCTTGGCCCGGAGTGGCCACCAGGGCAAGCTGGGAAGGGCTAGCCTCCAACTAGTTGGAAGTAAGTGGCTACACAGCCCTTAATTCGAACTACTTAATTCAAACTAGGCGTTAGTCCTCATAGAATGAGGTTTACCTAGTTCGAATTAAGTTCGAACTAGCGATTTGCATGTGTAGCGCCTATGAAAGTTAATTCGAACTAACAGCTGTTAGTTCTAATTAACTTTGTAGTGTGGACATACCCTTAGTCTTTTGTAAGATGTCTGACCTAGTGCCACATGACACTTTTTTCCCCCAAAATCAAAGAACCTCTAAACATCAATAGAGAGCACATCGTAAATAGGCAGGGTTGCCAACTGGCACACAACTGAACACCCTTACCCTGCACCTTCTCCTAGGTGCTGTGCCTCCCACTCATCCTGTTAGGATTGAAAGTTTTATCCTTTTTTATATTTGTGTTTTTAGGTTTAATAATGTAGCAGTGTAAGGTAACATATTACATTGAAACTAAGCCCTTTTTGAAGGAAAGTTTAGTAAGGAAGGAAATAGAGTTTTGGTATTGTTTGTTAATGAGACTAGAGGGATGTTGAACGCTGAAGTTTTAATTGTTTGATTTACAATGCCTCTTGCTTTGCCCTATATGAGATACTAATGTTATGCTTTTCTTAGAAAGGCCTTGTAAAAGATTGTTTGTATGGAAGTGGTATGTATGCTTCGAGATAAAGGTGCGAAGGTTATTGCTCAGGACCAGATGGCCAAAGAAGGAGGGGTGAGTGTGGGTGAAAACAGACTGATCAGCGTCAGAAGAACCATCAGTCCCCACCAGTGTGTACCCATGGCCAAGGAGTGATCGGGTTGGCAGATTGACCACTTTAAAGTGAAGCAAGCACCCCTAAAAGATTGATTAGAGGATGAGCTTTGGAAACATTTTGGGAATGATTGACATCAACAAGATAACATGCCAGTCGCAGACTGACACAGCGGAAGCCATAGATTTCAACAGAGAAAAGGATTATAAAAGCAGGGTGCCTTGCTTTGGAACTTTGGGTTGGTCTTGCCACTGACTCCAGATGAGCATCGGATCACGACCGACAAAAGGCCCTGCTCTCCCTTTGTGATCCATCTAACTGGCCACTAGATTGATACAGACTCTGGACTGGTAACTATAACATTGTCTGATGGGACACTGTGTGTGTGTGGGGGGTGGGGTGTGGTGTTTGTGTGTGAGTGACTGAAAAGCATATGCAACTGTTGTATTGTACTGCTTTTTCCCCTATAAAAGATCTTGTGTGCTTCGTTTAAGCATTACACCATCGCTTGCTAGCCTCACCCTTACTCCAACCTGGTAAAAATAAGCAAGTAAGGGGAGGTTGATTGGTCCAGCTGCGAGTGCAGTTTCTGGGATGGGGCTGGGAACAAGGGCTATGCTGTGCATGAGTATTGCTGGGCTGGGGCAGAATGTTGGGGCATGAGAGGGATCGGGGTGCAGGCTCTGGGCAGTGCTTACCTCAAACAGCTTCTACATGCAATATGTCCCGCCTCCAGTCCCTAGGCAGAGATGTGCCCAAGCAGCTCTGCATGTTGCCCTGTCCACAAACTGCCTCCATAACTCCTGTTTCTGGCCAATGACGATGCAGAACTAATACTTTGGACGGGGGAAGGATGCAGAGCCCTCTTGCTGCCCCTGTGCATAGCAGCTGGAAGGGGGACATGCCATTGCTTCCCAGAGCCAAGGCAGGCAGGGAGACTGGTGGCACAACCAGGCTGATGCAAACAGACTTCTAAAGGTCTAGTCTGTAGTGCTGACTGCAGGTGCCAGGATCCCTTTTTGACCAGGCCTGCTGGTTGAAAACCAAGACACCTGGCAATCCCATAAACTTCCTAACTGAGGGCTACTTTGAGATCTGGCAGCGGGGAATCCCAGTGGAAGAGGGGTGGAATGATAATCTCTACCCATTCCAACATTCTTTGTCTTCAGTACCGCCATTCTACACATAAAGGAGATTAGATATGTTCCTTTGTCATCTGATACCTTCACCTCAATACTGAATTCCTGACAGACTGAAGTATAACATTTTGGATTATTAATTATTATTGGATATGCTAGTAGTGGTTTGGCATATGTTCCCTATAAATAAACAGATAAAGGCAATTAAATATTATTGTACACATGAGGCAAAGTGATGCTTGTATGCCTATATTTTGTATAGAATGTAAAAGACTCTAAATAGTGTGATGTAAATGAGGCAGTTACATGGCTTGTTAGCTTAAAAAAATTACATTTAATCATCTTTTTTCCCCCTTTAAGCAATCAAAATTCCCAAATAAGGATGAGGGACTATCACTCAGACCTAATACCTGACTAAATAATTTGCACAGTTATTATCATAGTTCTCTTCTCTCCTGTCTTGCATAAATAACTGAAGTAAACGTGATAGGTTTTGAAGAACCATCTGTCATGTGTGGTATCACATCCCCAGCTCAGACAGAAAAGTGGTCTTGTGATAAACAAGTAGGCAGTTTAGGAACATAAAGTGCTTAAACCTCTGAAGGAAAAACAGCTTCCCTTCCCCCTTCTCTTCTCCCTCCCTCTGCCAACCATCCTGGCTGGTGTAATATAATCACTTCCAGCATTTAGGGGTTTTTTGGACAGAATTATCACCAACTAGAATAAATAAAATAGGCAATATCAGAAAAAAGCTCACAGCTTTGATATTAATAGTCAGTAGGAGAACTTTCATAATAGCATCAAGGTTTTCCTTGGTAAAGTGAATGTTGCACTCAGAATCTGGATTATACATGAAATACTGAATGCAGCTTTCATAGAGGGCGTAATTTTTTTGACACTTTTGGAAATGTTCTGCAGAACTGACAGTCCATTTTAAGTCCATTTTGCGGATGGTAATTGTCATAAAGGATATGTCAGGTAATTAAAATGATTCAGATAGAGTGCATGTGTATATATATAAAATTAAGGGTGGGTTATTTAGGTGCGCGCGCACACACATTTTTTTAATATATTAAAAAAAACTTAATGGAAGGTAAGTATTATTGTCCCCATTTGACACCTTGACATCTGGGGGAAACACAACCCCAATTTTATTTTTTCACAGGAGCTAGGATTTCACCCCAGCACTTGACTCCCAGTTCAGTGCAGATCCATGCTTCCCCCTCTTCAAACTATCTAAAGCTTTTTGTTTGACTTCACTTTCATACCAACCTTTTAATACTAAATATCTGAGGTTTTTTATGCTCACAGCTGTAACACTTACAAATTTGCCTGAGCTAATTAACCTTACACTTGTAGTTAGGTGCACCGACAAGGGGAGAGAGGAAAGGAGGCAATTGCCTCGGGCAATTGTAAAGGGCCTGGGGCCTCTGATTGTAGCATGCCACGCAGCACTCCGGTGGCAAAGTCCTGTCCTGCATTATCCAGCCAACTCTAAGGGTTGGCAGGGGTTGTTTCTTTGTTACATATCCTGCAAGTTGCCCTATATAGAATTCCCTCTTGTAGTAATGTCAATGGTAAATCTATTACCACACTGATTTGGGTATGATGTTACATGGACCATTCTAAGCTTATGATTCTTAATATGTGGAGTGGTTTTGGTCAAACCCTCCGTTGTAGTGTGGCCTCTTTGTCACACTGCAGATGTGAACACTGCTAACGCTGGTATAGATTTAACCCATTATTGCCCCTACTTTGGTGACAGCATTGCAAAAATGACAAGGAGGAGGAAGAAATAATGGCTTGTATTTTCCCTGATCCCTGAAACAACCTTTGGCATCATTGGTAGATGGTGCTATTTGGACTGTATTCACTGGGTGCTCTAATTTGGGCTGGGCCAGTTAAGCATCCTGGATTCAGGTTAAGGCAAAAGTTGCTTGGTCACCTTGGCATTCATTCTTGAGTTGCACTGGGTACTTCATGGCCATGTTCAAAGACTAAAGCCTAAGTCTTTTCATAGCTGCAGGAAATGGTACAAAATCTGTGTGTACACTTAAGAACACCTAATATTTGTTCCTTAAAAGAATGTCCTCTGTTTTAAAAGACATGTGCCACCTCTAAGTCATAACCTTGATTTGGCAAACTAGTGTGTTTCTTCAAGCAACAGATCAAGTTAACACAGGGAGGAAAGTCTTGTTAAATAAAATAATCGACACACACGCTTCTTTCCAGTTGATTTTTTTTTTTTTGTGCTGACTGCAATATATCTGTATAAAACCCTGATTTAGTCACTTTGTGCTTTCATTTAGTGTCTTGTCCCACAATCTTCCACACAGTGACAATTTGAATCCATTTCAAGAGGGCTTACAGTGGGTTTACTCACAACCTTCACCATTTCAACCCATTAGCCAACATAATGTCAAATAGTGGTGACAATTTCATATTATGAAATACAAATTTTAACATAGCCTAGAGTCCTAAGAAAATCCATATAGAAAACAACATTCTCTGAAATGCTATTGCTTTTTTTTCCTCTGTTGCCTACCTCGTGTTCTTTGGTTTTATATATCTTTTAATGGTATTTCCCACAGTGGGATCCACTTTTGTTCTTTAGTCAAAGGTAAATAGCACATGAGTAGAATATCTTTTCACTGTATAAAATGTGCTTGTCATACACTCTGAATGTATGTACGTGGACTAATATATAAAATCGGCCTGCCTTGTCTTCTAAAAGAACTCACCAATCTTTCACTTGCTGCTGCTTCAGCCAACCTTGCATGAAGAAGCCTGAACCAACACAAGCTTTTCCCCATGCCCTGATGGTCCATAAAAGAGGACTTCATCAGACTGATGTGGGGTATGAGGCTGGATTCAGTGGCTCTCAATGGCAAGAGCCTTGTTTCTGGATATCAAAACCACAATCAAGGAATTGATTAGTGGGGAGAACACACAGACTGACTTCTTCAAGGCCAGAAACAATTTCTGACATAGTCATGAGGATTTGTAACTCAAGTTACACCTTGATGTGTAGAATACTTACCACGTCTCTGGTTCCATTCCTTTCTAATGATGCTGCTTTTTAAAACATTGCCGCTAAAGAAATGGCTCTCTCAATGTACATAATATTTTCCATCTTTCCCCCCCTCCCCCAACTGTTATCAGTGGTATAGCATATGGAGTATTTCATCAGGAATTAAAGAATTGGGTTCCAATTCAGGAAAAGAGAATTTCATGGATCTCTATGCAAATTTAAATTTATATGTAAACTGATATTTGTTCAGACCATAAACTAAAAACACCATTCAGGCAAGTGCAGACTACTGCCAAAGAAACAAATGAACATTTGTCTGATTATCTTAGCTAGTACCATTGGAAAACTTTTTTTACACAAAAATGGTCTGACTTAGTGTGGCCAGAGATCTGCCTAGTCCAATAATCTGTCTTCTGATGGTGACCAATGCCGGTGGCCCCAGAGGAAACCAACAGAACAGGTAATCAAATGATACATTCCAGGCCCTTGCAAATAAAGTTGGAATTGTCTTCCAATATACATGATGCTGCACTTACAAACATTCAATTTCATCTACCACTTTGTTACCCAGTTTGAGATGATTTTATAGCTCTTTGCAGTGTCCTTGAGGACTTAAGTATTTTGAGCAGTTTGGTATCGGCAAAATTTGCCATCTCACAAGTTATTTCTTTTTTCCAAATCATTTATAAATGGATTTGACTAGGACTGGCCCCAGTACAGACCCCTGGGGGCCAGCACTTCTCTCCAATATGAAAACTGATCATTTATTCCTACCCTTGTTTTCTGTGTTTTTAACCAGTTACCCCAATCCCTGAGAGGACCTTCCTCCTTACCCCAGGATAGCTTACTTTGCGTAAAAGCCTTTGAAGGACCTAGTCCAAAGGATTTCTGGAAATCTAAGTATACTATACAGTGGGGCTGACAGAGTCTCTGGGCCCCTGGGTAAAGTTTGGAGGTGGGTCCTTGCTCTGCAGAAGGGGCAGAGTCTTGAACCCAAAGGACAGGGCTAGTACTAGTCTCCCCCAAGCTGTTCAGAAAATGCCACCTTCACCCCAGGCAACCCTCAGTGCTGTCCAGAGTGCACCATAAAGGATTCCGGCAGTGATTTAAAGGGAGTGGGGTTCAAGCAGTAGCTGCTGATGAAGCAATAGAGACAGCTGGGAGCTCTGGACCCTTTTGAATTGGTGGGCCTGGGGCAGTTGCCCTCTTGGTTTATCTCCCCTTTCTAAAGGCCACTAGATTCACTGGTTCCCCCTTGCCTACATGCTTCTGGACAAAGAATTCTAGAAGGGTGGCAAGGCATGACTTCCATTTACAAACCCTGTGTTTTTACCAGTCTCCAACACATTGTGTTCTTTACTATGATTTCAGCTGGTTTGTCTCTTACTGAAGTAAGACTTACTAACCTGTAAATGCTAGGGCCACCTCTAGAGCCCTTTTTAAGAGTAGGTATCACCCTAGCCATTCTCTAGTCTTTTGGTACAGAAGCTGATTTAAAGGAGAGGTTACAGAGAACAATTTAGCAATTCTGCAATTTCACATTTTGAGTTGCTTTAGAACTAGTGAATGTATACCATCTGGTTCTAGTGACTTATTACTGTTTAATTTAGTAATTTGCTCCAAAACCTTCTCTGACACCCCAATCTGGGACAAGTCCTCAGATTTGTCACCTAAAGAGAATGGCTCATGTTTGGGAGTCTCTCTCAAATGCTCGTCAAGAAAGACTGTGGTGAAACATGAATTATTTACATCAATCCCCTTATCATCCTTGAGTGGTTCTCTACCACCTACAAAATCTTTCAGGCATTCTTAAAACTGTAATACTCATCTGGGAAAGTGAAGAAACAGATTGACACCAGCCAGACGAGTACCCAGGAGTCTGTTGTTTCAAGACAGGCCCAGCAAGGAAAATAACAGAACACCACTAATCATCACCTACAGCCTCTATTTTAAGCTAGTCAGTTGTAAAACCCTGACAGACACTAAAAGTAAAGTGTCAAAACACAAGACAAGGACAAGTAGAGTAATGGAGCCTCACAGCAGGTCAAAGGAAAAATTGAGGCAGAAATGAAAACCGCCTATGTAGCAAGAAAAGGAATGTCCCTAGTATGTAGTCAAAGGGGACACTTAAACACTAAGTAAACTTTCCGGAAGACAAGATCAAAAGCATGGTCAGTTCTCAGTATGTTCTCAAACAGTGGTCAGATGAATCCAGTAACCTCTCATTTTCTGATATCAAACATTATAAACTCATCCAGAACTAACAATGAAAAGACAGCTTTCCAATCAGTCAAAATAATTGTCATTTTGAAAATTTTACCAAGTACAATTTCAGGTCAAGTTCCTGAACTAAATGCTTGCTAGAATGTGCATGTTATAATATTTTCATTTCGCTGCATATATTTTATAAATTAACCCGGATTTATTCACTTTCAGCCATTTGAAGGATCTTAGCTTGGAACTGCAAGGTATAAATCATAGTAGGCTAATCATGAAGAAAACCCAGCAAACGTTATCATCCAAGGTCTAGTAATTTCCATCTTAAAGGAATTCAGAGTTATACTGAAAGCCAAAGACACTTATAAACTGTGTACATCAAGATCCAAAGGAATAAAATACATTTTATAAGCTAGACTCTTCAGGGCACACATCCAAGGAACAGAAGCTTAGAATAAAAAGCATTGTGAAAATTATCCAAATAATTCTCATAAGATGTCAGCACTTTAAAAGCTAGTGTGATAGCTAATGGAATATACATGGATTCAGTTGTTGAAAATGACTACACTTCCATTGAGCCATGGAAGAGATGGCAGTAGGACATTCACAAGCCAAAAGAGGCCTGCATTATGAGGTCACGATCTAACTTTTACATCAGCTTGCAGAGGAAAAGCTAAGTTTTATATATAGAGAAACATTTGACCTTTACAAAGTAAAATAAACATAAAATCACCCCTCTTTTTCCACTTATTGTTTTGAACTGCAATCATCAGAACTTGTATAGTATGGCTATAAATGAAGTGTGGTTTTTTTGTCTTCTAGGGAAATGGCAGAGCCATTAACAATACCTGTTGGATATTTGTATGTTAGCAGGAAAATTAATCCAGTCACATCACCATCATCACTTTAGTGCTATGTAAGGATTAAAGATGGTTACAGGCATTTTTTTGGGGGGGGGAAGATTCTGCTTTCTATGGAATTGCTGATAACGGGTGTGACATTCATGACTTCCATAGTACCAAGAAGTTAGGTGTTTGGTTTTTTTTAAACTGTAATCTCATGACTACTACAGCAGTCAGTGGAAGGCAATGGACCTAGGACAATTCATATTTATCTTTAAAGGAAAGCAGATATTTAACATGCTGCTTTTAGTCATGTGCAAAATCTTCACAAGTTAAAACCATAGCTGTGACACCGCAGAATCATTTGCTCCAACCTCTGGAGCATTACACCTCATATAAATCCTCTAGGAAACCATTCAAGTAGTTCTTTGGTCAGTTTGGGCCTCCAGCATTCTCCTACTGGAACAGGATAGAATCCTGTATGAGGGCATAAAAGCTTGATTTGTTTGTTTCCATTCTCTTTTTTTTTTTTTTTTTCATTATCTACTCAACACTTTGCTCAATTCCATGTTAAACAAGGTGTTGGGTCATTATGAAAATACTCATTTTTAAAGAAAATCATTGCCTTTAATCTTTTTTTAAAGCATTTTCATTCTCTCTAAAACATTCCAGCTACTTTAGTCTTTTTCTACATTTGAAAAAAAGGTTTTACTTTGTAAATGTTGTGGCCCCCAGCCAAGGCTAATGTACTCCTCCAATATCTGGTTGTGGTCCTGCAGGGTAGATATAACTTGTCAGACTGCTGGGGGTGTCCCTACAGCATCATATTCCTTGTATCCAGATCATGAGGAAGGTTCTCCATGGACTTCAGGCCATGGGGGAAAGGATGTGGCTTGAGGGGAAAAGAGGGGCTATATGCATTGATCTTCACTCTGGAGACTGATAAGCAGCTATAAAGCTACAGGCTACATGTACTTCAGTATATCGGAACTGGGGAACCTTCTCTGGGCTTGCAGGAGAAGCTCTGCCAGTATGGTTCCCTTTTGAACTATGATAAAAGAAAGCTATGGGGAGAGAACCCCGTGGGTTAAGAGTAGGCTTGGAGAATACCCTACTATCCTCTGTAAGGTTCAGAATGATGAACTTCTTGCACATTCTGTAGTGCTAACTTTCTCCCCTATGACTGAGAAGTATGGTAGAAATGCAATCAAAGGCATTTCATGAAGGCTGCTGTCACCTACCCAAATCTCTTAACACCTAGGTCTACACCGGAGTTGTTTCCCTTTCCCTTAGCCTTTTTTCTCCTTTCAATCCTGTGAGCTCTCAGAAGGAATCCAGTGTGTTTCAATGAAATATTCGAAGGGTGTGTTTGAATTCTACTCAATTGGATTGTCACAGCTTGTTCTGCTTTTCTATGCTTTATTCAGCTAGCAGATTGACCCAGTGTTGCTCAGGTCCTTAGCTCAATTCAAGTTTGAGGGTTGTCTTTTGGGCCGGGGGGAGGGGAAATATATGCTTTATTTAAATGATTGTATTTTTGAACAATGTTTTATGACATTATTTCTTATTTTGGATTTTTAAAGGAATTATTAATTTTTCCATTACTATTTTTATGATAATTCCATCAAGTGTGTGTAGTTTGGTGGGTTTTGTTTTTTCATCCCTATTTAACTCTTATATCACTTTAACCAAAAAAAGGCTACAGTCAACTAAGCTTCCAATAACACTTCCTTCTAGTGTTCAAACCTTAAGTATTGATTTAGCTGTGCCAAAATAGAGCACTACTCCCAAATTTCTCCATTTTTTTTTTTCTTTCAACTTTGCTCAGTTTGTCAATTTTGAAGACTGTACTTGATTTGGTGACTGTCCTTTGTTGGCTTTGAGAAGCAATTCCTTCCAGGTACATCCAATTTTCCAGACACAACCAAACACTTATGTTGATTTAGGATGTGAGAGGAAGCTATATACTGAACTTGGTGGTTCTAGCTCTTACCATTTAGGAGGAATTCTTGATATAACAGACAAACTCTCTAAAACATAGTATATTAGACATAAGGGAGCTCATAAGCTATTTATAATGAGCTGTAGATTTAAGTGGCAAAATACAAGTTTGTATCTGCGTGTATGTATAATCTGTATGAGATATAGGACTTGAGGTACACAATCATCTAGGCTTTAGGTCTGTAAGATGTAGCTTGGCTATAGAAGGTCTCAGGCCTGAAACAGATTGGCATGGCTAGTAGAGATTCTCTTGGTCTATCAGAAAAATGTAATTTGATAGTAAAAGATGTTTAATTTTTGAACTGGAAACTATGCAGTAATAGACTGGAAAATAGGTCCCAATATATCAATGAATACTGCAAATAACGAGCAGAAATATCTTGGGAAATTTTAGCTTGACTGAAAGCTGTAGAAATAATGAGTGAAACAGTTAATGATATGCTATGAAAATGGGATGCCCCTAAATCAGTGGTGTGTGGAAGTATGGATAAGGAAAAAGATTGCAATGCTTATTTGTATGTGTGATCCTTAGTGGGCGGAACTCAGGATATGCCTGTATGCTGTGGAGGGAACATACACAGAATCGCTAGGACAACAATGACTACTGGTGGTGCTGGCGATTACAAGGGCAAAAAAATGACTGACACACTCCGGGCACCCTCAGCAAGGGCTGTGAGATGTGAATGATGCTAGTTATAGAGCTAAACACTTTCTGTACATCCTCCTGTCTCCTCTCCTATTATGTCAGTGTATGTGGGATTTACTTTGTTCATTTGTTCATAAAGGGGCTTGTGATGAATTGCAGTTGTTTCTCATGTGCTTCTGTGGTCTCATTCTGATGATGGAGGAGATTTTGAAGCTTTTGCTCTTAGGAAAATGAACCTTTGACCAATGTGTACACCAGAGACATCAGTACACCTATCCATCTCAATAAGACTACCAGTTGCTCAGGAGTGCTTAACCTATGAAATATTAGGTATCAGTGATATTGGGGTGGGCTCTGGACCAGGAGCTAGAGCACTTGCCTGAGGAGGACAGGGTTGTGGGTTGGAGTCTCCAGCTCTGCTCCTGCAAAGCAGTCAAAGCCCTGCCCACCCTGGGGACAACCAACACAGGATACAGAACCCACCAGAGATGGGGGTGGACTCAGCTCTGGAGTGGCCTAGGGGATAAGGCATTCACCTGGAGAGCACAGTGTGGTGGGCTCAAGTCCTGGGTGCCCTGAGAGCAGCTGGACAGCCAACACAGGCTACCCCAGGGATGGACCAGGCTCCTGCATTAGGATGCAGGCTAAGGGACCCCCCTGAAGACAGGGGGTGGACCCTGGAGTGGCCTAGAGTAGTGTCTCTCAACCAGTGGTACAAGTACCCTTGGTGTACTTGAGAGAAGTCTGGGGGAATGTCAACACAACTGAAATATGGGAACATTTATCTCAAATAGAAATCCTACATTAAGATCTTTAGCTCCTATCTAGCAAAAACTTACAAATACCTGTTTGCTGGATCATTGACTTAGATTGGTAACTCTTCTGTGCGGGAACATGTTGTTTAGAATAATAGCAACATGGGTTTTGGGAACAGACAGGCAAACTACAGTGTAAATGAAACTTTTTTTGTTTTTGTTATCCTGTGCAGATTTTTTTTTTAAGACTTCCAAATAAAACATCCCCAGAAAGACATGAGTGTCTTTTTTTAAACCATAGGCACCCTTTTCCTTGTAGCATTGTGCTGTAGAAGTATGTCAGATCCGGTTTATGATGGGACTGTTTGGGGGGGAGGGGAAGGGGAGATCAAAAAGGCAAAAGAGGGATCCCCATATATGGATCTTCTCCCCCACCCCCAATCCTGGTAGAGTGGGGCAATCAGCTGCTTCTGAAGAACAGCCGTTGGGAGCAGTTGAGTATAAACATCCTGTTGTCAGTCCCTGTTGGAAATCCACTCAGAAGTTAGGAATGCAGATATCATGGTGTTGAAGGCCATATAAGTACATATCCAGACAATGGGAGCTCAAGGTGATCAGTACCTCCTGGAGCTCATCACATTTGTGGGATTGCTAGTTGTTAGTAATGTACTAGACAAAACACTTGAATTCAGTGCAGAATGGTTCTGTATAATGTAAGAGGAATAAACAAGATGACCTAACAGGTCCTTGCTATCTAGGATTTCTGTGATTGTCAGCTATCGATAGTATATTAAGAGCTTGTGGAATGGAACACTTTATTAAATAAATTCTCTTTAATAATGTGTCACTTTCACACATTCCCTATTCTATACCTTCATTCTGTCAGTTGATCCTTCAGTCTGAATATTACCTCATTCTAGGTGTGTTTGTGACAATGATAGTGATTAATGTAAATGAAGCAATGGATGTAATTTACTTGCTATGTCTCTGGCTGACTCAAGCACAGTACCAATTTAACTTAAGGGTATATAGTAATAGCACAAATGAGTGCATAAAACTTTTGTAGTTTCCCTGTTATAAGTGAAATTCAAATGTGGCTGATGAAAAGGCTATGACAGGGTAAGAAAAAAGATTCATTAACACCGAAAAACAACTGTGTGGGAGGGGGGCATCTTTACACTGCTGCAGTTTCTGAACTGAAATGGCATTAAACAGACTAGCGGGGAAGAGAACAACCTGCAGTGAGAATATAAGGGAGGAGATAATTTAGTTTATAGGATCGAAAAATGAAAGTGGCTGAACAATGAGACTTCTGAAAAGGCACATTGTGGTAATTTTATAGAGCAAGTTATAGAAATGTAAGTCTTAGAGGAATCAGAGAAATAATAGAAACGAGTGAGTGGTCAAAAAGGAAATGAAATAATTAAAGGCGCATGCGCGCGCGCGCGCACGCGCGCGCGCACACACACATCACATTCTATCATGCAAGTATAAGTTTGGTTCAGTGAATATTTACCTGGAATCCCATCATAATACCATGGTAGATCAAGTGTATACAAAAAATTACTGATTTTATTTGTTTACAACAAGATGGTTGAGTGTGTGTTCCTTACGTTGCTGTACATGTTCAATTTATGATTATCAACTTGTGACTATTCACTTTGGCCTGGTACAAAGCCAACTGAAATCAACGGGAGTCTTTCCATTGATTTCTGTGGATTTGGGGGTCCCAGAATCTGTGTGAAGAGGATAGTTGACTTCTCTTGCACTACTTCCATGAGCAAGGATTTCAGCCATGAAAGGAGGGATGAAGTCAAGGATCAAAGGGTTGTAATTCAGAGGAAGGTTGCATTGGAGAAGTTAGAGGAAATGTAAGGCTAATGTGGACAGATATTAGCAGGGTTGAGATGAGCAGTCTAAACTTGACATGGAAGGAGGCAATAAAGTGAGTGACATGGGAAGACCGAAGCAGCTCTGAATCATAGATCATTCTGAAGAAGTTCTTTGGCACAAAGCGCAAAGGTGAGCTCATGTCTTCCATGTGCCATTTTGTGACATACTCCCCTTACTCTTCATGACAGCTCAGTTACACTTTGTCCTGACATAGTGCTCAAGCAAGACAATGTTGTCAAACTCCCATGAACCGCTGTAAAGTACTTAGCATCAGCTATTACAGATGATTATCAAGCCCCTGTGTCTGCGCATTTTTGGGGCAGAACTGAAATGATAGGCCCTGAGCTGCATGAAGTAGGGGCAGGAGAGAGATAGGGAGGGAAGGAAATGCAAAGTGGAAAAAGGACCTAGATGAGGAAATAAGTTTGACGACATACCTCTTCTTTCTCTTTCACCCTCATCTTTCCTTCCCCTTATGGACAGAAGTTGGGAGCGGGTGATCGGTGGCTTTCGCATGGGACCTCTGTAAGTCCAGGAAAGAACAGGGAAGTGGCAATTTTGAAATAATGGGCTTGGTACTGTAGATGCTCTGCTTGCTATTATTGAAATAAGGGGAGGTGGTGGGTGGGGGGGGGTGGCTTTTTTGAAGACTCCCATTGTATACACCAGGGCTTAGAAGCCCGAAGAATGAGGTGTGGATGAAGCATCCACCCTGGCACTTGCACAAACAGAGCCTTGTGCCTTGGGGTAGTGCCGAGGCAGTTGGTTTCTGGAGTTACTCCAAAAGTTCAGGGAAGAAAAACACTTCTAAAATGGTGGTTCCTTCTCTTTGGTCGGTAGTCCAACAGATGGCTGGCTGCTTTCAGAGCATGCCCACCACCATTGTAGCAGCCTGCTGATAGCTGCACGCAGGAGCTGCAGTTTCTGGAGATGCAGAGGGTGTTGGTGGGTATTCTCTGTAGACTCAAGTATCAGAGGAGTAGCCGTGTTAGTCTGAATCTGCAAAAGCGGCGAGGAGTCCTGTGGCACCTTATAGACTAACTGAAGTGTTGGAGCATAAGCTTGCGTGGGCAAAGACCCACTTTGTCAGATGCTAGTCCAATGAGCAAGTTTCAGCAAACTTTTGCTGTAGTGCCATTCGACCTGATTCTTTTGGGTTTAAGGTCAGGGAAAATGTGATTGGTCCATCTTCATAGTTCAACAAATCCCTTAATGCAGCAATATGCAGAGGAGCAAAAATCTCTGCTTTCTGGAAAGCCACTTCTCTTTTCAATTCTCATAGTTTCAAAACTTCTGTGTTCCCCAAGTGATGGCCAGCTTCTAAACAAGAAAAAGGTAACTGGGTAATAACCTGAGGGAAATTAATCTTCCCCAACCAGCCCCTTCATGCACTGTACTCATGCTGACAAGGAACCCATCTTGCTCTGAGGACAGGAATGGGACTTGGGAGACAGCAGAGGAAGATGCCAAAGGACTCTGGAGGACCTGATGGTCACGGAACAAAGGAATCGAGCAGCTAGACTAAACTAGGGCAAGAGTGGACAGTCTTAGATAAGACAAGCAATTCTTACAAATGCAAAGACATCACAAGCCATGGGAGCATGCATTCATATAAGTGTAAGCCGGGGCTGAATTACTGCCTGCTATCAACCAGCTAAAAGGAGAGAGCTGCCCTGGGGATGGCTGTGCTCATTCCAGTTGTTTAGCTCTGCAAGGTAAGTAACTGTTAACGGTTGATACGTAAATACAGCTCATGCCAGGAGAGGGAAGGAATCTGAGGTGTGACTATGTAAATCCAATTCAGCCAGGGCTGATGGAGGATCAGTGTTGGAATGGAATGTGGTGTATTGTAACTAATTTGGGGCTGTTGTGGGGGGTCACAAATCATGCTACCCCTAAATGTAGGAACTGTAAAATGACACCAGTGCTTGCAGGAGAGACACCATCATTGTAAGAGGTCTCAGAGGAACAAGCCTCCCCCTTCCAGAGTTGAGTGAACTGAGTTGGGGGGGCAGGAGGCTTGAGGACTTGAGTCAGCCTGCTTTATGCCTGCCAGATGTGAGCTGTAAGACTGGCTCAACCTGACTCTTTCCCCCTGGTTTTAAGGACAGACCTAAAGCAGACTCCATGAGGAGTCTTTTTGCTAGTCCAGTGGAAGCTGGAATCTTTGGCCCGCCTGGGTGGTGGCTAAAGAGCTGAAATCACTGGTTTGGCCAGAAGCCAGACCCATTGCAGACAGCAAAGCAGCTGGCAGGAGTGACCGGCAGGCAGCCAGTAGGAACAGCAGAGGGCAGCCAGCAGAGCGGCTGGTGGGAACAGCTGGCGGGTGGCTGGTAGGAGCAGCAGCAGGTGGCCAGTGGTGAGGCTGGCGGGAACGACCGGCAGGCGGCTGGTAGGAGCAGCACAAAGGTGGCATAGCCTCAGGCTCAAGGAGTAGAGTCATCAGGATGATGTCAGGGTTTACACTGACTGGACAGAGTTGTAAGTGGGGCACTTGATGTGGGGTACGGAGAAAGTTTGGATAAGCAAATGGAACCCTTACCTTGTTGGACTGGTGAGCCTGAGACACAAAAGACATTGCTCAATCCTTTTGAGCTGGGACAGTTACTCATGGGGGAGGGGGCTACAAACTTTGTTTGTGGTATTTTCCCAAGATAATGCCATGTGACTTCTCTCTCTTTCATTAAAAGTTTCTTTTCTAAACTCAGACTCTGTGCTTTCGAGTGGGGAAGCATTGCTTCTCAGAGGCACCCAGGGGTATGTGAATTTCCCAGGCTACCGGGTGGGGGCTCGAGCTGGTTCTGTGAGATGAAACCCTAGATATTGAACCCGGCCCTGGTTGCTGCTGGGCCTACCAAGAGGAAGGGTTACGTAAGCACTAGTCCAACAGGTGGCTGAATGCTTTCAAGGCCTGCCCACCACCTCTGTTCCTTTCCTGAATCACATAGCAGATCCTCCCACTTCCTGCTTCCACTCCTCCTCCAGCTGTAGCCCAGGCTGCTGCTTACAAAGTGGTCAGAAGTGTGCTGGGCCTCCAGCATAAAATACTCCACCAGCACCCAAAATTCTTCCCTCACCCTGACAGTAAGTATGCAAGAAGATATTTCCACAGACACTATAATGGTTACCCACTTCCCTGGGATATGTTTGTTCATGTGTTCTTGTTTTTATCTGTTTTGATATGTAAATAAGTTGTTCGTTTCACCTGTGTGCACATTCTGTTTTCTGAGTGTGAATGATGTGATATTTGTCAGATTTGGGATGAAATAGCAGAATTCACTAGCATTTTTATGAAAAGCATGTGCCATGAAAGTGCAAACAACTCCACCCCTCCCACAAACTCTCCCACCCAGTGCCCATGAATTTGATATTTTTAAGGGGCTCTTGATAATGAAGAGAGTTGTGAAATAACCCTTGCTGTCCAAAGTACCACAATGAAGTGGAGAATTCAAATGAAACATCTTTCACTTTGGTTAATAGCTTCAGTGACAATACAGAGAAAGGAAATACAAGGAAAATAACATTGAATGTGATTTTTTTTATTGACATTGGTGCATTTGCAACCCTAGCTCCCTCATCCCCCCCTCCCCATGCACACCCAAAAGTTTCAACTGGTACCCATGGGAATACTCAGACCATAAAAGTGCTCACATCAGGTAGGTATTATGCATGAGTACGCAATACTGCCAGAAAACATTGAGGAGGGCATGCAATAGAAAGTGAATGGAATCTTTAGTCAATGATGGTGGCTAATTAGTAGCCATAACATCTCATTAGGGCTGCCACTCTATGGCCTTTTTGTTGAGATGGGGTTTCATGTCAAGATCTATTGGAATTGGACCTGGACCACACGTTTCCTGGAATGAATCATTTTGGTAGCTTTTTCTTGAAGCTGGAGTGTTTGATCCTTCATCTGGAAGAGATGGTTAGTCCAGTATAGGTGAGGATATTTCTTATGTTGATGTACACATGGTATAATCAGCTTAGTGTGTGTTCTGGTTATTGGCCTGCAGTTCCCATGGCTCTTCCAGATCTGAACTAAGGAGAACTGATTTCTATTTTTGATTATTGGTGTTCATGCAGGGATGTACAAAATGCCCCAAATATTGCCAATGCATCCCAGACAGTGTACTGAAGAAATAGGCAAAAACTTCACTGAGTGGATTTGAGAATCTTTGTTTGGGAGTAAAAGGTATAACCTGGGGTTTTGTGCAAAGTTATGTAACAGGAAAAAAATTACCATAGCAATTCAGAGTTCTGCTTAAAATTCAGTCCTGTCTTTCTGATGCATCTTACAAATAATACAAGAAACTTTCAAATAACAATGCTTTGCACAGAAGCACTAAACTTTTCAAAATTATCAAACTGGGAAAATATTAGTATATTTGATCTAGAATACTTCATTCACTCAGTGTTGCAATGGCATTATAAAAATGGAGTTTGACGGTGGATCCCAAAGGACAATGCCTACTACGTAGGAGGTTAAAAGCAAGCAGTGTAAGTACTGGTTTTTTTTCTCTCATTCTCATGAATTTTGAACTGAACTGGGAATTGTTTGTCTTTTTTTTGTTTTGTTTTCCCCTGGGGCTTTAACAGATTCTGAATTATGACTGCCAGAGGAACTGTGGAATTCAATACATTTGGTTGTGTTTGAATTTCAACAGCACTCACGTGCAAAGACTAATGTTGTACACAAACAGTAAAAGGAGCAAGTGCATACCTCATTTACTGGAAGAATGAACTGCAGTATAATGCATGTTGATGAAAAATGATATTTTTCCTCAATCACTTCTATGAACACCTCATAAGGCATTTAAATAGTCAAGGAAAAAATTTATTCCCTGGAAGAAAAATGTGACACTACGTTAACCAATTAGCTATTTAATATATCCTAGCACATAAGAGCAGAGCATTCACCAAGAATCTTTGCTTTTTTAATAATTTGATTCTATGACTGACACTTGTTCTCTTCTCTCTTCTGTACCTTCTTAAGAATGAGATCCAGTTTTTGTTTTTCCCTCCAAGGAGAAAAAGTAGACTGAACCTTTTCACAATCATAAGTGGGACTTTTCTAAAGACACCCATCACAGAGGAAAAAAATCTCCACACCTATGGATGGCCACACAACTAGACTCGAGTAGGATGGGAACTTCCTAAGATCACTGTTGTAAAGACCCCTTCCTCCCCCCTTCTTTTAAACCAGGTTCTAGTAGCAGGCCCTGTTCACAAGGTGCCTCTTCATTTCTGGCCAGAGTCAGTGAAGATATGTCATCTACCTCCGTGGATAAATTAGCAGGTAGCACCTAGGAACCTCTGGTTCTGGAATTATGCAGTTCACATTGTTGCCTCAGACTAATCTCTTCAGTATGTTTTGCCACTTTATTATGTATATCATAGGTTTTTTTAGTTGCTTTTTTGTTTTTGAGTGAACCATGGACAGATAGATGCTGTCACAGTTCAGGACAACTGCACCTGTATTTCCCCCCCAACTGGGTCAGTCTGGGTACTGACTATTAACTTCTAGTTATCCAGGTATTTCCTTTCTGGATGGAGACTAGCATCTCTCCCTTCTGAGGAGGGTGTTTATCATGCTGCACAGTTCTCTACCTTCATTGTGTATTTTTTTTTTTTTTTTTTAGCAAAGACAAGTTGCCTACTGACACCTGCCTGCTGTCTTTTCCAAGACTGATGATAGCTTGTTAACCATTATAAGTAGGGCTCTGTCTCTCTCACAGGTTGTGGAAGTCAGTGACTTCCTGTGACCTCAGTGACAGCTGCAGCTGTGTGTGTGCACATGTGTGGGGCTGATCCCAGGGATGCCCTTGCTGATGGTCACAGGGCCAGCCAGAGCTCAGGAGGCCATGCAGCCAGCTGCATTGGCCACTGCTTAGTGTCCCTGGTGCTGGACATGCTGTTTGCTGCTCTGGCAGCACAAGCAGATGTCCCTGGGGACCACCTGAACACCAGCCAAGGCAGCTAGTCCCACAGACTGCCTGAGCAGTGGTTCCCAAGGGCAGCTGGAGTGGTGATAGGCCCCTCCCCTAAGATTCAATCAGTATTTGTAGTCAGTCATGGAGAAATCATGGGTGGCTCTTTTTTGTTATTGCCCATAACTTTTACTAAAAACACCTGTCTAAATCACAGCCTTACTTACAAGTACCACACAGTTTTCTATGCAATCATATTTTATTCTTAAGGTACAAGGTACTACAGAGAAAATGACAAGACACTATATGCATGCTAATAAGCTAGAACTCACCCACCATTACTGCTAACATGGATTCTGGAGGGCCCAATCTTTTCCTAAGGCTCGGGGCTATGAAGAGTCCCTGTCAGTTTGCTGGATTAGGAAGAAGGCCATGAGACAGTTTTGTATCCGGCTATTTACCTAAAATGGTTGCTTTGGTTTTCTGGGCCCTAGAAAATCTAGTTTGAACTAGTATGTGCATGTATCTTTTCTCTGGAGATGAAAACTTGAATGGATCTACCTAGGCACCCAGGCTGTTTACCCTTTCCATAGATTAGCATGTAATTCCAGACATCACAACTAGGTTAATATGTTTGAGGTCCATTTCATTTAAAACACAATTCAATAAAGTTAATTCAGGATATTTCAGGAAAGTGTCAGTCTGTCATAGATGCCACAGAAGTCTTCAAGGGAAAAAATTGTCTAAATATGCATTCATGTGTATGTTGATCAGTTGGGTCTTTTAGAGGACTCTGTAGTATAAATGAATAAACATAATTATCGGCAAATTATTTTGCCATCTCAAAAATAGATTTGCTGTAACTGCACACCATAAAAAGCGCTTGTGAGATTTGCAATTTTTATAATCACACAAGCTTCACTTGTCATAGTTGATGGAACTGGAAAGAGGCTAGCTAAAAGTGACTGTTATGGGTAGACTAGGCCCAGAGGCCCCCTGCTAAGGGCTTCAGGGTGCTATCACGGTACTTCCAGGTAAGGAGCAGTGAAGAGGTCCTCCAAACTAGCTAGAATGGCTGCAGGGAAAACACTCAATCTGGGCCCAAGAAGTTCCTATAAAAAGGACACAGCCAGAATCAGGGCAGCTGCTTGCTAGAACTGCAGCAATGTAGAGGGGTAAAGAAACTATATCACATTGGACTACCCAATGTTAGTACAGAGTAGGGTAGTGGTAAGAAAGAGCTTCTGGCTGACTACGAAGCCTGAGCTTAGAAGATCCCTGAGCTAAGGGTAAAACATTGCCAAAGGCTGGGGCCCAGAGCACTGGTTAGATCCAGGTCCCTCCATAGGATACTGGGTAAAGACCTACAACTGGTCAACTGGCACAAAGCACAGCTGACACCAAACCAGAGTAAGATGGCAAAAACTTTGTCTCCAGAGAGAAAGTTCTGAGTACAGCTCACTGGCAGGGCTGGACTGGGTTAAAGACTGCGGACTCATTCAGCCAGAGGGGTGCGCACAAAAGGAGTGTGCCAATCCAGTTCAGTAAAGTTTTGCTGACTGTCAAATTACAACAGTAGGTATCCTTTTCCCTTCTAATTTCATCCATCACTGTGTAAATCTACACAACACTTTAGGACAAAGTGAAGAATACACATAAAATTTCAGGGATAAAAGTAGGTAGGCAAAGTCTTCAAGGCTAACTCACTTGAATAAGATACTTGACATGGGGTGAATAAACTCCATGCTGGCTTTGGCAGGGAAAGGATTAATTTCTTGCAAACGAACACAGGCTTGCTCCATCAGATCTGTGTGCCAACTAAGGAAGCAGTTTTCACCTGGACAGGAAGTCAGGTGTATTTGTACTTAAAGTGGAAACAGCTTTTGCTTAGGGAAAATCAGGATGTGTCTTGTCTCTTCTCTTCTTCCCTGCAGTGGGGGGAGTTATGAAAGCCGAGCATTTCCCAAGACTGAGAAGGAGCAGTGGGAGAGCCTGTCTCAGGCTTTCTCCAGCCTCTGGAGAAACTAGCTTTGAAGGAAGAATGAAGCGGGTGTTTGATTATTGAAATAGAAGGCTGTTCTGTTAGCTAGACCTGGAGCTCACAGTAGATGGGAGGAGATATACCAGGGTGACACTTGATGGGAGTGGCTACTACTCCTAATGAGGGAGGAGAAAGTATTTGTAAAGTTCTGGCATCAAAGGGGGAAGATTTGGCTACTGCTTTCTTTTTGGACTTTTTTGTGAACCTTGGGGGTAGAAGATTTCTCAGTTTAGTTGGAAGGTCAAGCTGCCTGACCAACAGAGTAAAGCAGTGAGGAGAAACTGAGGCATAACTCCCCTTAGTGAAAAATGTAAAATGACTCTGAAGTTCCAGTATTTTGTATGAATATATGTAGTTCATATCTTCATTTCTTACACAGTACACCACACGCCCCCCTACCCCCCCAGTCAAACAGTGTTGCCTGACACCCTGCTGATGTGTTTAATGATTCATTTCTGAGGAAAAATGTCACCTCTTGTGTCGACTCTTCAGACTAGAACTATCTTACTCAATGACTCTGAAGCTTTTGTGCATTCAGAATCAGTTTCTCTCTAGTGACAAAAATAAGTGTTAACTACTGTTGACCCAATACAATAACAGTATGAGAGAAACGAGCTGGTTTCTGTTCATCTGTGTCATTGACATAAATGTCACTTGTGTAACTCTTATTTTCAGCTCTTAATGAGATGCATGTCAAACACACAGCAGGCAATCAGATTGCACATGTGTCCAGGTATAACTTAGTAACAGGTAAATGAGGACAAAATTGGACCCGTAAAATCTTGGTCACTGGTGCTGATGCACAAAAAGGGTTGATCTCATCTTGATTCTTGAAGTCCGTGTTGAGTGTGCAGACCTAGCTATGTGTGGGGGTTTTTTAAGGGTATTTTAGGGCTCAAATCCTGCCCTCCTGCTCTGTCCTCTTTTTCCCACCAAAAACTTAGCTGTGGTAGACCCCTCTACCAACACGATTCTCTTTAATTCAGGGTTTCCAAAACAGGATGACATTCACTTAGGCTTTGTCTACACTGCAGGGTTTTTGCACAAGAAGCTTTTTGCAGAAAGCCTTGCCACACCTCCAGAAGTGATATGCTTTTGCTCGAGAGGATCCACGCTGCATGGACACTCTTGCGCAAGAAAGCTCTGATGGCCGTTCACAGAATGGCCATCAGATCACCTGTGCTTCTTTGGATAGGCTCTTTTTGCGTAAGAAACCCCTACGGAGCATCCACACATGCCTTTTTGCACAAGAACTGTAGTGCAAAAAGCAGTTATTCCTCGTGGGGAGAGGAATAACTCTACCGGCAAAAGCCCTCTGTCCTATCGACTTACTGTATTTTTTTGTGTGCAAAAATACACTTGAGGTATGGACACGCTGCCAATTTTTGCGCAAAAACCTTGTAGTATAGACATAGCCTCGGTTCAATGAAGTGCATTTTCATATAACGGCAGTTAAATAGCTGTTGGGCTCGACCTTACAAATGACTGTTTCAGTGAAGTAAAGGCAATGTAACAAACTATACGGTAAAGTGGTGTATTTAATATGATTCTGCACCTTCAGCTTCTGGAACTTAAAATGTCTGATTTGGACTTGATACTTGCTGGAGTTCTTTAAAGCTTTGTGGGCATTTACATGCACCCCCTGTGTTTGGGGAGAATGGGCCATCACTTTTCACTGAAAAGCTTTAGATGAAGCACATCAAAGTCTACTGAAAGGGAATATGAATAAAACTATTAGACTTCCACAAGAGCAATATCCAAACAATAAATTCCTTGTCTTTTATGTAGAATGATTGTTTGAACTAGTTTTCTGGTGCTCCTAAGCCCTTATTTCCATTTAAACAGGCCTACAGCAAAGCCCAGTCATTCACTCCTACATTTGTGAAGCTGAGCCTTAATCCTGCCAACTCTTGTCCACTGAATTAATTGCAATGGCTCCTATGTTAACTTATTTGCATGTGTCATCCCTAGTGGGATCAGGCAACTCATTCATATCCTTGCACAAACTGCCTTGCTGTTCTAGGATCATCACTTTGGAAATATTGTGTGGTGGTTAAAACATGCTATTGATCCCAATGTACCACTGCAGAGTTACAGGGTAGAAAGTAGAAGAAATGGAATGACACATGATATAGATTATCTGAAATGTTCACAAAAGAGATTATTAAATTAAATGTAAGTATAGTGGATTTTCAAACCAGTCAAGACTTGGTCTTAATGAAGTGACACAGTAAACATCTGGGGAAAAATCCCCGCACACTTCAATGTATACAAAATTATGCTCTGTATGTTGCGTTCTTTTCTAATAAAATGAAATACCTCATTACAGCTTCACTTAAATTGTAATGCAGGTTGTCATAGATGAAAGCTCATTGTCACTGCTGGTTATTTATGGCATCATGGCCCTTGAATTATTTATTTTAGATACAATATGCCTCAGCTGTTGTTCCCCTGATTGCTTATGGCATGTCTGCAGATACACTTATAATTCATTTACAGAACACTTGATAGTAAAATACAACCACTTCAGGACTTTCCTCAATTTACACTATGAGCTTTAAAATGACTTACCTCTATATATCAGTTTTGAAGACACAAATATTTAGTAATTGTCAGATCAGGATGATGTAATGTGAAAGGAAAACCTAGTGTTCCGTATGGTAAGAGGAAAAACAAGGCTTTGTTTACATCTTAATGTATTTTGTAGCTTGTATGCATCACTTGTGGCAAACTACTGTAACAAAGCAATGTTGAGACAAATGTGATCTTAATTCTGTACCCTGGCAGCTTTCTCATACAAAGCTAGTGCAGAGAAAAACACTGGGGCTATGTCTACACTGGCAGCTTCTTGCGCAAGAACTATTTTGCGGAAGAGTTCTTGCACAAAGTCTTCCACAAGAGCACGTCTACACTGGCATGTATTTTTGTGCAAGAGATGTGCTTTTACGCAAGAGCATCTATGGCAGTGTGGATGCTCTCTTGTGCAAGAAAGCTCTAATGGCCATTTTAGCCATAGGGGTTTCTTGCACAAGAAATTCATGTTGCCTGTCTACACTGCCCTCTTGCGCAAGAGCTCTTGTGCAAAAGGGCTTATTCCTCATGGGGAGAGGAATAACTCTTCCGGAAGAAGCCCTGTTTTCTGACGCTAGACTGTAAATTTATTTGCGCAAGAACGCACGTGCAGTGTGGACACCGGGCAAGTTTTTGCACAGAATAGCTGTTCTTGGGCAAGAAGCCGCCAGTGTAGACATAACTCCCTGTCAGCATAGGATTGCTCACTTAGGCTATGTAAAATTGTCTAACATTTTTTCACTTGTAGGACAGCTGGGTCAGTCTTTGCACCGCTTCAGCAATACAAAGGGCTCATTCCAGTGTTTTCCATGCCAGAGAGCTCCTTACTGTCCCACTTAGAGCAGCTGTCTGTGCCCTTTCCCTGCCTCTCTGGCTGGCATAAGGGGCATATCAGGGACTTGGATAGAAAGTACAGTGCTCCAGCTATCTCATGCTTCAGGGGCAGTTTAGCAGCTAAAATTTGGTACACAATGAGCTATTTCCTCTCCCCGTCCTATCCTGCCTCCAGGTTCTGTCCAAAGCAACTGTTCAACTATCCTAGGCATCCAGTATTTAGTAAAGCTAAATCCTAATTAAAATTACTGAGAGGGAAAAGAGTAGGACTGTCCTCATGCTGATCACTCCTGGAGGGTCAATATGTCAGGGAAGCAACATGCTCTGGGTTATTGTCTATATAAACACTTTCAAAAACAGTGAAAATAAACTAAAACCTTTGAAATGAGCAAGCAAGTAAAGGCAAAAATACACATAGTGCTATAAGATGCTCAGCTATGACAGTCAACATGGTGGGGACAAGTTACATGACTGGCTATTGCTCATGTTTTGGTTTTAAAGGTTTCCCTTCCTTCATCCATCTTACTTTATTTGTTGAATTAAATTCTTCAAAGAAAGGGCCATACAATGATATGATGCTTTAAAACATCCTTATTAAATATGCTGGTTAATAAACACCAAAGTAACAGGAATGGCACTGGCACTTACAAACTTTTACAAGATATAATGTCACTAGCAATTTTTCATTTCACTCTGTCAGTTCTTATGATATAAACCAAATGATATAATCTTAACTTTTATGCCATGCAACACATCCCACCATATTTCTATGGGGAAGGCATTCTCCTTTGTTTGACGCTACCTCTAGAACATCCTGTTTACTTTCCATGCTCACTACTAGCATTCCTAAACAAACACTGAGGAATTCTTCACTTTCTCAGTGCTGAATTAAAACATTCCACTGTGTGACGTAGAAGCTGAGAGAAAACAGAGTAAAGACATCCAAGTACTTTCTGCCCCAAGTATATGATGCTAAAAATACAATATTTCAAACTGGGGAGCTTTAAAAGTACTGCACCTTTGGCCACAAAGTGAACATTACTCTGATCTGAAGGGAGTATGGATTCAATGTCCTTGTGTTGCATGGAGGTCCTTAGAAATAACCTGAGCTGCCTTGATTCTTGCATTTACTAGAGTCCAACACTTTTATCAGCAGGTAGGTGATTCAGAATCCTTCAGGCCTGATTCTGTGAGATACAGAAATGAAAATATTGGGGAAATGATTGCTTGTCATCTGCTAAAACTTGGAGAAGTAAATAAGGAAAGGGGAAAAGATTAAATGAGGGACTCAGACAGGATGAAAAAAGGGGAATGTGAATATATAAATGCATGGGGCAAGGAGAGCATAAGTCCAGGGTTTACAATTAGTTCATAAAGAATGTGATTAAAGGGAACTGTGCACCGATACTATATTTAAGGTGAATCAGCCTATTCTCTGAGTCTGCACTCATTAACATCTTTGGTAAACCTCCTAATGACTCCAATGATATCTGAGTAACAACCTTTTTTTAAATTGGGTCTGTATGAGAGTAAAAAACATAGCCTCCCTCCCTAGGTTATCACAATTCCATTAAAGATGCATTTTCAAACTACTCTGAAGTACTTCAGTGATTTGCATGGGGCATATTATTTAAAGCAAAAAAAAAGGGGGGGGGAAGATAAGCACACATCAAAATTTTGAAGGACTCAAATTAGGAAGGATAGCAAATAATGAAGTGAAACTGCAAAATGAAAACCCAGGGGGTTGAAGTTGAGCATGGCTAATATGAAATCCAGAAATACTGGGTGGTCAAAAGAGGGTATAATGAGGAGGAGGGAGCATAGGCCTATTTTATGTTTGATGGGTTTTTAAGCTAATATTTTTCATAAAATGCCTTAATGGAACTGGCTCTAACAGTGTTGCACATTGAAAGGAGTGTGACATGCCTGGCTATAGTTTTATGAATCTTTGCCATGCCTTGAAGCCGTTGACTGAACACTGCCAGCTATTGGTGGAAAAATTGTAAACATTACTCCCACAACATGAGCGTGAACATGCCATATGCCATGAGCTAATACATTTAAGCTTGTAAAATTGCTGTACAGAATGAGATAAAATACAATGTTACCCACTGCATATCTGTTTAAGCTGTGTAAAAAAAAAAAAAAAAAAATCCTACAAATCAATATTTTCTTATTAAACCTAATTCTTTGAGATTCAATTAAAGCACCAAGAGCATGCGAATACTTTTATACCATAAGCTGCTACATAAGGTTGGGAGTGGATTTCAAAAGGCTCAGTCGAAATCTGTACTGCAGTTTAGAATCTACAGTATGTTTCAAATAAGACAACAGTTGGAACAGATGTCCATACATTCAGCTGTTAGTGCTATACCCATCTGAAGCTTTATTTCCAGGCTTGTATAGGGTATCAGTAGAATTTGTCAAGTGGGAAATAGAATAAATGTATTTTTGTTTAAGTCCAGGTGAACTTTGTTTGAATAAATGTTGGTTTAATGTTCCATAATGCCAGACTGACAGCTCCGAGGCTGTCAGTTTACCCAGAGTGTTAATGTAAACTTCATCATTCAGCATCCTCAATGTTCTTCAGGCTTGACCAGAAGAAACTCATTCTGTAGGTGGAAGATGGGTGCTTTCCATGGCCTTTTCAGGACTGCTTGGATAGGACTGCTAAAAAAAAAAGGTGTTTCCCAAATTTATGTTGCATGATGTGTATATATGTATTTGTTCACTAGCATAGGAATTGCACTGCAACCTGAAAAGCATAGATGGAGGCTACCACATAAATCTTCATCACTAGTAAACTTCTCTGGGTTTGAATTAGCAGCTTCAGACATGAGAAGCTCTGTATCCTATTGCCATTCATGAATAGAGAGCAAGAGAGAGAGAGAGAGTGTCTCCTGGCTTCCAACTTGATCAAGAAAGACTATAGAATGAAGGGTACATCTACACAGCATCATTATCTCAAAATAACTAGCATTATTTCTAAATAACTTAGTCCGTGTCTACACAGCAGGCAGGTATTTCGAAATAATGTCAAAATGCTGTCAAGCTGGAGGACTTCTTACTCCAACTCCAGTAACCCTCATTGTACGAGGAGTAAGGGAAGTCAGAGCAAGAGGGCTCTATTTTGAAATAAGTGCTATGTAAGCTGCATGAATTGAGCTAAGCCCTGCTGTGTAGACACATCCTTAGACTTCTCCCTTTCCCTCAAAGCATAAACTATGGTTTTTTAATATTAATTTTGCTAATTACCTTAAAAGAGAATGGAAAAAAATGTTTTATAGTAAATGTAAGCGGGCATAAGCATCCCATTATGAGTTACCACTATGTAAAACTAAAAAAGATAATCCTTACTTTAAAATAAATAAGGTAGAATTCAGTAGGCATTTAAGGTCACATTTTCAAAGAATAAATGGCATTCATATAGCAGTTAATGCGGGCATATGCTTTGTCTGCCACCCTGCACAGTATTTATTTTAATTCTATAAGATGGACTGAAAATTAAGCCTGGAAAGAGGGGTGCACATGTGGATTTTAGCTCCAATTTTCAGCTGTGGCCAATGAATCTACATAACGTGTAGCGAGTGAACTGCAGATGGTTACCTGGATGAGTCTTTGTGGGCCCTGAGAACTGGACTAGTGCACAGCCACTCCAGTACTGAAAGCATGCTAATAGCCTACTGAAGCAGAGCGGGAGATAGGTCTGTTACTATCATATAAATGTCTGTGCCCCTGGGATGTTGCTTTATGTACACTGGAACAATGGCCAATTTGCCCAAAATGGTGGATGGGGAAAATGGGCAAAAGCACTAAGGCTATGTCTAGACTACATTTGATTTGCCTCATTTACATTCCTCTTTCGAAAAAGGAAAGTGCAAATGAAGCGCAGATTTAAATATCCCATGCTTCATTTGCATATTCGTGTCTGAGTGCCTTTTTTCGAAAAGAAAAAGGGGTTTTCGAAAGTGAAAGCGCAGTCCAGATGGGGTTCTTTCAAAAAGGGCAAACTTTTTCGAAAGAACCTATACTCCATATTCCTGAAAAAAAATGGGTTCTTTTGAAAGGGTTTTTTTCTGAAAGAACCCCATCTAGACTGCGCTTTCACTTTCGAAAAACCCTTTTTCAAAAAAACATTCAGCTGTGAATATGCAAATGAAGCATGGGATATTTAAATCCGTGCTTCATTTGCACTTTAGATTTGCTTCATTTACATTCCGCTTTCAAAAGAGGAATGTAGTTTAGATGTGCCCTTGTTTAGACAGGTCATTTGAACCTGGTACCCAGTTCTTATGTTGCTCAACCCCAAATCAGTTGAAACCTCTTTCTTTTCAGCAAACCTTTCCTTAGCTTAGCTAGACCACTGAGGCACAATTACTACTTTGTTGAGCTATACCAGAAGCACAGTAAAACTCCCTCTGCACCAGTTCTAGTGAACTGGACAGTGCAATGGCAGCAGGATTTAGGCAAGACTGTCCCTTTATTATACATCCTCACCAGTCGGTGTGGCGAAAGAGCTCCTGTATTCAGGGCCAAGTCACCTACGTAGGGTTGTAAATGGTGTCTATCACCATGCTTGGTCTTAAAGTCTAAATCTCACTTTTAGCCTTTAGTAATCTTGTTGTGTTTTTGTTTTGTTTTTTTTTTAATCAGAATCAAAATCCTTAAAGTTAATGGAAAGAGAGGCTCCCAGCCCTGTTGTAGATATCAGTCATGGTTTGTTGTGGGTTTTTTTTTTTTTAAGCCGAAATAATTTTCTTTTCAAAATATTAGCTTCTCCATCTAACAGTGCAAATTTTACACTGTGGTATAACACTGAGCCACAGCAACTCATCTCTAGTTTGAAATGTTGTCAAGCGCATACTGGAAATCTATCAGGCTATTGAGTTACACATGTCTCTTTGAGGTTGTTACTGACAAAGTGCTTCAATAAATTAAAAACATGCTCTCATTTCAGAAACATGTTTGCAGTCTTTTTAATTAGGTCATATTTTTCCAAGGATTTCATTTCCTTTAAGGCTTCTGTTCCATGTATTCAGATACATTCAGTAGGCCATTAAAACATCCAGTCCTGAAGATAGATTATGAATTCATATTCTTAGAATGATTAGACCAAGCACTCTCTGGCTTCTCTTCACAGAATGATAACAGGTAAGAAAGCTATATGTAACAGTCAAATTACCCTCAATAGTCCTATCCTCCTTACTCAGCTGCAAATCCCTTCCTTTATTTCCTGTTTCCCCCTGCTCATCCTGCCCTTTCTCTCTCATCCCATCTTTGTGTGTAAACTTACTAACATGCTTTCCTGGTATGGTTTTTCTTCGGGGCAGTTATTCTCACATGACCCCAGAAATATTGCAGTGCTACTGATACACCCTTCCAATTTCTTCATTTGAATTCTAACTACCAGCCAATCTTTCAGGGATATCAATCTGCCAAGAAACAAAAGCACTGCACATTAAATTTGAAACTCATAAGGGAGAGAATTATGGAATTCTCCAAAATCTCTTAAAATAAACCTCTCCTCATAATATAAGAATGACCATACTAGGTCATACCAAAGATCCATCTAGCCCAGTATCCTGTCTTCCAACAATGGCCAATCCCAGATGCCCCAGAGGGAATGAACAGAATAGGTAATCATCAAGTGATCCCTCTCCTGTGATCCATTTCCAGCCTTTGATAAACAGAGGCTAGGGACACCATGCCTACCCATCCTGGCTAATAGTCATTTACGGGCCTAACCTTCATGAATTTATCTAGTTTTTTCTTGAACTATAAAGTTCTATATCGTCCATTTAAAGTTCCATATTATAAAATGAAGCTTTAAGAAATGTCTTTTTTTTTTTAATATTTTAAAATCTACATCCCCCTCGGTTTTGTTTCATTGTGTCAACCAAGAGTCAGTAAACAATGATCTCTCTTCTTCCCTTGTAAGCAACAGGTGGGCTTAGTCATCTTAATAATTATTTCACAGAGGGTGGGAGTATTGACGTGGGCAAAGACCGTATAGCAGGAAAGGTAGAACAAAGGAGTGGGTTTTGAATTTTTCTCAGTGCTGCGAAGTCAGATGTAATTTAACAGCTGCAGCTTTTTATCGTGTAAACTAATTATTCACTGCAAGAACTTTGAGAGAGGTCATTCTATATTAAAGCACTGTATCCCAATGGCACTAGAATCTCTTTTTTTTTATTTTAAATTAACTTTTCTTGGATTATTTTCTTCTGTAATGGATGAAGTTTTTCTCCTGTATAAATATGGAAAACATCCAGTATTGGTCCATAAGCCAACAATTCAGGAATGTAATTAAGCATATGCTTAATTCTATGTTTGTCCGTACAGAACAGGCATGCCTTCCCTTAATGTACAAGGCCCAACTTAGGAATCATTTTACATTCCAGCTTCGCCCAACAAATTAGAGGAAATATCTTAGAAATAGAAAGAAATCCCTGTACACTTCTGAAGAGCTGTTGGACCTGTGGTTGGGGGAGAGATCTCCCTGCTTTTGTATAATACCGTCTCTAAACATGCCCTTAGAATATCTATTACAAAAGTTAAATAAAGGCTAATATTAAATATCTGTTTTGACCCCGGTATTATAAACAGAGTAAGAGGTAGCCTGATTTTAAATGCATTTCCCACATTTAATGTATTTACCAACCATACTCCTCCCCACAACACTTATTTTGTTTGCATGCCTGTAACGCCAATTTAAAAACAAGTAAAACTGAGCTAAACTGGGTCAAAGCCTCAGCTGTTTAAAATCCATTGTCATAGCTCTGTGAAAGTCAATTCAAATTGTATGAAGAGCTGGCTCTTGGAAAACTAAGTCAGATTGAGTGACTAACAGTTAGTCACTCAAACTCTGATGGATATTATCACAAACACTGCAAGGTATTCATTCAGTTTTAAGAATGAATTTTCTTTGGCTATATTTCTGTTTAAGTATTTGCTGTCCACAAACATTAGAGCAGCTGAATCTTACTTGTGTAACTTCATTAGAAACTCATACTAGGCACAAAAATATCTAGCAGTATCTGTCGCACCCCAAATCTCCATAACATCTGTTGGTTCCTTAGAAACCCATACAAGCTGATAAAACTTCTCCTATATTCTGAGTGTCCTCTCCAAGCTGTTTTATAAAATCATGTCCTTAAAACCCTTTCCTTTCATAATGTCTATGAAAACTGCCCAATTAATATTGACTATGTGCTTAGGGCCTTTTCATATTTATCAAATGTTACTAGTTTTTTTTTAAAACACATTTTTTTATTACTCTACTGCCTGCAGTTTGCCTGGTAATTGTCCCACAATTGGATCTCCATGAGCTGAAGAAAAAAATACTATGTCAGGGATAAAGATATATTTCCACTGAGTGCCATATGGATACAAGTGTGGTCTTTCCAAATCAAAGTCCAGATTCAGGTCCTTAAATTGTAAACTTTTGAAGGCAGGGAGAGTGTCTTCCTAGCCCATTGTGATTTCTACTGGAATAAAAATAATAAATAATTAGCAGGCATGAGTCTTTGATAATATATTGTGTCTTGGTTAAGAGGCTAGACTCAGTTCAGGGAATCCCAGTAACAGCCATTGAAAACAACACTGACAATACTTTGTTTTCAAGTGCTATCAATGAATTTTTCACATTGTGGATTATTTAACACTTGATTGCCAGGATAGTAACTTTTTTTTAGTTCATTTGTGTGTGATTTCAGTGACTTATATAGAGAATGGTATCTTTTTTTATTGTGCCATTTTCACTTCTTTAGAGAACTACTTCAGAAGGCCAAATCCCTGACCAAGGTATTTAGTAAGCTGTAGCAAAGCTTCATAATGACAATTAAGATTTCTTTCTAAACACTAATTTTTCTATAGATCATTGAAAGGTGCCAGATAAAAACAGCCACAGCTGATAAAACAAAGGCTTGAAACAGCAGTCATGGGGACAACTGACTTTGTGAAAGCTCATTAATATGGTGCAGCTGTCATGTCTCTGTCTCAGAAAACAATATGTACTACACACAACTCTATTATCAAAACTCTGAAAATGTCATTAGTATTGTAGGTGGAAATGCAATCAGAGGATTCTAGTTCAAAAGGCAGTACCCATCACTCTTACTTGATTTGTTTTATCTATTTCTACATACTTTTTTATTTCTAATGCTGAAAATATTATACAAACATTTAAGTAGCATTTTGCATAAATATGAACCTGTTTGAGAAGTAACCAATTTCCTTAAGCAAAAAGTTTGTCAAAGTACATCTTTCCAACATGAAGTTGAGTGCCTTAGTCCAGCATATCATATGTGAAATTATACAGTAATATCAGTGAATATTAATATAACTGAATGTAGCTGATATAAATGGAACACTGTCTTTGATATTATGATGTTTCAGCACTGAAGTAGTATGGGAAAAATGCTATATCCATGCCTTTCCTCCTAGTGAAATAGCTTTTCCTAATATCCAATGTAGACCTTCCCCACTGCAACTTGAAGCCATTGCTCGTTGTTCTGTCACAACTGAGAATAACCTCTATCCATCCTATTTGGAACCCTTCCCCCTTTCAGGTAGCTAAAGAATATTTTCAAATCCCCTCATTCTTCTCTCCTGTAGACTAAATAAGTCTGAATCCCTCAGACTCTCCTCAAAAGTCAAGTGCTCCAGCCCCCTTCCCCCCCCCCCCAATCATTTTTGTTACCCTCTGCTGGACTGTCTCTAACATGTCTGCATCCTTTCTGTAATGGGGGGGGGGGTGTTCAGAACTGGATGCAGTGCTCTAGAGGTGGTCTCCCTAGTGTTGAATGAAGGGGAATAATCACTTCTCTAGATCTGCTGGCAATGCTCCTCCAAATGCACCCCAATATGCCTTTGACTCACATCCAGCTTCTCATCAACTGTAATTTCCAGGTCTTTTGCTGCTGAACTCCTGTTTAGCTGGTTGGCCCCCAGCCTATAACAGTGTTTGGTATTCTTCCATCCCAAGTGCAGGACTCTGCACTTCTCTTTGTTGAACCTCATCAGATTTCTTTTGGCCCAATCCTCCAATTTTCTAGGACCCTCTCCCTTCCCTCCAGTGTATCTTTCTCCCCCTAGCTCAGTATCTTCTGCAAACTTGCTGAGGGTGCAATCCATTCCCTCATCCAAGTCATTAATAAAGATGTTGAAAAAAATCTGCTCCAGAACTGACTGTTGGGGCACTCCACTTGATACCGGCCACCAACCAGACTTCGAGCCATTGAACACTACCCATTGAAACCAATGATCTAGTCAGCTTTCTATCCACCTTACAGTCCATTTATTCAATCCATACTTTAACTTACTTGCAAAAATATTGTGGGAGGATGTATCAAAAGCTTTGCTAAAATCAAGGTATATCACATCCATTGTACTCCCCATATCCACAGAGCCGGTTACTTTGTCATAGAAGGTTGGTCAGGCATGACTTACCCTTGGTGAATCCAGGTTGACAAACTAATATGTCCACACTGCACTGCACTGTGCAGACCTCCTGGTTCAAATCTGTAGCTTGACCTATACTCACAGTGCAACATGACAGTGCTTGAACATGAGTCTCAGCAGAACACTGGCTCTGCCCCACCCCCCACTCCCATCAAGATCCTAGGGCCCTGAGTCTTGAATATTTGACCTGAGTCATTCTGATTTGTGTGTGGATAGAAAGGAGCTTGGGTTCAAACCTGAGTCAGATCCTGGGCTTAGTGTGAAGTTTAGACACAACCAAAAGTCTGTTATATAAGAATGTGACAAAATAAAATTTGAGATGAAATGTAAACTTTCTCAAGCTCCTTAATAGGATTTGAGATCCCTAGTAAGACAGGGTGGGATTCACAAAAATACTTAGGTAACTAACTCACAAATGATTTTAACAGGAGTTAGTCTCCTAAGAATCTTTGTGTATTCAGTCTATAATTATAGCTGAGTGTAACTTGAAAAGTTGAGATGTGGGGACAACATGTTTCCCAAAATTGGGATGTCTTTGTATCTAAAGTTTTGATTAAGGACCTTCTCTAACAATTATACTTTTGATATAGTAAAAAAGACATTAACTGCTCTTACTAGGATCTTGTCTACCCTAACTCCCACTCCCTGGTTTATGTAATCTATGCAACTTCAGCAATGCATATAGCATTGCTGAAGTCAATGAACTTACTGTGGTATCTTCTGTGGGGTAAGGCCATGGGGCTGATCTCTCAAAGACTCTAGATACACTTCTCGGAGTCAACAGGAATGTACTCTGAGATCGATTTATTGCATCTAAGCAGATGTGATAAATCAACTGCCAGTAAATTGCTCACTGCAGCATCTATCCAATACGTAGCAAAGACAAGCCCTATGGCTCTGTTGGAGAAATATGTGAGTGCCATTTATCGATTTACTGATAGAGATACTAATATAATGGATGTGACATTTCTCAGGTCACACAACATATGGTAGAGAGAAAAGAATTCAGGAGTTCCTTCTTCCCAACCCCCTGCTTCAATAGACTAGACTTTTCCACAAGAGGAAATGCAAATGGAGTGCGCATTTGCATTTCCTCTTCGGATCCCTTTTGCTTAAGAGGTTTTTGTGCAAAAAAGTGCTGTGTAGATGGCTCCTTTTTGAGCAAAACCCCCTTTTTGCGCAAGAGCAATTCTTCCTCGTTTTTTGCAAGTGCGACATGCAAATGAGCGCTCCATTTGCGTTTCCTCTCGTGGAAAAGCCTTGCAGTATAGACGTAGCCTAAGAGTTTGGGGACCGCTTACCCAATCCCTTCCACTGATTGTATTCTACACCTACATTTATACTCAACTTGGTTGTTCTAATATCTACCAATCAATTACGTATTGTGTAAGGCACCTATTATGCCAGTTTTTGCAGCATCCTGAGTAGCAGGATGTACCCCCAAAATGATGTGCATGGTTAACAGTTTTATGGCTGTATCTTGTATTTTTGCATATCAGAAATAGAAGTACCAGTACAAGGTTGCTTGTTGTGTGTTCTTGACATGGTCTCGCTGTACCATGCTGTATCTGCATGATTGTGAAAAAACATTCCTGCCTTTCAAAGCTCCCCCCAAGTGCGGATCTCTAACAAGCAAAACCCAGGCCTGTCTCAAGTCTGGTGCACGTAAGCCCAAGACTTACGTGCACCAGACTTGAGACAGGCCTGGGTTTTGCTTGTTAGAGATCCGCACTGTAGTCAAGGCAGACAGTATTGTCAAGGTAGGTCTGTCCAGGCTCCCCTTCAAGGACTCATTGATTCTGGAGTCTCATTCTCCCTTCTTGTTACCTTTGTGATGAGTGTCCCTTTCTTCAAATAGCAAAAAAGAAAACCCCTTAAAAAATAATCCCCACAAACCAACTCTGCCTCTATTTATTTTTTTTTCACTGTTGAACTTATCTAGATCTTTTCTCTATGGTCTCCCTACTTCTCTAATGGTTAGAGTTTAAAGGAACACCACCCGAATTCTTGCACCTCTCTCCCCTTCAACTGCTCTTGAGAGAGCTGTTTGGTTTGTTTTTTTTATGGGTTTTTTTTTGGGGGGGGGGAAGGGTCTGTAAATGAAGCCCAGTACACTTAGTCGGGATAAAAACTTTTCTTCTACGTTTCTTTGGGAGGCCTAGACTCAGCCATTTGACACATATATAATGCTACAAGTTATAAGCGAATTTTCCCCCTAACATTAATCCAGTAGTAATGACTAAAAAGCTGGCAGTGGTGCATAAAGTCGTAGATTTTTTTTTTTTCTTTGGAGGTTCTGATACATGTATTTTGTATTTTCCTTAGCGCCTTCCCAAATTCGTGAATATATTCATTCTAAATAAATGAAACGATATGTAGACTATGGGGATCACTTACACTCGTTCAAGGGAAGCATTTGACCCATATTCAATGTCCAGACTTTCTTTTTATATATTATGTTGCCACTTCTTTCCTCATTTTTTCTGACTCATTCTCTGGTAGTTGCATATATTATATGTCAAGTGTTAACCTTTGTTTAGATTTTTTTTTTTCCCCCCACCGTGAACACACAACAAATGAAATTGAGTGCAGGTTAACTTGAACCTGGATGTCACAGGATTGCTTTTCAAAACTTGTTTCTTTTCTAAGCGGAGAACAGACTAAAAGATAATCCCTTCTTCTAACCAATTTGCATTTCAGACTTTTTGCCTTAGAGTTATCATTACACTTGTAACTGGAATAAATATGGATTATCTTTATACCCTCAGAGGCAAGGAATTACATGTATGCCCTACAACTTTAATATAAAAAGTGTGGAAAAGTAAAAAATAAAAGGGCAAGGCTAAGTAGAAAATAGAAACCAATTATACACGGTTTAAACCCATGCACTCTTACTCACTTTTTTGTAATATAGGTATTGTCAAGGGCAGTGTCTCTAAGCAGGAGTGCTATACAGGCTGTTATTCCTGTTTATGCAACGAAGCAGTGGGTACTACTGGATTAGTCTCAAGTGCACCATATCAGAAAAACTAAGCTAATTTCTGCAATCAGTTACATCAGTGCAAATCTAAAGACATGCTTCTGAACTCAGTGGATATTCTGGATTTGCACTCATGTAACTGAGACCTAAATTTGGCTCCTGAAACTCTCAATACTGGAAGTTATTTTGAGTACATAATTAAATGTGATACTCGTGCTTGGATGGGAATTATCAAATGCATTTAACCAAGCCATTTACTGACTCCATAGAAGCACATGATAGAAAGTTTTGTCTTCTGTATGCATTATGGTAATAATAGATAATAGGATAGAATGGACCATAGAAAGTCATCTTGTTCAGCCTGGAGCTGAGGCAGGACCACAGTAAACCTATACTATTCATAACTTGATTTTTTTCCACCTTTTCTGGGGGGGGGGAACCCTCAATAACAATGATTCCACAGCCTCCAAAGTCTGAAAACTGTTTCCAAGTTTAACTATCCTTAGAATATTTTTCCTAATATCTAACTGAAATCTCCATCGCTGCAGATTAAGCCCATTAATGTCTTGTCCTACCTTCAGTAGTTAGTTGATAACTGTTGTCTTTGAACAGCCCTTAACACACTTGAATAAAAGTTTGCTCCATCTCCACACTTCTTTTCTCAAGATTCAACATGATCCTTTTTTTTTTTTTTAACCTTTCCTCATAGGGCTGATTTTCTAACTCTCTTTTCTCACGTATAGTGTAGTGATGGTGGCTTTGTATTTCTTTGGTATCTAATTCCTCCAAAGAGGAGGGCTACATCATCCAGTGTAGCACCCCTGATGCCAAAGGGAATCTTTCCATTGACTTACTGGGGATATATTCCCACAGACAATATAAAAGGACCAGATGTTAAAAGTTTGTAAACCAGGGGTCTGAAGGACTGCTTGCAGTGCAGCCAGCTGAAATTGTTTAGCCCTGTAAGATAATTAACTGTTGATATGTAAATACATCTCATGCTGGGATGGGGAAGGAATCCAGGGTATGGTTATGTAAATCCAATTCAGCCAGGGCTGATGGAGGATCCATAGTTAGAATGGAATGTGATGTATTGTAACTAATTTGGGTGGTTGTGAGGGTCACAAGCCATGCTACCTCTAATTGTGGAATAGTAATAGAGATGTAGCCGTGTAATCTGAGCTTGCTGAAACAAAACACAGGACTATGCAGCACTTTAAAGACTAACAAGATGGTTTATTAGGTGATGAGCTTTCGTGGGTCAGACCCACTTCCTCAGATCAAATTGGGGAAGAAAATTGGCATGGTCATGCCCCAATTTGATCTGAGGAAGTGGGTCTGACCCACGAAAGCTCATCACCTAATAAACTATCTTGTTAGACTTTAAAGTGCTGCATAGTCCTGTCTTTTACCTCTAATTGTGGGAACTGTAAAAAAAAAAAAAAAAAAACAAAAAAAAAACACGCCAGTGCTTGCAGGAGAGATACCATCATTGTAAGGGGTCTCAGATGAGCAAGCCTCCCCCTTCCAGAGTTGAGTGAACTGAGTTGGGGGAGAAGGGCTTGAGCCTGCTTCATTCCTGCCAGGTGTGAGCTGTTAGACTGGTTTAACCTGTCTTCCCCTCCTCTCCCCCACCCTGTTCTAAGGATAGACCTAAAGCAGACTCCATCACGGGTCTTTTTGTTATTCCAGTGGAAGCTGCAATCCTTTGCCAGCCTAGGTGGTGGCTAAAGAGCTGAAATCACTAAGAGCTGAAGTCAGTGGTTTGGCCTGGAGCCAGACCCATTGCTGCCAGCAGAGAGTCTGGTGGGAGCGATCAGTAGAAGCAACAGCAGGCAGCAAGCAGAATGGTTGGTGGGAACAACCGGCAGGCGGCCGGTAAGAGCAGCGGCCAGCAGGGCAGCTGGTGGGAACGACCAGCGGGTGGGCCGCTAGAAGCAACGATAGGCGGCCAGCAGAGTGGCTGGTGGGAATGGCCGGCGGACAGTAGGAGCAGCAGCAGGAGGCAGGCGGGAACAACTGGTGGGTGGCCGGTAGGAGCAGTGGCTGGCAGAGCAAGTGGACCACAGGAGCAGCACAAAGGTGGCATGGCCTCCAGCTCAATGAGTGGAGTCGTCAGGGTGATGTGTCAGGGTCCACGCTGACTGGACAGAGCTGTAAGTGGGGCGTTTGAAGTGGGGTGCAGAGAAAATTTGGGTGGGTGAATAGGACCCTTACATTGTTGGACTAGTGAGCCTGAGGGGCAAAGAACATTGCTCATTCCATTTGAGCTGGGATGGCTACGCATGGAAGGTTATGAACTCTGTTCGTTGTATTTTCCGGAGCTAATGCCATGTGACCTCTCTCCCTCTTTCATTAAAAGTTTATTTTCTACACTCAGACTCTGTGCTTGCGAGTGGGGAAGCATTGCATCTCAGCGGTGCCTGGGGGGTGTGTGAATTCCCCAGGCTATTGGGTGGGGGCTCGAGCCAGTTTTGTGTGAGATGGATGAAAAGGTACCCCTAGATATTGAACCCGGCCTTGGCTGCTGCCGGCACTACCTGGAAGAAGGGTTACAAGTTGAAAAGACTTAATCGTGACAGTTGTTAACAATAAGCTGAGTCAAGGGGAGGGGGGGGGGGGAGTCCCTGGGGCTATTCACAGTAATGAACAGAGCCTTGCATGTCCGGGGATATCTGTTTCAGATCCACAAATAGTGGAGTGGATACCAGCACAAGGCTTTTCCCCTTTCTCCCTTCCCCCCCGCCCCCATCTCCAGATAGTGGGGAAAGGCACCAGGGCAGGCCTCTGCACTGCCGGCAGGGACAGAACTCAACAAGCTCCTTCCTAAATCTCCCTGCATGAGGGGCAGAGTGTCAGCCTGCCCGGCTCCCCTCCCCACTACCTGGTGAGCTCTGACCTGCATAGTCCCTTACCCCCAGTCTCTGTTTTCATGCTGCCTGCCTCTTCCCTGCGTGACTCTGCACCTTACTCGCTCATCTGTGCTCCCTCCCTCATCCCCTCCCGATGGTTTGTGGATTGGATGAGTTGCATCTGGCAGATGTGGATCTACATTTGTGAATCCGTGCAGGGTTCTATTAATGAAGACATTAATATCTGGAAGTTCTGCAGGATTGGCACCAAGTGAGACATTCTCTGATCCTAGTCTACTGTATCTGTAGATCCACTCAGCCCATTTTTGTTGCTGTAAACACAGATGAAAATAGTGTACTGCTCTGTTCTTATCAGTTGATAGTATTTAAATTATCATGATCTTCTGGGATACTTCTCCCCCTCCCCAGACTTATAGTTGGTGTATTATTCAAATGATGGTTCCAAAAATGGAATCTATAAGATATTCCAGTAACCAACAGGGTTGTTGCTTAGTAGATTGTACTTCTAACAGATGTTCACTCTTTTTAAAGCCTTGTGATTAAAATTAAAGGTCCCACCAAATATGTTTTAGGATAGCATGTGGGCCAGTAATATATTGTACCATTATGCAATTCCCACTAGACAAAATATAGACACCATTAATATATAAAAAATGATGAATTGTATTAGGGAACAAAACATTTTTGTAGTTTTGTTTTCTGAACTTAACATTCTAAGAGAAAATCCTGCCAAGCGGTAACAATTTTTTTAGATGCAGAATAGTTTTTCCTGCTGCTGTATTTGAAACTGCAGTATTCTGTTGACTCTGGAAAAAAGTAGCGGTTGCAAAATGTCAATCCATTTATTCAAAATGGAAAAAAAAAATCTGCTATCTCCAAGTAAATAGATATGTTTTTAAGTAAACATTTACCTATGGAAGTATAGCATCTATACCTAGAGTATCTGGAAAGAATGGCTTATACTATACTATGTATATTAAAATACTAAGTATTGGTTTTGGATATGGGATGTGATTCATTTAAGTATTTAAATGCATACATTACTGTAAATACATACACAGTCCAATTGAAGTCAATTAAATTGTGTGTAATTAAGAGAGATTTATGTATCTTGCTCAATTAGTGCCATTACATTGCAGTTTTTTGTAAAATCTAACTCCATTTTCTTACACATAATGGAACTTTTGGTTACGCATTCTGTAATTAAGACATTCATGGAGTTAATGTTTGGTGAACTCTAATTGCCTCAAATTTCTATTGATCCAGAGAAAATGAGGTCTGTGCTACAGGTTGTAACTCTCTCATCAATCGGCAACCAGTCCTGTGCCAGAGAATCTTCCAGATCATGAGACGTCCGTGCTGGCTCCTCTGCTGCTGCCAGCTACGGGGCTCCACATCAGTGGCAGTGGAGTGGCTGGCATTGACTGAGTGAAGACTGGGGAGGGCCTTCAGAGAAAGAGGAAGAGTGCGGGCAGAGCTCCACGGCAGGGGGCTAGGAGCTCAGGTCCGTGGGAGCACCCCAATACCCATTGCCCCTGGGCTCCATAGCCACCCTTCTTCCTCTGAGCAGCCCCCAACCCCACTCCTCCTCTTCCTTCCTCCCTGAGCTTGAGCACCACAAATGAGCTATTTTTGTTGCTCGGGAAGCTCTGGGAGGGTGGGGGAGAAATTGCTGAGTGCAGGGCCTGGTTTTCCCCAGGAGTGCTCCAGCCCAGGTGCACCCACAGGGATGCTGGATCACAGATGTTGCCAGATGACAGAAGTCTGGCCTAAAGAGTTTGAATCTGTTCTGTTAATAACAGCACTCATGGGATTGCCTACACTGTGCGACTTTTCAGACTGAGCAAAGGAGAGAAATGTTAGTAAGAGTTAGACCATGACAATTTGGAATGAATAGCTCATTGTTAATAACAAAATAGAGCATTTGGGAAGACTGCATTTAAAATGGGGAGGGAGGTTGCACAAGAGTCCTGGACCAGCACCTCAGCTAGCACATATCCGTGCAGGTACACTGACTTCAATGGAGCTAGCTAATTTTATAGAACCACTAGGGGGCTGTACCCCCTGCTTGCTACACAGTTCTCCTTTCTTCCTTTGATCAGGACAGGATCCTGAACTTGACCATCTCATGATCATTGCTGCCAAGGTTGCCACTGACACATCTACGTCCCCTGCTAACTCCTCCCATTTTGTGAGCAGCAAGTCAAGCTGAATGTGGCATCTGGTCGGTTCCTTCAGCACTTGTACCAGGAAGTTATCCCCAACATTCTCCAAAAATGTTCTTGATTGTCTGTATACTGTTGTATTGGTCTCTCAACAGATGTCAGGGTTACCAAAGACCTCCATGAAAACCTAGGCCTGTGAGCTGGAAACTTCTGTCCGAAGAAAGCCACATCTACCGCCACCTGATCTAGTGGTCTATAGAAAACACTTACCACGACATCATCCTTGTTGTTGTTTCTGCCTCTAAATGTAACCCAGAGACTCCCAACAGTCTTTCTCCCCCCCCGCCTTTTATACTGCAGCTCTTAGCAATCATACTGCTGTCTTACATACAGTGCAACTCCTCCACCTTTTCTCCCCTGCCTGTCCTTCCTGAACAGTTTATACTTTTCCATGACTATGCTCCAGTCATGTGAGTCATCCCACCAAATCTCCATTTTACCAATCATATCACACTACTTTGACTGTGCCAGGACTTTGAATTCTCCCTGCCTGTTTCCCAGGTTTCTTGCGTTATCCAAGAGTCATGCCCTGCCAGTATTTGTGTGAATAGTGCCCAATTCTAGGATCTTACTTTTGTTCCCCCCAAATTGTTTGATTTATATCTATCTTAATCTCCCTATTTTATTCCTGAAACTCTGTAATGTGAACACTCTGTCACTTGACCTGGTAGCCAATAAATATATCCTGATTCTCATGTATTAATAAAATAATTCTTAATATTTCATGTGTTCACAAGATTAACTGTTTCTTGATGACAACTATTGAGGCCTCGTTGAACTGTAATGGAATTGTTCTGCAGGTGATAATTAGTGCATGACCCATATGCTGCTTTGCTTTGAAAAGAGCTAGACTGTTTGCTAGGAATCCTTGTGAAAATGTGCGCTCAGACACACTTTTTCTTTAAACTTTAAGTAGGTCTTCATGTTTAAGAAAAATGATAAATTTAGCATTTTAAGTGTGTTTGCACATTGTGCCTATTTAGTATGCAAGATATTTTCCTTTTACAGATTAATTTTGGCAAGGTAGTTAATCTTGTATCTTTTGCTAGTGGCATTGCTTATGCAGAATGAAGGTGGGTTCACCTGGCTCTTTCCTGGGTTTAAATTGGTGCTTTAATTTTTCAGGGCACTTTCTGTGTGAGGAATCCATACGCTGTATATCACTTTTTTTAACCAGGTATCTATTTGTTGTATTCTACAACCATTGTCGAATCAAAAGGATTAATGTTTTGCGTTTTAATACTCTCCAGTTTAGCTGCAGTCAGTAAATCTGTCTCTAGGGCTATCAAAGTGTTTCAGTGCAAACTATTTCAGATAGGAGCAGAAATTCTGAGCTTCTCCAAAGGTACAACGAGGAAGGCAGTTGAGAGGACAATACAAAATTATAACTGACATTTCAAAATGGTCTGCTGTTGATGCACACTTCAGCAACCACTTAGCTTATGGCTGGAAGTGGCTGTATGGGGGACAGAACTCGAAGCCATTAGCTTGGGTTTTGGAGTTTTACAATGCATATTTGTGCAATAACATAAAGCCATTGTAAAGTAGTGAGGGGCAGAGTTCAGAGTCAAGAAGAAAAGGACTCAATTGACAATACAATCCTTTTCTGTCAATTTCTCTGCTTGTATGGACTACTTTGACTTCTTTATAAACTCATTATATCAGTGTGATAATCCCAAGTTCGTTCTTTACAACAAGAAGATGCATAGTATCATGTATATATTATATAGATCTAATGGGAACTATAGATATAGAGGATTGATTATGTATTGTGGTAGGAGATTTACAGGCAGATGTTGGCACCATGTTTACTCATGTTGCAAAAGGATCATATAGGGCAGGTAGGTACCAGAAGTGCTTTTCTATATTTAATGTTTCAAAAAGTCTCTCAGATTAGGTGAAGATTGATATTTGTATGTATTTGCCAACCAGATGGTAACATTAGCCATGGTTACTGGATAATTTAAAGTCTGATGAAGGTAGTAACTGGAAGCCCAAGCCATTGCAATTAGTTTAAAATTAGGAAAAAGCTATTGTAAATGTCCCCTTAGCCACTCACTGTGTTACTTATATCTATCTAGCCTGAATGGGCACGTCTTGGAGCAGTGACAGCAATCAATTAGTAACATTAATCTCTGCCTCTAGGAAAGCAGGTTTGTTTTGTATAGAATTGCTTTTTCAGAGAAAAGGACAGGTGTTTAAAATCTTTTTTTAAACATAAATCAGTAAGAAATAAACTTTTTTTCATAATGTAGATCCATAGGAAAGCAGCTGCTCCATCATCTGTATTTTTGCCAAAGAGAAAACAACTATCACAAATGAGTTGCCCATTACTATGATCAAATGCTGCCAGTCTTATTTGATTTTAAAAGTATTATTGAATAAACAAAGCTATTCTTTTCTTAGTCTCAGTCTTTTTTTAAATATTTTTTCTTGGGAGATGGTGACTCTTCCTCATTATATCTTAAAATATAGTAAAACAGGTTTCAGTGAAAATATTTGATCTGACTCTGCATTATCTGTATTTCCCAAGCCATTGTGAACTTCATGAAATTTGGTCCTAAGCCCTCATTCTTCCATCTAATAAAAACTGGAGTTGTCTTTTAACTAGTTTTCAGAAATTTTGAAAAACCACCCCCAAAAAATGCTGAAACCCATGGGGTATCAAGCAGCTAAACAGTCCTTTAAAAGACTAGTTATCATTGCCAAGCTTACATTAAAGACAACAAAACATGAATACTTCTCAGATATGTATATTCAGGGCTTACCATTTTAATAAAAAAGTGCTTGCCGATTTCAGAAAACGTTGTAAAGTTGGAATTGCACAAATGGAATAGGAATTACATCTAGTTAATGCAGTTGTGGGCACTGGGAACTTTGAGAGAAGTTAATGTTACCTGTTTTGTTCCAATGGCACGCTGCTTTGCATTTTAACAATGACAAGGTACATTTAACCCACCACCAAAACGTATCATGATAGAAGTTTAACACACAGGAGTCAGGAAGCTTCAAGCGATTCACAGAAGAATGAGCAACTATAATTGTGTAATCCAGCCTTTTCCACTATCACAAGCCTTAGAACTTCCCTAAAATATTTCCTATTGGAACTAGAGTATATCTATATGGATATACTAGAAGGTTTAACTGGCACTGGTGGGTCCTTCAGGGCAGGGGATTGGGGGTAAAGGGGCTACAGGAGTCAGGGCAGGGATTTGGGAGGTGTGGGACAGAGCTCAGAGGAGGGAGTAGGGGCTCATGGGAAAGAGTGGCGTTGGCCACTGGCCACTCCCTGGGGTGATGAGGACCATGCTGCCTAACTGCTGGCTGTGCTCCCAAGCTGCCGGCTGCTGCCTGAGGCTGGGGTGGTTGCTTTCGCCCTGTCGTCATTCAGTAGCACACTCCTCCCTTTCTGTTGGAGAAACAATTGCATTCCACACACATTCCATTTTCCTGGCACAACCAAAACCTGACCTTGATTTAAGTTAGGACAAAAGGAAGCTGCATTCCAAATGTGGTGGTCCTAGCTCTTCTGGTTTAGGAGGAGTCCTTGAACAAACAGACTCTCGGATGGAGAGACACACAGACAGATGCACAAACTCTAATATAGTAAAATAAATAATCTTGTTGTTCCTGAAGATGTTAAGTCTAGTACTCAAAGAAACTTGTTACATGCAATTTTTCACACTAAAAGTAGTTCTAAATCTTTCCTCACAAGTGAGGAAGTCTCCCAACTTGGGCCTGATCCTTCTTTTTGCTGGAAAGAACATTTTGAAGATCATCTTAATCATAATTCCATGGTTGCAGATGAAGGTTTTTGAGTAAACCCCTCAACGAGTTTCTAGGGATGCACTCGGAGACCCTCCCAATTTGCACAAGGTATACAGTGCCATCAAACAGATGAAGAACAACAAGGCAGCAGATCCTGCTGGGATCTCTGTTGAAAACATTAAAGACGGTGCACCAGAGTTAATTAGGCAGCTCAGCCTGCTTATCCTTAAAATCTTGATAATGGAGGAGATACTCAGTGAAATGAGGGATATCTTGATTGTTACTCTCTCTTTAAAAAGGGGGATATTTTGGACTGTGGAAACTATCGTGGTATCTCTCTGTTACAGGCAAAGTTCTGGCACGGGTCCTTGAAACCAAACTTCTGCCCCTGTCAGAAGAAATTTTACCAGGGTCACAGAGTGGCTTCTGACAAAGTCATGGAACTGCAGATATGATCTTCATTGCACAGCGGCTGCAAGAGAAGTGTTGGGAGCAAAACAGACCACTGTACATGGCTTTTATTGATCTAACTAAAGCCTTTGACTCTGTGAATCGCTGTGCCCTTTGATGTCTTTATCAGGACATCTCATCTTCAAAAGGACAGTCCAAAGTCCTAAAGATGCTTCATGACAACATGAAATTGACTGTTCTGAACAGCACTGGCTCCCAGCATGAACCTTTCAAAGTACAAACAGAAGTTGATCAGGGCTGTATCATCACCCCAACCATGTTTGCAGTCTTTACTACAGTCTTTTCCAATGTAATTGCTGGGAAGCTCCCAGCTGGCATTGAAATCTACAGAATGGGTGGAAAGTTGTTTAGGCTTAGTAGGCTGAAAGCTAAGAGTAAGAGTTCCAGCACATCTATCATGGCACTTTAGTATGCTAATGAAGATGCAGTTTTTGCCCACTCTGAGAGAGATCTTCAGGCTATCTGGAATGTGTTTGCTGATGCTTATGCGTGTCTTGGTCTCACCTTCAACATCAAGAAAACCAAAGTGCTCCATCAGCCCTCTCCAAATGAGGTACCATGTACCCCATCTATTAAAATCGATGGTGAGGCACTGGAGAATGTCAATCATTTTCTCTACCTTGTAAGTTATCTTTCATCCAAGGCAGATATTGATTAAGGATGTTAAGGACTAGTCGACTATCCGATAAGTATCTGCTTATTGGATAGTATGTTGACTAGTCAGTTCCCCCCCCCCCCCTTGCCCTTGCTGCCTTTATGAGAGGCAGTAAAGGGGGGTGGGGAGGGGTACTTCAAAGGGGCAGCACCACACAGCTGAACCGCAGCCTTTAAAATGCTAGTGCTGTGGAGCCCAGGGTCAGCTGCAGACTCCCCAGCTAACCCCACATTCCACACAGCATTTCCCCAGAACCTGGAGTCATCTGGGTTCTGGGGAAATGCCACATGGAGCCTGGGATTAGCTGGGGAGTCCCCAGGTGACCCCAGGCTTCATGGTGCTGCCCTTTGAAACACAGAGGTGGCATTTCAAAGAGGCAGCCACCGCACAGCTGATCCCCAGCTCAGCTGTGCGGTTTTGCCCCTTTAAATTGCTGCCTTGATGTTTCAAAGGGGCAGCACCACACAGCTGAGCCCAGGATCAGCTGTATGCTGGCTACCCCTCTAAAACGCTGCCCCCACATTTCAAAGGGGCAGCCATGGAGCCCAGGGCTCCCAGATCCATGCGGCATTTCCCCAGAACTTGGGGTCAGTTGTGGAGTCCCCAGCTGATCCTGGGTTCTGCTGGAGAGTCCCCTGCTAACCCCAGGCTCCATGGCTTTGAAATGCACAAGAGCCCCCACTGGAGACTCTTGTATATTTCAAAGTAGGCACCCGCATGCAGCTCGGAATCAGTGGGACATCCCGCTGGCCCTGGGCTACACGCGGAGTTCCGTATTCCTCCTTTGAAATGTAGAAGAGCCTCTGCATTTGAAGGAGGAATGTTGATGTAGAAATCCAACATTGGTCTGAGTTGTGCCAGTGCAGCCTTTGCTCGTTTGACACAGTTTTTGAAGATCACGACATTCGAACAGACACGAAGCTGTTGTTCTCGCATCACTATTGTATGGGCCTGAAACCTGGACAACCTACCGACATTACTTGGAATCCTTGAGAGGTCTCACAAATGCAGCCTCCACAAGATCTTGAAGATCAAATGGGAAGACAGATGCACTAAGACCATCAGTACTGAGACAATGATCATCCATCAGGAACTTCACTGGACTGGTCTCTTTGTTCCGATCATTGCCTCCCAAAACAGGTGGGGTGTGTCTAGACTGGCAAGATTTTGCGCAAAAGTGGCCACTTTTGTGCAAAAACTTGCTGCCTGTCTACACTGGCCACGAGAATTTGCGCGAGAATGCTGACTTTGTAATGTACAAAATCAGTGCTTCTTGCGCAAATACTTTGATGCTCCCACTCAAGCATAAGCCCTCTTACACAAGAATACTTGCGCAAGAGGGCCAGTGTAGACAGGAATGTTAATTTCTTGCACAAGAAAGCCCGATGGCTTAAAATGACCATCGGCGCTTTCTTGAGCAAGAGAGCATTTATACTGGGCACAGATGCTTTTGCGCAAAGGCACATGCCAGTATAGACGCTCTCCTGCGCAAATCCTTTTAACGGGAAAACTTTTCCATTAAAAGTATTTGCACGAAATCATGCCAGTCGAGATGCAGCCGTGATGTTTTCTCAGCTGAAAGAAAGATACCCAAAAGTGGGAGGACAATGGAAGCATTATAAGGACTTGCTAAAGGATAACTTAAAGAAGTGCAACATTGATGTTGACACTTGAGACACTCTCCCAGTATCGTTCAAAATGGAAACCAGTCCTACACAACGGCTCCCTGCATTTTGAATTTGCCCACTGACAAGCTGAAGAAGTCAGGAGGAAGGGGAGACTGGCTTCTAGTCATGGTCAACGGCCTCCTTCTGTACCTGGAAACCTCTGTCCTCACTGCAACAGAACTTGTGGTTCAAGGATCGGCCTTATCAGCCACCTGAGGGTCCACAGCTCCCATGGAAGATGATCACACTCAGCAACAAGTGATCACCCATCATCATTTCTACCAGTACTGAGAAGCAGCTTCCTAAAACTATGATGATCTTGCAAATGTTCCAGAACTGGTATGGAGAAGTATACTCTTGGCTATCTCTTGCCAGATGAATCCACAGCTGCCTTGTAGGGCAGCTTTAAATCTCTTCTGTGCTGCTGGGGAGGTGCAAAGCAGATTTCAGATTGTTGGGAAACCAATACGGCAGTACACAGGCAATCCAGGAAGTTTTTGGAGAATGTTGGGGATAACTTCTTGGTACAAGTGCTGAAGGATCCGACCAGGGGCCGTGCGCAGCTTGACCTTCTGCTCACAAACAGGGAGGAACTAATAGGGGAAGTAGAGGTGGGTGACAACCTGGGAAGCAATGATCGTGAGATGGTAGATTTCAGGATCCTGACGAAAGGAAGAAAAGAGGAGTAAAATACACACCTTGGCCTTCAGAAAAGCAGATTTTGACTCCCTCAGAGACCTGATGGGCAGAATCCCCTGGGATGCTAACATGAAGGGGAAAGAAGTCCAGGACAGCTGGCAGTATTTTAAAGAAGCCTTATTGAAGGCACAGAAAGAAACCATCCTGATGCATAGCAAAAGAGGCAGACATGGTAGGAGACGGGATTGGCGTACAGGGGAAATCCTTGGTGAACTTAAGCACAAAAAGGAAGCTTACAAAAAGTGGAAACTTGGACAAATGACCAGGGAGGGGTTTAAATGTATAGCTCGAGAATGCCGGGGGGTTATCAGGAAGGCGAAAGCACAAATGGAATTGCGACTGGCTAGGGATGTGAAGGATAACAAGAGAGGTTTCTACAGGCATGTTAACAAGAAGAAGATGATCAGAGAGGGTGTGTGGCCCCTAGTGGATGAAGGAGGTAACCTAGTGACAGATGATGATGTGGGGAAAGCTGAAGTATTCAATGCTTTCTTTGCCTCTGTATTCACGGACGAGGTGGGCTCCCGGACGAATGCACTAAGTGATGCAAGATGGGATGAAGATGGACAGCCCTTAGTGGGTAAAGAACAGGTTAGGAACTATTTAGAAAAGCGAAACGTACACAAATCCATGGGTCCGGACTTAATGCATCCGAGGGTACTGAGGGAGTTGGCAAATGTCATTGAGGAGCCTTTGGCCATTTATCTTTGAAAAGTCATGGAGATCTGGAGAGATCCCAGATGATTGGAGAAAGGCAAATGTAGTGCCCATCTTCAAAAAAGGCAAGAAGGACGATTCAGGGAATTATAGGCCGGTCAGTCTTACCTCGGTTCCTGGAAAAATCATGGAAGGGATTCTTAAGGAATCCATTTTGAGGCACTTGGACGAGAGGAAAGTGATTAGGAATAGTCAGCATGGATTCACAAAGGGCAAGTCGTGCCTGACCAATCTGATTAGCTTCTATGATGAGGTAACTGGCTCTGTGGACATGGGAAAGTCAGTAGATATGATATACCTTGTCGTTAGCAAAGCTTTTGATACGGTCTCCCACAATATTCTTGCCAGCAAGTTAAGGGAATATGGATTGGATAAATGGATGGTAAGATGGATAGAAAGCTGGCTAGAAGGCCGGGCCCAGCGGGTAGTGATCAAGGGCTCGATGTCAGGATGGTGGTCGGTTTCTAGCGGAGTGCCCCAAGGTTCGGTTCTGGGACTGGTTTTGTTCAATATCTTTATTAATGACCTGGACGAGGGGATGGATTGCACCCTCAGCAAGTTTGCAGATGACCCTAAGCTAGAGGGAGAGGTAGATATGTTGGAGGGCAGGGATAGAGTCCAGAGTGACTTAGACAAATTGGAGGATTGGGCCACAAGAAATCTGATGAGGTTCAACAAGGACAAGTGCGGAGTCCTGCACTTGGGACAGAAGAATCCCAAGCATTGTTACAGGCTGGGGACCAACAAGCTAAGTAGCAGTTCTGCAGAAAAGGACCTGGGGGTTACAGTGGATGAGAAGCTGGAGATGAGTCAACAGTGTGCCCTTGTAGCCAAGAAGGCTAATGGCATATTAGGATGCATTAAGAGGAGCATTGCCAGCAGATCCAGAGATGTCATTATTCCCCTTTATTGGGCTCTGGTGAGGCCACATCTGGAGTATTGTGTCCAGTTCTGGGCCCCCCACTACAAAAAGGATGTGGACACATTGGAGAGGGTCCAGCGGAGGGCAACTAAAATTAGGGGGCTGGAGCATATGACCTATGAGGAGAGGCTGAGGGAGTTGGGTCTGTTTAGTCTGCAGAAGCGAAGAGTGAGGGGGGGATTTGATAGCAGCCTTCAACTTCCTGAAGGGAGGTTCCAAAGAGGATAGAGAGAGGCTGTTCTCAGTCGTGACGGATGGCAGAACAAGGAGCAATGGTCTTAAGTTGTGGTGGGAGAGGTCCAGGTTGGATATTAGGAAAAACTATTCCACTAGGAGAGTGGTGAAACACTGGAATGGGTTACCTAGGGAAGTGGTGGAGTCTCCATCCCTAGAGGTATTTAAGTCTCGGCTTGATGAAGCCCTGACTGGGTTGATCTAATTGGGATTGGTCCTGCCTAGAACAGGGGGCTGGACTTGATGACCTCCTGAGGTCTCTTTCAGCTCTATGGTTCTATGATTCTATGATTCATATTGCATTCAGTGTAAGCGTGTTGGTAAACTGAGAGAGAAACATAATCTGAAAGGAAAAAATGTAGGAGTATTGATATTTTAAGGAAGGGTATGATAGATGCCTGGAACTGAAGCCTAGTGCGTGCATGGAGCAGTGACTATGGGTTATGGAGATTACTAATTGAGCTTCTGTTTTTAGCAGTTTGCTTAGCAGGAATACCAGTCTTAGAATCATAGACTATTAGAACTCGAAGGGAACTCAAGAAACCATGAAGTCCAGTCCCCTGCCCTATCTTGTATCCCTGATAGATGTCTATCCAACCTGCTCTTAAATATCTCCAGTGATGGAGATTCCATAACCTCCCTAGGAAACTTATTCCAGTGTTTAACCATCCTGACAAAGTTTTTCCTGATGTCCCTTCCTGCAATTTACGCACATTGCTTCTTGTCCTATCATCAGAGGTCAAGGAGAAAAATTTTTCTCCCTCCTCCTTGATACCCTTTTAGGTACTTGAAAACTGCTATCATGTCCCCTCTGTCTTCTCTTTTTTCCAAACTAAACAAGCCCAATTCTTTCAATCTTCCCTCATAGCTCGTGTTTTCTAGACCTTTAATCATTTTTGTTTCTCTCCTCTGGATCTTCTCCAATTTTTCTACATCTTTCTTGAAATGTGGTACCCAGAAATGGACACACTACTCCAACTGAGGCCTAATCAGTGCAAAGTAGAGCAGAAGAATCACTTCTCATGTCTTACTCATAACATGAATTCCAGAATCATGCTTGCAAGCGTGTTACACTGTTGACTCATCTTTAGCTTGTGGTCCACTATTATCCCTAAATCCCTTTCTGCAGTACTCCTTCCTAGGCAGTCAATTCTCATGCTGTACGTGTGAAACTGATTGTTCCTTCCTAAGTGGCGTACTTTGCATTTGTCCTTATTAGATTGCATCCTATTTACCTCAGGCCATTTCTCTAGTTTATCCAGATCATTTTGAATTGTGACACTATCCTCCAAAGCACTTATTATCCCTCCCAGCTTGGTATCATCTGCAAACTTAATAATCATACTCTGTCATTATCTAAATTAGGGCTGGGCAAAATATGTCCCGGGAGCTGGATCTGGTCCGCCATGCTACTGGATCCAGCCCATGGACTACCCTGCCGGGACCCTCTGGTATGCATCTGAGCAGTTTAAAGTCCGTGTGGTGCTCTGCTCTGGAGGGTGGGTGAAGCTTTGTGTGATCTCCCTATCTCTAGCTCAGTTCTCTGCTTCTATTGGCCAGAAACAACTAGCCAATAGGAACTGACCCCAGCCAATCTCTCAGCTTCTATTGGCTGGAATCAACCAATAGAGATTGGCCTGGGGTATGGGAGCATTGCAATTTCTTTCGTCTCCTCAAGCTGAGAGCCAAGTGGAGGGAACAGCCTGCAGTTTCAAGCAGGGCTGCAGAAGGCAGGGAGCCCAGCCTACCTTGGGGTGCTGCAGGGCTGCTGGCTTAGGTAAGTGCCTCCCCACCACAGCCTGCCTCTGGCACCCTAGTCCCTCCGCATCCCAATTCCCTCCCCCAGGTCATCATCCAACCCTGTGCACCCCCCTGTCGCAGGTCATAATTTCCTCCCAGACCCCGTGCCCCCTCCTACACCTCTTCCCCAGGCCAGAATCCTCTCCTGCATGCACACACCCTCTCAGACCCTGCACCCCCTTTCCTTGCCCCAAGTCACAACCCCTTTCTCCCTTCTCCCAGGTCACAGCTCTCTCCCAGATTTTGCACCCCCCTCTTTGTGCCCCTCCCCAGGCCAGAATCCTCTCCTGCACACAAACACCCACTCAGACCCTGTACCCCCTTTCCCTGACCCATTGCATCCTTCTGCACCCAACCTCCATCCTATATCCCGCACCCCCTCCACAGAAAAGTGCAGCCCTTGACCACTTTCCAAAATCTTGAAGCCAAAAGTTGTTGTCCACACCGATCTAAATTGTTGATTAAGTTATTGAATAGAATCAGTCCCAAAACAGACCCCTGCAGAACCCCACTTGTTATGCCCGTCCAGCATGATTGTGAACTGCTAATAACTACTCTCTGAGAACTACTCTCTGATAACTCTCTGAGTTATCCAGCCACTTATGCACCCACCTTATAGTGGCCCCATCTAGGTTGTATTTCCCTAGTTCATTGATAAGGTCATGCAAGACCATATCTTCCTCTTCACGTTGTCTACAAAATAACAAGATATGTAATGCATGTCTTTATCATGGCTTACACCATTTTCAGTTTATTGATGTGTATTTCCAAAAGCCTATTTAGAAATACATAAGATATTTAATTGCTTGCGACATGAGAGAATAGTTGCATCACACATCATTTTTGACATATGCTCCATTAATGCAATTAAGAGTTCAGATTTTCATTACGTTATTTTTTTCCTTAATCTTCAGTGTAATTGTGAAATCTCTATTTCTAATCAAAATCAAAATAAAAGCAAGTATCTGAATAAAATAATCTGATAAACAGGATATTGCAGACAGCTAATTTAGCAAGTGACATTTTGGGGTATGGGATCAGAGTAATAAATGAAGTGGCTGCAATGCAATCAAAAACAGCAGGGATGAGAATTGTTTTTAATTATAATTTGTATTTCTATTAGGGAATACTAGGTATATTGGAACTTGAAGCAGACTTGATTGGTGATTGCCAGAGACACTGCCCGTGATTCTCCATGAAACAAGCAACTAACCATAGTACTAAGTAGTAGGGCTTTAAATATGATCAATTCACTGATAAAAGCAAAAAAGTGTAATTACTTTTTTACAGAAATGCTATGGTAGAATGAAAGCAAAAAAAAGTTAAATGGAGACAAAGTGGACCTCTTTCTGAATAAGACAGATTTATTCATTATCACAGTTAAAGATCTTCAGTCCCTGAGGTTTCAGACATTTAAATTATATGATTTAAATAATTTAGTTAGCTCTCTAATTTCTTTACTACTGATGGGCCGGCGAAGTGTAAGTACTCAGAATATGGGAGAGAGGAATAATAGCAAACTTCTCTGGGTAAAAATGAGATTTCTTTCCTACAATAGCATAAGCCAAGATTCTATGTTGGTGGCAAGGAACACAGAGAAATGTTCCCTTATTTCTTTTACTTGTGCAATGTCTGTGAACTGTTGTCTCATCGCAACTGTGCACACATCGTGTCTGGTCACTGCTTAACATGAACAATTTCCTGCCTGGTACTTCTCACGTGACTTGTAAACGTCCTCTCTCTTAATACATAAATATAATCCCAAACAAAAAGCTACACTGGCAGGAAGTAAAGGTTGAGATTCTGTCAGTAATTTAGAGTGCAATGCCATTTTGTAAGGGTCTCCAAAGCAAGCATTTATAAATACAAGAAAGTCAGATTTTAGGTTCAATTTAAAGAAATCCATATGTAATAAGAAATGATCATTTGAAGTTAGGAATGGGAGGGCTAACAGAATTGCCTGGTCCTTGACAAGGTTGGGGGTTAGATGGACCTGTGCTCCCCAAAATGGCAGAGCCTAGGGCAGAATGGGTAAGGCTGGGGGCATCCAGCTCTCAGTACCACTCAGACTACACGGTCTCCAAACCCCTCAGCCTGCCCTAAGCATTGCCCGGAGCTCTGGCTGCTGCCATTGCCAGTGTAGTGTCCTGGAACCTGAACCTTTTTTAATTGCTACTTTTGTTTCCATCTTCTCCCACCCTCGGAGAGAGAGCCTGGTTTGGGCAGTCAGACACCCTTAACTCTGCCTTGCAGTGACACCATGCAATTCCCATGTGATTACCATATTAGTGCATTAAAGCATTTTGAGAGATCATGGTCCCAGATTAGATTTTTTTTTTTTATGTTTTCATTACAAGGCAGACTCTCTTGTTCCTCTTCTGGATTTCTGTTGTCCTCCCCCTTTGTACCCATATCCGCTTCTTGTGAAGTAAATTTAAAGTGTATGTCAAGCTGATGTGGTGATCAAACTTCAGAAGTATTTGTGGTTTGTTTAGTCGGTGGTTTTCTCTGTGACAGACGAGGTAGTTGCAGTTTGCCTGTTTTTAACTAAAGTTGACAAAGTGTAGGAATTCTGTCATTTGGGTCAACTTTTGAACTATTCCAAATATATAAGAACAAGTAAACAGTTATATTTTGGTCCAGATTCTCCTCCTCCTCCTTCCACAAAAAAAGGTGTGTGTTTTGGTGCTAGATCACTTTCTCATGCATGGGTGCAAAGTTGCAGAACTACATAGACACAATTCTCTAAAAATGTGTTCTTGTCCTGAATCTCTGCTGTATGGAGATACAGAATTTTAGAATAGTGAAATCCACTTTCTTGAGCACCAGACACACTCCTCATGATTAGAAAGGACTTTAGACTTATCCTCCTTCCTCACTTCAACTCATGCTGTTGTTTCTCCCCCATGAATCCAGGCAATGACAGTTGGTAATCTTAGCCATTATATTCAGAGGTAGATCTGAATGAACACACCAGAGACCAGATCCTCTCCTGCTCCATTGAATTCACCACCTCTACACTATGGCTGTGTCTACACTACAAAGAAAAGCTGGAAAAAGATACACAAATTGCAAATCGCAATTTACATATCTTTGTCCACTTTTCTTTCAGAAGAGGCTTTTCCAAAATTTGGTGCATCTACACAGCACCAAATTTCAGAAAAACCTCTCTTTCGGCATATCCCTTCTTCCTCGTACAACGAGGTTTACAGGGATGCGAAAGAATGCATCTGCTTTTCTGATTTTTTTTTTTTTTTTTTTTTTTTTGAAAAGCAGACGCATTCCTTGGATGCGTCATAGCTTTTCTGGGATTTCTCCAGTATCCTGGAAAAGAGCTGCAGCGTAGACATAGCCCATCTGAACATTTGTCCACAGATGTAAAGTGCTCATAACTTTGGATACTTTCAGCTCCAAAACTAAACTTTGCAAAGGGGGTTAATCTGAAATAATTTTAACTGTCTTCTGTCAAACGAAATGGTATTTGGCCAATGAACTCCTAATTTCCTCTCATCATGTTACTTTAAAATGATGTTTTAGAATGAGATAGTAAAAAGAAAAGGCAAAAAGTTATTGAAAAAAATAATTAAAAGTTTGACATAGGAGAAATATATAAAAGAAAGAAACTTCTTTCTAATATAAACATTTAATTAAAAGTCCCGGGAGGAGTGGGATTAGGTGAAATTGAGGCAGAGTTGAAGTTTAATTGTTAGGTTAAAATTGAATAGAGACAAAATCCCTGAGGATGTCAGCCTCTTATGTCTAAAATTGGCTACAATTCTTAGGTTTTTTTTCAGTTGAAGCCAGTATGATAGTTGTCACAAAATGTGAAGCCTGACGTGTTTGCCACTTAATCTTTCCCAGGGAATCTGTGTTAGAAGAATTTTCTGTGTCAACAGTAAGAACAGATGCTCTTCAACCTCTATTTGCACAGTGTTCAGCAATAAAAAAAAAAAAAGTATAAGTGCTTGAGCTGGGCTTGTTCACAGGTTGCCAGATTGACTGTGCCAGTAAAGCCCAGGCTGCAGGCAATCTGCCTGGAGAGGAGTTGGCCACCCTCATGCACACTGCCTGCAACACTTAATTTGGGAGGAGGGGTCAAGGATCTGGATAGTGTTCTCACCAAGTAGTCAGTTGATGAGGACAGTGATTTAATACATTCTCCCGTCAGCTTCTGACAGCAGGATGTGGAGCTGGAATTAGTGTCATTCACCAGATGGGATTTCACGGGGGTAGTAGAGCCATGTCCCTAGCTGCACCTCCTGGGGGTGGTGGTAGTTGCTCTGCATCTGGGGGCAGAGTGGCCTATCAACCCCAATGAGCAGTCTCAACATTCCGAAGCTTTCCTGATGTCACATGACCTTTATGCAAATTAGAAGTAGAATGGACTGCTGGTCCATCTAGTCCAGTTTTCTGACTGGACTAGATGGACCAGCAGTGTGGCAGTATCCTCTGGTACTTCTCCGGTAAAAAGTACTAACGTGTTTGATATGTGTAAAGAAAAATCATGGAGCAGTACGTTTTATGGAACTTTTTGCATGTAAATGAATAGATCAGGACATCAATATGCAAATGAACAAGTCCTGGTTCTAGCTCTTTACCACAGACATAGTTCAGGGTGAGTGTATTAGAGGCTACCCAATTAATCACATATACAAATATGAAAAGGATAAAAAATTGGATCGGCTAATCACACCTGTCCTGCACATAGCTGAGCATTTGGCACACAAGTGTCTGATGGAGGCTTGTTGGTCAGATTTCTGATGACATTAGCACTACAGCTGTTACATACATAGGGAAAAGGGAATGTGAGCTACTCACTCTTTTTTTTTTTTTTTTTTTTTTTTTTGCCAGTAATCTGTGTCCGCTATAATAGGCTTAAAAATTGAGCCAGAGCTATTACGATATCCTGCAGAATTTTACTCTGTAGAGTCCACCATCTCCAGAGTCTTGGAGATCAATGGGTGACTACATGGAGTACTTAAATTAGTATCAGACATCTCCTCATATAAGACTCTCTTGTTATACTATTTGTTAAACTCATTTGGGTCCTGGAGTATTTCTGGCTTTCTTACTTCCATTGGCAGGGCTAATGTTATGTAAAGGTGGTATCCTTCTCAGAATCCACACCCTTGATTGACATACTAAAGCCAGCCTAAATGTCTGTGTAGCTAGCATTATGTCCAGGAAGAATTCTTCCATTAACCTAGCTACCATCTCTCCGGGAGCTGGATTACCTACACTGACAAAAGATCCCTTTCTGTCCACATACGTAGCGTCTGCACTGAAGTGGTGCAACTGTACCGCTGTAGCATTTTACATTTAGATAAGCCTTAAACTATGCCTATACCTATAGCCACGTGGAGAGTACATACACTGCAGTCCCCTCACATGGATATCAATAGCAGAATAGAGTGTGAGGCTTGGGTGGCTAGAGGAAAAGCACTCCAAACATTAGAATATATACCCTATGTGACTTACCCTGTTCCTAAGCAAAAAGGTTCTGCACAGTGACTTGCCCACACTGAGTAGTTCATAGGCTTGGGGCCTATGTAGATATATCCATATAAAACTGTTAGAACACGGTAATAAATCAGGGCCAAAATCTACAGACCAATGACATTCACATTTTATTTTTGGCATGTGACAGTTTTGAAATATTTTGGGTTGCCAATGTTTGTAGTGCAGAAGCAAGCACACACTATTTACTTTTTATTCTGTTTTTTAAGACATAAGTTGCAGCATCATGATGCCTTGAACCTTGTTCTTTTCTTTTTCTTTGTGAATATTCCAACTTACACAATTGCATATCTTTATTCCTCTATTTCATTTAATAACAGATCCTTTCAGCTTTGTAAGACTTAATTAAAATGTACTGTATTGAGATAAACAAAAAAAATTAAATTAGTTGAATTAGTAAATAACAGCAAATTAGTAGTAGTTTAGTGATTTAATTAACACAGCTTTATCCCAGCACACTACTTAATGAAAGGAAAGTGCTAGGCCATCTGGTACAGCTTCAAGAAATGTGGAAACAGAGCTGCCTTACTTCACACCTTCCTCTCATTTTTCATTTGCATTTTGATGAGTCCATTGGTTCTTATCTTTCAGATAATTATTCATTTTACCTGTAAAAGTCTGTAAAGCATTTCAGGATCCTTGAAAATGAAAATTGCATTATAAAGGCAAAGTAGTCTTCCTGCTCTTATTTCCTGAGATTGTTGTATTTTCTAAAAATACGTGCAATCGCTACAGCAGGTCTGGCCATCACCCCATGTTAGTAATGAAAGGCTGCATATCTTGGCTACATGGTGCTCATTTTAATTGTCAAGATTAGTTTGTTTCATTTTCAAAGTTCCAGAGAATGGGTAGCTGCAACTTAAAAAAAGTTTCATCTTTCATGCTCCCTCAAAATGATAGTACCTTAATGTGGCAGCATCTTGTGATGTAATCACATAAATAGGCTCTCCCAAGATTCTAAATGCATGCTTAGGAGAGGTAACTTAATTTCAGAATCCATCGCTTTGTGTGTAAAATTCTTACAGATGAAAGAAAAGGAAGGGATAGAAGGATATTTGTGGGTGCAGAAGTAAAAGAAAAGAGAGGAGCTAATAATCTTCAGCCATGAAGAGGATGCAATTGGGAAAGTTGAGCAGGAGGTTTTTTCCCAAGATTTCAATTTTGTTTCTTGGTCTACATCAGGATAAAACTGAGACCTTGTAAAACTTTCTGTCTGGGAAGAGAGAGACCTACTAACGTGGTGAGCAGGGATGATGAAGATTCTCGAAATTCAAGTATCTGAAATTCTGGGGGGGGGGGGAAATGGTGTCTTAAATCCCAGGTGACTTCCCTAATCATTGAGTGAGTGACTGTTCCAAATAGTTTTGACCAGAAACTCTGTTTGGGACCTGAGAGCTACACTACATGGTTATTTCATTTGCACCAAGGGGATCTGTGAGAAGTGGCGGACTGATCCATGCAGCTTCCTGTGGCTCCCCTTGGCTGCAAACGGTGAAACAGAGCCAAGGGGAGCCGCGAGGCTCCGTGGCTGCAGAGCCAGTAAATAAACACAGCAGAGCAGCTAGTTAGCAGGTTCCTCAAAGTGGTTTCGCTGACCACTTTGAGAAACGTTGTAGTAGACCCAAGTTGGTATGGGTGTTCTTAATACCTCTTAGCCCATCACTAAATACAAATTACAATGTAGTTCATAGTAAATACAATAAGTAAAATCCTGGTTCTATTGACATCAATAGCATAACTCATATCCATTTCAGTGGGGCCACGATTTCACCCTATATCTTTATCAAATAACAATTTACGGGAAGAATATATTTTCATAAAATAAAGTTTAGTTTTATCCTGATCATGTTTCAGAATAACACTTCCTATTCCCAATTTAAGCCCATATTCAGCAATGCTTTTAGGCATGTGCTTAGACATCAATCATATGAATAGTCCTCATGAAGTCAACAGTATTACACATGTAATACTGTAAAGTAAAGCATGTAAAGTAAAGCATTATTTAAGTATTAGAGAGGAAATCCAGAAAGCAGCTCTAGATTTATGAAATGTTTTGTACATTTAAGACCTAACAAAGGATTTAGCTATTACTTAATCAGTAGACAATGAGGAACTCTCTGTATACAATTCTTTGAGTTAAATGCACAATATATGGGGCCTGTCACAACGATGAAATCTGGTCTCCTCCACCCTCATGAAATCTGTCCTTGTGTGTGCTTCCCCCTGTACTCTATAGATTTCACAGGGGAGACTGTTTTACAAATTGGGGTTCTTGATGCAAAAGGGAGTTGCAGTGGAGATCACAAGATTATTTTAGGGGGGGTTGCAGTATTAGCACCTTTACTTCTGCACTGACTTCAGAGCAGCAGCCATTGGCTGGGTGTCAGTTCTGAAGGCAGTGCCCTGCTGGCAATAGGTCAGAAGTAAGGGTGGCAATACTGTACCATGCTACCATTCTGTGCTGCTGCCTTCAGCACTGAGGAGCCAGGTAGTGGTAGCAGGTGACTGAGGGCCCATTTCTGCAGGCAGAAGCACAGAAATAAGGGTGGCAATACCATACATTGTCTAGCTGCCCAGTTCAGAAGGCAGTACCACTGCCAGCAGAAGTGCACAAAATAAGGATAGCAGGGCCCCTACAATTACAGTGCTGTGAAATTTCAGATTTAAATAGTTGAAATCATAGAAATTTATTACTTTTAAATTCCTATGACTCTAAAATTGACCAGAATGGATCATGAATGATATTATTAGGGTCTAATAATATCAATCAACTCATTATCTGACTTTTTTCATCCCTTTTTTGATAAGGGAAAACAAATAGAGGAGGGAAAATGTTTTGTTTTGCACTAAATGCTTATTTATCTCCCTACATCTTGCTCACCAATTAACAAGAAAGTGTGCTGGTCTTTCTATCCCCAAATGCAAGTGGCTGTGGTTACTGTGTGTAACAATAAAATAGAAATTCTAAAGAGTGTTTTAATGGTGGGTGGAGGTCAGTTACGATGAACTCAAAAGAAAGCAGGCTCTGCTGTGAAGAGCTCTGCCTGTATCAATTAGCTGGATATTTTTAGATAATGTGATTTTTTTTTTTTTTGCCTCCTTCCTTTAGCTAACCTAATGCTACAATATTTTTGAATGAAAATGTGAAATTTAAACTGATCCATTTCCAGATGGCTTTCTTATGTTCAACCACTGTGGGAGATCTCATTCCGCCTTCATTATACTAACGGCTACATCTTAATTTTGAGATCTATAAGAAACCTGACTCTTCATTAATGGTGAGCAGCACAAAGGACAAGTTTTTTTTTTTTTGTTTAAAATAACTTTTATTGATGCCAAGTAGCCTTTATGCACACTGTGTCTCAATGTGGGTAAGAACTGCATCATCTAGCCTATAGAAATAGATAAAGATATACTTTCTTTGTGTACAACATCCTATTTTGTGTTTGTGTTCTACAGAATGTCTCAAATAGTGTTTTTCTAAAGGCTTTTCTTTTTCTGAAGTGGAACATGTGAAATTCACCTGACACTGCCCACAAACCTAATGTCATTGATTATCCTATTCTGTTTAAAGCAATCATATGTTCAAATCTCTCAAGTACTTTATTAATTTTGGAATAATAGTTGTTATAGTTTTACACTATTAACACTAATTATGTTATTTTTCTTGGTCCCAAGAACCAACCAAAATACTGGGTTTTGGATTCTTGTGTTTGTGGAAAAGGTTCAGACTAATGATTTAAGCCTTATAATGTGCATGGTGAATTTGTCAGATATTGGCATGGAGACCTATTTTCTTCAGTACCTAACACTGTATTTATATAATAACTTATGGCAAAACCTTGATCATTCAGGACTTTATTCTGATCTTACTTTTTTCCATATGAAGGACATCAAAATAATAAGCATTCGTGTTCTCACTGAATTAACATAACATATGTTTTATGTACATTTTGAAAACCTTGTTAGGTGTAAGAGGAAAGTGCAAATAAGATTTTTGCTTTTACTAAAAATTAGAAAATTATACAGCAACTATAATGCCATTTATATAAGTTGATGGACCATAAAAGATGTATGACATGATCAACAGAGTGTTTAGAAGAATAAATAGCTTCCTGAGTAATTCAAAGCTGTACAAATCTTCATATATACACCAGATCCTAGAACAGAGAAGTATGACCTAGAATAGAGAACATTGAGAACTCCTGTTTTAAGCAATGTTCCAACACTGAAGCAAAGCTATACTCCAGCCTATCATGATGTGAAAGATTAAATGTGGTGACCATGGAAGAGAACCATTTGGTGTGACAAGTAGAAATTCAGCATGAAATGAGTAGTCTGTGATGTAAATCAGTGCCCTAATATAAATGATGTACAGTGCATGCTAATTTATTTTTTACTGCATAATGAACTTGGATGAGTGTTATGTTTGAGTGGCATATAAGAGCTTTTCCAGTTAGAATTCTATGAAAGACCTTTGATTCCGAATGAAAAGATATAGAGTTCCCGCAGAAATAAAAGCTATAGTTCAAAACAATTCTGAATCCCCTTTGGTGTTTTTTAAAGCAGGATTTCACTTCAGTGGTAATGGGATTTTGCCTTAAAAATAAAATGTGTGAGGTCATGTTAAGTTTAGTGATAGGTTCTAATGGGGTCAGGAGTTGACCCTCATTTACAATTGAGTAACTATTGATAAAAAGGGTTAAAAGGATTTTAACTTGTTACTTGCTGTTAACCATTTTATAGTAAATTATAACTTTTTAATTCATCACAGCATATTACGGTGCAATCCTATTATGTAGCCAAAAGTGTCAAAAATACCTGAAATTTGGTTGTCGTCTCAAATTCCAAAATGATTAGTTTACTAAGGATTGAAGATAAAATGTTTACTGATCATAGAATACTAGGACTGGAAGGGACCTTGAGAGGTCATCGAGTCCAGTCCCCTGCCCTCATGGCAGGACCAAGTACTGTCTAGACCATCCCTGATAGACATTTATCTAACCTACTCTTAAATATCTCCACAGATAGAGATTCCACAACCTCCCTGGGCAATTTATTCCAGTGTTTAACCACCCTGACAGTAAGGAACTTTTTCCTAATGTCCAGCCTAAACCTCCCTTGCTGCAGTTTAAGCCCATTGCTTCTTGTTCTATCCTCAGAGGCCAAGATGAACAAGTTGTCTCCCTCCTCCTTATGACACCCTTTTAGATACCTGAAAACTGCTATCATGTCCCCCCTCAATCTTCTCTTTTCTAAACTAAACAAACCCAATTCTTTCAGCCTTCCTTCATAGGTCATGTTCTCTAGACCTTTAATCATTCTTGTTGCTCTTCTATGGACCCTCTCCAATTTCTCCACATCTTTCTTGAAATGCGATACCCAGAACTGGACACACTACTCCAACCGAGGCCTAACCAGTGCAGAGTAGAGCAGAAGAATCACTTCTCGTGTCTTGCTCACAACACTCCTGTTAATGCATCCCAGAATCATATTTGCTTTTTTGCAACAGCATCACACTGTTGACTCATATTTAACTTGTAATCCACTATAACCCCTAGGTCCCTTTCTGCTGTACTCCTTCCTAGACAGTCGCTTCCCATTCTGTATGTGTGAAACTGATTGATCCTTCCTAAGTGGAGCACTTTGCATTTGTCTTTATTAAACTTTATCCTGTTTACCTCAGACCATTTCTCCAATTTGTCCAGATCATTTTGAATTATGACCCTATCCTCCAAAGCAATTGCAACCCCTCCCAGCTTGGTATCATCTGCAAACTTAATAAGCATACTTTCAATTCCAATATCTAAATTGTTGATGAAGATATTGAACAGAGCCAGTCCCAAAACAGACCCCTGCGAAACCCCACTTGTTATACCTTTCCAGCAGGATTGAGAACCATTAATAACTGCTCTGAGGGTATGTCTACACTAGCCCCCTAGTTCGAACTAGGGAGGCCAATGTAGGCATTCCAAGTTGCAAATGAAGCCCGGGATTTAAATATCCCGGGCTTTATTTGCATCTTCCCGTCCGGGCGCCATTTTTAAATCCCCCTAGTCCGAACTAAGTGCCCGCGGCTACACGCGGCAGTCAAACGTTAACTCGAACTAAGTCCTTAGTTTGAGTTAACTGTTACACTCAACATTCCATGAGGTGTAACAGTTAACTCAAACTAAGGACTTAGTTCGAGTTAACGTTTGACTGCCGCGTGTAGCCGCGGGCACTTAGTTCGGACTAGGGGGATTTAAAAATGGCGCCCGGACGGGAAGATGCAAATAAAGCCCGGGATATTTAAATCCCGGGCTTCATTTGCAACTTGGAATGCCTACATTGGCCTCCCTAGTTCGAACTAGGGGGCTAGTGTAGACATACCCTGAGTATGGTTATCCAGCCACTTATGCACCCACCTTATAGTATCCTTATGTAAGTTGTATTTGCCTAGTTTATTGAAAAGAATATCATGCAAGACTGTATCAAATGCCTTACTAAAGTCTAGGTATACCACATCCACCTCTTCTCCCTTATCCACAAGACTCATTATCCTATCAAAGAAAGCTATCAGATTGGTTTGACATGATTTGTTCTTTACAAATCCATGCTGGCTGTTCCCTATCACCTTACCACCTTCCAAGTGTTTGTAGATGATTTCCTTATTACTTGCTCCATTATCTTTCCTGGCACAGAAGTTAAACTAACTCGTCTGTAGCTTCCTGTGTTGTTTTTATTTCCCTTTTTATAGATGGGCACTATATTTCCCCTTTTCCAGTCTTCTGGAATCTCTCCTGTCTCCCATGATTTTCCAAAGATGATAGCTAAAGGCTCAGATAGTCAAGGAGCTGATAGAGGAGGTATTCTAGGATGAGTATTTCATCAGGCCCTGGTGACTTGCAGGCATCTAACTTTTCTAAGTGATTTTTAACTTGTTCTTCTTTTATTTTATCTTCTAAACCTACTCCCTTCTCACTAGCATTCACTGTTAGGCATTCCTTCATCAGACTTCTCGGTGAAGACCAAAACGAAAAAGTCATTAAGCATCTCTGCCATTTCCAAGTTTCCTGTTACTGTTTCTCCCTCCTTGCTAAGCAGTAGGCCTACCCTGTCCTTGGTCTTCCTCTTGCTTCTAATGTATTTATAAAAAGTCGTCTGTTTGTTTATTCCTGTAGCTAGTTTGAGCTCATTTTGTGCCTTTGCCTTTCTAATTTTCCCCCTGCATTCCTCTATTGTTTGCCTATATTTATCCTTTGTAATTTGTCCTAGTTTCCATTTTTTTGACTCCTTTTTTATTTTTAGATCATTCAAGATCTCGTGGTTAAGCCAAGGCTGTCTTTTTTTTGCCATATTTTCTATCTTTCCTATGCAGCGGAATAGCTTGCTTTTGGGCCCTTAACAATGTCCCTTTGGAAAAACTGCCAACTCTCTTCAGCAGTTTTTCCCCTCAGTCTTGATTCCCATGGGACCTTACCTATCAGCTCTCTGAGCTTACCAAAATCTGCCTTCCTGAAATCCATTCTCTAATTTGCTGTTCTCCCTTCTACCATTCCTTAGGATTGTGAATTCTATGATTTCATGATCACTTTCACCCAAGCTGTCTTCCACTTTCAAATTCTCAACCAGTTCCTCCCTATTTGTTAAAATCAAATCTAGAACAGCTTCCCCCCTGGTAGCTATTTCAACCTTCTAAAATAAAAAGTTGTCACCAGTGCAGTCCAAGAACTTATTGGATAGTCTGTGCCCTGCTGTGTTATTTTCCCAACATATATCTGGATAGTTGAAGTCCCCCAACACCACCAAATCTTGGGCTTTGGATGATTTTGTTAGTTGTTTAAAAAAAGCCTCTTCCAACTCTTCCACCTGGGTAGGTGGCCTGTAGTATACTCCTAGCATGACATCACCCTTGTTTTTACCCCTTTAGCCTAACCCAGAGACTCTCAACACTTCCGTCTCCTACATCCATCTCCACCTCAGTCCAAGTGTGTACATTTTTAATATATAAGGCAACACCTTCTCCCTTTTTTCCCTGTCTATCATTCCTGAGCAAGCTGTACCCTTCCATCCCAGCATTCCAATCATGCGTATTATCCCACCAAGTTTCTGTGATGCCAACAATGTCATAGTTGTATGTATTTATTAGCACTTCCAGTTCTTCCTGCTTATTACCCATACTTCTTGCATTTGTATATAGGCATCTAAGATACTGATTTAATCTTGCCTCCCAGTTTTGCCCTGACCCTCCTCTCTCTCCACCATTATAGCCCATGCTCCCTCCCATTTCCAACCCATATCCTAGGTCTCCATGTTCTCCACTTACCCGGGGGTTTGCTCACCTGTCCCCGTCGAACCTAGTTTAAAGCCCTCCTCGCTAGATTAGCCAGTCTGCGTCCAAATAAGGTCTTCCCTCTCCTCAAAAGGTGAACGCCATCTCTGCCTAGCATTCCTTCCTGGAATAGCATCCCATGGTCAAGGAAGCCAAAACCCTCCTGGCGACACCATCTTCGCAGCCAGGCATTCACCTCCAGGATGCACCTGTCTCTGCCCGGGCCCCTCTCTTTGACAGGAAGGATTGAAGAGAATACCACCCGTACTCCCAGAGGTCTGTAGTCACTCTTGATCTGTTCAGTATCACACCTCACAGTATCATTTGTGCCCGCATGGGGTAGTAGTCAGAGGGCAGGCTAATCCTCGACAATGCCTCCATAACATCTCAATACGGGCCCCCAGCAGGCAGCATACGTCCTGAGATGAAATGTCAGGGAAAGAGATGGGCGGGCGCCTCCATCCCCCTCAGAAGAGAGTCTCCAACCACCACTACCCTACGTTTCCTATTCGCAGTGGTGGCAGCAGATCTCTCAGCCTTGGGGGTACGAGGCTTCTCCTCCTCTGTTGTAGGGGTGATTCCTTATCTCCTGTATCAAGAAGAGCATAACAGTTTCCTAGTACCATGGCGGGAGGGTGCAGAGCAGGAGTGGAGCACTGCCTGCTGCCAGAAGTAACCAGCTGCTGGTGTCCACCCTGTGCTGTCTCCTCCTCCACCAGTGAAGTGTCAGCAGTCTTGTGTACTGGGACAGTTACCTCAGCTGCCTCCACATGAACACTTCCAGGAATTTCTCGTGGATTCAGATACTCCTCAACCTAGCCACCTCCTCCTGTAGCTCTCTCACCTGCTGCCTGAGAGATTCCACCAGCAGGCACCTTTCACATTGGATGGTCCCCCTAGCCTGGATATCAATAAGTGGGAATTGCAAGCCACAGTCACTGCAAAACCACACCAGGATCTGGGTACAGGCATCCATGCTTGGGCATTCTGTCTGGCTACAGGCATGGGTGGAGGAGACAGAAGCAGTGCTGGCACAGGTGTTGCGGGTCTTCCTAACCATCGTAGTCCTCCCTCTGTCAAACTCCTTCTTAAACTCCCCTGTCTGCAGCCCCCTGTCCACTTCACTCCCCTGGTCGCTCTGCCTCTGGCTTTTAAAGCCTGCTCACCTAGGTCAGGCCTGCCCCCTCGTGAATCACACACAGGGGAAGGCTGACACTGATGCCTAACTGAACGTCAAATGTGTACTCCAAAACACTTCAATGTGTTGCCAGATAAAGTTCTATGTTATTGGACAAGAATTTTAGTAATAGTTGAAGATATTCAGGCAAAACATGCTTATAAAAACTTGGAAAAAATCTGATAGCTGAAAAAATTGGTACCAATTCTATCACATCTGACTCAAAACAGTATAGGCAAAAATTGCTCTGAGAGCTTTACCTATTTCAGCAAGGACTTGGTCAAATGGATGACTATCTACCTATCTAACTTGTGGTTCAATAGGTGCTACCTCATGGGGGTTACCACCTACTTCACTACTATGCACTTAGCAGCTTTAGAATGTTTTGGAGTTGGGCTAAGTAATATTGACTTTTTTTTATATTGAATTGACAATCAATACTACTTGCCTGTAGCGGGGAATCAATAACCTTTTTGGATATTGACAGGATAAATCCTATGAATGTTCTCACAGTGAGAGTGAACTAACCAAAAGTATTTTATTGAAGTAAATGAACATTGCAATGCTCATAGGAAAGCTCATTTTTTTTCAGAATCTGCAGTCTTCAGATACCTGCTAGCACAATACTACCAAATAAAATGTCTACCTATACTAACTTATACTTGGACACTATATATCATTACTTGGGTTTGACTTCACAAGGGATTTCATCCACTTAAATATTCAGATGAAGAAATTGCCTTATTAAATAAAGAAACTTTAAATGTAGCTCCATCGCTGCACCCCTGTGTTAGAAGTGGAAAGCCAGCTCACACTTTCCAGAGGTCCCCGAGTCCTTACTAGATTGGCTTGACAGAAAACAGGCTTGTCAACTGAACAAAATGCATTAATGAGAAGTATCTACATTCTACAGGAAATTCCAATATGTTGTATCCTCCCTCAAAAAAGGGCCCCTTCTCTCTTTTAGGGGCTGGACTTGATCTCCTATGCTGCCCTGTGGAATATCAGCAAGAAGGGACTCTGTGGTGTATCATGGGAAATATAGTACAGCTGAGGAGCCCAGCCCTAGGAGGAGAATGGGAGCATGAGGTATCCAACCACAACTTCCATGATGTACCACCAGTGCTTTCCAAATAAAAACATTGTGTAAAAAAAAAAAAAAAAGGGGGGGGGGGTTAGAATTGTCTCTAGCATCATTTTGGGCTTATTGCATTCACAGAAGCACTACAGTACATTCAATTTCTCAGTATTAGCAATATGTTGTGTAGTCCAGCTGAATACTGTTAAGCAAAGTAGGTTTAGATTCTCTTCATTTATACTGGTCATTAACATTTCTCTGTTCCTTTCCATGATGCAATGATTTTTCAATATGAGTCCAAAATAAGTGTGAATTAGGCATGGCCAAAACCCACAAATTCCATTTTACCAAAAATCAAGGTTTTGTTCCACATTAGCATGAACTGTGACCTTTCCATTTTTTCCCCAAAAAATGACAAAAAGAGAGAGGCAGAACTTGAAACTGGATTTCCTACACACCATATGAGTGCCCTGACTGCTAGACTACTGGCTATTCTGAAATAGGTGTCTGTCTCGTCTCCCATTTTCCACAACACCATATCAGTTTGACCAGAAATCCCATCCCCAATGATAAAAGATTTAGTAGAAATCCAACAAAGATTTAGTAGAACTGCTGTGTTTTTCTATGAAAAGTTTTGATTTTGATGAATCTGCATTTCCCAATAGGAAATGGATTTCTCAAATAATCCTACCAGCTCTAATGTGACTGACATAATATTAGAACACCTTGCAATACACCCAGCATTTTCATGATGGCTTTGAGGCCCCAGCTGAATGACTTAAAACTTTAATATTTTCCAGAGCTTGTCTATTGTATTTGGATATTTTGAGTAGTACAACAGAATTGGTTAACTAAATATTCTGATGGGAGACAAATCCACAGACCTTCTTCCTATCTAGTTTCATCTTTTCTCCCTCTCTCCAACTTTTTGCTGCTTAACTTTGATTTCTTTAATTTTTACAAGGGCCATCATCTGTTTGCTAAGAATAATATGGTTAATATCTGGGAATTGAGGCACTGTATACATATCTTGGTCCTTTCTGATAATAGTTCAATATCTGTCCTATATGTGAGCACCTAGAATTTTTTTTAGTCTGTAACAAGCATGAAGATTGAAAAAGCTTACATTATAAACAACCCTTCTAATGTACTTTATTAGTTATATTTATCAGCATATCATCAGCATTCATGTTAACCTTTCTGCTTTTTTTGTATAGTCATTCTGCATGACAGATCATATTAACATTTTATTTATATCCTTTAATTTCAAAATGCCCATTGCATTTGGGACCCTGTGAAGAATAAAAAAAAACCTGTTAAGTCTGAATTCAGACTTTCAAGAGCTACCACTTCACAAAAGAGAAATGGGCAGAAGTTAAATAATCTAAGCTTATTTATTCTTTTTTTTTTTAAGGAACATTGTTTAACCTATTGGCCCTAAACCTATTTGTGTCAACAGTTATTTATGGGCATAATTTTACTTCCTTAGATGTCTAAAAGAGTCTGAGTGTGCCCACAAATCAGGTAGTCAGACTTCTAAATGGCCTAAACTGCCACCTCATATCAAGCAGAGAGGATAAACAGCACATCAACACAGGATAAAGGAAGCAGCTGAATAGTAGTTGCAGGAAAATGGTCAGCAATGGTAAAACATCTGCTGCATCAACAAATGATCCAAATACAGAGATGTCTGATATAGCAGCATAAAATGGTATTACGGTAAACAGGAAAGACAACTAATATTAGTAGCAATAATTTCAATAGTTAAGTTATCAGCCAACGGGATGAGGGATTTTTAGTTTTCTAATCCATCCATCCAAAGACTAAAATGAGCAACTTTCAAATATGAAAACAAATATATTTATTTGATTTTTAGTTTGTTTTTCCAAAGAGAATTCCAAAGCCAGTGCTGGATTAAGCCATAAACTAACTAATCTACATTTTAGGGCCTCACAGAAACCCCTCCTTCTAACAACAAAAGCCTTGTACTGATAGTGGTTTAGTATTCTGTACTGAAGGAAGATTTCTTGCTCCTCACAATTTCTATACTGGTTTTGACACACTGAATAGGTAGCAACATACCATACAAAATTCCTTTTTATTAAACTGTGAAAACCAGGAGGTATTTGCTAATTAAAAATCTTCCTGGAGCACTAAAAGGAGGAATAGATGGCTCAGGTAATTAACAATATAGAGAACTTTTTGTCTCTAGGCCACAAGTTCAAGTCCTAATGACTTGAATTCAACTTTCAGTTATAAGCAATTGTCTGAGGAAGCCAGCCAATTGCTTGAAAAGGAGGACTGTCTATGTGCATGGATATGCACACACAATTTCATTTCCTGATAGTCAGTTGAGTTAGTTAAAGAAATATGTGTAGAATTGATTGGCTTGCTTTGGTTTCTTTAATATTTAATTGCAAGATTCTGGCTGAATCCTTCTTTATAAAGATGAGATGTTGTAGGGAGGGTTAGACTCTCTAAAAATATTACACATTTTAAAGTACACCATTGATTAAAGCACAAGACCGCATAGTGTGGTAATATACTAGCAATAATGCTATGAATAAGCAAACAGTAGGGGACAGTTTTTGAGAGAGCATAAATGACCTCGCTCTTCTGAAGTCAATGGAACAATGTCATTTACAGCTACTAATACACCCCAATAGTTTTAGCATCAGAACTGCATATACAATTATCCTGTTCGGTTGTATATGAAGTGATCTTTCAATCTAATTGAACTAAACTAAGCATGGGACTAGAGTGCAGGGTGATTTCACAATGCCCAAATCCTGGGAGTAGATTGAAGGGGATTAAGGAACAAGTTAAAGCACTGCATACAATGTGTGTAGCCCATTTTATTATGAGAGACTTTTCCAAAGGCATTTGGAAACACAAGGGCCTTTAAATATTCCTGGGATTTGTAATCCTAAATCATTGAGGATTACAAAATATCTCTCTCAAATATCTCTTCCTGCATCCTAATCTGTAAATGTAATTTTCATCAAACATTTAGAAAACAAGCAACTGTAATTTCAAAGAATCTCTGGGCAAAAAAGGAGAGAGAAATTGCCCTAAATTGGAGTTTACTCAGACTGAAAATCTCATCCTTGCCAGAGCTGCTTTTTCAGCAATTTGTACTTGTTTCCCTTTCTATGTTGGAATTGATTTATTTCTTCCTATGTTTTAGACATCTTTCCATTTTAGACATTGATGATTTCAGGCAAGATGCAGTATTATTTATTTCCCCTTTTATCTTAGTGTCTAGTGCTGCTAGAGATTAAACAATATCCTTATAAAAGTTTTCGAACATATTAGCTCTGCCATTTTTTTTAAGTATTTCACTGCTATTTACAGTTGATTTTTTTTTTTTCAGTATGACTCAATTTGATTCCATCACTCACTGTTTTCCTCCAAAGTAAAATTTAAAAACCGTTTTAAATAAAGGAATAGTATTTTTTTTAAGTCTTTACTTTTGACAGGAGCTTCAATCTCCAGAGCAATTCATAAAATTATATTTGCAAATCACAAGCATTTTCTTGGGTAGCGCACAAGAAATGAACTGATGTTGTTTACTCTTAGGGTAGGTCTAGACTACAAGCCTCTTTCGAAAGAGATCGTCTAGACAGCCACAAGACTTTTGAAAAACGATCTGCTTTTTCGAAAGAGCACCCAAGCAAGCTGGATGCTCTTTCAAAAAAGCCCTGTTTGCATTCAAGAATGCCTTTTCTTGAAAGAGCTCTTTCAAAAAAAGGCATTCTTCCTTGTAAAAGCAGGTTTACCTCTGTCAAAAAAAAAGCCGCATTCTTTCGACTTAATTTCGAAAGAACGCGATGGCAGTCTAGACACAGGTGAAGTTTTTTTAAAAAAGACCACTTTTTTCAAAAAAACCTCTGTAGCCTAGACATAGCCTTAGTGTAATGGCAGTCTACAGGTATCTTAATATCTAAATTGACCTTGGGGGAACATAACCTGAGTTTCCTCTTAGCAGATATCTCAGTAAATGCATATGTACATAAAGTTCCAATTATCATTTGAGCTGTGCCACATAAAATTTCAAAATATAAAACCCATTTGTTAGTCCATTTAAATTATAAATGCATTTTCCGAGTACTCACCTTCCTCTTTTTCCAAAGAATTCTTTCTTAAATGCAGGTGAAATAGCAGATTAATGGACATTTAGTCCTCTCAAAACACCATTTATTCTTTTAATGTGACAAATAGAATAACAAAAGTGAGCTTTGAATAGCATGAGGGACGCTTTGATTTTATGATTGGCAGGGGCTTGTGGGATGATCATGTTGATTCTTAGTTAGAATCTGGCTTTGGAGAGTAAAGGATGGACACAGTGGGCTATGTTGACTTAATCACCATTGATTTCTATGCACTCAAATCTGTTTAGAACTTGGCCCGTGGTTTGAGTATAATTTTCTCTAACACCAAAATCCAGCTGTCAATTCATGCAGTATTGACTCCTTTCTTGGTAATAGTGCCTCAGTTAAGCACAATGACAATCATATTCTTCACTAAGGAAAAAGACTGCGCTTATAAACTCCTTAGGGAAGAAGGATCAAATGAAAAGCTCATTGAAGTTGATGGACTTATTACCTCAATAGGTTTTGAATTCAATGCCAATTCTGGGGATGAAACAAAACCTGGCTATATAGATTCAAATACATATTAATAGAAACCACCTGCAAGGACACCCAGCCCACCTCCCTGTCCCACCAATGAGCTACTCTTAGCTGCAATAGTATTCTAGCACTCTAGCCCAGTCAAAAATTAATTTTCCCAAGTGACTTTTTTCCTTCAGGCAGAGACTTAATATTCCTTTGCTTAAATACCTTCTTGCATTGCTAAGTCCTATCCTTTCTAGACCTTTCTCTATCCATAATTTACTGTAAGTGTTCATTTTATGTAATAAGTCTAGCCAGAAAACCCAGGTACAAATGCTACAGTATTTTTTTTCTGATTGAAAGAAACAGGAAAGCTGTATGGGCTAAACAGTAGTTTGCAATCATCCCGATAGATAAATGCACTACCCTGGGGCAGATCCTGCTCCTACCCTGCTCTGGGGGAGAGAGGAAGTTATTTCACATCTTTTTCATGAAGCAGCTCACTGCTCCCAGTATCCTCAGGCAGCTGCACATGGGGTAATAGGCAGAGCTACCTCTTATTCATCCCATGAGGTAACATTGGGCAAGCAGTGTCTGCTTTCCCTGGGGCTAGAGTCACAATCTGACAAAGAAGGGCAAATCTCCTGTGTGACCAAGCAAAGGCTATGAGGATGTAACTTTGACAAATAGATTAGAAATTAAAAATACTCACAAAGTGGCTGGGGAAATGCACATAATTATTGCCTTATTGTATGGTGTTATGTTGTAAAGCATTTGCTCTGATATCATTTCTTATTCCGCTTGCAATTTGTCACATCATTCAATTGTGCGGTCTGATTGCATTTTCTGTCTTTGTTGGTTTTGTTTTATGGGAAACAAATGTCCTTATTTCATTCAGATCAACTTGCCCCTTCCCAGTTCCAACCTTTGATATGTACTGTTTTGAATGACCAACTGCATCACCTAATTGTTACATGCTGTTCTGTCAGCGTGTCAGAAATTGTAATTAGCAATAAATTATCTAAAGCAGGGGTTCTCAAACTTCTTTGCAGCCCCTTTCTGACAACAAACATTACTACACAATTTGAGAAGGGGGGAATGAAGCCTGAGCCTCTCTAAGCCCCCTCCCCCAGGTAGGGAGACCAGACACCTAGGGCTTCAGGCCCACATGTGGGAGAAACTGTAACTCAAGGATGATGCCCTCAAGCTTTAGCTCCATGTGGTAAGACTCAGGTTTCAGCTTTGCCTCAAATCCTACAAAGTCTAATGCCATCCTGATTGACCCCATTAAAATAGATATCTGATCCACTTTGGGGTCCCACCCCTCAATCTGAGAACCGCTATTCTAGAGCTATTGCTACCAAGAAAAAAGCTGCAGGAATTTCGTAGACTCACTAACAACTACAGAATCCATTTCTTGCCCTTTTGAACAGTGTTAGATGCACTTTGCAAAATTTTGCCTCCACATGCTGCACTTCATACCAAGTGAGTAGAACATCAATCTTTTTAATCATCTGTCATTGTGTTAAAAAGTAGGTGAGTGTAGGTTCTGCCTGGGCTGGTAAATTTTCATAGCATATTTGCAGCGCTGTGCCATGTGTTTAGAAATCCACAAGTTGCACCTTTATCTTTCTGTTTTCTATAACTGCAAGTTTATTTCTTCCCCTATTTTTTCTTTTGTTTTTATTGATTTAGAGTCAAGATTTTAAAGGAGTGAAACTTCAGGCAAAATGAAAACATGGATTCCTACATATGAAACCTCTGTTCTCTCTTTTTGTTAGGAGCCCACTTCCCATTCCAGTTTATTAGAAAACCAGACTCCCCAGTGAGTGAATATGTGAAGTAGGAAGAGAGCCTCAAACATAAGCCCATCTATGAAAGGCCTAGTATAAGGCCTGAGGCCTGGGCTGAAGTGGTAAAAACCTTGCTAATCTAAAGCAAAGTTAAATTGTGAGCAAGAGGCAGGCCCTGCTCACAGAACTTGGCAAGCACAGAGCTATTATTGCAAAAACACATTCCTAAGAGGGGCTAGGAATAGACCACTCATAAAAGCATATTCCAGAAGAGTGATACTAAACACCTCAATAATAGCACATCCCACAAAAATAACTGGAGCTCACTGATCCAGCCTAAAGATAAGGTGAGGATGATAACATAATACATACAATTTTTTTTATCAAACCCATACACAGAAGGTGGTACCATAATACAACAGAGAGTGGCAGCCTAATATGTCAGGGGGAAATGTAAGTTGTGTCAGAGGAAGTGTGTTTGGGCAGCCTAGTGAGCAATGGGAAGTCCTATCACTGGCTGAGTTGCATCCATTGTTCTAGGCATTGCATGTTTTAGTATCATCATAGAGTCTTCCAGGTGACATTCATCCAGAATAACCTGGATGGGTGCCTTTGCAACTAAAGCAATTCTTGTGGTCTTATTGGGCTATTTGGTCAGAACCAGAGCAGCACAAGGAGAGTGCATACAGACACAGCTAGCTAAACATCTGATCACACTGGTGATCTTGACCCCGATGTGGTAAGTACGCAAGCTGTGGTCAGCAATAATTGTGATCTAATGTGTCAAAACTGTGGGCTAAAGAACTTCCTTAACCCCTACCTGTGAATCCTTTCCCCACAGTTTAATAAGGTACGGAACTAGCCACGTGCTAGCTTGCAACACAATAAAATTTACAATCTAATCTACATAGCTGATATTTGGGATGTTGAGAAGAAGGGGGGAAAAGAATTCCTTCCCAGACCAACAAGGTGACTCATGAGATGCCAACAACTAGGCCACAAACCCTGTCTTCCTCATATCACAAAAGAGGTATGGCGAAGAATTTTTTTTCTTCCTTCTCAGAATGGCCCCTAAGATGGGGTGAAGGGCTTATAAATGTGCCCATTAATTGTGCGGGAGCCAACAATTGCGACATTCTAGTGCCCCACCAATCAGCTGAGACCTCCTGTCTTCAAGACTATGTGAAGAAGAATGCCCACAAGAATGGAAGATGAGCATATTCTTCATGGGACAAGTCTGACCTTTCCCCTGCTGGTCCAGACAAAGCCCAAGTCAAATGTTTTCTACCCTGTTCTGAAATCAGCAAGAAACTAAAGTTTTGCTTTATGTGCAAAACTATATTTGAATAGTCCTTACATATTTTTAAAACCCTTATTCAAATGAATCACTTTCAATATTTAATATGTTAAATATTTTGGATGAATAAAAATCAAAACATATTCCATGTTTACTTTATTCACAATTTACTGAGTCAAATTCTGCCCTGACTGATACACTAGGTGACCCTACCAAAGTGTGTGCACATTTAACTGAAAGAATTGACTGTTTACTATTTATACTGCATTATAATAGGATGTGCAGCAATTAATAAATGTATTTTGAAATCTTGTGCTGGTAATCCAACAGAGAAAATGGAAGCACTTCACACTAATAGCTGTTTATTATTATCATCATTATTATTTATATATAATCAACACCACACTAGTGAAGGATGATAATAATCTCCTTTCCAAAGAATTTGACATCTAAGTAGACAGAGTAAAAACAATAGATAAGGGAATTCCTTGGAACGTGATTTGCCTCAAATTGACCTTTCTTGTCCTTGCTTTCAAGGGCTACATCATGCACGCTTCTGCTCAACAAATCTGGTCTCCCTTTCTTCCCACTCTCCCTCCATACTGTGCCTGCTTCACCTACGCTGATAGCCTCTATCTAGGTATTTGTATGCTCATGAACAACATTAGTACCTGCGCTCCCTATTTTAAAAAAGAAAATGTCTCCTTTTTCCCCTTCAGAGCCTGTAGGGGGCTGTAGCTTCATCTAGCTTTGGATCGGTTGCTTTGTTTGGTTTTTGGCCAATATGGAGGCTTTTATGGGAGACTTATATTGAGGAAAAAGCCACATCCAAGATGAGTTTTGCATTTTGTTCTCAATGTGGCAATGTGTTTTTGTGTTGCTTTTTGAGGGGAGGAGTTTCATAGTCTACATTCAGCTCTTGTGAAAGTTCTGGTGCATGAGATTGTGATGCCTCTGTTCAGTGACATGTTTGTACAGGAATGGAACACAGTTAACAGAGTTAGTAGTCACAAAGGGAGAAACCTACTTTGCACATGTGCTAATTGACTACCATGTGCAAATCTTAGCTTTTTTAATGCACGAAAGTAAGCAGTTGTCTGTCTAGCTATATGGACATGAGATTGTGTCCACTCATCCAGTGTTGCACTCAACTGTATGATATGAATATGGGATGGAATTCATATTTGTACTGGAGTCTTTGAAGGCCTATGAACCACTTCTAGATGTTATATGAAAATTGAAGCCTTGTTCCTGAAATCTAGAGAGTTCATCCTCTGCACCAGCACCCCCTCACCTATCTTCTCCCCTCCCCCCCCCCAAAAAAAACAAAAAAACACTTGACGTTAGCTCTGTTAACCAATGCAGAAAAAATGACAGGGTCTTAGCTACACCAAATCAACCCCATGTACCTGACTTCTGCATAGGACACAAGGGAAGTAGTCTATCTGTGACATTTTCACCTTGTGCAGTTGTGCGGGGACAGAGCATGACCTGGCACTAAATGTTTTTAGAGAGTGAACAATGGGTTTTTTTCCCCCTGTTAATCATTGGACATTAATTTAGAAACTCATGATTTGGTTGATGAGTGTGGCATATTTTCAAACCTTCTCATGTGCTTCTCAACAAGTGTGTCTAATCAGTATTTGTCCATATTAGCAAATAGTTGTGCCAGGGAAGCTCCAGACCAAACTCTCCTATTTTCTTAGTTGTAAGCCAATGGTTTCAACCAATTACTGAGAGCCCATACCTACCAACTTTTATACATCAGATCTTCCATGTGGCAAGTCCTGCTACATGCTAGATACTATTTAGAATATAGGTAGCTGTGCGGAGGGACCTGCCCCATATCTGCAGAGGGGGTGGGTACAGTCTGCATGTAGCATTTGATACTTTCGATGCTTTAGTAGCCTTTATGTTCAGAGGGCACACTCTTAAATATGGCAGACAGACTGTACAGTTGCATACAAAACAATACTATGTACAACAGAAAGCATGAAGAGAATCAGAATTATACTGCTGTGTATATTTGCTTCTTCTGGATCCAGTCCTGCACCATATTGAGTGCCTTCGACCCAGTGGCACCTAGCGTTGTTTGAAACTTCTTCAGAGGAGCAAAGGACTGAATGTATACAGAAAATTAATGACACACTCCTCTCTGAAATTGATGGAATGGGAACTTTGAAATCAGTCTCAAGACTCTTTAGTAATTATCCATTTTATAAATTCCCATTTAAAATGTAAAGGTGATGGAAAACTGCTCCAGTTTTATTGGGACATTGTGGGATCTCTTCAGGAAACGCTAGGCTGAGCATTTCCTACTACCATTCCTACCCTAACCCACCATGCCTGGAATTTAAGGCTGGGTATATACTTCAGAAATGAATTTAATCTCTTAGTCTATTCACAAACAGTCCAGGAACAGACTGTATTTATTCCAGATATATTTATTATGAAAAATGACTGGGAAGCTGAGTCATGGTTTATGGCTGGCTCATGAACAATTTCTTAGGAGATTTTTATATTGGGAATTCGAGCTATGATTCAGATGGCGTGTTTCTGTTAATTGATTCATTGGGAGCAACCCTGAGAGTTACGCTGTTTGGGACCATAATCACAAATACGAATTCAAAGGTCATTTTTGGTTAATATTCAGCAGAATTTGCCTAAAATCCACAGCTTTAGCAAACATTCCTGCTGGTAATTAATTTACAAAAATATGTGCCAAGAGCAAACACAAAAGTGTGTGGAACTGAATTCCAAGCAAATTTCTTTAAAAATTCAAATGAATATTCAAAAAAATATTTTTCAGCATTTGTTCAGTTCTAGTGTCAGTTCATTGAGGACATACCATCCTCTACTTTATTAACGAGAGAAGGTGTAATTTATTTTTAAAATATATGCAAAAAATGATTGTAGCTTTATCGGTGTTCAGAGAATCAGAGTTTTCTGAACTGGCTCTTGCTGTCAAAATGTTTCCATGGTCTTTAAGTAATCACCTACTGCATTTGAAACTCCTCTATGGAGCATAAAACTCAGCTAGAGTATATATAATGATACACATCTCCCCACAATATCTCAGCAAAGAGAAATAATTTGTTAGTGTAAAAACAGATCTGCCAGCAGAGAGACTTCAAGTAGGATGGCTTTGATCCAGAATAAATTATCCCTTAAATTGCTTAGATCTCCTATAGGCAGTACAGAAGCAAAAAAAACCATATGCCTTCATCTGGCATTTTTCTCCTTGCCATCCCATAATATGAACATTTTAGTACAGTTTTCTTCCTTTCCCCTTCCTCCCCCCACATACATTTTACCCGCTCATTGTTGTCAATCCAGAATAGTCCTATATTAGAGCTATGCTCCTGGAAATAATTAAAATTAGGACACAGAGTTAAAGTATCTCATTCTAAAAATATTTTGGTTGTTAAAGCAGAAAGAAATTGATTATATAGATGGAAATTGTACTCAATAAATGTTTAGAGGTTAAATAATTATGGCTAGTGAAGCTTTCCTAATTGATTTTCAGAATGTTTGTGTATAAATTTTCCTCCCCTTGCCTGTATTCTCTTTGTTTCTTTTGATGATTACAGATACTTTATATTGGTTATACTACAGATTTATTTGTGTGTAAATCTAGAGTAATTTGTGCTCGATGGAGGTTTTTTTGAATTTACACCAATGTAATTTAGGAAATTATTATGAATTGCTACTCTGCTAGACCATTACCTGGTAGGCATCTTTTAAAGTAGCGTGGTCCAATCTGGATCATGAATTGAAAACAAAAGATTAACTGATCGGATTTCTTCCCTGCACCAGGACATAGAGGCAGTAACCAAACTGAAAAACAAAAGGAGCCAGAGTGCTAGTAACTTGACATCTCTTACAAGACAAGCAGCTGTAATTACCTGTTATGTGTGTACTAGAAGATTTACCTAGAGTTGCTCAGGTCCTTAACTCAATTAATTTTTGTTTGTCTTCATTTGGGGTGGGGCTGGGGATAAGACGTTCAATATGCAGGCTTCGTTGGGGAGAAAGGAGTACCCCAGTCCTCTCTCAAGGAGAGGAAGTGCCTCTCCTTGGCCGCTGCAGCTCTAGCAGGCACAGCCAGAGGAGGAGTACGTGTCTTCTGGCTGGAGCAGGTCGAAGTTCTTCTGCCCCCTACACTCCCCAGCCAGACTGAGAAATGGAGCAAACTGTGTACTTCCCCCCTGCTCCCTGACGAAGGGGAACAGCCAACGATGTTCCCATGCAAATGGGGTGGGGAGCAGCACTCCTCTCCCCTCCTCTTCCCTAAAGGGTGCCTGTGGAATGAGAGGCTCAGGGCTGGGGCAGTCCCAGAAGGGAGAGAGGGGGCAATGCTCCCTGCCAGCCCCTTTCACCTGTCTGGTGATTGTCTCTTTTCTGTATGGTTTCATGTGTCCCCATATGAATGGGGGAGGGGAGAAACAAGCTTCAGCCTCCTTTCTCCCGCACAACCAAACCCTTACCTTGCTTTACATGCTGAGAGAAAGCTGCATACCAGACTTGATGGTCCTAGCTCTTACCTTTTAGGAGTAGTTCTTGAGCAAACAGTTGCACAGACAAACTTGCTCGCTCAGGCAAACAAACTCTCTCTCAAATACGCATTTACATGAATGAACGATTATAAATATTTGAATCAATCACAATAATATACATATGACATAGGTAATCCAGTTTGAGTATAAAGATAGCTTTTACTGATATCAGAAAGGTGTGCTACACCATGGCCATGAAAATTAGGTGAATAATCTCCTGAAAACCATTCCAGTCAAACCTAATGGTTCATAAATGTGAAGGTCTGAGAGGACCAATATGCTATCCAATCTGATAATACAATACAACTTAATCCAGAAATTCCTTCACTGATACACTATTATGGACCATACGACTCTTTTCTTTCTTTTTTTTTTGTTTGGTTTTTTTTGGGTTTTTTTGTAAAAGGAAGTCTTCCTTAAGTGAATCCAAAGAAAAGGATGGATCAGATTACTGCCTATGCCTATAGATTTTGTCAGGAAATGAAAAAGGAAATGTTGTTGCTTTCTGTCAAGAATCTGGACAGCAACTGAAAGCAGTGGGATGGGAGCATCTGTGCAGAAATCAATAAAGAGAAGGTGAGAAACAAAAATCAGATAAATGAGGTGTCTGTGTAAATGTATGTGCCTCGAGATTTACAATTGCCTTGATTAAAGAAGGAATTTGTCTACCAAAGTATGCCAGAGGAAGACAGGCTGTGAATCCCCTCCCCGCCAAAAAAACACCCCCTCATCAAGATATGAAGACTTCCTCCCTATGCTGCCTCTCAAATTCTTTCACCAGATGTGCTTATTCTTCCCCCTGAGGAACTTAGTATGTACCTAATAAAATGAAGCACAGTATAATCCAGAATAGAAATGTCCTTTGCTTTATATTTGGCATTTCATACAACGTAATCTAATCAGAGTATTACCATTCCTAAAGATGTGCTAACTTTATGCCGGACCTGCACACTATCCAGAAAGGTGTTAACAGTAAAGAAGGTGAATTCGTAAGACTTTTTCATAAAAGTTATCACCTGGGTCTTTTGGGAAAAAAAATTCCCCTTTTGAAGGAGTCAGTATCCTTTATTGAACTGGGACTTACACTTACACAATATGACTTCTTTGTTAGAGCATCTTGAATCCATATTAGAAATAGTCTGGTAAATCCAAACATATGAGGACATATAATCTAACTTGATCTAAGGAGTAGATTTTAGATCCGATTAAATTATTCTGTCAAGGTCGTTATTTTAGTTGCATGGGACTATCTTTAAATATAGCTGCATAAACAAGCCATCTATCTGCTCAAAATATTCTGGATGGAAAAAAATATCACTGGAATCTTCTGCCTTGAATTTTCCTCGTCTAGAAGTTAATTCCCAGAGAAGGAGTCTAGAAAAAAACAATTTTTTTCTTCACCTTCCTTCTCCAGTTTTTATGCTTTCTATAATTACATTTGTCCTGACTGATGATAGGCCATAAAAATAAGAAGGCAAATGAGTCTAAGACTGAGGAAGATTTAGCATTGCTGTTCTGCTGCTTAAATGGTTTAGCAGACAGCAGGGATGCTCTTTCTAAATCCATGTTCTGTGATAAGGATACAGCTTCCTTTTCCCTTGACTGACTTTTTTTTAAAAAGGATTTTTTTTTTACCATGGCTGACGCATGGACCTTATCTAATGGTCCTCTGTTGCTTCTAGGACAGATGAATGTCTTTGGACTGAGATAAAATGGTGGGGGGAATTAATGGTCTCTGTGATGCACAATTCTTTCCCTCATTCTCTTCTGAGACTCTGGGGAATCCTGATGCTAAAGCAGTACCAATAGCATGTGTAGAACCTGAGGCACAAAACCTTTTCATGGAGTCTGTTGTAAAAACTTTTAATTGGATAAATAAGGATTGGACCACTGGCAAATTCTGTGACACTGTGGAATCTGGTCTGTATAACATGGACGCAAGAGCCTGAAAGATCTGCGTAGTCCAACCTACAGGATATTATGAAACCGAATTTTTCTTGCTGTTTCTAGAGGTGGCAATAAAACAACTTGCAGAAGGAAATAAATTTTCTTTAAAAGGCTGGTTTAATTATTGAGAAAAAAGGAACATACTGCAAAGGAGGACCATGAAATCAAGTTGAATAAACCTCTTTTACCTGAAGTATAATATTTCTTTCATGAATGGCTGCAGACAACCCTGACAAAGTTGCTTTGCTGGAACATCTAGACTGAACAATGACTAAAAGTTAAAGATTGCTGGCATCATTAGTTACCAGGGGAGAAAAAAAACCCACAAGTCTATCCACTGGTGCTGATAGAGAGTCATTCAGAACAACCCTTCCTGTGGCAACATCCTTCCCCACACAGCTTCATGCACAGGAGAAATGTATGAGTTGTGTCATATCTCAAATGATGTAGCTTACACCCAGAGGGTCAACTCTTTGGGTAAGTGGAAGGATATAGCAACATCAAGGTCATGGCCTAATCTTCCCTCTACCCTCTTAAAGGTGTTTCTTGGATTCTTTCCTTGCAACCCTTTAAGGAGAGGCACCAAGACTGTGATCAATTTTTGCACAGGATATACAAATAGGGACTTTTGGTATACTGTTCTGTGCACCCACACAAGGACAACACAGTCTGGCACTGGCCTATTAATAAAATCCAAATCCTTCACCTGCCATTGCACCTTGTTTTAAATGACCAGCTTCACCACTGCTCTTTCCTCCATTCTGAGTTTTTATTAAATCTTCTTCAATGGAGATGAATGTGTCTGTCATTTGCTGTTAGTAAGCAGGAAGAGACATTTGAAATGCTTAGTATGTGTGCACGTTTGCGATAAGGGATTTGTTTTTATCAGATTTTTCTTTGTGTTGGTAAAGGAAGGTAGAATGAGCCTTCTGTGTTTAACACTAAAGGTTGAACCTCTCTAGTCCAGCACCCTTGGGATCTGACTCGTGCTGAACCAGAGAATTTACTAAAACACGGGAGGTCAATATTGTAGTGAGTGGGTCTTTTTATTTTTATTTCACTGAGGAAAATAAATGGAACAGTGCTTGCAATGTTGCTTAATAATATATAACTGTTCTGATATACCGTACACCTAGCCAAGGCTTATCAGCTCTCTTCATAAAGTCTTAGGGTGCATCTACAAAGCAGGTCTTAACTTGAAATAAGCTATGCAAATTGAGCTATGTCAATTGTGTCACTTATTTCGAAATTGGGAGCGTCTACACAGCAATAATTTAGAAATAGAGCACTCTTCCCCCAACTTCCCTTACTCCTTGTACAATGAGGGTTACAGGAGTCAGAGTAAGAAGTCCTCCAGCTTGACAGTATTTCGACATTATTTCACGATAAGTGCCTGCTGAGTAGATGCGGACTAAGTTATTTCAAAACAATGTTGCAGTGTAGACATAGCCTCAGTGGTGTTACACAATTCTACTGAATTGGCACAAGAAAATCAGTAGATAAATCATAAAAAACATGCTTGTGCTTAACAGCATTACCAAGTCTTCCACTGCTTACTGGGCTCTTACAGGACATTTGAGGGTCAATTAGAGCTAAATAACACAGAACACTGACAGTCAGGACTGATGGCTGTAAACAAACTTTGTGACCATGGGAAACTTGGCTACATCCATGATGAGCGAACATCCAGCTAATTAAAATCATGCTGGACCATGGATGTTCCTGGACCAGAGAGTGCTAGACCAGAGCGTTTCAATCTGTAGTGCCTTTTTCAGGGCCAGCAAATGGCTCTGACACCAGATTGCTGGTGTCAAAAACTATTTTCTTTGACTGTAGCATGCAGGATCCAGCAGAATCATTGTCTAAAGTAGGCAACGATGGCATGTCCCTCTAACTTAGCTTTCTGAGGTATAATGCTATTTGTAGATTAAACAGGACCTTCATTATAGTGCTTGCAATCATTCACTTTGTCTTTTATGACTCTACATTTTTATTATGTCTTCATTACACAGCAAGATGCATTTCAACTTGGACTAGCTGCAGACTGAATGAAAACACCTGTTTTCAATAGGGGAAAGTATTTTTCATTGCCAGAAACTCCCTTTTGATGGCAATAACTGAAAAGACTTAAATGAAAATGGATTTTTTTGTCTACTCCTTTGGAAAAGAGTGAAAAAGCATTTTTACTCGTTAAATGTGGTTGTTTTTTCCCAAGCAGCTCTACATTGCTGCAAGAAATATGATTTCTTTAGACACATTTTGTCATTAAAGGTTTAAATTAAGAAACAAAGCAATAAAAAGGTTTGTTTCATGATTTATGATCTGAAGATTCTCAATGAGTTAACATGGAGCTAAGAGGCCAATTATGCTACCTTGTTGCCCTGAAGAATGGCCCTGGCTTAACTGATGATGAAACCCAGCTACGGATGGCTGGGTGGTTAGAATAAAAAAAGTCTGGAGCAGAAGGGGCTGGGGGGGGGGGGGAGTTTACAAGCAGAGAGTAAGGAGCTTTATCATCATTGTCTGGGACTAAGGGAGAAGGAGAGCCAGAAGCCCAGAGGACAATAAGCCCTGGGAAATTAGCCTGGGTGAAGAAGGCTGTAAAGCTATCACAGGAATGATAAACATTTACAGGTTCACACCTGCCAACGCGGAGGAAAGAGAAGTAAAGGGGGCAATTGTCCTGGCACCTGGCTACCGCAGCAGTGAATAGAGCTCCGGGTCCTTTAAATCACTGCTGAAGCCCCGTGTAGTGTGCTCGGGGCAAGGCTGAGAGCTGCCTTGGGGAGGCTTTCCACCCAAGGACCTGCCTCTTCAGGGTGCAAGGAGCCCCCCCCCCCCCCACACACACACCTTGGTCAAGGCCTTGGTGAATCTGTTGACCCCCTCATATAGGACATAGCAGCCACTGGGGTGAAACAGACTTTGGCTGTGTGTTGTGAAAGAAACGTAGCTTCTGGATGTCCACACATAGAACCCTGGAAATTAAAAAAACAAAAGAGAGAGACACTAGAAGGGGCATGAGATGCAAGCCCAAGGAAAGGCAGAAGGTTGGTTTATGTTATATGTTTAGTATGGGAGGAGTTTGTCAGGCAAATCCAGGAGAGAGACTTTAGTGCCCAGACCAGAAAAAAAGCGTTAATGTAGGGATGTTATGGTGAGGAGGGGCTAGAGAGTTTGTAATAAGAAGGGAAACAGCAGCAGGGAGGTGGCCTGAGCAGACTATGGCTTCTGGTTATAGTCTCACTAGGCTGGAAGCCCATGTAGTAAGGGGACCCAGGTTTTGCCATCCGCTATGGGTATGGAGTGATGAGGATGGAAGAAGTCGCAAGGACAATGGTGAGCCTTGAGAAAAGGGAATGCAGCCACTGGAGACAAGAGTTGGAGCCAAAGGCCTGGTATAAAGTCTTAGATGTTACTTTGGACATCCTGATTACCCCAGATGGGGTGGACCTAAAGCATGACCGGCCAGAGGGCTGTGTCACAGAAATAGACAGAGAAGCAGATAGGATGAGAGCTGCTACCCTATGCCTGGCTACAAGGAAGCATTCCAATGGTGAATTTACATGTGAACTAGCTGAGATTTAATCCAGTTGATCTAGAAACACATAATTTTACCAGCTTTGCTACTGTGGTTATGTGAAAACAAACCTTATTTTATTGGTCTACCTGACAATCAATTAAAAGCTATTGAAATATTTTTTCTGCTATTTTTTTTTTTCTTTTTGCAAGTGAAAGAAGTGCTGGCCCCAAACTTGCTCCTATGTGATGGTCTGAATTATTTCAGATCCAGTTAGTACATCACATACAAGGTCTGCATTGCCTCCAACATTTCATGCTCTGCAGAATAGGCTATTGACAAATCTGACAGCATCTGCAGACCTGTTCTGAAAATAATCTTTATATCTCAAGGGATTCTCTGGTGTTAGAAATATGCAGTGCATTCTGGGATTCTTTTGACCCAAGAGAAGTCCTAGAATATATGAAATGTGAAATAAGTCAGTTGGTTCTGCAGAGTGAGAGACACATCTGGCAAATGGCAGTCATGGTTATGTTGGCCTATTTGCAGTGATAGGAGAGGAAAACAGTCACTGGGTGCACATTTTTGAATCAGTACTGATTAAACCTTGAGGGAGTGAAAGAGGAGAGGGAGATGGAGGATGAAGAAAAAAAATAATGGGTGAAGAGGGGGGTGAAGGATAAACTTGGATGATCTACCATCCTTGTTCTCAATCATTCTCTTGATGCACATTATTATTTTTACTAGATATATTGCTAAAGCCCCCAGTTCTTACATACAATTGGATAAATGAAGTGCCAGGAATAACTCTGAGAGCTTGACTAAATGGAGATGTAGAGCTATGAGCCATTACCATATTGATGATATTGTAGACTGTGCCATTTTTTCATTTTGCATAGCACATAGACATTAAACAAGGTCAATGAAAGAACCGAGTTCTGAGGTGCTCCAGAGTGGGAAGGAAAAGTGATTGCTCATGAGCAGTCTTTAGGATAACCTGAGGAAAGATCAAGCATTTCAACCCATCTCTACCTACTCTTGGTAGTCCCCACCAGTGAGCTAGCCATGCCTTTTTTATGTTCTGAACTATGATTAGTAATATGGACTGAAGGTTACTGATGATGGATTCAACATCATTAAAAGGTCAACCATCCATGCTAGATGGAGATGATCACAACCAGGAAGTATTGGACTTTAGTAAGCTGTGCTTGGGGCATTTAAAAGTTTACAAATCAGTCAGTAGTCAATTTGGAAAGTAGGGAATAAAGGCTTAGTAATCTGCTTTTCTCCAATCTAGAGTGTCTGGTTCAGGCATGTGATACATGTTGGAAATGGAATAATGAATACATATTTTAAAATAGATTTAAGAACTTTTTCCACTTCAGACCCCCTTTTTTTTGGGGGGGGGGCCTGTTTCAGGATAAGCACATATTCTATTGTTAATATAAACTCAATGGGAACTGGAAGCCTAGTTGCACAGTGAATGCTGGAGACTCATTGTTGGATCCTCCAAAATGACTCTCAAGTCCATATTTTCAATTCTGTTTCTGCTGTTTTGTGGTGATGACCTGGGATGAATGGAAATGAATGTGGTATTCTAAGGAAGAGAATATCATTGAGCTGTATGAAAGTAATGGCACTATATTTTCTCTTCCATTTGCATGCATCCTAACATTTACTTTGCTTTTGGGATGGCGGCTGCTGAGTGCTCTGTCCTCCTTTCATGAGAGGTTGCAATTAATTTAGAACCCTACAATATGTGTATGTAACTCAAATTATTTCACCCAATGCACAGTACCTTGCTTTAATTGACCATAAATTTAATCTAGCATGTGGCCAATTTTGTCCTTCTGTAGAATGTGTGAATTGTGATATATTTGTGAAGAGTATGCGTGATTTAATTTGCCTACCTGCTGTGTAAGAAGGGATTGATTTCCTATTCTGCAAAAAGGGGGAGTGCTAGTGGTCATGCACACAATAGGTCTGCATGGGATGAACCCAAAGGGTACGTCTAGACTACATGGCTCCATCGATGGAGCCATGTAAACTAGTTTACCCGGCATAGGCAAAGAAGCAGGGATTTAAATAATCCCCGCTTCATTAAAATAAACATGGCCGCCACGCTGTGCCGACGATCAGCTGATCCGGCATAGCGCGGCAGTCTAGACGCGGATCTGTCAGCTGGGGAAGCCTTTGCCGACTGATCCCTTATGCCTCGTGAAATACCATACTAAGCTACGGATCCTCAGACAATACGTGCTAGTTGACCAATAAATATTGCCTTGTTTTGAAAAGACTTACTGTGTCACTACAAATACTCACTAGGTATCTGAACTTATTTGGACTTGCAGTAGAACACACTGTGAGCCCAATGGCCTAGTCTCAAATCCCAGGGCCATATGGCTTACTTTTCTGAAGAGATAGGCCTAGACCTATTCCCACAAGCCTGTATAAATATCTGAACATATCCATGACAGCTCTGATATTTTTTAAAAGCTGATTTCAATCATATTGAAAGCTTTCAAATGTTTATCCAACATTTGGTTCTAATCCACAGACATAATTATAACACTTACAATAATCTCTCAAGGCCAGTCCTGCCAAACTTAATTAGCTTAAGGAGAGGCTTTCATTAGTCCATCCCAATTAAATTTAATGCATCACTAAAACTGGGAGGCAGTGTGATTAAATATATAGGACACCTGGATATCATACTTTCTGTCTCTTTGTGCCAGTCAGTTCAACTCTCTGTGCCTCAGTGTCCCCATTTTACAGTTGAGGAAAATGTTTCCTTTGAAAAATGTTTTTGAGATCTCTGAATAAAAGAGTATTATAAAAAAACCCTCAGAATTATTACTGATGAAGTAGGGTGCTAGTTTGTGTGACTAGGGGAAAAAGAACACAGCTCAAAAATGAATACTATGATAAGAATTTTCTTTACAAAAAGCAAAAATTATGTCTCTGGAGATTCACTGATAGTATTTGCTATTATTTTTTAACTGTAGCATTTCTTAGGCCAGGTAGATATGGATGGAGTGCATCTAATATGGTGCTTCCAATATGGCAGTGGCTGGTGGAAACCTGCCTGAGGCCAAAATGCACAGAAACACGCTTTTCACATTTCTTAAAGGGGCGCCCCCCCCCCTTTTTTTTTTTCTCTGGATCTTCATGCTGGATCCACTAATATCCTGGCTCTTCATCCAGAACGGGTTAGCCACCCCTGGAGTATACTCATATGATACTAATGCCTGGTATAAGATATAAGAGCAAACTTTTTTGTCTAAAAAATGCACCTGAGTGAATAATGATAGATTTGTGATGGTTATAATTCAGAGCTAGCTTCCTCTGATGTAAAATGTAGTAGAGGCTTCTAAATGTTAGATTCCCTTCTCTGAGAAGCTACACAAAGAATTTAGAATAACGTCAGAGGGGACTTCTAATTAGAGATGTTTTATAATACCAGCCATCCACATGTTGAAATGAGCATAAATTTGGAAATGGTCAGAATTGCTATATGTTCAGTCTGTAGGGGAAAATATTCTGGGGAGGGAGGAAAGGAGATGACTGAGCCTACCTCTACATCACAGCCTAGATCGATGCTCTGAGATCAATCCACCAGAGGCCGATTTAGTGGGTCTAGTTAAGATCTAGCAAATCAACTGCTGATCACTCTGAAGTAGACCCCACTACACCATGGACAGGAAGCGTAAGGTAAGTCGATCAGAGAGTTTCTCCTGTTGACTCCCTGGCATGTAGACTCTGTGGTAATGCAACCTAAGGTACATCAATTCCAGCTATGCTATTCACATAGCTGGAGTTGCATTGCTTAAGTCAACTTATCACTGTAGTATAGATGTAGCCTCAGTTTCCTCTTATCCTTTTACATTGCCTGAAAGAAGAAATTGAGAAGCATACTATCAGCTCAGGTAACTTAAAAAATGTCTTAATTAAAAAAAAAATTGTAAAGAGATTTAAAAAAAAACCCATCTCTTTAAAATGTATATTTAGTTTGATACTTTTGTTCTGAAAGGTTGTTTGGGTTGGCTCTATATCCAACAATGTTCCTTCTTGGCAACTCTCATGACACCTTGGTAGACTATAGAATACCACTGAGCAGTTCTATATCCCTGGAGCCAAAATGCTGTTACACGGTGTAGTTCCAATATTGACACACAACATTTTATTAGCAAAAAGGGAAGGCTTGATTGTCAGTCACTCCTTTCATGCACTTGAGGCAGTGGAGAGAAGATTGGCATTAAACTACATTTTGCAATCTCAATACTGTGGGTTAGCAGAGGGTCCTTGTCTGGTCCCTGACGTAAGGCTTCTCTAATTCTGCTTCACTTGCTCCCCTATGCCCTTAATCTGTCCTCATGCTATGCCTGGGAGCTGGTGTAGAATCGTTATCCCCACTGTGAAAATTATGAGGGGGAATTCTAAGTCTCTTTCAGACCTCTTTCACTGCTGGATTCACAGATTAAGACCAAAAGACAACACTGGATGATGTAGGCCATATAATTTCACGCAATGATTCTTTCATAAAATATGGACTTTTTGGTTTAGCCAGAACATATCTAACTAGCGAGACATTCACACCTGATTAAAGACTTGAAATAACAGAGAATATGATACAACCCTCATGAAGGTGGTCCAATAAAGGGATGTTTAAAGGGGGAGAGGTACTTTAATGACCTCAACCCTACTCTTCTCTGAGGCGTTCCCTTCCAGAAGCAGCCTGCTCCTCCCCAGTGCATGAGCCCCTACACCCAGCCAATCCAAATTTAAATGAGTGGCACTGGAGACCTAGTGCCCCAGGTCACAACATCACTCAAGTTTAAACCTGAGTCATGCTACAATAACACTCATACAAATTTGGCCCAGTCACTTCTCTGTCATGATAGGAGACAGCTGAGCCAAACTTGAGTGAGCCTTGCACACCAGATTGCAGTGTGCAAAGAGGAGGCAGGGCCACATTTGAGAAGTGATATAGCCTAATCACATGAGGTTGCAGGACAACTCAAATTTGGCCTGGCCAGATACCCTCATCCCATCCCGGTTCTATAGCCAATGCTCCAATGATTGATTATCCTTACTGGTTTTTTTAAAGTAACTATTTCTAGGATGAATTTTTCTATCTTCAGCTTCAAACCAGTGTATCTTGTTATGCCTTTGTTTACTAGCTTAAAGCGACATCCACTATCAGAAATCTTTTCCCCGTGATGGTACTTAGACCTCAATCAGCTCACCTCTTAATTTGCTTTCGATAAACAAAGTAGATTTTGCTGCTATGGAATCAATTTATATTGCAGTGTTCTTGCAAATGTATATAACATACTGTAACCTAGGGCGGCTGATGCCATCAACTGTGGCATGCCACAATTCAGCATTTTAGCAAGGAAATTCAAGGGAACTCCAATATGCTCTTGGGCTCAAAAGCAGTTGCTCTTTGTTCTTCTACTGAGCCATTTCTTAATTACAAAAAACATGCATTAAAGTTTAGAGGTTTGTTCCTTGAACTTTAATGATAATGTATAAAATAATATCCATGAAAATCTTATGGAAATAAACATTGCATGCTAGTACATCTCTCATTATCTTTGATTTGACTAGCTTTTATTACTATATTCAACTGTTCTCTAATAAGGAAATGTCTTCTAAAAGAAGTTAATAAAGTGAGCGGGAATAAAGGAGTTGTGGCTTTAAATAAAATATAAAGTGGTTACATAAAAATGTCTGGTTCCTAAAATATTGGTTCTCTCATTCTATGTTAAGGCTTTGTTCATTTATAGAGCTATCTATTCCCCTTTCTTAACTAATGTGGGCACTTGAAGCATTAAAATTAAGTTATTTTACAATTAAAAACAATAATTGAAATATCATAAACCCCTTTATAATGGTCTTTTATGCTTCAAGAAAGCACTTAAGTACATGTCTAAATGCTTTGATAAATCAAGGCCTTCTAGAATCAGTACACCTCCTATCTAGACACAAGTATATTGCGACAGTTACTCAACCCTTATTTCTATGGGCATTTCCCTTCTTCTTCTGCTGTCCCTGAAAAGGTACTTAATTATTTGTGTGAAATTAGCTTAATTCATCAGGCCCACCTGTACTGCTGTGTAGAGAGCTATAAATATCTCTGTGCCACCTGCCCCAAATATGAAAGCTCCAATAAATCATATAATTCCCTCTGACGACTGACCCTACCTGGAAGACACTTTTCTGTTTTCTTTCACTGCCTACGAAAACTTGTATTACCTAACTGTCTGGGCAAGAAAGGTGTCATAGGATTGTCTTGGGGGGGAGGCAGAGAAAATTAGGGGTTTTTTTATGTTCATAATTTCTTTTCTTAGTTTAGAAGAGTATGTTGCCTGTTAGCCCATCTTACTCACATATGGCTGATTTCCAGACCAAGATGCTATCATACAGAAATCCCTGTCTTGGCAATATATACCCACTTTCTTTGTAAATGGCTGTCCATTCAAAGATGGCTCTAATGTGGTGATACCCGAGGTGAAGGGTGTGTGAGGCTTATTTTGGTTTTTTTTGCATCCTGAGTGAAAATGGTCCACATTAGCCTTCCATGAAGCACAATGTTAGGATAGCGGACAATGTTAGGATAGAGGACAGCAAAAGCGGACTGGGGGCTGCAGACAGGGGAGTTTGAGAAGGACTGCAAGAGATCCCGTCGCTGAACAGTTTACCTGGTGAGAGTGAGAGTACTCTCTTTTGGTGTGAGTTTGCTCAACTGTTTGAATTTTGTTTGTTGAATTCTGATTCTGATTTCAGGTGACTGTAGTTTCAGCTGCTGTGGCAGTTGGGACTGAGTGCCTGACCTTTTGTTCCCTTAATTGCTCTCTTGATTGCATCTGGTCAGCCTTCCCCTGTGTGACTCATGAGGTTTTGCTAGCATATTCTGCATCAGTGTACCTATTGTGAGGGCACTGGCATATTCTTATGTAGGTCAGATAACAAGATCAGAGCCTAAATCTGCTGATTATCTGTCCTTATGCTTTTAAAAGCTATTTTTTGGACTTGACCAATTGATTAAACCTATCAATACTAATGCAACCCACCTTTTCAGAATTTTCCCTGTGTTTTCATGTCACACATTGCATCAGCTTTCTCTCTCAGGAGACCACGGTTTGTCTGTAGCACTGATTTGTACTGAGGTCACTATTGAAAACACAGAGGAAGATAGGAGAAGGAAGAGTTCCTAGAACTTTACAGACTTATTTTGTACATTTATTTTCCAAGAAGCCATTTTTATTGTTTCTTTTAATAATCATCTGTAAAATTACTGATCTTTGAGATAGCGTGGTCCAGGGGAAAGGGCCCTGGATGGACTCAGAAAGATATGGGGGAAATCCTGTTTCCACTTAAATCAATGACAAACTTCCATTGACTTCAGTGGAAACACAATTTCACTCCTAGAGTCTATGCCAATCTTTGCCATTGACTTCTTATGTGATACCGGACAAGTCATTTCCACTATATGTATGTTTCCCCTTCCAGCCTTTGTTTAGATATATGCTGTATCTCACTATGACTATACAATCCTTAGCAAAATGGGATCCTTATTGCCATTGGAGTATCTGGAAGCTGCTGTAACAACTACTAATAATGCTAATTATTGACATCTTATATCCCTGGACCACATTTTTAATTCACTTAACCTGAGATGTCTTCCAGCACCTTTCCCATCTATATTTAACCCCTCCCGAATCAAGGTAATATGCATGTATATACTATAATCCTGGAAACATTTAGGCACATACTGAACTTTACCCATGAGGGTAGTCTCATTGACATTCAGCATGTATGCACACTTAATGTTGCTTTCCTGGGATGCATGTTACTGTTTTATATCCAAAGTGTGCCATTCAAATTCAGTAAAACCACAAAAACATAATCATTATATCCCAAGTGTTGTTGAAAATACTTTCATTGCATAATCTTTGTTTATTGTTAATTATCTTCTGGGGTTTTTTGTCTGTTAACTATTTAGAGGTACCTGCTTGGAATGCATTGATGCCAAATACACTTTAATAACCATAGACATTGTTCAGTCATTACTCAGTCTTAGAATGTCAATCCTGTATCCCTAACTAAGCCAAAAGTCCCAATTCAATGGGAGTTTTGCCTGAGTAAGCAGTGTAGAATTATGATCCTTTTAGGTATTGATCCTTCAGTTACTTAAGCATGTGAATAACTTTGTGCACATGAGTAATGTTGTGGTAATTTCAAGGAGAATCCTTGTGTAAAACTACTCGTGCAATGTGAGCAGGATCAGAGTCTTAATTTGGGGATTCTATGTGACCCTCAGAAAAAAGTAATCCATTAACAGTGGTTTACATTTTTAAAAAAAGCAAAAGTCAAATATTTCTGGCATCCATTTTGCAGTGTTTTCAAAATCTGAGACAATAATATGTTTGATTAATAGTTTAATCACCGAAGGAATATAATTTTATACCACTATTTAAAAATATTAATAATTAAAATGAAAAAAAATCATTGTAAGGGCAATTTATACAAAACTTGCCTCTACAGTAACCCAATGCATTGTTCTACTGAACCACGACACTTTTCCCCACTGGTGTTTTAAAAAAAAAAAAACAAGCTTTAAAAATATAATTGTACTTCAAATATATCTTTCCAAAAGTTTTGTTGAGTCCTTCTATTGACGGAAGGCTTAATTCTGTATTTCTCTGTCATCCCAAGTTTGTAATGGAGCTGGGATTGTTGCCAAACATTGTGAATAGGGGTTGAGAGGGGGAAAGATAAGTATGATTATATAAACTGTGTTTTGGAAATTAAATTGCTTCATTCACATTAGAGCTGAGATAAAGTGGAAAACCATACTTTGTGAACATGCTCATTATAAGAAAATCCAATCTACCAAAATCAAATAGCCATAAAGCTCCTAAGTAAGTAATGGGTCAAAGATACTCTTTGAAGCTTAAATACTTAAATTGTGGAGGAGGAGGGTGTGGTGGAATGTCCAAAAAAGGGGATGGGGGGAGGAAGAGGAATTAAACTTTTGTCTTCCCATTTATCTTCTGATATATGGGCTTCCTTTTATCGTTACTAATACTGCCAGCTTTGAGACCTGGGGTTGAGGCAATACACAGATGGACACCCCAATTCAAGTACTGTTAATGCATGTTTTCCTCTTAGACATATCCTCTGTCATACTTTCCGTCCAAAAAACTCAACATCAATGACAACATTTTTTGAACAATGAAAGTGTCTGAATATAAAGATCATCACATTGACTGTAAAAGAGTTCAGAGGCTTATCTGCATTGTAAATGAACAACGTAAGTTCACAGAAAACAAATTATGTCTGACAAATTTAACAGATTTCCCCCCCGTACACATACAATTGTATAATTATTGGCTGAAAGGAAAGCAGAAGATATATTGTGTCTGGAATTTAATTAAAGCATCTGAATTACTGCTTCAAAAGTACTACTAGAAAAAACTGATTTATACAAGGCTTGCCCTATGCAAGCTCATATTGACTAGGAACTGACTGTACAAATGGAAACACAGAGGATTGTAATACAAGGCAATGAACTGAACATGGGAAGAGATGTGTAGCTGTGCAGTGTGGTTTGAGAAAGCAGTGACACCCAGCTGTATTTGCTTTATAAAACAGGATTGTTAAATTCATGGGGTCACAGATCTCAGGAAAGGGTGTTCAGTTGCTGCTACTGCTGTGGAAGCAGGAAATTCCTGTGGTGTCTCTTTCATGCCTTGTTGGATTTGGCTCAGAAATCTTGGGGGACAACTTCCAGGGGAAGACCCAGGAATCTCAAGGAGGCTGATTAACTTGCTAAGGTTTTTCAAGAGCATTCTTTGAAGTGGTGCAGGAGGAAGCTGACAAGGGATCGTGTAGAATCTGTCACTCGGTTCACTTGTGTGATGAACTGAGGTAGGCAGTGTTGCAGAGTTAATTTGTGCTGCCGGACTCTACTCAGATTAAAAACAATTCCTTCACTAGCATGTAGTTGCACAAGCTATTTGTGCACAGTTGTGGAATAAGGATAGTGCTTCTGATTCAGTGCTGCATTTGTGGACTTACACAATTAAGGCTTGTGAAAATAGTAACAGTGTGTGCTTCTAAACCTCTGCTGAAATGAACTTGTCTGTAGATTATAGACCATGGAATTTGATAAACCAGACAGACAGACACACTCTACCAAAGATCACTGTTCCCGATGAAATCCAAAGCTTTGTTGATGCATCTCTATGGTGGATTTAGTTTTAGCAACTAAAAGGCCATAGAAAGTGAACTAACCTCTTGGCTTCACAGTACTGGGGGGGGGGGGCACATTGGTGGGCAATGCTGGGAATCTTATGCTACTAGTATCTATTCTACCATAAGCAGGACTAACAACTGCAGTGCCTTTCACAAGCATCGACATTTGCTTTTAAAAATCCTCAAAACACCTCCTGCTTCCTGTGCTCACGATCTTTCTTCCAGCAACTCTTCAAAATGAGATCTTGATTTATGTGCTGTCACTCTTCGTTTCTTTCTGTAGATAAAACCACTAATGTTTACCATGAGCTTTACTGAACTTAGAGCCGCACTGTCAATTGGTTACACATCAAAAGCGAATCTTTGTAAAGGCTTTGACTGGCCAGTGGCAGGAAGGTGTTGATCCTGGAAAACCTGCCCCAGAGAAAAGGTGACCTGTGGTTTGAGACGAATGGAAATGACAGTCTTTCATTTTAGACTTCTAAGTCTGAAGGCAGCACCGAATGTCTTAAGCTTGCCCCACTATAATGCTGCCATCACATGTTCTAAAGCAGCAAATCTTCAGAAGTTTAAAAATCAGCCCAGAAGGACATCCCAAGAGAAAAACACAGCCTGTGCTAGGGGAAGGTGATAAAAGCACCAGAAGGAAAGGAAGGAGGGAAAGCTACATAGGAACAAGCTGACAGGTAAAATTTTATTCTGTATTATTTGCACAGTGGAAAACAAACAAAAAGGCCCTTGGTAGCTCAGATTCCCACCTGTGCTGTGATCACTTTACACAACACTGCCACAACATAACCATGAAGATAACCCCAGAGAGATCCTCTCTGTTTAAGGGGGCACTTTGATGTGCAGCCCATGTATGCGCACTCATACCCCTTCACACTATGGATGCAGAAGATATTGGAAAAGTGTCATATTTTACATTCCACTTATTTCATCTGACTGTTGGTGTGTTAGAACAGCCTCCAGACACATCAGGGCAAAGGCCCGGCACGGTGCCCAGAGAGCTGAGGGTTGGATTGTGCACAGGACATTTCTCATCTGCAGTTTTCAGCTGTATTCCTGCCATATCCGAGGGTCTGGGTTTCTAGGAGGGAGACTGTTTTCTAGCATCATTGTACTGTGGCTGTGTAAATCCTGTAAAATGATACCAAATAACTCATAAGAGAGCAAAACCTCCCAAAAATAACGGACTCCCACAACACTGTGAAGGGCCACTTGTTAAATATTTATGCTTAAAAAGAGCATTTGTGGTGGTTCATCTGCCTCTGCAAAGAAGAATACTGGAGTGTTGGCTGAAGCTGCACTGCAAGCTTCTGTATTTTACTTAACCGAAATCAAAAGGCCATATGAGATCTCAAATATTTCATTAGTGGGTTATTTATTAGAAGATGTTGCATAAACAAATCAGCTGAGCCAACACATACATTTAAAGGTGACATGATGTAGCACAGAAGCTGAACAAGACCAAAGTTCATACTCCATTTTGCCAGGCAGGGTCTGGAATATAGGAAGTTACAGGCTGTAGTCAAGAATAACACTACTCTTCTCTCCCGTGGTGTTGTGGTAAAATGCCACCACTGAGCAGAGTGTTGCAATGTGGAGAATTTTTTCTTTGTACCCTGCTCCACCCACCCAGAGGTGGCTCAGTAGAAAACTCCAGCACTGCTAAGGAGCAGGGAGTTGGCTCCCAATACAGCAATGAAATATTGGAATGTTTCCATGAGCATATTTTATCATACCCACTTAAAGTGCAACTCATTTGAAAATAACAATGGAAAATTATTTAAATGCTTCCCTCTCACTGAGGTGTGTTCAGAATATCTTTGGCTGTCTCACTATGATTGGTTTGAATCCAGGCTATGGTCACCTTCCTCAATTTCTTTTCATTTTATTAAAGTGACAATGTCAAGTATATCTTACCAAGAATATTTTCCCCCGCTGATATTTATTTTTTTCACGTTTGATGTTTCTCCTCCTGTTTCAAATGAACATGGCTTTATCTATTGGCTAAGGAGAGATTAGATAAATTTGTGGATGCTGTTGCACTGTAAGTGGGGCACTTTCTGCTATAAGCCCTTAGTCTAATAGGGTGTACAACGGAATATGAAAGGAGTTTAGAATAAAATTGCACATAGCAGACAAGTGAGAGTGATGTTGTATGTGTCATTTTAGCTCTCTTACCTTTGTCATCCCAATGGTTTCTATTGATTTCTATGGATTTAGGCTCAGGACTCAGCTGCTTTTTATTCTGCTTCTTCGTTAAACAGAGCAAACTTTCAATAGTCTGAATTTAGACCGAAAATAAGACAGGAAATAAAAGTGTGAGAGATGCACACATGCACCCCACAGTGCCTTGTTTAACTATTTGTACTCAACTAAATAATATGGCTGCCTTCCCCGTAGAAAGAAGCTTTAAAGGGTTCAGTATGCAGTTATTCAGTACAGAGTTTTATACTGCATTTCATGGCATTTGGTCTTTAAGCCTCAGATAGTCAAGCCCAGTTATTATCTGAGCGAATCAGCTCTTATTTAAAAAAAAAAAGTTTCTTACCTTAATGGCTGTGAAGAAAAGCTTGAAAACATGACTGCTAAAGGCTTAATAAAACTGAAGGCAAATAAAAACAAGCTCAAATGTATTATTTCTGATTATTATTTTTGGAATGTTTGATTCCATTTTTGAATGCTTGGGATAGGCCCATCTGACATGAAAAAAGTTACAAATTGCATAGCATTTTTCTAGATTTTTTTGCAATGCTGCCATTCATTGTATTTGGTGAAGGTCAACACTGTGATACTCTGCACAAGTTTCCTATTCTTTCCCATGCTAAACATATTATTAGAGAGAATGTTGCAGTATTTAGTGTTGGAATGGATCTTTCTGCTGGGAAAATTGTAAGAAGTGGGGTTGTATGCGTCACACATTTGTAACTTTTAGTGACCCTCCCCCAAAAAGTTAGAAAGTTCCAGAAGTCCCCAAAACCTTGAATCTTGTGTCATTTATTTTCCCTCTCTTCTACTGTTCAGTGTCATTTGGGAGTTGGCTGTATTTTCTTGTCAAAATTGGAAATAAACACTGCTCAGATCCAAAGTGAGCAACATCCTCCAAATGCATGCAGCTATTTACATATAGCAAAGGCCTTTATCTTCAGCTTTCTTGCGATTCTCTAGAAAAGCTACAAATGGGAGCTCCCAGAATAATCTTTTGAAAATGTGCAGGTTTATTTTGAGGATCAGGACTGAGAAATCAGCAGCACAGTAATCACTCTGTGAAAAGTATTCACTCACAAGTAATATAATAACCTTTATTGTGTGTGTTCACTTGAGAGCGTGTAGGACCCAGGGATCTTGAAAAGTGTGTTACATGTGAAATGCTGAGATCATCCTGTTCTAGCATGATCTGGTGCTGCTTTCAGTTGGTGAATCCTGGTCTGTGGGAAGTTTGTTTCTGATTATGAGCTTGGAGAGAGTCAATTGTAAAGTAAATATCAAAGATGAGTTCAGAGGAGAGAAAATAGAGACAGTTTTAAAGCCAAATGAAAGAGCCTATGAATGTGTGCATGGCTGTACAGCCACATACATATTATAATTGCTTTTATTTGTTCTAATAGCCAGGCTTTAACTAGAATCAGTCTGAAAAGTTAGATTTCCATCCTGGAGTGTGTTTAAACTTGTTTTTTTAGATATATACACATGCTGGTATGGTGTACTGAAAATTGTTTAAATCGCTTTAAATTATAAAGGGGAGCTGGGGGCGCTGTGTGGTTATTTTTAGGCAGCCCACAAAAAAGTCAATCTGGATTAAGATGAGTAGAGTTGTTCTTCTCTACTTTAGGTAGCAGCTGCTATGTCTTTATGGTTGGTGTGTGTTAGATTTCTGGATTCTAAGAAACAAAGTAGCATAAAAATGCAGCCTTTCATGAAGGGTATTTTGTTTTGTTTTGCATTCTGTGAACATAAGTCGTGGTGCAGAGACAGAATATTTGTCCCCCAAGACAGGGCAATCCAAATACCTTGGAGTCAGTTTGCCATTCAAGTTGAGAATTAAAGATGGCCCAAGATACAAAGTTTATATGTAGTCCTGGTTCTGTCCAACGTCAGGGGTCGTCTGATCTGGAGATCTGGTTCAAATTCAGGTCAATCTCTAGTGGGTATCTGAGGTAAATTTGGTCAAAGAAGTAATTTTTTTTTTTTTTTTTTTACTTAGTGTGACCTATTTCAAGAGTGTGAAAGCAGTTCAAGAGTGATAATTTTTCAAATCATATTCAAGGCTTAATTTAAATTGGAAAAAAAGAAAAACAGAATGATTATTTTTATAAGTATTGAGCAGCACTTTTCCCATATTTATTTTAATGTTAGAAACTTGATACTATATGCTTTTTTAGTCTCTCAGATGCCACAGAATTACTTATTGTTTTTAAAGTTAACGACTTACATGGTTACCTCTCTGATACCTTTCTTCAGAGACAGATGTTCATTGCACCCCTTACTATTTAAACAGTTAAAAGGAGTTAGGCACCCTTCTGAAAGAATGAATGCTGCCATTTCCTATTTTAAATTTTCAATCTGATCAATTTTAATTTTAAATGCACTATTTGCGTATCGTTTAAAAATAATGGTAATCTGTATTTAATCTGAAACCCAAAATTATGTTCTTCCAGAGCTCTTAATGTGACTTTATAATTAACAAGGAATGGGCTATGTCCGAAGCATAATGTTCATATTTATAATAAAATATAAAAACAAAGACTAGTGATACATCAGAGAAAATTTTAAAAAAAACCCTCCAAAAGTACATTTTGAAAGGAAGCATTAGTAGAAGTTGGGTAACGTACAACAAAGGAAATTACCTTTTGTATATGGAAGTGAATAATGCTAGGGGATATATCATATAACTTAATAGGATAGGCTGTAACAGGAAGATGCAACTGTGGTTTCCTTAATGACCATAGGGTGAGGTAATCAAATGCTAAATGTACATTATCAGTCTCTGCCACTTTTCCATAAGTGCTAAAATGGAGTATAAACTTGGCTGGTGGTTTAGATTAATAACATATTCTCTGCTGAGTTAAGTGGAAGGTGTTAGAGGCAGACAGATTTCTATAGTGTTGTGACATGAAGTCATCTTATATCATTATTCTGTAATTTAAAGATTAGAGTCTGCTTAAAAGTGCTTTCATGCCATCCATTTAGGAAAGTATCAGCCTGCAGTCCTCTTTGATTTGTTTTTCTCTTTATGCGGCAAATTGCAAATTAAGTATAACTTAAACTAATCCAAACTGGGTCACTGTGCTCTGTTAAATCAGAGGAAATCACTAGCTGGTGTTCTCTAAGGAAAGAGAACTGTGACCTGTGCTGAGGCAGGTGCAGGTGACTCAGTTTACCAAGGTCACAGAGAAGGTTGAATCCTCCTTCTGGAGCAGTTCCACAGGAGAGTTTGTGGGTCTTATTGTGGCTAGAGAGAATCAAACTGGGAATTAAGACTACATTGAGAATATGATAATACTTGCAGCTCTTTTTATTTTCATGTGCTTACAAATTAAGCGCTTGATAGTGGCATTACAAGGGAGCAAACGAAGAAAAAAAGTGTGTTGAAATCCATTGAAGTCAATGCACTTACTCTGCCATAAAACGGGAGTAACAAACTGGAGAATCAAGTCCAAAAGCTGCTAGTTATTATTTACAGTACAATCTTTCTGATTAAAGATAGAAATCTGTGTGTCAGATGACATTATTAGTACAACAGATCCAATGAAATGTTATCATCAACTGGCCTGTTTTGTCCGTGGTGTGTTGGTGATCTCCCAATAAAACACCTCACAAAAATGGTTTGTTAAATTTTAGTTCAAGAAATGTATCAGCAACTAGCAGAGGAAAAAAAGTCTGGCCTTTATTAGTCAATTTAATATTAATAATGTGTTGATAGGGACTTATACTAATTGGATGTGTAAATTGAACAATAAACAAATTGAAACTTGAGTTGCACTAAGATTGTATGCAATGTACGTATGAAAGGCGAATTTTAAAAAAAAATCTTTTCACCTTCAGCAGGAAGGCATCTTTCTTGCTCAGATGCATAATTTTTATAAATACACTAAAATCATAAAAACAGTTTTTGTAATGAATAAACGTGAAATACTGCTCAGCTTTCACTTATGAGAAAGCTAAGCTACTTCTGCTAAACACCACAGATTTCCATCAGAAACTAAAATGATTTTTTGTGTCATGCTGGATTTTGTTTCCATTAGGGTATGTCTACACTACGGTCATTTTTTTCCAAAAAAACTTCTATGATGTCCACACAGCAGTCACGTTCTTCTGAAAGAAAATCGAAAGAACAGAGGGGTTTTTTTCTGACATTGGTAATCCTCATTCTACAAGGAAGAAATCTATTTCTGAAAGAGCTCTTTCGGAAAAAGGCAAGTGTGTCTGGGGAAGAGGGAGTTCTTTCCAAAAAAAAGAGGAAAAAGCACAGGTGCCCTAGTGGCTACTCCATAGCGATCACAGCTGAAATACGATATAGTGTCCATTCAGTGTGGACGCTATCTTTCGAAAAAGCAAAACGCTTTTTCAATACGCTTTGCAGTGTGGATGCGCTCTTTCACAAGAAGTTTTTCTGGAATATTTCTTCTGGAAAAGCTTCTTCCAAAAGAAGCCTGTGAAGTCTAGACATAGCCTCCATGAGCCATACAGTAATTAAGACTAAAAAGGAAAATTTGTAATTGAATACAGGGGACCTGAGTTACTAAAAGTTCAGATCATCATCATGAACACAGGTTTAATTTTTTTCTATGTTGTATGTTCGGAAATGTTGGCATAATTTAAAAGAAGTCTTCTGGATGGTACAACTCAGTATGTTATATGTTTTCAGGTACGTGGAAGATACGCACTGTACCTGAAAAAATACAGGTTTCCTGTTAGTCCATGTGATTGTGTGTGACAAATGTCTTTAAAACTTCCAAGAGGGGTTCCTTCTGTTTGTATACTTAAAAAAATGTTTAAGGGTAATATACAAATACTTTGGATGATTAAAGAGATTTTGGCATTGATACGAAAGCAATGAACAACAAGCAACCTAAAAACCATGCTCTAAGTAAGCTCCAAGCTTGTCTCTTTCCAGTAAAAGAAATTACCTCATTTACCCTATCTTTTAAAGGTTGTGTGTTGTTTGATGGTTATCATCTGATAAAGAATCAGCATTTCTCAACCTTCTCAGTCAAAACATTTTCATGACCTCTCACAAGTCGGTAGATAATATTTAATCTTGAGGAGTAAGGGAGAGATTTTTTGTGCTTTACGTTGTAATAAAATTTTCAATGCCTCACCTCTCTTCTGCTTGTCTTCTGTGAGCTCCCGGAGTACTGCTCTACGGTGTTTCAGAAACACCATTCTAGAGGATTGGTTTGTAAAAATAGTTCTAGATAATAGGTCCCTTAGGAACTTACATTAGAATTCTTCCTTAGGCCAAATGCTGATCCAGCACTCATGCAAAGCTGGCGCTGCCAACTTTTGCAATTTTTATCAGGAATCTTGAGATATTTTGCTGCTTTTCTTAAAGCCTAAATTTCAGAAGGCAAGTGGTCACCTAATGATCTTAGTTTTCATTTACAAAAAGTATGTTTATCCCCTTTCTGGTTGTAGAGAGAGCCTGAGAATATGGCCTTGGTGTACCCTATTGGTTCAGAAACTAAAAGTGAAATAAAAATAACTCAGTGTATCATATTTTAAGACAAGTATGGAAGACTAATAATTTTAGAAGGCTTGGGCTTGGCATGATTCCAAAGCTCCAATAAATTGGCTTTGTTCTTAAGGGGTGGGGTAAAGAATATTTCCCAGGTATTTTGGGGGTCTGACTGAAATTACTAGAAGTCTTTCCATTGACTTCTGTGAACACTGACATGTTTTTGGATGGGAAACAGTTTCTCTGCCATCTCTAAAGTTTGTTAGATATAGTAGTATGTGACCTTTTTCATAGAGCCGTGTTTCTCAAAGTGGTCCACGAAAACATTTTGAGAAACTTGCTAACTGGCCGCTCTGATGTGTTTATTTATGGGCTCCACAGCCATGGAGCCTCACGGCCTCCCTTGGCTCCAGTTTGCCATTTGCAGCCAAGGGGAGCTGCGGGAAGTGGCATGGGCTGGGCTGCTCCTTCCCGTGGCTCCCTTTGGCTGCAAACGGTGAACTGGAACCAATGGGAGCCGCAAGGTTCCTCAAAGTTGGTTTCAGTGTTTGAGAAGCAGTGTTATAGAGGTAAGGATGGAATCAGGACACGAGCACAGTGGATTCACTTATGCTCTGGTGAACTATTTTCTCAGGCTACTTCCATGTTATTGGAAGGCTCAATCCTGCAAAGGACTATCCTTGGTCCAGCAAAGCTCCTATGCATGTGGGTAGTCTAAGTAGTTCTGCTATTCATTTGTATTATGATAGTGCCTAGTATGCAGTGTTGTTATAGCCATGTTGGTCCCATGGTATTAGACAGCTAAGGTGGGTGAAATAAACTATTTATTGAATCAACTTCTGTTTGGGAGAGTGAATGAAAGAGAGAATGAGAGAGAGACAGAAGCTTTCAAGCTGCACAGAGCTCTTTGTTAGGGTCATGAGATGCTGAGATCAGGGCCCACTTGTGGTAGGTGCTGTATAAGCACATTGTAAGGGATGGACCCTACCCTGAGACAATTTTCAGTCTTAACAGAAAATTCAAGGAGAGAAGGGAAAAAAAAATACAGAAGTGAAATGGCATCTCAAAAGTGTCACAGATAATTGGAGCTGGGAATACAAACCATGTTTCCTGGCTCTCGGTCTTGTAATGCTGTCCACTGGAACTCACCCAAATCCATGGAATAATGTACATGTTAGACACTTTGCTACCTTCAGGCCCGAGTACTCAGCACCTTGCAGGCTAGAGCTCATGGGGAGAACATTATAGCATAAATCTTGGTGAGATGCAGGCAGCAAGTCATCACTCTAGGTTTCAACTCAGTAATTATGGCACTGCTGTGTGTAGAAGTTTCTATGGAAGAGGATAAGATTTTGCCTTCACTTACAGAATCTGTACTAAAATATGAGCTCTCTTACTTTCTTTATTAAAAGAAGATAGTAACAATGTAGCTTGCAATTGTATGACAGCAGGATCTGATCCTAGAATCTCTATAAAACAGTATGTTTATAGTTTAATAAGGAAAATAATACTAGTTTTCAATTAGATCCAATTACTATTTTTAAATATATCACACTTTAAAATTAAGATGCAATTTTAAAGTATACAGTCCATTTGCTATGGATGCAATTTTGATTGGGAGAGTTGGTCAGGATGCTAAATATTCCAGTGTGAAGAAATTAGAACATATTGGGAGACTTTGCAAAATTTGAATAATTACAGAATTTGTTTACTGCATATAAAACTCTTAAAATTTTAGGTAAAAGTAAATATTCTCTTCTCCTAATTAAGTTCTCCCTTGAACTGGGCAGTTTAAATGTAAAAAAATCTTATGAAACTATGAGAAGGAAACTTCTAAATGAAAGGAAATGCCATATACATTTATGAAAAACTAATATAATCAAATTTTAATTGGCCACATATATGGTTACATCTACACTGCCATTTTTTTGCAGTAGAAGATATGCAAATCGCTCTCTCATTTGCATATCTTTTGCCGATCCTTTTTGCAGAAGAGGTTTTTGCCTCAAAAAAGCCCCGTGTAGATGGGGCCATTTGTTGGAAAAAATCCCTTTTGCATAAGATCCCTTATTCCTCAAAAAATGAAGTTTACACAATCTTGCGCAAAAGGTTTTTTTTCTGACAAATGGTCTTGTCTACAAGGGGCTTTTTAGTGGCAAAACCTCTTCTGCAAAAGGGATCGGCAGAAGTTATGCAAATGAGAGCACAATTTGCATATCTTCTGTGGCAAAAAAAGGCAGTGTAGATGTAGCCTACGTTAGAAACCTTTTTCAGTGAATTTCAAAACTTTAACAAATACAGATAATAAACTGACAGTAACTTATAATGTAGTAACGATTAGACACCTTGACGATAAAAGGTGTTTTATTCCAGTGCGTTTGGCTCATCACATTTGAAAAGTCATCCATTGCTGATCATTCTCTAGATTTCTAACTCTGCCTGAATGCATAAGCTGAGGCCTAAGCTGAAATTTTCTAAACCGATTAACTATGATCTTTTCAAATAATAGTATTTCTGACTACAGTATTTAAATGGAGTGTGAATTATAATTTTTGTTGTGAGGGAAAAGCTACAAAGTATATTTCAGATGATGGAAATTTAAATATAATACAAAATTAATGAGACAATACTAACACTTTAACGCCAGAGGTGATATTTACTAAAGGGATGTGCATTAGTTAGGTTGAAATATAGCTGAAGAAGGGCATTTCCCAAAAGAGAGAACAGTTAAATATCACAATATGTAATGCCTTTTAAATTAAACAAACCATTGCTTTTAATGAAAAGAAAGGTTGGTTTAGTCAACATTAGATACTTTAGCATTAGTCCCAACTCAAATATTTCTAAGGTCTCCCCTAAGAAAATGTCAATAAAAAAAAATGAGGGACCTAATCTAGTGAGATCCCTGAGTAGTAGCATAACCTCATAGTATTGGGCTTGGAATGACATGTTCATTGTGCCAGTGGCTAGGGGTGTGCAATAATTTTTATGGGGGGGAGGGGTGTTCCAAGAATTTGATAGTGGTGAAGGGCCACACACTTCCTTGATATTAATGAAAGAGGTATGGGGTATGTGATGAAGGTTGGGTTCAGAAGGTTGGTTGGGGTAAGGAAGTGGGGTACAGAATGGGGTGTGGGATCTGGGAGGGAGTTTGCGTGAAGGAGGGGGTTGTGACCTGGGGCAGGAGATTGGGGTGCACAAGGGACTGCAGGGTCTGGGAGGAGGTTGTGATCTGGGGCAAGGTGCAGGAGATTGGGTTGCTGGGTCTGGGAGAGGATAAGGGTGCTGGAGGGGGGCAGAGAGTTGCAGGGAGGTAGGGGCTGGGGTGCCAGAGACAGGAGGCACTTACCTAGGTGACCCCCAGCCAGCAGCCCAGCAGGTTCCTCAGCCAGGGTCCCTGCCTGCCTTGCCCCTGCATGGGCTGCGGGCACTATGTGCAGATCTGAACACGGTGAACCTGGCGGGGGAGAGGTACTTTGTGTACTGCATGTCCTGCAATCAGGCAGCTCCCAGTATACGCAACTGCTTGTTACCAGTGTCTGAGCTGTAAAACAGAGAAGGGAGGTAGATGGTATGTCAGACTAAAAGTGATTGTGTATTTACATGAAGCTTAGTGTGTTAATGTTTAAAAATCCTTTGAGAATAGGGGTGAGCAAAATATAGCATCCCGCAGACCAGCGGGAATCTTGGGCAGACTGCTCATGCCACATAGAGTCCAGCTGTGAGGGCCATGCACATCTCTGCATTTTGCACACCTGGGGGAAGGGGTTTGTGTACTGCCCCTATCCCCAGCGCAATCTAGGGGGATAAGGGGCATGTGCCATGCAGAGAGCACATGGCCCCTGCAGATGGCTGCACTGAGCACCATGTGGAGGCCTAGCAGGCAGGACCCTGCCCAGGAACTGCCTAAGGTAAACGCCTGCCATCCAGAGCCAGCACCTGGCACTGCACACCTCTCTCACACCATGCTCCAGGTCACAAACCAAACCCTTTGCACTCCCATTCCTGCACCCATATCCACTCCAAGACCTTGCACCCCAATACCCTGCCCTAGATCACTACCCAAATCTCTACATCTCCTCCTGAAATCCTGCCCCAAGTACAACTCCCTCCTAAACCCTACACCACCTCTTCCACCCCTTCTAAGTCAGAATCCTCTCCTGCACCCATCCCCCCAGATCCTGCACCCCCTCCTGTACCCCAATCCCCTGCCCCTGGTCACAACTCCTTCCTTCACCCAACCCTATCCTAGAACCTACACTCCCTCCAACACCACTCCTCCAAGTCAGAATCCATTCCTGCACCCATACTCCCTCCCATACCCCCTACCTGCTCCATTAATAACATAGAAGAATGTGGCCCTTGACTACTTACCATAGTCTTGGAGTGGTCCCCCATCAAAAATTATTGTCCACCCCTGTTTTAGAACCTTAAATGGATGGTTACATAGAACTGAAAAGTACTCTTGGACTTGGACCTAGAAATGCAAAGTCAGTGGTTATTCCAGACTGGAGAAACTTTCTGTCTTGCTATGAACTGGGGATAACATTCTGTTGTGCTCAAATACTGCCATATCTGCATCACTGGGAAGCTGTCCTTTATGTCTGGCTTTGGCAAGACCAGCTCATTCATCACTTGATGTCCCAATGAGCCCATCTTGGTGCCTGCAAATCGGCACTACATTGGATTTACAGTTAGGCCCACTCCACACACATGGCAGCAGACATCCCATTTCTAGAAAAAGAGGAATGAAAGACTGTCAAAGCCTATTGGTGATGTACAAAGCTAGCACAAAATAATGGTTGGGTTGTGCTCTTCCCTGGAATGGCTGCTGACTATTGATGGATGTTGTCTGGGCCTGTTGGCAGGTGTCTGCTCTAACTGGCCGGTTTTCAGTGCCCCAGTCTGTGGTTCTTAGGGAAACTGAACCTCATCTATTTGTGTGAGGATAGTAAATTTTTGCCCAGGAAACTGGGCCTGCAAAAGGGATGCGTCCTGGGAACAGCAGTAAATTCAGTCTTTATTCTCATGTGTATCATAGCAGAAGATGGAACAAAGAATTTAGGCCATTATTACAGGATGGAGGCCTCTATTCTGGAAAAGAAATGACTCTGAGAAAGACTTGAGACTCATCAACATTCACTTTCAAGCTGATCACATGACCTAAAGGATTAATGTAGTCCAGAGATGTATAAATGGGACTACCGAGTGGGGAGACTCCAAGAGTCACCAGTTTAGCTTCACAAAGGGAAGGTTCAAGAGTGACTTCTCACATTCTGAACTTGCATGAAGAATAAAATTTTGACAGTGGGCACTTCAGTCTAAAGCAAGATCCAGGGGCTGGAAGTAATCATGCTGAAGGTAAGATGAGTGTAGTCACTTGAACAATTGACCATGCATTGCAGTGGATTCTCAACTCCTGGCAATTTTTAAATCAAGATTTTTTTTTTAAGTATGCCAGTTCTAATAGGAATTAATCCAGGAAAGTCCTATGGCTTCTGTTATACAGGAGTCAGACTATATGATCACAGTGGTCACTACTGGCCTTAACATCTATGAATAAACCATAGGAAGTGAAAGCAGGGGAGCGCGTGCACACACACACACACACACACACGTAACTATATGAAGGTAATAGAAGTTCTCCTGATTTGGGTGCTCCATTTGTCTGTACATTTTTCTATTATGCACAGTACAGAAATGGGGTGGGGGGGGACACACAACCTGCTGCACACACAATTACTACTATTTGGCCACATTGTGTATTTTTTTATGCAAAAGTCTCATTTCAAATTGTGATGTTTGTTTACAATTCAAAACGATTCTATTCATGTCTGTAAATGCTGACTTGTGTGATCAGGCTAGCAGAAAGTTTCTGGTACAAAAAATAAACTTGCTTTTGGGAAAAGTCCTTTTTCAACCAAATGTGGCTGGAATATCACTCTTGAGAAGATTCTCTCTGAAGGCTAGTTGCTTTCTTCTGATTTGATTAGAAGGCTAAGACTCACTCTAAAAAACAGTAAAAGCATTAAGAAGTTAGGAAAAGCAGACCTTCCGATTCAATCGAAAAAGTACATACATGGGAAAAGGTGGCCTTTCTTTTAAACTGATTCTTCAAAACTGAATGTGTTGATTATTAAATACATTTAATATAAATCATTACTGAGGTAAAAACAAACAAAAAAGCCCCATACCTCATTTACAATATTCCCCAGGGCATAACAGCTTTGTATGAACAAAATGTTTAAAAAAATAAGACAGAGCAATTTAAGAAAACTTAATATCATACATGAGCAGTAAACCCTTAATTGCAATTGCATTTCTTATACCGCTACCACTGAAAGAAAGCTATTTTATCTTGGCTGTCACATTTCCAAAATCCAATTATAATCATCCTGCATTTAGCACAGATACACGACAGCACAAAAGCTACTATTAACTTTTCTAGTAAAATTATAGAAAGACCATATCGAGTTAGCCAAAAATCCACTGTTTTAGATACCTGATTCCTGCTCACATGAAAAAGCCAGAGAAACATGCTAGAGTTTAAATGTAACGAGGGAAATGTACCTGCATTAACATACCGCAACAGTGCCCCATTCTACTCACTTGGCACTTGTGCCTGGGAGTGCGGTTTGGGTATGGCATCTTGTCTTGCTTCCTGGCGGGAATACTAGGCAGAGCAGGGCAAAACCCCATGTCCTGACTCTTCTCCCTAGCAGGAGGTCTAGGTAGCTAGAGTGGGGCAAACCCCCATGCCGTGACTCCAGGCAGGTGGAGTGGATCAGGAAATAGAAGTGCCCATTTTTTCAGGAGCCCAGTTGTCTGTAACCCTGGACATAAGCCCATTGGCCCAGTGGTTAATCTGCCACTGGCTATAATTAACTGGTACAACTGTATGGACTCTCTTATTCTGGAATGAGGGTATCATTTTTTTAGTTGAGCGTATACCTATTTGAAATCTAAACCAGGAAAAGGCATTGCTATTCTGGACTAAGGATCCACATAAGCTGTTACATTAGTATCACTATTGCGGTATGTTAATGCAGGTACATTTCCCTATTTAGACAAGCCTTCAAGAGTAGTTTCTGTTGTGGCCAAATAACATAACGCAGTATGGTTAAACACTAATCAGACATTGCTTTTTACCCTATCTGATATGGAGAGCCCCAGGAGGTCATTTGGCTGGGTGGGGACCCATTTTCTCCAGCCAAAGGGTATAAGCTTCTTATTGAAGTCACTGAGGCTATGTCTACACTACAGAGTTTTTCTGGGATAGCAGAGGTATCCCGGAAAAACTCCGCTGTGTCCAGGGAACACATCTGCTCTTCCAAAAAAAGTTTTCAGAAGAACAGACATGCTCTTTCGGAAGCCCTGTAAACCTCATTTCATGAGGAAGAAGGGCTTTTCTGAAAGAGGAGGTTTTTTCCAAAATTTGGCCCAGTGGACACAGGCCAAATTTCGGAAAAGCCTCTTCCAAAAAAAGAATCGGAAAAAAGTATGCAAATTGCGGAGCGCAATGTGCTTACCTTTTTCTGAAAAAGAAGTATAGTGTAGACATAGCCTGAGCTTTGTGGCTATAATTTGTGGCAGAAGAATCGGGCTTCCAGAGTGCACTTGAGAGCAAGGGAAGAAATGGAACAAAGAAAGATCTTGTGCAGCTAGAAATGAGAGCTTGGGCCAGATGCAGGTTTTAAAGTTTGGAATCATTCCATGAAATCTGTGGAGATCACATGATTTAAGCTCATGATTTCAGCTCAATAACTGAGTATAGGCTGTTGACTTATCTTTTTACCACAGCCTTTTAAGGAATTTTTTACATGAGCCATACCCTTCGATCTCTATGGCTTTGATAGTCCTCACAAAAATTAAAAGTCTAGCTAGCTTAGTTCACAAGGTCATGGGAACACAGTCCTTCCCACTGTATCAAGGTGCTGCCCATAGCCAATTTCGGACAGCACAGGAAAGATGTTGATTCATAATAGAGAACAGATTTTTCCCAGAGGGCATGTAACAGAACAGACTTCCAAAAACAAACAAACAAACAAAAGGTTTTGTGCACGTAATTCCTAATTAATCAATGTACTCTTGCTCAATGACTTTGGTTTCTAATACCATTTCCAGCACCATGGTGTCTAAGGCTAGTCCTGCACTAGAAAAGGTTTCCTGATATAGCTGTACCAGGAAACCCTTAACACTTCCTCCAAGTGTAGTCTGTTTATACCAGAAGAAAAAGCAATGCTTCTTTGGCATAGCTTAAGTTAGGCTAACCAAACAAGTTATGTTAGCAAGAACGCTTTTATTACAGTATAACTACATCTACACTAGGGCTTTTTTGCAGTGGGGGGGGGGAACCCATACAGTAGCCTATGTTGTTATATTGGCAAAAATTTCCAGTATAGAACTGGCTGCGGTGATTTCACAACCATAGATCCTCCTATTTTTGCTTACTGACACCACGTAGATGTAGTGCTGTGTATACTAATGGTCTCTATTCATTTAGGCAGCCGATGGCCTTTGTAATCAGAAACCAAAGTAATAAAAAGAAGTCTATTTTTACTGTTGCTAATGGGGCTAACTTGTCAATTTATCTTCAGATAGGATTAAAACAGGAATATGTGAAATTCTTTTTAATTCCTCATAAAAGAATCACTCTAACATTTCCGCTTCTGAAAGTTGCTTAATCTGGGGCCATGTTCAAGAATCTGAGACATTCACAAAACTAACAAAAATGAAATAAGTCCAATGTCCACATGATAAATCACCATCAAATTGTCACCCTCATTAGCAGGCCCTATCAAGAAGCTTCAGGTTATGCATGCATGGTGACTCAATTATTCCTTTTTTTTCAGGGTCTCCGAGGCTACGTCTAGACTGCAGGCTTTTAACGCAAGAAGGTTTTGTCGGAAGAGATCTTCTGCAAAAACTTCTTGTGCAAGAGTGCCTCCACACTGCAAAAGCGCATTGAAAAAGCAATGCATTTTTGCAAAAGAGAGCATCCAGACTGCATGGATGCTCTCTCGAAAGTAAGCACTGAATGGTATGCACAGAATGACCACCAGGGCACCTGTGCTTTCTCCTCTTTCCTCTTTTTGTGCAAGCCCCCCTCCCCCTTTTTTCACATCCACACACACCTTTTTGCAAAAGAACTCTTTTCCAAAAAGGCATTCTTCCTTGTAGAAAGAGGAATACCAATTGTGCAAACCCCCCCTCTGTTCTTTCAATTCTCTTGCGCAAAAACACACTTGAGGTGTGGACGCTCTGTGAGTTTTTGTGGGAAAATGGCCATTTTTCCGCAAAAACTCTGTAGTGTAGACATAGCCCAAGTTAAGATTGAAGAACTTTGACAAAACTGGGTGAAGGAAGTTTCCTCCTTCTTCTCCACAATACAATCAGTCTCACATGTATCTCATTTTACATGAGTTTATAACGCTATACCTACTAACAGTTTGGATTTCATCCCAAGAGTTTTGTGTTGGTACTAGATGTGGGGAGAAGAGACACAATCAGAGGCTTTTTATTTTGTATTCAGTAGCAGTGGAAGATTAATGTGCTTTTTGTGTTTGTCTTTGTCTCATTTAGGAAAATAGGAAAAGTCAATAGAAATGGTTTCAACATTTTTTTTTCTTTAAAAGAAGACATAGTATAGGTGTTAGTACTCTGGATAGTTTGTTCACTTTCCGGTGATGTACATAAAATTGATTTTTTTTAAAATCACTGAAATAAATAATTGAAATCCAATATTTCTACTTCTGGATTTCTGAGTAGGGTTGAAGTTCAGTTTCATATGAACAAACATAACACTTCTGTAATGTTACATTACTCTGAAATTCCCACTGGTTTACATAGGTAGATTGTACATAAAACCTATTTTACTGTGAGACTGTAGAGTCCATATGCAGTTTGAACCAGCATGTAAAACTAAAAGGTTTGTAAATGAAAAGGAAGAGAGCTGCTCCTCCAAATAAGTTGATATAGAATCAGATTGGTAGGTGTCTGATTTTGTTTAATTCTCTATTCCAGCTGGAGAGATCTTGGTATTAATCACTGATTTTATACCAAATCAACCTGTTTTATTAACAAACTATGATACAACTAGCTAACGAGTGGCGATAGAAATAATTGAATTTAATGTAAGCAATAATTGTATAAAGATGCAAAATCCATAGAATTATTTAAATGCCTGTAATGGGAACCCATAAAAGGGATAAGAACTCCTGACAAGAAAAGAGTAGTGAGCAATAGTATTTTCTCTGTAAAATCCTCTATTCTAAACAACGTATTGTAGGTGTGCTAAATCGATTGTTCTTTGGCAATAAAAACAGCTAGTGAACTAATAACCTGCAGACAGATAGTTTTCACAAATGAAATGAATCAATTTGAAAACAAGGAATGTATTCTGAGTTACATGACCATTAGAGTAGCAAACAGAAGTTTGAAAGATTAATCAATCGAGGCACACATGAAGGGAAACACAGACATGGGGAGGGGTTTAAACATCAGGCACCATTTTATTAGTTTAACAACTAAAGTTAATTAATTAATTAATATACTAACAGGGGAGTTGACTTCCTATATGTGAAACCAAGTACAATATATACGTGGCACACCTTGATTAAAAAGGAAGGAGTTACAGGATATATATGTGTGATCAACTGTGGTCTTAATATGTAAATTAGTAAAATAAAGATTAGAAGTTATTCTCAATGGGACTTCCTTCCTCTTTTGCACCACTAGCATGTGATGGTCTAAAGTCCTGTAGCCCTTACTCAGTCAAAACTTCCACTGGCTTTGTTGTGATTACAGGGGGAGCTGTACCTCTTTCCCCTTTCTGGGATCTCTGAGTGTGCCCCGTTATTCTTGAGTCTCTTGTCTTTCCCTGTCCCAGGGTGGAATCTGGCTATTCTTCCACTCTTAGACTAGGATGGGAGAACTGTTCCCTGTGTCATCAACTGTTCATCACTCTGCAGCTCTGTCTGGGTTTGGGCACCTGTAGTGCCCTTCTTTAGGATGCTATGACCAATGCTGACATCACTTTTCTTTTTTTTTAAGGGAGAGAGGATGGTTGAACCAAATCCTTATCAGAAAAGGGATTTCCAAATAATAAAAAGAACTTGTATGTATATTTCATATAAATTAGTCTTCCACTGAATTATAAACTAAATTAGATAAGCTTCCTTTTATATTACAGAAATGCAACTTAACCAACTTGTAGCAAATCTGTACAATCCTATGTGTTGAAAGTCCTTTCAAGATGGTTCTACCAGCCTGATCCAAGCTGTTACAATTCGTTTTGGTGTTTTCCTGTTGGAATAGGCTATATTGAATAGGGCTATAAAAATTAATGCTGCTTACTATGGCTATGTCTACACTGCACAGTTATTTTGGAATAAACTATTCCGGAATAGTTATTCCAAAATAGCTTATTTCGAAATAGCACGTCTACACTTCAGGGAAGCCTCAAAATTAGTCCCAGGCAGGCTTCCCTAATGTAGATGTGCTATCTCGATTTAGAGCCCCAGGAGGAATATCTTAGAATGGCCGTGGTGAGGGCTATTTCGAAATAGCAGAAGCAGAGCATCCACACATACCTTATTTTGAAATAGCTATTTCTGAATGGGGGTTATTCTTCGTAGAATGAGGTTTACAGAAGTCGAAACAAGCCATCGGTTATTTCAAAATTATTTCAAAATAACAGCATTGTTGTGTAGACGTTCACATAGTTATTTCAGAATAACAGCCGTTATTCCAAAATAACTTTGCTGTGCAGACACACACTATGGCACTGTCCCTTATTTGTAAACGATTAGGCCCACCAGGTAGAGGTAAAAGAAAGAAAATGGGTAAACTGAACTTTTTGGTTTTCCAGACTGTGTTGTGGCAGGATAGGCACACAGGCCATGTCTACACTACACTACAGATGTACGTACGTAAGCTGGAGTTGCGTGTCTTCAGTCAACCTTCCCCTTTAGTATAGACTAGGCCTCAGAAAGTGTAGAGATGTCTTATCCTGAATGTGTTTTAGGCTAGAATGAGATCACATGGGTAAACCAGAACTTCCATCAAAATGCATTTCTGGCACACACTTTCACAATGTACATTAATCATTATTTAATCATTTAAATAGTTTTATATGTAGCACCCCCTCTCTACCTGGTTCCCTTCTTTAATGCCAATCTGCTTACAGGTGTTGATGGATAGGTCTGGGTTCTTCCGGATCCCGTCACCCACTCAACTTTATTTTTTCCTATGGATTTATTTGGCAGTGCCTCTACCCCCCTCACTCCTTCCTGGCAGGGTCACCAAGGCAGCTTGGGAGGAAAATTCTAACCCAGGGTAATCCCCACGTACTTGCCAGATAGTTGGAGACTCCCAGAAAATAACACAAACACATACACTATATTAAACACAATTATATTAAACAGGAGACAAATATAACATAACAGGGTAAAACACTATTTTTAGGTTCACCAGTGCCCAGCAACTGTAAGATTAATGTCCCGTTGGTACATGTACTTTGTTGGGGCCCTTGATGACTTATGACCACAAAATTCTTCTCTGCGGGGGTTTAGCAGTGGGACTGACTGGGTCCAGTACAGCCCAAAGGACTCACAAGTAGGAGAAGGTGGTAAATCCCTCCATAGGTTTAATATGCAACAGGTTATAAAATCCCCAAACAAATTCCCTGACTTACTAACTAAAAGATGGGGCACTCACACACTCCATGAATGAGCCTCAGGCTTAGAGATGACTCAGTCACTGCAGAGGGGCTGGTCTCTTCTGGCAGGGATCCTCTTCGGGCAGGAATCAGGCTGCTTTGGTCCCAGAATTTCCCCTCACCACAAAGGGGTGCAAGGCTCAAGGCACAGGCCACACAACTGCACCAAAATTCAAACTGTAATTTCCTACCCCAGCATTCAGACACACACACAGCAGGCAGCAGCCCTGAACCAGCAGACAGAGCAGAACTCACCATGAGGTGACTGGTCTCACCCAGGGAGCCGGAGAGCCAACTCGGCCTGGCTGGAGAAGCCTCCCAGCAACTCCACAAACTGGGAATCAACAGTGGAGACATAAAACCCAGCTGAGGGATCTTGCCTTCAGGTACCTAGAGGCTAGTTCTCAGGGGGAAACCCTGCATGCAGGCCTGGGGCTTAGTAGCTCCCACAAAGCCAGCCCTCCCCTTGCCCTGGCTGGCTCCAGACTCCTCCAACAAAGTCTTCTCCTCCCCCTTCTGAACTCCCTGGGAGGGGCATCTCATTCCCTATGGGTTGCCAGGCTGACTCTGTCCCTGGTAGGGAGGGGGAGCCAAGGCAAACTCAGTGTGCCTCTCCCTGAGCTGTCAGCAGACAGAGCCTCAGGAATCTAGGTAATCTCCTTGGGGGTTACATATAAACTAAAAAAAAAGTTGCCTACTTATCCATCAGATGAGATATGGGTAAACTCAGGTTTCCTGTGTTTGCCCTCGACCACGCTACTGTGGTAGATACTATTTTTTAGAAAGGGCCTCTTTCCTTAGGTATGTAGGTAACATATCCATTCTATTTTGTATACAGGAAGACCTGTTAAGTCAACTACTGATGGCTCAGATGTCAATTCCAGTACTCCACTGGAACAAGATGAGTAAGGGGAATTGATGGGAGAGTTTCTCCCGTTGACCCAGCATGGTGTGGAAATAGCTTAGTGATAGCTGCAGTGATTTGGTCCAAGCTATGCTGATTGACTTACACTACTATTATAACTCAAATTTGTGTAGCTTATTGAATCCGTAGTATAGACCTGCCTTAAAACTTTTTTACTCCAGGGGAAATCCACAGATTTGGAGGCTAAGAAGGGTGGTATTTCAGACATAACTACAGTATTTGTGCAATTGACAACTATTTTTGTTTTTAAAATACTGTGTTGGTCTATACCAGTGTTTCTCAACCTTTTTTTTTTTTTTTTATAAAGTATCCCTTAAAAAAAAAAAAGGACCCCCAGTACCTACAGTTTCCAGATAACACAATTTTTTTTCTACCATTGCAACACGTTTGTTTGAACAACTTAATCATAGCCGGGCAAGCAATGAAATTTTTGGGTGTAAAAAGTACAAAAATAATGAAGCGCTGTAAAACATAAAACAAAAATTCAGTTTTCTCCAAATTTCAGTTGTGTTGACGAAACCCCCAGACTCCTCTCAAGTACCACTGGTTGAGAAACACTGATCAATAGTTTCTATTTAGCACAATGTATAAATACAAACAAATATTATATAGTTTAAAGTTGCCCTAATTTTATCAAAGATTATGCAGAGAAGTAAGTCATGTATAACTTTGTCACATATTCAAATGTGCTCAAGATAGTATCTTCCTAGTTACCAGTTTGACTGGACTACAGTAAGGAAGGTATTTGCAGTAAGAATCACAAGATCAGATGGCAGCCACGCTCAAATCTTCAATTTTATTGGTTCCTCCCACACGTTTCATTGCTTTCCAAGAGTTCTGAAGTCCTTACTTATCACAGGCAGCCTGGAATTTGCAGAGGAAGCTTTACTAAAAGCACTGGTGAACTTTAGAAGCTGCCTAAGAATGCTGGAAATCTCGAGAAAAGACTCTCCTTGATTCCACTAACTATCTCCCTTGAGACAATCTCACCACACTGAATATCTGAAAAACTTCCTCCAAGGGCAGAAACTTTTTGGAATCTTGTTTCCAGTATTGGTCAGCTTAAAAAGATTAAATCTATATAGCCTTTAGCCAATTATTTTCTCTTTGTATATCTATGAACTTTGGAGAGATTGGCAGCAGGTTCACAGTTGAAACTTGAGTTGAGATTTTCACTTTATTTGGCCCAATAATTCTTCACAAATTGATTTCTTGTGTGTATAAATATTTTTACCATCTTTTTCCAGAGAAAAAATTTAAAGTGTTCTCTCTTTCTGATATGCTCTGCGCCTATTCTTCCACAACCATCTTCCCTCTACAATGTCTCCATCTACTGAATCACCCCTTTATCCTTCACCTATTTACTCCTTTCATTTCCTCACTAACCCCTAGCTACCTTTCCCATGAATGCAGATGCATGTCAACCAAAGCACTTTTCAAATTCATGTCAAGTTTGTTGATTTGTTTAGTCAACAAAATCAGCAAAAGATATTCTGAAAAATATCAGAATGTTTTATTGTTTTCAGCATGCAACATTTCCTTGTTATTCACACTTGATGCTTGTTTAAAAATTGTTTTATTAAAAAAAGTTAAAAACAAAAAGGAAGTGAAATATTTAGTTTGGGATCAAACAAAATGTTCTCTTAGTTTTGAAATATAGTGCTTTCAATTTTCAGTTGGACAATACATTTTTTTTAAAAATGTTTGAAGCCTATCCAAAACAATTCCTCCAGAATGAACAAAATTCAGTTTAGCTACTGCACCAAAAATTAGTTATTCACAGTCACAAGCCTCAATTTTATACTGTAGGTGCCTATTCAAATGGGTGGTAACACTGAAGATTATCTTAAAGAACTCTCGAATGGGTTGAGGCTTTGAAATTTTAATGTGATCTTTAAAAATTCTTTGTTCTTCCCCATTTCTTATCCAGCCACCCTGTCTGGATTCATGTTCCTATTAATTCCAAGTCATCAATTCCAGTAAAGCAAAAAGTAGATTCTTCTCTAGCACTGTGAAGAGAAGTTATATATGAACCTGTGATTTAGGGAGAATGCCTGAGGAACACACATGGGATTTTTTTCTTCCTATTTTTCATTATATAATATAAAAGCCTGCCAAGCTATGAGCATTACAGTAGCTTAATTAAAATCACTAGGGAATTTAAATGTGAGAGAAAAATGGAGCCTTGTGAAAATAATTAATTAATTACAAAAAAGTCTCAGAAGCAGGAGGGGCTAAATCCCAGTTAGAGTTAATAAGTGTTGGGAAATGCCTTAGACAAGTGATGCATGAGTTATAATAAGCATATGATAGATATGTTTAGAATCACAGTACTTAAAATTAAGCTAAATTGTACTTTGAAGATTCTGCCATGGTTGAATGTCTAGCATGGAAACGACAATGGTAGAAATACAGATAAGTGTAACTTCATGCAATATGGAAAATTAATGCATAATTTCTATAGAATAAATTATGAGAAATTCAGCAGACAGACAGCAGACAGAATAAATTATGAGAAATTAAGCAGAAATTCAGCAGACAGGGCATAATCAAGCATCTCTCTCTCTCTCACACACACACACACCCCTCTCTCCCCCCCCCCAAAGGTCAATAAATGAAGGGCTCCTTATCTATCCTTTCCCAGACCCTTTATTCTCTTTTTTTCTCTATTCATCCTACTTCCATAAGGAAACTTTTTATTTTTGTTCATTGGATTTCACAATTAACTGTAAATTCACTTTCCGTGAAGTTCTGCCTAGAGTAAGGGTGAACTCTTGTTAACTCTTGAATTAAATATGATAACTTGAACAGCTCAAGATACATTTTTTTAATTTGGATAATGGAAATATTGTTCTCCATTTTGAACCAGCGGTTGTTTTGTTTGTTTGATTGCTTGCTTGTTTTTACATTGCTCCAGTCATTGCTACAGGTGCTTCTAAACTATATGGAATGCCGTCTGTATAGTTTTATTCTAAATCATTCTGAAAAATGTGGACTATTACATGCTTTCACATCAGAAATTCAGAAATCAGTTGTTTTTTATTAAAATATAAGCTTTCACTCAAGCTACACTCTAAGAATGCACCCATATTGCTATGTAAAACATCTTGCTAACTTTCTCCAGTTAGCAACATTCCTCTCCCCACTCAAAGCTAATACATCCCTACCTCCTTTCTTCCCTCCTCAGACCTATTCCTTATCTCTATAGATAAAAATAAGCCTAAAAAACTTTGCCTCTCTCTATAAAAATATTGGATCCCATTTATTCTATAGCACTCATGAAAATACCTTCAATGCAGAGCATAAAAGTAAAAGTGAATCCAAAAAAAAAAATTAGTTCATAGAGGGCAGGTCCATCAATTGCTATTAGCCAAGATGGTTAAAGATGTAACTGCATGCTCTGGGTATCACTAAACCAAACTATTCCTGACATTTCTGCCAAAAAATGTGGAAAATATTATTGATATAATTAACTAAAAATATGTTTACACATTTGCAAGTAATATCATTTTATTTGTCCACTCTAGTATTTTAGGGAAAACTTAAAAGAACAACAAATAGTCTAGTAGCTTTTTAAAGACTAACAAAACATGTAGATGGTATCATGAGCTTTCAGGGGCTCAACCCACTTCTTCAGATGACTGGAGTATTAGAAGTCCAAATCCAAGAATAAATAAGGGAAGGGGAACGGGTGCGTGTGGGGGGGAAGAGAGACAGTGAGTAGATGTAGTAATAGAAATGTAGCCGTGTTAGTCTTGTCTAGCTGAAACAAAAGACAGGTCCTGTCTTTTGTTTCGGTGAGTAGATGGTTCCAGTAGTTACAAGAGGCTGATAAGAACAATTAGCACCTCCATTGTTGGGTTGGTTGGTTAAGTCATTGGGATATGGAAGGTGGTGTGCAAGCTAGCCGATGTCCTTGTTCATACCATCTGCATAAGAATTAAACTTGTAAATGAAGTTAAGTTCCAATCCTTCTCTGTGTATTTGGCTTGTGGAATTGGTCTGAAACAAAACAGTGACTTGGAGATCCATTAATGAGTGTTCAGGCTAATTAAAGTGTTCTTCAACAGGCTTCTGGCAGTGGGATATTGTTGGCATTTGATGGCATTGATCACATTAGTGGATGTGCAGTTAAATGAGCCTCTGATTTGGTGGCTGATATGGTTGGATCCAGTGATGAAATCACTAATGTAGATGTGTGGGCAGAATTGGCACTGAGGCTGATTGCAGAGGTGGGTTCCTGCATGATTATGATGGAGGTGTGTTGCGTGGTTACTGGAAAGAATTTGTTTGAGGTTTTCAGTTTTAAGAATTCTCTATATAGATCCTGTAGGTGTTTGTCTCTGTCTCTTGTAAGTGTGCCAGTGCTTGAGATGATAGGTCGTCCGGGATTTCCAGGTTTGTGTATCTTGAGTAGCAGATAGAAAACTCCTGGTCGGGGATTAGGGGGGGTGTTGGTATAAATTTGGTCCTGAGCAGCATCAGGGAGGTTCATGAGCAGTTGTTTCAGGGTTCTTTTGGTATTCTTTCTATTGTATACAGCCAAGCCCTAAGATACAACCGAATTTCCTCCAATCCCACAGACAGAGACAAACACCTACAGGGTCTATATAGAGCATTCTTAAAACTGAAATACCCATCCGGAGAAGTGAAAAAACAGATTGATAGAGCCAAAAGAGTACCCGGACATGAACAACTTCAAGACAGACCCAAAAGAGAAAACAACAGAATTCCACTTGTCATCACCTATAGTCCACAACTTAAACCCCTCCAACACATTATCAACAATCTACAGCCTATCCTGGAAAAAGATCCCTCACTCTCAGAGGCCTTGGGGGAAAGGCCAATCCTCACCTGCAGATAACCCCCAAACTCAAACACATTCTTTACACAAAGAGTCAAAACTGCCCACGTCATTTGAATCATTTTATTGAATAAGAACATAGAGTGTTTACTAGAATCCCCAAAGGGCTTGAGGCAGGGAAGCACATTTCTAGAATTCACTCACCGACCATGCTAAAGAAGGTCTTTCTGTTGATTTAAATGTAAGTTAGTTGGGTCCCAAGAGCCTAATGCTGCAAAATGTTATAGAAGTACCAGGCGGTGCTGTGTGCCTTTATTCAGCAATAACGATGGGCTTTCTTTCATGTCCAAATTGTTACACAGGTGTCTTTGAAGTCTGTTGAGCCTTAAAACTATTGACCATCATCATATATATAGTAGTCCAATGTCTGTGACTCTAATCCTGAAACGCTGGCTGTTCCCTCTGGGCAGCACTGTTACCTCCCTCTGTAGCACTCGGCTGACTTCTGTGCCGCTCAGCTGGGCTGCTGCACGGGAGCAAGTGGCGCAAGCGGTCATTTGGGATCCGTGCTCCCCATGCAGAGAGAGTGAGAGAGATGCAGCAGGAGGAGGAGAAGAGAAACACAGAGTGAGAGGCGGGAGGGGGAGAAGAGAAAGAGAGAGAGAGATGGAGAGAGAGGCAGAAGGCGGATGAGAGCTGAGAGAGAGGGCGAGGCAGTAGGAGGAGAAGAGAGAGAGAGGCCGTTTGTGCCACTTGCTCCCGCGAGGCGGCCCACCTCAGCAGCGCAGAAGTCAGCCGAGCGCCACGGCGGGAGGTGAAGGGGGGGCGGGGCGGGGCGGTGACATACACACCCAGGGGGCGGGGCCTGGACGAGCGTGCATCCCCGACGGAGACAGAGGAGAGCGGAGAGAGAGTGAGAGGCAGGAGGGGGAGAAGAGAGAGACGGAGAGAGAGGCAGAAGGCAAAGGAGAGCTGAAAGGGAGAGGGGGAGGCAGGAGGAGGAGAGAGAGAGATGGAGCGAGACACTGGAGGCTCAGGAGAGAAGACCGATGTGGAGGAGAGACCTGAAAATCCCGTCTTATGATGGGCTAATTGGCTAGTTTATTTTATAAAAGTGATCACCAAGAATGGCAATTCTGGGTGCAATAATGTTTCCAAAGTACTCCCAAGTCGTCTTACACTCCTTTTCTTTTACTAACATTATTTCTGGTTCATCTCTGCAAGAAGTTGCATTTTCTTGTAAGTGTGCAAACTCCATTCACCTTTGTGAGATGCGAGAAAATAAAATCTACCTTTTGCTACTGTAAAACAAAAATGTTCATTTTTCTTGAGGGATTCTGATGAATAATTTAAAAATGGTAGTAAATCTGTTCACATAGCACTCATAGTTCAAAGTATATAACAAATACTTAAGGATATTTTGGGGGAAAATATGACAATGCAATTGTTATGAATACTTGAAAATAGTCAATAGAAAGGCACAGTAGAAAAATAGGATTAACTTTTAAGTGACAACTTTCAGATTTAGTAATATTCTGCATGGGAGTAAGGAGATCATCTTTGCAGGTCAGACTGAAGTTTAAAGCCTGCCTACTGCATGCAGGGGAAAACATGGCAACTGTTTAATAGGATACGTCAATACAAAAAAACCCCAACACTTTATACGACAAGAAATAACTTTCCAGACTGCCATAACAAGAGGAGTTTTAGCTAGACAGCCTCTACCATTATTACTGTAGAACAGGGGTGGGCAAACTCAGGCCCAGAGGCTGGATCTGGCCCGCCAAGCATTTCTCTCCGGCCCGCCCAGCTGATTAGCAGAGGTGCAAACTTACAGCCAGTGGTGTGTGTTCAGTTGCCCCCCCAACCTTGCTTCATCCAGCTGGAAATGCAAATCCCTGCAAGCTGCATGGAAACTTTTTAAAGACACCATAATAGAGGCCCAACTTAAATGTATACCCCAAATTAAAAAACATAGCAAGAGACCTAAAAAAGTGTCACCGTGGCTTAACCACCATGTAAAAGAAGCAGTGAGGGACAAAAAGGCATCTTTTAAGAAGTGGAAGTCCAATCCTAGTGAGATAAATAGAAAGGAACATAAACACTGTCAAATCAAGTGTAAAAATGTAATAAGAAAAGCAAAAAAAGATTTTGAGGAACAGCTAGCCAAAAACTCAAAAAGAAATAACAAAATGTTTTTTAAGTACATTAGAAGCAGGAAGCCTGCTAAAAAACCTGTGGGTCCCCTAGACGATCGAACTATAAAAGGCGCAATCAAGGACGATAAAGCCATTGCGGAGAAACTAAATGATTTCTTTGCTTCAGTCTTCACGGCTGAGGACGCTGGGGAGATTCCCAAATCTGCACCGTCCTTTGTGGGTGATGAATCTGAGGAACTGTCCCGGATTGAAGTGTCATTAGAGGAGGTTTTGGAACAAATAGAAAAACTTAATGTTAACAAATCTCCGGGACCGATGGCATTCATCCAAGGGTTCTAAAAGAACTCAAATGGGAAATTGCTGAACTATTATCTGTGGTTTGTAACCTATCCCTTAAATCGGCTTCTGTACCTAATGACTGGAAGGTAGCCAACGTGACACCAATATTTAAAAAGGGCTCCAGAGGCGATCCGGGCAATTACAGACCGGTAAGTCTAACTTCAGTACCAGGCAAATTAGTGGAAACAATAGTAAAGAATAAAATTGTGAAGCATGTAGAAGAACATAATTTGTTGGACAAAAGTCAACATGGTTTCTGTAAAGGGAAATCCTGTCTTACTAATCTATTCAAGTTCTTTGAAGGGGTTAACAAACATGCGGACAAGGGGGATCCAGTAGATATAGTATACTTAGATTTTCAGAAAGCCTTTGACAAGGTCCCTCACCAGAGGCTCTTGTGTAAATTACATGGCCATGGGATAAGAGGGAAGGTCCTTTCTTGGATTGAGAACTGGTTAAAAGACAGGAAACAAAGGGTAGGAATAAATGGTAAATTTTCAGAACGGAGAGGGGTAACTAGTGGTGTCCCCCAAGGGTCGGTCCTAGGACTAATCCTGTTCAACTTATTCATAAATGATCTGGAGAAAGGGGTAAGCAGTGAGGTGGTAAAGTTTGCAGATGATACCAAACTGTTTAGGATAGTCAAGACAGAAGCAGACTGTAAGGGACTCCAAGAAGATCTCACCAAACTGAATGATTGGGCAATAAAATGGCAAATGAAATTTAATGTGGATAAGTGTAAAGTAATGCACATCGGGAAAAATAACCCCAACTATACGTACTGTATGATGGGGGCTAATTTGGCTATGACAAATCAGGAAAGAGATCTTGGAGTTATCGTGGACAGTTCTCTGAAAACTTCCACACGGTGTGCAGAGGCGGTCAAAAAGGCAAATAGGATGCTAGGAATTATTAAGAAAGGGATAGAAAATAAGACCCAGAATATCTTACTGCCCCTGTATAAAACTATGGTACGCCCACATCTTGAATACTGTGTACAGATGTGGTCTCCTCACCTCAAAAAAGATATTTTGGCCTTGGAAAGGGTTCAGAAAAGGGCAACTAAAATGATTAGGGGTTTGGAACGGGTCCCATATGAGGAGAGGTTAAAGCGACTGGGACTTTTCAGTTTAGAAAAGAGGAGACTGAGGGGGGATATGATAGAGGTATATAAAATCATGAGTGGTGTGGAGAGGGCCGATAAAGAGAAGTTATTTATTAGTTCCCTAAATAGAAGAACTAGAGGACACCAAATGAAATTAATGGGTAGCAGGTTTAAAACTAATAAAAGAAAGTTCTTCTTCACACAGCGTGTAGTCAGCCTGTGGAACTCCTTGCCAGAGGAGGCTGTGAAGGCTAGGACTATAATAGAGTTTAAAGAGAAGCTAGATAATTTCATGGAGGTTAGGTCCATAAAAGGCTATTAGCCAGGGGATAAAATGGTGTCCTTGGCCTCTGTTTGTCAGAGGCTGGAGAGGGATGGCAGGAGACAAATCGCTTGATCATTGTCTTCGGTCCACCCTCTCCGGGGCACCTGGTGCTGGCCACTGTTGGCAGACAGGATACTGGGCTAGATGGACCTTTGGTATGACCCAGTATGGCCATTCTTATGTTCTTATGCTTCTGGGATTCTCCTGCTAACTATGAAGGGGGGAGTAGAGGGGAGTGCTGAAGTCAGGGTGTCCCTCTGCCCCTGTGTCCAATCACTGCAGAGCAGGGGTCATAGAGGGAGATACACAATCAGCAGAGCTACTCCAATCTGAACCATGCGACTCAGAGTGCTGGGGAGGGAGGGAAGACAACTGAGCAGGACAGTTTTCCTTAGACACAGAGTGTGGCTGCTCTCAAACTTAGCCTGCACACACTCTGTGTCACTGTCAGGCACACCCAATCACAGCACCCCACACTCTGCATCACAAAGTCTCTTGCACACAAAGTGTCTTTCACTCACACACACTTTTTCTCTGTTGCCCCAGCCCCACCCCTTCCACCCAAGGCCCCATCCCTTACGGGGAGCCCCAGATCTGGCCCACGGCTATGTATCAGAATTTGCTAAGTGGCCCCACTGCAAAACTTATTGCCCTCCCCTGCTGTAGAAGATGACTATCTTCATTGAGAATTTCAAAATTACACTGGATTTTTAATAAGAGAAACTTTCTCCTGTCTCATATATTACATAAATTGATGTTGACTTTCACATTCCCTTAATCTCATTGCCAGCTAAAAAGACTACATTGTAGCATGTGTTTTGTTTCTTTTTGCATTTGACAACATAACAAAAGAATACTAATTGATGACAACAGCCAGTTTACAGCCACAGGATTCTTCTGTGTTATTTAATACGTAAAATAACCATATATTTTAAAAAGAAATGATGGGTAATGCATACCTGTCACAAGACGTTAGTTACCAAAGAAGAGCAATGAATTTTAAGCAGATTCTCTGAAAAGAATTCCTGATAAATTAACAACTCAGAGCAATAGTTTACATTAATGGTGTATTGTTCTTAGGATGACCTTCATAGAGATCCCTTATGTTTTAATCCACATCTTTCTTTTTAGTAACTTATAAGTGAGAGATACTGGTAATTTTGGTAGGATTTAAATAGTCTTTACCAGAATATTCTTTACCAGAATGGTGTGATTTTTAAAATGCCAAAATGACTTAGTAGCATATTGCTGACTTTCACTTAGTCACTCTCTTGAAAATCCCACCCAATGTCTACAATAATGATTCTTCCATAAAGTACTATAATATGTTTATGTCCTGTAAGGCCTACCTGTATTAATGGCCTGATCCTAAGATTGTTGAGAATCAAATAAAGCTTGTTCAGATCCAAAGGAAGTAAATAAAAAGACTGTCTTGCACAGAACAATCCATATAACTTGATCCTAGCCTTGGATCTGATTCAACATGCATGAAAGCTAGGCTAGTATCATCCCAAGGTAATTGTAAGATGCCAAGTGTTGCTCTGTCATTGTGTGTACCTTCTGCAATACATCCTTTGGCATAGTTTATGGTTTGGCATGAGGTTAGAAGGCAAGAAAAAATACTAGTGCGATTGGCCATGCATGTGGCCTCTCCAGCAAGCTCAAGTTCGTCCAGTTTAAACCTCTGCTGTTCTGATTTGCTTCCATTCCCTGAAAAGTAAACTCTGGCTTTCATTTGTGAATTGAAATCTAAAATTCCATCCTCCCCAGGAGAGGCTGCATTTCAGCAGTAGCTGAATTAATTGTTAAATCTCTCTTACCTATTCCATGTAACTATGTGGGTCTGTTAATCAAGCTCTCTGTGTAAAAAGCTTTGACGGGCTTGTAGGTTAAATGTAACAGAAATGAAAATTAACAAGTTTAGAGATGGCCCATACCACAAAACCCTGCTTTGGGTTTCAACCTTCCAAAGGCTTCCAAACATCAGATTTATTTGGATATATATCTTGATTCAGGTTGACCTATAATTTTTATTTGCTTTGTAAACTAAAATGCTTGGGCTGTGTTTTCACTAATAGAATAATTTTGTTACTCTCTCAAAGCCCGTTCCCACATTCAGCCTCTTATAGTTCAGTTTTATGTAACACACAGCCATCAGCCTGCTTAATGGCTCAATGAATGCCCTAATGTTTTGTAATTCTTTGTGAGATAATCTACAATGTACAGGCATAGAGACAGTGGCTGAATTGGAACACTGTAGGATATTTGTCTATATTTCTAGCACTCCTCTACATGCCTCTAATTCTCAAATTTTAGAACTAAGCTACATGTTAATTATCCTTTCCTATTATTTTTCATCCTTCCCTGTGGCACTAAAATAACCTCCATTGTTATTCAAATGGTTAGTCACTCTGTTCTGTTAAAGCTGCAACAAGATGAAAAACTTTCTCTTATCTAGCTGAATTTTCAATAACCTGTGCAGCTCCAATTAGTAGGAGTTGTAGGTCTTTAATTTCCCAATGTTACATAAAGTTCCTGTTTGCTCCATTTAAATTTCATGCAACTAAACCAATATAAATATTTTTTTGGAAATAGTGTCAGTCTTCCGGGTGGAAGGCTAAAAGGCTGCTAGCAAACCTTGGGACAATCTCATTCCTTTAATATACTGTGGTTTTAGTCTGGTTTGACACATTGCCCTCATACAAAGAAACCATAACAAATTTATTTTGATGGCATATGTGTAAATGTATCTTTAAGTCTTCATTGTTGACTCTCGTTTTTGCACATTATAAGAAAGGCTAAAACGATGATGATGGTAATAATAATAATAATAATAATACCTATAGGGCTCCATTCACAGCCTTCTATTACACAAAGGAACCATTTATGTTCATAAAGAGGTCATGATTCAAGGACAGATTTGTCTTTGTCTTTCATTGACATAAATAACATAATGAAAATATTCATCATCTTGCTCTGAATGCTACCAGTTCCCCTGTACAAAGAGAGAGAGACTGGCATTTACATTTTTTGTGAAAATACATTTTTCTCTGGTTTAGTTTCATGGTGCTTCATTGATATATCGAGGGCAGGTTCCTCTCTCCTAACTTCTCCCCTGGAAATTTTAGATTGGGATAATTAACTGCGTGTGCAATAGGATCTCAGTGTTTAGATTAATATAAAAGATAATTCTGTGAAAGGAATTACTTGTCAAGTTTGACCACACTATGAGGCAAAGGAATCTCAGAAGTTCTACTATATACAGCAATCCTTTGGAGGTGATGGTTTGGAAACAGCCAAAATAGAATGCTCCTTGAACTGAATTATATAATAATTCTGGTTTCCCAAATGTGTTCTGTGGTACAGATTTAGGATTTCTTTTTCACCCACAGGAGCACACTCTGCTCTTATGTACACTGAGAGCATTCAGGTTGCAGTTCCAACCTGTGCTGGTGCAGAGTCCAGAACAGAAACTAGAGGGAGGATGTGGTCAGGGCTCATTAAGGAGCCCATGAAGCTTTTCCTAACTTGTACCCCAGTGTTCAGGGCCTCTTGGGATGTGTGTACACTACAACTACACACCAGCAGCTGCCCAGGCCAGCTGACTTGGGCTCATGGGGATCAGTCTAAGGGGCTGTTTAATTGCAGTGCAGACATTTGAGTTTGGACAGAAGCTTGAGATCTGGGACCTGGATCCTGGAATCCGAGCTCCAGTGCAAGACTGAACATTTATATCACATTTACAACATAGGCATGCTCAAAGACTCCCCCGCCATATGGAAAATAGCCCTCTCCACACTAGCTCCCCAAATGTCCCTTGAATGCTAATGTTGTACCAAGGATTCTCACTTCCCCTGGATATGAGTCAACAGTGTGCCCTTGTAGCCAAGAAGGCTAATGGCATATTGGGATTCATTAGTAGAAGCACTGCCAGCAGATCCAGGGAACTGATTATTCCCCTTTATTCAGCACTGATGAAGCCATATGTGGGGTATTGTGTCCAATTCTGGGCCCCCGTTAGAGAAAGGTGGTGGACACATTGGAAAGGGTCCAGCAGAGGGCAACAAAAATGATTAAGGGGCTGGAGCACATGACTTACGAAGAGAAGCAGACAGAACTGGGTTTATTTAGTCTGCAGAAAAGAGCTAGGGGGGACTTGATAGCAGCCTTCAAACACCTAAAGGTGGTTCCAAAGAGTATGTAGAGAGGCTGTTCTCAGTAGTGACGGATGACAGAACAGGGAGCAATGGTCTCAAGTTACAGTGGGAGAGGTCTAGGTTGGATATTAGGAAAAACTATTTGTCTAGGAGGGTAGTAAAGAACTCTAATGGGTTACCTAGGGAGGTGGTGGAATATCCATCCCTAGAGGTTTTTAGTTTTGGCTTGATAAAGCCCTGGTTGGGACAATTTTGTTCCTGATTTTAGCAAGGGATTGGATTCGATGACCTCACAAGGTCTCTTGCAATCCTATGATTCTATGACTACGTACCTGGCAAGAAACTACCTCTGCACCAGAATCATTCCTCAAGGACATTATACAGCTGCTTTGCCATCACATTATTGATGTAGGTAGCACAAATGTGGTCACAGTGTGACCACTGTGCCTGCTAACCTACTGCATTCTCCTAGAGCTCAGACAAGTTCTCTGTGAAATGGCAAATGGCGATCTGGATATGCAGTCTGGCTTCTTACAATCCTAAAAGCAAGTCATGCCCTATGAAACACATATTGCTACTGCTAGTGCAGAGAATATCTAAAGACCGAATTTCACCCTTTGGGACTATGTACCTAGCACAAAAGACCCTCTGCTCCAAAATTATCCTCCCAGGGTGTCAGGCCCTGCTTTGCAGTCCCTTTTTATGTTGTGTCTGACACATAAGTGGACACAGGTGACCTTATACTTTCTATGCAGGCAGTCTCAGGATTTCATTGCAAAAACCCGTAAGCCCTTAACTATTTGCATAATACCACGAGGTGCATTAATATATTATTCAGGCAGATAAAAATCCCATCAGACGAGGACTTTGCAAAAGAGGAATAGATAGGCAGTTGGGAACATTCTGAAATTCTGGATTTTCCTATAATGAGGTTTCTTTATTTTTAAAGTCTATCATTGGAGATAATTACATTAACCAGATTTTACAGGATTAATCCTACTGTTAGCGAGAGGGGCAAATTGTTCTTAGCATACTTTAAATTTATAAAACATTGTAAGGTATTACAGATTTGGGTCTGTTTCAAAGAGAATGAATATGCCGGCATCTCTCTCATTACAGATTGTAAATGCCTCAAGGAACTATCTAATGTGTCCATTCTGTTAAGACCGTAGCATTTCGGGGTGCTACAAAATAACGGCAACTTGTGTTTTTAGAGATATGGATACAAGTATGGAGTTATAGTCTAATGAAATGGCATGGGGGTGTTAGCGGAGAACGCTACAGTTAATTCACATCCTCGTGGGATGGACTAAGGTCCTCACTACTCGGATCTATCACCGGTCGTAATATCAGGAGATTTTAGGCGCAGTCAATAAAAACTGGCAAATGGTTAAAGTTAAACCACAAGACTATATTATAATGCAAATTTAAAATTACATACATCGAATAACCATGGAGGGCAGTCCTCCTATGGTTACCCCTAATAATAATTACCAGAGTCCTCGGCGCAAACAGGACGATGGTGGTGGTGCTGGTGACCTCAAGCCTCTGGCTGATTGAGAGCCTCGGGCGAGGAACAACCAGGAGTCCCTCGGTGACAGGGTCGTTGGTCAGGCGACCTCAATCCTTAGGCTAATTTAAAGCCCTTGGAGAGGAACAGCCTGTGCGATCCCTCGAAGCGCTGGGAAGATTGCGAAGACGGCCGATCTGCCTTCCGCAGATGCGTTTGGTCTTCGGTCCTCTTCCCGCTCTTCAGTTGCGGCCGGAGCAGACGATGGATGCTAGACTCTAATAATCCTAACCTATCCTAACCTAAAAGAAAACCTTAACTAATTCGCGACGCGCCCGCCGAACAGACACGACGACGGCCGATATGCATAGACCGACGCTGCCTGATGGACGAACACGAGGACGAAATCTAATCTACCTAAAAACTAAACTAAACTAAACTAAACCTAAACTAAATGAAGACTATCAGAATATAAGAACAAGCCTTCCACCTGTCTTAAATCTGAGATGGTACTTAACCCTCACTCATTCGACCCGGGACAAGACGCTAGACCTCTCGCACTCTCTCTCCCTACGCTAGATCTATGCCTAAGCCCGACGCCCCGACGCAACCCCAACTGTTGCGTGGTACAGGCTTTTATAATATGGGCTCATGAATATTCATAATATTTTACTTTGAATCGATTGGCTCATTTCAAAATGCTAATTTGCATAGCTTTACAATGATTGGCTAAAGAGAATCATAACAAGTGCATACATTATTTTTCAAACTCCAACAGGTAAGTTGGTGGATGTGACTTACGTGAGCTACGTGCCAAAACACTTTGTCATTATGGTAACCTTACAATGATTGACAACCTCATTGATTGACATTTGATCTTACTCTATTCTAATGCTCCCCTTTCTGTTTTCTTGGCATAGGATGTCTAAACAATGCATGCACTCAGGTTTTACATTTATCACATTTGTTCTTATCAGTCATAGTAATATTAATAATAATAATATTTCATACAACATACAATTCTGCGCGTACATTTCCCCTCCTTGATGAATATCGACGAGAAATGTAGATGTTCATCACTTTGTATACCCAAGCTTATACCACATTGAAGGCAAATATTGGATGAGATCTCCGGTAGGGACAACAAATACAGATGGTAAGTATCACCATATATATAATTACCAGTGCCACAACGATATATAAAAGGCCCAGAGGGTTAGTCAGTAAAGATGTTATACTGATTTTAGAAACATCGCCAAAGATATTTCCAAATAGCGTCTGCCACCATGAGGCTTTAGAATGCAGCCGTTTGCCAATGGTGACAATTTTATCTGCAGCGTGTTGAACCACTACATGTACCCTTTCGCTGACGTTATGAATATTATTTATGATATTCTTTAAATTGGAGTGGACCATCATTAATTTTATTGCTTCTAAACTCGGACCCAAAGATATTGGGGTCACCGCCTTAACGATGGCATACCTCGCCGTAATCTCTTGATAAGAGGTCTCTGGTATCCTCAAATCAACATCACAGCCTTTGATTTCAAATACCTTACAAAGACACAGGTTCGTTCTTTCAGGCATTTTTACCGTATAGAACCTGTTGACTGTGAATATTCGGCATAGACTGCGAATACAGAAGCATGATTGATCCACTTGGATTATTATCGTATTGTTGGTTTCCGATGGTACTGGGCGGAGTTCATAAGTGCACTCTCCCTCGTATGAGTTTAGGCATAAGTTACCTTGATCCCATAAACCCGTTGTACAGGTATAACCCATTTTTGGATGTTCCGTGCAGGCTTGCATATTAACTGCAGCAAAAGTACCTTCACTGGTTTTGTAGGCCCATGCTCGATCTAAAGTTGGCATTAGTATCAAGCCGTTAACAAACATACCCAGAGTGGCAATAGGGAATATCGATTCTTTACGGGCCTCTACAACTGTTAGCATTACCAAGTGTAAAGTACTCATTACAGGATCAAATTGTGAGTGTAATACGGTCCACAAATCCGGGTTCTCCTGTTCGAATTGAGAAAACATATTTTTAACCAATGCAGCAATTTCAAGAGGAAGACGGCCTGTGAGTGCTTCACGTATTATATTTCGGACTAGTCTGAGAAGCATATTTTGAATCTGGACACAGGCCAAGGCCAACGCAGTTTCATTTTGAATACCCTGCATGGCTTGGATCAATTTTAAATGATCCTCTTCCTGTGATCTTATCCACATTGGCAATAATTCTGCCACGTTGAGCTGAACTTTATCTAATCCCCGGATTGATTCCTCGATTGGTTGGACCAAATCTTGTGCCCCCGAGGCAACCTTGGCAAGGTTTTTGGCCAATCTCGCATTATCAATGGCCGAAACTACACCTAGGCCGGTACCAAGACCGCCTAGCACTTTACCTGCCAGATCACGTTTGCCTCGGATACGAGATGTTCTGGAAGAGGCAATTTGTATTAGCCACCTTTCCCATCCCTCCAGCAAAGGTTCTACAAACCGCTGACAAGATGGTTTTATACTAACGGTAGTAACCTGCAAGGGTACATGTATCCATTTTATTTGATATTTTGGTTCAATCAACACTTGCCTGGCAATATTGGTCTTTACCACATATGGGCCCATTTCATATTCCTGGGGAGGTTCTGCTACTAGTATCTTGACATAGTATTTTATTCCAAAAATACTCGATACCACCCAGGTGCCAGATTCTGTGATGTTTTCAATAAAATAGCCCACACAGACAAACGTTGCAGGTTGCGGGTTATCCTCACAACTAGGTGACTTTCTATAGTGGTGCAGGACCTCAGGCCTTGGATTCTCTTCACAGCCTAAAAAGATGTTTTTAGGGGATGTCACAATTACTGGAAAGTTGGTTGTGACATTGTGATCATGGTATAATTTTATAACCCATGTCACTTGATTTTGCCCCATTCTTATTATGGGAGTGTATAACACATCCATATAGATGCAAGCAGGTCCTGACCAACCAGACAATATCTTGGTGCACGCAACCAAGCATCTTGTTGTACTATTATTAACACATAGATTATTGCCTGTAAAAGTCCACCTACACTTTCCACCTATGGTGTATACCGTGGCATTTAACCAACCCTTGACATTAATTTCCTGTCGCTGGGTATCGTCATAGTGCTTGACAAAAAATGCTATGACATTCCCCTCACTCTCATCTCGGATCTCTAGATGACAATGCCTGTGATCCTTAATAACCCGGAGAGTGATTCGTTGTGGAGCATACACTGGTATACCCTGTCGCCATCTTCCCTCTCTTAATTGAAAATTAAAGGTTTCAATCTTTTTTATATTAAAGATGGGATTTGCAGATGATGCTTCTGTCCATACATATCTATCTAGTGGAGACTCATCTTGGGCAGTTGTCTGTATGTTCCAGTATTTCAAAGGGATGTCTCCAGTACGACATCTCCATACGTCATCCTGCGCTAATGTCAAGGCATTTGAAAAGGAAACCCTTTGACTTTGAGTGGATGCTAAGTTAATCATTATTATTATTATTACTATTGAAGTACATAATTTTAGACGATGGTTGACACTCATCATGCTGCTGCTGTTAGTCGAATCTACTTCTGCAAAATATTAAACAGATACTGACGTTAATCATTCCTAACATTATTCTTGGTGTTTTCTTCCTTCTCTCCCCTCCTATCTATCTATTTACTCTATTCTTTCAATTCCCTCTCCATTCCTTAAGTTGGGATACATGGAACCACTTCAAGGTCTTTTTCTTTTTAGAATGGATCTCAAGTTGATACACTGTGGGTCCAGCTTTATTCACGATGTAACAGGGACCCATCCAGCGAGGACTTAACGGATGGCTCTTATCGCTGAAATGTCGGTACAGAACTTTCTTCCCGACATCCCACTCTTGGATCTTAAAATCTTCGCCAAGTCTTTTATCCATTTTATGGATGTTGCCTTTTAAAGTTAGCACCACGGTGTGTTGGAGATCAGACAAAGTTTGCATCAATTGCTGAAGGTATTCTGCTACCTTAACTTTCGGCTGAAAGTTATCTGGAGGCACCCCTCCTTCGATCCACCATAGTTCTGGTGTCTTCATGGGCCTTCCAAAAAGTATCTCATGTGGAGAGTACCCAGCTGATCCTACAGTGGACCTGGTAGCCATAAGAATGAGCGGGAGGTGAGCATCCCACTGTTTTCCAGATGACTCTACAATCTTCCGTAATGCAGTCTTCAACGTCCGATTTGTTCTCTCGACCAACCCTGAAGCTTGTGGGTGGCCTGCTATATGGAATAGTTGTTTTATTCCCAATGCAACACACAACTGTTTAGTAATTTCCGCGGTGAAGTGCGGTCCCTGGTCACTATCGATAATGGAGGGCAAGCCATATCGTGAGAACACTTCATTTAGCAACACGCGAGTAGTAGTCTTCGCGGTGCAGTTTCTTGTCGGGATGGCCTCTATCCACTTTGTAAACGGGTCTACAATCACGAGACAATATTCATTCCCACGACTCGTTTTCGGCAAAGGACCAATAAAATCAATTTGTAATCTTTGCCATGGTCCGCTGATCACTTGATGTTTAAGTGGAATCTGATTATTACGCGCCTTTGGATTATTCTGGGCACACTGTAGGCAATTATTGACGTAATGTTCAACGTCTGCCCGTATTCGAGGCCACCAAGCAACATTTCTAACTCGGCTTAGTGTCTTGTCCACTCCAAAGTGGCCTTGCATATGCGCTAATTCTATTAATTCCTGGCGTAGAATAGTAGGCAACACTAATACTGGATGTCCCGTAGGCTGATCAGACATCATTTCTTGCGCCATTATAGGCCCATCTGCATGTTTAGTTATTACAAAGTCCTTATATCTGCCCTGGTGGAGTAATTGTACCACATCTCGATCTTTATCCTGAAGTTTAGATACGCTCACCGAATCTTTTAACGTAGTCTTGTCTTCTACAGCGCTGACCTTTTCTCTGTAGGAGATTGGAAGTTGCCAGATCTTATCTGAATTTAATGTGGCAGCTTGTTTTGCCAACTGGTCCACGGTATTATTTAGGATGGAGATTTCATGATGATCTTTACGATGTGCTCTCACCTTAAAGAGGAAAGTTTTCCCTTTTCGCTTTTCTGCAAGGCTCCATGCGTAGTTTAATAACTGGGCGTAGGTGATGGGTCGGTCATCAGTGGTACGCATGTCTCTTTGCTTCCACACGACCATCCAGTCTACGAAAGATCTCAATACCCAGTCGGAGTCTGTGCAGATAGTGAGATCATCGTCCTCGGCGTTTTCTAAGGCTAAGATGATAGCTATTATTTCAGCAGCCTGTGCCGATGGAATGCTTACACGCCTTAGGATCTCCGCTCCAGAACTCACATGCAGTGCAGCAGCACCTGTCACTACATGACCATCTCTTCGGTAACAGCTTCCATCAACTACCCAAATATTCTTTGGCGTTGTGGTCTTCACTTCCTCATATTTAGTGGTTAATACGAAGGGTGACACAATGTTGGAAGTAAATTCTTCAGGTATAGGGCATACATGCACATCTTCTGGCCTCGTTGGCTGGCACAGAATGGCAGGAACCATATTTGGAGTTTTAGTAGGTTCCACCGTGATGTCATGGTTCATCAGAGTGAGAGTCCATTGCGCCAGACGTGGATGGCTCACTCTTCCATTGTTAGCTTTTCCGGAGATGATGAACCTTACGGGAGTATGACTTGTTCTTAAAACAATTGGCGATTTACCAATCAGGTACTCCCAATGAATGAGAGCCCATGTAAGAGCTAAAACTTCCTTTTCACATGCCGTGAATTGTTGTTCAACACCCGATAATGTCCTAGATCCATAGGCAACTGGTCTTATGGTAGTACCTTGGTCTTGCATAAGGACTGCCCCAATTGCTTCTTTTCCCGTGGTCAAGGAGAGATGATATTCTTTTTGTGGGTTCGGATACGCTAGTGCCGGTGCTTGCATCAGAGCAGTTTTCAATTTTGAGAAGGCTTGTTTCTGTTCAGCTTCCCATATCCATTCCTGCTTCTTATTCAGCAGTTTGTAGAGGGGACGAGCAGTTTTTCCGAACTCCTCTATAAAATCTCTACAGAAACCAATTAATCCCAGGAACATCCGGAGGCCATGGACATCAGTCGGAGCTGGAAGCTTAGAGACTAGCTCCACCCTATCTTTGTCCGGTCTTCGGCCTTCCGTACCTAGGCAAACACCCAGGTATATCACTTCTTGTGAGACTAATTGAGCCTTCTGTGGGTTAACCATAAACCCAGCTTCTTTCAATGCAGCTAAAACTTCGTCAAGCACTATCAGGTGGGTGGCACGGTCTTTAGTGGCGATCAAAATATCATCCACATACGATATTACGTTGGACTTGTGGGAAATGTCCCTCAATGCCTTAGTAACCATACGATGGCAAATGGTTGGGGAGTTATGGAATCCTTGTGGCAATCTTGTAAACGTATATTGTTGGTCATTGAAGGTGAACGCAAACTTATGCCATGATGTTTTAGCAATTGGAATCGAGAAGAATGCGTTAGAGATGTCCAAAACCGAGAACCATCGAGCCCCTTCTGCGATCTGCGCGACAATTTCCGGATATTTTGCAACAACAGGAGCCATACGAGGAGTGACTTTATTTACTCCACGATAATCCACAGTCAACCTCCAGGTCTTGCCATCTGCCTTGATCACTGGCCAAATGGGTGAGTTGCAGGGACTTTGGGTTTTTATCAAAACTCCTTGTGACTCTAGAGCTTCAATTGTCTCTTGGATGCCACGTTGTGCTTCAGCTGGAAAACGATATTGTCGCATAGGCCGTGGGTCTGGACCTTCAACTTCCACAATATCCTTTGTTTTTCCACAACTTAACTTATTCTTTGCGAAGACAGCCACATGACGATCAATAATTCGCTGTAAATCGTCATCATATCTTGAGAGCTGAAGTTCTTCGTTAGCTTTTAAAGCTCCCAATCGGTGAATGCTCGGGATAACCGATGCAATCTCCGCTTCCCCTTGAGGCACTTGAATAAGAACCCGGTTCGGAAGATCTATGATAAGCCCGAATTCTTTTAACAAGTCCACGCCCATAATGCCAACACCGTCTAATGCTTGAAGACCAATCGGTACTTGCACATAAGCGGTTCCAAGTCCACATTGAATCGAGTTGGTAAAAGGAACTTTTGATTTTTTTCCATTATATGATTGCAATTCCTTGTTGTAACAGGGGGGGGTGAGCACTGGGTAGAGCCAGGAAAGATATATGAGAGTGGGGGTCTGTGTAAATAGAGGTTTAGGAGCTAAGGTAGAAAGAGTGGTGAAAAGCTGTTTTAAAATTTATAAACTAAATGTGAGCTGCTTTTCCATTCCACTAAGGGCCATATGTAGCTGTGTTGGACACATGAAAATTTGGGGCACCACTGGGTCTTAATGTTCACTCACCTGCACTTTCTGTGCTTGGTCTGTGGCTCTGCTTCCTCTGAAGAAGATCTAATTAATTACAAGTGGAAAAGCCTGCCAGACCTATTAGCAGAACACTGAGCCTGTGAAAGAGCCATTCAAACAGAAATGAAGCCACTAAACAGGCATTTGCCCCCAGATATACACTGTCCATTTCCGAATGTACAGTGTTAGTCTCCAGGACTTAGTTAAAAACTTGCTTTAAAACTATTTAATTAGTGTGTTGCTGAAGATTATAAAATCACATCTCTGAAAATAATCATCATCCATCCCCAACTGCCATTGGACACAAGAATACCAGTTTAATAATGCTGCATAGGGCCCCATAAATCCTAAGAACGTCCAAGTGCTTCAGTTCTAACGCAGCCACCTTCCTAGCTGAAATCTTTCTGCCTGCCTGCTGCTGTTAGCTTTTCCTGTTGTGCTGGGTATATACATTATAAAACCCTTTCTGCTGCTGACCCATAACACAGAAACTTCCAAAAATTCTTTTCTTTACAAAGCTTCTGACCTAAAGAGAGCTCAACAGCTCTTGATATGGGAAACTAAGAGGGTGGATGGAGGGAGACAGATAAAAAGTGGTAAATAATGGTACAACATACTAGAGAAGAGAAAACAACTTGTCTTTTTACAACTAATAGACCAGGAAAGGCTCTATGGGCTCAATTCCTAAGGTGGCCTTAAATGATTAACTGCCCCTTAAATAAACATAGGCACTTTGGCTATACACAAAAACCTCAGCATTTTAACCTCAGAGTCATCTAAAAATTCTCTGTGTGGCCAATGCCAAGATTTTAAAATGTTATTCATGTGTTTAGGTGTCCATTTTGAACTGAACACCCGTGCTCTGAAAATCAGGGTCCTTTGTGCCTTTCCATCCTAGGCACTGAAAAACTGAGGTGCTCAAAATCATCAGTCACTTTTGAACAGCTTGGCTTGATGATTTTGATTATCCAAAAAGATGAAGAAAATATCACTGGTATAGAAAGTTGCTGTTTAAATAAATAAAAAAACAGCTACAGTTTGCAGGACTTGTTTGTTGTGGGTTTGCTTCTTTTCCAGACAAACTGTCAGAATTGTATACATCTATGTAGGCTACTGAGCATAAATTGCATTTTGCACCTTGTGGTCTTATCTTGATGTGCTAAGAATATCCCATATTAGTGAAGTTAAAACTTTGCAGATATGAATTTTATTCCATAGAATGTCACACACTGATAACTAATCTGTTTTATTGTTTGTTCTGCATTAATAAAAAACATAATTACGACTTTGAGTTAGAAGAGAAGATATCTGGTTACTTGCACATAAAGATTGCTTTTTTCTGCCTTGTGATCACAGATCATGAAAGACAAAAGGAACTTTCAAAGTAATAACAAGGAGACAATCCAATCACAAATTATGCATAATTGAACTTAATATTTGAAACTATATCTAAATATATTAAGAGTTGAACACCAAATTTGTTTCAAATTTAATTTCACAGTGAAAAGCTCAATAACCCCCACTCCATTTTCCACTGGCTTTTCATGCTACTAATAGTTCTAATTTCCGGTTCTCCCAAAACGTTTTGCATAAAACTTTCCTAGTAAATCAACAACATACACATGCGCGCGCACACAGCAAGATTGTCAACAGTGGCTGTGTTTAAATCAAGATTGAGTGTTTCTCCAAAGGATGTGATCTATTTTAAATAGGAATTAATGGGATAGTTTGAAAATATTATTTTCCATTTTTTTCCTAAACAAAACTTTTCAGTATTGATACAACTGTGCCTTGAAAGATTATCAGATTTCTGGCTGGAAATTCTGAAAAGAAACCAAGCATTTTGGATAATTTCTTTCCATAAACATGGTATTTTTCAGCAGGTTAGAAAATAGTTTTTGATACTACAGAAGTGCCTTCTGGGTGGTGCTAAGCACCCTCAACTGCCAGCGGATGCAACATCTTAGGTCCTAACATTTCAGCAAAGAGATTTGGTCTTTTGCTGTTATATCCTGTTTGTTTATACTGTAGACTTTATTCATTGTATACAGCGTATGCAACCAGGACAAGAGATGGTAACATTCAAAAAACATTTTCAGACTGACACTGTAAAGTGTGGTGTGGCATTCTATACCACTAGCAGTGTTAATGAGAGTAATTTTTAGTAGTCTGCACTGTGTAGATATTTGTAGTTCCCAAGGTTAGTTTAGCTCTTCTATATCTCTGTTTCACTCTTTGCTTCGGACACTTAATTAGTATGCAGTTCTTAGATTTGTCTCACATTCATATTATTTAATGGCTTGGCACACACTTTATCCTTTTTTATTACTTTAAAAATGTTTATGTTTGGTATTTGATACATGAGTAATGAGAAGTGCTAAAATTCATATGTAGGTTCATGAGGATCCATGGATTTGGGGGGGATATCCCCCTTCTTCTATCCTATTTATCACTTTTAAGAGCACAGAATCTGCTGAACTTCAACAATGCCCACTCACTTAATTCCACTACTTCAGTACCCCAAATACTATACATCTCTTACAGTGTCGCTTCCAGGAAATAAAGCACATTTGGGCTTAATTTTTTAATGATGACTGGTTATTTTGTTTGCTTCAGTTTTTGGATGCCCAGCATGAGAAACCACTAACAGGGCTTGGTTTTCATGGAGTGCATGCAGACTCCTCTGTTACATAAAATTGTTGTACTCTAAATCACTAGCAGAGGAAAGGTAAAACCAACATGCCTGTAATGTGCAGTGTCAAGTTTACCAAATGACAAAGAGATCAAAGTGGAGTGATGAGGCCAGGCCAGTTAGAGGGGGAAATTACAGGTCAGCAGCTATTGCAGCTATTTTTAAACCTGTACTATTCCAACTTTTATGAGGTGAACTGAAGACTGATGCAGCGGGAAACACATGCTTTAGGGATTTCCCCCAAATGGTGCAACATGACAACCCAAAGATAGTGGGTGTTTTATATCAAGGTTCATATTTCACACATGACTAAGAGCAATATTTCTCAAAATCAGTCAAGAGGTATCTAAATTTCTTAAGTGGTAGCTACTATCACTTTCAGAGGTGTTCTTTCATCTTTCACTATGTTCTTTCAATTTCTCCCACATCCTATAAATCTCATTTCCAATTTCTGTCATTTTCCTCTGCCTTCCTACACACCCAATTTCCCACCCATTCACACCCCCTAATTCACACCCTATATTTCTTCCCGGTACCCATTTGTTCTCCAGTGACCTACCCACCCACCCCCAGGTTTCAGTCTATCACTTTATCACCTTGGTTGATTCCCTTCTCCATGCCCCTCTCTTCCCAGAATGCATTACCAGGGTCATGTTCAGCCATAAGAGTACAGTCAATTTCCAGGGTCCCCTAGAAAGCTTAATTCTTTCTCTTGTCCTGAAATCTAGTAGGAAAAATTTGTAAGGATTGAACCTCACTGGTCCAGCACCTTCGGGACTTGACCAATCCCAAATGAGGAAAATTGGTGGACCAGGGGAGGTCAAAGTCAGCTCTACTGAGGCTGTCAGAGGGGCCAGCATTGAGGGAGCAGGGACTGGGGGAGAGGCACTGAAAGAAAGAGGCAGGTTGGCTGTGGAGCCCCACAGACAATGATGGAGTCCTGTGGAGCCTGGTCCCAGCCACGGGGCTGTGATAATGGCACATCATGGCAATGTTCCTCAGATGCCCTGCCTCTTCCCTTGGGTATCTCCCTGCTTATCCCCACTCCTCCCTTCCCTCCCTGAGCTTGAACACCACAAATGAGCTATTTGAGGTGCTCTAGACTCTCTGGGATGGCAGGGGTGGAGTTTCACAACTAATTCTCACAATCAGCATCTAACCAAATGCTGAGCAGCAAACATATATATTTAATTCATATTAAACATGTACCACAATCGTTACATTCTACCCTGGATTCCACTAGCAGAAACTGTATATGATAGGATAAATTATTCCCACTCATTCCTGAATAATAAAATAACCTGTGGAGAAGGGAACTCTTGAGAAATTACTTCATTTTTTGGATTAGTTGCAATTAGAATAATTATGAACGAGAGGTGGAGGTTATTACAGCAGAGAAACTAATGTTAAAAGATCAGAGAGACTATATCTGACTATATTAAAAAAACCCAAAAAAACCAAACCACTCACACAACTTGATGTGGGTGTTCTAGTGCTGATAGCTTAGGTTCAAACCACCATAACAATAAAAGTTATTTATATATACTCTTGAGGTCTAATTAGGCATAGTATTTCAAATATATGCATATATTATCAAGCAGGATATTGTAATGTTTATGGAAATAGACACTTAACTTTGAATTGCTTGCCATTTACATATGCAGATTAGCTAAGCATTTCACTGATAACAGATTGCAGAGGCCCAGACATGATTGTTTATGGCAAAGCATAAGTAAATCTGCAAACAAATCTTTTAAAATGTAAAGCTTTGATCAGCTCAGGGCCGAAGAAATTTTTCAATGATCTATGGGACTAGTTGATGCTGTGTACTGGGAACTTAAATACAGTTCCTTTCACCTCCAGGTCACAAATTTAAATCCAGTGCCTAGCAATAATTAAGTCATTGTCTTCTGATATCTGATTTTATGCATATGTAAAAAAAGTCTGTAGATTCAGTCCTGTCATGGATAGCTTCCCATTTTTTTTTTTTTAAAGATAAACACCAACCACAACCCGCTATAGGTAGAAACACTGGCAATTGCAGCAGAACGGCCAAGAACTGTTTTGGCATCAATACTGATGTATGCTTTCAGCCTCAGCAATTTTCTCTCAAGACCTGGTTGAGGGATCCTAACCTACTTTGCATAAGGACGTTTTACAACATTTAATACCAATAAAATTCCAAAGGTGTTTTGTATGCCTGAGTCTGCAGGGTTAAACAACATGGTGGTTAAATGGAACTACACCAATGCTGGACAACAAGTTCAAACATTCCTAATGCATATATATTCACTGCATAGAGGTGTGGGGTAAAGCACTATCTTTTTATGTGATCACTGTACAGAACGCTTCAGTCTCCAGGGAAGTCTCACTTGTACTTCTCACAAGCACAACGTGCACTTAAATGGAAAAAAGAAAATGCATTTAAGGGTGAAATATAGGAAAGAAAAAACTCACAGTAATAAGAGGGACACAATTCATAAGATGTTTTGGGACTCAATAAATCAAAATGAAAATGAATCCGCATTGTCCAATTGATTGGCTGTACGGTTACTTCATGCAACAGATAATTGGAGTCTTTTTTTTGTTGTAAACTACCGTATTGTCATTAGTCAACATTTAACAACATTGTAGCCAGTACTGTTCACTCTGTTTTTTTACATCAGAGTAGTTAATGAGAATGCACTCTTCTAATTTATGTTTGCATATCCTGTTGTTCTCCTCACAAAAGAACATAAAAGGGATAGAAGAGGCAGGAATACAATGACACAAACCTGAGAGATACTGCAAAAAAGATCATTCTTCAGCACAGCTATCACCAATTACAGTTAGTGACTGAAAACAAAATGCTACATATGTTCTTGTCAGCATCTCAGCTATGGGCACGAGAGATGATTTCAGAATGAAAATAAACATATTAAAAGGGGACTCGCTTGTCCCAGTTGGACAAAGCTTGCTTGGGAAAAAACTTCTCCCAAGCTCTCCCTGGCACTGACAGGCAGAGAAACCACTGCTTATATCCTCCACAGAGTTGAGCGTGCTATCTGGTTGTTCTGACAATGTTCTCTGAGAGAGGTCTGTCTGTAATTTGTTAGTAGTAGGTGGCACTCAGGAGCATATAGAATTGTTCATAAATTTAAAAAAACTAACAGAAGTTTGTTCTGCATTGAAAATGGTTTCCAGTGCACAGCTCTTCAACTGCATCCACTTTATCCTTCCCTTTGGTCTACTGCAGACCCTGACCTGCACCCTTGTGAAGATGACAGAAGAGCAAAAGGGGAATGAGGAGGGTGATCATTCCTGTTCCCACCCCTTTTCAGACCCGTATTAGGGTCAGGAAGAGTCTGGAGTATAATACTCAAAAAAAAAAAAGTAGCAGGTTTGGGGTTTTTTTGTTTTGTTTTGTTTGGTTTTTTTACTTTTTGCTTTTTTTTCATTTTGGACAAGGTCAAGTTCGCTAATACTTTCTGAACCTAATGTTAGTAATGCAACCGCTATTGCCGCAGATGGAATTGTTACATAGAACCATTCTGGAAAACAAAAAACTAATTGCCTAGAAAGATCCACTTTGAAAATAGATGCCAGAATTTCCAAAATTTTTTCCTTGTTTCCAAAACTTAAAAAACTATGTAATTACATTCTTATTCTGCAGTACATTGCTGGGACTAAGCATTTTACCTATCATATATTCCTAACACTTTCCAGAAGATATTTGGGGTTGTTCTATGTAGCATGAAACAAGCTACTTTTATTTAGGCTGAGGATTGGCAAAGTCAGATCCATTTCCAGTCACTGGATTTTTCTAAATTAATTCAAAAGTCAGATCCCAAGGGTTCAGCATCCCTTAATTACTGCCTTTCTATTTTTTCCTTTTACAGAATGCACTGCACAGACTAGACACATCAGTTATTTTCATTTTTAAAAGGAACTCTTTCTGTCTCCTCATATTTTTTCATGATTCTGCTAATTTCTTATACAGATACTCATCAGCATTTGAATGCATGAATATTTGGGCTAGTCTGCATTAGCAGTAGTTCATTGGAAGATGAAAGGTTGACTTTTTCTAACAAACCATCTGTTAGTGAAGAGTTATAACTTTTGTGATCAGTTTTAAAGACCTAGCTTGTGCTGTCTCTGAAAGAGAATTTGACTTCAGCAAATGTATCCATATTTATGAAGACAAGCTGGGTGGCTTTGAAAAATCGGTGTTGATTAAGAGATTAGGATACATCATTGATGGTAGAGTAGTTATCTGATGAGGAGAGACAAGTGATTCCTCAATTGCTAGCTAGCTTGGTTTCCAAACAAGATTAGAAGCATATCCAATACTGTAGATTCTTATCTCCAAAGGAACAAGTAATGATAGAACTGACAGGAAAATTAACAACACAAAAGGCATGGGCTTTTTTTCTTATTGACAAAAATAATTTGTATTATTTATGTAGGCTTATTCTTCTACACAATTGCCTTGTGAAGCTGTCCAGTTCCCTAATGTCTGCGTAAAGGCAGGATAAGCAATAATCGTAATTAAATCTCCTTCAAGATCTTGTGCATATGTTAGTAAGATGATATCTCACCCACAATGTCAAATTCAGTGGTGACCATTTTATTGCCATGAGCATTCCCAGATTGTATTTACATAGTGTTTTGCTTGGCATTACTATAATTCAGATTTCGTTCACACACAGCACTGACACTGCAGCTTACACTCCTTTGTGTTTCCATCTGAAGAAAGAAGATGAGACAACTGCAGTCTGATACAGTTGTTTGCCATGTCCTTCAATTACTTGAGCTACGTAAACATTAAGACCACAGTATGGAAAATGTTTGTTCTCCTTATTCCACACTTAGGTACTGAGACTGAACACTTATGTACCCGCAAGCACTGTCTCTTTTCCCACTTCTGTTCTACCTTCCTTCCTACTTTATGTACATACGAGGGGCATGACACACAGTCCATTGAAATCAGTGGTAATCTTTCAATAAAGTTCTGTGGGCTTTGGCTCTGGATTTAGAAGAGATCTTCACTTCTCCCAACTTTAGCAACTCAAGAGCAGCTCTGCTGGTCACCCCACATTCTGACTTCTTGTTTCTGCCACAATTTCAGAATCAAAACTTCCTGCTACAACTCAGGACCAAATCTACACTTGCACATCCCTAAACCCCTGACCAGGAGTTTTCTATCTGCTATCCAAGATCCACAAACCTGAAAATCTTGAACAACCCATCATCTCAGGAATTGGAATGCTTACAGCAGGATTATCTGGTTATATTGACTCTCTCCTCAGACCCTATGGTACCAGTACTCCTAGCTATCTTCAAGATACCAACGACTTCCTGAGGAAACTACAAAACATCAGTAATGTTCGTGAAAATGCCATCCTGGCTACCATGGATATAGAAGCTCTTTACACCAACATTCCACACAATAATGGATTACTGGCTGTCAGGAATGCTATCCCTGATGACGCCCCTGAACACCTGGTTACAGAGCTCTGAGACTTTCTCCTCACCCACAACTATTTCCAAGTTGGGGACAATTTATATCTTCAAGTCAGTGGCACAGCTGTGGGCACTCGCATGGCCCCACAATATGCCAACATCTTCATGGCTGACCTTGAACAATGTTTCCTGAGCTCTCACCCCCTTGCACGCTTTAACTCTACTTACGCTACATTGACGACATTTTCATCATATGGACCCACAGGAAGGAGACCCTAGAAGAATTCCACAGGGATTTCAACAACTTCCACTCCACCATCAACCTTAGTCTGGACCAGTCCACACAAGAGAACCACTTCCTTGACACTACAGTACAATTCACTTGTCTACAATTTTTTAGAAGTCGTCTGCTTCAGAGATAAAATGTGCTATTTATTATGTATTTTGATGTGCTGAATTCAAATATGACAATTAAAACAACTGATTGGCTACTGTTTCCAAGATATTTAAGTTTTTACATTTTACGTCTATGTATATTGTGTAGATAGTAGAGCTTTAATCATAAATTGTAAACCTAGGTCTTTTCATGTGTTTATGGTTGCTTTACATGATAATATTTCACCTGTCCTGTTTATGTAACAATTTAAAAATCAGCAAAAGGGTTATATAAATAAAATTTATTATGAAACAAAAGGCAAAAAACTATTATGTACATAGTTTAGTCCTATTCAGTGTCTACTTGGCGCTTCTTGGCTTGTCTCTTGTATTCATTAAATGGAGCATCTCTTGTCACTGTCCAGCAATAGTCTGCAAGCATTGATGGGCTCCATTTTCCCTGATAGCGTTTCTCCATTGTTGCAATGTCCTGGTGAAATCGCTCGCCGTGCTCGTCGCTCACTGCTCCACAGTTCGGTGGAAAAAAATCTAGATGAGAGTGCAAAAAATGTATCTTTAGTGACATGTTGCAACCAAGGCTTTTGTATGCCTTGAGGAGGTTTTCCACCAACAACCTGTAGTTGTCTGCCTTGTTGTTTCCGAGAAAATTTATTGCCACTAACTGGAAGGCTTTCCATGCCGTCTTTTCCTTGCCACACAGTGCATGATCAAATGCATCATCTCGAAGAAGTTCACAAATCGGAGGACCAACAAAGACACCTTCCTTTATTTTAGCTTCACTTAACCTTGGAAATTTTCCACGGAGGTACTTGAAAGCTGCTTGTGTTTTGTCCATGGCCTTGACAAAGTTCTTCATCAGACCCAGCCTGATGTGTAAGGGTGGGAACAAAATCTTCCTTGATTCAACAAGTGGTGGATGTTGAACACTTTTCCTCCCAGACTCCAACGACTGTCGGAGTGGCCAATCTATCGTGATGTAGTGGGAATCTCTTGCACGACTATCCCATTTGCAGAGAAAACAGCAGTACTTTGTGTATCCAGTCTGCAGACCAAGCAAGAGAGCAACAACCTTCAAATCACCACAAAGCTGCCACTGATGTTGATCATAGTTTATGCACCTCAAAAGTTGTTTCATGTTGTCATAGGTTTCCTTCATATGGACTGCATGACCAACTGGAATTGATGGCAAAACATTGCCATTATGCAGCAAAACAGCTTTAAGACTCGTCTTCGATGAATCAATGAACAGTCTCCACTCATCTGGATTGTGAACGATGTTGAGGGCTGCCATCACACCATCGATGTTGTTGCAGGCTACAAGATCACCTTCCATGAAGAAGAATGGGACAAGATCCTTTTGACGGTCACGGAACATGGAAACCCTAACATCACCTGCCAGGAGATTCCACTGCTGTAGTCTGGAGCCCAACAGCTCTGCCTTACTCTTGGGTAGTTCCAAATCCCTGACAAGGTCATTCAGTTCACCTTGTGTTATGAGGTGTGGTTCAGAGGAGGAGTATGGGAGAAAATGTGAGTCCTGTGACATTGATGGTTCAGGACCAGAAGTTTCATCCTCTTCCTCTTCCTCGTCCGACTCAAGTGAGAATGATTCTGGTGCATCGGGAACCAGCAGTCCTTCTCCGTGGGGTACTGGGCGTATAGCTGATGGAATGTTTGGATAATGCACAGTCCACTTTTTCTTCTTTGACACACCTTTCCCAGCTGGAGGCACCGTGCAGAAGTAACAATTGCTGGTATGATCTGTTGGCTCTCTCCAAATCATTGGCACTGCAAAAGGCATAGATTTCCTTTTCCTGTTCAACCACTGGCGAAGATTTGTTGCACAAGTGTTGCAGCATATGTGTGGGGCCCACCTCTTGTCCTGATCTCCAATTTTGCAGCCAAAATAAAGGTGATAGGCTTTCTTAACCATAGTGGTTATACTGCGCTTTTGTGATGCAAAAGTCACTTCACCACAAACATAGCAGAAGTTATCTGCACTGTTCACACAAGTACGAGGCATCTCTGCTCACTTTGGCTAAACAGAAATGTGTCCCTTTGCAAAATCAAACACTGACAAATAAGAGAGCACGACACTGTATGATTTCTAGAGCTGATATAGGGCAATTTGTTCAGCAGAGTGATGTAAGCTTCGTTATAATTGCATCATCCATGACTTCTAGGAATAACATGATGCAATTCATATCATGTATGACGCAATACCAGCTTCAGATTGCATCCTTCATTGTTTTGCCTAAAAAGCAAGTACTGTCCAAACCCAGTCATAGATTTAGTCATAGATCCAGTCAAAGATGTATTTTAGTCATTTCTGGTTTAAATTGAGATCCCTTCCCTTTATAACTCACTTATCCTCCTCCATTCCCAAGTCAAGGGTCGTATATACTGACCCAATAGCATATCTTGAAAACTAGAGCCAATCAACAATTTTAAGCATCATTTTCATTCTCAGTGACCCAGAATTAGTAAAGTTTGACTACATTTATTTCAGAAGCATTTTGGCTGTAGAGCAGTGTTACATGATGGCCACATTTCCACCACCTTGTACTGGAAACCTACCGATTGTTACACTTACCTACATGTCTCTAGCTTCCATCCAAGACACATTTCTTAATCAATTGTTTATAGCCAGGCCCTAAGATAAGACCGGATTTGCTCCAGTACAACAGACAAAGACAAACAGCTACAGGATCTATATCAAGCATTCTTAAAACTAAAATACCCATCCAGAGAAGTGAAAAAACTGATTAACAGAGCCAAATGAGTACTCAGACATCAGCTTCTTCAAGATAGGCTCTACAAAGAAAACTACAGGACACCACTTGTCATCACCTACAGCCCCCAACTTAAACCCCTCCAATACATTACCAACCATCTACAACCTATCCTGGAAAATGACCCCTCACTCTCACAGGCCTTGGAGGATAGGCCAGTCCTCATCTCGAGACAACCCCCTCAGCTCAAATAAATTCTTTCCAGCAAGCACACAACACACCTCCATCATACTCACCCAGGAACCCCCCCCCTGCAGTCAACTCCAGTGCCAATTCTGTCCACACATCCATACATGTGACATCACCACCACTCGTGCAGACCATATAGACATCTCCAAAATCTTTCACCAAGGATTGCTTTAGGGCATAATTGGACATCCATTGCAGATGTAGGTAGTACTCCCTTGATTTCACAGGGACCATTCACGTGAGGACACAACTCTTAGGAAAGTTCATTTTACCGAATAGAGGCAAAGATCAAAAAAGGGGGGTATTATTACCACCTGTCTGAATACTTCTGCATGTTTGAATCTTGTGTCAATTATGTTTAACTTGGATTTGTAATTGTGCCATTCCCCCCCCCCCAGCATAAGTGATGTAATTTAATATGTGACTCTGCACTGTTGCCTTAAAAGCAGCCTAGATAGAACTGAAGAAAAGGTCATTTGTACTATCATATGGGGGAGATGCATTAGTAGCCTAATAGTTTATTTTTGCCCTCACTGTACAGGGAACATTTGTGTTGAGCTGAATTCAGCCCTGAATATTTGTATGGGAAAAAATACAAGTATGTTATCTCGTTCAGTGGTTGCAACCACAATGTTTTAAATATGAGAAAATGCAGTAAATTCTGGAGTAGGCTGGAGAATAGAACCCAATGATAATTTTATATTCCCTGAGAATCTTACAGACCTAATGACTAGAAAATTAACTAGGAAATGTTAATGCTTAATTAACTCTATGTAGGAAGTATTTAAATCGTGTACTGACTACTATAAAGTAATCTAATGGGGTGATTATGTAATCACTAATTATAAAAACAGAACAGCAATAGAAGATGGACCTGCCACCTGTGCTATCACAGGAAATTAAATGTATAACACAGTCATAGGATACTGGCAGATGATTTCTTGCTAAATGCTGCCGAAAAAGTGTCACCATCTCCCATGCACACCACCTCCATGATTGTATGGTTGATGATGTAAGGTTATCCCAAGTTGTCCTACTGACTAATCACTTGACACCCCGTAGGATATTCTTAACAGAATGTTTTATTTTCTTTTAACAGAGAAAAGACATCCACAAAGTGATACATCTAGACAGCAGTCTAATCAACGCCATGCAAGCCTCGAAGAAGACATTTCCAAGTTAAGTTTCTACATATATTTTTCACTCCAAATGAAGTACAAAAGTGATCCAATTGCAACAATGTATCATCTTTGGTCCAAAGGTAATTTATGGTCAATGAGAAAACAATAGCTACTAACAAATGCACTGGAATAATTTATTATTTAATTATTGAACTGAAATATACAGATTATATGTACATATTATATTCTATGCTTGTAAAGAGTAGACTGGTCATTGCTATGACTGAGGATGGAACACTGTGGCCTCCTTTAGTATCTGCTCAGGCTGTTACCTATTTCTTGCCCAGTCTCCCCAGGAGGTCAGAATTAAATATTTTTCAGCATCACCTGTCTTTAATTGTTCCCATCACGTGCAGCTGCTCATAGAAGTGGCCTGTTTGCATCAATGATCCAGGCTCTCTGTTTGCCTCCTTTGTCTTCTGGTCTGACTGCCTTAGTTCCTTTATTTTCACATGACGCTGGTGGACATCCCTGGTGCATTCTTCCTCTTCTATGCCCTTTGCAATCTTGGCATGGATATCTGCATTTCTTCTGCTGGTTCATAGTTCTTCAAGACTAGATTCCTTTCCCTATACAGCAATGAAGTTCAGGATATCTTGCATGCTACATGCTGGTGTTCATCTGCAACCCTGAGAATTCATGGTCAGGTGTGCTGCTGAGGTGTGCTGCTTGCTCTAAGGTATACTCCCCACGCTGGTGTCACAGGAAATTAAATTCAATTTTTTCCAGTGCTTTTCCTGTTCACCTCGAGCAGTAGAGTTGAAAGTCCTGGCCAGGGTAGTCACAAGGGCATTGTGGGAGGCCAAGAATGTTGACTTTCACAACACTGCATCTGCACTACCATAAAGTTGATCATGCAAAGTTGAATTTAGCGTTACTCTTTGTGACAAGCAGGAGTACTGTAATTGACTTTAATGGTCTTTAAAAACAATGAAACAGGCTTGCTGGTGTGGATACATTGTTTAGAAATTTGACATAATGTGGCTAAGTTTGACCTAATCTTGCAGTGTAGACTAGGTCATTGGCAAGCCCTTACTTTGTAAGAGCAGAGATCAAGCCTGACTCCTCAACTGTTACTTCTATACCATGTTTCATCCAAGCACACACATTCAAATATGAATTATAGACTCTAAAATATAGCAGTGGTCAGAATTTTTTGACAAAACATTGCATCATTGGAGATTCTTCAGGCCCATGATGTACATTTAGAGCAAGAGGAAGAGGTAGAGCACCTAATCCACAACCCTGAATAGTCGATAGCTTTAGGCCACTCACATGGGTTCCATCAACCCAGGGCCACATTCTTGCTGCTTCTGATTTGAAACAGAGACTTGACCCTGCATATCCCACAAGTGCTCTGTTTCAGGGCTGCAGAGTCATTTTTCTCAGTTTCTCCTGTGGGAGCTGTTTCCTTTTGTATAAACCAAATATTCAGGGAGCCAAAAAGAGAGCGCTAACTCTATAGCCTAGTGGTTAAGGCACTCATACATGTGGGGGGCTGAGGTTTAAGGCCAGGCTTAGGTGAAAATCTCATTTTTTGCCAAAAGAAAGTCTCACTTGCATTTCAAGCAGAATAAAAATGAATGCTGAAATCAGGAATGTGAATGTTTAACAGGTTAACTGGTAAGCCTCACCCTTACCAGTTATGGTTAACTGGTGGGGGCTGGAGTAGCTCCCCACCCACCCTGGGCAATGGGTTCCTTCAGCCCCTCAGGGACCACTGTGGCTAAAAGGAGGCACTCCAGCCCAGCCTGAGCAGTCCCAGTCCGTGGTGGGTCTGTCCCAGGCAGGCATGGGAGCTCTGGCCTGGATAAGCAGCCCTTGATCTGTGCCTCTCCCACAGTTGGTTAACTGATTGAACTTAACATTGAACAGATTAACTAATTAAATGGGATTTTACATCCCTACATGAAATCTTAATTTTTGTTCACAACATGGAATTCTTGTTCTCTGGCCAGCCCTATTGTTAATATGCACACAAACAGCAAAATAATCTAAGGTATATTGCAACACACTGGCTCTTTGGCTATAGAGGCATCATCTAATAGCTTTGCCAGAACACTGGGGTTTTTTCTAATATGCTTTCCCACTCTAGCCTCATTTTACAAATTATCAGCAAAATAGATCTGTGCTCTTTCAAACCCCGGCACAAGTCAGTTGTCTCTTCAGATGTATGGTCTGTTTACCTTCCTAAAGGCTCACCATCTTCTTACTGCTGAAAACTAAAGATGTGTCTCATACCCTCCTGTATTCCAGTGCCCCAGACCTAGTCATTCACTATGCATTTAGATTCCCCTCTGGTACTTGAGAGCAGAAGGCCAGTGTACAAAAAAGACTACATTAGACTGTTGAGGCACCATTCTACAATAGTTATCCGGTTTTTTTAATGAGAGAAAAATAATTGATCTTGTTGAGTCTTGAACCTAGAAACCCCTGGCTTCTAGCCAAACACTGGAACATTTTATGAGCAAATGTGTCATGCTCAGCGTGAGAGAACAAGAGACTCGGAATTTCCTTGCCATTGCTACATGATCATCTGTAACTACTTTTGCCCAAAGAAAATTCTGTTTCAAACGAGAAAAACTTCACTCTCACTTGAAATATTCACCATCCACTTTAAGAGCTCTGCCACTAAAGTGCTCAAACACAATTCATCTTTCTGGGATGGAGCAAAAAAAAAGGGAATGTTTTTGCTGTCAGTATACTGGCATTTTCTGATAAAGTGCCAGCAGTCTTAGGGAAAACCTCTGAAAATAGTAATGTCATAAATCTGCTTAATTTAAGCAATCCGCTATTATAGGGATAACTAAACTCAGGTGAATGAAATAACAGGTGGAAAGAAATAGCTGTAGAAGTACTATGAAATGTTATAATAATTAAATGGCTTTAGATTGCACAAAAAAATCCGTTCTACATAGTTTACTTTTACCACAGTTTGGGTATTTACTTGAAGAGATGGCCAGAAAATGGGGAAAAAATCTGCATTTTTGAGAGGGAAGAAATGGTCCCAAACTGGGACAAAACAGCAGAACCACAACGTTTATTATGGGAAGAGATGTTAAGAATAATTCCACTTTTGGAAACCAAAATGGGATTTTTTTTTTTTTGGCTTTCCGGTAAACTGGTTGCCAGAGAAACAGAACGTAGCCACTCCGTCTCCCCTTAATTGCTGCAGCCAGAGAGGTAGCGAGCCCAGCTACTCATCATCACTTCCTTTCTCTTTTCCCCACCTCACCAGCTCTCGGGCCAAAGGAGCAGAAAGTCTGGGTGTTCAGCATTCCTGCCTCCTCCCTACAGAGCCAAGTGCTCAGCACCAGAGAGTCTTCTGGAGGGACAAACTGGGAACCATTATTTTGATTATCATGACAGAAAATGGTCTTTGTTTATAAAACTAAAATTTTCCCATGGGAAACATCGAGTTTTGTGGAAAGAGCATTTCAATGAGAAATGTCCAGCTAGCTCTCTTTACTCCTTTGTAAGATAGCTGGTCCCATTTTACTAAAAAAATACAGTCAAATTATGCTCTCAACTACACCCAGGAAAACACAGCATAGCTCCATTTACTTCAATGGATTTCTTCTCAGTTTAGACCTGTGATTGAGTAAAATTTGATCCATAGTAATTAAAGTGATTGTATTGCTCCCCATTCTGCAGTGGGCAATAGGCATGGTTCTATAAAGATATAAAGCAGACAAGATTCTGGATTGCTAGGTCTATAAAGCACAGCCTGGACCATAATGCACCTGCATTGTCTTTCTCCACAATATTTGCATGAACTGAACTTTTTCTTTCCTACAGTTTAGGATAACATTATTTACAGGCATCCTAATGGTAAAAAATAAAATCCACTTGTCATCAGTGCTTCCAGTAATTTTGATTTGGTACAGCAAGTTCTTTACCTGCTCTGAAAGCAGTTGTATTCAGCCCCAGAACCCAAAGTTAGTAAGATACCATATATTCAGATGTTAAATATTCACAAAATATTGTAATGTTTCATCTATCTTGTGCAAAGCAATGATAAAGGAGATAGTTCTACTACACACATGCCTTTAAGTTCAACGCACACATGCCTTTATTTTCAACTGTCACTATAAATTCAGTTCTACTATGACCAAATCTGCCACACAGATCACATTTGAAATATATCACTCTTTTTGGAATGTAGACTTCAAGTATTTTTCTTCTTGTTTCTAAATTAACTTTAGTATATAATTCAATAGCCAATCAACTTTTAAAAACTCCAATGTCCATATACTTCATTTCATGATACATATAAAATGAAACAACATTGTCAAGTATTTATTTTAATGTTGTGCATCCCACATGTACATCTACCCCACAAAATGCTACCCACGTTTCTGACAGTCATTCTGACAATACAATCAGTCAAATGTTACCCAGTGACTGTTTCTTAGGTAACCAAAACACAGCTCTAGAAATCGATTGCGTAATATGGTGATAAATCGCAAATTCACATGCAGGGAAAATTGCAGCACTTCCGTGATTTTCCGATAATTTGACATTTTAAACTCTTATAAAGGTGCAATATCAAGACAATATGAAACAATACAGGAGTGTCACTTGTGCAGAATGTAAGGTGTCTAATGTACTGTCTCTTAGTGGGGTGAAGTTCATCCTTTTGTGACGGCCAACATAGGTTATGCTCCATTAATTCTCATCTGAGTCCTCAAAAGGAGGTTTACATGGTTTGGGATATAAGTGATGCATAAGCCTTGTACTTGCGCTTTACACAGGAGTGTATTTCACCTGGGGGAACAGGAAACGGACTATATATCTTGAAGTTTCATTTTTCTTTGTTGGTTATTTCATGTTTTCTTATGAGATCACCAACAGGACAAAAACAATAGGAGAAAACCACCTCTGTGTGGATGAAGAATTTAATGTATTTGTTTTTGTTTTTGCCTTTCTTAATGAACTGACCGAAAGCCTTCTAGACCTAGCAGTGTAGGTTTTGAAAGCTAGTCTGGGTGATGTTAGGAGCAGGGAAGGAGGCACATCCCTATAAAGGTCATTTGACCAATGCTAGACATGGGAATAAAAACAAAGCGGTTTTGCTTTCATCAGGCCCAGGCAAGACATTTGCAAGGATATGCACTTATCCCATCATATGTACGGGTCACAGTATTACAATACAGTAATACAATCCAATGACATACAAAAAGGGAGCTCACATAAAGAGAATCAGAAGCTTTTGTTTCTGATTTAGTAAAACAAACAAATTATATGGGGAGATGCAGATGTTACATGTTGAGGTTCGAAAAAATGAAAATACAGTACTTAGTTTGCTCACATTATAGATGATGTAATCTGTAGAGATTTATGGACCATGTCTATAGTGCTACTAAGTAAGGAAATGCATATATGCTCCTGAGTCTGTGAAAATAATTATGCTAGAAAAATGATCCAGGAGAAAGTGGGGTAACAGCCATAAGAAGACATCTCTACCTGTTGCTTAGGCTTTATAAGTTTGTGGCTTCTATCTTGTGATCCTAAAACAAACAAGTCACACTTTACTTTCTCACCTCAATTACCACAGCTGACCAGAAAGAGCTTTTATTATGATTGTCTGTGTCATAAGCCACCAAAATGGATTTCTTTCCTTTTGGGGGTGCTATGTTTTCCCCCTGCTAACTATGCTTGCCTATATTTTTATGTTCTATATTGGATGGTAACATTTTTAAATGAGTTTAGTATCCCTGGAAGAGATCCCTAAGAGCCTGCAGCTTGACTTATTTCCAAATTGAAACGCTGATAACAAAAATATTAAAGCACTCCAACAATTGTGAATTGCTCTTGACGGTGCAAATTGATTTGAAATTAGTGAAGTGCTCCAAACCTTGTATGAGCACTTTACTCTGAATCTTCTCATGGAGATTCTGGGATGGTAAACTGTAGATCACCATAAAGCTACTTCAACACTGGATGAGAGACTATCATTGTAATGGGCAGAAAAAAAGAACTTGAAATCAAAACACAGTCCTCCTAAGAACTGGAATATTCAAAATCCAACCCAAAAGCGGTCTCCAAATATGGCTCTTTGAATTTCTCTGCTTCATAAATCAAGATGTTCTCTGCTTTGCATTGGCATTGAAGGAATGGCTTGCCCCAGTTATCAGGAAAAAAAATTCCTGTTCCCAACCTGTGATGCAGTATAGTGTCTGTCTAGTGCCTATTAGAGTTAATGACAAGTAATTGGCTTCGATGAACTTTATATCAAATTCTATGTGATCCTTGTACATCCCATATGTGGCAGTGTAAGTTTAGTATACACCACATATATAGGTCAGAGTACTGTCCTACCTTAAAAACTTTGTGCTGTCCTAATGAATTCAGCATGGCTGAAGTATTTATAAATCAGGACAGAAATTGGGCCATAGTTTGTGTTTAAGCAAAACAACCCAAGATATCCTTTGGGATAGATAAATCTGAAAAATTACAGGGCAAAACTTATTCTTAGGTACCACACTGAAACAAAACAGAGAGGAAAAATGAATTTTTTCTTTCCTATGCATTGCTCTAATTAGATGGTTTTATAGGGACAAAAGAAAAATACAGAATAAGTGAATCACAAATAGTGTTTTATAAACTGCTTACTATTTCAGTGGAAGGTTTTCTGTCTGGTAGTTACTGAATGATGGAGTGATGCACATAGGAAGTAGCAAGACCATCTTCAAAAATGCATTGACATTCTAATTCTTATTACTTTGGAATTAATTTTGAGATATTGGAAGGACTTTTTAGACATTACGGAATGTTAACGTCTGGATTAATTTTATATGTTCTCTCTGCATTTGAAGAAGGTGTGGCTGAAAGAAATAAATGTCCAAAGAAGGTTCATTTTTGATTACATTGAATGTGGAGGAAGTGGATAAAAATGCAAGTTCCTAGAAGGCAACATTTGTGATTAACATTAGAGCTTTTAACTGGAGGAGAGTCTGAGCCCCAAAATTTGGCTACAGATGAAGATCTAGCCCCTCTCCAATGTACAGAGATGTAATCATTTAAGCAATTCATGAATTTTGTTACAGCTTAGAGAGACTAGCTGCAAAGTTTCATTGTAGATATAAACTTTTCCAGAGATTAGGGAGATTCAGATCTGGAGTAGGTTGGTTTGAGCCATCTCCTGTTTTAATTGACCTAAATTCTTCACAAATACTGTTCTATGACTTTTTTCCCCTGAACTCCTGTTACTTATTTATTTACTTTGCAACCAAAATAACTTCACCATGATCTTCAGCTGTAGCCAAGGAGCCATCATTTCTGACTGGCTGTGAGTTGGGAGAGTCTCCTGCCAAGAATTAGAACAGCTTGAGGGCTCCTCTAAATTATGGCAGTACTTAAGGGTTCTAGGGGGGTCACCGCAGCAGTTAGAAATTGCTAAGACATAAGGAAACTCCAATCACACCTCCTTTTGAATATGCTTTTAGGCTAGTGGTACACCACCAGGGAAACTCCCTTGAATTTCCCATGGCCAGCTACACCTGCTTGTCCACAATATGGCAGCACAAAGAGTCTGAGTAGTTGTTTCTGTGCAAGGTTTATAATATCCATCTGCTCTCTGAATTTAATGCTATATTTTATATTTAATGAAAATCAATAACATTTATGAACTGAAATGAAAGACTCTCTATAGCCATTTCTATTGTTGTTGTTGTTAAGGACACTTTATGCAATTGTTTGTGACATAGAAGACATTCTACACTTTCCTTCCAAAATAAGATTTAGTATCATAAACCTCACTGGAGCTCAAGGAAAGGTACATAGATACCAAACAAAAAGGAGCAATGAAAAACTATCTATTACTAATCAGTCTAGAAGGCCAATAAAACCTGATAGGTTTCTTCAAAAAAACTATTCCTAACCTCCCAATGGATTTTCATACAACAAAAATAAAAAAGGCACATTAGTCACCCAGTAAGAGATTCACTGAGACTTCTTGCTCTCACATTTAAACCACTTTCTTCTTCAGATTGCAGAGCCATCAAACAAGCCTCAGAAACAATGTGCTGGGTGTAATTGTTAACTGTTCTTCCACTACTGCTGATGCCTGCAAGGTGTTAAATACACCTAATTTTTATTACTGTTGGTCCACCAGATCACATGATGTTCTGTAATCAGCATTTCTAAAATCATTAAACTGAACAAGTACATCCAGGATACTATAGTCATTTAGTTCATTTTATAATTTAATTGGTTTATTGTCCTGGTTTTACTCATATGTTATTTTATATGTAATCAGTGTGATGTACAGATTTAAATTGTAAGATTATAAGAGTATAAACAGATAAGAATTTAGGAGTGAAGTGTGTATATGTAAAGCAAGGCTGTAATGCCAGGACTAAAGGCTAAGGCCTCTAACATTTCAATTTAGCCACATTAGGCTTCAGGCTTGGTATTAGTGGGTGACCCAGGAATGATCCTATACCAGTAAAGTTACAAGATCACGGTAAAGAGTGTGTCAGCAGGTGATGTTCTCAGAAAATATGTCACAATTTACTTTGCCAGACCTTACGACACCATACTGTAACATGAGAGAAGTGTCTGCTCTGAGCACAAGTTACCATGTTTACATACATGCTAAGGAAAATCAGGGGAACTAAGAAAACAACCTATGACGAGCAGGATGGTACCCCCAATATTATAGCTTGTGGAAGGACAGTTACAGAAAAGGAGGTTGGAATACTTACACACATAGTGTTAGGCATGGTCAGAATAGCAAGATGAGGGCTACCTTAACAAGATAAGGTAGGGTGGGAAGATCACTGAAGGACCAAACCCTCAATCAGTAGCAACCTGTTAAGAGATCCCTGAAAGTCTATAACATCTTTTGGAATATGAATGTGAATACAGCAGTATCTGTTTCACAGATTCTCTCAGGTTTCATATACTGATAGTGACTGTAACATTAATCATCTGCTTAGTATAACTTATAACACAAACCTAGTTTGTCCTTGTAACTGTATTTGTAGCCACTGTATTAATTTTTCATGGGATCCTAAAAGTCTCCCAATCTCAGAGTGGTAACTTTCACCCTATTCATCTGAAAACTGTATTGCCACAGGAGCTGAGTCCAATCCCTAGAAACACTACAGTTTATTACAGAAGCTGTCAGGTCAATTTTAGATAAAGGCTACAGGGCCAAGCTATTTCTTGGTGTAATTCAACTGAATTCAATACAATCTTTGTCACCCTGGGGATTACTTTCCTTTTTGTGTCAGTAACAAAGGAAAATAATTCCTGTTTCTTTAAAGAACAATGAGGAGTTCTGTGGCACATTAGAGACTAACAGATTTATTAGGGCATAAGCTTTCATGGGTAAAACCCACTTCATCAGATGAATTGGATGTATCTTTAGTTACAGTTTGCAGCACAAATGATTGTTTTATTTATTGTTTGTATTGGAGTATCATGTAGGAATTCTATTCACAGTCAAGGAACCATTGTGTTAGACCGTTCAACACAGAACAGAAAGAAATAATGTGAGTAGAATTGTAATTTAGGAAATGTAATGTGGTTCTAAAAACTGTGAGAAGAAAAGTCCATCAACAAACTATGTACCTTCATCATTAGGACATCTACATCTCTTATGAATTCTGTGTATTATATAGTTTTATTGTTTCTTTAATGAGTTAGGAGTCACAGAAGACCCCTTTGGATTGTTCCCCAGAGTGCTGATCAGGCCACTGATACCTTCCTTCTTGCTCCCTGGGGCTCCTTACCACCCTGTCCTGCTGGGCCAAATCCCCTGGTCTCCCCCAGACAAGACACAGAGTTGGGGTAACTGTCCCCCTGAAGAGCAATGCAAACACAGAACCACTTCAGCTTTGGGATATTGCAATTCTAGGGCACAGCACCCAGGAAACCAAAAGGGATCAAACCCCCAAATAAATCTATCTTTCTCTGTGTAAAGGTTTTACACAAGGAAAGCTCAGGAGGATGTTCACCCTCTTTATCAATGACAGAAAGATATTCACACTGGTCATATTCCCCCCCTGGTAACAAATATTTACACTGGGCCTCATGGAAAACAAAAAAAGTGTTTTTATTAAGTGTAAACAATGAGATTTCAGTGGTTGCAAGTATACAGATCCAAGTAAGTTACTAATTTAAAATGAAAAGAAAATGCATAGCTAGTTCTAATTCACTAAAAACTTATTGCAAGTTAATGAGCTGTTCTTGTTCTAGGCATAATCTTCAGGTCAGAGACTCTTTTACCCTCACCTGGGTCTCCATCACTCTTTGGTGAGTGTCCACCAGACAAAGACAAGAGGCTGATAGGCTCCCTTTGCTTAAATAGTCTTTCCCCCAGAATGGGACTCTCTTGTTCTACATTCTCCCTTCCATGGAAAAATACCTGGTTAAAATGTAATCTTAGTACAGGTGCTATGGTCACATGTCTTACTAGTGCAATCATCTTTGGATTTATAGGCAAACAAGGCTGTTTACAAGCCATTATGTTGATCACAAAGCCATTCAGGCTTTCAGGTGGGACAAGTAATGGATTTAACTAGCACATTTTAAACTATAAACTGTGTCTGTCTTCATATTTCTAACTTTGCATACATGAATGATACATGCACCAAAATAGGATATACAGATCCAGAAGATTGTAATATTAAAATGTATAAGTTACATGATATATTTAGTTTAAAGCATCTTCAAGTTAATGTATATTTATATTTGTAAGCCAAATTTCATGAAGCATGGAGGGGGAACCATAAGTTTCCTTGTTTGTTTTTTAACAAATGTATATTCTGGTCTCCATTCATGACAAAGGTGAAAAATTGGGAAGAAGGTATGAGGTGGCATGTTCCCATGCAGTGAAAAACATTTCACAAGGTGTATATAAATGTTGTTGTTTTATAAATTGTTCTCATGGGCTGCTAAAACTCTCATAATTAGTTCAAATGGTAACTTAGCCTGTCTGTTTGCTTTGCTCCTAGTCCTGCTTTCAATCAGTAGCCCATGCCTGCCTCCTTAACAACATAAGAATGATCAGATTGGATGGAACTATTGGTCCTTCTAGCCCAATAATGACCACTGTCAGATACTTCAAAGGGAATGAACAGAACACAACAATCTTCAAGTGATCCAACCTCTGTGCTCCAGTTTCAGCAGCTGGCAGTCAGAAGCTGTGGGTCTAATAGCCACTGATGGATCAATCCTCCATGAACTTCTCTTTTTTGCACCCAGTTATATTTTTGATCTTTAAGCATGGATACAACTACAGTGCATAGAGACTCATAGACAAATATTAATCTCGCACATGTGCCTTACTAGTGTATTATTCTTATCCCTGTACAACTTCCAGATGAGAAAATATAGCACATATTATATCAGTTCTGGAAAAATCATTATCAGAAATAACATTTAGAAAATATAATTACTTATTTAAAAATATGAAAATTGTTTTTCATACCATGTGAACACTGATTCCCAATTATTCTTTTCAGCCTATATGTCTACCATATAATAGAGATTGGTGACTTATGCCCTATTGTATTGTATGTATAGGTTTCCAACAATATTTCACAGAGGTTTCTGTGACAAGCTAACTATTCATGGCTAACCCATTGCTCAGTCTATTCCTTTGGCTAATATTTTTGTGCTAACTTTAGAGTGTGAATGCCAATATTCTAATATGTAAATTTTAATCTCTCTCATAAGTATGTGATTTCTATTCTAATCTCATCTGAATAGTTGTAATTTCAGCATTTTTATTAGTCCTCTTGATCACACAAGGTTCGTCTACACAGCAGTGTTATATCAGAATAACTGACATTATTCAGAAATAACATAGTGCGCTTCTACACTACAAGCCTTTATTTTGAAATAATGTTGAGCTGGAGGACTTCTTACTCTGACTCCTGTAACTCTCATTTTACAAGGAGTAAGGGAATTTGAAGGAAGAATTAAGCTATTTCGACTTAAGTTACGCAACTAATGTAGCTGTAGTTGCATAGCTTAATTTGACTTTAGCCCTGCTGTGTAGATTTGCCCACTGAATCTGTCATTCCCCCTATTGAAATGAATGACAAAATTCCCAGTGTGTTCAATTTGTTGAAAAGTATTCTTTTCTACTTCTGCAATGTCTGATGAAACTTTAAACATGAAAGTGCAGAGATTCTTTTCTTTCCTTCATCTCTTGTGATCAGTATAAGGATTTGTGAAGACTGAGTCTTTGTTCTTCTGCTAAGTTAAAATTTCAATCTTGCGGAAATAACCAAAGTGCTGACATGCATTTTAAAAATGTAATTTGGAACACAGTGCAGACCTCAAGAGCTCCAGGAAAAGGAATAGTTTGCTTTTATATTTAAAGCTAAGCAGTTGAATCTGATCTTTCTCCCACTGAAGTCAGTGGGCGGTTGGTAACTGTCTTCTGTGCAGTGAATTTTGTTTATCATCAATTTTTCAGGTAATTCAATAATAAATTGACATTTGAAAACTGAATAATTAGGGCTGAAGCTGCTCATATTCCTTTTAATGACAGTCATTCCTTTCAATGATAAGTTTTAACCACCTTTCTTTTTGGAGAAACAATTGGTAATGCTGAAGATGGAATGGAGACATATAATTCATTTGTTGATGTTACATTTTCTTCCTAAACATTAACACCGAAATAATCCAAAATTAAAGCTTCAATGTACACAAGAAACCTTTTCTGTCTGTCCATGAGACAATATTACTAAGCACTCTCACAACCCTTTTGTTTGTGGAACTCCGCCCATTTCTGAAGAACTCAACAGTTTCTAGCACTTAAGAAGAATTCCTTGAAATTAATGGGTGTTGAAGAAGGCTGGATAAAAATCAGTGATTTTTTTAAAATTAAAAAACTTGGATTTTTTTATTTAAATCAGATTTTTGGATTTTTTAAAAACCAGTAGTAAAATTGTAAAATTCTCATTTAAAAATAAGTTACTATTAAATCTTATCACAAACATGCTACACCTATACTTACAGTCTCATAAAAATAATGAATTCGTGGCTGTAGTCTGTCCAGCCTATATACCAGCTCTTGCTATTTGAAATTTCTGGGCTTTCAATTTCTGTTTCCCGGCCGACTAACATGTGCAAAGACAGACACAGGCTGGATGGGATTTTTTTTTTTATTCTGTGCTTATGGGATGGTGGACCTGGGCCAAGCATGGAAAAGTTAGCTAATATGTTGTCTAAAAACAGAGACAATATATAAGAAAGGACGGAGGTAGAACAGAAAGGAACAGTGGAGTGGACTGGAAAGAAAAAGGAGAGACATTGTTAATGACACACCCAGCTTCCTATATTCATAAGAACATAAGAACATAAGAACGGCCGTACCGGGTCAGACCAAAGGTCCATCTAGCCCAGTATCCTGTCTGCCGACAGTGGCCAGCACCAGGTGCCCCAGAGGGGGTGGACCGAAGACAATGATCAAGCGCTTTGTCTCCTGCCATCCCTCTCCAGCCTCTGTCAAACAGAGGCCAAGGACACCATTTTATCCCCTGGCTAATAGCCTTTTATGGACCTAACCTCCATGAAATTATCTAGCTTCTCTTTAAACTCTGTTATAGTCCTAGCCTTCACAGCCTCCTCCGGCAAGGAGTTCCACATGCTGACTACACGCTGTGTGAAGAAGAACTTTCTTTTATTAGTTTTAAACCTGCTACCCATTAATTTCATTTGGTGTCCTCTAGTTCTTCTATTTAGGGAACTAATAAATAACTTTTCTTTATCGGCCCTCTCCATACCACTCATGATTTTATACACCTCTATCATATCCCCCCTCAGTCTCCTCTTTTCTAAACTGAAAAGTCCCAGTCGCTTTAACCTCTCCTCATATGGGACCCGTTCCAAACCCCTAATCAATTTAGTTGCCCTTTTCTGAACCCTTTCCAAGGCCAAAATATCTTTTTTGAGGTGAGGAGACCACATCTGTACACAGTATTCAAGATGTGGGCGTACCATAGTTTTATACAGGGGCAGTAAGATATTCCGGGTCTTATTTTCTATCCCTTTCTTAATAATACCTAGCATCCTATTTGCCTTTTTGACCGCCGCTGCACACTGTGTGGAAGTTTTCAGAGAACTGTCCACGATAACTCCAAGATCTCTTTCCTGATTTGTCGTAGCCAAATTAGCCCCCATCATACTGTACGTATAGTTGGGGTTATTTTTCCCAATGTGCATTACTTTACACTTATCCACATTAAATTTCATTTGCCATTTTGTTGCCCAATCACTCAGTTTGGTGAGATCTTCTTGGAGTCCCTTACAGTCTGCTTCTGTCTTGACTATCCTAAACAGTTTGGTATCATCCGCAAACTTTACCACCTCACTGCTTACCCCTTTCTCCAGATCATTTATGAATAAGTTGAACAGGATTGGTCCTAGGACTGACCCTTGGGGGACACCACTAGTTACCCCTCTCCACTCTGAAAATTTACCATTTATTCCTACCCTTTGTTTCCTGTCTTTTAACCAGTTCTCAATCCAAGAAAGGACCTTCCCTCTTATCCCATGGCCATGTAATTTACACAAGAGCCTTTGGTGAGGGACCTTGTCAAAGGCTTTCTGGAAATCTAAGTATACTATATCTACTGGATCCCCCTTGTCCGCATGTTTGTTAACCCCTTCAAAGAACTCTAATAGATTAGTAAGACAGGATTTCCCTTTACAAAACCCATGTTGACTTTTGTCCAACAAATTATGTTCTTCTACATGCTTCACAATTTTATTCTTTACTATTGTTTCGACTAATTTGCCCGGTACTGAAGTTAGACTTACCGGTCTGTAATTGCCCGGATCGCCTCTAGAGCCCTTTTTAAATATTGGTGTCACGTTGGCTACCTTCCAGTCATTAGGTACGGAAGCCGATTTAAGGGATAGGTTACAAACCACAGATAATAGTTCAGCAATTTCCCATTTGAGTTCTTTTAGAACCCTTGGATGAATGCCATCCGGTCCCGGAGATTTGTTAACATTAAGTTTTTCTATTTGTTCCAAAACCTCCTCTAATGACACTTCAATCCGGGACAGTTCCTCAGATTCATTACCCACAAAGGACGGTGCAGATTTGGGAATCTCCCCAACGTCCTCAGCCGTGAAGACTGAAGCAAAGAAATCATTTAGTTTCTCCGCAATGGCTTTATCGTCCTTGATTGCGCCTTTTATAGTTCGATCGTCTAGGGGACCCACAGGTTTTTTAGCAGGCTTCCTGCTTCTAATGTACTTAAAAAACATTTTGTTATTTCTTTTTGAGTTTTTGGCTAGCTGTTCCTCAAAATCTTTTTTTGCTTTTCTTATTACATTTTTACACTTGATTTGACAGTGTTTATGTTCCCTTCTATTTATCTCACTAGGATTGGACTTCCACTTCTTAAAAGATGCCTTTTTGTCCCTCACTGCTTCTTTTACATGGTGGTTAAGCCACGGTGACTCTTTTTTAGGTCTCTTGCTATGTTTTTTAATTTGGGGTATACATTTAAGTTGGGCCTCTATTATGGTGTCTTTAAGAAGTTTCCATGCAGCTTGCAAGGATTTGGCTCTAGTCACTGTGCCTTTTAATTTCTGTTTAACTAACCTCCTCATTTTTGTGTAATTCCCCTTTTTGAAATTAAATGCCAGGGTGCTGGTCTGCTGAGGTGTTCTTCCCACCACAGGAATGTTGAATGTTATTATATTATGGTCACTATTCCCAAGCGGTCCTGTAACGGTTATTTCCTGGACCTGATCCTGCGCTCCACTCAGGACTAAATCGAGAATTGCCTCTCCCCTTGTGGGTTCCTGCACTAGCTGCTCCAAGAAGCAGTCATTTAAGCCATTGAGAAATTTTATCTCCGCTTCTCTTCCTGAGGTGACATGTATCCAGTCAATATGGGGGTAATTAAAATCCCCCATTATTATAGAGTTCTTTGTTTTGGTAGCCTCTCTAATCTCCCTCAGCATTTCAATGTCAATATCCCTGTCCTGGTCAGGTGGTCGGTAATATATCCCTACTGCTAATTTCTTATTTTTGGAGCATGGAATTACTATCCATAGCGATTCTATTGAACATGTTGATTCATTTAATATTTTTATTTCATTTGATTCTACATTATCTTTCACATACAGTGCCACTCCGCCACCCACCCGGCCTGCTCTATCCTTTCGATATATTTTATATCCCGGTATGATTGTGTCCCACAGATTTTCCTCATTCCACCAGGTTTCAGTGATGCCTATTATGTCAACCTCCTCATTTAATACTAGGTACTCTAGTTCACCCATCTTATTAGTCAGACTCCTAAAAATGTATTCCCCTACATTTTTGTCATGGAAAAACTGTCAAAGCTCCTGGGTGTAAAAGAGACTCTATCTGGGAATATTTTGAAGAAATTTCGTTCTCTGGAAAAAAGAAAACCTATCAAGTGCAGGAAGAAAATGCAGGGCCTAGCTGCAAGAAAGAAACATCATAAGAAAAACTGCTTTTGGGACAAAATGATGTGGCTGAAGATATGGATATATCTGAAGAACCATGTGGATCAATTTTGCAATGCATCATTCTTCAAGACTCTCTCTCTGCCTTTTAGTGGTTTTTACCCATGAAAGCTTATGCCCAAATAAATCTGTCAGTCTTTAAGGTGCCACAGGACTCCTCATTTTTCCAAAATTAAGTGCACTCTAAGCACAGTCTTAGCTTTTTTGGAAATTTGGAATAAGATCTGCATCAAAATTACTGAGGGAATGGGGAAGATGAGAGCTAGTTGTAGAAGTTTTAAAGTTTTAAAGACACCATAAATTCAGTATTCTGAGGATGTCTGTTAGTTAATAAAATTTGGAAATTAAAAAAAAGAGTTTAAGGACAACCATCAGCTGGCAACTGAGGAGACTGCTGCAACTGCAAATATGAAACATTTATGTAACATTTAAGATGTAGTTTAATAAAATATAAGTGCTATTGTGTTTGTGTGTGTCACTTAGTTATTACCATCTTAGAGCTCCCTGACTCCGGCCAGTGGAACTCAACTGCTGGCCCAGTGGCCGGGCTCTACTCCTGGCTGCTGGCTCTGTGGGCTGCTGCTTCCAGACTGGCTCCACTCCTAGCCTGCGACCACTGTGGCTGTGGCTTTCTGATCCAGCAACATCCAGAGTCCTGGACCAGAGATGTTCAACCTGCAATGTCATTACTATATATATTAGAAAAAAATTAAATACCCCTCATGTCAGGACATGGTTCTGTAAAGAGTCTTTAGTTTATAGTTGGAATACCTGTCAAGGAAATAGTTCTAGCACCTGATCCAAATGATATGCCCCAAGATCATATAGGATATAAGTTGAGAAGGAACATGTCAACCAAGCCTGATATTTTTTTCTCCAAAGCTATTTACAAATGCTTTACTGTATTGTTACACTGCATATAAACTCTGAAATATATCTGTGTTCCAGTAAATGTGTCATCACATTGTATTGTGCTTGGAATAAAATAGCTTTTGCTTTATTGACTGCACTATGAAAATGTCACATCTTGCCTACAGGAATTACAGTAAAATTTCTGAATAACAATAGTTAAATCTGTGGGTACGCCTATAGACATTTTGGAGCAAAGGGTTGGGTTGATAGGGCAGGGCTTGAGCTAATGCTGTGACATAGGTGTACAGAATGTGCTCTGGAGATGGAACTCCAGCCCCAGCTGTGCCTTCAAAGCACTGAGTAACAGCACTAGTATGAGCCCCACTATCATAAGTCTGCTGGCCCTGCCTGGGCTGTTGTGTTCCTGCTTGCTCCCAAATGCAGTGTGGACATAACCTTATGGATTGTGGAAATACCACTGCCTTAATTTAGTGTCTTCTCACTGATTTTTGATTTAGCCAAACAAGGGATTTTTTTAGTTTGGTTCCATTTTTGTAGAAAAAATAAACTAGCAGTTTTCCATTATTATTATTTGTTATTATGGTGCCACTCATGGCCCAGGGTAAGATCATGTTCTGTGTCCCCCCAAATTTATGATTTAAATAAACATTTTACTTTATTGAGAATTGTATTCTTTGCCCTTTAATAGATACTCTCTCTCTTTATAGAAAGCTAGACTGTCATTCACTTAAACAATAAATAAATTAGCCTAATGTTGAGATGATCCCACAAATAAAATATCTGTATCATTTTAAGTATTCCTATTACATGGTAAATCTCCCTTTTGTGCTTTCTATCTGCCCTTAGGCAGGGACAGAAATCAATATTTTTCATCATTCTTCCACTGTATAATTTCATAACTCATGAAGTGTTATTTATTCAAATATACAAGTAACTTTTCTTTGAGCTGGAGTGCAAACAAAACTAATTCTTGTCTTTTTGAATTTTTATTTGTAATACTCATGCTATATGTGGAAGGCAATTTAAAACAGTAGAAAAAATTCTTACTGTACTGAATTCTGTGTTAGTGTGAGATGTAAATTAATGCTTTTGTACCATATAGACATATACTGTTGTCCCTACTCAGACATAATTCGCATCAGATACAATAAACGTCTTTCCTAAATAAGATCTGAAAGATGAAACCAGTAGCACATGCCTGATGGAATATGTTTTATTTTTGTACAGATTATGTCAATATGCTAAATATCTCTGTATTTCAGTGACATGTACTGCTGGGCATATACTGCATGATTTACGGTTAATTATTGCTTAACATTTATGCAATGTATATATGCTCAAAACACTGTGCATTTATTATCTAATTAAGTTTCATAATATCCCTATCAGCCAAACAAGAAAAAAATGGAGACAGAAACATGAAGTGACTGGTTCTAAAGCACAGATACATGTATCACTGGAAGAATGAGTCTTAGAATCCAATGTGATTTGAACTGCTGAGTGGCAGAATGTTAGCATAGAAGAGGTTAATAAAACAAGAGGTTGTTTTGTTTTGGTTTAATGATGATCACTCGCAGGTCCACAGGTATCGTGTATGTATCCTTTAGCTGCATGCAAAAAATTTTTTGTGGTATTTGAGTAAAAATCTATCGATTACATATTAATTATAAATTGCTTACGATTTACTTTCTGGATATACATGAAATTGTTAAGTAATAGACATTTAGGTTTGGAAGGTGGAAGTATACATACTGTAGTGAGACAGTAGACTTTTTATGCAAGGTCTTGGAACAAATTTTGGAAGAGAAATTAGTTAAGGACACAGAGGTAAATGATAATTGCGATAAAATACAAAAGATATGCCATGACAACTAACCTGATCCATTTCTTTAAGAGGATACCTGATTTTTTTTAGACAAAGGAAATGCAGATGATCAAATCTACCTGGATTTCAGTAAGGCATTTGATACAATAACACATGGGAAATTATCAGTTAAATTAGAGAAGATGGAATTAATATCAGATTTGAAAGTTCGACAAATGGCTTAAGGGGAGAGAGACTACAACCAGTCATACTGAAAGATGAACTGTCAGGCTGGAGGGAGGTTACTAGTGGAGTTTCTCAGGGATCAGTTTTGGAAATGATGTTATTTAACATTGTTATTAATTACCTTGGTACAAAAAGTAGGAGTGTGATAATAAAATCTGCAATGACACCAAGTATGTGCTCAGTCATATGCTAAAGTGGGTTTTGCCCACAAACGCTCATGATACTATATATATTTTTGTTAGTCTTTAAGCTCTGTACACCAGGGAGTTATTTTGAAATAACTCCCCTTATTTCGAAATAACAAGCAGAGCATCCACACTACCAAAACTGTTTTGATATAATGGTCTGGTTATTTTGAAATAATAAACCCTGCTTGCCAAGAGGAATAATGCTTATTTTGTAATAGTTCTTTTGAAGTAGCGGTTGTGTGGACACTCCACTGCTGCTATTTCAAAACAACTACTTCCCAGAGTCATCAAAAGTAATTAATCCCCAGTGCTTCCTGGGGCTCTAAATTGAGGTAGCATGTCCACATTAATAGAGCCTGCCTCGGACTAATTTTGAGGCTTCCCTGTAGTGAGGACACACTATTTTGAAATAGTTATTTCTGGAGTTATTATTTTGAAACAAGTTATTTCAAAATAATTTCCTAGTATAGACATGCCCTAAGATGCCACAGGACTACTCATTGTTTTTAAAGTTACAGACTAACATGGCTACCCCTCTAAAACAAAGTATGGAGGTATTGCCAATAAGGAGGAGGACCAGAATATCATACAAGAAGATATGGACAACCTGGAAAACTGGAGTAATAGAAATGGGATGTAATTCAAAAGTGCAAAATGCCAAGGTAATGTATTTAGAGACTAACAACATTATTATTATTATTTGCTTTAAGCTGGGATTTATTTGTTGGAAGCAACAAAAGAGGAGAAAAACCTGAGTTTATTGATTTATAAGAGTATGACTGAGCCACCAATGTGATGCACGTCTGAGAAAGTCTAATGCAGTCCTAGTATGCATCAGGTGAGGTACTTCCAGTAGAGAGAGGGAAAAGTTAGTACAGTAAAACCTGCGCTATCCGGAACTTGAGCATCCGGAAAACTGTAGAAACTGGCAAATTTCTGGTGCAGGGAAAAGCTAAACAAAAAAAGGAAACTGGCCCTTTAAGTGCTCCTCAGACAACAGTGCAGCACGTACCTGGGGGAGGGGCGAAAGGCAGCCAGAAGCAAGCAGCAAGCATCTCGGCTCCCCCTGCGGATCCTGGCACCCCCAGCAGGCCAGTCCCCCCGCAGCTACACCTCTTCCCCCCCCCCGACAGCCCACCCCTGCCTTCTCTGCATCCCGTTCCATGGCTTCCATCCCCCTCACCAGGCCTCATCCCGCCCCCCCCATCTCTGCGGCTTGTGGCCCCCCCAGAAGGCCACATCCTGGCCCCCGCATGGCTCCCGTGGTCCCCTCCCCCCACCCATAGTCTCTGCACGGCTCCTGCCCCTCCTCAGATAACCAGAATTTTTAGGTTACCAGCACGCTCTAATCCCCAGGCATGCTGGATAACACAGGTTTTACTGCACCATTATACAAGGCTCTGGTGAGACCTCATATGAAATACTGTGTGTAATTGTGCTCTTTCCTGTTCAAGAAAGATGAATTCAATCTGGAAAAGGTGCAAAGGAAGGCCATTAGAAAGATTAGAGGAATGAAAGAACAAATTATGTCACAGTACCCTGATAGCTTTCTTTGATAGGAGAATAAGGCTTGTGGATAAGGGGGAAGTGTTAGATGTGGTATATCTAGACTTTAGAAAGGCATTTGATACAGTTTTGCATGATTGTTTTATTAATAAAATAAGGAAATACAACATACATGGAATTACTATGAGGTGGATACATAACTGGTTGAATAATCATTCCCATGTATTAGTGGCTCACATTCATGTTTGAAGGGCATAATGAGTGCAGTTCCACAGGGATCAGTTTTGGTACCAGTTTTGTTCACTATCTACATCAAAGAATTAGATAATGGCATAGAACAGCAGTTTTCAAACTTTTTTTCTCATCACCCAGTTGAAGAAAATTGTTGATGCCCATTACCCAACATAAGTTGACTAGAGTGTGGGCTCCGGCAAGGGGATGAGGATGAGAACTTTGGATGTAGGAGGAGCTCTGGCTTTCAGGGGCTGTGGAGGTCAGGAGGGGTTTACCTTGAGCAGCTCCCAGTCAGTGAGGCAGTGGAGGTGCTAAGGCAGGCTTCCTGTCTCTCCTGCCACTGTAGACCATGCTGCAACCCAGAAGTAGCCAGCATTAGATTCTCAGTCAATGGGAGTGTGAAGCTAATGCTCAGGACAGGGGCAGTGTCCAGAGGCCTGTTCACTCTCTTCCCCACTCCCCCCAACACCTAGGAGCTGATGCCTCTGGTGCCAGGACAGACAGGTAGCTAGCTACCTAAGCACGTCCACTGGTCACCTGGTCGCCTTGCAGCAACGAGACCCTGTAACTGACATTTCACAACCCAGTACTTAGAAAACTGCTGGCATAGAAATTACACTTACAAAGTTTTCAGATGTTACCAAGATGAGAGGGGTTGGAGGTGCTTTGGAGGACAGAATTACAATTCAAAATGATCTGGACAAACTGGAGAAATGATCTGAGGTAAATAGGATACAATTGAACAAGGATGAATATAAAGTACTGCACTTAGGAAGGAACAATCAGTTGCACACACACAAAATTGGAAATGACTCCCTAGGAGGGAATATTGTGTACAGGAGGAGGGGGCATGAAGGAAGCCCTATGAAGCTATAAGCCCCAGCAGAAGCCATTCAGATGGTAGGGGGGCTGGCCAGCTTCAGGTAAGTTGTGCCTGGCCCCATAAATTCTTAGGATGGCCCTAATAGGAATGTAGAAAGCAAAACACAAAAACTAATTCTTCAGCTCTACTCTGCACTGATTAGTCTGGAGCATTGTGTCCAGTTCTGGTTACTGTGTTTCAGGAAAGATGAGGGCAAATTGGAAAAGGTCCAGAGAAGAGCAACAAAAATGATTAAAAAAACGGCGAGGAGTCCTGTGGCACCTTATAGAGTAACTGAAGCGTTGGAGCATAAGCTTTTGTGGGCAAAGACCCACTTCGTCAGATGCATGTCAACTGACGAAGTTGATGCATGCATCTGACGAAGTGGGTCTTTGCCCATGAAAGCTTATGCTCCAACGCTTCAGTTACTCTATAAGGTGCCACAGGACTCCTCGCCGCTTTTGCAGATTCAGACTAACACGGCTACCCCTCTGATACTTGACAAAAATGATTAAAGATCTAGAAAACACGATCTGTAAGGGAAGATTGAAAGAAATGGGGTTATTTAGTCTAGAAAAGAGAAGATTGAAAGGGTTCATAACAGCTTTCAAGTATCTAAAAGATTTTTAAATGGAGGAGGGAGAAAATTAGTCTCGTTAACTTCTGATAGCACAAGAAACAATGGACTTAAACTGCAGTAAGGGAGGTTTATGTTGGACATGGGGATTTTGCCAGTACCTATGGCCATACAGGTAAATATAGCAGTGGGGGCCCACCAGGACCAGATCCAACCTGCAGGCTGATATTTTCCCACCCCTTGGCCTAAATGATGCTTGGTCTTGCCATGAGTTCAGAGGAGAGCTGGTTAGATAGACATCTGTCAGGGATGATCTAGATAGTGCTTGGTCTTGCAGTGAGGGCGGGGCACTGGACTTGATGACCTTTCGAGGTCCCTTCCTGTTCTAGTGTTCTATGATTCTATGAAAAATCTAATTTACGAAAGGAGACTGTTTACCCTCACGAAAAAGAGGCTGAGGGAAGGTATGATACCTTCCCAAAAATACATCAGAAGGATAAATACCTGAAGAGTTATTTAAGCTGAGCACCAATGTGGACAAATGGATATAAATTAGTCCTCAACAAATTTAGATCTGAAATTAGATTAAGGTTTTTAACCATCAGAGGAGTGATGTTCTGGATGAGCCTTCCAAATGGAGCATGGCAGGAGAGGTAAAAAACCTAAAAGGCTTAAAGAGCGAGTTTGATATTTTGAGGGGATGGTTTGTCAGGCTTCCTACAATGAATGGCATGTAGCTGAACTGTGACTGCTAGCAGTGAGTATTTCCACTTGCCATTGATAGCCTCCTCGACTGGGAGGGCTCTCAATTACCACAGAGAATTCTTTTCTGAGTGTCTATCGGGTAGGTCTTGACCTCATGCTAAGCGTTTACTCGATTGCCAGATTGTGGCAAGGGAAGGATTTTTTCCCTGAGTCAGATTAGCAGAGAACCTGTGGGGGCAGTGGGCTGCCTCCCTCTGCAGCGTGAGGAAGAGTCCCTTGCTAGTTTGAAGTAGAGGAAATTCTGGATTTTCTGTAACTTGAAGTTGTTAAAGCCTTCAATAACTCATCAAGAGGTTCTGGAGTGTCTAGGCAAGAAGGTTCTGTGGCCTGCAATGTAAAGATTGTGAGATTAGAAGTTCATGATAATCTCTCCTGGCCTTGAAGTCCATGAGTAGCGCTAGAAAAATTTGCCGACCTGATTTTAAAATTGTTTGTGTGTCATTCTGCTTTGTGTGTGAAATGGCTATGTGCACTGGCCATATTTGTATTTCTTGTGTGCTAACTGTATTAATTGCATAGGTGTCATCACAATATGCATGCTTTGTGGCCATGTGGTACTCTTTGCGAAGAAAGTGTATTTGTGTAAGCCATGCAGGATCTTGTTAACTATGTTGACCAGTAGCATCAATTATTTATCCATTTATATTATATTGTATTAGTTAAGGGAAGTAAGACCAAAAATTTTGCACATTGGTTTAATTCTGGTCCCATTGGAGCCAAGGAATTGGTAAAACTCATTGACATCAGTAGTAGCAGAAGGAGACCAACACTGAGGGTGCGTCTAGACTGGCAAGATTTTGTGCAAAAGCGGCCGCTTTTGCGCAAAAATGTGCCAGCTGTCTACCCTGGCCGCTTGAATTTGCGCAAGAGCACTGACATTCTACTGTAAGAAATCAGTGCTGCTTGCACAAATACTTTGATGCTCCCGCTCAGGGATAAGCCCTCTTGCGCAAGAATACTTGCGCACGAGGGCCAGTGTAGACAGGCACCTTAATTTCTTGCGCAAGAAAGCCCGATGGCGAAAATGGCGATCGGGGCTTTCTTGCGCAAAATCGCGTCTAGACTGGCCACGGATGCTTTTGCGCAAAAGCACTTTTTGGGCAAATGCATCCGTGCCAGTCTAGACGCTCTTTTGCGGAAATGCTTTTAACAGAAAAACTTTTCAGTTAAAAGCATTTCCTCAAAATCATGCCAGTCTAAACGCAGCCTGAGTGCTTTTTAAAATCCTGTCCATAGGATAACTTCTTATTTAGAGAATTATCAGAAAAAGTATGCGTCAATTAAGCCCTTATATAATAGTGAGAATCATATTTTGTGTTTGACCCCATACAAAGGGATGAATCCCATCAAATATGCTGGGAAAGGGGTGCAAATGAAACACAGGCATTAAAGCAACATATATCAGTAATCAACAGAAACAACAGACGTCAAATGAGTCCAATGACAAGAAATGCAAAGGATTACATTTAACCCAGATATGGTACTACTAAGACAAAGGGTGTTGATGCCCATTTACAGTAATGCGGAATCTGGCTCTGTAGAGATCTAAATGTGAAAAAGATAATTCTGTATTATAAGTTTAGAATCTGCAAGTGAAATTATTTTGAGAAGGAACCTACAAGTTAAGTTTAACAATTTTAATAAATGCTCCAAAAATACATTGGCTTAAAAATCTCTACAATTAGTTATTTTCCTTATAAAATCTTGAACATAATATATATCTCTATTAATATTTTGTTTCATGGCATCAATTGTCTACAATGAAATAGTATTTCAGTTTTTTGAATGAATTATAACAACAATGTTGTGTTTTGCCTAAATAAAATACAGTTTTTGATTGGCAATAGTTAATTCCAATCTTAACATAGTACATTGTAAAATAAAGTGCTTTACAGAAAGATGACATTGTATACAAACAAACTGAATGTAAAAATATTTCGACGAATTGATTACTGTGAATTGAAGAAAATGTCATGTTTATTCATTCCTTTTGTTTTCAAATCCCTGGCAAAATAAAAACACTATTGGAAGAAGAGGATGGAAAATGAATTGGTGCCAAGGATGCTGAAACCATTATTGTAATGGGGGTACTGAGTGCCACTGAACCAAACTGTAAACCCTGTCTATAATCGTACCAGTTTCAGGCCAGAGGTGCAGCCAGCATCCTAAGCTCCAGCATATATGGTTGGTGCTAGACGTCCTCAATAGAATCACAGAAATGTAGGGTGGGAAGTCCAGCCCCTTGTGCAGGATCAGGTTAATCTAGATCATCCCTGACACGTGTTTGTCTAACCTGTTCTTAAAAACCTCCTCTGAAGGAAATTCCACGTCCTCCTTTGGAAGCCTTGTCCAGTGCTTTAATCTCCTTACCATTAGAAAGCTTTTCTTAATATGTAACCTAAATCTCCCATGCTGCATAATAAGCCCATTATTTCTTGGCCTATGGGGAATAACTGATCACTGCTCTCTGAAGAGCTACCCTTATATTTGAAGATTGCCATAAGCCCCCTTCTCAATCTTTTTTTTCTCCAGCCTAAACAGTCCTATTTTTTTAACCTTTCTTTATAGCTGTAAATTTTCTAAACCATTCATTGTTTTTATTGCTCTCCTCTGGACTCCAATTTCTTCACATCTTTTCTCAAATGTAGTGCCCAGAATTGGATATAATACTTCAACTGAGACGTCACCTGTGCCAAGTAAAGCAGGACAATCAGCCCCTATATTTGACACGCGGCATGCCTGTTAATATACTTCAGTATGATGTTAGCCTTTTCAGAAACTGCATCAGATTGCTTATGTACATTTAATTTGTGATCTACTTTAGCCTCTACATCTTTTTTAGAAATTCTGCCATCTTGCCAGTTAGTCCCCATTTTCTAGTTGTACATTCGATTTTTTTTCCTTTTCAAGTGAAATACTTTGCACTTGAGTTTATTGAATTTCATCCTGTTGATTTCAGACCAATTCTCCCATTTGACAAAGTCATTTTGAATTCTATTCTTCTCCTTCAAAGTACCTGTAACCCCTCCCAGCGTCATGTCCTCTACCAATTTTATAAACATGTTTTCCATTCTGTTATACAAGTCATTAATGAAAATATTGAATAGCACCAGACTCGGGACTGACCCCTAAGAAACCCCACTGGATATAGCTACTCAGTTTGATGGTTTAACACTGACACTGTGAGGCAAACCCACACAAATGCACTTTAGTAATAATCCAGAGCTTGAAGAGGTGCCCCTCCAATGAAGCAGCAATGAATTACCAGGAGGTTATACAGGAGGTCAGGATACATGATCACAGTGGTTGTTTCTGGCCTTTACATGGGTGATGTAAGCGACTAATCGACTAGTTGACTATCCAATAAGCAACAGCTTATTGGATAGTCAATACACTGGTCAACTAGTCGCTTCCTCCCCCTTGCTGCCTCTATCACAAAGAGGCAGCGGGTGGGACGGGACGGGAGGGAGTAGTGGGGCAGAGTGGCCGCCCACTGACCTGGAGGAGGAGGAACCCCTCCGGCCACCATGCTGTGCTGCGGCTGACCCCGCCCAGCCACCTGACCGGAAGCCAGAGGGTGGGGCCAGAGCTATAAAAGCCCAGCCAGCAGACTCAGTGGGGGCCAAGCTTGCAGAGGGGCCAGAGACTTGCTCAGGGCTCCTAGCCTGGGAGGCTGGGCCTCCAACATTCCTGGAGCCAGAGGCCGACTACTTGCTACCTGCCCAGGAGGCCGAGGCCTGGCCCGGCCTGCCTACCCTAGCAGATCCCACAGAGGACCAGACTGTTTCTGTGCCCCAGCCCGTGCCTGGGAACTGGGAGAAACTACTACAACTGCCAAGCCCAGAGGCTTGTCCCGAAACCCCGACAGAGCCTGGCCCTGAGGACGGGCCCAGACGCTTGACCCTGCCTGCACAAGGAGACCAGCTGAGCCTCGCTGACCTGCAAGCAGCGGAGGACTGGACCAGACCACCGGGACCCCAGTGGGAGAAGACCACCCTGGACTCCCTGACTACACCACCAGAAACCCAGGTACTGGCTGAGGGGGAGAAAGGAAGTGGCCTAGGGGTTAGTGGGGGCTGTTAAAGGCCCCAAGGCCAGCGCATTTTGGGCTGGAGCCCCCTCTGAGGCCATAGGAGCCTGCATTGCTGCTCCTAGGGCCCTGGGCCAGGGCGCAGTGGAGTGGGTGGGCCTGTGCCACCCCTGCCACCCAACTACCGGGTGGCAGTCTCCCTCTTGCCACTGTCACAGGCGATTAGCCTGCACCCCTCCTGAACAAGGAGCCCCCAAACCTGCTGTGTTGGTTTGCTTGTGGCCATGCCCTGAACCAGGGCCTGGCCAGTCTATAAACTGACTCTGTGTTTGTTTGTTGCCACGCCTTGAACCAAGGGCCTGGCCTACCCATAAACTGCCTGTGGTTGTTGCTGCCACGCCCTGAACAAGGGCCTGGACGAGCTCCAGAAACTACCTGGGGTTATTTTTGCTACGCCCTGAATCAGGGCTTGGCCTATCACAGAAGGGACTGTGTTGACTTGATGCCCACCCTGAACTAGGGCAGGGCCTATATATATATATATATAAGCTGACTTTGTCTGTGTGCTGCCTCACCTCAAGGAAGGCCGGGCATGGACTAGTGACTGGGGCTTGGCTTAAAGGGCCAGTATAGTGGGGCGGAGTGGCTGCCCACTGACCTGGAGGAGAAGGAACCCCTCCGGGAAGCCAAACCAGCTACGGGGGGAAGGAAGGGGTGCTGGGGGTAGCTAACATAAAAGCCAGTTCCCGCCCCCCCCAGCTCCAGTGGCGGCATTCCAACTTTGAAATGTACAAAGATTAACTAATCAAATAATGGATGGGATTTCCATCCACTATTCGATTAGTCGATAAGGACTAGTGCATGCTGCATTTGAAATTCTGCCCAATGGGGCTCTGTACATTTCAAAGAGGAAGCGCCCTCATGGAGCCTGGGGTCAGCTGGGGCTCTTGTACATTTCAAAGTTGGAACTCCGCATGCAACCCAGGGCCAGCAGGGAGTCCCCCCGCTCACCCCAGGCTCCATGTGGTGTTTCAATCTCTGAAATGTACATTTCAAAGGCAGAATGCACTAGTCTTTATTGACTTATCGAATAGTCGATGGAAATCCCATTCACTATTCGATCAGTTAATTAATTGAAATTTTACATTCCTAGTGAGAAACTCCATAGGGTCCTCTAGGAACAATTCAATTCTCTTTCTCCCCTTTGCTTTCCTCCTCTCATTTTCATTAGTTTTCGTTCAGTTTCTAGCATTCAGTCTGACCAAACCAGGAAGAAAAATAATGATTCACATCTCGGGTAGCTTGTCCAAATCATGCTGAACATCTGATCCTTCATATTACATACTGACAGTTCTCCATAGTGTTTCCTTAGAAATTTCCTTCATCTTCTTTCTCTGTCTCATTGTTAGCCCTCCTCTATGTTCCTGACTTTCTGACACCCACCATACCCAAACAAGTTGAAACTAGTTCACAGAAAACTGTGCAGAAGAATTGTTTTATTCAAAAATATCCTTGGCTAATGAATACTATCGTGAATGCCTTCAGTTGCTTTTTTTTTTTCTACCACTCATTTTAAGTGTCAATTATTCACTATACCTTGACATTTAATCTGAAGCATTTCATCTACCAGAAATATATCTGAGTTTTTTAACTCAAGTGTCTAATTAAGAGAACTCTTGCACGTGTATGCATTCTTCTTTAGTGTAAGTTCAGCTTTTCTACAGTATCAGTACAATAGAGCATTTTAAATTCAAGGCTTTTGAAAAGGAATAGTTCCAATTTATAGTGCTTAAAAAAGCCCCAACCCTATAGTAAATCAAGACACCGTGTTACTATATTATCTGCTATTTTATATGGTGCCTATTTACTATATAGGCATTATGAAGGAGTCAAGTATTGATAGTATCCTACTCAAATGCTGAAGAGAATTAATGGTATATTGACAATAACAATTCAACTTTGTTTCATAGGTTTGTAAATCAAGCTTTAGATTTTATTTTATTTTTTTTTTTTTTTGCAGCGGATCTGATAATTATGAGAAGAACTGACTGAAGTCACTTGAGAACAAAGTTTTCTCTTTATTGGCAAGGGACTGGCATATCAATACTATGGTAGTGGTAAAATTAGCAATACAGAGAGCGTGCGGAAAGTGCAGTGTACCATAACTGCACTTAAATTTGATTTGGAGACATACTACAGGGCTGAGAAACATGGTCACTCACTCTCTCTAAATATCCTTGTCTACCTTAGTCCTCTTCCTTGTCTGCTGGGAATATAGGTACTCATTGGCTACTGCACTGAAACCAACACATCATTTCACGTATGGCATCCAGCAGGGATTAGATGGCGAGTGCTCAGCATCTTCAGTGGTGGGATTTTTAGAAATAAGTATATAACTTATCACTTCTGGTCACTACAGATACAGGTACAAAAGCCTGTATTCATTTCCATTCTCTTGGGTCACCCATTCCCTTCTTGTTTCATAAGGCACAACTGGGAGGTACGAGTTTTAATTATAATATATGAGAGAGCTTATCAAGTGCATGAATATCTATCTATAGATGCCAGACAGGGTAACTTTCTTCATGTAAGATATAAGTATTGTGATGGGTTTGGGTTAGGAACCTAGATAGAAAAGGAACACCCTTAATTTCTGTCTAAAAAATTACCTGTTGATAAAACTCTCCAGGCATAGAAAACTTGTTGTAAGTCCCTAAGACTTAAATCTTTGATTACAGTGTTACTGAACTATTCAACTTCAGTGTGAATTAACTTGTTGTGTATTATGTTGACCATAGGAATATGGCAAGCATTAATAAAATTTGTAATTTTTTTCATTGGAGGGTGTTTTCTTTTTTTTTTATAGGTAAGTCAGAAAGCACACATGAGGTCACTTAGCTGTTATTGTGGGGGGTTTCTAAACAAAAATCCGATGAGGAAAAGCATGGCTTTCCTGATCCTATGTTAGCAGACGTCAAGAGTCCCCTGGGGAGAGGGGGGAAAGATGCTTTGTCATGGAAGGATGCCTTCAAACTTCAGAGAGAAGAGCGATGAAAATAGTTATTTCTTCATGACTAGAACTAGTCAAGAATACAGAATTTCATTATAAGGTTTTATTCTGTGGAGCATCATGGAACGGAGTTTATTTGTGCCTTATTTTTATACTAATCAGATTCTTGGTATAAAACTTCTCAAGCCTGTGTCACTGAGCCATAATTCATTACAAAACCTGCAGTCTTCAAAAGTTTTGTTGACAGGTACATTATAATAATGATATGTTGGGTTTGGGCTTAGATTACTTTATCCCTCAGTATTATATGGCTCCTAATACCAGGTGTTGGAATATGAAATTAAAAAGGTCTTTTATGGAATGCCATAGACAGGTCATCTAGGAGCAAATTTTGAGAGTGCATATGTATATGTCTTATAGTTGTCCAGCTGTGTTTAATTTAATTCACACATTCATGTTTAAATTTACACTGATTATTATTAATAAAGCTGTGCTTATTAATGCCAGCTGCGATTTCAATGTCTGTGGGAGCACTGAGTCCTGCGACATTCTTGTCTGTATCTTATTTTATTGAAGTACCATTTCCTTGTGTTACATTCTGACTTTCAGTAGAAGCCTGCATCCTAGTTACTGTCATTACTGAGGTACTTAATTTTATACTGTTGTTCACATATTGACAGACACCACTATGCAGCTATCTTGGAAAAAAAAAAGTGCAATTAAGAAAAAGCATGGCTATAAATAGCACCTGTTTTAATCAATTTACATTCCTTGCATCTCATATATCTCTAGCGTTATTGGTAATTTATTTAAGTCACTTTCATGGAGGCAGCATTAATTTTTATAATAATTACTCATATTTTTTCCCCAGGTTCAATTAAGCTCCTTTCACCTACTTAATTTCTTAAATCATGTCACTTTCCACCCATCTTATTAACAAGTGAAACCAAGATTACATACAGTCCCTGAGTCTAAACTAATGCCTGTTAAATTCAGTGGAAAGACTTCCATTGACTTCAAGGCCCTAGGTTGTTAACTATATACCTTAGAGTGGCATTCAGTTAGTTAATTCTACATGAAAACAAAAAAACTTGCCTTAATGTAATGGTTTGAAAATCAAGCATTCAAAGGCTGGGATAGGCAGATTTAGGTTGGAGAGCTATTGCACACAAAGGCATATTTGTTCTTCCTATCAAGTGCTGCCCTCCGGACCTAGCAGCACTGGCACATGTTCTCAAAACTCTGTAAATACATTAGCTAATTCCCCACAACCCAACCGCCCTCTGAGATAGAAATCAAGAGTAGAATAATTGCACTAAATAACATGAAATGAAAGCACAGAAAAGCTGAGTGAAGTGTGGTTTTGACCTGGGCCTAAATAAGGGGGTGGTGATGCGCTTCCCCAGGAGCATAACGCCTGTTTCCTCCTTGTATGTGGAAAAACCACAGACATGTCAGTGCAGTTGTGCTGTCCTGAGCACTGCAGGAGAATGGTAGGGGCTGCAGAACATTGATGGGGAGAGCCAAATCCCTTCTTTCCTCACGTGGAAGCCATTCTCCCCATGGTATGGATAGCCCACGCAAGATAGTAAAGGGAAGCCTTTCAGCCCGCTGTGTGGCTGTTTCTAGATGGGCCATGATTTGCTTAAGTGCATACAACCACTCACCATCAGGATGGCAACAAGGTTTCAAATCTCCTTAGCCTCTAGACCAGGTGGAAACATGTTATCAAACTATTTTCAAGGGTGTGGAAGAAAACAGGTCCTCACTCTGCGTTTGTTAGCAACAAGTAGCCAGAGGCAGTATATTTTACAAGCAATTGCAAGGGAAGGGACGGCGAGGCAGACCTTCAAAAAACAAAACAATTAAAGCCAAAATATATACTTTCCCGTTACATATAATAACAATAAATAATTATTCTCCTTCCCATAATAATTCCCTTCAGGTCTTTAATAATTCCCTTCGGGATTCTCACTACAGTCAGCATTCCATCCTTATCTCCTAAAGCGAGGTGAGAGCAAGAGCAGCATGTCTTACAGTTCTCGCGAGATTAGGGTTAGGGTTAGGGTTAAGTCCATTCCTAACAAGACTCAGATGGCTACACATAATCCTTGCTTCCACAAGGGCAAAACAGGGTGAAAAATCTCTCATAGGAGCTTCTTTTCTCCTCAGGCCCACATGTATAAATCTGTATTGTTTGTTATCCACAGAGCTGTGGCCTCTTCTCATCTGCTTTGACCACAGTGCTTTCTGGCAATGTGGGTGTCCTCACCTAGGCTACGTCTACACTGCACAGTTATTTCGGAATAGCTTATTTTGAAATAGAACGTCTAGACTGCAGGGAAGCCTCAAAATTAGTCCGAGGCAGGCTTCCCTAGTGTAGACGTACTATTTCAATTTAAAGCCCCAGGAGAAATAACTTAGAATGGCCCTGGTGAGGGTTTATTTCGAAACAGCAGAGGTGGAGAATCTACACGCACCTTATTTCAAAATAGCTATTTCAGAATAGACATTATTCTTCATAGAATGAGGTTTACAGAAGTCGGAATAAGCTGTCCGTTATTTTGAAATTATTTCGAAATAACGGAATTGCTGTGTAGACGTGCACATAGTTATTCTGAAATAACTTTGCTGTGTAGATAAACCCCTAGTGTTAGTATGCTGTAAAATGGGAAGAATAATGGTCAATTTCACTGCCTCACAAAAGAAAGACTGTTGTAATTTTACAACATCCTAGATTCATTCTAAGACGTACCAGTCTTTTAAGGTCTTTTCAATGTTTAGTTAGGTTTTTCACAGCACCCAAACACATTCAAAGCTTCTTTGAATAACTCAGAATTACAGTGATGGGTGCTAAGAAAAGACCCTGGGGGGGGGGGGGGGGAGAGAGAGAGAGAGACACACACACACACACACACACACTTTGCATATATTATTTAACTAATCAAGTGCTCTGTTCTCCTCTCCCTGCTGCTGACTTCAATGGGCTTTTACAGCTGCTCAGCACCTGACAGGATTGAGCCCAGAATAAATCACAGTAGAATTTGATATTACCAATTGCTGTTTGAAGTGACAATTTGGCTAAATGCTCAACACTTTCCTTTCCGAAAGCCATTTCCTTATTTGAAATTCTGTATTTGTCTGCGCTTGTACGGATCAGTTATAATGATGTGGCTAAAAGGAATCTCTTTGATTTTTCTTTTATGTTTTCAGGAAGGAACGTTTCACCTAGCTGAATGCCAATCAGCTGCAGGTAAAGACTCTTTTTGAGATTGTCAGAATACTAATGAGAACCAATGATGATTTAACTGACCTGCCTGAGCACTACCTATCAGAAAAGTCCATCATATTTTGCTTTGATACATATGTCAGCTTTGAGATATTCATTGCTTGAAGTATTGGTATTTTATTAGTTTGTCTACTATTACCTGGGTTCATTGCTAACGTAAAATGCTAAACCCAGAAGACTGAAGTCCAGTGTTTATCCACATACTACACGTTTTATGAGCACAAACATTTTAGACTCCTCAACACTTTTCCTTCAATATTCTTTATTTGTGTCCAGGTGTGAGATCACGTGGGCTCCATTCAGTCCTGGCTGCTTCTGCTCAGACTGCAAACAAAGACATTATTCAGTGCAATTTGTGTGGAACTATGTAAATATTTAACTTAGGCTGATTTGAGAACTTTTTCTGTTCAAATGAAGTGTGTCTTCTAGTTACATACCTCAACCAGTGCTTGTCTGAGGGTTATGTTACAGTGGGGTGCTGCCAAACTTGCCTCTCTCTTCTGACAAGCCCTCTGTCCCCACAAAAAATGTCAAGGAGGAAGAGGTGGAACTTATCAGAGCAGCCAGCTGAATGAGAGAGCAATTTGATGGATCATGAATTGTGAAGCTATAGCCATCAGGGCCTTTCTGAGAACTATAAATAAAGCTACAGGGTTTTTCTTGTTTTTAGTGCTTCACAATGCATATATGTCAATTTTAAATTTTCTGTTGATACTGAATAGTTGTGTGTTTACATGCTGTATTGTAATTTTACTAAAATAGTCTCCTTAAATAAATTGAATGTTTATTAGTGGGAAACCTCTAAAGCATTTAGAACCAAATTTTGCCCTGAGTTATATGCTCTACAACATAATTGGTTTCGGTGGGGTTGCACAGCATGAAAGTCAGAGCAGAAATTGTTCCTTCATATTAGGGCATCTTGCCAGGACACTATTAGTGGCACCTTTAATAGTGTACAGGATGTAGTTACATACTCTGTCAAACATGCTGATACAGTGCTACATGAATTTAAAGCAATATAGGAATGTTAAAAACACTAGTCTTGTTTACTACTGTTTATTTACTAACAGAAATTTCTAGTATGTGACCTAAATTCTATTACAATAACCAGCAATATATGGTTCCCAGAATACCAATATGATATTTTTAAACAAATAATTATAGGAAATACCACACAAATATAGAGTTAGGGTATGTCTACACAGTGGGGCTATTTTGGGATACCGAGGTATCCTGAAATAACTACCCCCTGTCTTTTGAACACGCCTGCTATTTTGAGTTCAGTTTTGAAATAGCGAACGCACTATTTCAGCATCCCTGTAACCCTCGCTAAGGGATGTTTCGAAATAGTGTATTTTGAAATTTGGTGCATTTACGAAGCACCAAATTTTGAAATAACACACTATTTCGAAATTCAATCGAAATAAGATATGCAATTTGCATAACAAAAAGGCCAAAAGTTGCTTTAATCCTCCTCCCTTCAGCTCTTTTGCTTATTTTCTTCCAGAAATGCTCTAGGATTTTTCCAGAATTGTGCACACCAACATAGACATAATGCTTTTTATGAGTACCTAACATTGACGTGATTTATTGTTGCAGTTCAATGCCACAGATTTAATTTAACCTTTTGTTGATCAAGACCTTTTAAATTTGTATGTAAAGTTTAAAAGGTCTTGGTGACCTTAGTGTGCTTCTCTCCTTAAAAATAGGGATGAAAACCAAATCTGAAAGCTAGTGAAAAAATACACCCAGAAAAAAAACAACTTGAGTAATGTTATTTGAGGGTATCAGAGGAAAGTGATGTAAATCATCAATAGAATAATTCTTCATTTAATTTCATAATGTTTTTACTATTTCTTGCATTATTCAGTTACTTTTAGTTGTGATATCTAGGTTGAAATTTTTGCCTGTTTTAATGAATGTAAATTTTGTCATTGACTTCAATGGATCTGAGATTTTACCAATACTATTTTATTTTTGTTGACTGAATTTCTCTCCCTCGATTTCTCTGTTGCCTTTCATAACATTTGCCTAAATGCTTGAAAGCTAATAGAGAATTTTTGAAAAACAGAAACAGTTCAAAAAGAATTAGGACTTGTTTGCCTTGCAGCTTTTCCAAACTCCCTCCACTTCTAACAGTCTACTATTTCCCTTGACCTAAGATAATTGTCATTTCTCCAAGATTCTCTTCTTGATGCTTGAAAACATGCTTCAGTAGTCAATGTTTCTCAAGTTTTCTGGAAGCATCCTTTTTATGTGCTGTAAACACCTGGAAACTTTTAAGGTCTTATAAAGTGTTTTCCTTTTCAGTACCATGAATGCTTCAAAGAACTTATCTCCTACCAGTTTACACTTATCATTGACTTTAGGGCACACAAACTCTTTCTATGAAAAACATGCCTGTTTCAAGAACCATAGATTGTGTAAATAGAATGGGTCTAATTGTTCCCTCTTTCATACTCATGTAATCTGCCTGATGTTAGTGGTGTTGAATTTATGTAACTCGGTACAGGACTTGGCTCAATGGATTAAATTGTTCTTGTCATTCTGCTATGTGAAGTTAACAGGTACAAATGGAATTCTTAATTCCTTTGGTATCTTTTTATCCTTCGTGCTATGATGGGGCAGGAGCTCCTTCCATAAGGAAACGAGGAAGAGCAAAAACTTACCATTTTATGTCAGGCTGCAGGACTCTTCAGCATAGCCTTTCCCAAATAATGGAGCAGGAAAGCAATCCAGCAACTAACCCACAGGCCAGGATAGAGATTTGACTATCATAATTATCAATACTAATCTGCTAACAGCAACTCCATGTAACAGCAATAGGCATTTTAGAAATCTCTGATAAAAGTGTCTTAGAGCTTGAGGACAGAAGAGTTAGCCAGATCATGTGATCTGAACTCCTCTGCATCACAAGCCACCAACATCACTGCAATTGCATACTAAACGCAAAAAACTTAAATCAAAGCAACATATTAAATCCCACAGGAGCAAGGTTGCCGACCTTCCATGACTGGAATAGAGTCCCCCAGAATCAGCATCGATCTCTGGGTGACTATTAAAAGCAATCCTTGAGATTTTAATATGATATTTAAAGAAAGTGACATACATTGTGTTGGGGGGGGGGGGAACCTCCCAGAATGGTGTCAGAGTTGGCAGTCCTACACAGGAGACGCAACTGTGATGTACTGCAGGAAGAGAAGAGGAAGGACTCAAGGTCCCTCAGGAAAATGGATTTAGTAAAGGAAGGCCCTCCCCATGATGTGTCTCATCTCCATCAATGGTAATTTCTGGTGCTTCAGAAGAAGCAGCTTAAAAAAAGAAGCCCGTAGAATATGATACAGGTGGGGAATCCCTTTCTGGCCACTGTAGCTGGCTGGCTGAAATCCTGAAACATGAGTTTTTGCAATATAAGATGTAAACCATAAGAGTTCTATGGTAGGGGTGCTAAGGCGGCACTGAAGGGCTGGTGGGGGAAGTCTAGCCCCACCCTGTTCCTTCCACCTGAAGCCCCACCCCTTCCAGGAGCCAGCCATCCTCCCTCATGGAGCCAGCCATCCTCCCTCACACACACAAACCTTGCTAGGGTCATGGTAAGTCTGTCAGCTGCCCTGTGGCTGTGAAAGAGGCAAATCTGCTGCCACCTGGGGTCCCGGCCCCAGCCTGGGTAGCTCAGCAACTGACGGTAGCTGTGGCCCCACCTTGGTAATGAGAGGTTAGATTTGCCATCTCTCTGAGACCTGACAGACTGGACACCATTCTCACGAATGGCATCTGGTCAGTCTGGGCCCGCTAGAATTGCCAGCCATTGGCGAGGCACAAACAGGTGTAAGGGAGGCATAACTCAGCGCCCCTACCGAAAAAATGTTCTAGCTTTTTGGTGGATCTTATTAATCCTGTGATCAATCCACATTTCTCTCCTCATCTGGTACTTCTAACTGATGATTACATGCTAAGCCCCCTCTCCTGAGAGAGAGAGCACTACATTTTCAGAGAATGATGCATCGTACATGCCCAAATTTTCTTTTCTCGTATGCAAATAAAAATTTGCACACAGAAGTCAAGTATTTGCATTCCAACACCTTTTTGTGCACATCACTGACACATTACCCTGTGCAATTACCTGTTTGAATGGTGATTTACGATTAAGAAGTAAACATTTATCCATGATTAGCACAAGGTATCATATGTGAAAACAGACAATCTCCCTATATTTAGATTAGGAAGTAATTGCTGTACCTTAAATGCCATAGTGTAACAAAACTGGATAGACGATCTCTTTGATTTGTTTGATGGCACTGATTGTGTGTGCAAATTTGTATCACCTTTTGGTGATGAACAGGTTGAATAAAGAGTGCTTTCTTCAATTATGATTTACTTTTCAAATTGAATTTATAAGTACCTATAATGTTTTGCTTGTACCTGAAAATAATTACTTTAACTAATTGTGATACACATTGTAGTAACTAAGCAATGCATTGGCAGAGGGGAAAATAAAAAAAAAGGCTCTTTTGATTTAAAAAAATCTAAAATGCATGTTATATCATTTGACAATCCTTCAAGACTTCCAATTAAACTTAACAAGAAACTATTGAACTTTAATTTAATTTTAATTATTAAGGAAAAGGGTATGTGGTTAGTTCGACTTATATTCCACTCACTGTTATCTCATTTTCTGTCGCTAGCGTGAAGCCAAATCAAACACCAATTTTTTTCCTTTTTTATTTTATTTTTGTCTGAAGCACATTTTGGAAAGAATCTATCATGTCACTGTAATGTAGCAACACGCCTGGTTCTTTGAGCAATATAAACACAAAAAATGTGAGTTTCCTCTTGAGCCCAAAACGTACCCTACTGCCTTCCAGCTGATGTCAGAGCAAGAAGAAATGAATCATCTGGGTAAAAAATAAAGAAAAGAGAAGCCAGCAATGCTTGAGTTCAGTTTCTCAAGTGTTCATTTTTGCTGAATCTGTTCACTAAACTGGCAGGTGGAATCAGTTGCTTTGCAAATCACTGGCAAAGCTCCAGTGAGAATGACAGCATGCAAATGCCAAAATAACTTCAGCAATACCTAAAATAACACTGAAAATAATTTGTTATAGTATGAAGAGGAATATATGTATAGTATATATACTCGTGTATATATATATCTGGTCTACCAATAATGGGCCAAGGAACCATCACCCCATGTTAAGCACTCTGTGTAGAAGACTAATTCATTACTCTTTGAAGCTTGCAACTTCAGACACCTTGGTACCCTGCCCACAGCAACATTTCCAACTTTTCCACAGTGCCTTTTGTTCCATATACTGTTTGTATATGGAGCTGCATTAACGTATTCTGCAGGTATACTTGTCTTTGGTAGTAGATCCTGTACCCTCCAGATTCATTTTAGGAAGGAACTTACTCATGTGACTAGATAACACAAGGCTTAGTTAGTGCTTAAATTCTATTTCTAGGATTTAAGTGGTATTTAGAGCATGTGCTGATTAGTTTTCTTCTTAACATTCATATTCCCCTAGTCATCTTTTCACAAATTTTAGTTCCTGTTATAAAATTCTGGATAACGTATTTCTACTCTTTAAAAATAAATACTAAAACTTTGTGCAGTAGCTCAACTTTTAAACTTATCAACTTTTTAGTTTTGTTCTAAAACTTTTCTCGACTCCTGTTAAATCAAATATCTTTTCAAAAGTCCCTTCTTTCCGCTCCTTTATAGCACTTTTTTTTCATCATCACTCTGGTCTCCTAATTCATTACATTCTCTAGTATTCATAAGACCTGTCATCTGGGCTCTTTCCCTCTGGTAGCTTTTGTATTTCACTTAGGGTCTTTATAGTAGTTTGATGTTTTTCATGCATTCTGGGATCTGTATTCCCCGAGTTCCTTCACTTTTGAGGCCTTGTGAATGATCTGATCTAGCAGATCTTTTCTATTTCATTTATATATTTTCCTTTTAGTTGGCTCCACTGTTATCTTCGTGCCTTTGATACAGGTTTTCCACTCCAATGCTGGACTTATTTAAGTGTGCCCCTGGTATGAGAATCCTTGGATAGGAGTAAAATGGGAAAAGAGGTGCCTGACAGTAGCTCAACCAAGGAAATCAAAGGCAAACAAGCTGAAGCACAGTTCAGTGGTGGAATCACCTGATGCCCAGGTGATTTCAGTCGTCATGCCCCCTTTTTAGAGTAGGTCACAGTCTAATGGCTGCCATTGCACAGACTGAGTTCTCCTAGATGGCTTATGATTTAGTGCTAAGAGACAGGACACACTCAGGCTCTTAAATATGTAGCAATAGCTATCCTCTAATTAAACTGCAAACATTTTGTTTTCCATGTGGGTACTGCCTTTGGAAACTGTGCAGTAGGTACAAATCTTGCCCAGCTCCCAATCTTTCCCATCCCCTTTGCAGCAGTAAATTTTGTAATAGAGTGAAATATGCATTCATAGGCACTGTTTCTTGCATTACAGTGTTTAAGACCTTGAGTTAGTAGTGCTATCCATTTCTCACATGCTATTTCATGCTCTGGCACCCAAGTGCCTTCTCTTTCCTCTTGTAAAAGCTTATCTCAATGGGGTGGTCACAATTGTCCTTTTTGGTATATATTTTCCTATGAAAAGCGCTAGAACTTTAATATCCTAAAATTTCCCAAGAGAAAGACTTTTTTGCACTATGGAATAGGGTATTAGCCAATGCCTGGTGGCGATATAAAGTGTGGTTCTGCACTGAGAACGACTATACAAAATGACATTTTCATATTCATCAGACTTGTAATCTATGCTACCTGTAGTTCACAGTAGGTTTTTATTCCTTGGGCCTAATCATTGAGGTAAATGGAAAGACTCTCAATCATTGACGTGAATGGCCTTCAGATCAAGCTTCTAGACTGTTTCTGTTTAAAATGAATTTTCTCAGCACATACTTAATTCTGTAGCTGCAGGTTGTCTTTCAATACTCTGAGACTCATTCCATCTAGATCTGGTGCACTTTTGTTTCACAAAGCACCAGAACATGTATGCATCAATCTATCGCAATCCTTTTCATATGCATCTCTATTCATTTTACTTTCATCCTGAAAATACCAATGGCATATCTTAGTCTCATATATATTCTTGCATTGTGACTCATAATGCTGTATACTAGTCTGTCTTTTCTAAGTGATTTTCATAACTTCCTACGTGCATATGACTTGGAATCCTGTTAATTCAGCTCTGGATCCTAACTTTGATCTTTACTTTAAAACAAACAAACTTTCATGTACATTCTTGTTTGGCTATACAGCATGATTTCAAATAAACAGCCCCATCCATATTTTCTTTTGTTTTTTGCTTCTGCATCAGACTCAAAACCTCTTGATGTTTCACCTGCCAAGGTAGAAATAATGCTGGCCTCAGCCTTTCTTCATTAGTGTGGCTCCACTTGTAATATCATAGAGCTAAATATCTTTCTATTCTCTTCCATCCTCTGCTACACTGATTATTAACATTTAAATCCTGGAGGATTCATTGCTTTATTTTTTTTTAGTGTTAATACTTTTCTAACATCATGTGTTAGTGTTACTGATTTATGCAATTTTGTTGGGGGAACAGATATAATAAAATAATTATTATAGAGCTCTGAGATCAGGGCCTCCTTGCATTAAAGGGGTAATACAATAATTTGTGTGCATGTACACAGTCTGTGTCTTCACTCCAAATGAAAGCATGTACCATGAAATACCCAGCTTGACATAAAACCCTTGTGAAAACAAGGCATCATGCTAATGTTCACCATAATATTATCTATATGTCAGTGTAGCTACACCAAGTCAACCTTAAATTGTCACCTGAAGTTTACCTCAACAAGATAAATTGAGCTAAAAGCAACAGTGGATCTGGGTCTGCACTAAGATTGTACAAAAGCACACTTTTTTTTTGCAGGGTAGAGATTGCTTACATTAAAAATGCTTCCAATGCAGGTCCATAGCAGACTTAGGGATAGAACACAGGAAAATACGTCTAGCCATGTCCAGAATAAGGGAGTAAGCGCTTCTTCCACCACTACCCACTTTCCTGCCTCACTGGACCTTTGAGACAGATGTCGATGAAGATGGAGAATGGCTCAAACAAATTCTGGAAGCTGAAAGTTTTTTCTGTTTGTGTTTTGCTTTTTAGCTAATATCATTATCATCCGCGTTTTACAGATGGGGAGTTGAGACAGAGTAAGAGAGAAAAAACATCTTGCCCAAAGTCAGCGTGTGGCAGAGGCAGGAACTGAACCCAGCTTTACTAAGTCTGTGTCAGCATCTTAACTGTGCTCCTACTCTCTTTATGAGCTTCAGGGGATAACCGAGTTAGTCTGTAAAAAAAAACAACAACAACAAATGGTCTGGTAGCACTTTATAGACTAACAAAACATGTAGATGGTATCATGAGCTTTTGTGGGCACAGCCCACTTCTTCAGATGACCGGAGTTATGAGTAGGGAAAACTTCACACACCCCTTCCTTTTTCCTTTTTTTCTTTTTTTTTTTCTCCCTCCTCTCCTTCCCCTCTCTTATTTATTTCGAGTTTTCATATCCCCTACTCATAACTCCAGTCATCTGAAGAAGTGAGCACTCTCATTTATGTCTCTTAACTGACAGAGTCAATTAGTTAATCATTAATATTGTTAACGTGTCTCTTATTACAGGGCATGTGCTGAGAGAATTTTGGAATGGTGCATTTTATAAATTCTTGCTCTTCAGGGCACAAGGATTAAGAACTACAGTTTGTACCTGGATTAAGTCTATCTCCTTTGTTTGGAATGATCTATGATTGAATAGAATCCCTTTGGTAGGCTCAGCGTGAGTTAGCATCATTTGGTTTGATTAGGTGGAATGAAATGAAAGCCAAGTCCAACAAGGAAGAGTTCATCATCATATTACAGCCAGGGCAAAGAAGAGATCGACTGTTGCAGAAGAAAAGAAATATATTGATTATTTAGTAGCACAGCAGGGAAGTAGAACTTTAAAAATCAGATGACAGCAAGCAGTACAGACTGCTAAAGCAGCAAGCCTTTTTTATATGGCTGATTCACGGGTGAAGGAAAGGTATATTTAATATTTATTATCTCAAATTATTTTTATTCTGGAGATTTTTCTTAATCATTTATTGAGTTTTTTTAGTCCTATACCTCATCAGAAACTGCTAGTAACATGTTAATTGCCAGAGCTAGTTTTAAAATACATAATAAATGGATGTATAATAAAGAGTACTTAGGAGAAATTACTCTTCTTAGAAGGAGGATTAGGAGTCCCGGTTATAAACAACATCCCTATTGCAATAGACACTGTAGAGAAGAAATGATACATCTGTTTTAAACTGGAGGTGTAGTTTCCAGATTATTCTTCATTTACTACTGATGTGTATGGGATTTCCATATCAATAAATTGTTCCAGTGAGTAGCACATTCTACACAATATTTCTTGTGCATAGGAGATGGCATTTTTAGCACTTTAAAATCTATATCTGCTTTGGAGAGAGATTAATTTTATCTTAAGTATTTCCAATGACCTTGTGTATATATTCAGGAGTCCCCCAGAACATCCATTCCAACCAAAAGGACCATAAACGAAGCCTATTCATCATTTGTTGGGTATATAAGTGGGGTATTCTTGCTTTGTCTTCTGAAGAGGTCCAATCAGCCATTCTTCTAATGCCATCACTAAGAGATGTCTTGTAGAAAGACTGCAAGGTGCATTTTCATCCTTATTTCCAATAGCAGAGATTGCTCCTTGATAAACTGCAGGTCTTTTTTTCCCCTTGGAAGTGATGGTTAAAATGCATGGAACACGTAAATAATACAGCAGTTTGGGGAAGTAATCTGACAATTTACTAAATGTTGAGCTAAATAGATTGTCCTATAGATCTAAATATGTTTCAAAGGCAATAAATGCATTAATTGGCACAATAAATGAATGTGCTCTCAGAGACATGGAGAGCACAGCATGTTAATGTTAAAGAATATTCATTCTGCTCTTCTGTCCGTGACAATTTTTCAAGAACAGACGGTTGCTTTATTCCCAGAAGTAATATATTTAGTTTTCAGGATATGAGAGATCCTACTGGAACAGTTGAGTTTTTAAAGATCATTTGCCCCATGTATGTCTTTGAAGTAGAATGTTAATTATGGGAGTGTTGGGAGGCAGATACTTAAAACTGGCTTATGAGAGTTGTAATATTAGGAAATTAAACTTCTTATTAATCATTTCTGAAGACTTCTCCATAAGAAATGTCATGGGAAGCCTTCAGTCACGTATTTGTGAAATCATGATAGGGGGAAACAACCTTCCACAGTTACATTAGAAGAGCTAGGCACAGATGAAAAAATAGAGAGAAAATGAAAAGGACAAAGTTAATGAATCTGAAGCTACATTTTAAAAAGTAATATTAAAAGAAAACATGTCAATCTAAAAAATGAGAAATTCTACTGGTGCTCTGCTGCATTGAAACCAGAAGCAAAACAGTATGTATAAAAAGGAAAACAAGGGGCAGCATTATTTAGACCTATTTATTTGCCACAAAAACTACAGATGAAGAATGTTTCCATCCACTCTATGTGCTTAAAATGATTTGTGGCTGTTTTATTTAATTATAGCCACTGTGCAAAACCTCTGGAGAAAGGAAGCAAGATCTATAACTAAACGATAACTTGGGCAGTTGGTCTACTGAAAAGTAAGTCAGGTGTGATTTTTGGCTATTGTTTGTCACTTATCCAGAGAGAGATCTTATTGAAGGATAGGCCCATCAATTATTATTAGCCAGGATGGGCAGGGACGATATCGCTAGTCTCTGCCAGAAGTTGGGAATGGGCAAAAGCATATGGATCACTTGATACTTGATGACCTGTTTTGTTCATTCTTCCTGAAGTACCTGGCATTGGCCGCTGTCAGAAAACAGAATAATTGGTTAGATGACCCATTGCTCTGACCCAGTATGGCTGTTCTTATGGTAGCATCATCATGTACATAGACAATTAGATTATATTTATTTCACTTTCTACTCAAACAAATAAGGGAAGAAGTTGTATTACAGGTTGGACCTCCCTGGTCCAGCACCCTCGGGAACTGACCAGTCCCAGTTGAGGAATTTTGCCAGACCAGGGTAGGTCATATCTGGTTCCCCTGCTACTGACCCCCCCCACCCAGTGCTAGACTGGCCACAGGCCCTGCTGCCCTCCCAGTTCCCCTTCCCCCGTTGTCTGCCATGCCGGGCAACCCAGCTTGCTGTGTGTCTTTCTCTCACCCCTGCCAAGCAACCCCACTGCGGTATGCCACTCCTGGCTCCTCCAGGCAGCTCTGCTGTGGGACACTAGGCTTCTAGCCCCTCTGGGCAGCCCAGCTGGGGAACTCCGGGCAGCCTAGCAAGCAGCCCCGCTGTGGTGTGCAAGGCTGCCATCCCTGCCAGGCAGCCCCCCCGGGGCATGTCCAGCTTCTCAGCTGTGGCAATCTAGGCTCCTGGCCCTGCTTGCAGTTCACTCTGCAGGCCTCAGTCTGCAGGGGTCTTAGGCACCAGCACTCCACCAAGATTCTCTGGTCTCAAAACATCCGTGCTCATAGAGGTTCAACCTGTACTTTACTGACCCCAAAGTCTGTTGTTTTTGTCTCTCTCTTCCACCACTAGTGATTGTGAGTCTCCTTCTATTATAATGCCTATCAAAGTGTCATGATCTATTTTAAAGGATAGAAATACGGCCCATGTCACAATATGACTGTAGGTTCACCATTTCAGATTAATCTACTTATGCAGAGACACTGCAGTAAAGGAAATGTTATCTGATTTTCCCACTCAGTGTATTCAGTTGAGTGAACTCTTACTACTTTTACTGGAAAGCAAATGCCACAGTATCTATTTTAGGTGCTTACATACACACAGTAGATGGTTTTGCACATGTGGATATTCCCAGGGGTTGTTGAGCTACCCTGTAGTTGCATTACCACTTTGTTGATGTGAATGTGTATTTTGTCCGCTTGACTCGTTCTATGCATTCTGCATGCTTAGAAGTGAATCAGGATGTGCTGTATTCTTGCTGGGTATCTTATAATCAATGGTGTATAAAGAAAACCTATAGGCATGAATGCTCTCGCCACTAGGATGGGCCATAATAGTCACTTCAGCAGCATTGTGCCATTGAGAAGACCGGGGGAATCCTGAGATGAACAGTTAAGACAAATTCATAGCTACTTGGTGTTTTTGAAGTAGGAAAGAGTAGCTGATATGGAACACACATCCCAAAGACTTGGTTGCATAAGGAGGTTAATGGTGTGATGATGAAATCAATGGGAGTTTCTGAAGTGGTTCTATAACTCCATCCATCACTCCTCCACCGAAATGTGAAATAATCTCACTTGTGCTTAATAGGCCCATTTACACTCCTAGCTCCCGCTCCCTTTACCAAACAACCTCTCAAAACTCTGTCACAATCAACTCTTGCCAGCCCCAAAACATTTTTAACTCTAATTAAATTTGCAATACAATCCGGTGTATGTGTCACGATCCATCATGTTCTGATGTGTCTTTAGCATAAAGAAGGTGCAATGGGAATGTGAGCCAAGTAAGGATGTCTCAAGTAATTAGCATTAAGCATTTGCACTGCAGTGGGAATATTGTGTATCCTCTCATCATCAGACCTATGTTGTTCTTATTAGACAATTGAATAACATCTCTTGACTGGTCATATTCTTAACTTCTGCACTGCTTTGGGACTTCCTGAAGATTCTTTTCCTTCTGTATTAATAACAACACACCTTTTGGATATATACCGCTGGTCCAGTGCTATTAAAATTAAATGAATGGGCCTGACTTTCAAAAAGAGTGACTTTGTGCAAATGCAGAGGAACTCGGTAGGTTAATAAAGTTACCTGAGCTAGTAGAACATTCTGACTGGCTGAGGTGAGTGATCTAAAGAATAATATTAATCTATCTAAGTGAACCACACAGTTCAGCAAAAACTGCAGTTCAGTATTCTGAACTCCAGCTCCATCTTCTCTAGATCAAAATACACTTTTCTTTCTGAGTAATGAACTCAGTGCCTCGTAATGTCCCAATGGTGTGATTATTTCAGAGAAAACTGCTTCCCCAGTTACATCTTGTTGCATAAATAATCATCTCTTTGATGGGGAGGGAAACAGTAGGAATGATGTAAGTTAAATATGTTCTCCAGCAGTCCAACTTGCAAGGGAACAAACAATTTGTTGATACTTAGACTGCTAAAATCACTTCCTTCAGTTCCCAGAATGTTCATATGTTCTGCTCTGAGCATTACAGCCCTATTTATATATAAAAGTGTGTGTTTGTGTGTGTGTCTGTGTACATAAATATGGATTGTTTTAAATTGTGTTTCACTAGATTGATGGAATCAAAGCAGCCGTTCATGCTGTACACAGGCAGCTCAGCAATACCATAAACTCCACAAATGTAGTTATATAGAAAGATAACATAAGGAGATGCATATGCCAAAAGAGCAATTCACGTTAGTTATTTAACTGAAATAATCACTGCCTGACTGCAAGGATATTTACCAAGATTACAGTTTCATGTTGCTTGATTATTTGTGTATAGTTGATATACTGTTAAGGGGGAGAAAGGGTCTGGAGAGAGAGATGGTTTTTCTAGAAGAGTTTGATCCAAAGCCTATTAAAGTAAGATGGCCACTGACTTTAGTGGGCTTTGGATTGTCTCTAAAGGTTTTTTTAAAACTACATTTAGTTGTTTGGAATTAGTTAGGAGAGAGCTTTAGATCAAGTTCTTCTTGATCTACTGCAAAAATGATGGTAGGATTTTTAATTTATGGCTCAATTAGAAAGCTTCTTAGAAAAAAAGTCAGTGTATACAGTAAACTATGCATAGATATGCCTGATTAAGAATGAGAACCTTATGGACTTGTTTTTTAAATAAACTGCAGAGCCTGGAAAACACGTTATATCATTTGGGGAAATGCTTTCCCTATGAAAGCGACGAGGAGTCCTGTGGCACCTTATAGACTAACAGATTTATTGGAGCATAAGCTTTTGTGGGCAAAGACCCAATTCCTTAGATGCATGTCATGACTCATGGTAGAGGGGAATGAATGGTTTCAATGTATGATGCAGCGATAGCAACATAGCCTTGTGACCAAGATAGTCTCCTGGGATACGGTAGTTTTGGTATTGCACTTGCATACCTAGAATTTGTGGTGTGCGCCGATTGAACCGTAGCAGCACTTTGATTGGATGCAGAAGGATCGCACGGCTCTGCAGTCAATGTTATATGGAATCAGCATGCAGCTCACTTCATGTGCTCTTGCTCTACATGCATGTCACATTAGTAATACTGGTAGGAAAAAACTATATAGACAGAAACCTGTTGAATCTGGCAATCCCATGCGTGGGCAGTGGTGAGCAAAATGTCTCACAGGTCACAAAAAACTGCATGCAGCCTGTGGGCTGCAGGTTTCCCAGCACTGTTATGATGCATCAGAAAAGCAGCCGATTAACAATATACTAATCTCAGTAATGGCAAGGATATTCTGTAACTTGTGTAAGGTCTGACTTGAAATTTTCTGCAATGATGCAGCAGTCTCCTTTATTTTGGTAAATGACTTCACAGAATAAACATTATATCTCTGTATCATTGCAGAATACATCTTCTAATGAACAGCATACACAAGATAGCAATAGCATATGTTAGGTTAAAGTAACATCTCCTGCTAAGAAAGTGGAAACAAAACAGTAGAGGGGGCATGTGTCTCTAGGAAGGAATATTGTGACTTCAATTGCAGCATCCCTTCAAAAGTGAAATGGCAAAGTTCAAAATCCCTTCAGAGATTGTCACCAAACTCTGACTGTGTATAGTGCTAGGGAAGGTTGATATGCTGAGAATTCTAGCAAAAAAGGAGTCTAGGGAGCAACTGATAAGACCCAGGGACAACGGAAGAGAATGTAGAAAGTCACATTGGTAGTTAAAAGGAGGGCTTGCAAATATCAGAAAGGACCAGCACGTCCAAGGATTGATGAGACAAGATAATTCACCAGAGAGAAGGCTAAAACATTATCCAATTGAGGAAATGGTAGGCTAGGTAAGACAATTTGAAGAGCATTGGAGGAAAGTGGAGGAGAGATGTAGAACACTGGAAAAGATTGAGAAAAATCTAGGAAAAGGCCTGGAACACTGAAGGCATATGGAAAAAACAGTGGCACACTGGAGAAATCCAATCTAGCAGCTAAGAGCTATTGTAAAAAAGCCTTGACAGTTTATTCAAAGTGGAGAGGGCCAGAGAAGGTGATGAGGTCTGATAACCCCAGCAGATAGTCAAGGGAGTAGTTAGGAGTGCAAAACAGGCAGATGGAGAGGCTGGAAGAGCAGATTGTAAGGATGGGAAGATTTGTATGGACTACAGATCTGCAACTACAGCCTCAAATTGAATATTTATCTGATATGCTCATCCTCCCTCACATAAAAATGCCAAAAACAGCAAACATTCTTTTCACACTGTGCATACTCCTTGGTGCCAGTAACCTTTTTTTCCCCCACCATATTACAAAAATTATATATAGTTGGCCGCTTATCATATTGCACGTTCTCTGCCCAAAAGGGTGGGAATCATGTGCCCTTCCAAATCCACTGTCCATGAATTAGCTGGAAGAGAGGGATAAAAAAGTACTGGCCAGCATCCTGTTGCTCAGATCAAAATGCATTCCCACTGCACTGTGTGTGAGCAAGCAACCAAGACCTGGAAGTTTCACAGGCAAAGAAAGTGACCCTGATCCATCTATATAGCCAGAAAGAACATGGCTTCAGCCCCGTTTGCTTAGCTATTTGTGTCTTTTCAGTTATAATTTATAATTAAACTGTCTGGCTAAACATTGAAACTTGTACGGTAACTTGAATGATCTGGTATAGGGAACCAAATTAATAATAGCTACCTCAGTTCATCAGTCTTGTAAGTAAAGTTGACATTGATTTTATTTGTGATAAACTGTTTGGTGGTTCATCCCTAAACCCAAAACAATAGCTACTATACATGCAATGTGTCCTCAGTTTGTACTAATGCCAGTGCATCTTTTCTCTCAATGTCTATCAAAGCTTCTCCTTCCCCCCTCACTGCCCCCACCACCCACAGCTTATTCTGATGACAACTATGTGTATAAATAACTTCTTAGTTATTTTGGAATGTTTCAAATGTCTATTTACAGGTTCATCAATCATGCTATTGAATAATAATGGGCTTATAACATTCCCTTGTGGAGTGCCATTTTCTAGCATAAATTCATTAAAAATACTTGCTCCTTGTCTCATTTTACAGCTGAGATGTCAAAACCATTTGGTAATTAGGGGGCCACTTACAGGAACTAAGTAAGCATAAAGTGCCACCAGCTGGTAAAGGTACATAAACATGAAGGGATTCAGGTATGAGGGCTGAAAGCATTTACATTTTACAGCATTGGCAAGCTTAGCAAAGTCTTATTAACTTTATTAAAATCTCTCCATTAATGCTATTTGGGCAGCCAAAGGAATACTGAGGAAGAGACGGGTTAGACATTTCTGCTTGGAAGAAATTTTATTTCTAAGTAAATCCCTTTTTTTTCGTAAAGATTTTCAGAGTATTAATATAGCAGTACAAGTTAAGTTACTTTCTACATTTAAAGCTACAGCTGTCTAATTGTGTTTAAAACCCCTAAATGTATTCCAGTTTCTAATACTTCTGTTATCTGTTTTGTGATATGGAAAAGGGTCCGGCAGATCCAATATGCCTCATTTTAGAAATAAAACTGTTAATTTGCTTTTGAAATATGAATGAATTTTCACAACAATTTTCTTTATTTGCTTTTGTTGGCTTTCAGACATTCTTTAGGGTATAAAGGATATGGTCATATACTTCAAGTAGTCATTTTAGCCTTTGTCTGAAAATAACTTACATATTTCACACTAAATTATGCAAGGGAACCTGAATCTATTGCTTGGCTTATAAGTCTAATTAGTTCTCTATGGCAAACAAAACATGCTACGAAAAAGGGGGGGAAATCCTCTAGCATTTCCAGATGGAAATGTCTTCAAACTACATCTTTTACTGTTTGTTGTTTCATGTATCGTAATGCAAGTAATCACATAATGACTCCGTGTTTCTAAAACTAAACTAGATCATTATTAAGAGAACTACTTATTAGGGTGCTGCAGCCAAGTTTCTAATCATGTGCACATAGAATGATTTACGCTAATGCCATCTACAAATTTTTCTCTCCTTCATCCTCTGTTTCTCCCTCCTAGTTCCATGCAGCTTGCTACACTATTCTTCAAGTTATAGTGAGTAGTTACCATTGTCGTTCACCAAAGCCAATACCTTTCTTAGAATTTTAGTGGTAAACATACACTGTTTAATAAATACCCAGAATATCCCATATGGTACAGCAGTTACCAAATCTCAGAGGATTTGAAAAAGGAGATTGATGTCATCAGAAGTGAAAAAAATTCCTGTATCTGATTATGAATGGACGGGAAGGGAAGTAATATGTGGGCATGTCTACGTTGCCAGGAAGATTGATGCTGCAGCAGTCGATCTTCCAGTGTTTGATCTTCCAGTGTAGTGGGTCTAGTGGGGACATGCTAAATCAAACACCGAGGGCACCTCTATCAACGCCAATACAGTGCTTCTCCCATTGACCTCCTGCAGTGAGGATGGTGCCCTTGCTCGGCTTAAGCTATGTTGACTCCATCTATGTTATTAGTGTAGCTGGAAATGTGCACCTTCCCCGATAGTGTAGACCTGCTCTTAGGGAAGACAGGGAGCAGAAGGGTACTGCAGTTGATGTGTGGAGAGAGAAAATATTGGACCAGAGTTTTAGCACTAGGAATTGGGATGTAGATGGTCTTGGAGAGATTGTATAGGAAGAATTCTCAGGATTTTGTAGCTTAGAGAAGTTGTGATCTATTTTTCATTTTACTATTGAACTGGGCTGATATGGATGTCACATTGGTTCTTGTTTTCCATTTATTCTTCTCCTGTAGTACTTCTAAGTTTTACAATCTTAAATATGAGAGAACACTTTCTGCCTTGGAATGAAAAATCAAGGAAAGTCCCTCCTTTTGGTTTCAGAGGCTCTGTATAACTATTTTGGAAAGCTCAGAGGGGGGAACAGATGGTTGGCTAAGGCATTTACAAGCCATGAGAGGTTGAGACAGCACACAAAAGTACAAGAATTAAATTTTTTATTTCTTGCCTATATACCTGGATCTATTTAGACTGACTTTTGTTGAGATGAGTTTAGATATGCTTTCATGCTGTTTTTTCGAATACTTATATCTATGTGACCATATTGTTTGGGAGATACATGCAGACTATTTCAGCAGAGGCAAGCAAACCTTTGGCCTCTCAGACGTGGTAATGAAAGTGACTATCTGGATTTGATGCACAGAATGTTGAGCAGATGAGAGCGTCTGTCTCACAAGAAGTTCACCGCGAAAGCTGCAGTCAGCATGATACATAGGGGACATGTTAAACTACATCTGCACTTTGAGCTAGTGGCATGATCCCCCTGTTCATGTACACGTATTCCTCTAATAACTCTCTTCAAACTAGCACGAGCATAAACTGCCACAGCAGCACAGTGAGTTACGATGGAGTTATGACTTAGCCCAGTCAAATATGTGCCAACTAGTTTCAAGCTGTTTTGTACTCAGAATGGCTAAACCACGCCTCCACTGATGTTGCCCATGCTACTCGATTGCAACTAGCACCAGCATGTGTAGCTGAGCAGTGAAATTGCATACCCAACTTGTGATGTAAATGTCACCATCACCAAAGGATTATAAATGTGATCTCACCTAAGCGGTATAAGGTAAATATTAATAAAGGGTTTTGGGTAATCATACGTCATAACACTTCTTAACACTAACTACTCCTAAATAAAGCGTATGCCCAAATAAATCTGTAAGGGTACGTCTACACAGCAAATTATTTCAAAATAACTATCATTATTTCAAAATAACTTAGTCCGCATCTACACGGCAGGCAGTTATTTCGAAATAATGTCAAAATACCGTCAAGTTGGAGGACTTCTTACTCTGACTCCTATATGAGGAGTAAGGGAAGTTGGAGAAAGAGTGTTCTATTTTGAAATAAGTGCTGTGTAGATGCTCCCAAATTCGAAATAAGCTATTTCGAAATAAACTACTCAATTGATGTAGCTCATTTTGCGTAGCTTATTTCAAGTTAAGCCCTGCTATGTAGATGCACCCGACGTCTCTAAGGTGCCACAGGGCTCCTCTTCGTTTTTGCAGATACAGACCAACATGGCTAACCATCTGAAACTTTACTCCTAAATAATAGATTTTAAGGCCACAAGGGACTGTTATGATAATCCTCACATTGTTACAAAGGATAGTTACCCATTCAGTTTAAGAAAAGTATTTCTAGTCTGAACTGGTTTAACTACAGCTTCTGACAATTGGCTCTCTTTATTAGAGCAGAGCAAGTAATTGTTTTTTGGGTCTTGTTTTTGTTTGGTTGGAGGGGTGGGTAGGACCTTATTCAGGGAATCAACAAAAAATCTGGGATGAAAAAATTGTTTCATTTGGAACCAAAACTGAATTTCTTCTTTTTTTTTCTTGTCAACAAAACTAACTGTGGGAGGGGAGAATGGAAGGGAGTGAAGCAATTGAATGTAATGTTTAAATATCACTTCCAATTCTATTTTTCTAAAGGGATTTCCTAAAACTCATTGGTGGAATAGGGTGGTTTAGGTTTTTTCACATTCTCAAAAAGTTTGTTTTCAGGGTGGTGAGCTTTTATTGGAAAAACTGCTTGCTGAACTTGCCCAGAAAAATACATTTTTCAGTAAATTTACTATTCATTGAAAAAAATTGCCCAGCATTACTCATTATGACCATTTTTTTAGGGATGTTAGATAGCATGTAATTGAATAATCATTTAACCACATCTAATTTTAGTGGTTGCACAATTATTGAAAAGTCACTGGTGGCAGGGCCAGGAGCCAGTGTGCTCCCGGTCCCAATCCCAGAGAGCCCCCTGCCACCTGCCACTGCTGCCTTAGTGTCAGAGGCAGCAGCATGGGGTGGCAGGCAGGAGCCAGTCTGCAGTTTAAAAATTGGCTCCCTGCACAGACTGGCTCCTACCTGCTGCCCTGCACTGCTGCCTCAGACACAGAGCGCCCCATGGACACAGGCTGTGCCAGCATCCATGGAGCAGCCTCTGTCCATGGCGAATCTGGGCCCACCACAGACAGAGGCTGCTCCACAGTGGCAGCCCCTCCCCACCATCCCTGCATTGCTGCCTCTTATAGAGGCAGCAGCGGGGGTGGAGGGCAGTCAGAGCCACTCCCCTGAGCACCAGCTCCCATCTGCCCTCCCCCCCCCGCACTGCTTCTGTGGAAGGTAGCAAAGGGGGGCAGGCAGCTTCTCAGAGCCAACAGCTACGGAGAGCCAACTTAGAAGCCAGCTCCCCACATATATCGGATCTTGCCTCTTTCTCTCCCCAGGCTGCTGCCTCCGATAGAGAGGCAGCAGTGTAGGGGGGGCCAAGTGGCTCCACACTGGCTCCTCCCTCCCTCTCCCTTTTACTGCCTCTGTAGCAGAGGCAGCAAGGGGGGGGTACGTGTAGTCAACTGGATTAACCAATAAGCCCAGGTTTATCCGTTAATCGTGTAGTCGACTACATGTTGACATCCCTACTGTTTTCTAGAAACTGATCACCTCCGATGACTCTTTTTTTGCTCATTTCTTCCCCCTTCCAGTTTTTCAACATCCCTTGAAAACTGAGAACACCAGAATTGGGCATAGTATTCTGGCAATGGTTTCACTTATGCCAAATACAAAGGTAATACTTCCTTCCTGCTTTTGTGTGTGTGATAATGCCATGCTTATACATCCAAGGATGACATTTGCTATATTTGGTACAGCATTTTTCTAAGAGCTTTTTCAATCTGCCATGAGAGCAACTCCTCCGTAAGTGAAAGTTAGCATACCTCCACCGGCACACCCTGAACACAGCTCCTTAGCAGGACTTCACTGGTGCTTTTCTTCTATGTCATGAATGAATTTCATCCTGGGTAAGTTGATATATTGCAAAAGAAATATCTACCATAAATGAGGTATGATATATTACAATTATTAAGCTTAGTTACATCTCTGGAGTTAAAGATTATTATATTAACCTATAAACCTTTTTAGACATATATCATTTAAGCCTTACTACCCTTGCAAAAAGAATTATAAACATTAAAATATCTTCCATGAGAAAACATTGGGTCTATATTTATTTTAAGCACAGTTTAGAGAAGAAAAATTAGACTTCACATCATGTATGCTAGTGAAATAATTATGAGAGAACTCAACAGTCATAAACCATGGGAAAATTAAGCTTTCAAAACATAAAAGACAAGAAGTGATACAAAGCCAGTCTAAAGAGAATCTATTTCGAGGTTTGGAAAAAGTTATTTTTCATTCTATTTATGTATATTTCTGTATTTCCTAGCTGGAGCTATAATAAATAGGAAATACTAAGATAAGAGAAGAGAGGCATTCTTACAACTTTCCTACCACAGCCCAACATAGAACATAATGGGGAAAGTTTTATATAGTGATATTTACAAAGGGGAAAGGTTCAGATAAATGCAGATGCTTTCTCCAAGCTTTTGGATGCTAATATGAATTGAGCTGCATGTTTAGTATCAGTGAGGCTGAACATTATGGTCCTGCTTCAGCAAGGTACTGAAGCATGTGCCAATTTCAAGGATGAGAGTTGTTCTGCTGAAGCCAGTGAAACTATTTATGAGCTTGAAGTTAGGAACATGCTAGTGTACTTTGCTGAACCAGGGCTCATGATGGTTTTGTGCTGTTCATATGGTGGATGCACTGTGGTGTGTTGAAAACTGTGTTTAATTGTAGGCTGTCATTTGAAATTTGCAAGAGTTTTCCTGATCATGCTTACAGGCTAGAGGGTTCTGTAGGAAATCATGAAATCTGAGTCAACCACCACTCAGCCTGCAAAGAACTAGTGTAGAGCAAGGTCCATTCAGGTACAAAGAGGAGAGCAATGTGCATTATTTTTGCAGAATGCATGTGCTGCATTATCAGACCGAAATATTTTGAGTTGTGGGAGAGATTATGCTGAGATACTGTACCAGGCCAAATAGAATCTTGTTATTGTTGCACACAATCTGACACTATGTCTGACACATACGATATGAAACCCTTAATCTATCACATGCCTCTGCAGTCAAACATTTTTTTTCTCAAATGGTGTTTGTGTATGTGCATGCATGCACCACATAATATTATACCACTTAAAGGAATGATGGTGGACCATGATTGGCATGTTCCCTTGAAAAAATATCAATGTCTGAATCTTACATTTAAAGGTGAGATGAGTTTTGTGCCACCTAAGGTATTTTGTGGGCTGGTCTAGCTCAGTGTTTTCCAGTGTTTTGACAGATTAATAATTAAAACAGAATGTGGAAAAAACTGCACATCACCTTCTGGAGTAGATGTGGGGTAGTATAAAGGGTGTGTCTACACAGCAAAGTTATTTTGGAATAATGTCCATTATTCCAAAATAACTATGGAACATCTGCACAGCAATTCTGTTATTTTGAAATAATTTTGAAATGACGGACAGCTTATTCCGACTTCTGTAAACCTCATTCTCCGAAGAATAAGTCTTATTCCAAAATAGCTATTTCAAAATATGGTGTACGTAGATGCTCCACTGCTGCTATTTCGAAATGGCCCCTCACCAGGGCCATTCTAATTTATTCCTCCGATTTAAGGGCTCTAAATTGGGATAGCACGTCTACATTAGGGAAGCCTGCCTCAGACTAATTTTGAGGCTTCCCTGCGGTGTAGACATGCTAATAGTTTCAGAATAACTATTCCAAAATAATTGTGCAGAGTAGACGTAGCCAAAGATTCCTCTTTTTCCACTGGTTACTTACAAATGATCTCTCAGTTTCACATCTGTTTTCTAAACAAATCAGTAAGTGCTTTGCTAGCTTTTTATGGAATGTAAACTTGGAAAGATTAGAACTGCAGTCCCCATTCACTCATAATGAATAGCAATATGTGGTAAAGTCAACTTAAATTCCTATCTATCTTTATCTTCGGGGGAAGGTAGATTAGTTCTGGTATTCTCAGGAGTATTGACCTCATGAGAAATTCTCAGCAAGCACATTGGCATTCTGTTAATAATATTCCACAGAATGCTCATGATGTAATGTTCACAGAATCAAATATAACTACTGTAATTATACCTGGACTTGCTTTTCTCCATTCTATTTGATTTTATAGCTCCAAAAGTAATGAAGAGAAAGGAATAAGGCACTAGGCTCAGATTTGGAAACCCTGGGGGTAAATCATTTCAGACCAGTTCCTCAGTACTTTGGCTTTGCTTCACTAATCATTGAAATAGTGAACCCAGCAGCACCCACTGCCTACGCTCCTCATCCACAGTGTGTGGAGAGTTAGGAGCCTAAGATAGGGATCCTTAGAAGCCAGCAAACTGAGCAGAGGTCCACCCTTAGCTTCCTGGAAATGAAATGCTGAGTAAGGGGCAGGGAGAGCAGAGAATCCTCAGCCATGAGCCCTCTCCTGGGGTTAGGCATCCAAATTAGGTCAGCTCTTTATAGGTTCCATACTCTAGCAGCCAAAACCATCCATTCTCCCTCCCCCCTTGTTCACTGTCTCATGATCACCTTATGTTTCCATGTGCCCACAGATGTCCCTGCCACTCCTTCTATCAGGTCTTAGGCATATGTAAGAATCTTTCAGGTATCAGACCTGAGCATACTTACAAGATTAGGCCCCATTTTTAGACAGGCATTGCCCTGCCTAGTTTGGGAATCCTGCTTCAGGGTGTTTGATTTTAGGAAAGGGCAGGAGTTTTGAAAATGTCAGTAGCCCCTGAAGAGACAGATAAGCACTCAAAGATCTTTTGAGAACGTGGACAGAAATTTCTCAGTGCCTCTTTTCCCCACATGTAAAATGAGGATATTAACGTTGTCTTCATGTCTTCTCTATTTGGATTGTAAGGACTTCAGGGTAGGGCCTGTCTACATTGCAACACTATTTTGAAATACCTAGCGCTATTCCAAAATAACTTAGTCCACATCTACACAGCAGGCAGTTATTTCAAAATAGTGTCAAAATACTGTTAAGCTAGAGGACTTCTCACTCCGATTCCTGTAACTCTCATTGTACAAAGAGTAAGGGAAGTTGGAGGAAGAGTTCTCTACTTCAGAATAAGTGCTGTGTAGACACTCCCTATTTTGAAATAAGATACGCAATTGATATAGCTCAATTTGTGTAGCTTATTTTGAATTAAGCCCTGCAGTGTAGATGCACCCTTACTGTGGTTATGTCTACACTGAACAGCTATTTCGGGATACCAGAGGTATCCCAAAATAGCTACCCCACATCTACACAAGCCACCTGTTATTTCAAAATATTTTTCGAAATAACGGGTGCACTATTTCATCATCCCTGTAAACCTTGTTGCACAAGGATTAAGGGATGGCTCAAAATAGCTCATTATTTTGAAATTTGGTGCTGTGAAGATTCACCGAATCTCAAAATAACCTATTTCAAAATAGATTCAAGATAAGATATGCAATTTGCATAGCGCAAATTGCATGTCTTATTTCGAGTTTTGGGTGCTGTGTAGATGCGCTCTGCGGGTATACATAGTGCCTCACACAAGATTGCCTTGATCTCAATTCCAGATAGTATATAGCAAACATAAAATGTTGCCTTTTCAGACTACTCAGTAGCTTGTTGACAAACTGTGGTGGTGTTCTGATATTAACATACTGAGCTCCTGACCAGCTCCAAGCATTTTGTTCTTATTTGTTTTTATATAGCTGTTGAATAACTAACTTAAAAAAAATATATATACTGGAGAATTTGAAATGCTTCTTTACTTAGGGAGAGCTATGTGAAGAAAAAAATTTTCCAGTATGAAGTGATATAAAATACATGTTAAATTACGGTACATTGACATTGCTATTTTCCCATACTTTTTCTTTCCATGTTTTGGGTCTCTTTATGACCCTAGAAACTGCAATAATAAAACCTGAGAGCTGTTTTTCCATCCTGCCATTTATCCATTTTTATCATGCACAGCATGACTCTTACAAACTGGATTAAATCCATGTCTCAAATTCTGAGGCGGAGGGTACATGCCCATTTTCCTAATAATAATAATAAATAATAATGCCTTTTCTGGCTGCCAGAAAATCAACTGCCAGCAGCCATAGCATTTGGATGAAGGTTTATGGTTCTCCAGCCAAATATTTAGGGTTTCTTGGTGAACTGAGAAAAGCCACTTTAAATCAGCAGCTTGCACATTTATTGTTCTTCACAGTTCTGTAGCTGAACCTGCTTTACAAACAGGTCTCATTAAAAAAATTATAAAATAAGCAACATCAGCATTAGGCCTATCTCTCAATGTGTTTATGTTATTACATGACTTCCAGTAGTGCCTAGGTCCCATCTGTTGTCAGACCCTCAGTGTGTAAGGAAGTGTACATAGTGAAGTTCCATCCTCAAAGGGCCTAACATCTAAATAGACACGACAGACCAATGCTGGGAGGAGAGGCAAAGGCTCAGAAATGTGTTATGACTTGCTCAAGATCACATGAGTAGGTCATGGCAGAGATCAAGGTCACAGGCAGTGCCAGGAGCAGAACCCTAATATCATGAATCCTAGACTTATGGCTAAACACTACATCATGTTCTAAACAAAACTAACTGCCTTTATTGACATACTGGATCAAATTTTCACAGGCTCATCTTTGACTGAGATTAGTCACATTTATGTGATCTCCAGTACTCTTTCTTGTGATGCCCATGTTTTGATGCCTTTTGATGCATTTGTGCTTCATAACAGTTAAGGACACAGAGCCCTTCACTGTAGACTTTCTATAGCTGACAGACAGTCCCAACAACAGCAAATTCAAGTGAGCTTCCAGACTTAATTAGGTCTTGTTCTTACTTCGAGATTATCTACCATGCACTCAGTCCTTCAAAATCCAAGTCTAGGGGCCAATAGATTGCACATGTATCTTGGAAATCTTTATGCAAAAAAATGTAGATCTCAACATTTAAGGATATGGAACTTCAGTGTCAAATTTTAGTAGTGTGTAGATTGGGAAGTCACTATCAAATGACCCCATGTGATGCTGGAAACCTTTCATGTGAACATATTTTCATATTATTTTTAAAAAAAAGCAAATGTGAAGTGACTTCATCAGTTTTCAGTTCCACAATAATTTGAAAAATGTCCATAAAGCACATGAATAATTATTGATTCCATTAAGCATTCTGTGCTGCACCAGTGGCACAAAATACATTGATTCCCAATGTACCTTCTTTGCAAATTCATACATTTTTATTTATAGCCCTTTTTACTAAGTCACTGCGTTAGTGTCTCTATTCTTTTTTTATGTTCTTATTCTTCTTTCCTGTAAAAATACAATGGAGTCTGAAGAGCAGAGAAAAGGCTTTTTTATATAAGGACAATAGGTTAAAAACCCACTGATGAAATGTGATATTCTCCTTCTTGGTTTGACACTAGTGACAACACCAAATTCTCCAGGGGTTTTACTACGTGCTTAAAGCTTGTGGCAAAATTGTAGCATCAAGAAACAAAGTAAATCATTTCAAAAGTGGAAGAATAGCTGTGCAGAGACTATTTTCCTCCTCAAACCTTCTTACTGATTTGTAACTTGTGGAGTATGTGGGAATCACCAAATTCCCCCCAAAAATCAGCCATCTATTGATTTGTAGAGGCACCCAAGAAAATGAAAATTGAAACTTAATGCCTTTGCATGTCCAGTCAATCTATTTCTTTACACTGGAATGGGTGAACTCATTGCTGTATGACAAGGTTTCACACAAGTCAGAATCCACCGGAAACCAGTCTCCCTTCAGATTTTGTGACTCTCATAAACTTTAGACCAAGGTTAATAAAATCCTTGGGCTTCTCTGGTGACTACACAATGTATTATGGAGGTGTCTCTGAAGTGAGTTCAGTAAAGAGCTATCTAGCAATAGGAGGGGGATTGTTTTACAGTTCACACTGCCATATTCTAGCCTAAGGGTGGCAGGTGCTTCTGACTCCATGAAACAATCTTAATTTTTGCTCATGTTTTCATCTATTCTTATTCTTGTGCTGTCATGGATTTTAATGTCCCTTTCTCCTTCCTCTTAACCTACTGAGCATCAGGGCACATCTTTCTGATTTCACATGCAGATATGATTGCTACATAGGAGACTAGAATTTAGAAGACATCAAAAGTCACTGTGCCTGATTCTCCATTCCTTACATCATTTTTTTGCTGGTGCAACTATATTGAAATTAATGGGTGTTCACATTCACATTACATTAGTGCAATAGGATGGCAAATAAGACCCCAACACACACACACATTTAAGGGGGTAATTTTTTCTAAAGATATTATAGTCAACTATTATTTTCATAATTGTATTTATTGTAAAGGCACATTCATTTTTGTATATAAAGTTATGTATTGCCACAATCAATTTAACACATTCACTTGCATCCCTTATTTCTGTTATTATTGGCCACATACTCAATAATCAAGATTTTCTTCTGTTTTCAGTGATGCTGATCATAACAACCATAAACGAAGTGACACACAAAAATGCTGTAAAACTGCTGAATGTGTCACTATTTATTACTAATTTCAGTTGTTTCACTGAAGACTGCACATCTGTGCATGACTATTTTCACACTGAAATTAAAATCTGTTTAAAAATTTTCCCTGATAAAATATTTTCATGGAACAGAAATATAGCGTAAAAATAACAAACATATGTTGGTATTAAAAATAACAAGTTCAACAGTATTTTCTGGTATTCATTTTGCTTCCTATGTAGGCTACCACAATGTTAATTTTAGAAACTCTAACCCAGCAACAGACACCTAAGAACAAAATGATGTACAACAAGCAGCAACATTATAACGGCAGATGAGAACTTTACGGTCTTATTTATAGCTCCCTTCACTTTGTTGGGATTTAGGAAATATTTCTTCCCTTTGGTTGTCCTGTCCACATGCTGTTTTAACTCTTGGACCTAGCTTTTAGGCTATATCCTGTCAGCCATCCTCAAATATTTAATTTATGAAAAAGCTATCATGTCATTTTTTAAATGTCTCATAAATAAAATGGTTAGGAAATAACTAATTATCGTTACATTTAACTTCCAGTAACATTAGCTTTTTTCCTTAAGAAATATACACTTTTTTTTATCTGGATCTTGAAGCAAATATAAGGAATCATGAAATCTTATGTCAAAGGTTACAGAGAAACAAAACCCCAAAGTTCAAAGATGTATTAGTATTACACAGTGTAATAAGTAAAATCTAATAGTGTTGTTTTTGTACCAATACAGATTAAACATAGAAGGCCAAGTTCTCAGTGAGTATAAATTAGCATAGGTCTGGTGAACTCAGTCAGAGCTGTGGGTGTCAATTTATACCATACTTTTCCATTTTAATTTAGTTCTGCAATACAGTTGAAAAAGTCTAAGCATCAGCTTCAGTTTTACTTCTCACAAATCATTTTGTAAACTCATCCACTCCTAAAATGAGAGCTGGCTAGAAACTTGTCAACAAAAAGTTCTGGTTGAAAAACGTTGCTCTGTCAAAATCAAACCCTTTTTTTGTGGGAAAAGGTTAGTTTTGACAATTTTATTGACTAAATATTGATTTCAGATTTCAAAATTGTTACATTTTTACACCTTTTAAAAATTCTGATTTGAAATGACTTCTTGTTTTGAAATTTAAGACAAATCAAATCAAATTTCAAATCAAAACAAAACCTTTTGATCGATCTGAACCTTTTTTTTCTAGATTTTCAGTTAATGAGAAACTGATATTTCAATTTTTCCTTCTGATTTGTGAAGACATTATTTGTGGGATGGAAATACTGCTTCTTGCTTAACTCTACTTAAAACGCTGATTCTGAGAGCTATGTATTGTCAGAAAATCATTCTAGCAGGAGAGTACAATATGAGTGTAAACTTCAAAACTATTTCCAGGTGTTTTTTAATTAGAATGAACTCTTAAAGTAAAGAGGTCTGTCGTATACATCTTGTTACTTAGTGTAATGATTAAGTCGACAAGAACAAAAAGATATTTTCCCCTTTAAACTACTTCAGAGATAGCCTTCTTGATTTTCTGACTCTTTTTCTTTGTGATGTTCTTAATTCTGTATTGGTTTCATTGCCATTATTATTAATCACTTTTTCCATTTATGATGTGCTCAATCATTTTAATACAGATGTAATTGAATAGTGTGAAATGTAAATCCCAATAACATGTTGAAGAGAAATATGTCAAAGTCCCTTTTGTCTTGCTGATAGGTTATAAATCCAGACTGGTTCAATCTAATCAGGTTTAAATTTTAATGAAATAAGCAAAACTCAGGCATGAGTAGATATCTTTCAGTTATTACTTCAGATCTCTCAGCCACAAGAAAGAAGTACTTTATCATTTATTTATTGATTGTATTGTTTCAGAGCTATTTTGTTCCCAGCAGCTGTTGTGAAGAAATAGTTTTAAATGATTAACAATGTTTCAACAGGAATGTCACAGTTACAAGGCTCCCTGAACCTCTGTCTTTTTTTCTGGTCTCCCTGAGTGAATCCCCTTCTCATGTTAGGTCTTCTGCCTTCACCTCTTATAATGAAATCCTGTCATTCTAGCAGCTTAGACCAGGTATCTGGATCACAGCACTCTGCATGCCAAGACTGGATTCAGCACCTCCAAGTCTTCCCTTAGGAAGCTTGTGATTAATACAAATGGTTAATGCAGGTGACCACGCAGCTTTCTTAATCAAAGCCTAACATAAGAGAGAGGATTTAAACCAATAAAAGGGTTATACACATGTCCATCTTCCCCTAAGATTTACTACCTTGTGGTAGTGAGTCAAGCACGTTTTGCTTCATCAGACCCTCCAACAAGAACTTTGTCCATCTGTTCCCCACAAACAGTCCCTTAAGAATTGCCTGCCCCACTTACTTTAGGGAGTGACTTTTATCTGTTTAGTGTCCTTTTGACCTTTTCATTCCCAGTTTTGGTAAAACTTTAACTTTGGCTGGAGCCTTGGAGTAGTGGCTTCCCAGCTAATAAGATTTCAGGCATTGTCTCTTCAGGTCCCGTTGGCTGCTTACACTGGTCTACAATTTTGTAGAAGTCATCTGCTTCAGAGATAAAATGTGCTATTTATTATGTATTTTGATGTGCTGAATTCAAATATGACAATTAAAACAACTGATTGGCTACTGTTTCCAAGATATTTAAGTTTTTACATTTTACGTCTATGTACATTGTGTAGATAGTAGAGTTTTAATCATAAATTGTAAACCTAGGTCTTTTCATGTGTTTATGGTTGCTTTACATGATAATATTTTACCTGTCCTGTTTATGTAACACTTTAAAAATCAGCAAAAGGTTTATATAAATAAAATTTATTATGAAACAAAAGGCAAAAAACTATTATGTACATAGTTTAGTCATTCAGTTCACCTTGTGTTATGAGGTATGGTTCAGAGGAGGAGGATGGGAGAAAATGTGGGTCCTGTGACATTGATGGTTCAGGACCAGAAGTTTCATCCTCTTCCTCTTCCTCGTCTGACTCAAGTGAGAATGATTCTGGTGCATCGGGAACCGGCAGTCCTTCTCCGTGGGGTACTGGGCGTATAGCTGATGGAATGATTGGATAATGCACAGTCCACTTTTTCTTCTTTGACACACCTTTCCCAACTGGAGGCACCATGCAGAAGTAACAATTGCTAGTATGATCTGTTGGCTCTCTCCAAATCATTGGCACTGCAAAAGGCATAGATTTCCTTTTCCTGTTCAACCACTGACGAAGATTTGTTGCACAAGTGTTGCAGCATATGTGTGGGGCCCACCTCTTGTCCTGATCTCCAATTTTGCAGCCAAAATAAAGGTGATAGGCTTTCTTAAACATAGTGGTTATACTGCGCTTTTGTGATGCAAAAGTCACTTCACCACAAACATAGCAGAAGTTATCTGCACTGTTCACACAAGTACGAGGCATCTCTGCTCACTTTGGCTAAACAGAAATGTGTCCCTTTGCAAAATCAAACACTGACAAATAAGAGAGCACGACACTGTATGATTTCTAGAGCTGATATAGGGCAATTTGTTCAGCAGAGTGATGTAAGCTTCGTTATGATTGCATCATCCATGACTTCTAGGAATAACATCATGCAATTCATATCATGTATGACGCAATACCAGCTTCAGATTGCATCCTTCATTGTTTTGCCTAAAAAGCAAGTACTGTCCAAACCCAGTCATAGATTTAGTCATAGATCCAGTCAAAGATGTATTTTAGTCATTTCTGGTTTAAATTGAGATCCCTTCCCTTTATAACTCACTTATCCTCCTCCATTCCCAAGTCAAGGGTCGTATATACTGACCCAATAGCATATCTTGAAAACTAGAGCCAATCAACAATTTTAAGCATCATTTTCATTCTCAGTGACCCAGAATTAGTAAAGTTTGACTACATTTATTTCAGAAGCATTTTGGCTGTAGAGCAGTGTTATCTGCAGCTATTGTGTTGCTTTTCTGCGCACACATATACACACACACACTCTGCATGAGAGGCCAGGCTGGTGGGGCATTTTGGAAGTACTGAAAATGAAACATCTAGTCAGGTGCCAAAGGGAACTTTGGGGTAAAATGTTGGGTACTATCAACATACAGCAGCACTGCCAACAGGTCCCATATCGATTAGTTCCTGACAAGAGACCTTGCAAATGTGCAGTGAACCTAGGATAGCAAATTGTAGAGCAGCACAGGTTGCTTGTAATGGAAGTTTGTAGGGAAAAAAAGACTAGTGGAGTACAAAAGGCCAGTTGTAAAACAAAGGATAAAGTGGGCAGGCTCACAGATACAGAAGCCAGTATCAGATTAAAGGATGATGATTCATGGAGGTTGGACCATGATCAAATGAATCATGAAGATAACAGAGAGCGTTGGGAGGGGACTACCCAGTTACATGATAGAAAGTGTGCAAGCTGCTTGAGGCCAAACAAAAGGGGAGAATATTCATAGAAAGGAGATATGGTGGTTGTTCAGTGATGTGCAGGAAGTGGTAGAGAAGGAGGACATTTTGAAGTGATGGCAGTAAGAATGTTGGAAAGTTATGAAAAACAGAAATGGTTAAAGGTAATGATGAAAAGAGCCATTTCAGAAGCTAATGGTCAGGCATTTAAGACCCTATATTTAGGACTATTAATAAAGGGAAAGACTGAATATACAGATTACATAGGAGCTGGAACCACAGGTGTTGGGGGTGCTGCCGCCCCACCTGGCTTGAAGAGGTTTCCATCATATACAGGATTTACAGTTTGGTTCAATGGCTCTCAGCACCCCACATTTTCCCCCTATGTAAACTAACAAGATTAGACAAAGAAGCACATGGGAGCTCTGAGGTGCGTCAAAGATGAAATCAGAAGCATACTGGTGAAATTTGGAGGTGTCTGAAGAATTATGAGAAACTGCTCAATGAAAAGAGTGCAAAGCAATCATTGAGGGAGGATGTACAAACACTCTCACAAGCCATCACCATGGAGAAGACCCAGACAATCCTAAAGACAATGAAAGGTGGAAAGGCAATGGCAGCAGATGGTGATGAAGGAGGGGTGATGATGACAAACTTTTTCAATTTAATTCTCTGTAGTGGAAAAATTCCCAGCAAGTGGTTGAATAACATTCCGGTCCATGTCTTCAAGCATAAAGGAGATGTGCAAGAATGCTGTAATCACTGACTGATCATTTAAATGCACATATGATATGGTTGCAAATAGTGATCAGGAGCACTGCTGGGAGGAGCTGCCAATGTGGGTTGCTGGTTCCCGGGAGCAGCAGTGTCTCTTGGGAAGAGAACATTGCAGATCAGCGGATGCTGATGTCTCTCTGTGCCTATCCTCATCTGCAGATTGACATTTGTATCCACACAGGGCTCTAACTGTAATTATCCCAAGTGAGTATCTCGACAACTGGACTAAAAGCTATGAAGTCCTCCTTGCTCTCTTCTTCCCCATTCAGCTTCTTGCCTAATGGTATAGGTGCTTAACACCAAGAGAGGGTGTGCAGGTGACAATCACAACCAGAGAAATGTACCTCCCTGTCAACTAGATTGACTTGCCTATCTCTGACAACAGCTGAAGCTCAACCCATGTTTCTCACCTTGGCATCTCCCATGGGCTAGCTTAGCTGGGGAGCTATCCAGCATTCTGGCTTTTGTGAATCCTATTTAGGGATGCCCATTTCTCTGTGTTCATTATATATAATGCCTAACCTTGGTTTATGAATCCTAGTGATTTTTATAAATATAGGTGCCATAATGCTCATTGTCACCATGCCCAAGTTGCTTTCTGAATCTAGCCCAAAGTGCACGATGGGTGGGGCAATTTAGGGTCTTAAACTATCTGTAGATAAGACTGGGAAATAATCACTGAGGGCTTACATGTTGTGCAAAGCAGCTGAAATAGAAGAGCCTTTCTGTTAATATGGTTAATATGCATGGTTGGGATGGTAGCTGAGCATTGATTGCTGCCTTGTTTGTTTGTTTTTTTAAACTGATTGTATATATCTGTAAAGGGTCTTTGGTGTCCAATAGAATGCTCCATAAGGAATTTCTGTTTCTGAATAGGAGCTACAATTGCAAGAATTCTTGGAATTTGAGTGTATAGCTAAAAATAAAAGGGCAGAGAGAAGGTGTTTTAATAAGTTTTTTCTTGTTGGGTGTAGGACCTGGAGATTAACCAAGAAGCAGGTGGTGCTGTGTTCTTCTCAACATATTGAAAGGGGGCTGAATATGTGTGTGTGTTTGTTTTTCTGCAGAAACATCATCACACAGTAGTGGTGCCTGCTTATCAAGTGGTGGTGACTCACATTTATCTTAAACAAAAATAATTCTATGCACAAAGTGACAGGCACATCTGATATGTTAGAAAAATATTTTTGTAATGTAAATGTCTGTAATTATCTTCTAAAGTCATGTTTCCCAAACAGGAGACTATCGATGGATTGTATACCCGTGTGGAGAGGTGGCAGTGGAAATGGAGGCTGGAGAGTAAGCCCATCATACCCACAGTAGATTGTCTTGTCCTGCAGGGCTGGTCCAAGCTCCCCACTCTCAGCATCGTGTCCTAGTTTATGGTGTCACAGTGCCACTCAGGGTCAAATCTGACATGGGATGAGACCCATGTGTAGGTTATAATGCCCAAAGGGCATTATAAGGGTTGGATTCAGCTCAGGAGGACATCAGCCACCATTGTGAGGTGATTGTGGGACCACTTAGCTCTCCATCCTGTGCTTCCCTCCCCCCGTGTCTCCCATCTGGCACCAGAACCATAATTCTGGCCCAGTGCAACGTGTAGGGAGCTGCTGCAGGTGATCAGTGCTTCCTTGGTGTGGCCAGGAGAAGAATGTTGGCCTTTGGTTTTGGGCTCCTCTCTGGATCCTTGGTGAGTTGCAAAAGGACAAAATGCAGATGATGGGTCACCTTACAAAAAGTTGGGAATGACTGTTCCAAGCAGCAGTGTTGAATTAATAGATGGGATTCAGAATCTGAGTACTAAACCCATTGAATCTGCCAAATTGGGATGGAAGCTTTATGGGCAAGAGCAGAATTTCAGGAGAGTGTGGGGGGTGGGGGGGCCTCAGCCATGTGCACTAGGATGTATCTTGCTTTTCATCCCATTCCCCGGACTCTCAGGGAGTGAGGGGAAGGTATTTGCATATCAGGTGTGAGGGGCATGCACAGAATGCAAGTACTTTCTCCTCACTCCTTTAGCGTCTGGGGAATGGGATGAAAAGCAAGCCACGTCCTGGAGCGCATGGCTGCTGAACCCCCCACCCACCCTCTCAAAACTCTGCCCTTGTTTATGGAAAGTCAGATCTGTTAAACCTTTTCCGTTTCCCTAAGCCACTTCCAATTTTGAGCACTCTCTCATAGAAGCCCTTTGGATTTTATGCAAAAGCGGAGCCTATGGAACAGAATGTGGACTTAGCCAAAAACAAAAAAATCGGAAAAAGTTATGGAGAAAGCAGCCTCCATGTGGTCCCTGCAATACAAGCCAGAGACATCCAGGGAGAAAGATGCTGAGAATGTGTTGTGTTAGCTTAGTAAATTCAAGCAGGATCCGTTGGGTAGCAGGGAATGCTGAGTGTGATAGGGAATAAGAGAACAAAGGGGGTTCATTGAGCTACAGGAGACATGGCAAACCAGAAGCACAGTTTGTGAGGAGATACAATGAAATTACCATTGAACTTTAGGCAGGTAATTTTAAGTGAAGGTTGAATTTCCCAAGTTGACCAGAACATCTAGAATCATATCCCATTTCTTGGACAGAAGTCATCAAAAGCCTCATGAGACCTTTAACTTCCCAGATGCCACCCTGGTTTTATATTTCATCAGAACAAAAACAAACATTTTTCTTTATTTGGTATCATACACAAACATTTGATTCAGATATGTTACAATTTGTTCAAGCCATGATTCCAGTACCAATAATGTCCCAGGTGCCCTCCAGCTGCTTCTTCTCCATTTTCAAGTCACTCCAATGGTCTCCTCCTCTTACAAGAAAATATTACAGAGAGTTTATCGTTTAGGTGGTAAGAGAGTGAGAAAGAGATGGATAAAGTTAGAGAGTGGGTGGTGGGTTCTGGGCCCTAGTGTGCTATGTCTGGTCACCTTCTGTCATTTATGTAAATTAGGACAATTGTGGTCAAATATATACATTAGTGCACTTGATTATTGGCGTATGATATCTGATCTTCAACCGTAACAAGTTTAGAAACATCTCTGATACTAAGATAACTGTTCCCTCTTACTGGGCTGGAAATACTATGAAAATAGACAATCTTGGCCTTTGAGCACTTTACAATCTGGTTCTGTTGAAGGCTTAAAAGGGAAGAGGTGAAGAGGGCATACATAACAAAATGTTTTAAAATTTATGGGGAAGGTTAAGCAAGCTTTTTTACTCCTCCAAAATGTGTGATTTAGGACAAGTTTGAGTTTTCGGTAATGGGTACAAGAGTTTCTTAGTTTATCTTAACTATTTCACCTATCTGTCTTCAATACAGAAGATACCTAATTTAATTACACGAGGAGATGAAGGCTTGGAGATTTTGTGTGAAAAAGAGTAAGATCGTCTTAGAACCAGATCTGAATTCCAAATGTCAAAAACATGGAGTGAGGATGGCATTATTTTCTTCTTTTTGTTAAATGAATCCCAACTCTGTAGGGTACAGTCCAATTTATAAATATGGAATCGTGCTTTCCATTTTAAATTTGACAGGGAGATGTTTGTTCTCATGTGAACAGAGTGAAAAATTAATATATTTGTATAATCTCAAATTATATAAATATATAGATACAATATTTTATAACTGTATAAATGCTTAAAATAAAATTTCATCTTAGAAATCCACCAAGTAGACTGCCATCTATCTAGAGTTTGTGCTACTCCTCCCATTTATGTTTGTGAAGTGTTGAGTCGGCAATTTCATGGCACTACTTAGATTACACTTATAAACAGTAGTTCTAGCACCATTCAAGCAAAAGTACTGTCCCACCTCCAGTCTGAGAGCCCCAGTGCTCTTAAGGAGGATGAAAGTCTCAAGCGAAAGGAGCATTCAATGGGAGCAGAGGGAAACCATCCCATAGTTGGGACCCTCCTCCCAGAGGATGTTGCGGTATCCTCTCGCACTGAGGATACCTCTGAGGGGGAGGGAATGCCAGTTAGGAAGAGGCAGGTGTTAGTAGTGGGTGATTCGATTGTTAGAAACATAGATAGTTGGGTTTGTGATGACCGGGAGAACCGTATGGTCACTTGCCTGCCTGGTGCGAAGGTTGCGGATCTCTCGAGGCATCTAGATAGACTTATGCGTAGTGCTGGGGAGGAGCCGGTGGTCGTGGTACATGTAGGTACCAATGATTAGGGAAGAGTAGGAGAGATGTCCTGGAGGCCAAATTTAGGCTGCTAGGAAAGAGACTGAAATCCAGACCTCTATGGTGGCATTCTCGGAAATGCTTCCAGTTCCATGCACAGGGCCAGGTAGGCAGGCAGAGCTTCAGAGTCTCAATGCGTGGATGAGACGATGGTGTAGGGAAGAGGGGTTTGGAATTATTAGGAACTGGGGACACTTTTGGGAGAGGGGGAGCCTATACAGGAAGGATGGGCTCCACCTAAACCAGGGTGGAACCAGACTGCTGGCACTAAACATTAAAAAGGCTGTAGAGCAGTTTTTAAATTAAGAGATGGGGGAAAGCCGATTGGTGCGGAGATGCACGTAAATCGGAGGGAGACTTCTCTTAGAGGAGAATCCATTGATAGAGATTCTCTAAGCTGTAGTCAGAAAGAGAGGAGGGGAGAGGGCAAACCATGGGCCAGAGCAGACAAACAACCTCATACAAAGGAATCCAATGCACCAGGGAAGGGCAGACAAATAAGCAGTAGCAAATTTTTAAAGTGCTTCTACACAAATGCTAGGAGTCTGACTAATAAGATGGGTGAATTAGAGTACCTAGTAATAAATGAGGAGATTGACATAATAGGCATCACTGAAACCTGGTGGAATGAGGAAAATCTGTGGGACACAATCATACCGGGATATAAAATATATCGAAAGGATAGAGCAGGCCGGGTGGGTGGTGGAGTGGCACTGTATGTGAAAGATAATGTAGAATCAAATGAAATAAAAATAAGTGAATCAACATGTTCAATAGAATCGCTATGGATAGTAATTACATGCTCCAATAATAAGAAATTAGCAGTAGGGATATATTACCGACCACCTGACCAGGACAGTGATCCTGACATTGAAATGCTGAGGGAGATTAGAGAGGCTACCAAAATAAAGAACTCTACAATAATGGGGGATTTTAATTATCCCCATATTGACTGGATACATGTCACCTCAGGAAGAGAAGCAGAGATAAAATTTCTCAATGGCCTAAATGACTGCTTCTTGGAGCAGCTGGTGCAGGAACCCACAAGGGGAGAGGCAATTCTTGATTTAGTCCTGAGCGGAGTGCAGGATCAGGTCCAGGAAAAAAACGTTACGGGACCGCTTGGGAATAGTGACCATTATATAATAACATTCAACATTCCTGTGGTGGGTAGAACACCTCAGCAGTCCAGCACCCTGGCATTTAATTTCAAAAAGGGGAATTACACAAAAATGAGGAGGCTAGTTAAACAGAAATTAAAAGGCACAGTGACTAGAGCCAAATCCCTGCAAGCTGCATGGAAACTTTTTAAAGACACCATAATAGAGGCCCAACTTAAATGTATACCCCAAATTAAAAAACATAGCAAGAGACCTAAAAAAGTGTCACCGTGGCTTAACCACCATGTAAAAGAAGCAGTGAGGGACAAAAAGGCATCTTTTAAGAAGTGGAAGTCCAATCCTAGTGAGATAAATAGAAAGGAACATAAACACTGTCAAATCAAGTGTAAAAATGTAATAAGAAAAGCAAAAAAAGATTTTGAGGAACAGCTAGCCAAAAACTCAAAAAGAAATAACAAAATGTTTTTTAAGTACATTAGAAGCAGGAAGCCTGCTAAAAAACCTGTGGGTCCCCTAGACGATCGAACTATAAAAGGCGCAATCAAGGACGATAAAGCCATTGCGGAGAAACTAAATGATTTCTTTGCTTCAGTCTTCACGGCTGAGGATGCTGGGGAGATTCCCAAATCTGCACCGTCCTTTGTGGGTGATGAATCTGAGGAACTGTCCCGGATTGAAGTGTCATTAGAGGAGGTTTTGGAACAAATAGAAAAACTTAATGTTAACAAATCTCCGGGACCGGATGGCATTCATCCAAGGGTTCTAAAAGAACTCAAATGGGAAATTGCTGAACTATTATCTGTGGTTTGTAACCTATCCTTTAAATCGGCTTCTGTACCTAATGACTGGAAGGTAGCCAACGTGACACCAATATTTAAAAAGGGCTCTAGAGGCGATCCGGGCAATTACAGACCGGTAAGTCTAACTTCAGTACCGGGCAAATTAGTGGAAACAATAGTAAAGAATAAAATTGTGAAGCATGTAGAAGAACATAATTTGTTGGACAAAAGTCAACATGGTTTCTGTAAAGGGAAATCCTGTCTTACTAATCTATTCGAGTTCTTTGAAGGGGTTAACAAACATGCGGACAAGGGGGATCCAGTAGATATAGTATACTTAGATTTTCAGAAAGCCTTTGACAAGGTCCCTCACCAAAGGCTCTTGTGTAAATTACATGGCCATGGGATAAGAGGGAAGGTCCTTTCTTGGATTGAGAACTGGTTAAAAGACAGGAAACAAAGGGTAGGAATAAATGGTAAATTTTCAGAATGGAGAGGGGTAACTAGTGGTGTCCCCCAAGGGTCAGTCCTAGGACTAATCCTGTTCAACTTATTCATAAATGATCTGGAGAAAGGGGTAAGCAGTGAGGTGGTAAAGTTTGCAGATGATACCAAACTGTTTAGGATAGTCAAGACAGAAGCAGACTCTGAGGGACTCCAAGAAGATCTCACCGAACTGAGTGATTGGGCAACAAAATGGCAAATGAAATTTAATGTGGATAAGTGTAAAGTAATGCATATTGGGAAAAATAACCCCAACTATACGTACAGTAAGATGGGGGCTAATTTGGCTACAACAAATCAGGAAAGAGATCTTGGAGTTATCGTGGACAGTTCTCTGAAAACTTCCACACAGTGTGCAGCGGTGGTCAAAAAGGCAAATAGGATGCTAGGAATTATTAAGAAAGGGATAGAAAATAAGACCCAGAATATCTTACTGCCCCTGTATAAAACTATGGTACGCCCACATCTTGAATACTGTGTACAGATGTGGTCTCCTCACCTCAAAAAAGATATTTTGGCCTTGGAAAGGGTTCAGAAAAGGGCAACTAAAATGATTAGGGGTTTGGAACGGGTCCCATATGAGGAGAGGTTAAAGCGACTGGGACTTTTCAGTTTAGAAAAGAGGAGACTGAGGGGGGATATGATAGAGGTATATAAAATCATGAGTGGTGTGGAGAGGGCCGATAAAGAGAAGTTATTTATTAGTTCCCTAAATAGAAGAACTAGAGGACACCAAATGAAATTAATGGGTAGCAGGTTTAAAACTAATAAAAGAAAGTTCTTCTTCACACAGCGTGTAGTCAGCCTGTGGAACTCCTTGCCAGAGGAGGCTGTGAAGGCTAGGACTATAATAGAGTTTAAAGAGAAGCTAGATAATTTCATGGAGGTTAGGTCCATAAAAGGCTATTAGCCAGGGGATAAAATGGTGTCCTTGGTCTCTGTTTGTCAGAGGCTGGAGAGGGATGGCAGGAGACAAATCGCTTGATCATTGTCTTCGGTCCACCCTCTCCGGGGCACCTGGTGCTGGCCACTGTCGGCAGACAGGATACTGGGCTAGATGGACCTTTGGTCTGACCCAGTACGGCCATTCTTATGTTCTTATGTTCTTATAGATCTAAAACTGCATATACTATAATTTCTGAATTACTTACAAGTTTTGTCTATCAACTCCTTGAGCTTCACTTTATTAACTAACAGCATATACTTAATATTATCATTCTTAAGTTACTGTATATTCAGCTACAGTAAGAACAGCAGCATATCAAATAACAAACTGGAAGTTTTCCAAATGTTGATGTGATTAGAAAAACCTTCTCTAATAGTAAAATAAAAGACAAACAAAAGCAGATGTAATATGTCATCTCTACTGGCTTTGCCATAACACTTTCTCCCTAGAGATTGTATGACATTGTCATCTTTTCAAACTCAGTCATAGAGACAGATAAATTTCTTCTCACTGATGGGGAAAATGACCATGGAATAGGCTATAAATAATTGCCAGTAAAGAAAAAGTATAATTAAAGTTAGTCCTAGCTGCTGATTTGCTCCTGATAAGGAGATCAATAGAAATATTTTCTCTAACTAGTCAAATCACAGCGCTCTTGATAAGCTTAATTTATTGTGTTGATTCCAAAGGCTGACCATTTCCATTTCATGAATTCTTGTCAGTGTGTAGATGAATTGGAGATCTTTGAGGTGGATTCTAAGCAAGTGTCCTTGTAATTCTGTGGGCATATAATTTTCAAAGAAGAGATTTGGGATTAATTTGTTTTGATTGTATGACTCCACACTGGAAGGAGCCCTTGTAAAAATAGCACTGCGTGCCTAGTCAGCTGCCTTTTCAGTTTCAGTTTCTTTTGATGGGTATGATGGGTCCTTTCTGTGGGGCGTGCAAGGGAGATGAGGGTCTTTATGTGCCATTGATACACATCCTTTTAAACATTCTCCTACAGTTTGGACCTACCTCATCCTGCACCCTCGGGACTAGTTTCCCAGCCATTGCCAGCCCTCATGCCACTAGTCTGGGCAAGGGCTTCCAACCCACCATCAGCCTCCCTGTCATTGGCCCCACTGCAGCTGACCTGCCATTCCCCATTCCCAACTGCTGGGACTTTCTGGCCAGGAACATCTACTGGACCACAGATGTTGCCAGCCCAGAGGGTCCCAGATTTCAGAGGTGCAACCTGTACATAAAAGCCATTCATGATTTGGCCCATCATGATTATTATGGTATCTCCATGATGATTCCGCTATTTCTGAATATCTGAGATACCATGCCACCCTTCCTAATGAGAGTCTTTTACTAAGGGTGACTTGTTTCCTGCTGGCACCCAACAAATACTGTCTTCAGCAAGTGCCAGGCCCATGAATTGAATTAAATATCACCATTTGCAGGGCTATTGTAGTTGAGTTGTTCCTAGGATATGAGCGAAACAAGGTGGGTGAGGTAATCTCTTTTATTGGACCAACTTCCGACAGAAGAGATGATCTTTCCAGCTTCACATAGCCCTTCTTCAGTCTGGAGAAGGGAACTATGGTGTGTCCATGCTAAATAGGAGGGGGGACCCATTAAGTGGTGGGAGGTTTACACAAGTAGTGGGAGACCACTTTAAATGAAGTGGGCAATTAATTCCTCTGCAGCTATCGGACAATGCAGGGTTAGTAAGCAGCAGGATGTGTTACAAGTTGTTGCAATGAGCCATAACCAAAGGCACTGCCAGCCACAGTATGGCCTTTAAGGAGATTTTATGGGATAAGGGCTGCCGTTTGCCTGGATTGAGACTCTCAGAGGAGCCAGTTTCAGTGGGTATTGGTGAGGGGTGGGCAATAAGGAGCCCACAGGCCAGGCATGGTAAAGCAGGATTAGCCCCAAGTGGGCTGCCAGACACTTTGTTTATCTGTGCATCTTAGGTATGGCCACTTGCAGCTCCCAGTGACCACAGATCACTATTTCCAGCCAATCGGAGCTTTGGGATGTTGTAGCCCCGCCCCACCACTTCCCACAGCTCCGAGTGGCAGGGAGCTGCAAACTGCAGGTATGGGTGATTGCTGCTCCCATTGTAAGTCTAGTCCTGAATTAGTTCTGTAGTGATGATAAAGGATCATGTGTCTTTAGAATCTGGGGCTTTTCTTCTTCCATTTACAAAGCGTAAATTCCTGTATGCCATCCTAATTTCAAAGTTGATCAGATGTTCATCTCATTTGATTTGTCATAACCCTGAAGTGGGGAAAATTAGTCTCCATGGTCATATCAAGCAGGGTACATTCCCATAAAACACATGCCCTCTCTGCTGCAAATACTTGAATGATAATGTTTAATATTTTATTTTCCATGAGAATTCATGCAAGACAAAAGGGTATAAGCACATCCCAGGCAAATCCTTTTTTAGATTGTCTGAATATTCAAGGAATTTTTGTTCAGCTTTCTCACAGCTGAGGCAGAATTTGTTAAGCCAATAAAATGTTCATGGTGTTTCAGTTTGCTTAATTTTGCAAGTCTGGTACTCTGACCCCTAGGGCTTTGCTAAGGAAGAAAATGTCTATATAATAAAAAGTAGTTGCTATTTGTAAATATTATACCTATGAATGAAATGAGACATAACTGCCATTTAACTACTTCCTGTGACCAGCTGTTCACGAGGACTATACTGAAGCAGTCTTCAGAGCAAACATATTATAGGCATGTATTCAGTCCCCAGAGGAGATGATCTGTGCTTGTTTGTCTGTGCAAAATAGGATAATAGAATCATTTTTCTTTGTGGTTTAGCCAAGTGGCTGTTCATTTCCTTTACAGGGAGCAAGGTTTGAAAATCTTCCACCCGGACCTCATTTGCATAATAAAATGTAGGTAGTCTTCTGGAGGGGACATGATTGTATAAACTAATTATGAGTTGTATGTTGTACCATTTGATGCTCAGAGGGTTCTATTATGTTTTTTTTTCTGTAAAAGAAACTGATCTTGGCAGTCTAAAATTTATATGTATCACAAAGAATATTGAAATGTTCTTTTTATAAAAGGGAGCAGTAATTAAATATTGCATGATGCTGTGCTGGAGGTTGTTCACAATGGCATGAATTAAGAGTGTATTGTCTCCTATAAATATAAATTTTGCGCCTTTTGAATGCATGACATCCATAGAGTTTTGTATCTCCTGAGGTTTTCCTTTTTCCTTGAAATGTGATCTGACACTAGAAAAAAATTTGGTCTCGGAGTATATGCATATCCACTATACAAAGCAAACATTTTTGTGCTTTTGTATACATAAGACATGTTTATATATATATATATAAAACACCTGGTATATTTAATATATATTTATATTTATTTAAAGTATCTGGTATTTAATTACTTCCTGGGATTAGTTGTTTACCAAAACTGGCCAGAAAAGAGACTGCAAAGAGCAGACACATCTGCAGCCTCAAATATTGGGTAGTGTAGGAAGGTGGAGTCTTTTACCACCAGTTTTACTGCAGAGCTGGTAAGGGCCAGCCCACAACATTTTGGCACCTAAGGTGGGGAGCCCCCGTGCCTCCTTGCTTGGGCCAAAACTTTGAAAGGTCTCAGTTCTGCCTTCTTTCTGTTCTACTCCTCTCATGGTACTGCAGAGAGAATACATATACAGCAGCACCAGACACAATTTTCTACATTCTGGGTCCTAGTGGCACGCCCCTTCCCCCCCCCCCGCCCCCCGTCTGGCACCTGAGGTGGCCGCCTCAGTTCACCTCATGGTAAGGCCAGCCCTAGAGCTGGTGTATTGTGCCTTCTGGGGTTACAAAAAATTACTGCTACCCAAAGCAATATGCTTCAGCATAGATTCCGTTGTACCTTCCTGTGGTATGTGTCCCGTTCTGTTGTGTAATCCTGGAGTCACTTAGCAAAGGGACAGCACACTTATGTTTGATACTCTAGCAAACGCTCAGATTAAATAGATTTTTTGTGACTTCCAACAACGGGCCAGGCCCTGTTTAAATGTTTTGTAGTAGTCGTAGTTAACATTTATATTTTGTTTAAGCTGCATAACAGCGTAATAGCTCTTTTAGAACACATGGGCCTGTTCGTGCTTTTCAGTCAGGGTGGAGAACTACGGGAGGAGGCTAATGAGGGAAAATGTTTTCAGAATTGTTCTATCTATGATATGCCCTCAATAGAACAAGCCACAGGTCCAGCCCCTAAGTCCAGCTGGAACCCAGCATCATCAGGCTCTGTGCTAGGTCTCTACCTAGATGGGTGCTGAAGTGTGGGAGGTGCTGCAGTAACCCTTGGCTTTAAGTGGTTTCCATTATATACACTGTTTACAATTTGGTTCAATGGTTCTCAGCATGCCCACTATGCCAGTTGTTCCAGCATCCTTTGATCTGTATTCCCAGTGCCACTACCATCCCACTCTCCTTGTGTGCCTAGATTTTATTGTCCGCACCGCATATTAAAAATCCACTGAAACCTTTTCTTAGGACTGTTTGCTAATGTCTTTTAAAGTTAAATGAAACTATTTTTTAAGTCACAGAAATCTGTTTTGAAACTTGTTAACGCTTCAGTACTTAAAACCCGAATCATTTTTACAAAGCAATTTGGCTAAGACGTTTGCTCCCAGACATAGAATGTTTGTACCTCATTTTACCTTCCAGCACCCTGTAAGTCTGAAGAAAGGAAGTAATGGAGTGGGTGTAACAAGTCACAATTTTCCTAATTTACAAATTGTGACATCGAGAATGTTTTTTGAACTTCTCTGTACCTGCTGTTTTCCTCAATAGGCATTTTTGCAAATCTTGACCCTTGTATGACTGAGAAAATGCATGTAAGCCCCAGTTCAATAAGATGCTTCTTTTTGGAAGTAAATGGAAGTCAATCATGTGCTTAATTGCTTTGCTGAATAGAGATAGATTTAAGACCATGCTTAAAAACTTTAACTGGACCTGAGAGCCCAATGCAGCGCCTGCTAATTGCAAGGGAAGTCTGTTTGTTGTCTTCAATGGGAGATGGCTGAAGCCCTTATGCAGGTGGTTATAGCTCTGTAGGTAATGTTAGCAAGTGCTGGAAGTTTTGATCAATGGCACAACCTTGAAAAAAGCTGTCAAGTGATGAGTTGTAAAAGAACAGCCTGCAAGTCATTCTCTGGACTGTTTAATTTCTGGTGCCTGATGTCTTTGCTATTCAAAGTCTATAAAAATTATGGGTGTTTTAATGTTATTTAAACACACTAATCTTAGTGCTGTGGTTGCAAAAAATAAATGTACTCATTAGCAAGAGCTAAAACGGTTTTACAACCCGGTATCAAATTTTATCTCCAATAGTACCTTTCCAAGATGTCAGGTGCTTTTACAAGCAAGGGTTCTGGAGACATAGCTTCTGGAACTAACCTACTTTAGACAGAATATTGGTCTTCTTTGAAAGTAACAAAGACAAAGAAACACAATGCCTAATCAAGCATTTACTCAGAATTTCAAATAGGTTTTCAACATAATTAAAAAACACTTTTTATCAGACTTTCTTTTTAATGGGCCTAAGTGTAGACAACCATGATAGCATGGCCTAAAATTACTGCTGGACAATTGTACAGGATCTAGAGGGCATATTTATGGTTAGAAGTGTTCCAACACTCTTTGAAGTTCAATCACAAAGAGTTCAGAAATATAATATAGAGGCTCCATAGTAAAATCACTCAATCTTAGCATTTCAGGGACAATTCACCGACTCTCCAAAAAATAGCCCTAACGTAGCTGCTTGAATTTTATAGCGCTCAAACAGGGGGATTCAAGTAAGGATTACTCTTTTACAACAGCCTATTTCTTTGACATGTAGCAGACTAAGGTTGAATAGCATCTAAGTCTCTTTGTAGTGCATCACAGAAGTTATCTGTGCATCACAGGGATCAATATATACCAATTTTAGAACACTCAGCCCAAGGCCCTCACTGCAATATGCGTATACGCTTGCAGAGCTTTATTGCCTAGAGAGGAAGTAAAGGTAAAGGTGGGAATTAGTAACAGGAAACAGGATGGGAAACAGACAAATACTAAAAACTCCACTATTCCCCCACCTTGAGCCCACCCCAGCCTTGAGACTTTCCTGTACCCCAAAGCCCTCATCTCTGGCCCCAGCCCAAAGTCTATACCCACTCCTTTACCTCAGCCGCCAGCCCAGTCTGTACTCCTCCTGTGTGTCAACCCCCAGTTCTGAACCCCTCCCCAAACCTGGAGCCCCCTGTGCTGGTTGCTATGCTGGGCAGTGGGCTGTGGGTGACCTCCGCTGGCTGCTGTCTGTAGCATGGCCCAGCAGGGCAGGGGATGAGTCATTATGCAAGGGGGCTCTGAACCTGTCCAATGAGTTATCTCCCAGGGAGCGGAACAATGGGAAGGAGGGGAGTGGAGCCCTGGCTGGGGGCAGGGCTGGAAGGAAAAGTTAGTTTCTGTCTGGAATCATGGAGGAAGCAGCCTGAGCAAAGGGGGGCTGGGATTTAGGGGCCCAGTCTCCCCCCTCCCAAGAGGAGCTGAGGCATCCTAGGCCTGGCCCTGTAACCAGATTACATCTATGCTGTGCTGTATCCTGGAGAAGCAACAAACTCCCTCTATTCTACTGGCTGGTGGAGTCTGTTCGTGCCACTACGGGGGTGCAGGAGATGGGGAAACCCCAACGCGCCATCACACTGGTGTCAGGAGCGGGATGCACTGCACCCCATGGATGGAGCTTCCAGCAGCGAGTGACAAGGTGCAATAGAAGCAAGAGCCGTGGAGCCAGGGATGCTGGAGACAGAGCGAAGTGGTTCCTGGGAATCGTGGGGCGCTGCAGCACTAGACCGGTGAGTCCGAACCGAGGGGACCAGCGGGGAGATGGCCTACACCCGACTCCTGAAGGCAGAGCTGGTGAAGCTGTGCAGAGAGAGGGGCTTGTCTGCGTGAAAGGCAACCAAGGTCCAGCTGATTGCCCAGCTGGAGGAGAATGACCAGCTACAAGGCCAGGATCCTGTCCCAGTGGGGAGCAGCCAGACCCCAGCTGGGAACGTCTCAAGCTCCAAGAGGGGGCGGAGCGCTGGAGGCCGCCGGAGAGACCGGACTGCCTCCCAGGGAAACCCTGCAAGCCGTAGTCCATCTAGGGCAGGGGCCAACCCAGCGGAGGTCACCGACAGCCCACTGCCCAGCATAGCAACCAGCAAGGTACCCCCCACTACATCACACCCCCCTCATACTCAGCCCCACATCTGAGCTCCTACACGCCCAGCCCTTGTACCTTAATCTTCTGACCCAGCCCTGAGCCCCACAATCCAAACCCTGCCCTAGAGCCTGCACCCCAGCCAGAGCTCTCAGACTCCTGCACCCCAATGCTCTGCCCCTTCCCTGAGTCTTCTCCCACACTCAGAACTCCTTCATCCACCCCTGCCACATGAATTTTGTTATGTGCACCAATATGATTGAAGGTAACGTGTCTCATCTCTCTGTGTTGCACCTCATGTCCACAATGGTGCCCATAAAAAAATTAATTCCACCGAGGGGTGGGGAAACTGAAAGGGAATACGGAACATAGCTATTTTTGTATAGACTGGAATTAATATGCATATTTTAACAAATGTGTATAGATCGTACCAATGGGTTAGAAGCCTTTCAGATCCACTGGGTACATAACATATTGTGGAAATAGCCATCTTGCATATTTCCCCAGAAGTTCAGATTAAAGGAAACATTCTAGTTTGATTAATAATAAGCTGATTAATAGAAAAGAAACCTAAGTTTGTTTTTTATCTCACAAACAAACACCTATATTGAAATAACGTGAAGTCACTGCATAAACTGATAGAAGTGAGACTATGCTAATTTAATGACCCTCTTGGCTGCCTGCTTAAGGCATACTGTTATCTTGGGATTTTTTTTCTTTTGTAATTGAAAGGTCTGAATTAAGGAGGGAGACCTATACCCACAGGCTATGTCTATACTATGAGTTTTCTCGGCAACAAATATGCTAATGAGGGACTCATTTGCATGAGTCAATATCATCTGCACATTTTCTGCCAATCTGTTTTTGCACTAGGGATTTTTGCGCAAAAACAAGCAGCGTGAACGTTTTCTTTTTGCGCAAAAATACCTTTTTCCACAAGATCCTTATGCCCCAAAAAAGGAGGTATACCGATCTTGCGGAAAAAGAGGTTTTTGTGCAAAAAGAAAACGTCCACACCGCTTGTTTTTGCGCAAAAACCTCTAGTGCAAAAACGGATTGGCAGAAACTATGCAAATGAGATAGCGACTCATGCAAATGAGTCCCTCATTAGCATATTTTTTGCTGAGAAAACTCATAGTATAGATGCAGCCACAAAGTATTCAGTTTCCCTAACCCCAGTTGCTTTCCCTGGGAGCAAGGCACCAACTGGCTTTGAGGATCTGACCAGTGTCTGAATTAACTCTACATCTTACAGCTTTTGTGTGATTTATTATCCCTTTAACATTTACTATCATATGCACATTTGTATATTAAAATAGATATCAATTTAAAACTGAATTTTAATATATCCTCTTGCTTAACATTTTTCCTCATGGATAATAGAGTAGCCCAGACAATAGAAAGATTAATTAAATTCTTCCATGATGTAAATGGTAATTCAATGTCAGGTGTAAATTAGGTAGAACATGGGGGTAAGATTATAATGTAGTGTGATTTGGTAGCATTTTCTAATAGTAGCAGTGTAGTAGCACACACAGTGTATAGGCAGTATCTTAACATATCTGAGCACCAAAGAACACAAGGGAGAAACAATGTGTATGGGGAAAAATAAGTATTTTGGGGGGATACGTTCAGGCAAACACACAGGGATAATGTTGTTCATGCAGAACTCCATCAGTGTGTTCCCCACATATTAACACTTTGCGCTCCAAATGAACTCACAGCAGGCCTAGGACTGATGATTACAATAGTACCGGGGTGGGCAATAAGCAGCTCGAGGGCTGGACGTGGTTCGCCAGTGTTTGCCCCGGCAGGCCACCCAGTGCTTTCTTTACCTGAGCGTCCAAAGGTATGGCCACTTGCCATTCCTGTTCCCACTGGGAAATCACATGGTCAAAGATAACTAGGGAGTGTCAAAGTTACAAAGGACTTTGAGGGTGAGGGCAAAAAGCTCTGCCTTGATGCAACTGAAAATGCATAACCAGCAAAAGGATTCAGAGAGGAGACGCCATGTTTCTGTACCACATATGGATGGCCTACAGAGCTTGATTGTACACTCCAGATGAGTCCATCATAAGATCCTTAATACACTGCAGGGTATGGCAGAGGTTAGCATAAATAAGGAATTTTATACACAGCATCACCTAGTGACCGAACAGTATAATGCCATAACAGGGAATGAAAGCAATGCATAAGACAGATGATTTGACTCCTGAATTGCAAAGATGTGGGGGAGGGGGTATTATGCAGGCCATAACGTGGTGCAATTACCAAGATGAGAGATCTGGCAGGCCTAAACAGAGTGGATAGAAAGCGGTCTGGAATTTACACATGCTCTGGAGGAGGAAGTGGGAAGATTTCAAGATGGTCTACTTGGGTATGTCTAGACTACATGGCTCCATCGACGGAGCCATGTAGATTAGGTTTCTAGACATAGGAAAATGAAGCGGCGATTTAAATAATCGCCGCTTCATTTACATCAAAATGGCTGCCGCACTGCGCCAATCAGCTGTTTGGTGGCACAGCGCAGTAGTCTGGACGCTCCGCAGTCGACAAGGGAAGCCCTTGTCGACCGCCCCATTATGCCTCGTGGAATAAGGTTTACCGGGGCGGTCGGCAAGGGCTTCCCTTGTCGACTGCGGAGCGTCCAGACTACTGCACTGTGCCACCAAACAGCTGATTGGCGCAGTGCGGCAGCCATTTTGATGTAAATGAAGCAGCGATTATTTAAATCGCTGCTTCATTTTCCTATGTCTAGTAAACTAACCTACATGGCTCCGTCGACGGAGCCATGTAGTCTAGACATACCCCTTGTGTGAGGAAAGTCTAAGAATGAAGTTTTTGATGACCACAAAATTATGAACTTGAATTGGTGGGGTGGGGTGGGGAGGGTTGTGGTGTTGTCTGCACTAATAAAGAACAGGAAAGGTGTGGTATGAATGATAAGTTCTGGGTCGGCCATGTTACACTTAAACTGACTATGAAACATCACAGGGCTGATGCCAGAGATAGGCCAAGATATGGGATTTGAGGGAACCACATGAGGAATGAAGAAGGAATTTTATGCCTTGTCACCATAAACTTGGTAACTGAAGCTGTGTGAGTAGATGAATTACCCGAAAAGTGGTTGTAGAAAGAGTATTGGACCCTGGAGCACCCTGGAGAGTTAGAGTAGAGAGAATTTGCTATTCAGTGCATTAGCAAAATAACTAATTTACATGCTGCTGGGACAGAAGGGAGTGTAACAAGAAAAACAACTAAAAGGAGAGTGTAAGATAAAATGAGATACGATGATGCTTTTGCGGAAACTGTCTAGTAAGCTGTGTGGAAAAATAAAATGCAGTGGCACAGCTGGTAAATGACTTTTCATGTGATGTTGGATGTTGTTATCTTCTAAAATGGGATGCTGAATTCAGCTGTAATGTTCAAGCAAAGACTTTTTTCTGTGCACAGTAAAGCAAGTGTATTTAGTCTCTCCAAAATTCAGAAATTTCAAATCATTTCCTTTTTAGTTCAGTATTGCTGCTGCTGTTAGGATATATTGTAAAACAAGCTGAGTGATTCCTGGAGAAGGTGTTGGGCATGGGATGGAGAAGTGCAGCTGGGGCCACATGGTGCTGTGAGCGGGAGGCTGTCTGTGGCGGGGGCCCGATTACTGGGCAGAGTAAAGTAGATACAAATGGAGAGATGTTTCCTGGCAGTTCCAGGATGATGGGGCGGAGGTTGCAAATGGGAGACTGATGGCTGGAGGCTGGAGCAGTGTCGTGAGATGTGCTGGGGAGTGAGGTTTTTATTTCTTCATCTTTGGTGCCAGCAGTTTATTAAAGAATAAGCTCTGGCTACATAATTGTAATTTTGATTATGCTCTGTTGATAAAAAGTTTAAAAATAAAGGGATTTGTCAGCTTCATGTAACGGGGCACAGTATAGTCATGTCAGGGGTGTTATATAAATTACTTGTCCACTGATGTACAGAGAATGTCGAACATGTTGTAATTACGTCATGTGCTGCTCATTGAGTCATCTGCTGTACAAACTCCACACAAACCAGCCAAGTTTAAAACCCTGACGCTTTGGCTCCAAAACTACAGCTCTCTCACCCTTGACCTAGAGGAGAATTAACTGAGTTGCCACTAGTGGTAAAAGTCCCAGTCCATCTTCCACCACAAGCACTGGCTGCAAAAGGAGTTGCATCAGAGCCATAGGCTATGTCTACACAGCTGCGTTATCTCAGAATAATTGATGTTATTCTGAAATAACATGGTCCCTGTCTACACTTCAAGTAGTTATTTTGACATAATGTCAAAATAATGTTGAGCTGGAGGACTTCTTACTCCGACTCCTGTAAACCTCATTTTGCGAGGAGTAAGGGAAGTCGGAGGAAGAGTGCTCTTTCTCAGACTTCCTGCTGTGTAGACAGCGCCAGTTGACGTAGCTCAAGTTGCATAGCTTATTTCAACTTTAGCCCTGCTGTGTAGACATGCCCATAGTCAGAACATTGCAATGTGGTACCATGTACATCAAGCAGTACAAGAAGTATGGATTGCCAAGCATATGTGTGGTATGTTAATGGTAGATTCCCTCCCTGCAGCAGAAGTTAGGTCCTACCTAAGAAGATTTACTAAGACTGTTCATACATACTATGGATATCACAGATTCAACACTGAGAAAGTTGAAAGAGTTCCAGGAAGAAGGGCTGCAGCTGGTAGTGAAGAGAGTGTGGGTCACTGATAAAAGAAGCCTTAAGTACACATAAGAAGAACATGAGATATGGAAGGCAGAATGGCTGACTCACAGGTTAAGCACCTTATCCTCTAGGGTCTGCTCAACCTAGCAAATGCTGATAGGCCCTAAACTTTTGTACCTCCTGCCAATATCTGTTAGCTCTGGTGCTTGAGTAAATTGCTATCTTGGGACCGGCCCAGAGATCGGAGTTGAAGTGTTTTCGTTTTTTTTCACACGGTCAACTCTACTACAATTTGCTTTTCATTTCTCCTTTTTTCACAGTTTCCCACCCTGCCTGCTGTCCCTGAGTATATCAAGAGTATAAAACTAGTAATAATAAGAAGATTCTGTGCTGTGCCACCAGACTTCCTATGCGACCTTCAGCAAGTCCCCTGATCCCTCTGTAAAGTGGTGATGATAGCATTTTTTACTTCTGGGGATGAAGTGAAAGTAAGTACATCAAAGATTGTGGTACTATGATAATAGGGCCATATAAGTACCTTACAGGATTTTTAAAAAGCAGCAGAAGCAGTGAAGGTGAAGAATATAAGTGTTCTCAGCTTCTCTAGAGAAACAAAATTATTTTTACATTAATATCTCACAGCTACAGGCAGACCTACATGGTGGTGACTAACTTGGCATTTTGCTTGCTGCCCTCATTTATTACTATTTTAAAATTATTTTAATACCTCCTTTGGCTTTCTCCAACCACTTCCTGCACTTCAGAGTCTGCTTCAAAGTACCATCCTTTGAAACTCTTGCTGATATACTCTTGACCTGGGAGAAAAATCTCCTTAGGAAATGTATAATCTGTTTTTTACAGAGCGAGAAGATGGCAGAAATTATTTGCCTGATGGGCAGTTAATATTTTAGTGGGAAAGTAAAATTGACCATCAGTAAAAGTGGATTTTGCAAACTATTTTAATTGCAATTGCATATTTCACAAGAGTGTTATAGGGTTTTTTTATTATGATTATTGTCAGGTTAATGTTCTACAAGATGTTTATATCCAAAAAGGCTGTTGTGGTTTCGCCTCATAACTTTTTACAATGTTCTTACAGTTTGTTTTAATGTCAATAACATATCTATTAAATCAGTCCCTTGGCAAAGTTTTGATGATTGTTTTCCTGTACAAAATCATTAATCTATTAAACTTTGAATATATTACGTCAGTTTTAATTCTACAATTATAAAGTCAAATGTGTCTCCGATTTTCTAAGCACAGCTTTGTATGTGTAATCATTTGTGGAATCAATGCTGGCGGTGAAATCAATAGAAGGTGACATTTTGCAGACACAATCAACAATAGATACAAATTACAGAATTTAGACACCCTGCCTATCAATCTCAGAGAAGCATGTTAGCTCTATGGTTTTTGCCCATCATGACTGCACCCACAAAATTGCAGATGCTAAATTAGGGATCATTTTAAAAACTTTAATCCAAAGAAACTCTCAGCCTATTATTGTTGCCTACTGTGGGGCTATTTAAAAGGTGTTTGAATCCTTGTGATGTCATGTCATATGTTACAGTGTTTCTTACACTAGGTAGATATTTAACAGAATGAGTGATGTATTGTATAAAATATGTGGGTGTCTCTCAAGAGATTGCCCTATACAGAATTTGTTTATCCTTGAACTCTGTTGCCTTTCATAATCTCAAAATGCTCATTGATCATTAAGAACTGCACTTTGGTTAATCCATTGCTCAAAAAGAAAGAATAACGTGCATGAAATCCAAGTTTGTCACGAATGTCCTATGCCCTCTATTAGAATGATATTAGAAGTTTCAGTGTGAATGGAACATGAAAGGGGCCAGGAAATAAATATACAAATAACTGTTTTCCCCACTTCAACATTTAAGTGTGTCACTGAGATCAGGATTACTATTTTCGTGAGGCTAATAGGTATTGCATATTTCTTTTGATCTTTTCAGGTAGCTTAAGCAGCAGTCATTGCCAGCTTGGAGAACAATACACGTCAAATAAGATTTTATTATAAAGTTTTCAACAAAAGGAGTAAGGATTTTCATTCTCTGTGATAGGGAAATTGCATGTTGCCAAAGAAAACATTGCATAGTGACACATAAGATATTTGAGCATTCTTTCAGCCCCACTTTCTGATACAGATATAACATCTAATAGAAGAAATATAAGGGAAGGCTGAATTTGTGATCTAGCCAGACTACAATACGGACCACCTGGGAGCTGAGCGCTACCTGTAAGGACCTTCAACTTGTAATGATGTAAATAAAAATTGAGGGGCCTCAGAATCCCACAGGATCATGTCGGAGATTATTATGTTAGATACATCCTGCTTCAGAAAGAAGGGGACCCTTTTGAATCCAGCACCTCCAAAACATCATCATATATTGGAGGCGTGATCGTTTTTAATTGTCTTCACATGGCATATGATGTTTTTCTATGCGGACTGCCTCATAGTCCAAAGACATTTTTTATTTGTATTACAACAGCATTCTGTCCTAGACAAGGACCATAATGTATTAGGCACAGTACAAGCAGAAAAAAATGGTCCCTGCCCCTAAAGAACTTGAACATTGTTTCAGGAGTTCAAATAAATGAGTTAGATCAAGATAGTGTCTGTCCTAAAAATTATAGCTAACTAGCTGTTAATCTGCTTAGTTAGAAGCTGGTACTTAACATCCAGCAAGCTGTAGTTATTAGAGCATCAGGCATTCTTAATTCCTGTATCTTGTGGTATGACACTGGGAAAGTCACTTAAGTGCACCAGTTTTCCTGCTGTGTTGTAGGTGAGCTAATACTCAGAGTAACAACTTACTGCATGAGGGTTTTTTGAAGGCTATTATTCACTTACAGCCTGTTTCTCAGTTTGCACCAGTGCAAATCAGCAATAGCACCATGGAAGCCAAAGCAATTGCACTTGTCTTCACCCGGTGCTAGTAAAATAAGAATCAGCTCCTTAATGTTTTTGAGGTGTTTGGAGATGGAAGCCACTGTGACAGTGCCAAAGCGTCTTGGTCCCTAGATATATACTAAACTATCTGTGTACTGGAAAATCAAAGTGAAATTTTAAGGTATAGGTGGGGTGGATATATTTTGATACTTTCAGGTTATAGAGAAAGATCAGACAGCAATTAATACAGGTTGAACCTCCCAAATCCAGGACTCTCTGATCCGTCAACATCTGTGGTCTGGAAGGAAGGACCACAGATGTTGCTGGACAAGAGAGCCCTGGAGGCAAGGAGCATGAGCCAGCTGGGAGCCCAGTGGGTGCTGGGGGGCCCCAGCTGGGCTGGCAGGGGCTGGGGAGTCCAGCCGTGGGGATTCCCAGGCAGTGGAGCCCCTGCAGCAGCTGAGAGGTATCCCCAGCCCTGATCAGGAACCAGTGGCAGTGGGGCCAGAACTGTCTGGGGGAGGAATCCCCTGGCACTGGCCAGGAATCCAGATGGTTTCTTAGCTGGCTACAGGTGCAGGGAATCCCCAGATGGGAACCCCAGTGGAAGCGGGGCCAGTGGAGGTCGGGGCCCTGCCGCCCTGAGACCTGGGTGACCAGGCAGCTGCCCAGGGTGATGTGGGTGCATATGAATAGTCTCACGTGACGTTACCTGGGCTAGACAGCTAAACAGGAGGGGAAACACAGCAGCCAGATCAGCTAGGCTCAGGGAGGACAGAGGCACTCACTCACTCGTCTTGGGTAACTCCTCTGCTCTGGTGGGAGCAGCAGCAGGGTGGGTGCCTGGGAGGGGTCTCCTCATTCTCCCTGGGACAGAAGGCCCCCTGTAGAAGCCATATGGGGAGAGGGTGGGGCAGGCTGTGCTGGAAGAGGCTTGGGGTGGGTGGCTGAGTTTGGTAGGGATTCGAGGAGTGTGTGCAGCTTCCCTCTGTGTTCTGGCTGGCTGGGGTTTAGAACAGGGTGTGAGCAGGTGGGTGTGCATGTGCACAGCTTCTCTCTGTGTTCTGGATGACTGGGATTTGGAGCGGTCCTGTTATCTGAATATGTGTTAGTGTGGAGCAGGTCTGGGTCCTGCCCCCCTTTTTTCCCTTTTCCCCCTAAGAGCCCCATAGGGGGAGGGCTAAGCTACCAGCTGAGGAGAGGATATGACACTTTAGTTGTTGGGAGGACCTTTAAATTGTACCTCCCATCAGCAGTTGCTCCTGTCCTCCTGCTTCTCTGGCTGCCTCAGAAGCTTCGCTCACTTTTTTGGGGGGGTACATGAGGGGGCTGCTGCTGCTGCTCCCCCAATGTGAGGTGGGTGGTACAAAAGGGATAAGTGAGTGTTACTGAAATCAGCTCTCCCATGTGCCCCCTACTCACAAGAGAGGGAAATGAATCACAAGGGTGGTGTCTCACTGGCTGGCTGAAACACATACCTTTCATTCAACTCTTGATCACCCTCAACCTCAGGTTTTGTTTATGATTTCACTAAAAGTTATACTTATCCGTATGCTGAAATTTCTCAGGGCAGGGAAATTTTCTCAGGCCTTGTCAAAGCTGTTGTTAGGCACAGTGTTGTTCTTGCATCAAGATTAAGAATAAGGAAATTTTCTTTGCTCCCATCTTAACCTGCAAACCTTCTTCCTGCTCTGGAAGTCACTCAGGTTCGTACTGTGAGAATGTGAAGATAAGGTGTGATTGTTGTGATTTGCGGTTTCAATCAGGCCCCTAATCTCAGAGGGAACTCAGTGGGAACTTAGACTCTACCCCATCCCCCTTCCCCTCTGCAATGCTTCACCCCTGCTGCTCTGGCTTATAAAAAGGCTTGGTAGAATGCACTTTTTAATTTTTATAACTTTGTGTAATATATGTTTTAATCTTTTTGACTTTTTATAATTTTCACAGTTGTGGGAAATTACTGAGAGAAGTCTGATAATTTTTTAATGACAGACAGAGTTGAGATGCAAAGAGTGCAAGCTTTAAAGCTGTTAAAACACAAACAGAGAGACAAGGTGGATAAGGTAATATCTTCATATTAATTATTATTATTTATTTATTTATTATTCTTATTGGAACAGCTTTGGTAGGTGCGAGATTAGCCCTTTTGAGCTTCACAGACCTGGAGAAGAGCTCAGAGGAGTTCCAAAGTCTCTGTCACCAACCATATTTGGTCCAATTAAAGATATTACTTCACTTACCTTGTGGCTCTCATCCAGGCACCAGCATGACTACAACAAAACAGCAAAAATCACTATGTCACATGTCAAGATATACAAAGTAAATATCCTAAGACCAGACATGATTTGCTGATGTAACTAGTCATTCATTCACTCATCCATTTGTAACAAGGCCAGTTCAGAAGTTTATATTACCGAATTTTAACTCTAACAAGTTCTCAAGCAGCATTTTTCTTGCTTTCCCTACCTGTAAATAATTTAATTATTACTGATGGACATTTTTCAGGATTTCTGTGTACTATGAAATCAACTAATTTCTAAGTTATTTGCAAATAAAGAAACACACCCTAGATATTTTAGTGCCTAAGTATCCTCTGGAATCACAGTTAAAGTTGTCTTCCCCAGACTTACCACAATCTGAACTGGCATCCATGGTGAGTCAGGAGTGGCCAGAGGGCTGCAGGAGGGCCATGGTCAAGATGCAGCCCCCATCTGACAGCATGGAGCTCACTATGAGCTGCAGGCCAAACACCAGGCATAAGGGTTAAGTGCTGCTGCAGCAAGTGACCTGCCGGGGCTTTTGCTAAGCAGATCAAACTATGGAGGAAGAACCCAGTGAAGGGCAAGTGACCCACTCAGGTTTTTCACCCACTGTTTCATTTCAGAGTCTGATGCCATTCACAAACAGCAGCTGCCATCTGTGTGTCATATCTTGGGGAAATATTTAATCTAAAATAATCCTTTCCCCATAAAGCTCTTAAAGGAAGGGCTTGGCCAAGAAGGACTGTGACAACTCCCTTTGCAACAGGGAGAGATAATAGTCCTGCACTCCAGGGAGCAAGGGATGAAGCAGTTTCCAGTGGAAATGGGGATTGGGGCACCATGCTTGGGATAGGGAGGAAAAGGGTGCCAAAATGCAAGCTACCACTGGGGTTCTGGACCAGCGGGAAGCGCCGGCCCGGCCAGGAACCTCAGCAGAGAGAGGCCGGCGGTGGCTGAGGGGAATTCCGGCCCAAGGAGGCTAACCCTGGGAGCCCCAGCATGGGGCCAGCAGCAGGGAGGGAAGCCCAGGCTCCGGGGATGCCCACAGCCCAGAGAGTAACCTTGACCTCCCCTAGTCCAGCAAATTCCATGGTTTGGAACCACTCATGTCCTGAGGGGGGCGTTATTCCTCATAAAATGAGGTTTTCCACGGTCGAAAAAACTGCCACATTCTTTCAATTTACTTTTGAAAGAACTCAGCTGCAGTCTAGAGGCAGGTAAAGATTTTTCGAAAAAAGGCCACTTTTTTCGAAAAATCCCTGTGGTCTAGACACAACCTCAGACACATCAGCTTCTGACCAGACCAATGCCAAATCTAGGGGGCAATGAGCTGAATTTCTACAGGTATCTGTTACATTTTCCAGTGAGGCCTTCCACAGAGTCACTGCTTTGACGTGCAGTGCCTAGAAACGCTGCTTAGAGCTACCACATTTCTGTTTTGCAAAAATGTATAGACCAGTGCATATCATGCTGTCATTATTTTTTTAGGACTGAGGGGAAACAATGGGGGAGGAAGGATATAATTATCTTGCAGGACAACTGAATCAAATTTTCCCAACTGAAATCCCCTTTTAAGAAAACAAATACACATTATAGCCAGTTATCTTCTTAACACTGAATTTGCTTTTCTGGAGGTAATTCTGAAACAACTGTTTCTCCACGAACCTGAACTGTGCAAGCAGCAATTTTTCCAGAGGCAATAGCAGCTTCATTTCCCCATTTCCAGTTATCTGATGATAATTAGGTTGGTATACCCAATAACAATGCCAGAACACCAGGCTGCATAGATATGTTCATCAATAACTGTAAAAAAATGTATACAATTATAATTGTAGGCTCCATGTAATTAATTGTTTGTTCAATTTTCTAGTTAATGAAATGTACCCATTATCTCTGGGTAAATGTTCAGTAAATGACTTACAAACCAAAACCTACCAAATAATTCTAGCCTAGTCATACATCATTCTCTCACCTCTCTGACAAAAGCCTGCAAACATAGATGGACCTTGAATTGTTCCCTAAACCTAGAAAAAGTTCAGGCTTGGTGGAAGCAGCATAGTGAGTGAGTTCTGGACTCAAGAGCTCTCTGGTAATATTGCTCATTATGGAGCCTGATAGTTATACCTGGGACTGTTAGCTGAAGTGCTTCATTTAATCTCAGTCGTCGACCCAATCTTGGGTTGTCAGGAACCAAGCCTTACAGAGAATTAGTGGGACTTCTCTACTTTCTGAATTGTGTATTTACCTAGAGTGTCAACACTTTGAATCACACCAATAAGTAGTAGAAAGCCAGTGACACTGGTAATGAAGAAATGGTATAAAAGGTTTCCTGCCAGTAGAATCAGTGGTAGATAGCCAGTTGTGCAGTGTGCTAGCTGAACCTTCAGGACATCTCCATGTAGTTCATATTTCACGAGTCCATTCTGAAGATGCCAAACACAGAATACTTCGTTATGGAAGCCTGCTTTGAAAGAAAGAGCTGTAAATATCTATCTAACCAAGTACAGAAAAAGCACTCATGAGCACCAATACCACCTGAGAGCTCCGAGGCAACTGAAGCCTTAAAATACTCCCAAATTGCAAACTTCTTGATCAAAGACATTTAACCATACGGAAAAGAGTTGAGCTGCACCATTACTTTAGGATCCTTCTGTGATTTACATTCACTACCTTCATTTCTCTTGGCTTAAACTTAACTTTTATGAATGTCCCAGTCTCTCAGGCAAGGTGTTAGGAAGGAAAGAAGCCATATCATTTTGGGTCTGATGAAGAGAAGACAGTTTTGTGACACCCCAGAGCAAAATATCTTACTCTCTCTCCACTCGAAGGATGGATGAGAGGGATTAAAGAAGTGGATGGGAACATCAACATATCTGCTTCAATTTATGGTTTTGCCACAAAGCCCTAGTGTGATATATATATTTTGAGGAAAATCACTTAATATGTTTCATTGACCTATCCCCAAAATGAGAATTATGCTCCTCTAATTTGTATAAGGTTGTTAGTAATAAATTATACTACATAATATACTACAGTGATAAAGGGCCTATAAATAACTAGATAGATAGATATTGAAAGGCAGTAGATATTGAAAGAGAAGGCAGTACTTTCACAGGATATTTCTGAGGACTGAACATTTTATAGATTAACCCCAAAATATTCTCTTGAATCTAGCTGAAGGGGTGAGGCTGTAATGCAAGACAATGCGGAAGCTGATATAAAAATAAAAAAATGTGGGAATCGTAAAGACTTCATGCAAAATGTGGATGGGAAAAAAGCAATTTAAAATATCAAGAAAAAAGGAGCCTCAGTTCTTATTTAATTTACTAGTATATATCTACTCCTAATTTGCATCACAGCATCTAACAGCAGCCTTTGACCCAAATTATGTTTATTGAATGTCACTTTAGCTTCTCAGTTATAGTTATTGGATTTCAGATCAATATAGTTAGAAATTTTAAAAAAAATATATTCACCAGATTTATCAGACAGAAGGTTTCGTTTCACAGGATAGCAGGTTATTCTTAGAGCGTAAGCAGCACATAGGCCACTCCTAGTCCTCAATATTATTTTATCACCAAGCCTAATACAAAATTCATAAGTCAAGCTGGTGGCTCATGAGTACCTACAAAACATTAGTGCTAAGAGATTGTGAAATGTATTTTTTTCCTAATTGGGATCAGGGCCACAAGTTACTCTTAAAGGCAAAACATGAAAAAAATGATGGTTAAAAAGTGTTCCTTATTACGTGATCAGTCTTCATTAATTTTGAAGGACACCATATGGATATAAATTTATAAGGTCTGTCAAAAGAAGGTTCATAGATGGATGAGATTCAGTCACAGGAATATTTCTTCCCAGAAAACTATTTGCTGAGCAACTATAAGTTGTAGGAGTTGGGAAGCTTATAAAAGTCAAGGCAACTCAGTCATTTCTAACAGACCCAATACTGTCTCTCATCTCTTTGAGAGAGGGCATCATACACAAAGCAAAGACATTGGGTCTCCCATTATGTTCAGCAAAATCAGTCTGACAGATTCAATATGCTTGCAGAATGGCAATGTGATAGAATTCAGCATTGGCTTAATCTGGAAATTAAAAGGACTGACCTTAAAGCTTGAGAATTTTTTATACTCTTATACAGTGCATCAATCACACACCCACATCTGGTAGAAGTAAATTTATTTTTTACTTTACTATGTCACATAGTCTGAAAATATGATGTTTTCCCTGGTGAGAAAGTTCCTAATTGTGTGTGAATGTCAATCTCTACCATTGAAAGTTCTTGTAGAGAATTAATTACATCCTTTTCTGAAATGCAAACTACCTTTTTCAAAATGTTCAAAATAGGGTGAGGTAAGCGGTACGGTAATGAATATGATCAAAATCACTTATATGGAAATGTCTATATTAGTGTTAGGGATGTCAGCAGATTTAGTGGCTACTCTCCACTTACGCTCTCAACCCCATTGTTGAACATCTCAGAAGATGTTATCTAGATATTTTTGTATACTGTTTTCCATGCAAATGTATAATAATTTTGAATTATGGAAGAAAATAATCCCCTGTACGTAAGTATTAATTTCTCTATTTGGTTTCATGGATTCTAACCAGCACATTTTATGGACTGTTTTTCCTTTTAGTATTTTTTAAAAGGAAGGGGATGATATAGCCAATTGTAGACAAATATTGTCTGTATTTTACAGTACCAAGTGATAATGCAGATACAAGTTTGGCATGACAAGTATGCAGCACTTCCATACTCAGTAGTTATGTCAAGGACCAACAGACCAGCATAAGATTTTCTACAAATGCTAAATATTTCTAAAACAAATAAGCTACATCAGTATATTAATTAAAAACAAAACCATAATGCCATCCATGTGAAGAACTCTATTTTACATGCCTATCTAATATTTTTGTAGGTACAGAAGTTTGAGCATAATGGCAAGTATCTGTACATTTGTTTCTATTCTCTTCCAAGTCTTGGACAAATTATGATTTATGAGATATACTCTGGGCTTGTCTTCACTACCACATTAAAGTGGCTGCTGTTGCATCAATGCAGTGGCATTGATTTAGTACAACTACTGAAGATGTGCTAAGTTGATGGTGAGGTACAGACATGTTGCTTGGGGGGGGGGTCACACCATTGAGCGAGATAACTTACATCAACTTAAGTAGTAGTGGAGACAAGCCCTCGTAAGGGGGAGGGAAATAAGTGGAAAAAGAACATGGCTTTCAAGAATTAATTTATAAGTAACTTCTGTCTGGTAGAGATGGGCTCAATTTTTCTGTCAGGAAGTTTGGTTGAGTCCATTTTACAGACAGATAGGACATTTTATATTACATATTCAATCTGTCCCTAAAAAGTTCAGGGGTTTGGATTGAAGCTCATTACTACTTCCTGTTGAACCACAGTATAGCTAACTACTCTGAAAGTATTGTCTTAGTTCACTTCTGGTTCAAGAAATGGCCACTAACTTTTGTTTTTCTATAAACTATTTTGCTTGTTCTAGAATTTGTGTAATATACATGGATAATTATAGTAGTTTCCAATGTTATTTTATGTAATTAACACCATATATGGTCTTTATACCTACGTTTTCAAGACATGCAGTGAAATCCTAGATCCACTGATGCCAATGGTAGAGTGTTTTGATGTTTGTTGAAAAGTTGAAAACCAAAAACTTCTATTTTGAAATGAAAACCTTTTCTGAAAACTCTACCATGATGCACAATGGCCTCTCCTTTTGCTGAGTTCTCATGGTACATCATGGGAGATGTATTCCAATGTGGAGCCACAGAGGAGAATGGTGTCTGGAAGCACTCAAACTACAGCTCCCACAAGAGCCCATGGCAGCATTTCTAAATCAAATTTCCAGCCGAAACCCTTTGGGTTCTAAAGAAAAAAGTTAAAATATTTCATGCAAAGCAGATACTTTTTGTCAATGAATAACTAAATTCTCTAAATCAACACTGATATCTATTTCTTTATTTCAAACTTTTTTTTTCAAATGCTTTCAATTGGAACACACACAGACACACACACAAAAAATATAGAACTGTCTTAACAGACTGTGTAAAGTTCTCTCTCAGTTAAACCAAAGTACGAGGTAAATGAAACAGTAATAATTCTTCTAATAGATTTCACCAGGGCTTTTCTAGTTTTCTCTCTGAGTAGAAGAGGGGGTGTTCAGAACTCACCCTCTTGTTTCAGGCAATGTTGCCTTTTCTGTAAAAGCCCATAATAACCATCATTATGTTATTTCCTGAAGGGATGTTTTTCTTTGCAAATAGCAATTTTTTGTTATTACAAATCTCCTCTCCCAGAATCAAGCATTTTTGTTTCTTTTTGTCTAAATCAGATAAAATGTTTTGTCACTGGAATATGTCTTTTAAGTCCATAAAAATAAGAAAACTGAAAGTATAAAGATATTCATGGTTAACCCACAACATAATTAATCTTTTGGAAATTACATTGAATCGCCCACCTCAAATGACTCAGCCCGTGGGAGCATCACCTAGGCATGGCAGGTACCTGTTTTTCAAAATCATGATTGCTTTTTAGATTTTACTCTGAGCTGATTTTCTTCTCACCATGAGAGGTTTATATAGGGGTAAACCTGAGCAACACAGGGAATGAGTAGGGTCCCAGAGGCAGGATACAAGGACAGCAGAATAGGTGGTCTCTGCACTTTAACTGACAAGATCTGCTGTGATTCACTTTCTGATTAGAGATTGTGGTCATTGAAACCACCTATTTCACTCACTGATATCAGTGACTACTCCCTGTGACTTCAGTGTGCTGGGATCAAGCCCTTTAAACTCATAGGCCACACATACATTATTCCATGTCCTACTTACAGCCTCTCCATGTGGTTCAATGACCAGGGTGCATGTGTGCCTGAATGGGGCTAGATGAATTTTGTGGACAACGTTTATTTTCCAAAAGCACAATTTTCGTTATCCCAAAATGAATAATGAATTTAACATGAATTCTCCAAATAGCTTTGGTCATTTTTTTTACAAGGCACCAGGTGCCTTTGCAAAATGGCTGGGGAAGGTAAATACATCTTCTGCCTTATAGTCATTAGCCCTATGGTAACAGTGTATCCCTCAGATACAGAAAGCGGAGTTTAAATTCCTCCCTCTGTTGAAGGGGAGAGGAATTTGAATCTGCATGTCCCAAATTGCAAGAGAGTACCCTAACCAATTTGTATAAAAGTAGCTTTTGGACCAGCAGTATAGGAACCAGAGTCTTTCAAAAGAGTGCCCTGCCCACTAGGCTAAATAATTATTTTAATTCTCCCTTAGGCCCAATATTCGTTTATACATAGTGGAACAGTTTCAACAGGAAAGACTGAGGGAGACCCAGCCCCAAACTACCCTCACTGATGAAGGGGAAGCCTAAGTTTAAATCCCTTCTCCGCAACAGGCAGTGTGGGAGGATGAAGAAATTGTACCATCTCTCCCCAACCCTGCATGCATTTTTAACCACTGGTCTAAAAGTTATAAGGCAGCTGTCGCGGACACCTGCTGTTTTGTGACCAAAATAATGTATTCATGGCCCTTTTTTATTTGCTGAGAGAATTTTCAGTTTCAATTCAAAATGACCTGCTTTTTTCTCCAAAATTTGATGGAACTTCCAGGGAACTAAAAAATCAGTTACTTGCCCAGGTCTACTGGAGAATCCCACCACAAGGGGGCTCTGATTCCCATGCCTCAGCACGCTAAAACCAGCAGTTCAACTCCTGCTATGATCCTTCTACAGCCCCATTATAATTTCCTAAGATAGCATCATTAACACTTCTTTTATTAATCACTGACTGTGGAAGGAATCTTCAGAACAAGCGAAACCACCAATAATAGTAAATAATATTACACAAAAATGTAACTTCTGGGAGGTTTTTATTGATATTTTTTGTTCCTTTGCTGCAAAAAAGCAAAAATTAATTGGACAAATTTTGAAAATATTACTACTTATGATATTCATCTTTGTCCACAATGAAATACTACCTTCATCAGCAGAAATTGTGAATTTTTTTCAAATATGTCAATTTTCCTAGTTTTGCATGGACATTTTGGGTTTCTCCCATTATTAAGAAGGAAACACCAGTAGATTTGCGTGCTTTTTCATTGCACAAATATAAACCGATTCCCCATTATCATACTGAAGACTTGGTGGAATAATTAATATTCTTCCTTGAGTGTGAATCATTAAGGTTTTCATTTAAAGAACTTTATTCTCTGACTCAAATATTTTATCTTTACATTTGGATGTTCATCCTCAATAATATGAAGACCATGAAATAAAAAGTAATTATTCAAATGCATGTATTTAGATGTGAATTTTCAATATTGTTAGTTTATTGTATTTTTACTGTTTATTTCATTATTGGGAGCAGTCTAAGAACATGGTCAGTAATGGCTGAGTTTCAGAAATCTCAAACTGGTAGATGACAGAATCTTGACTGTATTTCCAAAATTTGTGGAGGACCCTGTCTTTACAAGCTCTGTTTCATACACTTTCTTTTCCAGATAGCAAGCCTCATTCTTGAAGGTGTTACAATATGGCATGGAATATTCTTTCTTGAGCAGTAGAAGAAGCCCTCGCTTTCTGAGTATTGAAGTCATTAATAGTTGATCACTAGGAATGAGCACACCACTGTTATGATTAATGAATGAATTTTAAATGTTTATGATAGATGATGCATTTATGTAGAAACGACTATATATATATGTGACTGCTTATCAGATGGTGTTCCCCAGGATGCTTCTGAAAGAAAGAATACAGAAATCCTTACATAATCCTTACAGAAATCCAAAGACAGACACATAGGATATAATCAATGAAACTCTTTGGGTGTCTAAAATCTTATTTTAGTTACCACTATGATCCAAATAACTCCCTCTTGGCTATCACCGAACCCTGTAAGAATCTTTTTTCCCTCCCTGAGCACTGTAGCCTCAGTCTGGGCACCCGGATACTTGTCACCTGCCTGAGTCTCAGAGGAATTTACAACCTAGAGAAAATAAGCATTTGGCTGCCTAAGGGTATGTCTAGACTACATCCCTCTGTCACCAGAGGGATGTAAATTAGACATACCGATATTGCAAATGAAGCGAGGATTTAAATCTCCCACGTTTCATTTGAATAAGAATGGCCGCCGCGTTTGCCGAGTCAGCAGTTTGTCAGCAAAAAGCGGCTGTCAAGACGGGGATCGGATGACAAAGAAAGCCTTTGTCGCCAAATCCTGTAAAGCTCGTTTTATGAGGCATAAGGGATCGGCCGACAAAGGCTTTCTTTGTCGCCCAATCCCCGTCTTGACATCCGCTTTTTGCCGACAAACTTCTGTCTGGGCAAAACACGGCAGTCATTTTTATTCAAATGATGCACAGGAGATTTAAATCCCTGCTTCATATGCAATGTCGGTATATCTAATTTACATCCCTCTGGTGACAGAGGGATGTAGTCTAGAAATACCCAAAGTTGCATGTGGATGCCTGATCCAGTAGGCATTCCCAGAGGCCACCTACTGTATCAGGCGCCTCCACAGGATTCATATAAAGCTGTTGGGGTGAGGCGAGTCCAGGAAGAGGACTTCCCTTACAATCTTTAGTCCACAGGTTCCGGCGCCTGTTCCAAATTTTGAGGAGTAGAAGAGATTTGACCAGGACTGAGCCACCTCTTAGGTGAATTGTCCACAGACCAGGCTGCAGAATATTCTGATGTGCAACTTCTTTCATCTCTCCTGTTGAAAATGTTTCCCTTTAATTAAATTCAAGCCCTGAAAGCTAGAGCCCCGTGGCAGTGGGGCCAGAGCAGAGCCAACCACAGGGAGGGAGAGTGTCTTAGGAGGTTGATGGCAGGGGACCTCCCCTGATCCGGCAAATTCCCTCATTCGGGAAGGTCCAAAGGTGGTCCAACCTGTAAGAAAGTGGGCCTAAGTTTGAATGCAAAGAGAATGCAAAAAGAGAGAGACTGGCCTTTAAAAAAAATTACCATTAGGGTGCCATTTTTTTCCAGTGAGTGCTGGTAACTTCATACTCCCAGTATTCATTCAGCCCTGAACTTACTTCTCTGAGGGCTCAGTTTGATAAATAGACTTGTGCTTAAAAGATTTAAACACATTTTAAGAGGGCTAGGTCCTCCCAATCTTTATAACCAAAAAGCAGCAGAATCACTTCACTTCTCAGCAACATGCAGCCTGCAAACTGCAGTGGAAGTTTGGTTGGGATTAACCATGGTCTCAGCTCCACGGCAGTTGAGGGGAATACAGTGTACTCACACCCAACACCATGAAGGGGGCAATCTAACATACCATTAAAATAATTAAAACTAACCTGTAACCACACTGACTAAAATGCCCTAACCATATGGTTATTGTAGGGTATCAAGACAGGGACAGAGTTAGGTTGGTCAGCTAGCCTAACTGCATATATCTGTACTTTGCTATGTTTGGAATTCTTTGTGTTTTAACATTGAATTCCCTGGATCTATATGTTTGTCTTAGGGATAATTACAGACATTTTCTGACAATTTTTTTTCTCAATACTGATTCGCTTAAGCCAAAACATTGGGCAGAAACATTTCAGTTTCATTTCAATCTGTAGTTAGAAACCAGGATATAAGCAGTCTAGCCTGATAGAGCAGGATTTGGTATCAGGAGGTAAGCTGATAGTCAGAAGCAAGGCATGGGGCAGGAAGCAAAGGCATAAACACAAGTAAGGCAGGAACCAGCTTGGATGTTGATCAGAGAAGACAAAAAAGATCAGGGTCCAATATGGAGAGTCATCCCAGTTGCTCGGATAACCCATCTAGCACGCTTCCTGGTTTAAGTAGTAGGTGTGAAGTAATCAGGTGCCCAGACCTTCTGTGTTCTATGTCCTGATATTATTGTCTATGGGGCCTGGCCTTCCAGGGTTTGTATCCCTTGATGGTGATGGGAGAGTATCTCAGATATGTTAAGGCTCTCACAGTGTTGTGTTCTAGGGCAGCCAAAATCAAAGATCTCCATCCCAAAACACAAGAAAAGTTCTAATAGATCCTTTCCTAGTGGGCTCCTGAGGAGCCTGAGCTTATGGGGATAGTAGCCCTGCCAGGCTGTTTTGAAATTTTTGAAATTTGACACAGAAATTCCAAGCTTTGTCCATCTCTAATTACGATATCATGTACTATATCTCACTCTAAGTTTCTGATATATGTTCACATCCTTAACTCATTTTACTAATGTAGTTTTTATCTAGGATATATGTTAGAGGACTGATCTAAAACTTACCAAAGTCAATAGAAAGATTTTGGAACAGGTTGTAAACGTGCCACTTGCTTCCTCATTATAAGAACAAATAATACTGTTTATTCGTGTTTTTATCTTCTTTTTAAGAACCCTAAAATTCATATGATTAAATGAATAAAAAGGACTTCAATTTTGGAGATATGGTTGGGGTTTTTTAATCATTGTTTGGTAAACTTTAAAAAGCCACCACAATTAGAATGATTGTGAATAGTTATTTTGCTTTGAAGGAAAAATATAAACCCAATCCATAGTGTTAATTACAGACTAAGTATTACCAGATTTTAACAATCTGAACACGCTTTAAAGATTAATAAGAATACTACTCAGCTGACACACTAGAATAATTTTCAACGTCATTACTTTGTCTCTTGAACAAGTCAAGCTCAAACACGAGGGATTTGGCAACACTTATTAAAACAAACATTACCCAATACATCTTACTTTCTGAAGGACAAACCCCTGTAATAATCAAAGCATTTGAATGGGCTACAGTGGGAGATGATGCAAATCACACGAAGGATATAGGAGATCAAGGTTAAAGCAATTATCTGCAGGAAATAATAAAATGAGAGTTAACCTGGAAAATGCAAACTAAATTAAAGCACAGATATTTAATGGAAGGTTGATACTCTAGAGGAAAAATCCCATAGAAGAACTGGGGTAATGGCAATCAGCAAATAATTTATGCAATAAAAAATTCAAAAACAACAATATCCCATTTTCAGAATGTCCTAAATCATTTTTTAAAATTAGACTTACACTTCTAATTCACTTATGTCCAGATTTTTACAGGTATTTGTGCATATTCATAGCTCTGACACCATGGAGATTTTTCCCAGTGTTCCAGTTTCCCCTTACAATTTATGGTCATTTTCTGTTTTGGAGGGTCGTGAGTCTGGTACCATCTCTTTTATATCCCACAGAAGGGGGAAGGCATGAGGCTATGCCTCAGTCAGGGGCAAGCATTTACTTATTTTTTAGTGTTTCCTATGCCTTCCTCCCCATCCTGCTTGCCTCTTCCAACTGTCTGCTTGACCTTAGCTTAAGTGAGAAGCCAGGCAGCCTTCCAGCGTATGCTTGTATATGACACTCCCAGGAACACGTTAGCTCTGTTCCTTGATTTATTCATTATAGTAACAAACCCTTCTGGCTGGACAGAAACAACACAGTTCTTTATTCACATATATTTAGTAAGGATATAAGAGTATCAAAAATCAAACCTCAGATTGTATTCCAGGAGAACAAACGGGCTTCAGTATTACCAATTCAGGTGCCTAAAAAGTGCAGCCAAGTGCCTAGTTAGATTTTCAAATCAGCATAGCCAATAAACTCGTTAGATTTCAATAGTGGGTTTGAAAATCTGACTCTGCATCCATGCACATTTTTGGGAGCCTAATTAGACCTTTAAATATGACCCTTTGGCATCCTTGAAATGTTTATCTATAAGCTTTCAGTAGACATTAACTATGACCACAGAAGAAAAAGCTGATCCATTTGTGAGGGTTACACACAAAGGCATCACAGTTGAGGAAGTTGCCTGTTCCTCTCTCGATGAGGCTAATGATGCTACACCAAGGCTGTGTCTACACTGGTGCGATCTTGCGCCAAAGTGACCGCTCTTGCACAAAAACTTGCTGCCTGTCTACACTGGCCGTGTGTTCTTGCGCAAGTAAACTGACATTCTACTGTATGAAATCAGGACTTCTTGCGCAAGAACTATGATGCTCCCGCTCAGGAGTAAGTCCTCTTGCGCAACTGTTCTTGCTCAAGAGGCCAGTGTAGACAGGCAACATGAATTTCTTGCACAAGAAAGTCCTATGGTTAAAATGGCCATCAGAACTTTCTTGCACAAGAGAGCGTCTATACTAGCATGGATGCTCTTGCGCAAAAGCACATCTCTTGCGCAAAAGCACATGCCAGTGTAGACGCTCTCTTCTGGAAGAGTTTTTGCACAAGAACTCTTCCGCAAAAGAGTTCTTGCGCAAGAAGCTGCCAGTATAGACGTAGCCCAAGAATACAGCATTTGCTTCTGGTCAGCTCAGATATCATAAGGAAATCAACACATTGGACTAAATTCAGAGAGGAGTTAAAAATTATTAAGAGGCCAAAGGTACTGTTGTACACAAAAAGGAGTGAAAGAGCAACGTTCAGATTTTTTTTTAAAGAAACTGACTAAATTTTTGCAGGCCTTATCTTGAACCTGCAGTTATTGGCAGACACAACTAATACAGCTTGGACATCTGAATCCTAGATGAGAGGGGCATGATGGGGGAGGTTTGTGTCCAGTGGTGCTTGCAATTACTTACACCTGCAAAATCCTGAAGGGACAAAATAGAGGCCCAAATAAAACTAGTCTGAAACTTTGCTACTGAAAAAAAATCTATGTATGTATTATTCTTGGCTGAATGAAGTCTGCAAAAAGCCAAATCCAAAACTTTCTGAATGCTGCTTGCGGTTTGTGGGAGGATTGTAAAATTTGAATCCTGTTCCACTTCTGCTATTGACAACTGGCTTGCTGTAATGAACTGTACCAAAACTTTCCATTCAGCTTCAGAAGCTGAATGGTGGGATAAACTGTGCATTTAGATCTGACTTTTTTTATCTTGGGAAAGGAGTGAGTGATTTTTTTTTTTTTTTGGTGTGAATATACATTTGCTGACAAATGCATTTTTCCAGCCAATTGAAACTGAATGTAACAGGACTGCACCAAATAATTTCAGCCATTTTCCCCCAGGGTAGAGGCACCATTCACAAAATGGAGACAGGAGGTGCTGCCTTTCCAAGAAGCTTTGGCCAAGGAGTGAGGGGCTTACCTGAAAAGGGGGAAACCTAAGATCCATAACCTTGCTTGAGATAAAGATGAGGGATTTGTGCTTCAGTTTCCCTATTGCCGGAGCATAACCCCAACACTGGGCTAAGGGATAGTCTGATGTGGTTTTCCCCCATGGGCAGTGGATATAGTATGCCAGGAGGGATTCTGCCTGCCCTGGCACAGCTGCTGCCACTGGTTGCTAGTTTGGCAGGGGATGTTTTGATTATCATTATGCCCCAAGCATGTTTTGGGCAATTGAGGAGCTAGTGTCTGCTCTTCAGCTTCCTGGGTTCCCCAATAATCTCCCTGGACTTGATAGAGATTACTGATAAACCCAGGAAGCTGAGTAACATGTACCATCCCCTCAGCTGCCCTGGAATCTGCATGGTGCATACCAAAAGCTCAGGTTCTTCTTCCAGAAGAGACAAGAGCTTTTCCTGTTGAGTGAGTTGAGGCATGGGGAAGCACAGCTAGGGGGAGGGTGGCCTTGGGTTTCAGATAGTGGCTATGTGACGGGAGGAGCAGAGCCGGGGATTGGCCTTTTCTGCCAGGGGGAGGGGCTACACCCACCACTCATGATTTTACCCTGTCTCTCCCGTTGAAGCTCTTCCACTGTGGATAAGTAATTAAATAATCATTGAAACAGCCACACAGACTTGGGCCTTACCATTTCTGAGGTAAGTGCCCTAATCACTAGATTATAAGAGCATCCTCTTTTTAAAAAAAGTTGAATTTAATATTTAATATTTAATTTAATATTATACCATTTGCACCAAGTGGAACAGCATCATCAAAAGAGACTGAAGACCAACTGCAGACTCTTCAGTATCCCCAGGGAGACCCAAATTCAAATCCCTCCCGCAATAACTGTTCAGCTATACACAATGGAAGGATATCTTATAGTCTGTTAGGACATCCCTTTCTCCAGTCTGGAAGAATTAAATCACTGTTAGCACCAGACCTATGTAGTGGACTAAAGCTTATAAAGGAAGTAGGGCCCAACTTCCATTTTGTGAATGTAGCCTATACTATATGTCCAGAAAAGAAAATGTTTTGTTTAGTTTGACTGGAAATGAAGTTTTTCAATTCACCAATTTGGGGTGGGGGGGAATTTACAAATTCAATTTGACCCAAACCAATTTTTTCCCCAAAATTGCCCTCAAACTAGAAAGTCAACTAGTTACCCAGCTCTAATATCAGGCCTCATTTTAATTATAATCAACTACAGGCTCTTATTTGGATTAAGAACTGAACTGGCTAGCCCCCAGAATATCCTGTATGCCTTGATCATCAGCCATGTGGTAGTGAGAGTTGATTACATGATCTGGGATTTTTTCCCAGTTCTAATTTCCATTTAAGACATTATTTTAAAGGCTCCACAAAGTAATCAGTTATTAGTATTGTAATGGTCTTTGTTCTTAGTTCACTAAATGTTTTGATGACTGACATCTGTAGAATGTGGTAGTCAAAGCAAGAATTTGCCCCTAAATATAGTTTTAAGAATGCTTTAACAAAAGTACATTGTGAATTTAAGTAACTTCTCCCATTTGTAAAAGCAATGCAGCACTGAGTCCTGCCTGTTTCAATCAAAAATTTCAGTATTGTGCAGTCCAGGTGTAGGACATAACATACGGCATGCTGTAACTGGCTGATTTTATAACACAGTCGCCTGCCCCTTAAGAGGCAGCCAGCCTGGCTTTAATGCAGAACCCACTTCAGGAACAGGTGTTTGTGCTTGGTAGGGAAGATCGCATGATGAGCACTTGATTCCTATAAAGGCTGGATGAGTGCAGTTTGAGGAGTAGAGCTTTAGGAAGGAGGTGAGGGTTTGAAATAGGAGGTTGCGCAGAAAGGTGATAAATAGCAGGATGAGGGGAAGTTGCCAGAAGCAAGGAAGGCCCTGGGGAAAGGTAGCTGTTTAATTTTTTTTTTCTATTTTGGGGTTTGCTCTACATTCTCAGTGAAGCTAATGAATGGTGACTGAAAAAAAGAGCCTGAACAGATTGTGTGCTTGCTATCTAATTCTTTCTGGGCTGGAGATGCAGGCCAGCAGCCTACAGATTAATGTGCAAAGTGTCTCCTTTGATGTGATAGTCTCCACAAATGCAGTTGTTTTTAAAGCTAGTGATGTACCCATAAAATACAATTCCTTTCATCTTAAGTTAGTCTTATTGCCCCTTATGTATTCTGTAATGCATTATAGTTCACACTAAAATGTAGCAAGCAATCTGACTTAGTGATTTGGAAATACTTTATTTATAAGGTTGCTATAAGTTGGGATTGGCCCTGCCTTGGGCAGGGGGCTGGACTTGATGACCTCCTGAGATATCTTCCAGCTCTATGATTCTGATGTTGGTAGTGATCTAAGATCAGAAAATACCAATGACAAATTGTTCAAGGACACATGAAAAGCTCTCAGTCCCATAAACATATGGCTATAACAAAGAGTAACAGAGATACTCGTGGTACATTTGTCCATTCATTTTATTAGAATTGTATTGAGAGATCACTTTCATATTTGTCCAAATTCTATTGCCTTCCTCATCTAACTAGACCTGTTAAAGTTACTAGGGTTATTCACATTGAAAGCAAGATTTTGAAAACCTGATGCTGACCAAGCCAATAAACTGTTGACTGTTTCTCCAATGTAGTATGAAAGGACACCTGGCTTTCTTGGGTAACACATGCAGCCAAATATTGTAATAGTGGAGCAATGCAAAAGACCAAGGCCTTTTTACCTTAAACACATGAGTAGTTGCATTGAGTCACAAGGCGTGTTGGTTACCTAACATGCTCCAATAAATAGTTTTCTCTTAGAAATATTCAGGAAATAGAAAATTAATCACCCATTTGCCCAGTGCTGCTCACTCTAGCTGTCCCAGTTATCTGCACTGTGTGAATACAATTTTGTATATGTTTTTGTTAGGTTAAATGGTCCAGTCCTCTAATATACTTGTTCTCAATCTTCTTTGGCAACCCACAGAAGTACTAACGTTGCCTTAATGGGCTATGTGAGATTATCCTCTGCCTATTGCCTAGACTTATCAGAATGGCTCCTACACCATATACTGCCACAGGAGTCAGGACTGGGGAAATGAGGATATGGCCAGACTGTACTTCAAGCAATCTCTGGCTACCAGATAGGTCTTTATTGCCATAGTCAACTGATATAAAATAGAGTACTTCTGTGACAGCCTCAAATATATTGAGGACTGGTCTGCCAGCAGGATTGGGAAGGCACAAAGACAGCTTTGCGTTCACCCCCACTTGTGGTTTACTAAATACAGATCAGAATCTGGGCTAGTATTCTGAATCCCATTTGTGGTTTTTCTGGCAATGCTCTGCTTGCCAATTTCATTTTGCTTTTTCATAAAGTTTTGTCATTTTATGATTGTTGTTTTCTTTGCTACTCTGTTTATCACACTGAGAGGGTATTACATTTAAGGCCAGTATCAGCTATCTAAAATGCAAAATGGAGTAAAAGTGGGTAGGCATACTACTGATTACTAAAGGCATAAATAGCACATTAATACACATCATGAGTCTTTAAATGGCAATCTTTTTTACCTGAATAACTACAGTAGCAGAAAGTTGATTATTTGTGTTTGTTCCAAGTGCCTGTGATGATCATGTCTATTCCTTGCAAATACATGGGGAAAATAGGCAAGCATTCTATTTGGCAGATTTCCTTTCTGATTAGTAGATAACTGGCATTCTGAGCAAACTTTCCTTTTATAGGATAGAGTAGATAAACACTTGAGTTATACTCAAGAAGATTTAATTCCCAGATGTCTGTATCAGAGAGTTCTCTAGCTTTTGAGCTGATGAATAAGAAACATACATCTTTCTTGATTTTTTTCAATGACTTTTTATTAGCAAGGACATTTTGCCATTTTCCCTGTGTATTTAGCAGGAATACAATAATTAAGCACTGCTTCTTAAAATTCTAGCTCTGAACCAGAGAGCACAATCAAAAGTACTGGTTCACCTCCTTCCCTCTTTCTTCCCCTTATTTTCACATTCCCACTGCTGTTCTAGATAGTGGACTCAAATATGGTCTAAAGGTTCATTGATCTGGCTAATCACTGGGTTACTCACCCTCTCATGTTAGGTAGACTTCCCACTCGTAATGTACTAAGTCAGTTGATGTGGGCAAGTGTTTGTAAGAGATCTTGTAACAAGGCTGTCTTTGTATGGTATCATGGTCAGTGTGTCTCTTAGGCTATGTCTAGACTGCATCCCTCTGTTGACAGAGGGATGCAAATCAAGCAATCAAAATTGCTAATGAAGCAGGGATTTAAATATCCCATGCCTCATTAGCATAAACATGGCCACTGTCTTTTTCGAAACAGAGTTTTTTCAAAAAAAAAGGCAGTCTAGATGCGGATCTGTTGGGGGGAAAACCCTTTTTCGACAGATCCTGTATTCCTCAAAAATGAGTTTTACAGGATCTGTCAAAAAAGGGTTTATTTTCAACAGATCCATGTCTAGACTGCTGGTTTTTTTTTAAACTCCTGTTTTGAAAAAAAGCGGCCATGTTTATGCTAATGAGATGCGGGATATTTATATCCCTCCTTCATTAGCAATTTCAATGTGCTTGATTTGCATCCCTCTGTTGACAGAGAGGTGTAGTCTAGATACGCCCTGAGAGGGCTGCTGCACCTTGGGAGTGCAGGGCCTTCATCAAATTAGAACTGCAGTAGGATTTGTGAAACATGCTCTCTGCATGCCAAAGCAGCCAGAATTCATGACATCTTTTGTTATGGGAGGAACATTGTGTAGGTGAGAACACTAGCTAAAGACCTTTAAAAAACCAGTAGCAACAGGGTTCAAAAGCATGCCAGAATAAATGTCCCTTGTCTGTGCTTGGTAATGTTCAAGAAGTGTACTACTTTTACCTTCTTTTGGCATATTTTGAAAGGGTAACAAATCTTTTGAAAATCTGAGCCTAGATCTTTAGCTGATGCATCTGGCGTGACTCCTTTGAAGTCGGTGGATCTATGCTGACTAACATCCACTGAGGCTCTGGCTTATAATTTATTTACTAGTCATTTTAATAAATAATGTGTATATATAAAGTGGGAATCAAAGAAAGGGGCTTGGCCAGTTTTCAGTGAAGCCAACAGGAGCTTTGTCATCAATTTCAATGGGGGTCAGAGTGGCTGATGACCGGCTCCAATACTATAGATCTGAACTTCGTTGTCATCTGTAAGTTCGTTGGAAACCTATCTATGTGCCACAAGAGCTGGATGAACTGCTTGAGGCCAATACGATATCAGCAAAATCTGGCCTCTTGTCTATTTGCAAACAAATGCTGATATCTTTGAAACTATTCACTTTTTGGCAAACCTCTCATTTTGTTGAAAATGTTGGCAAACTGTCACTTTCCTGACTGGTCTCATCAAATTTTTTCACAACTGACTTTTCTGAATGCCACATGGTGTTGGATGCTTCTCCACCCTCACTCTCAAAACAAACATTGTTTGGTGACCATAGGAATTTTGTCCTGTTCAGCAATATTCCATTCATATGAATATTTGCAAATAATATGTACACTTCAAATACCAGAAACCAGCACTTCATATTTACACTACCAAATAGTCATGAAAACTTCTCACCACTATCGACCTTGTTTGATTTTACATCCTTTGAGTAGTGGGGAAAAAATCTGTAGTGTGGTGATGGTTTGTATCTGAAGTGCTGTGTCCTTCCTGATATAAGAGAAGGGGCTCAAATCAGACCTGTGAGGATGAAAATTGTGAGAGAACCTGGGAGAAGGGAGAGACCAGGCACTGCACTGATATCTAATTATATAGAGACTGGAGTTCTGCTGATGATTCTTCTTGGTGCACCCAGAAGCAAAGGCAACAGTGCCATGGGGAATTGACTGTGTGCACCAAAGCATCGGGGCATAAATAGCTCTCTGTAGTGCCTGTGCTCTAGCTTCCTGGTAAATTAAGCGGCAGCATTCATTTCTGTGTGAGGAGACATTGGTATCAATGGTATAGTGTTCTCCTTGATGCCTTGGCAGAGACACAGTTGTCTCTTCCCCCTTAAGATTGTCCTGGTCAGCACTGAATCGTCTCAGTCTCCTAATCATGGCCATGCCTCTCCCAACTATAGATTCCCTATTTAACAGCCTTTCTTGAATATCCGTGCATATCCAATGATTGAGCACATGCAGAGTTAGCTCCTCAGCACTGCCAACAGTTGAACTATGGGGAGCTGCTCTTTGTTTGGAACCATCAGTACATGATACACTACGCAGTGTGTGGGTGGATGCCTTATTGTATAACCAGTCAGTTCCTGCACCCCCTTATTTCCACTTCCCTACATGTCAGCTTCTCCCCTTGCTCACCCACAGCCTTGCCTTGCCTCACTCTCGCCCTATGCTACCTGATGCCCAGCTGGCCTCCCTGGGTCTTCAGAGACAGTTTGTGTGAGAGGAGCTAAGTGTGAAGAGACAGAATGGATGCTGGAATGTGACTATTCACTCTGCTTCTCTTTGTAGCAGAGCTAGTGTGTGAAGAATAAATAACTAGTTTTGTTCAAGAGTAATCTCTAAAAACTACCGTCTATCTGATGCAAGTGTATGTATGTATGCACACACTTTGGACGGTTATCGGGAGGCTAAACTGCAGGAGTCAAGGGAAAAACGTGGTAGTCTTAGGCAACATTTTTAAAAGGGGCATGTAGGAAAGGGATTGTTTTTAAATGTTTGTTCTGGCAAAGTTATTATCATTGACCAAGGAAGTATTATGGAAAACCAATTGGCCTATGAAGAGTATGTTAAATTTGAAGATTAAATCCATCATTTAACTGTGAAACGGGAGGACTTTAATCCTGATTTAAGTACAAATCACATCTGCTTTAATTATGGATAGTGGTGTACCTCTGTAATACAAAATGTGCACAGCTGACTCCATGACCATTCACAACACCTTTTGTCCTCTTCTCGGCTGTCTGATTCTCTAGTGTAGTATCTTGTTTAAATAAAAAATCCTGTAAACACTTAACACATTTGAGTCACGTTGCATATATAAATGCAAAAGAAGATGCAGGATGGATCGAAATTGATCACAAGCTTCTCCTCACCCACCTTATTAGTTTAATCTGGTTAAATGTGAAGGGTTTTATCCAAACATTTTAGTTTTTTATTCCTGATTCACCATAGTCTTTGTGACTCTTTGCAGACTAATCCAAGAACACAAAGTTTTTATCCAAAAGATCTTATAGGCAAATTTCTAATCTAATCATGTTTTGATATGGATGCCCAACCACAGATTTTCAGGTGTCAGCTGGCTCCTATAGATTCATAAATATTCTGGTAATACCTGTGGTATTTACCACTTCAAAACTCTTCTATAATAACCAGTTACACACATAATGACACAACTTCATTTCCATACTAGAATTAACCTAGTGTTGAGTCTTTGCAGCTGGAGCCTCCAGATGCCCCCTTTCTATGCAGCAAGGAAAATCTGGCAGAGATTAAAAGCAAAATGGAATAAAAGAACCAAATCCTTGAGAGACTGCCTTTCAAAAACTAAATCAAGCATTTCCAAATAAAACACCCTGCGTGTAGAATACCAGTGGAACCATTTAAATGTGGGAGCCTAAAGACTAGCCTTCAAATCCTGACCTTAAAATGAAAAGAAAATATGTACTAGGCTAACAGACTTCTAACTGTACTGGAAATATAAAGGCAGGGAATGATTGGGGAGCCAACTGTGAACAAACATTGCCAAGCAACTTTTCCCTTCATTCTTTAATGGGTCCGATAGAGCTGTTTTAGTAGTAAAACCACCTTCTTGGCAGTAATTGTATATGATTCAGCATTGCAGAAGTACAAGATATCACATTTCATGTTGTTGAATAAACAGTGTTCCAACACTATCTAATTTTTCTGCTGGACCACTAGAGCAGTGTTTATGTTGTATGAACCTTTTCCAGGATGGTTCTCAAGGATTCTCTCCTTAGGTCTTGGTTTGAGAGTTGTGTATTGCTCTGCAATTCAATTTCAAACAAACTCCTGCACAGACCAAAGCGAAGTCTGAACTTCCCCCATCTCCCTGATTTGCAGCTCAGAATATATGAATCCTCATTCCTTCAATCTTATGTGAATTAGGATCTCAAAAAATTCTGCTAAGGCTTGTAAATTCATTCAGGTTTGCAAAACAGTTCAGGAACCTCATCAAACTTTCTAGTGAACCTGGATGGCTTATTAAATCTGAAATGCATGCAAGCTTCACTGTATAATGTAGGTTTCAGAGGGATAGCCCTGTTAGTCTGTTTCAGCAAAAGCAAGGAGTCCATCTAGGTATCTGTTGCAATCGTCATTAGCTAATCCTCCAAAAACATGTGCACATGAGCAGTTTTGAACTTGATGAGATGACTCCTGTGTATAAAGCAACCTATACATTATTATTTGCAGGCTTGGGTCCTAAGTTTCTATTTCATCCAGTCACAAGTTACATTGCCAAAGGTTTTTATAGTTAGCATCCTTAGTCATAAGTGCCAAAGCTGACAGTAATAACTAGTAACCTGCTAGTGTGTATCCTAATAGGATAGTGTTACAGTATTCCAATATGACATCAGAATAGCATTTGGGGGATGAAATACTGACTCTTTAAAGCAGGCTTCAGATGGCCTTTTTCTGCCCTTGGTGATAAGGTGCCTTGGAACTTGCCATTCAAAAGGATGCCTGGACATTGTAAACTGACACAAGGCATGCTAGAAAAGATAGACTATTGTATAAACTTCAGTTCCTCACAATAGAGTGACAAAGAGAGAAGAATGTGCTGATTGGTTTTGGCAAGATAGCGTTTGGCAAGATAGCCTTGAGAAATTTATACTGCTAATAATTGTGTATAAAGAGCCTAGACACAAGAAATGTTCATTTATTTTTTGATGGAGCTCAGGGGAACTAGATGAAGAAAGTTTCTGTGAGAAAGTTCTACTTGATTGCTAGAAGCCAGGACATCTGATCAGAGACTGAGAATTAAAGATTCTAGTTGAGGACTGAAAATGTGTTGTCATAGTGTAAACAGACACTTGATTCACAGTGGCTGAAGATAAGGCTGAATATGCTTAGGACTTTCATTGCTGAAGTTTGGGCTTTGAAAACTGGTCACTGAGAGAGTTTGGGGTCCTCACTAGGAAATTTGAATCTTGCAGAAAAGGTAGTTTTATTTGTTTAATTCACATAGCCAGGTCAACTGTTTTATTTTGGATGTTTATTACACTTCAAGAAGTGGGAGTTTAGAATTTAGATCTCCATCTAAACTAGAGTTGGTTTCATTTTTTTTAGAAGACTGTTAAAATGTCAATAGAGGTGAAACCAAAATATTTTGCATATACATTCTGTTTTAATAAAGAATTTCATTGCATAGGTTTGCAAGGTCCAGGGTGGAATTTCTGGGTGGGATAGGGGAAGGACAAACTGTCAGATAGTCTGGTGATTAGGGAACTAACCTGATATGGGATTTCTCATAGCTCTTGCTTTTCACATATACCTGATACATATGTACCTGAAAGATACAGATATCTGATCTGTAGAGCATGCACTCAATCCTAGGTTTTCAACATAACCACTGAGCTGCTGGTTTTTTGTTTTTTTTTTTTTTTGTGGGGAGAGGAATTGCAGAACTCAGTATGTTTCTCTTCCTTTTATAAGCAAGTTTAAGATATTTATTCTTGTAGCCACATTATCTCGCATTATATTCTACCTGTGTAAGGCTGGAAAGAGGATGTTTTCCTGATTATTCTCTTCTCTGGAAAAAAGTATTTAATATATGAGCAAAGGAAAAAAAGGTGAAAGGGCAATAGAAATCAGAAGGTAAGCAAAATAAAATGGGGTATAGCAGTTTCATTCTGATGTCTAAAAATAAACAGCGGACAGAATGAGTAAAAATGGAACATTTCCATCATAAAATATTAAATTGGTCTTGATATTTCACACATTACAGCAGAGGTCAGCAACGGTTTAATTTAAATTAAACGGATTAAGCATTATAACTTTCTCATGTTTATCAAACTTCATTTTAAACAAAGTAAAATATTATGTCCAACACAGGGTTTCAATGTTTTCTTTATGACAGGTGTAGAGAACCTTTTCTGGGTTGGGGTTCACTGGCCCACAGAAAAATTAGTTGGGGACCACACCAATGAGAAGCAAAAAGACTTCAAAGCCCCCAACTGAGACATCTCACACTCCTGGCACTCCAGACCCTATGGGGTGAGGAGAAGGACAGGGAGGACTGAGGTTCAGGGCTTCCCATAGGCCAGATTTACTTTTCTGGGGTTCCAGAGCTAGTGGATTTTGTAGACCCCCTTAGGCTCTGGGGTGGGAACAAAAATGAGGGGCTCAATGTGCGGGACAGGACTGCCGGCAAGTGGGATAGGGATGCAGAATGGGGTGAGAAGGGCAGGGTCTGGAAGGGAGATTGGTGGCAGGAGAGGGTGTGGAGAGGTGTATGACAGGGAGTTTGGGGGTGGGAGGGAGCTGGGGGAGTAATGAAGAAAAGGTGAGAGGGTGAGAATGCAGCCAAGTAGCTAGCTGGGGAGGGAGTTAAAGTGCAGCTTCTGCAGAGTAAAATTGTATCCTCCTCTCACATCTTCCCTCTGCTCCAACCTTGCTCTCCTCAGCCCCAAGATTCCCCCTGATCCCCTGCATTGCCCCATGCCCCTCAGTGCAACCCTTGCCCCTTCCCATCCTGCCCTCACATTCACCTTCACCCTCCCCACTCCTGCCCCCACATCCGCGTGTCCCCAGTGCACTCACCAGCAGGGCATCAGCACTGGGGCAAGGAGAGGCGGGAGGAGGGAGAGTTTCTTTGCCTGTAGGCTGCGGCAGACAGAGCCCAGGGCTGGCTCCAGCCCAGGGCTGGCTCCAGCCCAGCTGGGCACAGAGGAGCACTGGGGAAGGGACTCCCTGCCCCTCAATACAGCCCTCAGGGAGCAGCCTGGGCCTGGCATGCAATGCCACGTGTGCCAGCCACCCGGCCCCAGCTCTGTGAAGCAGGCCCAGCCCTGCCCCCTCCTGAAGCAAAAAGCCTGTAGCCAGGAAGGGAGAGGGGTTTAACCCCTTAGCTCCCAGGAGCTGCGTGCCCAGGCTGGGCAGGAGCAGCCCCAGGAATGTGCGTGCGCTTCCCCCACCCCCACTCCTAGCAGGAAGCCGCAGCTAGTGCTCCAGCCTGCAGCTGTGTGGCTGAGGCTGGAGCCACAGCACTGGCCCTCTACTGTAGGGGGGGGGAGAGGCGGGGCTGAGCTCCCTCCCCACGTGCCACAGGAAATCGACTCGCATGCCACTTGTAGCACGCATGACCCCTGCATTACAGCAGCAAAATTAGATCACGCTGAATGGTATCCTCTTTAGAATGGGAAAATATCAGTGGTAAATGATTATTCCTTGAGAGCACCCTTAATCATTAGATTTGATCCAATCTATAGAAACATCCTTTCAAGGTATTTGACTTTGAACTTTGTGCATTCCTAAATTGGTACATGTGGGGAGTGAAAAGAGGAGGGCCTGGCATCACAGATTAAACAAAGCTTTTTAGCACAGCTAGGCACGCCCCGCTTTACCTGTAGCCAATACCAGGCCCTGAGGGAGGATAAAAAGAAGAAGCTTGGCTCAGTTGGCTTCTGCAGTCTGCAGGACACTAACCAAATCCTGTCCATTTGGCCAGCCACAGAAGCAAGTAAGCCTCCAATCCCACCTCTGGGACAAAGGTGGGAACCTACTAGAAACCCTAACAAAGGGGGGGGAATCTGGACTTTTGGGGCCACATGCCAAACTCAAAGAGTGTACTAATATAGTGGGGTGGAGTTCCTGTGCCTGGGACACCAATGACAGGGTTCTGCACACCTTTTCTGCCAGCTAACTTGTGACCTAACCACTAGGCCCCACCACCACCAGAGAGACCCAGCCACAGTACCGTATTGGACCTGACTTTCAAAAGAGGGTTCAATTAATAGCATACTGTGATTTCTGTTTTCTTTACAGCAGAGGTGGGCTATAAGTGGCCTGAGGGCTAAATATAGTTTACCAGGATTTAGACCCTGGCAGAACATCATATGTTTTGTTTAACTTAGCATCTGCAGGTACAGCTGCTCACAGCACCCGTTGGTCAAGGTTCGCTGTTCCCAACCAATGGGATCTGTGGGAAGTGGTGGCCTGCACTGTTTTCCACAGCTGCCATTGGCTGGGCATGGCAAACTGCAGCCAACAGGAGCTGTGAGTAGTCATAGCATTTGGCAAATAAAGCATTTGGTAAATAAAGCATTTGGCAGCCTGCCAGCGGCTAACCCTGGCAAATCATGTCCACCTCATGGGCTGCTTATTGCCCACTCATAGTCCATACAGATTATTTGAAGACCTTCAGTCGTTCAAACACTACAGTGTAGTCTATTACTTTGCTCTTCCCACTCTTATTTTTGACACACCACATCCATTATGCAAGGTGAAGAACGTGTTGCCTGTCTTTATTAGACTGCATTAACGTACAACCCATATTCTCCTCTTTACTTTCCTAGATCCCAAAGAACCTATTATTACGGTCAGAATGGATTTTTCTTCCCATGAAAAATTTCTTCTCAATTTGGGATGATACTTTTAATGGGAACAAGAATTCTGGAACATTCATTGCAGGAGACCTGAAACAGAAATTATTGGATTGCTTCTGGATACTTAGACAGCTGCCTCTTCTTGCTTGCATCCTCCCAGCAGCCAGCTAATGTCTGAATGTCAGAGAAAAAGGCAAGCAAGCTCTTTGGCAAGCTTGCCTGCCTGGTTTCCACAGAAAACATTGGTAGAATTGGCCCATTCCTGCAGAATGTTTCAAGTCCATCCAGCTGAATTTTTGACAAACGCATTCTCCCAGACAATTTATCACCACTTTTACCTAGTGTTTATTTTTTACTCACTCAATTCACACTGGCTTCCCAAAGAATTTGACATGCACAAGGTATGCAGGTTCAAGCACCATGTGTGAACTGGCCCTAAGAGTTGATGTTCAACCCTGCAAAGTGCTGGGATGCTCACTTCTCTATCCAGAATAGAAAAAGTAAAGACATGATTCCACTTTGCAGCCTGTGAATGGTGAAGGCGTTAAGTTAACACCCCAGAAGCAGGCGAAGATGGAACACATCTGTTTCTCTCATTCCTCCGGAGAGTGTCTCCTGGGATGATGAGTCAGCCACTCTGAGCTAGGTACCCCCGCTCCGTTTTTTAAGCACACACTAAACCTGCTAAGAAATAATTATAAAAAAAAGTGTCATGCTCAGTTCCCAATGATAAAATGAAAATATCCATGTAAATAAAATTATAGGCATAGTCTATATTTCCCTTTATAATAAGCCAAACGTGTTGCCTATGTATATATAAGTTCCTCTGAGAGGAAGCATGATGGTCTTGCAATTGGGGCACTGACCTGGGACTTGGGAAATCTGGGTCAGATTCCCAGGAATACCATTGGATCCTTGTGTGATGCTGCGTGAGTTATTTACTCTCTCTGGTTGAAATCTTTGTTTCATTGTAAGAATGGCAAAACTCTCAGGCTACATCTACACTACAAGGTTTTTGTGCAAAAACAGCTGGTTTTGCACAAAAACTGGCAGAGCGTCTATACCTCAAGCACATTTTTGTGCAAAAAAATACAGTAAATAGATAGAACAGAGGGCTTTTGCCAGTAGAGTTATTCCTCTCCCCATGAGGAATAGCTCCTTTTTGCGCAAGAGCTGTAGCGCAAAAAGGTATGTGTGGACACACCGCAGGGCTTTCTTGTGCAAAAAAAGCTCAGGTGTTGCATATGAAATATTTGTGAGTATAATTCAAGTAATGCGATGAAGGAAATACATGGTTATGAAAAATGGGTCCTATATAGCTTTTATCAGTTTTCATCTATAGATCTCAAAGCTCATTAGATATTATTTAGCCCCATTTTACAGATGGGGTAACAGACACAAAGGTGAGACTATGCCCAAAAGTCAGAAGGGTGTTTTATGGCAGAATAACATTCAGCTTTCAGGAAGAGAGCCCTGCAGAAATAGAAACTGCATTTACATTCTGAAAATAGCAAAGTGTCTAAGTGACTAGTATGGAACGACATAATATTGTGTTAGAAATGAATCCTAGTGACTTTGATTGTATGTGACTGCTCTTGTGAGCAGTTATGTTTAAAAGCAAGTTGTCTGTTTTGACTGTGCCGCCTTATTTCAAGCATAAATGGTACCAATACCTTGCTGTTTCAGTGCTTTGCTTTGGTCTGTGCACATATAAATTGTACAACATTTAGCACATTGAAAATTCATAGAATTTGTTAAGGCATAAGCTTACCGCATACCTTCTATTACTCACCTCATTTATGCAAGCTCTCTAAGCCTGGTTACAACAGTTGGCTGTGCTAAGGTCAACACCACCAAATAATAATGCTGAACTATATTAACTGTATACACAAGAGATTTTAACAGTGGACGATTTGGGAAGAAAGGTAAGGGTCAGCTACATCATGTTAAGGAGAAAATTATTCTCAGACCTGCAAGGCACACATCAATTCGCACAGTCTGCTCTCCTTCCATGCACATAGTCACATGAGCCAGAAGAGCTATGTGAATCTGAGGATAAGGGACTTTTACCTTGAAACTTCATCATTCAATATTGACTTACTTCCTCCCTTCCCCCACTCAAAAAAGGGAAAACAGGTTTTCCAGCACAAAGGGAACATTTCAACCCAAATTTTTCTTTAAATTAATTTCTCTTTTTTTTGGCCATACTGTGCCCACCACTAATTGTGGTAATAAAATTTAATTCACAACTTAGTGTAGAACTAAATATTAGCATTTAAGCAATGACTGAATTCAAAACGTTAGATGCCCAAGTGCTATTATTTGTGATCACAAAACACAAGTGCAAGAAGAAAGCCTCCTTTTAGAAATTAAGCCATTTATTACTCCCAGGCTATGTCTACACTGGCGGGTTCTTGCGCAAGTATACTTGCGCAAGATCTCTTGTGCAAGAGAGCATCCACACTGGCCAGAAGCGCAGCACAAGACCGCTGAGCTGTTAGGCAAGAAAGTGTCCACACTAGCGGGACGCCCTTGCCCAAGACCTTGGCCCGGGAACCACTTCGGCCATGCCAAGAAGTCACCAGTGGAGTCTGTGAGCATGCGCCAGACCCCCACTGGGAAACTCTCTTAAAGGGACCCCTGCAGCTATGTGCTGAGGCACCTCAGTGAGGCATCGAGAGCCACAGCCGTGCCCTCCACTTCAGCCCCTGGGCACTGTCGCTGCCCTCGTTACAGCCATGGAGCCGGAGGAGGACACCAGCCAGCAATGTCCCCTCATGGCCATCATTGAGGCTGTGGAGGTCCTTCAGCAGGGACCCACACTGCTCCAGCAGGAACTGGAGACCAGGCAGCACGTGCTGGAGCAGATGAATGCTGCAGCTACGCTCGGGCACCCCCACCCCACCACCGACAGGCGCCTGTGTAGTCCTCACTGGTGTTGTGGCTCGTGGGAGCGCCTGGTGCTGAGACAATGGGGCGACCAGCACTGAGTGCAGAACTTCCAGATGCGCAGGGGGACATTCCACGAGCTCTGCACCTGGCTTGCCCCTGTGCTCCGGAGGCAGGACACCTGCCTGCTCCCCACCATCCCCATGGACAAGAAGGTCGCGATCGCCTCTGGAAACTGACCACCCTGGACACCAGAGCACTGAGAGGCCTGGTTCATGAATCGGAAGGGCTATTGCTCCGTGGTGCTCCAGGTGCTCGTGGACCACCACGGCTGGTTTCAGGACATTTATGTGGGGTGGTCCAGCCAGGCCCACGATGCCCACATCTTCCGGCACTCAGACCTGTGCCACAGGCTGGAGGTGGGCACCTACTTTCCCCCAGTGGGACTTCACCATCGGAGCTGTCAGGATGCCGGTCTGCATTGTGGGGGATGCGGCCTACCCCCTAATGGCCTGGCTGATGTGGCCATACACAGGCCAACTGGACCACAGCCAGGCCGCCTTTAATGCCCACCTGGACCGGGCCCACAACCCTGTGAAGTGCGCCTTTGGGCGTCTGAAGGCATGCTTCAGGTGCCTCCTGACCTGCCTGGACATGGGGGTGCAGCATGTCCCAGAGGTCATCGCAGCATGCTGTGTGCTGCATAATATTATTGAGGGGAAGAAGGAGGCCTTCCTTCCGGGGTGGATGGCAGGTGTGGGGTGTGGGGTGCGGGTGCGGGAAGCCCTCCAGCTGATGCTGGACCAGGCCCCACAGTAGACCGTGCCTACACCTCTGACTGCAGGACTGCCCCCGTGCCTCCACTTCCCACTCCCATCACCACTCCTTCCCACCACCCTTCCCTCACCTCCCAATAAATAACATGCACTCGGTTAACATAAGGCACTTTTATTTACAAGGGGAAGGGGGTGGACTGTGGGGAGCGGGGAGGAGGGTATTCTGAACTGGGAGGGCCTCATGGGAGGGAGGGGAGGCCTCTCCCACCCCTACGGGAGCAGGGGCGCCTGTGTCTCTCGAGCCAGGGTTGGGGCAGGCTGCACCTGGAGGTGCCAAGGTTGGGGAGCCACAGGACAGGGCATGGCGGGGGCGGGCCGCAGGATGGGGCACGGGCATGGCTGGGGGGAAAGTGGGGGGAGGGCTGGGTACAGCAGAGGGAGCAGCAGGGGGGGGGCTGGCCACTCTGTGCTGCGGCGCAGGGCCCGTGTGCGCTGCGATTGTGCCCAGGAGGGCATACACGTGGTCGCAGTGCTCAAGGTACTGGCTCCACACCTGCTTCTGCCACTCCTCATCTGTGGGAATCTTGGTGGTGAGGGAGTGCTCCATGTGCTTAATGGTGCAGATGTGGCGGCAGAGCAGGTGGTGGCGGTCCCGGGTGCGCTGTGACGGGCCCTGGCTCCTCGGCACTAGCAGGATGGGGCTGGAAGGTCCCTCGCTGGCAGGGGGTCCCACTGGGGAGGAAGCAGATGAGAGTGAGATGGTCAGTGACCCCTGCCCCATGGTGTTCCAGGCGCCCCATGCCCTCATGCCACTGCACATGCCACAACGCCTGGGGACAGGTGAGACTGGCATGGGGGGGATTCCCCTAGGGGCAGCAGGGGGGCCTGAGGTGGCCCGGGGATCCTGGGGGGTGCCACATGGTGGGGGGGGCCTGTTGTGCCTTCCCCTGGGGCAGCTACTGTGTCCCATAGGTGGCCATGGATGTGTGCTGTGTGCAGCACCCTGGGGCTGCGTGGGGTCTGGCTTGTGCCCTTGGGGCTGGGCTGCTCCTATCTGGAGCCCACCCCCCCGGGCTGAGTGTGCGTGACCCCTGGGGTCCTAGGTGTGTGCTGGGGCTGGCTGTCATGTTCGTGTGCCACTCGGTCTAGCTGCACGAGGTTGCACATGCTGTGTGCTGCTGCGCAACGTCCGGCCAGGCTATGCCATGTGCTGCACCCTCTCCCCCACCACATGGCCCCTCCGCCACTTGCGAGTGGCAGCTGCGACACTCACCAGATGATCCCTCGCCAGCCTCCGAGGAGGCCTGGGACATGTCATGGCTGCTGAGCTGGTGGGCTCTGGCTGCCATCCTCTTCCTCCTCCTCCTCTGGGTCTGTTGGCTGGACCACTGGGGTGGCCATGGCTGAGTCCACCATGGCCTGCAGGGCCTTGGCCCCCATGTCACCCAGGATCCTGTGCAGGTGGTGGAGTGGGGGCAAGCAGTGGCTCCGCTGCCCCCACTCCCGCTGGCCCGCACGTAGGTGAGCCTCAGGACTTTCACCTTGGCCCGGACCTGTTCCAGGGTCCGGGCCAGGTGTCCCTGTGTGGCCAGCACCTGGGCCATTTGGGCAAAGATGTTGTCATTTCTCCTCCTGGACCTGGGGTTCTGGAGGGCCTCCTCCTGGCCCCAGAGGTCTGGGAGGGCCTGGACCTTGGTGGTGCCCCAGCATGGAGCCTGCCGCTTGGTGCCCCTGTGGGCCTGCTGGGTGATCTGGGGTGGCTCCCAGCTGGGGCCTGAGGGACCTGGCTGTGGCTAAGTGGCTGCCATTGCTCCCTCTGGCAGCTCCCAGGGCTGCACATGGCACTCTGCTCCACTGGGTGCCTGTGCCTTTAAGTGGAGGCCGGCTGGGGGAAACCACCGAGTGTTGATTGTGCGTATGGAGGGTCGGCGTGGCCACCTGTGTCTTTTTTCCCCAGAGGCCAGTTCTTGCGCAAGAAGACTTTGCTGCGCATCCACACTGCCCTCTTGCGCAAGAGTGCCTGCGCAAAAGAGCTTACACCTGTTAGGAAAGAGCATGGCTTTTGCGCAAGACACCCTCTCTTAGCACACCGTACTGTAAATTTCCTTGCGCAAGAGCAGACGGGCAGTGTGGACGCTCTGCGGGTTCTTGTGCAAGAATGGCCGTACTTGTGCAAGAACCCGCCAGTGTCGACATAGCCCCACTGAGCAAGGTTCTGATCTTGTAGCACCATTGCTTATCTCCTCCCTGTTCATCAAGAATTATTAAGTAAAGTCCCCCTTGAGAATAGGATCCCACTGCACCTGGCGCTGTTCAGAAATAGTAAGCCATGGTCTCTACCCAAAGTGAATTGAATCGAGAAGAAGAGGGCAGGGAGGCGGAAGGAAAAAGATATCGTTCCATTGTACAGAAGGGGAACTGAGAGACAGAGAATAAATTCCCTATCTTGATTTCAAGGAGGCCTTGTCTACACTGTAGGGTTTTTGTGGAAGAGATCTTGCACAAGAAGTTTTTGCGAAAAAGCGCGTCCACACCTCAAAAGCACATCACAAAAGTCATGTGCTTTTGCGCAAGAGAGCATCCAAGCTGCATGGACGCTCTTGCGCAAGAAAGCTCTGATGGCCATTAACAGAATGGCCAGCAGAGCACCTGTGCTTTTTGTGATAGGCTCTTTTTGCACAAGAAACCCCTGCGGAACATCCACACATGCCTTTTTGCACTACAGCTCTTGAGCAAAAAGGAGTTGTTCCTCACGGGGAGAGGAATAGCTCTACCAGCAAAAGCCCTCTGTCCTGTCGACTTACTGTATTTTTTTGCGCAAAAACATGCTTGAGGTATGGACGCTCCGCTGGGTTTTGCGCAAAAATGATCGTTTTTGTGCAAAAACCTTGTAGTATAGACATAGCTTGAGATTTAAACATGCAAGATGACACCATAAAATTGTTACTTTCTAAAATACCAAATTGTATAAAGAGGGTTTATGAAGGCAGATGGGTTGAACCAGTTTTGAGATTCAGGATACCAAATTACCCTCCTAACCTCAGACTAGTACTGGGAATTCCTGATATCCCTAGAAATCCAACTTTCATAGAGGGCATAGTTCTGTTACCCTTACACTAAGCAGCACTTACTCACCTGAGCAGTTCAATTAGCTCCTTTGGGGTGCTACGCATAGGAGAAAATTCTACTCAGCACTGCTCTGATACTATCACCAATACACTGCTAAGAGTAAATTTCTTTTTGTCTGGGTATTTCTCTGAAAATATATTTTGATATGGGTGTCATAACAGTCTGGTGCTGCTACCATTCATTATTGCCACAGGAGAGACAATATAGCTTTATTTTTAGAGTGCAAAGCAAGTGTTTAGTATGGTAAACAAACATCAAAAGAGGAGTCCATACCGCAAGATGTTTTTAGTGTGATTTTTTTTTTTTGATGAATAAACAGGATAGTAAACAAACCCAGAAGAAAGTTCAGCAAATGTTGTAGGTTTTGAGGAGGAATTTAAAGGGCAAGTGAGAGGTTCCTTGGGACATGGGAATAGGGGGACTGGTATAAGTATAGAGCTGAAAGTGAGAAGACAAAATGCATGCAAGACGTTTAGGTGCAGTTAATTAAAGGGGGACAAGAGTGGAAGGAAATGAGGGCAGGTTGCCTCAAAATTTGAAGATTTATGTCTGTAGGTGTAAGGATTGGTGCAGTTCTACATGTTAATTATTGACTTCTTAAAGCTGCAGTTCTAGTTCTCTGCTGGGATTAATTAGTGTGGTTCCATTGAATTCAAGCTGATTTGACACCAGCTGAGGGTTCAGCTCTCTAACAGTTAAAATGATTTCATATTGTTAAAAATAGACTACTATAACGTGTAGTTGTTATAGCTGTGTCCACTTGTTTCTCTTCTCTTAAAGTCTGTAACTTTAAAAACAGAATTGTACTATGGCACCTTATAGACCAAGAAAAAAATATATATATGACCATGAACTTGTGTGGTCAAAACCCACTTGCCCACAAAAGCTCATGATGCTATGTATGTATATTTTGTTAATCTCTAAGGTACCACAGGACTACTTGTTGTTTTTTGAAAGCTATGGTAATGGATACAGATCACCTTCTGTACTTAATGTCTCATCTTGAGTCTTTCAGTTTAACTACAGAACCAAATGGGGGCACTTTGTAGAGATTTTTAAAGCATATGTAGGCACAGTTTTGTATTAGTACTGATATTGTTGTGGTGCCTAGCAGCCCTATTACAAGGACCCCATTGTGCTAGGCCTTGTACAAACACAGAACAAAAAGCTCTCCCTGCCCCAGAGAGGTTACAATTTAAGCATGAGACAAGAGATGTGTATTGACTGACTGGGGGAGTACAATAGATAATGATGGCCATCATGGTAGTGAGTGGTTTTGGCACACTAGCACCCTAACCTTTCATATGGGTAGTTTATAAGACAGGGTGTCTTGACAGGACAGTATGACTTCAACTATACATTCCTAGAATTATTGTTAAAATATGAGGGCACCTTGAACTTCAGTACCATAAACAGAATAATTTATAATGCATTATTTATTCCCTTAACAGAAGCAAAATTATGTTTACCAAAGCCTTCCATCTATCAGGTTATACTATACCTAATAAATTCTCATTGTTGAGTGGAACCCTGGAAAATACGGTAGGAAGGAGAATAATAGCTCACAAAATAGGTATGGCACTTTGACTTACAGTAATATGTACATATTCCTTAGTGTATTTTGGAAACATGTCATGAAAATCAGTTCACTTAGTTTAAATACAGTTTTTACACAGTGTCTTGTGGTGTTTTCTCATGACCTTGGCCGAGAATATTATTCTCCAACCCAAAGCAGAATCTCTTTGAATAGGGTAAGTAATTTAGCCTGGCCCATGAGTTGGTAACTAGGTCACAGGTGACTGAAATGAGAACAAAGGAGGACTGGGAAAGAAATTTATTTCTACTAAGATTAAAGAAAATGGCAACCTAATTTAATATTTCTTTTACTATTGCTGCACAGTATCTAATATCAGCAATAAGACTTAACATGTTTGAATAAAAACAATTATGACAAAATGCATTTAGCTCTGAATTAGCTTACTATCTGACTGCATGTAACAAGAAAGAAGACAATGTCCTCAAATAGGTATGTTAATAGTTAAATGACTGATACGTAATTTGCCCAGGGCATATGGGTACTTTGGCAGAGTGTTGGAGGGAATAAGTATAGGAGGATATCCAAGAAACTAAAGGATTTACGTTTCACCTTATCACTTCTGTATTTGGCCTCTGATCTATACTTTTATCTAATCTCAGAACCCTAATCCTATAACTGGCTTCATACATGTCCAGATTCAGTGTCTGAATAGTCCTATTGACTTGTGAATCAGTCATGGAGAGCTTATACGATAAAGTCATGCTTTTTCAGTCATGTGCTCTCAGTTGGCATGTATTCAGCTCCTACTGCTTTTCTTATTATGCACCAGATAATTTACAACTGATGCCTTACATAAAAACAGGAAACTAAGCTTAACAGAATGGGCTCCCTTAGTTTCCTGGATATTCTCCTAGACCAACTCCCCTTGCCACACATACACTCTGCCAAAGTGTAAGTGTGTCCAAGTGGATATAATCTACACACAGAGAAGTGGGACAGTATAAGCTATTCCAATTAAATTTCCTTCAGTATTGGCAGAGTCAGTGTAAGAGATCAGAGTCTCAGCTGTGTCTGGGATCCAGTGTAGCTGTGGAGGTCATAGGTGACATGACACTCTGCCTTAGCCTGGGATTGATTCATCTCCCATGAGGCTGTCCCAACAAGGTAAATAACTGTGTCTTTACCAATGGCTGAACAGCTATTGCAAAATAAGCAAGTTTATTTAAAGATAAACACACACACACAAAGAAAACATAGTAAAGATAGAGATCTACTTGCATACTGAAGATACCAGCAATAGCTCAACAGTCTGATGGCACCGGGCAGACTCAAATCTTTTGAATAGTTCAGCAAAGTCTAAGAGAACTCCCCAATCCTCCTCCCCCAATACACACACACACATCCTCTGTACATAAGGTCATGTTCATGTACTGGTTCAGAACAAAGACTATTTAAACTCAGACTTGTATACCCAAATCCCTTCCTTTGTTTCCTGGGCCTCCCAGATTAATCAATCTGAAAAAGTGTATTCAAACCATATTTAAACTGGAGCAGTTTACAGTCTCACTGACATGCTGTAATCACCAGTGTTTCCATAAGCAATGCACTCGGGTGCCCCCCAGGAGAGATTCAGGTGCCAGCCAGTTTATTAGCAGAGTGCCCATAGCTGGCAGGATGTTTCTCTATGGGTGGTGCACATCCACATATGCTTCTGTGCACATAAAAAATTTTATTCTGTGCATGGATGGAGAAATGTTAGAGTGAACATTGGTAAACATCATTTCCCCCCTACTGTGTTTAATTTCTTTAGAAGCTGGTAACCCTACCTTTATGGAGTAGAATATCATTCCCAATTTATATTGCATGTAGTCATCCACACTGGAGGGAGTGTGTGTGAATGTTTGTAGAGCTATTTGTCACTTAGTTTAGTGTGGGTACAAGAATAAATAGACTTAAGCTGTCTATGAAGAATTTCATACTGCAAATTAGAAGATGGTGTCAAACCATCAGATGGGTGAGAGTCTGGAATAGCAATACAATAGGAGTTTTGAGAGAGTTGGACAAATTTGAGAGTGTGATTGTATAGCTACCAGCAGGTGGATTTGAACCTAGGACCTGTGGAGCTTAGTATAGGAGCCTCTACAGCTTGAGAGCCTGCTGGCTTTATAGCTCAAGTTAGGCTGTAGAGCTCACTCATTCTTCTCTCTTGCTGTAAGTGGTTGAAGTGCCACTACATGGGACAGTGAACCACACCAAGTAGGTGTGTGGGTTACAATTGTAGTCCCCTTACTAAAGGGGCCTCTGTTTTATTCTGGAAAGATCCTGTGTGCTACAAATCAGACTACAATTCCCATGAGCCCTTGGGAAAAACAGGAAGGAAGGACTCTTGGGCGGGAGATCTCTCTCTCCATGTACATGGGAAGAGAGGCCTAGCAGTCGGCGACTCTGCCTTGGAGTTTGGAACAGAAGGGGAGCCAGGCTGCTGTGGAGGAGTTTCATCCAGTCCAGGGGCTGTTGGATGCAGCTACAGACTGGGACTAGATGCCTTTTGGAACTGGGATCTAGCAGGCTCCTTCTGATAGGCACAGCATGAGGCAGTAAGTAATTGGGCCTTGTTGGGAAAGTGCTGCCTGGGACAGAGCTGCTGTCTAGCTTGGACCAAATCTCCACTACAGCTGCAGTTCTTCAAGCGCGCCCATGCAAGCAAGAGTCTGGGACTGTGAGTCCAGGGGTGCGCACACTCTGGGGTGGGATCAATATTGGCAGTACAAAGGCTAGATATATAAGCTCCAATTATTGTTGTGCACTTTGTTAATGCTATTCATTGTTAATCTGTTAACCCCTGTTTATTTAAGTTAAGTAAAGATTGTTTATTTTAAAGTAATCTATTAGATGTATATGATTTGTAGTTGTTGTTTTGGAATTAGATCCATATAATAGCTGGAATGAGTATATTCCTGGAGGCTCTCAAGGCACACCAGTAAGTGTGTACAAGGCCAGCCAGGTGGAGGCACCACCATTGTACATTCATTCCTAGCAAGGGACTGCAGCAAGGAGGTGGATAGGGCTTTCTCCAACTAAACACCATCACCACTGGGATGCTCAGGATCTCCTTTTGGGTTAAAACCATCAGGCGCCCAGGCACACCTGTGAGTGTGACCTGCTCCCAAGTAACCCGGGGAGGAAAAAGGGGGTTACACAATTATATGAAAGGGTTGCTTGTGGTGGTAGTGGACAGGGTTCATTTCAGATTTACGTCTTGTATTCCCCAGAAGCTCATGATTCAGGATTCAACTGACCACCTGCAGGCATCAAGAAAGGATCCTCACCCGTCCTTTGTGGGTATTCTGGAAGGTTTGTCTTCTTCCTGCAATTGAGTTTTGATGGGGGGGGAGGGGAAGCAGGTGGCCGCATAAGAGGATCTGGTGTTTCAAAGGGGCCTGGGGCTCTCAGCTGCTGTTACTACTCCTATGGAGCAGTAGTGGCTAGGAGCACAGGGCTCATATGAATCACCTCCTGGCATGTTGCACCATGTACTCCAACTGGCTCCAAGAGCTGGGGATTCACGCCTTGCTTTGGGTGGTACAGAGGGCTGGCTGCCCTCCGCCCCACCCCTTCTGCTGAAGCCCTGCCCTTTTTGGGAGCATTGATCAGCCCCCTGCACACACCTTGTCCAGGAACCAACAGAGGCTGTCAATGCCCCTGCCCTCCTCTAAGCATCAAGGATGGCTGCAACTGGAGAGGAGACATTGGAGAGCAAGGACTCTGACTTGATGCCAAACATTCTCTCTTTCTCAGGTGCATGCCTGGCTAGATCTTGCTTACATGTTCCCATGGCTATAAGTGGAGCTGGAAAGGAATTTCTCTTAGGTCAGATTGGAAGTGTTCTTGGGATGTTTTCCTTTCCTCTGCAGCATGTGTGTGGGGGAGTGGGGCCCTTAATCCTTCATGAAATAATGGTGATAAATTTGCATGGAGATTTGACTTACTATTGTGTAAAAAGAATCCCATCCAATGTCACTTCTGGAACTGGGTGAATATTCACAGATTACACTCCCATCACTATCAGATGTGTTCTGTGTGCTGGGCAAACCATTTCCTCAACCTAAGTGAGTTTCATAATTCATGTGGACTATACTCCACTTTGAGTAAATGGATAACTACTTTCCCCAGGAATGTCATTCCTAGTATCTTGTAGAGAATTAAATTGATGAATAAAAATAACAAAAACAAAATATAACCCCAAAATCCCTCTTGGGTGAAAATTAAGTATTTTAAATATCATCCCATTTTAAAAATCCATACAAAATATTAATAAAATTGCTTTAAATTAATCCTGATGAAGTCCTTTGGTTGAAGTAACGCCCACAGTAGTGATTAGAAATTTCCTAGTGCTCCTGTCAGAATGTTTTAAATATCCTTTGAAACTCCTTCAAGTACTCCCATTGTTTGCATTAACTGTTTTACATATGAATCCTGATATACAGAAGGATCTGAGTGTTTAACAAGAAAAATGCTTCCAGCAATGTTTTTGAAACTGTCAAGTTCAGTATCTACTTCATCTTGAGTGTGTCTCTCTCTCAAGAAAGGAAAAAATAACCCTTCAAATTTGTAAAATATAACAATGTAAATGTCAGGTACTTACACTAAGTTTTGTCCCCATAGACAAGTATTTCTTCCCAACAAAACGGGGAGGAAAAAAAAAAAGGCTTGAGAGTCTATCAAACCAAACCCTGATTTACTAGCAAAGGAAAAAGTGGCATTTCGTCTAGTAAAAAATGCCACTTTGCAAGTACACTGAACTTGGCATAGTGAGCAAGAGAAAAAAACAAGGCAAATAAACACAGCTAGTAACAGATGTGAGAGAACATTTTTTAAGTCTTGTGCCATCTGTGAAGTAAAAAGTAGCCTCCTGAACCTAACCACAATCAAAGTGAATAAATTATCATTGTATCTCTGCACTCCTGTGCCTCTCGAATATGGGAGGAGCTCATGTTCTTCAGCCCTTTTCCCTTGAGTCTCCTAGGTCTATAATTTTTGCAAAGTTTCTTTCTTCCCAGGAGTTTTTAAGAACATAAGAATGACTATATTGGGTCAGATCTATGGTCCACCTAGCCCCGTATCCCATCTTCTGACTCTGGTGGGTGCCAGGTATTTCAGAGGGAATGAACAAAACAGAAATGTATTAAGTGATCCACTCCCTTTCATCAGCTCCTACTTTCTAGTAGTTAGAATTTTAGGGCTACCCGGTGTGTGGGGTTGCATCCCTGACCATCTTGGCTAATAGCCATTGATGGACCTATCCTCCATGAGTTTACCTAAGACTTTTCTAAATCCAGTTACACTATTAGTCTCCACAAAATCCCCTTGCAATGAGGTTCACAGGTCAGTGTTTTGTGTGAAGAAGTATTTATTTGTTTTAAACCTACTGCCTATTCATTTAACTGGTTGGCCCCTAGTTCTTGTTTCATGAATGATCTTTTTTTCTTACCTCATTCATGATTTTATAGACCTCTGTCATATCTCCCATGGTCATCTTTTTTCCAAGCTGAAAAGTCCCCGTCTTTTTAATCTCTTATTATATGAAACCTGTCCCATTCATTTTGGTTTCCCTTCTCTGTACTTTTTCCAAATCTAATATAAGTTTTTGAGATGGTGCAAATAGAACTTCGTGCAGTATTAAAGGTGTTGGTAAACAGTGGATTGATATAGTAACACTATGATCTTTTGTCTTCTTATCTATCCCTTTCTTAATGGTTCCTAACATTGTTTGCTTTTTTTTTTTTTTTTACTGTTGTTGCACATTAAATGGATGTTTTCAGACAACCATCCACAATGCCACCAAGATTTTTCTTTAGTGGTAATAGCTAATTTATACTACCATCAGTTTGTTGAGACTGTTTTTCAATGGGCAGTATTTTGCTTTTATGAATATTAAATTTCATCTTCCATTTTGTTACCCAGTTTTATGAAGTCCCTTTGTAACTCTTCACAGTCTGACTTTAGTATCTTGAGTAATTGTGTATTGTCTGCCAACTTTGCCACTTCACTATTTATCCCTTTTTCCAGATGATCTGTGAATATGTCAAATAGCTCTGGTCCCAGTATATATCCTTTGGAGATTATGCTGTTTACTTCTTGGCACTGTTGAAACTGACCATTTATTTCTACTTTTCATTTCCTATCTTTTAATCAGTTACTGTTATGAGAGAATCTTCACTCTTATCCTATGACTGCATAGTTCTGTTAGGAGCCTTAGATGAGGAAACTTGCCAAAGGTTTTCTGAAAGTCCAAGTAAACAGTGTCCACTTAATCACCTTTATTCACATGTTGACCCCCTCAAAGAATTCTAATAGATTGGTGAGTCCTGATTTTTCTCTACAAAAGTTATGTTCCCTCTTTCCTCCAACAAATTGTGTTCATGTGTGTTCATTAATTTTCAAGAATTTGACTGGTACAGAAGTTAGGTTTACTGGCCTATAATAGTCAGAATCACGTCTGGAGACTTTCTTCAAAAAGATGGCATCACAGTAGCTATGCAGGCTGATTCAAGTGATAGGTTGCAGTTAGTTCTGCTATTTAATATTAAACTTATTTTAGAGCTCTTGGGTAAATACCATCCAGTCCTGTTAAGTTTTATTACTATTTAAATTATTCTAAATCCTCGTTATTGATATCAGTCTGGGACAATTTCTAACATTTGCCACCAAAAAGGAACAGCTAAAGTGTGGGAATCTATCTCCCTCATGTCCTCTGCAGTCATGCAAAAAATCATTCAACTTTTCCTCAACTTTTGTCATCCCTGAATGCTCATTTAGCACCTCAAATGTCCAGTGGTCCAGTGTAAGAAATTTGCTGTTCATTTTTGTCTTTTGCTAGTTGCTGTTCAAATTTCTATTTTGGCCTGCATAAATGATACTTTCACACTTGACTTGTTTGTTACTTTTTGTTTGTTCCTTTCCATTTTCCTCAGTAGAATTTGACGTCCAATTTTTAGAACAAGCACTTTGTCTTTAACCACTTTTTATTGTATTTACTCATGGTGACACTTTCTTTGGTCCTCTTACTGTTTTTTGTTTTGTTTAATTTGGTATATACACACAGTTTGAGCCTCTTCTTGTTTTTAAGTTTACCTGCAGCTTGTAGACACATGCCTTTTCATTTCCATTTTAACTAGTCTCCTTATTTTTGTGTAGTTCCCCTTTCTGAGGTAAGTGCTGCTTTAGAGAGTTGTTTTTTAAAATTTCCTCACCCTTGGAAGGATGTCAAATTTAATTACATTATGGTCTCTATTACAAATCAATTGAGGTACATTCACTAAGGAGCAAATCAAGAATTGCATCTGTGTGGGTTCCAGGATTAGCTACTCCAAGAAGCAATCATTAATGGCATCTAGAAATTTTATCTCTGCTTCTAAACCTGAGGTGAAACATTCTAGTCAATACGGAGATAGTTGAAATCCCCCATTTATTTTTTATTTGTTTTTGTAGCCTCTCTAATCACCCTGAACATTTCACTGTCACTATACTAGTAAGATGGTCAGTAGTGTTTTCTAAATGCTGTTTCCACTTTCTTCTCTGCTTAAGGCCTTACTATACAATGAGGCCCACAACTAAGTTTGTTCTTTCCTTTAGGCCCCAGGATGTAATCTGTCATCTCCTCTAACTTAAGACCCAGAGATTTATTTCTCATTCACAAGTCAGACTCTCTTTCAGGCTACTTATTGTTCTAGCTCCTTATCTTTCTGGTCCCAAACTCCTCCTCATCTCATTTCTTATCTTCAGTATGGTTTAGCGCACCTGTTGTATTTGACTGGTCTGGGGTCTCAGTTCCTGATGGAACTACAGAGACTTAGTGAGACATCATATCTCCAGCACATACAGGTAGAACTTTTTGTTTCCTCCACCGCCCTCTCAGGTCACGACATTCCAGTCAATGTTGTGACCTGAGAGTGTGGTGGAGGAAAACATTAGGATAAGGAATGCCGCAAACTGTGCAATTACCCCTATTGGTGGTGGTGCTGTCCATGCTTATAATTTCACAATTACTTGAAAGTCTTTCCAAGATATGCTTTCCAAACTTCAGTAGAAGTACTTCATAAACAGCACAAGACTCCCCATCACCAATCTACTATATATTTCAGAGCGTGTCTCTCTATATCAATCTGTTCAAGCACTCCTCCTAAATGGTAAGAGCTAAGATCACCTAATTTAGTATTCACCTTCCTCTTATAACTTAAAAGCAGAATAAGGAAGTGGTTGTGCCAGGACAATGGGATGTGTCTGGAATGTAATTGTTTCTCCTAAAATGGAAAGGGGAGGAGGGGCTCTGCTAGCAGGGATGGTTAAAGTGTATAATGACACAAGGGAGCATCATGGGATCAGAGATGTGGACTGAGACATCTATAACCCTACTGGAGTGGCAGGGATGAAGAACAGGACAGCTATCTACTATATATTTGAAAGACTTTGTCTGCCTGTGTCCAGAATGGGATTATCTGATAAAACTATACCAAAAAGAGACAGAATCACCAAGCAGATGAAAGGGACTCTGCGTCTGGCACTGCATGAATGTCCCACCCGCAGGTGCCCTCTGAGCTCAGGGCAGGGCCTCAACCCCTTCCCTCCTCCCCCCTGCATCCCCCCACAATCTGTATGGGAACATTGCTGGCTGTTCCCCTTTGTCAGGGATAAGGGGTAATTGCACAGTTTGCGGCATTCCTCACTCTGTCTGGGAAGTGCAGGGGGGCAGATGAACCTGGATCTGCCTCAGGCAGGGCACATGCACCCCTCCCACAGCCTGCTGGAGCTGCAGAAACCATGGAGAGGTGCTTCTCAAGCTGCTGCAATGACAGAAAGCTAGAGTAGCCCTCTCTCCCCAGGGCAGCCTATATACTGAACCCTTCATCCCCAGCTCCACCCCAGAGCACTGATTCAAATGAAACGTACATTTTCATTTTATTTTCCAAAAGCCAAAAATTGAGTTAAAGACCTAAGCAATACCGAGTGAATCTTCTAGTACATAAATAAGGAACAAACACCATGAAAAATAAGCAGTGAGCCAATCATGTGGCCCATTTGAACATTAAGACTGATCACCGTGACCCAGGAATCACTAAATAATAGGGCCTCTGCACAAGTATTTAGCACATTTCACAAAGGGATGCGTCAGAAGGAGGGGGCGGGGAACATACTACCCACAATGTTGCAAAGGAGTCAGCTGGAAAAATATGGCCATTATATTCAGAGAACACTTTAGGTAGACATTCAGGAAACATTAAAATTAAATCACTCCAGGCATCACTTAGTAAGGAATTAACTTGTGAAAGATGCAGTCAACCCCAAGAAGAGTACTGAAATGCCAAAAGCTTCCTGTAGTCAGCAACATTAGATCCCATTTGAAGGTGTGAATCCATTAAAGGAGCACTAAATCCTTTAGGCAACATTGGGTTACTTATTAGAACAATTTATTTCTCATTAGCCTAAACCTACCTGACCTCTTCATCTGTTGGGGTCCTGTAAAATCTCATTTTCAAACATGTAGATGTAATTTGAGAGGGTGGAATTATATTGCCTCTTTGACCCCAAGAATTCTGAGTGTTAAATCAGTGAAAATAATCATACTCTGGAATCCTGACCTGTATTGCTGCTCCATTGCCTGTTGGAACTGGTTTCTCAGAAAAGATTTGGCAGGTTCTAAGTAGAATAGACATTAGAAGGACATTTTATTCTAAGGTAGCCCAAAGTGTGTTTAAAAGCAAGGAGTAAAATATGGAGCATGCCTTCCAAAAGAGCTTAAAAATGCAAAGAATTAAAGATCTCAAAGCAACAGTGATGCCTTGAGTTCCATGTAAACATTTTAAAGTAAACCTGGTATAACTGTTGTTTAAAGCTGTTTGCAAAGTCTTCTCACTTTCCCTATTGAAAACTACTGTAAACATTTTTTCATCTGGTTATAAATGTCTGCCATCAGCCCTGTTGTCCAGACACGTCCTTGCTTCACATTTTGTGTTTCTCCTCTCACTGCAAGATCAGCCTGAAATTGCTGGCCAAATACAATATAGTGAGAATGCCAGCTGAGAATTTCCTCAAGTCACCAGGTGAGAACCTGGTCCCTTGTTTGTTGTGCTAATTTCAACAAGCCTTCCCATTTATTTCTAGGAGCTCCACAGACAGGGGGCTTGCCGGAATGGGCCTTCACTTCCCATAGTATCTTTCATATTAATTATATCTGAAAACACTCTTGTGCTACTCTAATCTAGGAGAGTTTTATTGTGAACCTGGCCCTACATCTTTAAATGTTAGTTGAGTGACAGCTGGGAATGACACAATAAATATGTACAATGTAGGCAAGGGACACACATTTCTCTGAAGAAATTTCAATAGAAAGAAACAATAATGCTGATTTAGAATAGATGTCCCAATGCTACTTTCAGTATACTGTCTTGTGTGTTTATGCTTCTAGAATATTATATATGCAATTTTCATATACAGGTTGAACTGTTCAGGAAACATACATTGAGACACATTATTGATGAAAAAAATATTAATGAAAATTCAACCCGTACTACTGAAATAATTTAAAAGTTCCTCCTCCCCTGATCTATTATACCTACGCAATTATGACTTTTGGTGGATTTCAACGGATTAACTGGTTTTGCTGGGCTAACCAACCGAGACATTTAAGGGTGAAATCCTAATTCCATTGAAGTCAATGGCAAAATTTCTATAGGTGTGAACTTGATTTATGTACTTTTCCTGAGGCTATTTGATAATCTTCACAAATTCCTCTCATTTTACAGTTACCATCCTCATGCATCTTACTCCCCACAGCAACCTCTGTAGTTCCCATTACCCAGGGAGGCAGTCTGCAGCCAATGGAAGCTGCAGGCACCCGTTTCTGTGGAGGTGCAGGTACATATACTGGCAGCAGCGTGCCAGGAGCTAACCCTGTCATTGTATTGCCCACCCTTGTGTTAATGATTCCCTTGGACAGTTAGAGTAGCTGGGGATTACTAACGGCCACTTACTCATTACTCATCCAGCACCCTCTCTGCTGGAAGGTGCAAGGGCACCACCTATTCAAGGACCGTAATTGTCCTCTAGCAGACAGTTACACTCACTTTGACAGATCCCATTGGCTGGAAACGGGGAATCATAGCTAACAGGAGTTGTAAGCAGCCTTGTCCACAGACACTGAGGTAAACAGTGCAACAAACAGCTGACATAATGCCACAGACCAGACTAGACCTGTCTACCCCTATCCTGAGCAGTCTAGTATCCTCTACAAATTTTGCCACCTCACTGTTTACCCCTTTCTCCAGATCATTTATGGATATGCTGAAAAGGATTGGTTCTAGTACAGACCTCTGCAGGACACCACTAGTTACCTCTCTCCATTATGAAGCTGACCATTTATTCCTATCCTTTGTTTCCTGTCTTTAAACTAATTATCATCCATGAGAGGCCCTTCCCTCTTATCCCATGATGGCTTACTTGCTTAAGAACCTTTGGTGAGATATGTTGTCAAAGGGTTTCTGGAAATCTAAGTTCATTATAGATACAAAACCGTATAGGTTAGGTTGCCTTGTATTTAGCTTCAATTGGCCACATACTATGTGACATGAATTGGATCCAGATCTGAATTTTGCACTATAGTTTCATTTCATATTAATTCCACAAATGTGCTCATACTAGAAATCTAGCAAACTTAGGCTTAAGTTATGCAGTAGGCAGAGTTGTGCAAAGAACTAACTTTTCAGTTTGCCGAATAGTCTGTTAAAAAAGGAACCAAAAAGTGAAGTTTAAGATTGAAAGAAACATTTGGTTTAACCTGAAACAATTTTGTTTGAACTCTTTCTAAATGTTTTAATTTTTAGTTTAAGCAAATTTCAAAACAAAAAGTAACATTAAAACATTTCACTTTGAAAATGGTTCCAAAGTATCAAGTTTTTCTCCCTCCCCTATGAAACAGTTTAGCAAATTCACCATCAAAACATTAAACAAATTAGTTAATCAAAGCAAGTCTTGCCCCATAATCTTTGCCCAGGTCTGTTTTGTAGGTCCATTTCTTATTTGGTTGAAATTTTGGGTGAAGATGAGGGTTGGCTTCTATAGTTTAAGCCATATAGCATCTGCCTCAGAACCTACATTTTTTCCCTCCAATTTTCATCATCTCTCTAGTGGAGACAAAAGAAGAAATTGGAAAAACCTCATTCTAATAAAAATTAAAGCAACTTGATTAAAAACATCGATGCTGAATTTTAAATGGTAGCAGTATTTCATGTATTTTAAGGTTCATTTACCACAGAGCTCTATTTAAAATGAGTTTTTTTTCCCTCCCTCTAACTGAATTTCATTAGCAAACCTTCTTCCCAGCTCCCAGAGATCATTTTAGTTGCTTTGCACAGCTTATGATTGCAGCCACTAAGATCTGGGATAAAATGAAGATATTTAATATGTGATCGTATGTCTGTTCCTTCCCCCCCCCCCCCCGTTTTATGTAAAGGCAAATACCCTATTACATAAATTAGGGTGGGAAATCTCCGGCCCGTGAGCCAGCTGCCATTTGTTAGGCCACCAGATGCTTTATTTACTTGTGTATCCTCACATACAGCTGCTCACAGCTCCAGTTGGCCGTGGTTTACCATTCATAGCCAGTAGGGGCTTCAGGAAGCAGTGGCCCAGACTACATCATTTTCCACAGATCCCATTGGCTGGGAACGGTGAATCACAGCCAACAGGAGCTGTAAGCAGCCGTGTCCACAGACACTGAAGTAAACAAAGTGTCTGGTGGCCTGACATAGATGGACAACATTCTGAAATTTGTGCTGCTGAACCATGCAGAAAGGCAATCTTCCAGATACTCATCTGTTCCAGCTGTGAAATTTACTCTGTCACAGGGTTGTTGCAGTTGTAAGGAATCTATGGAGAAGAAAGAAGCTGTGGAGAGCTGTATTACCTGACCAGCAGAACCCTTTTGCATTGTAAAAAATCCCTTTGTGCATAAAGATGGGAAAACTGTAAGGGGAGCTACAGATTGAACTTTCTGGCAGTTTCAGCTATGTGCCTCAGAAGCCAAAGTGATGCAGGAGACCTCAGAGCTGGCACAGATGGGTAGGCCCACTGTAACGATACTGAGGATGGATTTCAGAGTATCCATAAGAGGGCCTTAAGAGCTGAGCCACTTGTGTATTTCATATGAGGTTGCAAACTCTGCCTATGACCAAAGAGATTGTGAGGTTGTCCTCGTCATTTCATTTAATTTTCCTCTCTAGGGATCCATTTGCAAAGATGTGAATCTGAGTAATTACTTTTAGGACTCAAAGCTTTTCACAATCCAAGCCTGAGTTATTTGTTTCTCCCCCAAGGATGGCAAGGGGAGAGCAAATACAGATGTTGATAGGCAAGTATCAATAAGGGCCCACTCCTTCCAGGTGCTGAGTGCCCTCAACTCTGATTCCAGCTGAGCAGTTCACCAGATCAGGCCCCAGAGCAGGGTATTGTATTCAGCTTTCATTTTAATATATACTTCTACGTGCTTGTGATGTTTAATTATATACAGAACAGTGCGCTGTGTAGTCTCTTAAGGTTAAAGAAAAACCTGTTTTGTATTAGTTAGTATATTAAGTTCTTCAGTTCAACTTTATTAACCAAAAAATACTATAGAAGAGCGATAGGGGAATGAAGCTTATATAGCAAACATATGTTTGTGAGGCCGTGGAATAAATGAATTGTCAAAATGGCTAATAAAATGTCAAGGATATATAATAATCCCATAAAGGCCTGGGATGTGGAGTTAATGCTGACAGTGTTTTGTGCAGTATGCTAACAGTGCCTTTATTATAGACATCTGCAGGTTGAGGATTCTCATAGGATTGCCTTTTGCTTGCTATGGAATTTTGTTGACATGTTAAATGTCACCATCCAAGAACTTTATGGCCTGGAACAGAAGGGGTGTTTCCTTCCCAAAGTTTTATGTATCAAATCTTCAGCTTGTGATGTAGCAGTTGGGAACGTCCTTGGATCAGGGGACCAGTGTAGCTGCAGTCTACTTTTTTAGTGTTGAGAGAAAGAAAGTATAGAATGGTGCTGTGGGCTAGTCATAGTATCTTTGACAAACCAGGTGTGGTTAGTGTTAGCTTTAGATAATCTGTGCTAATGGCTAGTGGAAGACTACAATAAATATTCTTAAACTATACTTAAATTATGGAGAACGTATTATAGAATTGCATTCTACACCAAATAATGCCAAATTGACTCCACCATTATTTAAGAGTGTACTAATGAATACCCTATGAATTAATAATGATGGGCTACTTTTTGAAGTCTCCCCAGCTTCAATCTGTCTCTTAAATCACTTCAAATAATTCATTGTTTGATGCTTTGCCTCTTTAATAGTCATAAGTGAATCCCCAGATTGTAAAGATCTGTGTATCTGTGGTAAAGGTAATATTTGGCAGAAATGTGGATATTTCCCAACCTACTCCTTAATTGTAGAAAGACAGCACCATACTTCATGTCATATTGATTCTTCTGCCTCAGGTACAAATACATAGAGGTTGATGGCTGATACTGTATTACTCACACCCTTCTTCCAGATTAGTAATTTGCAAGTTAATTTCCCATGGCAGGTGCTGGATTGATAGTTCTGAAATCTCCAGTTCTCTGTTGATCTACAACACCGGTCTAGTCTGGTCTGTGGCAGTACTCTTTCCCCATAATATCGCCCTATCTTGTGCATTATGTCAGCTGTTCATTGCTCAAGAGGTTCAAAGTCAGAGTGTAACTGTCTGCTGGAGGACAGTTACTGTCCCTGAATAGGTGGTGCCCTTGCACCTTCCAGAAGAGAGGGTGCTGGGTGAGTGATGGATATGTGGCCTCCAGTAATCCCCAGCTACTATAACTGTCCAAGGGAATCATTGACACAGGGGTGGGCAATAAGATGACAGTGGTTCACCATGGTTACATCCCTGGCATGCCACTGCCATTATATTTACCTTCACTGCCACAGGAATGGGTACCTGCTGCTCCCATTGGCTGCAGGTTGCCATGCCATTCCTGGACAATGCAAGCTGCAGGAAGCAGTGTCCCAGTTCACGCCGCTCCCCACAGCTTTCATTGTTCAGGCATGGTGATCCATGGCCAGTTGGGAGCTGCAAGCACCCATACCTGCAGAGGTACAGGTACCTATAGGGGTGGCAGCCTGGCAAACCAAATCTGGCCATGGGATGCTAGCTGCCTACCGCTGCTGATACTGAGAAGCTCTTAAGGTGCTCTATCTACTTCCTTTGCACTAAATATTCTTCACTCAAGGCCAAGGATTGCATTCCCTTTTCTCCCCTCCGTGACATGGATAGACATTTTTTATGCATAAGGAAGTCACTCAGTCTCCATGCTTGTCCTAATGTTGACCTTTCTGCTAAAATGACAGACAGTGGTGCTAATTGATTTTTGTAGGAATGTCACTAAGGACTCAGTTGAGTCCACCAATGTCAGGTCAGCCAGCTAACAGAGGCAAATGCTGGTGACCAGTGTCCTGAGATATGTTTGAATGACATAAAAATGACAGCATTATCTCCCATTATTAATATCTTTAACTATCTACATTCACAGCTAGTCTGACCACTAAATTCTCATTTCACATCTGATGCCCAAAGAACATAGCCCAGGATGTTGTATGGAAACAGTCCATGTTATGGTCCTTTCCTTTTTTCCTACATAACAATGAGAAATCACAGATACTCTGGGTTTAACTGGAAAAATGCAGTTAATTAGAATATGTGGCCCTCCTAGGAGTCGATGCATGAATGGTACTGCTATATATTAGCAGTGCTTGAGCTGGAGATCAAATAGAATATCTTAAGAAAAAGTGCTGGTGGATGAAATGCCTGCTGAACTTATAAATGTCAGGAAGAGAGAGATCTATTTATAACTTCTTTAGCTACTCATGTATTCTTCAACTGTTGCTATGGTCTCATGGCAAGATGAGGGGCTGGGGGCTCTAAGTATAAGCTTCAATGACTGTCTTCATTAACAATCATGTAGAATTGATACTAATATGGAAACAGACATTTTGTAGCTGTAGGGACTAATTAGTTGCTAAAGCAGAATTTAAACTTTGTTCCCTAACCTTGCCTCAACAACTTCTCTGGAAATTGCACAGAATACCAGATTCCAGCACACAGTGAATGCTTCTTACACACACATCTTTCCTGCACATTTAAGCTGTCATGTTGACTGGGGGATTTTCTTTGCATTAAATGGTATTTTTCAGCAAACACTAAAAAATTGAGAGGATCAAACATTTTCCTCTTCAAAGAGAATGCTAGTTTCCAGACTAAGATATTTAAAACTGGGGGCCAGAGTTTCTGAGACCTGGTTCTTAGTACTACTGAAGTGGTACAAAATGGCTATAATCTTGCTGCAAATGCCTCACATTTCCTTCTCTCTTCCCTACAGTTAGAATATACACACTACTATCCTCCCTTTCCTCTAATGTAGGGACATGATAGGTCTAAGACAGCATTATGGGCCTCTAGAATATCTGTCCTTTATTGGCACAGGAGTCCATAAGACTCCTGTGCCAATACGTGGACCATATCAGAGACAGCAGCAGCTCTCCTGTGTCAAGAACAGGGCAGGACCCAGGGTCATAGCCCCATAACTGGCTCCAGGATACACAGCAGGCCATATAAGTTGATGAAAATGCATATGACACAGAGCAAAATTCTGGCCCTGTTTTACGATGGAATAAGGATAAGGTCAGCCTTGTGATCTCCTACTTAAAAATATTTTAAAAAGTACTTTAATCCAGGAGAGGAAAGAATGACAGGTTTACAGAAGAATTACAGCTGCTGTTTCCTCTAGAGCAGTGGACACTTTTTCACGAAAATGTAAGATTTTGACAAAATAGAAAAAAATGAAATGTTTATTTCCCTCCTTTTTTGCCATTCTAGAGAATACCTGATGTGCCATTAATGCTGCCTATTATCTAACAGTAGACTGATAAGAGGGGCAGGAGGAATAGCTCAATGGTTTGAGCATTGACCTGCTAATTCCAGGGTTGTGAGTTTAATCCTTGAGGAGGCTATTTAGGGATCTGGGGCAAATCTGTCAGGGATGGTACTTGGTCCTTGCTGTGAAGGCAGCAGGCTGGACTTGATGACCTTTCAAGGTCCCTTCCAGCTCTATGAGAGAGGAAAATCTCCATATTATCTAAGTGGGAGCCTGAGGAAAGCCACTACATTTGCTCCAAGCTGACCTGACTGATTCTAAGTAAAAGGTATTCAGGTACATCTTGTGAACACCTGCCAGCTAACTCTCTTAGAACTCGTGATAGCTTTAATTCCCTGGTCAGTGGATGCTGGTGAACAAGCCACCCCCCCCCCCCACCCACACATCATATTCATAAGTGTCATGGATGTTAACATAAATATACAACTACAGATACTCTGCAGACAAGAGGGCATAACCTACACTTTTTAAAAAAGCATATTAAATAGGGTGTTGAAACTACACTAAATGTAGCTGATCAATTGTATGGCAGGAATGGTGAACAGCGGCCAATTCCTGAACTCAGGCTTAGCACAGCACTTGCAAGAGAGGAAAGTGATCAGGAATAGTCAACATGGATTCACCAAGGGCAAGTCATGCCTGACTAATGTGATTAGCTTCTATGATGAGGTAACTGGCTCCGTGGATATAGGAAAATCAGTGAATGTGACATACCTTGACTTTAGCAAAGCTTTTTACACAGTCTCCCACAATATTCTTGCCAGCAAGTAAAGGAAGTATGGATTGGATAAATGGACTGTAAGATGGATAGAAAGCTGGCTAGACTGTTGGGCCCAACAGGTAGTGATCAATGGCTCAATGTCTGGTTGGCAGTCGATTTCTAGCGGAGTGCCCCAAGGATCAGTTCTCGGGCCGGTTTTGTTCAACATCTTTATTAATGACCTGGATGAGGAGATGGATTGCACCCTGAGCAAATTTGTGGATGACATTAAGATAGGGGGAGAGGTAGATACGCTGGAGGGCAGGAATAGGATCCAGAGTGACCTAGACAGATTAGAGGATTGGGCCAAAAGAAATCTGATGAGGTTCAACAAGTACAAGTGCAGAGTCCTGCACTTGGGATGGAAGAATCCCAAGAATTTTTACAGGCTGGGGATCGACTGGCTAAGTAGCAGTTCTGCAGAAAAGGACCTAGTGATGTCTCATATCCAGCTTCTCATCCACTGTCAACAGTGTGCCCTTGTAGCCAAGAAGGTGAATGGCATATTAGGGTGCATTAGGAGGAGCATTGCCAGCAGATCCAGATAAGTGATTATTCCCCTTTATTTGGCTCTGGTGAGGCCACATCTGGAGTACTGTCCAGTTCTGGGCCCCCCACTATAGAAAGGATGTGGATGCATTGGAGAGGGTCCAGCAGAGGGCAACCAGTGATTAGAGGGCTGGAGCACATGACCTATGAGGAGTGGCTGAGGGATTTGGGTTTGTTTAGTCTGCAGAAGAGATGAGTGAGGGGGGATTTGATAGCAGCCTTCAACTTCCTGAAGGGAAGTTCCAAAGGGATGGAGAGAGGCAGTTCTCCGTAGTGATGTATGGCAGAACAAGGAGCAATGGTCTCCAGTTACAGTGGGAGAGGTCTAGGTTGGATATTAGGAAAAACTATTTCACTAGGAGGGTGGTGAAGCACTGGAATGAGTTACCTAGGGAGGTGGTGGAATCTCCATCCCTAGAGATTTTTAAGTCTTGGCTTGACAAAGCCCTGGCTGGGTTGATTTAGTTGGGATTGGTCCTGCTTTGGGCAGGGGGCTGGACTTGAGGACCTCCTGAGGTCTCTTCCAGTTCTATGATTCTATGAAAAGGAATGAATTCATAGAAGTTGTGACCTGTTGGTGGATAATTCATGAACAGAAAAAGGGCTAATTTCATCAGAAATTATAAATGAAAATGTGATCAGCTCTGGTCCCTGAAGTGGCTGAGCTGGTATAGACTTGAGGGGAAAGGAACCAAGCTGGAGAAAGAGATGCAGGACAGAGGAGGAAGGATACAGTAGTGTGGTGTGAGCAGGGAAAGCAAAAGACATAGAGTTAAATTATAAGGATTGAGATGGGAAAGCTAGCAATAGAGATTGGGGAAGAAGAGGGGGCTGATTGAAAAGAGAAAGCTGAGGGGAGAAAGGAATACCTCAAAGGAAAGAGTGACATATGGAAAGCAAAACCAGAAAACTAGATACAGAAAAATTATGAGAAACAGGATAGAAAAAAGAATGAGGAAATATAACCGGCAAGATGCTGTAACGATATCTGGGCACTAAACCAGGTCTGTTAGAGGCCCAACATGTTGGCCCATTACAAAACAAGGATTCTAACCATAAAAAGATGTCAAGGATCGGGGGGGGGGGGGGGTAGCCATGTTAGTCTGGATCTGCAAAAACGACAAGGAGTCCTGTAGCACCTTATAGACTAACAGATGTATTGGAGCTTAAGCTTTTGTGGGCAAAGACCCACTTCATCAGATGCGTGTAAAGATGACAACTACTGTCAACTACATAAAGATGTCATCATAAAAAGATGACAACTACTGTGCTAAAACAAGTGGCAAGATTTAATTATGCTTGAAACCATCATGTTAAGATGGATTATTCTTGTCTTTGTATTCAATCATTCCCTTTACCTGTGTGCACTGAGGAGAAAAGCTTGGGAATTGTAGCATATGAAACATTTGATTTTTTTTTTCTGCTCCTGAATAATTTGTATTTTATCCAAAATGTGTGGGTTTTTTTAAATTTTCCTAGGCATGCAACTGGCAATGCCTCTTTTTTCCTAAAAAATATTTTGTTCTTAGTAGTAATCCAATGTCTTTAAATTCCGATCTATTAAACTTCACTTAAAAATAATGAGAAAAATAATGGGTAGTATAACTGCACTTCAGCAATGAATAAGTGTATTAATTATGAGAGAAATCACAGCAGATAATGTTTCCTGCTCATTTCCCTTTGAATTTCAATGAATAAGATTTTACTCTAAAATAAGAGACATTTGTTATGTACCCAACAATGATTAAATGGGCTAATTAGGAGAAAAAACCCATCTATTTTATTGAAATTTGAATGATTATGCTTATCATAGCACACTCCTGTAGGCCAATCCTCATTTGAATCATATATCTATATGTATATGAACTATAAATTTGTCTTACTACTAATTTAAATAAACAGTTTATGCAAACATGTACAACAGATTCACTTTTGCCCACAGTTAAAGGTAGAATGCCCCTTGGTTTAAATGGAAGTTGTATTCAGGTATTTTGCAGTTTGAAAGCCATCTCTTTTTCTGAGGTAAAGAACATGTGAGCCCAACAGACAGGGCCACTTTAATTAAAATCAGTGACAAGAGAGCCTTGCTAAGAGTGACTTTGGGCAGCTTTTCTATCTTTCAATAGGCTTGAACCAAGCTTATCCAGGTTTCTTGCAAATCTTTTACATAACATTCAGCCATTCAGTACTTATTGAGCTCTTCTATCTTGGAGGTGGTCATTTTAATAAATTAAAATGTTTTTCTAGTTAGGAGAATCATTCCCGTTCGAAAAAAAACAACAAATGGTCTGGTAGCACTTTGTAGACTAACAAAATATAGATGGTATCATGAGCTTTTGTGGGCACCATGATACCATCTACATGTTTTGTTAGTCTAAAGTGCTACCAAACCATTTGTTGTTGTTTTCTGTACAGACTAACTCGGCTACCCCACTGAAGCTTATGAAATTCCTGTTAGTGGCATTCAGCATGCTACCGGATAGCCCTTGTGTAATATTCCATGTTAGAGTCCATGGTCTGTTCTTGCAGATGTGAATTAAGGATGTGAATGTATGGTAGAAAGGAAGGATTTCTGATCAATGTAAGAATCTGCAAATGTAAGAATCTGGTTATAGAGATTTTTGACTTTGAGACAGAATTGTGGGCCATCACAGGAAGTTAACTGCATCCCAGTGTGATACATGCAGAGTGATCAGAGAGCTGCGGTAAGGATCTGTTTGTTGGAACCTCCTTGTTTGTGTCCGAGTCACCACTTGACTGCAAACTAAAGATATTAAAGTGCTCAAGTCATGCGACTGCCCTTTTTTCACACTGCTCTTTCATACAGATGTTTGATGGTTCATTGGAATTTGTGTGTATTTCTGATATAAACAATGGAGGTTGGGAGCTAAATGGGTTTGAATTAATATAATTTAGTTTTAAATTAGGAGCCTCCACAACTTGAGGTAAAGGAGTAATGTTATTAGATAGTAGCAGTAGTAGGCTCTCATCCTTTGATGTGGGCCAGCCACTAGATTGGGGGATACAGCACCCACTGAATCAATGGGTTACACAAACTTGTTTCACAGATTTGATTTTACAAACTGTTCGATGCAAGTATTGGTATTCGATGCAAGTATTGGTACTGGTATTTTCAGTGTGAAATTAGAATTTGTTTTGATTTAATATATGAAGTTAGATCTCCCCCTTTGCTCAAGTTCTCACTATGATGCAGATTCACAAATTGGGAGTTCCCCTTAATGGGGAAATTCTATATTTGGGTATTCGGAACTGGTTTACCATACTGTGTATCATTTGCATGGCAGAAAGTGGCTGTAACACAAATAATCAGTTTTTCATTACCTGTGCTCACAGATTTTAAATATTTATAAGCAGACATGCCTGCTAGTAAATTCATTTGCTGGGATATTAATGGAAGGACAACACAAAGGGAACCTACAATAAGTCTGAATTAGTTTCAAAATGAAAATAGATTCTCTGGAGTGTGTTTTCCAGTCCTCACCCAGCTCTGATGAGGATGCAACATCCATGTCCTATTTAGCCCTCTTTGTATGTTGTATATTTCAAGTAGAAAATCTTGAGCTGAGATGTCAGGACACCTGAAGGGAGAGAACAACTCACTGCTGGAAAGCAACTTGAAAAAAGGAGGGAAAATAAAAGTAAAAAAAAAAATCTGGAAAAAAATTCCAGACACACATCAGCTCAGAAGTGTGAGCCAAATGAAGTGTGAATATGCATTTCATATAGTCTATATAAAAACAATAAGCCCTAGTGGTCTAAATATAGGTTAAACAGTCTTTATCAGAAACGAGAAGTCTTGTGGTACCTTATAGACTAACAGATTTATTGGAGCATAAGCTTTCGTGGGCAAAGACCCACTTCATGAGATGCATTTAGTAGAAATTCAAGAGGCAGGTATAAATATAGAGGCTCATGAAAAGAAAGATGGGCTCATTCACCTGCACATCTACCAGTGTAATATATGCCATCATGTGCCAGCAATGCCTCTGTGCCATATACATTGGCCAAACTGGACAGTCCCTATGTAAAAAGAATAAATGGATACAAATCAGATATCTGGAATGGTAACATATAAAAACCTGTAGGAGAACACTTCAATCTCACTGGACACACAGTAGATTGAAAGTAGTACTACTTTTAAAAGTAGCCATCCTGCAACAAAAAAACTTCAAAAACAGACTTCAAAGAGAAACTGCAGAGCTACAATTCATTTGCAAATTTGACATTGTCAATTTAGGGTTAAACAAAGACTGTGAATGGCTAGCTAACTACAGAAGCTGTTTCTCCTCTCTTGGTGGTCACACCTCCACATCAGCTGCTAGAAGTGGTCCACATCCTTCCTGACTGAATTGACATAATTATCTCTGGCCTTCCTCTCGATTGGTACTCCTTTCTTTTCATGTGCCTGTATATTTATACCTGCCTCTGGAATTTCCATTACATGCATCTGATGAAGTGGGTCTTTGTCCCCGAAAGCTTATGCTCCAATAAATCTGTTAGTCTATAAGGTGCCACAGGACTTCTCATTGTTTATGTAGATTCAGACTAACACAGCTACCCCTCTGAGTCTTTAGCAGGATACAGGAGTTTGGTAGTTGTACTCATTGTGAAGGATGTGCCCACACTCTGATCTAGATGACTGAGAACTCTGCATCCCCGTAGGAGTCCATCCTTGACCTCAGCTCTGAGTTCCCAAGCTGAGTTCCTCACAAGTTCAATAACTAAAGCCCACTCCCATGTGTACTCTTTTTCCTTACTGCCCTTATAATACAGCTTTGCATGATAGAGAGTTTCTTAAGCCCAGGTGGAGCAGGAACTTGTTTAACCATGAATATTTAAAAGTATTACACAGAAAGCAATGACTATCCCGCAAAATAAAGATAAATGCCAAAAGTGATGAGGTAAGGAGAATACAAACAGAAACATTCTAATAAAGAAAATAAAAACATTATATCTGAACTCAGACATCTAAATAAAAAAAGATGCTGCAGGGAAAGATTAGGGAAGTATATTCTGAGGGGAGTTTATAGCAGTTAGATACTTCCAGAGAAAGGTTAGTGGGCCGTCCAAGACATTTTCTATATTCATTTGGGATATTGTGAGGGTAGCGTGAAGTCCTAAGCATGTTCTATTCTCAGCCTTGTTCCAGTCATGAAGTATGAGTTATGGGGGAGAATCTAAACTTATTCTAGAGACTAAAGAGATGTTTCTCTATAACAGCATGTCACCCTGCTGTAAATGTTCTCTGGATAACAAATATCCAATTTGGGTTGTTAGCAGGAAATTAATACTATTTATTTGTTAACTATTCAGCTTTGAATATTATAGACTATCACCAATGTGTCAGATACAAATCTCTCTAATGTTCTAAAATTATGCATCACACTAAAATTATACATAGGCTATGCCAAGAAGTGTAGTTAAATTAAAATAAACAAAATAGAACTTTAAAAAAAATAAGACTGCACCATCCACTGAAAGTTTTCTGGTTTCTTAGATGATTAGTTAATGCAACTTCCATTTTCCAGGATCTGTGGAACCATCTGGCCCATATTTGTAGTAGATGTTTTGCTGTAAATATATTTTACAACTAAAATGTAAAGCTGTCCAGATGGTTCACTGAAACCATTAGCTATTGGTAAACTCCTCTGTTTTGCCAGCCTTTGTTGGTAATCCAAATCAGGATGTAGTTTAAAATAATGCAAATCATATGGCAAACCCATTCAACAGAACTGAAACTACGTGATGTGCAAGGTTATCTTACTCTAAAACCATGACTGCCACTAATCAAGAGTATGCTTTTGCTTGCCAGAGGAAGGAGTTAGGCTGTGATTATTTGTTCCTATGCATGTATGCATCATGTGTGTGTTAAAATAGAGCTTTACAATTATCTAGCAGTGTTTTCACTAGGGAACCAGCATGAATCTAAATATCAGCACTGTACAACGTCCCGCTCACCGACAGGGAGTAACTGCTCTGGGGCCCGATGATTTTTAGCAGGCCTGGGGCTCCCAGTTGCCACCCCCACCTACTGTGACAGTGGTGGAGCCCTGGGCCCTTTTAGAATTGCAGCTGGAGAGCCACACTCCTGCTGGCTCTGAGGGCTGTTGGAGGGGTGGGGGGTGCCGGTGCGAGGGAGACTGTGCTGACCAAGCAGCGCTGGGGGCTGATTGCCTCAGCCTTGTCCCTTCTGGCTGCGGCCCTGCCCCTTCCTGGAGTGCAGAGCTACCATTCCCTTTGCCCAGGGGCTCAGCAATCATGTCCACTCCCCTGTACAATGTAACTGCTTTTGGATTCTAGTTTCTTCCATTTCATCACATTGGGGCAAAACTTTAATGTTAGAGGCAAGGGATTCTTGATAGGACACGACTTTTTAATGCAATTACCCTAAGAATCAATGGAAAATTTCCAATAATTATAATAGGCTTTGGAACAGGCCACTAATGATGTTTTATCTCAATCTACTATCTCTTGTTTTAAAATAAAGCTAACAGAGCTTGCTGATGAGTTAAACAATATTGAGGTTAGCTACCAAAACTGACATTTGCATCATTAAACAATTATTTTAAATAGATATAGTGTAATTCACAATATATATATATATATATATATATATATATATATTTAGGCACAAAATGCTGAAGATTTTGGACTTGATTGTGCAATCTTTAAGAGGATGAACACTTACCTGAATGGTAGTATTAATTTGTGACACTATTCTTGTAGTTTAGTATTTACCAATGTGAGTAATGCTTCCAAAATCTAAACATTTCCGTACTAATACACTTCACTGTTGCTCACCTCTAAAATTAAGAACACTTTTGTGTTCATTTGAAACAGTTTCTAGCAATGTCTTTTAGCCTTCTAAATCCCCCTTCAGCCAAAGAAAAATGACTTATTTAACTGGAAAAATCTCTTCATTTGATTCGAGTAGAACAGCCTTTTGACTACTACCAGTCAAATATAATTCAAATTGTGTGACAAATGTATTATCAATACTATTTTATATGAATATAATTAAATGAACCTGAACATAAAGCTGTGAAACTACGATGAAAGATGAAAACTTTGTTAAAAATCCATGAAACATTCATCTACTGCTGTTGGCTGAACTGCAAATTTCCTTGATGCAAGACGGCACAGAGTCAGGTGAAATGTTAAGAGAAGAACACAATGCCAGAGAAATTTGGCTAGACCATATTTTTTAAAAGAAATTTAGTAACCAGCAAAGTGTGAAGACAGATGCTGACAGACAGTTCTACAGTGATAGATAAAAGAAGATGTTCTTCCAGACGGTTATATCTTCAGGGAAATATTCAGTTGACAGTTAAGGCAGAGGGAGTTATAAGAACATGCAAGTGAGCAGAGGATAAGAAAGAGAAGTTTTGTTCAAAAGCTGAAGTCATTAAACTACCACTTCGCTAGGTTTTGTCCAACTTGTAATTAAATGGTAATGCCAACCCTCCCCCACACACACCCTGAAAATTAGATGGCTGAGTGGCATGAAATAAGCAAATTACTCCCCTCCCACCTTTGAGTGCACTGATAATAAATCTATGTTGGGGGGGAATCATCTTATAGTTCACTGTGTGATTCATTCACATTTTCCAAGCAATATTCTCTTTGGGTTTTGGAGAGGAAAAAATGAGTGCAAGAAGTGACGAGTATCCATTATCAGATGTTTGGTGGCAGTAATTCTTCTTAATTAAACCTATTGTTTATGGAGTCATTGGCACTCAGCCATTAGAAAGCTCTGAGAGAGATACTTTTCTCAGACTAGTTGCATGGTATTTTATGAGCAGTTGGTTGTTTTGCTAAATTCAAAGATTTCTGCGGGGCATGTGTCTTTTCATCTTTATGCCCCATCAATATGATCTGTGAAGACTTTTGATTTCATTGGAAATTGACAAAATATCCCAGTTCTGTTCACCCTGGGGATGTTTGGAAGGCCACCATGACAGATAATTACCCTTTTCATGGCAATTTTATAGGCCTTTATTTCATAGCCCATGAACTTCTGTATTGCATGGGCTTTATAGTCAATGAAATAAAAGGGATGTGTTGCAATACATTAAACACTTTATGTATCTAACCTGAATGTTAAATCAGAGGCACTGAGATAATGGACAAAGGGTCTGATTTTTTTCCTGTCACACTACTAGGCATTAAGAATAGTTTCACTAAGTCAATGGAATTGCACTACTGTTAAATAATAGTCAAATCAGTCCCCAAATGCCCAGTGGCTACTAATGAAATTTTCTTTATATATAATTAAAAAAACTCTTGTTTGTTGATTAAAAGATCCCAATAAAAATAGAAAATAGATAAGAAAAACAAATAATTGATGTGCAATACATTTGCATGTGTGAAAGATTAGTAGTACAGTTTCATTAACACGTAATCAACTATAGGAAAAGTAAATAAGAGAAATAAGTTCTATGGGGAAAAACAGAGACGGGGAAATCACTCAGGTTGTCATCTCAACATTGTGCTAAAGCAGGAGTAGGCAATTTCTGGGGGAAATTTCTGAAAGGGCCCCAGAAAGGGTGGGGGCCTCAGACAGAAGGGGCAGGGCCAGGGCACTTCCATGTTTCCCCCCCCCCACAGACCCTGATTGGTCTGGGGGTGGGGGAGTATGTGAAATCTTGGCCCCCTCCCCTCCCACAGGCAACCACCAGCTGCTCTGAACATCTGGCCGTTCCTTCTAGGTGACCGTGACCCTGGGGTGGGAGGAGACTTCACTGGCTCCCCACCTGCCCCCTGGCAAATCAGGTCTCCTCCCGCCCTGCCCCCTTCCTGCAAGGAGTGCACAGCGCACATCCCTGCAGGACAAGAGCAGCACGGGAGGAGACTTTGCACACATTCTCCACCCCCAATCCCAGACTGGCCTGGGGACCGCAGGGAGCAAGAGACTTTGTGTGCTCCCCTTCTTGGGCACATGGCACTTAAAGTTAACCACCAAGGTTGACTAAGCACCGTGAGCTCCCCAGTCCCTAGGCCCTGATTGGCCTGGGGGGAGGGGAGCAGCAAGGCCTCAGCGGGCCAGATCAACCCACTTGGTGGGCTGGATCTGGCCCATGGAAGCCCTTTTGCCCACTTCTATGGTAAAGGCACAGTTCCTGCAAACTCACTAATCTAAGAAAATACTTTGCATGTTCATTTGAAGGTTTCCATCTTTGCCTTGTCTGTAGCTATTACTTCATACCAGGACCAAGAGCAGAGCCTAGTATCTGGGGCTGGCACCCAGGAGCAGGGCAGACAGTCAGGAGGGGAGCCTTGATCTCCCCTGGTCTGGTAAAATCCCTGGTTTCAGAATGCTCATATCCTAAGTGTACCAGACCAGGGAGGTCCAACCTGTATTTCTATTTAAGTGGCAACAGATCAATTTCTATATTTATATGGAAGTAGAAGGATGATCTTGTAGAGAAAAACACATCACCTGGAATTGTATTGCTGGCTCTTTCCTAGATTTCATTGTGATCTTGTGTTTTGATACCTTTGCATGGAACACCAGAGCATGTCAAAGAAAGGGAGACTGTGGATTCTTTCCTTGTACTTCTTCATCCCTTACTTCCCTCTTGGGCATAATTCTGGTGATGAAAAAGAGGAGAAAAATGAGGAATAAAAAGATCCCAAGATGTTCACCCTTCCTCTCGCAACTCCTTCTCCCTATTTGCGTTACTGACTCATTGTATTTACATTGCAATGTTGTTGCCTGATAATTTATGACAAGTTTTGGCCTTGAACAATACTTAGTGCACAACATGTGTTTTCCATGTGATGAATGTGTAACAGAAAGATAAAGTCTTTAGTTCTTTTACAAACATTTTGGGGAAAAAAGTCTGCGGGGATAGCTATGTTAGTCTGTAACTTAGAAAACACTGAGTAGTCCTGTGGCACCTTAGATTAACAAATATATAGGATCATGAGCTTTTGTGGGTAAACATAATTCATCAGATGAACTGGAATGGAAATAATAGAAATCAAAATAGATACACACCTCCCCTCCCCCGAAGTAACTATCAATTGTAGGACACGTGATAATGAAACTAATTAAAGTACACTGGATGTGTCCCATACATAGCTTTTAATGTGAAAATGTGAATGTCAAAGGCAAGGGAAATTTTGAAGTTATTACATTTTTTTTCCCACTGGAGAAATGAAATGAAGGTATACTTCAGATGTTCCTAATGAAATTGATGTATGATCCCTTTAAAGGTATTGTGCAATTAGGGTTGCCAGTTTTGGTTGGATGTATTCCTGGATATCGCCTCACGTGAAGTTTAATGAAAGATTAATCTTTAATTCCTGAAGATTCCATGACAATCCTGGAGGGTGGGCAACCCTATGAGTGATGGCGTGTACCTTGCTGGAGGCCTCATGGTCCTACCACACCTCACTTCACGAACAGAGCAGTGAAGGTGGATCCTTCAGGCCTGACTAGAAAGGCTTCAAGGAAACAACCAATCTGTGCCCAGGGACTGGGGCTATGAAATTGTTTTTATCTGAAATACTCAGTTCTTGGCTGGGACCAGAGGAGCAAGCTGGGACCAGAGGTCACTGGAGCTCAAAGGAGCGCCAAAAGATGGATTCTGGTGGCAATGGGATTCAGTAAAGTAGAAGAGGAGTTGAGAATTTTAGCCCAGTGTTGACAGTGAAGACCAAGTGGCTATATGGGGAGCAGCCCATGGAATGCAGCAGCAGCTGTCAATGGAAGCAGTAATTGATGAGCTGGGAGACCTGCATCCCCCTACTTATCACTGATGAAGTGGCCAATGTCCTGAGAAAAGGGCAAGTTAAGATTTGGAGCCCAAGCAAAGAGATGGAATTTATATAGGCCCGTAGGGCTGAAGACCCTGGGAAGGGCCAGTCATTTGCTGGAATTTGTTGCCCCCAAAAGGGGATTAAAGTTAAGGAATAACCATGCTGGAGACCTGGAACACAGACAACTGTTGAGGACAAATGGTCTCCAGGGAGGAAAAACCTGAGGACAGTGCTCCCTAGGCTATGTCTACACTACCAGGTTATTTTGAAATAACTCCCAAAATAACTATTTCATAGAATACCAAATACCAAAATAAGCTTATTCCTCTTCACAAGCAAGAGCTGTTATTTCAAAATAACAAGCCCATTATTTCAAAATAGCAGCCTTGTTAGTGTGGATGCTCACCTTGTTATTTCGAAATAACTCCCCAGTGTAGACATGTCCTAATAGGGCAGGGAGTGACTTGAAGCTAGTACAGAAAGTGTTGAGAACTGAGCCCAGAGGAAGAGCTACAGATAACAAGGGTCATAGTCCTTGCTGGACATTTGTCAGTTTAGAAGGGGTCACCCATTCATCCAATTTAGATGATATATGACTCAGCCACTGAACCACAGAAGACCCACCTAATGATAGCAACAGCTGTCTGCGGGTGCTGGGAGCCAATCTAGTACAGGATTGCATCCAGCAAAGAGGAGCTTGCTCTCAAGAAGGGTGTGTACCCCATCACAAAGTGCTACAGATATGCATAAAACATGATTCTATTTCAGTTCAGAAGTTATGGACAGCTGTGTATTCACAAAGCAGATATATTAATGTTCCAATGTACCATCGCAGGACCAACAAATGCTAGAGATAGAGATAGTTCTCAACTGTTCCATATTACAAGAGTTCACATTTACAGTGGGCAAACCTTAAAATCAGTCATTTTTGTCTCAAAAGCAGACTATATTGGGAGGCATTGTCTGAATCTTATTCAGAGTACCTCAAGTTCTAATATTTTCAAACTTTTGTTTGAGTTGATGAAAACACCCTTTGGCTCTGCTTCTTTTTCCAGTCCATGCCATAACTAAGCAGTAGAAAGGAGATGCATGTGAAAATGAATAATGATATAGAGCAAGATGTGGTGTGTGTCTTTTTGAAACTCAGATGTTGTGTATACCTTTTGTTTCATTCAGTTAGAGTTTTAGGAAAACATTCAGATTTTTTCTTATTGTATTCTCACTTATTTGCATATTTCTGAGCCAAATACCATGGTGAATGGTATAACCAGACACATTGAGATAAGTAACAAGTATTCTCATGTGCAGAAGGTTTGATTTTTTTTTTTTTTTTTTTTTGCTAGTAGACTACATCTTGATGTCAGAGTTGAAGGACTGGAGGGGTTATCAAAACTGCTTTTAACTGAACAACTTTAAATAAATGAGATCTAGAATTTAGTAATTAGTTTAGCTGAAGAGATAAAATAAGTTATCTCTGCGAGGTTACCTTATCCTATCACTGCAAATTATCACAAATGGACTGTCATTTATAGTACATGAAATAGGCCCCTCACTTGTTTTACTTATCATTTTAAAAATCTAAAAATCACCAAGAACCTATGTAAATAATGAAATTTATAAGATGATGTAAAGCAAACAATTGACGAAATTAATGATTCTGATCGTGATTTCTAAATGTATAAAACAAACCTAGATTTAGAATATACTGAATTCCTAAACAACTGATTTTCCCATTTGGGATAGGGAACATATGTAATGTATTTAATAAACAGTACTATGACTGGGGTTTTAACTAACATAATACAGTGACTTACATGTGTTTTTCTATTCTGGTGAGGTTTTTTATTTTTAGTGCACTTTTTGAGCTTATTGTATAAAACAACTCTTTTAGTCATCCACCCATAAAATGAGACATTAAAATATATAACTATTCCCGAGATTTATAAAATATAAGTATACAAAGTAATGTAATGCAATATTTAAGGTTTGGTTTAAACCTCTGGCACTTAGAGGAAAAAATCTGAATCTAAGCCATTCACAACAGGACATGCATTGATTTCTGGGTTTTTCATTTTACATTGATTTGCATTCCCAATAAGGTAATTAATAACAGAGTGAAGGGAAGAGCAATAGCCTTCCAGTATATTGGTGATAAGCAGGAGTATCAGTCATTAACTAGCTCATATGTAGATATCCACACAGTAAAAACCTTTATACAGACACCATTCTTACACACAACTTTGAAAAATATAGTACAGGATAACATAAAATACTAATGTTTGCAAACTATGTATTGGACTGTAATAATCAATACTGATTTCCTATTTCTGCCCAGATTAGGCTCAAAATCAAGTAACTTAAATCAAATTTAGACTAAAACTTTTCATTTACTATGTTCCATTTGAAAATGAAAGTATATATTTACAACACAGGGGGAAAAATGAATGTGGTGTATTAATAGAAGCATGAGTGTGACCAACCAGACCAGAAGGTGCAAGGGAAGGATGGAGTTGCAACAATTGTATTTGTAATGTAGTTAGCACACTGAGGCTTGTTCTAGGCTGGTCCCTCTAGTTGTTACTGTACTACAAAGAATGATAACCAAGAGGAAGGAATAAGAAGGTTTATTTGAAGCTGCTCTGAGCTTTGGAATATTAGAATGTCCCAGGAGACATGGATTAGTGAACATAGTGAGGATGGTGTAATAAAAGCTACTTCATCAAATGGCTACAATGACAACACATGTAATTATAGCCCCAGGTCAGCCAGGCACTTAACTAACATGCTTCACATTAAGCACATGAATATTCCCCTTGATTTGTCAGTGTTCCGTGCTATTCAGAATCATGCTCACAGAAAAGTGTGCACTTTTAGAACCTCGCCTGAAGTGTACTCACCAATATATTTTTGTAACCTGTAAAGAATTTGTATTGGGTGTTCGGTCAGTAAATTCCACTTGTGTGTATCATGCAAGTCGGGCACAATTTATAAGCTCACTTTTGTATGAAGAATCACCACTGTATTATGAATATTATTTGTATGAATAGATCATAAGGCTTACTGTGCCAATGTAACCTGAGTACAGTACTCCAAAATGATCTGATCCTGCACTTCTTATATATTCTATTGTCTTCAATTGAGAAAATGCAGGATCAAGAAAAGGAAGGTGTATACGTAGACTGGAAGGCAGTTGAATCAAACTCACATCGTTTTGCTTTCTAATTACTTTTGGGGCATACATGCTGTATTTATATATTTTGGGAAAAATTCATTCTTGAAGGAAGTATCCTGGCATTAATCAGTTTGATGCATTCTGTCTTCATAGTTAAGAATGGCATTGAAAGGAAAGTAATGTTGTTCTGTATCTTCAGAAATTACATGGGAGAGGAAAACGGGGTCAGGAATGAAGAAAAATTGCTGGTTTTTCAAATTTGAATATATCATGGGCCATACCATGAGTTATGAATGTGTTTAAAAAAAAGATTAAATTCTGCAGAAATTCAGATTTGCTCATAGATATCTGAGCATTTAAATATGACAGTGGCACAAATTGAAGAGTAGCAATTAACATCTCTCAAATAAGAGAGTCTGCTTTAACAATAAACTTCTTACTGATGATCACTTTCTTTCTACTTGGCAAAATGTCAGGGATTTATTTCCTAACATACTTTTTCAACTTTGTAAATAAATTGGAATATAAAGATTTCTTTAATGTGCATCAAATTTCTTGCAATATTTAAGGCTTCAGCCCTGCAATAATGCATGTAATTTGACTTCATTAGGACTTTGGGAAAGTACAGGCATCTGCCTATTGGTATCTCATTTCAGGCTAAGGGCCTAAATCTTTAGAATATTCTGAATTAGAACCTGAACATGCACTCATTTGCACCAGCAAATAATTCAGTCCTTAACATTCAAACTAATTAGCAGTAAACTAATCCCTTTGAACCTTAGTACAGGCTGCCTGATAAAAGTATGGAGACACACCCTGCTTCGTTTTTAGGTGGTATTTTTTGTGTGTGCTTGATTTTAAAAAAGAATCTCAGAGAATTAGGGTCAGATGAGGTTTGTTCAGTTCTCCAAGACAAGCTGCGTGCTGCTTTCTTACTGCAGGAATGGAAGCAAAAATAAAACAAAACCCTTAGTTTTACAGAACATTTAACAAGACCATGTTTCATTAGGAAGCCAAAGAAGCTAACTTCTATTATTAAGCACTCTGGTGAATGCTAAAGGTAGGATGAAAACATTAATATTAAACACATTTATACAATTTTCAGATAGCCATGGAAGCTATAAATACCTTTCTAGTTCTTCTCAGAATACTCAGAATGGTAGATCATGACCTCCTTCATTTGAAGCGAGGCAATTTCCATTTTCTACCAACCGCTGTCTCTGATATCAGGTCATGAATCCTTGTTACACTGATCTAGTCCAATTTGAAGTGAATGAAGCAGTCACAAACTAAACCATTGCAATAAATAGGGACTCTGCTTTGGGATTTTGAAGTTAGCAGGGTAAGATTCTCATTTTCTAAGACTTATTTTTGCAGCACCTGGTCCTCACTAGAATTTCTGGAATCTACCACAAAGCAAATACTTAATAAGAATAATCAGTAATATGAAACTCTTCATAAACAGAGTTGGAAACCATCCTTTTTATCCCTGTTTGTTTCATTGTCTTTCACTATGTAAACACTCTTCGCTGGTCAAAGCATTTGCTAAGACAGATTTTAGAAGTCCTAGCTTTTCTCATCCTAGATTTTCATTTGGCTCAACTTTCTATAAACAAGCATCAGTTATTTGTGCAGAAAGAAGAGAAGTACAACCAGGAGGTCAACAGACTTGCTGGATCCCTGGGCCAGGTGGGGGGTGAAGAGGCGGTGGCTCTGCATTCCTAGAAGGGGTGCATCTTATGCAGAAGGGGAGGGGTTGGGGCTAGCCTTCCCTCACCAGCCCTTCAGTGCCTCCTAGAACCTGTTCTGCGGGGCTGCAGCAACAATTTTAAGAGCCCAGGACTCTGGTCACTAATACTGCCACAGCCTTAGGCCCCTTTGAACCACCAGGCCTCAGGGCAGTTACCTTCTGTGTCCCTCTTTCCTTTTTCTCCCCCACCCCACCCCACCCCACAGGCCTGAGTATAACTGTTATATTAACCTTTATCTCACCAAACTATTAGGTCAGGACTACTCAACTTTGGAAGCCCCAGGGGCCACAATGATACTCACAGAACATGCTGAGGGCCGCAACTTAAATGTGGTTGGATGTACAATGAAATATATAAGGAAATAGGGGCATGAATACAAAGATTAAGGCAAGACTACACAACACACAGGCCCCATTTAAGTCAGTTCTGCTGATATTAATAAAATGCAATATTTACCTGATTTCCACCCATATAACAGCACTTTTAATGAGCAATGACGGTCTAGAAATTTAACTACTAAAATGCATAGCAGCAGATGAACCTGGCATTGTGGAGCGTGTTCCCAGTGGAGGCTATGTTCAAAGGATCCCACCCGCAGGCCGCATGTTGAGCCCCATGTAAACCCAAACCACACTCTGGACTGCAAACAAATGGGCTGTGGGCCATGTGTCGAGTAGTCCTGTATTAGATGTTTCCATTCCGTATTAATCATGTTCCATATTGAAGTTTATTAGTGAAGTATTTACATGTTATCAAGGTGAGGTCACAGATGACCTCTGAGGGTAGGGGGTGAGTCCTGGGGCGCTGACACAGCCACTGTCACTTGCCATCCTGCTCTGTGGGGCTTCTCACCACTCGGTCCTGCTGGGCCACCTCCCTGGTTTCCCCTGGCCAAAGCAACAATCTGAGATCACTGCCCCCTGTCCCCCTGAGAAGCTGTACAGACACTGAACCTCTTCAGGTTCAAGGAGAGTGCAGTTTTGGGCCCAGCTTCCTGGGATACCATTCCCCAAATGGGATCAAATCCCCCAATGAATTATTTGGGTAAGCCCCCTTCAGCAATGAAAGGGGGAATGTACATTCTGGTTGCTCCCACTGGTAATAATTATTTACACTGGGCTTGATAGTAAATACAAGTGACTTTATTTAGTACAAGCAGTAGGATTTAAGTGGTTATAAGTGAGTACATGCAGAGGAAACAAGATTACAAATTAAAAGTAACAGAAAACTCTTAGCTAATTTTAACACTAAATCCTCAGTATGAACTTATTACAAACCTTAAAACTGTTCCTGTACCAGCTGCACCTTCAAACCAAGGAAATCTCCACTTCCCCTGGGATCTCTGGTTCCCTCTTCTGGGTGTGCTGACCAGACTCCTACTTTCCTATTGTTTTTAAAGATTCCCTTATTGCATGGGGAATCCCCTGGCCCATTCCTACCAACCACTGCTAAGACTTAAGGACAAAAGGCTATTGGCATATGATTGCCCAGACACTGAGGCCTCCCTTGATGACTTTCATTCACACATTTAAAACCCATAAAGCATTCCCTACTCCATATGTCTAATTGTACACACAAGAATGTTACATACACCAAAATAAGATAAACAGATCCAGCAGAATGAGACATGAAGATTGATAGGTTACATGAAGTAATTTGCTCAAAGCGCCATTGAGTTATGGACATTTATGTCCATAAGTCCATTTCATAAAGCATGGAGAGGTGAACCATCACCATCATGTCCCAAAGCATTAGTTTATGCCCAGAAAAGACTGGCTTGATATATCCATAATACATTTTTTTTAATTTCCCATTTTCAATTGTGGTACCATTCATTCTCTTTACTTTAGTAAAATTGAAGGAACAGGTGCCATTGAACATGATCCTGCTTGTTACCAAGGAAACTGGAAACTTCAGATTCAGTTTCTAGGAGCTCTCTGGAGGAGAATGAATGAGAAAGAGGTTAAACTTAGATTTGCTGAGTGCAAAAGCAAAATTCCAAACTTCTCTAATCAGTAGACTGAAGAGCTGAGTACCTAGCCTAACAGGGTTATGTTTCTATCCCACAGAGCAAAAAGCAGGGCAAGCTGTGTAGTAAATTGAATGGGCTAGAGAGGGGTAGCATTTTCATATTCCCTCAGGAAAAGTCAGGGTGATATTGTATTCCTGTATTTGTAAATAAATGGTAGCTCTTGCATTACTGTTCATCTTTAAAGCTATTTCAAGCTGCTGCTTTATTTATTTATTTTGCTAGGCTCAGTAAATAAATTATCATTTTATTTATTTCCTTGTTACTGGTGGAGACTGTTATGTAAAAACCACACTCTCTTCATAAAGACAGAATTACAGCTGAAAACAAAGAACAAAAAAAATAGTTAATACAAAGGAATGTGACTTTTGCAAAATTTCAAAATTCAGGTCTCATTAAAATACCTAAATATGTTTTCAAATGCTAATATGTAGTTTTATATTCATAACCTTTACAACAGCATCTCCAAAATGAGTTATCCATTAATTTTCATTGCAACTTGCCTGTAGTTTAAATGTTATTTTGAAATCCCATAGTTTTACACCAAACAATGTAGACACGTGGCAACATTATGTTTTCTTCATCGTAGTTTATAGTGCTGCCATAACAAGACAATTTATTCTTGAACACATAAGACTGAATAAGAAAGTAAGACAAACCAATTATATAGAATTACATAAAGATCAACCAGCAACCATATTTGTTTGTGATATATAATCTACCTAATCCATTCCTTGAAGATTAAATAGACCCAAACTCCTCAGATGTTGCCAATGAAAGCAGAGACTATTAAAGTCACAAACTTCCATGTAAAGTTTGACACATTGCTATAAAGTAAGGAAACCAGAAGTTAAAGAATTTGCTCCATTGATCAATAGTTGTCTTAAACCATTTTCTTGAGGTCTGTTCACATTTTCTGCAATCAGTAACAACATGTAAAATGTCCAAATGTGAGAGACAACTTTGACTATTCTGCCTATGATCACTGTATGGAATAAAAATATAACTGAGAGTATGGAAAAGTTGTTTGAGTTCATTCCAAAGTTTTTCTATAGTTCTATAATGTGTTTTGTAGTTTCATTACTGCGGAAATCGACTTTTGAAATGATAGTAAAATGAAATTTTAAGAATTGAAAAAGAAAAATGGGCATTTTTCTCAGATATATGGAATAAAGGATGGTTGAGTATACTAATTCCTTTCAAGTACCTTTAAAACCATAAAAGTTATGGTTCGGCGTGGAAAAGCCTATATGACCATAGTCTGCCATTAATAACATTTGCACTGAGACTGCCTGAGACTTTTACTGTTCATCTGGTACCTTAAATTGACTATTTTGAAGCAAAAATAAAACTTGTACAGCATCAAAAGCTTTGGAAGTTCATTCTTTTAAAAAGTATGTACTAAGGGATTTTTCCAGTAAGTCTTAGGGGTCCATCGCCCTTTTCAACTGATACCTTTTACATCTGTATTGCCAAATAAGTGGCTTTAGCTGACTTCCTCTATTTTTCAATGGTTCTACTCTTGAAATGATATCTTAGAAAAGCAAAACAAGGGTCAGGAGTGAAGCAGAATAATGTAACATTAGTGTATTAATTGCAATATGCATTGATGGGTGTAACATTTTAATTGTAATTGGCCAAACAAGTTGCGCCTACTCTAGGTTTGTATATATCACAATACAATGCAAGCTCCTAACGGAGAAATATTTACTTCATATTCATGTAATGGTCTAATCCATACATTCCAATGAATAAAGTTTCTCAGTGCAGTACCGTAGTTAACAGCTTCCATGTATTGTAGCACTGAGTGAATAAATTCACTGTTCTGCAGCCATAGAGGTGATGAATCACCTTTCCTAATATATGCCTCTTACAACAATTAAAACCAAACAATAACTTTTAATGATAATTAAGGGGTGCTAAATAAGACTTTCAAAATATATTTAATATGAAGTTAACATTCAAAAGTGTCAGTTTCAAAACTCTGGCATGAATATAGTTTATTGAGCAACATAACTCTATCACATAGAGAGGGCAGTACCTTCCTTCCATATAGTTCTAGGGCACCCAGGTCTGGTCTACACTAGGACCTTAGTCCAAAATAAAAACCCCTAGTTTGAATTTGTAAGCAGCACGTCCACACTATTAAGCTGATTATTTCAAAATAACGGGCAATGGAATTTGAACTCTGTACTCCTGGTTTTCATCAGGAATAATGCTAATTCTGAACTTATTTCAGACTTACATTAGTGTGGATGCTCCAGTGCTGCTAATTTGAATTAAATTGGCCTACGGAGGCCTTCTGCAGCTGTCATCTCTGACCGCTCTGACCACACTTGGCATCTCCACTGTTCTCCTCCTCCCACAGTGCTCTAAAAGTCCAGGGGAAAGGAGAAGGGCCTGTGGTCAGCTTCATGAGTCCTGTGTGAACAAGCACCCTTATGAGACATGAACACCCCCCTATACACCCTCAGACTCTCCAATAGCTGCCAGCACTTCTGCTCCTCCCATGGCCTCTACTACCCAGAGACTCAGGAGAGCTCTGGCCTTAACTGCTACAGAAATCCTGGAACTCATTGAGGTGTGGGGGGAAGGATCTCCAGAATCTCTGCACCAAGATGAGAAATGCCAACATCTATGGTAAGATCTCCATCAGCCTGGCAGAGAGAGAGGCCCCAGCAGAAACCTGGAGCAGTGCAGGCTCAAAATAAGAGCTGCACCAGACCTACCAGAAGGCCAGGGAGCAGAGCAGACACTCTGTGGTGGCACCCCACATTTGCCCCTAATATGAACAGCTGAATGCCATGGGGGGGGGGGGAGGGCGGCAATAACCTCCCCTACAGTGAGTAGGAGGAGACCAGCCTGGCAATGATGCTCAAGAGTCAGGAGCTGCTCATTACTTTGGAACTGGTCCTGCCCCTCCCAGGATGTCTCCCAGGCTTCTGAGGACTCCGGGAAGGGCACTTGTGTTGAGTTCTTGACATTTCTCTATCTACAAGTAGGGTCAGGCAATCAGCTGCCAGGGGCTGCATGCTCCTCTTTTGGCCTACTCGGCCTGAGGAGGGGTCACACAACAGCTTGTTCACGTGTCTGCAATGGAGCACCAGGCTAGGGCACTCAGCTCCATGATGCTCTCCCACAGGAACCCCTCGCTCCATCTCACAAGGTTCCTGGAGAGGACTGCCTTATTTTGGCCTCTGTGGTGGAACACCTTCCCGTGACAAGCCACCACTAAGTAATCTGGGGTCGTGGAACTACACAGCAGTGCTGCATATGGTCTAGAGTCATGCCCACACTCAGTTAGCATTCGCTCCTGCATCACCACGCTTGATCGGAAGAGACTGATCCTGTTCATGAGAACTTGCTGGGAGGAGGAGGAGGAAGGGAACCCATTAGCACTCTCTCCAGCAAGTGGCATTTACTGCTTCTGCATGAGGGTGGCAGGTCTCAGTCAGGTGTCTTGTTGCCTGAGGGTAGGAGTGAGCCACTCACAGAGTTTGAGGAAGGTGGTGTTGCGCACATGGAAGTTCTGCAGCAGCAGGAGTGCCGGGATTTGGCTGAGCAGGGCCTATGGGCCATGCCAGGGTTTGTGCTCCTTGTCTTCTTCCTGTTCCTGCTGAAGCAACATGCAAGCACTGTTGATGCACTGCATCACGAGGCACAGCACGAGAACCATGAGCATGGCACTACTTTGCAGCAGCTCTGTCTCCATGGTGACAGTGCTATGGCATCTGTGCGGGCAACCAGAGCATGAGAAGGTGTGTGCCCTTTTTGTCCCCTTTCTGTCCTGCAAGGGTGAAGGGGAGGAGTGCTTTGTGAGACACAGGCATTGAGAGGAGCCCCTGTAAGCACCTGTCACAGTTTTCAGAACCAAGCAACCACAGGAAGAATCCACCCTCCTGGCACTCTTCCCCAGAGTTCTTGTGGGGGCTCTAGGTCTGAGGCAGGCTTCATTAAATGTGGATGCACAATTTTGGACTAACTTTGATGCTTCCCCATAGTGAGGACATGTAAGTTTGATTTTGTTAAATTGGGAGTTCATAACTCGAATTTAGTCATTTTGAAATAATTTCCTAGTGTAGACCCAGCCCTCGAGGGTTAGGGCAGAGTGAGTGGACAGCCTTCAAGCATATTCAATCCTTGGCTTCACTGCAGAGTAGTTCAGGAACAAAATTACCTGTTTGAAGCCTGAATTATTAAACCATACCATTGTACCCAGGCACCAAAATTCCACACCTTGCTGGCACAGTAATGGAATAGGTCATAATGGTCATTGTGTTCACAAATGAGACATCGATATACGCATAACTAGTTGCATGTGCACACTTCAGAAAGTTGGGGGCTCAATGTAATCTCAGCACATGCATTTTTGTTCTCTGTCCATTGCCCTAGAAAAAGTGCCCTTACCTCCTTTTCAGATGCTTAGTGTATTGTGATGTATCTGTAATTATTTTCTGCGTAATTGTTCTCTGCATCAAGTGTGAGTCATAACTGTACATTTCTGAAAGCTGCTGCTATCCGGCCATCCACATGCCTGGTGCTAAGCAGAGCTTTGAAGCTTCTGAAGAAGCATCTGCTGTGTCAGATACTCTAGTCCAGCTGAGCAGAGCTTCCTGTGAGACTGATAGAAGTGGAGGAGGAGGAGAGGGAAATGTGTCTCAAACTACTATTCTGCTCCCCCAAATTCTGGAGGTTGCTAGGGTTTGGGCTGATCTCTGGTGTAAATTAAAGTAGTCTAATGCATTCTCAGTTGATTACTAGTAGCCAGGGATGCCTATGCCATACTCCGTTTTCTTAGCTGTGTCCCCTAAACAGAGGCAAAGAAAGAGGGTGAAGCAGGAACCCTATGGTGGCTCTACCCCATCTGTCTGTACCAAAGAAACCTCAAAGGGGGGAAATCCTCCAGCTTTACAGTGATCAGAACCTACGATCTGGTTCTTTGTCAGTTTTTTAAGGCATTCCTCTTTACTGCTCAGTAGCTGTTCCCTGGATTGAGCCTAAACCAGGACCCATTCTGGCTGAGGGGCGATGCGTGAATTTCTCTCTCAAGAAGTACTGAAAACTTCCAGCTCACGCATGTTCAATTTCTTTTACTTGGCCCAGGACAAATAAACAAAAGTATTTAAGTTGATGATAATTCCACTTATAAAATAAGAGGGAAATCTATCATCAGTACCCAAGTATTCCCAAAGACAATGGCATAGGAAAGATTTATTGACAGTAATGCAAAGAATAACTAAGATTATGATTACAAACACATTAACTGGTTGTCCCATTATAAAGCCAGCCACCCCTGCATTTAACATCTCATTTTTACAACAAAAGCTAATTATGGGACAGTTCCAGCTCACTTAATTAGCCTCATTAGCACCAGTCCTACAACTGACAGGTACTTTTTTTTCTGTTGTAAAATTCTGGGTGTCTGTTATTCCCCTTTAGCTCATCAGAAGAAGTTGGTTTTGCCCATGAAAGCGCATGATTCTCTCTCTCTCTCTCTCTCTCTCTCTCTCTCTCTCTCTCTCTCTCTATATATATATATATATAGAGAGAGAGAGAGAGAGAGAGAGAGAGAGAGAGAGAGTCCCTTAGGGCATATCTATACAGCAGGGCAAAGGTCTAATTAAGATTCGCAGCTTCAGCTATATCAATTGTGTAGCTGAAGTTGAAATAGCTTAATTTGGCTTTTGGTGCTGTCTACACAGCAGGAAGTCAAAGGAAGAACACTTTTCCTTTGACTTCCCTTACTCCTTGTGAAATGAGAGTTACAGGAGTTGGAGTAAGAAGTCTGCCATGTCAAAATTATTTTGAAATAATGCTGCAGTGTAGATGTGCACTAAGATGCTACAGGACTATTTGGTTGGTTTTAAAGTTACAGACTGACATGGCTACCCCTCTCAGTCTTTTTAAGATTATGAAGTTAAGTAATTCCTGTGTATTCTAGGAAGCCTTATTATTCTCTCTCTAAATATTGGCCATCACATGCAAAAATCAGAAACTTAAACCAATAGAAGTTTTAGAATTATCCACCATCATGTCTGGAATGTTAAAGTGAAAATATATAATCAGAAATATTTCAAATATATCTGATACAGCTACAATACTTGTTTCCTAAGTGAAAATCAAATTTCAATTACATCATGTTGGATATCGTTATAAAAATAGTAGCAAGAAGAAAGCAAATTTTACTGAGGAATTAAAAAAAAATATTGATCAGTCAAAAAAAAAGGAGAGCCACCAAGTACTGTAATACTAGTGATGTCTGATTTTTCATTTGGTTTCAGAAAACTTTTATCCTTGATCAGATTTTCATGAAAGTTGAGGGACAATATGTAGTTTTACTGGTAACAATAGCACTAAAAGTGATAGAGAGCAGAAGGAAAACAGGATTTATGTACATAGGTCTCAGTGACCTCTAAAAGGTGTAATAGTTTTGAAAGCAAAATCACAATGCATATCATATATGTAATGGCAGAAAAAGCTTTAAGCAATTCTATTAAATGTTGTTCAACAACCTGCCTATACAATTGATGTGCCAGAACAACTGCAGTTATGTGTTTTACCCATCTTAGTGCTTATCACTTAGCTGCATCTGTTGTCAAAGCTGGAGAAATTGTAAGATTCTTGTGGAAAAACTCTTGTTCCATTACAAGAAAAAACCAAAACCAACAAAGCCAAATACAGCCCATTGTGTTTTTGCCTGTGTAATAATCCAGAAGTGAATTAAAGAGATGTTAGATAAGTTTGATAAGACCAAACTTCACAAGAGGAAAGGAAATTCTGGGCTTCAAGCAGAATTTCAAGAGGGTATCAACTGATAACACACTCGGCTAATGAGCCTCATCATCAGGAAAAATAAATAAACTCTCTTCACTGTCCAATTTTATTGAGAAGGGAAAAGGTTGTCTGTAGCAACTGCAGCGAGCTGCCTTTTTCTGAATTAAAGCATGCATGAATATCACAGACAATAACTCCTCTCTTAACATTGTAGTTACATTCCTGAAAAATGCTAATTTAAGCAAAACGTTGTTAAACAAATCCAATTGCCCCATAAGAATTAATGCAAATGGGAAGGGTTAGGTACCCGGGTAATTTTTTCAGTGGACAAAAGACAGTATATTCATAGACAGTATATTTTTAAAATAATTTTAAACAATTTTAATATTTTACAACACAATTATGTGAAGGTCAGGTGAGGTCGTGGCGTCCGAGGGTGGAATATTACAAGGGGAATGTCTTGCTACTAAATGATGAACTAGCACTCAGCCCAGCTCTCTTGGGTTAACCCATTATTAATGTAGCCTCAGTCTACAAGGCAGCATAGACTGAGGTAGGAGGGAAGAAACAAAATAGACCAGATTTGTGGAGATGGGGTACAGAGTAGGGGGCTCAACAGGGGGGGAAAGGAGACATACTGACATCATCTTCCCTCTCCCACTACATTCCACCAGTCCCTGCATAGCAAGCAGGGGGCTGCTGGGAACAGCTCTAAGGCAGTGGACTATAAGCATAGCAGGTGGGGTTGGGGGGCAGCAGAACGACTGCCCAGATGCATACAGTACTTCACATGGAACTTAGGGGAGCTGATGGGCTGGCCCCTGGTTCCAGGCCTCCACGAGGAAAGGTTGCTTGTCCATAATATCCTACAAGTAGTGGAAAAAGCAGGTGGCGAAATGATGTTAGAAGGGAGTACTGCCCAACTTTAAATGAACACGTGCTCTGAAAGATTAGCAATGTAACAATGAAACAATGTTCACCGCGACAACATTGTCAGGAGTGACTGTACTTCACACAGGCTTTCACAAAAACATGTGCTGTCTACATACAGAAGAACATTTGAAGAAGAATAGCACTCCCAGCAGTTAGCAGGACACTTTCAACCCTAGGCATATATATTTAATTATAATGATATTCCTACAACCTGACATATTTTTTTATCCCAAAACAGGAGAAGTTTTGAGTACTTTTGTAGCAAGAAATCACCTTCCCCAACAGTCCTGCAAACAGTATAAAAAAGTCTTTATATGGTTCTTGTGGTAATACAATAGAATGAGGAAGATAGAGAAGTGTGTCTTAGTTTGTCATCCAACAATACTTCATAACCCAAAGGACGTGGTTTTAATCAGTGGGTCTGAAATGTAAATGAAGTGCAATTCTAACAGTCTTAGATCAAAGGCAAAGGGAAGGATGGAAAGTTTCTCAGTTAAGTCTCTAAGGGATCACTCAGAGTTAGTCAGATAAACAGAACAAAAGCAAAATATATTCACATCCCGAAGTTTACTAAATTTAGCTCTGATAGGATAACTCAGAGGTTGCCTTAAGCCAATGTAATTAACTGGTTAAGAATGTAGCAGTGGGCTAATGCATTTGACACTATATTAGACTTTATGCCCAATGAAAACTTTGCTAATAAGGTGTCAGTTAAAGAAACCATCAAAGGGATTTTGAACACTTTGATGGGCCCAAGAGATGTAGTTCCTAAATGGTATTCAGTTACTTAGTGATTGGTAATTCAGAAGAAGCAGGTTAATACTTCTCTCTCTCAAAAGCCTGAATTAGATATGGGTGACTTAAGAGTCTTTTAAAAAAGCAGTGAGCTTGGATTCTGACTTTAAAACACTGATTATTATGGAAAGCAACAATAGAGATGTCAGGGTGCTAATTCCATTGCAGGTTTTTGCCCAGAAATGGATAGCAATACATGACTGCCATTAAGTTCCAGGTTAAATATAGCAGCCCAATCTCATTCTTAAATAGGGGATTTAATAAAATTGCCTAGATCTGTGGGCCAGAGTAAAACAAACAGCCACATTGCATGACATGGTTTACTCCATTCATTTTAACTAGTGTACATTAGGTATGAAGTGGGAGCAAATTATTTAGTGATAATTAAGATCATTGCTCCTTCCAATTTATTGGTCCAGAAGAATGGAAACCCTTTGGATTTTCAAAATAGACTAAGAAAATCAGTACTAAAATTTAAACATTGTGATTTACTGTAGGTATAAAAAGAATTTTGATGAGACTCTAGAATGTGCTCCAGTTATAGAATATAGTCTTTAGAAAATTTCTACCAAACTGCAATATGGTTTAAAGTGCTATTGGAAAGAAAACATTTTAAATCTCAAATCTATTTAATAGAATTTTGTGAATATACAATAGTTTACACATCAAATTGTAAAATGCTTCTTTCAGGATGAAAGATGTTACATAAATAAAAATGTTATTAATTAATTTCAAAAACTCATTTGTGAACTTCACTGAGCATTTGCAATCCCATTATTTTTCAAATAAAGATTCATTTCTGTTGAAAGTCACTATATAATGTTGTATTGAACACAATATGAAAAACATTCTGATTTCAGACTGAGACTACTCCACATTTAAAATTGTGTTAGTTGAAGACAAACGTTTTGCAGCATATCTGATTATTTTTTACTGGGTTTATTAGAAAAGCAAAGGGCTTTCACAGAAATAACCCAAATATTGTATCATTATATTAAACAATGGATGATTACCCTAGACATTTTTTAAAATGTACCTTTATGAGAAAACTGTCAAAACAGTAGCAACGGGATTCCTTCTCAATGATTCTAATACAAATTCTATTGAAGACAGCGGAAATTCCCATTGATTTCAGTGGGATTTGAATGAGGCCCTATGTAACCTTATAGAGAATCATGGTTAAACAATTTATAAGTTATCTCTTATATAGGGCTCGATTGAGTTTTTAGCACAGGCCCATGGAAGCATAGCACATAACTGTCTCTCCTCAGGAGGAAACCAGCACATCGCTGTAATCTGATTCGGCTTCTTACTACAGCCTCTCCCCGAGTTACGAATGAGTTACGGACCAAACGCTTGGCCGTAACTCAAAGTGTTCGTAACTCAGACCCCATTGAGTTACAGGGCGACCGCACTGCTCATAAGTGCAGATCGTGTTCGTAACTTGGGGACCGTATTTACGACTGCTTCGGTCGTAAATGTGAATGGTCGTAACTCAACCATTCACAGCTCGGGGACCGGTTGTAGTAGCACATTCTTTCCCATCCTGAGGCCTTGTCTTTACTTACCCAGAGATCAATGCTCCAGAGATCGATCTTCTGCGGTTTGATTAAGCAGGTCTAGTAAGGAGCTGCTAAATCAAAAGTTGATAGCACCCCTGTCAACTGAAAGTTGATAAACCCCAGTACTCCACGTGGTCATGAGTAAGGAGTTTTTCCCATCGCCCTCCCACAGTGGGGCTGCAGCAAAATTCAATTTAAGGTATGTTGACTTCAACTATGCTAGTCTCATAGCTTGAGTTACGTATCTCCCAGCTATGATGAGAGATTCCTCCCCCCAATGTAGACCCGGCCTAGATCAATTGTGTTCAGCCACTCTCACGTCACGTGCATGGAGCAACAGTGACTCCAAGAGTGTGCTCTTCTCCCAGCACTTGAAGCAACGGCCTAGAAAGGCTGTGTGTGTGTGTGTCTTTAAGTACACATGTAATGTAATAAGAATGGACCACCATGTCATCCATTGTCTCTCTGCACAGTCATGTGTTTCAAGCACACTCAAGGGCAACTGAATAATCTGATTTACCAGAATATATGCAACAAGCAATTTGGCATGAATAGAGTCCTTATATAATTCTTTGTAAATCTTGTCTTATAAGAACTTAATGTACATATTAAACTGCAATTAACATCATTTGTCACTATTCTTATAGTTCCACACGTCATGTTTTTATTACAGTTTTATCTCAATTTACAATAAGTTGAACTTAAGTTCAGTTAGTGCTCAACAAGGATATGTCTACACAGCAAAGTTATTTTGGAATAATGGCCATTATTCCAAAATAACTGTGCAAGTGTCTACACAGCAATTCTGTTATTTCAAAATAATTTTGAAATAATGGACGTCTTATTCAGACTTCTGTAAACCCCAGTCTATAAAGAATAACACCTATTCCGAAATATCTATTTTGAAATAAGGTGTGTATAGATGCTCCATTTCTGCTATTTCGAAATAGCCCCTCACCAGGGCCATTCTAAGTTACTCCTCCCCAGAGTTTCCTGGGGCTCTAAATTGAGATAGGCTTCTCTAATGTAGACCTGCTAATTTTGAGACTTCCCTGGAGTATAGTTGTGCTATTTTGGAATAAGCCATTTTGAAATAACTATTCCGGAATAGCTTTTTCTGAAATAACTGTGCAGTGTAGAAGTAGCCTTACAGAGCTAAAAAAATGTAAAAATTCAGAGGCTGAGATTAAACTAGAGGATTTATTCCCTCTTTTATGCAGTGGAATGTTAAAAGTAGTAAACAAAAGTGAGGAAAAATTAAAAGCTATAAAGCATTCATGCTTCATCTTTACCATTTGTGAGCATCATACTTTCAGGCAGGTTCATAAAACTAAACTGGGCCAGGAACTACAAATATACAGTTAGAAGGAAAACTCATGAATTTTCAGGGACTGGAGGACTTAATATTGGTCTTTTCCATCTCTCATTTCTATGAGTATAGATATTCTAAAAATATAATTGGGAGCTGTTTAAGATCTTTAAGTCATTTTTCCATGTATGAAAATATTTGTTCTTTATTAAGGAATAGCACATTTTTGTTTGTTTTTAGTATGCTGCAAATGTGTTTAGTTTTTAGCCAAGGAAATATATCTAGCTGTCCTCAACTTATTTCCATTCTGAGCTGTTTCATAAATAGCCAGGATTTGGCTATTTAACTACTGTTAATTAAACATCACCCTACTAAAAAGAGTGCTTTTTCCTCATTAAAGTTTTTGTACCCAAATGGTTCCCCGGACATTGCTGGTAGAATCACTGTAGCTTAAACACAGAGAATGGAAATTGGATGTGCAGCACTGGAGAATTCATTAAATGCATTGTGAGAATTGCAGTGCCTCTTGACAAGCAGGACGGCAACTCAAACAATACTTTCCTCCTAGGATGAGTTAATAGAATGTGTATATGAAATATTTGGTTTGTGGGTAAAGGTATCACAATGTGCTGTGCTTCAAAAAAGTCACCCTGTAACCCCATTCAAATTCTTTCTGCTGCAATCTGGGAATTTTCTCATAATTGTTACATTAAACCAATGGCCAAATGTCACCTACCTTTTTCCCTTTTAAATCTAAAATGGGAGATGAGTGGGAAGCAGTTAAGAAGCAAACTTGCCTGTCATCTGAATCACTGGTAGCCCTGCCATGTGAAATATATACAGTTGGTGGCCTGGTCCATTTCTGGGGTTGTTTGCCCATGCATATGGAAGTTGGGCAACAACCAGTCTAGGATGTTTACTTCTATACCAAGTACATGTATATTAGGGCAGAAAATATTGTCTTGATAATGTTCTTTGGACCACTGAAGGTTCCATGGTTTCGATTGTCTTGGAGTATGTAAGGCACAGCTGTGGACCAAGGGGTCAACCCTGTCAAATACTATGCTCCCAGAGAGGAATGCAGAGCAGTACATTATTTCAAAATCAGGGCCCTTGAACTGATTCCTTGAGAAATGGAGTGTTAATGCCACGATTTCCCATAAATCCTTGGATTCAATCTAACTAGCCATCAATAGTACCTCTCTGCTTTCCATGACAGCCTGAATTCTTTCCTGTTTCTTTCACCATGCAATGATAAACATAATGTCTTTAATTGTGTGTGGAACCAGAGAGATATGGGTATATTATTTGTCTGGAATGTGATGCCTATTGCCTTTTATTATCCCGAGAGCTAAGAACAGTTCCTGGGAAGAAATGGGCCTATGAGTTAAAGAAGGCTTCCTGCAATAGGGCCAGCTCTGACTCCCACTGAATCTTTTCATGGACTTTAATAAGGGTTGAAATGAGCCAGTCACAGAGTTTTAATCCATCTCAAACTAAATGTCATTAGCTGCATAGATCACTCACACATACACCAGAAACAGAAGAGAAACTCTTGGATATCCTAACTTGCCAAAGGAATACAGCCTCCATTTTATACATAATCCCTCGCCTTGTCCTATTTAATCCAAAGAAAACCACACAACTCCTCCTTGTCCTCTCTTGCCACTGTTGCCATAAGAGAGAGGATTTTAAAGAGTGTGTGTGCATGCACATACACAGACAGAGCTTCCAACCAGATCTTGCTATTGCTAATTCAGTATCTTCATATCTGTTTCATTATATACATAAGGGCTCCCTTGCCTGTCTTTTTACTGGTAAAGAGCTTTCACTTGCTGTTTGATATAAACTATTGATATTACCCATACAGCTTGTGACAACATTTTCTAATTCTAGAGAAAGAGTGAATGAGGCAGGAGAGATGATATAAGTATATAATAAAAGTTAATCTAAAATATATATTCAGTAATTATTGATGTTTAGTAAAACTAAATAATTGAGTATAATTTATTCTGTCTGGTATCAAATGAGCCCTTTTGAATTCTGAAGTGAATTCAGGTCTCCCACTGTTGAGTAATGTAAATCTGTTGGGTTTGATTGGTTGGCTATTTTTATTTCTAAATGTGCCTTAGATTTTAATGGAAAGGTATATGGCATTCTGCAGATTTTGCTACAGTTTGGTGAGTTGTATCGCTGGAAGAAGGATTTTCGGTTAGTGGGCCCTCTGTGATACCACTAGCAATTTTCTCTCTGTGGCTTTACTGACACATTACAGAGCAGAAATGCTAAAACTGGCGCTTACTCAATATAAAAGCAATTAAGCACACAATTAACTTTCTGCATGCATTTAATCTGTTCCTATTCAGCAAGGCTCTTCAACATATGCTTAATTCTCACTGAATTAAAGTAATCCACAGTCTGAAATTTGTTCACATGGTTTACTTTGTGAATACTTAGAAGGAATGGATATGTCCATGGAAATCAAGGATGATTATTCACAAATAGGACTCCTTGCCCCCCCCCCCCCCGCCAAAAAAACTTATTTATAGCCAGTATTTCAAGCAGCTAAAAAAATGTAATGTAAGAATAACCAGAGCAGAAAGGAAATTTAGAGGATAAACATCAGGAAGGTGATAAAATAGCATAAAATAAATATGCCAAAAAAAGAGAACCTAGGAAAGAAAAAATCATAGACATATAGAACAGATCGAGACAAAGTAATAAATATATAAAGGGTTGCATGAAGGAAGGAACCTGGCAGACTAAATCAAGAAACAGCTGGATAAGCCTCAGATATAACTGGATCTCAGTCATGACCTTGACAGTATGATAATAATCGGAGTGGGTGGGAGTGTGCATTTTTCCTCTTCTCCTAAACTGGTATCTGGATTATTGTCACAATATTAGTGTGAAACACAAACTGAAACATAAACTGAAGAATGCCCAATATTAAGCTAATCCTCTTTCTCTGCCAAAGCTGAACAGTCAGCGCAGCAATAATAATAATAATAGTTAATAATAGCAATACCCTCCAATTCAGACATGGGTATGCAAGGAATATTTGAACAGTTCTATGTCCAAACTATTCTAATCAACTGATTCTTTAGAGAACGTAGTCACTTCAGACAACCCAGCTTGTAAAACAGGGTTCAAAATTAAGCTGCTGGGTCTGTAAAGAACCTAACAACTTGTTTTCTGTAAAAGGGTATTGCCAATTATTCCCCTTTTTTTTCTCCCCCCACAATTAATAGGGGAGCAAGAAAGTCTATGGCACCAATGGCAGCCTGGATTTATCCATTAATCCACACCCAAATGGCCTTTATTGTGAGTTCAATATACATTACAATGGCAATGTGGATTTTTGCCCACAAAAGCTAATGCCCAAATAGATCTGTTTTAAGGTGGAACAGGTCTCCTTGTTGTTTTTGAAGATAAGTACAGTCCTCTCTCCTAGTCCTCAGTGCTAGATCTTTTTAAGTATTATCATACATAATAGACGTATTATCTTGGGATGTTATGTACTGTACCTCTCTATATTGATATACAACATATGCAACATATTTAAGGTTCCTCGAGATTCCCTGGGCCAAAAAATCATTCTGTACCCTACAGCAGGGGTGGGGGGACCTTTCTGGATCAGGGGCCACTGACCCACAGAAAAGTCAGTGGGGGGCTGCACACAAGTGAGAAGTGTTTTTAAAAAAAAACAAAACAAAACTTGACTGACGTGGCCCCCGACCGGAGAAGGAGAATGACACTCCCCACATTCCCCTAGCATACTGGAGCCTAGGCTGGCACGGGCTAGTAGATTTTGTGTGCTCCAGTCCTACAGGGGACAGTGGGGGCTCCCCAATGCTTGGAAAATGCTGAGCCTTGGGGGTCAGATCCAGGCAAGCCGGGGGCCGTATCCGGCCCGGGGCCTGAAGTTCCCCACCTCTGCCCTACAGTATCAAGTTCTAACTGAAGAAAGCTTTTTAGCCAGGGTTTTAATTATAGGGACATCACAGCAAGTGAAAGGGATAGCACAAAATATGAAGTACATCAAAGCGAGATGAAAGGTTAACTATACATATACAGCAGGAGAACTCTTTAGTGCTTACTGGATTTTTGCCACATTGCAGAAAACTGAAATACACAGAGAGACATGCTGGGCTTACGTGAAAGGAAGTGGAAAATATATTCTATGTTATGGCCATGACCTAACATGTATTCCATTTGGGGAGAAATATCAAATAAATTAAAGATGACCCCTGTGGCCTCCGACATACTTAAGGAGGCAAAAAAGTCTAATATTGGGGGATATGAAGGCTCTTGTAAACTTAAACAGAGCACTGTGGGGAAAATCCTTTTGGGAGGCACTGCAAATGGTAAAAGCATTATACTAAAAATTGGACTTGGCTATAAGACAGAATGGTAAATTGTGTCGAGAGCTAGTAAGTTTTGGGAGGGGAAGCGGCTTTGGGTTTAAATGAGACTGCAAAAGACTTTGAGCAGATATGATCAGCACAGAGGAAGTCCTATGATATTCTAAATTAGCCTTTTGCGAGGTACTGGAGACACTCAAATTCCTTTAAAGTCCAATTGGTGTCAAAGGTAGTTGTTATCTTCCAATAGGTTATTGGTATCTGAGAAGTCAGAGCTTAGGTGACTAATACAACAGCAAATATAGAATTATTATTACTACACTACAAAATCTGAAATACTTGTTGTTTCCTGTTCAAAGTACTGAAACTGGGACATGGTGTGCCAAAATAATAAGCTGGAGCTTGTCCAAAATTTCTCTGGACAAATCCACATCACCAGTGAAATAAGGGCACACTCTGGATATATTACCTGACAGTATCTCTGAAAGAAAGGTCCAGAGGGTGAAGGAGAGAGGGCCCACATTCTGTTCCCATCTATGTTCAGGGCTCAGGCAGAGGCATGTGAATCCTGGAAATGACTGTGTGGTTGAATAGCTGGGGTGACAGGTGGGCTTTCTTTTCTTGGGCTGTGGGATGCTGTCTTAGAAAATAGTTCTGCTCAGAAGAGATGGGGCACCTTATCTAGAATGGGAAAAGCATCTTCATGCACCAGATTGCCAGTCCAGTGAGGAAGGCTTTAGATTACAAACAAACGAAATGATCTGAGGTAAATAGGATGAAGTTTAATAAGGACAAATGCAAAGTATTCCACTTACGAAGGAACAATCAGTCTCACACATACAAAATGGGAAGTGACTTTTTAGGAAAAAGTACTGCAGAAAGGGGTCATAGTGGACCACAAGCTAAGTATGAGCCAACAGTGTGACGCTGTTGCAAAAAAAGCAAACATGATTCTGGGATGCATTAACAGGAGTGTTGCGAGCAAGACATGAGAAGTCATTCTTCTACTCTATTCTGTGCTGATTAGGCCTCAGTTGGAGTATTTTGTCCAGTTCTGGGCACCACATTTCAAGAAAGATGTGGAGAAATTGGAGAAGGTCCAGAGAAGAGCAACAAGAATTATTAAAGGTCACTCTAGAGAATATGACCTATGAGGAAAGACTGAAAGAATTGGGCTTGTTTAGTTTGGAAAAGAGAAGACTGAGAGGGGACACGATAGCAGTCTTCAGGTATCTAAAAGGGTGTCACAAGGAGGAGGGAGAAAAATTGTTCTCCTTGGCCGCTGAGGATAGGACAAGAAGCAGTGGGCTTAAACTGCAGCAAGGGAGGTTTAGGTTGGACAATAGGAAAAACTGTCAGGGTGGTTAAACGCTAGAATAAGTTTCCTAGGGAGGCTATGGAATCTACATCTCTGGAGACATTTAAGAGCAGGTTAGAAAGACATCTATCAGGGATGGTAGACAGTAATGGGTCCTGCCATTGAGGGCAGGGGACTGGACTCGATGACCTCTCGAGGTCCCTTCCAGTTCTAGTGTTCTCTGATTCTATACATTCAATGGGATCAGGTGAGAAAAGTCCAAAGGTAAGCATTAAACAAGTGACTTTAAGTTAGAGATAGATATTTGTCGGGGACATGGGAAATTACAGTAGGGTCATAGGAGCAACATGAAGGAAATCACTGGGTGATAAGCTAATTGGCATCACAGATTCTCATAACTAGACTATTGGTAAAGAGGGTATAGCTTAGTATAACTTGTTCATCCAAGACCAGATGAAAAAAGAAGAGATGCTGCACTCTACATCAAGAATATTTACATTTGTTCTGTGATCCAGGAGGAGATGAGAGACGAGGTGAAAGTCTCTGGTTAGAGACAAAGGGGTTAAAATAAGGGTGACATGATAGTGGGGTCCAGGAGGTAGATAAAGTATTAGAACACATAATAAGCATCTAAAATACAAGACCTTGTAGCCATGGGGGACATTAACTACCCAGTAATCTTTTGGAAAAATAACATAGGAAATGCAAAATGTTCGTTGTATTCATAGAAGGAGTTGAGAACACTTTTTTGTTTCAGAACGTAATGGAAATACCCAGAGAGGCAGTTATTTTGATTCTATGGAATTGGTTGCGAATCTGAAGGTAGAAGGCAATTTGTGTGAAAATGATCAGGAAAGGATAGATTTAAGGAAAGTAAGGTGTAAGAAGCAGAAATCTGACTTTAACAAACTTGGAGAACTGGGAGGTAAGATCCCCTGGGGAGAAAATCTAAGGGAAAAAAAGAGTTCAGGAGAGCTGGCAGTTTCTCCATGACTCAATACTGAAGACACAACAGCAAACTGTCACAATGCAAAGGAAAGATAGGAAGAATAGTACAAGGCTGATACAAGTTCTTATTTAAAGACCTGAAAATCGAAGAGGAATCCTACAAAAAGTGAAAACATGGACTGATTTCTAAGGAAGAGTTGAAAAAGAATAGCACAGGCATGTAGGAACAAAATCAAACTAGCTAAGGCATGAAATAAGTTATACTTAGCACAGGACATATATGGCATTAAAAAAGAGGTTCTTTAAATATATTAGGTGCAAGAGAAAGATAAAGGAAAGTGTAGTCCTCTACTTGGAGAGGAAGGAGAGCTAATAACTGATGTCATCAACAAGGCTGAAGGTTTTAATGCTTATTTTGCTTCAGACTTCTCTTAAAAAGTGTAATAGTGAACAGATATTCAACACAATTAATATTAACAATGAGGAAGGAATGCAAGCAGAAATAGGGAAAGGACAGATTAAAGATTATTTAAATGTATCCATGTGTATGGGACCTGCAAAAGTTATCTTAGGGTACTTAAAGAACTAACTGAAGCAAAGCTGGAACCATTAGTAATTTATATTTAAGAACTCATGAAGGAGAGGTGAGGTTGCAGAGGACTGGAGAAAGGCAAACTATCTATGTTTAAAAGGGAAACAAAGAGGATCTGAGGAATTACAGACCAGCTACTCTAACTCCAAGACCTGCAAAGATACTAAACAAACTGTTAAACAATCAGTCTGTAGGCACCCAGAGAATAATAGGATTATATAAAATAAATCATGCCAAACCAACATAATGTCCTTCTTTGACAGGGTCACTGTCCTAGTGGATGAAGGAGAAGCCATATATGGTATATATCTTGATTTTAGTAAACCTTTTGATGAGAGTCCCCTATGGCTTTCTCATAAGAAAACTAGGAAAATGTGAATTAGGTGAAAGTACTACATGATCAGTGCAAACTGCTTGAAAGGCCCTACTCAAAATATAGTTAGCAATGGTTCACTGTCAAACTGGGAAGATTTATCTAAAGGGATACCAAAAGAGTCAGTCCTGGGTAGGGCACTCTTCATTATCTCATGGAACAACTTAAATAATGGTGAGGAGAGTATGATTATAAAATTTGCAAATGACACCCAGCTGGGAGGGGTTGCAAGTACTCTTGAGGACAGAATTACAATTCCAAATGACCATGACCAATTGGAGAATTGATCTGAAATCAACAACATGAAATTCAGTGAAGGCCAGTGTAAAGTACTTCACTTAGGAAGAAAAAATTAAATGCACAACTCCAAAATGAGGAGTATCTGGCTAGGTGGTAGAACTGCTGAAAATGGGGAAAATAAGTTGGATCAGAAGTTGAATGGGCATCAAAAATAGGAGTGATGGAGTTGTGAAAAAAAGCTACTATTCTATAGTATATTAACAGGAGTATTGCATGTAAGACATGGAAGGTAATTATTCCACACTGCTTAGTACTGACTGAGCCTCAGCAAGAGTACTGTGTCCAATTCTGTATGGCACATGATATGGACAAACTGGAGCGAGTCTAGAGGTCATCCTCAAAAGTGATAACAGGTTTAGAAAACTTGACAAGGTTTAAAAGAAACCACGTCCTGTTTAGACTTAAGAAAAGAAGACTGAGGGAGGATCTAATAAGTTTTCAAATATGTTAAATGTGTTTTATAAAAGATACTAATCAACTGTTCTCCAGGGCCACTGAAGGCAGGTCAAGAAACAGGGGCCTCTTCCCGCCAATCCCTTCCCTGAGTGACGCACCTGGAGCACAGAGCAAGCTGGGGCCATATCACTACACTTTCTCTTGCTGCTGCCAGTGAGTGCATGGGGGAGGGAGGATTCCTGCGGCCAGCATTAGTGCCCCCCCCCATGGTATTTGGGGGGCATGTGCCCTTTTGTTCTCTCCCTTCCCCCGCACATACCCATTGCCCCTGTCAAGAAGTAATGGGTTTAATCTACAGCAAGGGATTTCGGTGAGATATTAGGAAAAACTTTCTCACTATAAGTATAGGTAATAGATTTCCAACGGAGGTTGTGGAATCTTTAGTTGCTTTTAAGAACAGGTTGGACAAAAAAGTGTTTGGTCTATGTTTACTTAGTCCTGCCACAGCAAAATTCCTGAGCCAGAGCCCACAGAGAAATGTGCAGGTATTTGCAAGCACAAGATCTCTCCCCCCCCCTCCTTTTTTTTGTGGCAGGGGTGGGGGGAATGGTGCTGGGACAGTCGAGAAATAAAGAGGTATGAAGGCAATGCTGTCTACTTTTGGAAGAAGCGTCCACCAGTTCTGCAACTATTGTGGCGCATACAAATCAGGGTAAAAGGAAACATTATATTCAATTTGATCAGATATATTTGTAAATGATGAGAGAATATCCAATTCAAATGAAGGTTGCAATCTGACATAAATATATATAACTGTAAAACAACTTTTTTGGAGGGGTGGAGCGATTTCTATGACCTGTGTTATGCAGGCGAGCAGATTAAATAATTGCTGTGGTCCCTTTTGGTCTTGGAATCTATTAACCTGTCTGGGTCCTAAATTCTGCAGAACTATTCACGTGAGTAAAGTTGTGCTCATGCATATGTATGTACATTGTTGGGGGGGTCTAAGAGAACGTGGTTATATCTTTTATATATTGATATTAAGTGACAAATATACCTGACAGGTATGTCACCTGATCAGCCCTCACTCCTTCAAGCCTAGTGCTCCACAGTCAATATATTAACATCATATTATTGTATATAGATCAAATTTTACAAAAAATTATCTTCAAGACCAATACACTAAATATGTTGTAAAGAGCTGCCATCTTGAACCCAATGGTTCTACTTAGAATCATAGAGCTGGAAGAGCCCTCAGGAGGTCATCAAGTCCAGCCCCTGCCCATGTCAGGACCAATCCCAACACCAATTTGTGTGAGGAGAGCTGTTTACATGTGGCAGGATTTGCCGTCACACCTGAGGCATGAGATTTTCAAAATCTCTTAACATGCTCCCAACACTGCTCCCATTGAAATCAATGTTTGGCCAACATAGAGTTTTTTTGATTTATCTAAGAACCATGATTTAATATAATGCTTAAATACCTCAAAGCAAAAGTGTCTGTTTTCAGCTGGATTTATCCCATGTAATGTTACTTTCTTCATTTTTTTATATCTGTAACCAAATTTACATAAACACGATTAACAAATAAAATTGGACACAGTGATTTGTAATCACAGCTGTTTAGAAAAAACTGCAAAATTAAAATATTTATTTGGAAGCCCATCATTTAACAGCAAATTGAAAGCCTAACCCAGACTCTTTTTAATATAAGTCTTTACAAAATTTTCTATTTTTAACCTTCCAGTCCTGGGTAGTTTTGCTTCTTTTGAAGTTGTTGATGCTAGAAGGCGTTTTCATTCTCAATAGCTGTGGAACATTTAACATCTTAAAGGAATGATAAACTCATATTTTGAAGATCATTTTAAATTTCTACAATATCTGCCATAAGACTTTGAAAAACTATCCTCCTAATATTGGTAGGTTTATATACTCTGCTTTCAGGAACACATGAGTGTCTTCCTTCTTGCACTGCTTTTGAATTCACATCTTGTATTTGGGCTTCATGTTGCAAAAGTTTAGTGATTTGGTATAATTTCCTTCTGTACCCTGGACACTTTTTAGCTAACACACACTACTTTTCTGCTTTCTTAATATTTCAACTGAAGTCTTTCAGGCTTCTGTAAATACTTAGGCACATGAGTAATCTCATTAAGTTCAGTGCTGCTACGTGTCAGTGCTTTCCATATTGATGCCCACAGGTGCAGTGTAATTATTCAATCACATAGAAAGGTTTCCATTGTGTAGCACTAAAGTAATGGAGAAACCATAGTATTATTATACTACAGAGTCATAGCTTCAAATTTCAATTTTAAGTTTATTTGGAAATAAGTTATGTTTAAAGACCAAGCATCTGATTGTCAACTGGATCAATCAGGGTAGCTCCAAAAAAGGTCAAAATGGAATGAAATAGAGGAATAGTGGACGAAAGTGAACTCTTGGAAGACCAAATGGTTGACCCTGGAATTCTGCCATTTTATGAGACTTCGCTCCTGTCCAGGTACCTCGGCACCTGCCAAATGGAGATTTACACATTTGGATCAGCTTGGTTGGAATGCTGTAAGAGGCGAGGCACTGTAGTACCTAAAAGTATATATAAAAGTGTGTGATCCTAACTGGTTAGCAGCCTGGGGATTCATTCGTTAAGTTTTAGGAACCAAAATGCAGGTCTTCACTTTGGACCACGTGTGCTCCATTTGTGAAATAAATATGTACAGGGAGTCCCATAGCACATGCTTTGTGGTTCACTTCTTAAAACCTATCTATCTGGGTTTTCTGTTTTTATCTACCAGCATGAAAACATCCTTTGTTTGGGGGAAAAGGTAGTTGGGGGAAGTGGTAATAAGCTTGGGTGATGGAGCAGAGCAGCTATAACTGCTCTCAATGGAGAGCCGTGGCTTGTGTCACAAGAACGCCTGTTTTGTATCTGTTTTTTTCTACATGAATTCTGCTTTCTAGCAGGACAGGTTTTATTCCAGCAGGTATCCTGGACACAAAGATGTTGAACTATATCTAAAGGGAAAGAGCTGCCTACGGGCACTCTGTGTGAAGATAATTCCTCCTCAGACAATGATTAAGCACAGCTTTGCCCAAAGTTAGGTAACAACGTGCCAATGGGGCTGAAGCACACCTGGACCACTATGGGGTGTGCAATATCTTTTTCTCACGGAAAAAAGGCAAAAGAAATAGACTGTGAAAATAATATATCTGTCTGTATACCACCTCTCACTGAGCAGTGCATAAGCAAAGATAAGAACACAGAAGAATGTTCATATCTCTCTTAGGCACAGTCATCACAGAACAAAAATGTATTGGCATGGAGGGTTACACAGCTGTCAGAGCCAGAGTCCATAAGTGCTTGTTAGCGGAATTCAGTCCAGCATAAAAATCCTGTGTTTCAGTTGAAAATCATTCCATTGCAAGGGTTTTGTCAGCCTGCCTCTAAAAACCCTTTCCCATGTGTCAACAGCATTGATCTTCTAAACTTGCCCAGTAAAATCAAAATTATATTAACTATGGTTCTGCTTCTCTGTATATATGTGGGGGAGGGGGAAAAGAAAGCTTCACATGGCTTTTTGCTCAAGTGTTCGTTGGCATGCTGCCAATGCCCAGTGCTTTTAAAACCACATAGGAATCTGTGGCAATATTCAGAATCACTGTAATCCTTTCAAATACAACCTTTAAGGTTTGGATGTGTAGTCTTTTTACTAAGAGGATATTGCATACATATAAGATTTACTGGAAACAGATGCTTCTGAAAGTGTGTATGTGAAAAAACAATGTAACCTCATTTTTAACGTTTTTCTTATGATTGTGAAACTACAGAGAGCCCCAAATTAGCACCTTCACAGTTGGCTTAACACATTTGAAAAAATCTCATTGCCACATATAAATAGTTATAGTTTTGTACTCAAGGTAAAGTGTAATCATGTTTGTAATCTGCCAAACTTTAATTATACACATTCTAATATTTAAAATAAATGTTTGATATCTAACAATTAAAAAAAACTACATAGCTAAAGTTAGCAGTAATGTGTTTTGACCTTTTTAGATTATGAACCTGATACACTGTATATTAGCTGAGCGCTCTTTCCCACCTGTCACCATCCTTGATTTTTCTAAACTTGCTCAATTCTCCAAAGAGAATTTGTCACTTTACATGGGAAATGTAAAATATTTTTCTTAATGAAAATGGGACCTGTTTGTTGATGTTGTTGAAACTCTAGCACTTGCAACATCTGATTTTATTATTTAAATTATTTTCAATTATATTGTACATCTTCATTGCCAATATAAAGAAGAGTGAACAAAAAAGATTAATTGTGATGCAACTAAGCAAACAAAAGGTAGAATCCTGGATCTCGTCAAGGCAGTGAGAGTTTTGCTGTTAAATTGAATGCGGCTAGGATTTCACCCACAGTACCTTCACTATGAACATATAGACCTAATTCTATGAGTTTTCTTCATTATGTCAATTTGCAAGTATACTAGGTTTCCATAGGTACTTCAGTTCCTGTTCTTAATTTCATTTCTTGTGTAATTTCATAGGGTATGTCTACACTAGCCCCCTAGTTCGAACTAGGGAGGCTAATGTAGGCATTCGAAGTTGCAAATGAAGCCCGGGATTTAAATATCCTGCACTTGATTTGCATCTTCCCGGCCGGTCGCCATTTTTGAAATTTACAAGTCCGGACTAACTGCCTGCGTCTACACACGGCAGGGACCAGGTAGTTCGAAATAAAGCCCTAGTTTGAACTACCTGTTATTCCTCCTGGAATGAGGAATAGTTCTAGTTCTAGTTTGAACTACCCGGACTTGTAAATTTCAAAAATGGCGACCGGCCGGGAAGATGCAAATCAAGCGCGGGATATTTAAATCCCGGGCTTCATTTGCAACTTCGAATGTCTACATTAGCCTCCCTAGTTCAAACTAGGGGGCTAGTGTAGACATACCCTATAGTGATTAACCAAAGACTCTTGAGAGTAAATAGAAAGTTTTTCCTTCACTAATTCCAAAAAAGACAGGATATCAATAATAATAAATTCTGGCTCTTGAACTAAGTTTAGTGAATAACATTCATAAATTAGTTTTCTATTGAAGTAATTGAGCTACTACAGTTGTGTAAAGTCAAATCCTCAGTACACAGTGTGTGGCATTTTGCATACAGAATGTCTTCTACTTGGCTATACTCATGTTATTAAAGAATATCAAAACAAATAATGCATCTTCAGTTTTGTCGTACATAACATTTCATACTAAAACGATCCTTTTCTTTTCATTCACCAAAAATGTTTGATAGCAATGTCATATATCCGGGATAGTTAGGATGACTTTTGATGCAAAACCTGATTTTTTTTCATCGTTTCTTTAGCCATTAAAGTCATTTGCTATGTACTCCTAAGGGAAAGCTCACGGAAGTAAGGGAAGCTGCAGAGAGTTAGGGAGGGCTCAAGCAAGAAAAATAGTACGAAAATTAACTTTTTAGCCATTTTGAATGTATTCACACTCCCTTTTATTAACTTTTATGAACATAAATGAGAGCAAACTTTGTTTTATAACAATGATGGTGGATGGTGAATTTGGGTCCCATTGATATAATTACTTTAATCTCCAGAGTTTCTTTTGTGAAGGAAACAAGTCCCTTCAGAACTGTGTAGTTTATAAATGTGATTCTATCACTTCAAGGAATAGAAGCAATCCTTTGTTGCTTAGGTGACCGGTCACACAGATCAGATATCATGTGTTCAAAGGAATAGCAGTAAACAGTTCATGAGCCACTCAGTCTGAAATATCTTCACCAAAGTAACATCTTATAAACTGAACACATTCATGATAACTGCAGTCTGATCATGGCTGATTCCAGGACTGGACCAGGGCAGGATACCGTATATATGTTGTTTGATGACAATTGTTTGTCCATCTCTAAAAGGAGGAATGAGGCTGGTCAACGAATCATCAAGAAAATGCCAATGAGGGCTTCCTAGCAGCTTGAAAAGTGTTACTGCTTAAGAAAAGCAGGACTGTGCGCACAGTGTCTGCTTCTACTTCAACAAACACACAGTTCCCAACAATAGAACTCTCAGGCTATGTCTACATTACAGCCTATCGGAAGAAGCACAGGTGTCCTGGTGCCCATTCTGTTAATAGCAAGTAGAGCTTTCTTGCGAGAGAGCGTCCGATGTACTTTTGCAGTGTGGACGTGCTCTTGCGTAAGGAGTTTTTGTGGAGGATCTCTTCCGCAGAAAGCTTCTTGCGCAAGAAGCCTGCAGTCTAGACATAGCCTTAGTGTTTTGCTCTATCTCTCCTATTCTCTCTCTTCCAGCTATAATTGCCGAAGAAATTTCACATTTGTGAAACTAAAACATTAATGGGTTCCACAAGCCAATTTCTGGAAAAATGTTAAGTCTTTTAAAGTGGAAGAATGAGAGAGAACCAGAGAGAAGAATGTTACAGCAAAATTGTGCAGAAAAGTGTTCATCAGTTTCAGCCAGCCCTGCAATAGGACCTACTAAAGTGATTGTTACATTCCCTACTCATTGCTTTTTCTGCAGATAATGGGTATGTCTTAAAAGCACAATAATAAACAGATAAATGAAATTAATTCTATTTAACAAATAAAGTAAATAATAGCTGACAAAATATTCAAAGAAAAGCAAGGACAAAATTCATAAATCAAGATTGTTAATGACTATTTCCAATACTTGTTAAGATGAAAGATGACACTATCTAGGCTATTTCTCAGCATGATCTGTCATAAACAGATGTCCACTGCCTTGGGTGAACATGTGCAAACTGAGAAGTGTCTACTGAGTGCATCATTAGTTTTCTTCTGTTTTTAAGCCAATGAGACTGAAGAACAAATTAGTCACCTGGTCCTTACCAAGCTCTAGTTTTATTAACCAACAGTGGAGAAGTATTTAATGAATGAGGGGTGAGAGAAACTTAATCTGATTTTGTTATCCAAATTCAACTCAGTTGAAGAAGGAATTTGCAAATTTCAGATCCTCCCCCCCAACCCTGTTATCTACCTTTATTAGGGTAAATTAGTGCTTCTAATAAACACATATGGTTTGGATATATTTGTAATATAGATATACCTGTGAATCAAACATGCTATATTCAGGTAAGACACAAATAGGAACAAAGAATAATTCTAAACTCTAACCAAATCTTACTCTGAATGAAATTCTGTTTATATGGGCATTTTAATTGCACTCCCATTTTTTCTTCTTGGTCATTTCTAAAAAAGGCAGTGGGCCAAATTCTGAGGTTCATGCTAAAATAAAGCCTGAAGGGCATAAAAGATAACAAACGAATTACAAATTGTACTTAATAAAGAATGCTATTCCATGGTCAGTGACTATGTGGTGTGACTAGAAGCTTAATGGTGTGATGCAATCACTTATGACACAGAAGATACATCTACACTGCATGATTATTTTGAAATAGCATGTCTACACTGCAGGGAAGCCTCAAATTAGTCCGAGGCAGGTTTCCCTAATGTAGATGTGCTATCTCGATTTAGAGCCCCAGGAGGCACTGGAGAGGAGTCACTTAGAATGGCCCTGGTGAGGGGATATTTTGAAATAGCAGCAATGGAACATCTACACATGCCTTATTTCGAAATAGCTATTTCAGAATAGATGTCCTTTCTCATAGAATGAGGTTTACAGATTTTGGAATAAGCCATCTGTTATGTCAAAATTATTTCAAAATAACGGAATGGCTGTGTAGACGCGTGCATGGTTATTTCGAAATAATGCTAGTTATCTTGAAATAACGGTGCAGTGTAAATGCACCCAGAATTACCTGACCCTCTTAAGAACACAAATAGAGAGTATGATGTAGGTGGTGTTTCATCTGCACCTCTTTGAGATTTGCAATGCTGCTGATGGTGAATGGGATAGAATTAAGAAAGAGAGAATCTAGTGTGGGTCGCAGAAAAAACTTTCTAACCATGGAAGCTATTAGACTCTGAAAGAATCTTACAAATCAAGTAACAGAAGATATTTAAATGGCTGTTTTCCTCTTTAAAAATAGTCTGGGTAAAGTCATAGCAAGTGCATTACAAGGAATAATCCTGCATTAGGGGGCAGATGGATATGACACACATGATTGCTCTTTTCCATCTCTAGTTTCTGTAAATGTATGTTTAGTGTGTGGGATCATAGCATAGCGTTGCATGGCCAAAAACAAATAATCCAAAACACAAATGTTCTTCAGAGAAATATTTCTAGTTAGAGGAGTACCGCCCCTCCTTCTCACACACACACACACACACGCTTTTGCTTTTAGACTTGATAACGTTAGAAGATACTGGGGATAAAAGGAAAGGCATGAAACCAGATTTTCTCCTCACTTATTCTTGTGAAATCACATTGAAGCTAATGGAGTCGCAAATTATGGCACATGGATAGTATTACAGAATGTTTCTTCCACTACTTCAGAAATGAAATTAAACAGAACTGCCTTACATCTGCAGACATTTTTGCTCTAATGGCTTTAATGGGAGTTGCTTGAGTAGAGAATGAACAACCTGAGTAAGAGCCCTGGGACATAGCCTTAATGAAGAATGCCATCCTAATGCTGTAGAAAGATTTTTCCCTCATCAGGTCAATGGGAATTTTGCCATTGACTTATGTGGCAGCAGGTTTGAGCCTTAACAGAATTGGAAAATGTAGTATGCTCAGACAAAGGTGTCTCAAACTGTTTTCTTCATCTGTGATGCAGCTCCCTGGTTCTCATCATCCCATGAGTCTTCTCCATTTGGTCACTTAGGGCACATCTGCACTAGGAAATTCTTTTGAAATAACTTATTTTCAAAATACTAACTCCCCAAATAACTATTTTGGAATAGCACGCCCTCTCCACAAGGCAGCATCAAAATAGCACAGAATTATTGTGAAATAGTGTGTCCACACTGATTGGAGCCTGAATTGCATTTAAAGCCCCCGGAAGCACTCTGGGGAGGGTGCCAAGAATGCAGAGATTTGCTGTGGCTGCTGGCTGAGGCTAGCTTGGACATGTGCTTCAAGGGGCTCCTTTCTACAGCCACGTCTCACATGCCACTTCTCCACTGGCTCCCCCCTCACGGGACACCAAACTCACGCCGTATGCTGTGGTTGCCCGGGCAGCCACCACAGCACTTCCAACATGGAGCCAGAGCTGCTGCAAAGCAGTGCCAAGCTCATGGGCCTCATGCTGCTCCTCATAGTGTAGTTTATCCACACTTCCCACATGCTGTTTCAGGGTGATAATGGCCAGCCTGGACTGGGGGACATCTTCTCCCAGGCCCTGGCGCTCCTGCTGCAGCAAATGACCCTCAATCCCCTGCACACCATGGAACACCGGTTCTGGTGGAGGGAGACCAGTTCCAACTAGTGGGACCACATTGTCCTGTAGTGATGGAATGACCAGAAGTGGCTCCAGAACTTCTGCATGTGGAAGGACACCTTCCTGGAGCTCTGTGAATGGCTTGCCCCTGCCTTCAGGTGACAGGACACCCACATGTGGCCCACCATCCCCCTACAGAAGCCTTTCTGTTTGCACAAACAACTCTGATTTTTAATTTGGGGGATATACAACGGGGGAGTGACTGAGGAAAGAAACTGAAATGTGGAAGGGGGCAGAACGGGGAGAAGGGAGCAGTGGAGTTGATGGGGTGTGGTCAGAGTGGCCACAAGTGTAACTGTGAGAGGCCTCTGGAGGCCAATTATTTTGAAATAGCAGCAGCCAAATGTCCACACTCATGCTATTTCGAAATACCAATTTTGAAATAAGCATTTTTCTTCATGAAAAGCAGGGGTTATATCGAAATAACCAGCCCTTTATTTTGAAATAACGGGCTTGGTAGTGTGGATGCTCTGCTTGTTGTTTTGAAATAAGTGGCATTATTTTGAAATAACTCCCTAGTGTAGACCAGTGTTCTCTGTCTTAGTCTTTCTTTTTCCACAGTGCTCAGTTGCTGAATTCAACCTGTATTTCAGTGTACACAGTACACTAAGCATGTAAAATGTGCACTGTACTTTTCTAAATGACATCCTGGATTAGAAGTTTCTTTATTCTTCTTTGTTTTATGGTTGCGCATTGCAGGTAGGCCCACTTCTGAAGACGGTATTTGCTTTCTAAACTCACTAGCATTATAAATATTAATGATGCATGTTTAGAAATGGATTTGATTAGCAATTTCATTAGCTTTGAATAGACAGCAAAATAATGCCAACTAGAAGTTTAAACTTTATCTTGCAAGCTATCATAGTTAAAATAACAAGAAGTATTTTAATTACAAAAAAGCTGACACACATTAGATGAAAATAAAATTATTAGTTATTTCTGTCTCTTTGGCCTATTTCATGTTTCTCAGTAACAAAACAGGACTAATTAGACAACACGATAACATATCTTGTTAGAGTCTTTTGAAACACATTGAACAGTCTTGAAAGAACTATATTTAAGTATAAGGAAGGTGTAGGAAATGTCATGTTAGGCAATTAATATATATTTATTTAGCAGACAGGTGGAATAAAACAGATCAGTAAGATATTTTCTAGCCTCTGTCACATACCTACAACTCATTTCAAAGCAAATGCTGCAAGTGAAGTGACAAATAAGTATAACAATGATGTAATTAATAGGTTTTAAAAGTGACTTGTTAGATTTTTGAAATGAAGATGTTTTAGCTTGCATTGTGGCAACTATTTAAGTTTTATCACACCACCAATTACTTTTTATCCATGCTAACTCTCAGCTCTTCCTTCTAACATATGCATTCTACTGAAAATAAGCCTCAAAACCACTGAATATTAGCTATTTAGACCCCATCTATACTGAATGCTTTGACTCAGAGTTTTTCTACAATATCTTACCTCTGTAAATGTATTTGTTAATTTCTTGTGGCTATTGCAATACAGTAACCAGATTAAATAAATATATAAGCCAACACAATGTGTTAACAATTTCAGCTCAGAGAAAATGTCTAAAGAAGGTTTAAAAAGTTCTAAGGGCTTTGCATTTTTTGGAGTAAAAAACTTATAATTTACCAGGCTCTTAGAAGATTAGTGTATTAAAATACATACTTAACATTTCTCTATTTTTATCGTTACTATTATTATCTACAGCTCAGCACCTACATGTTTTTCAGAGTAATTAGTTCAAATGATATGGCACATCACTGAGCTCCAGACAGAATCCAAACTGCAAAAATAGCATCCGTCTCTACCGATACAGCCAGCTCTAATGCTATGTATTATATTGGAAATGATTCTAGCAATATCTTCATTACATTTTAACCTTGGTAATTAACACAACAGCAAGAAACAATAGCCCTAATTTCTTGTGGACCTGCTGCTGCTAGTAAGCTTGGATGGTCTGTATGTGCAGATATTCTGAGGGAGTTCTGGAGCTGTAAATGCCTCCTGGATCTATTTCTGCAAGAGAATGTGACTTATCAGAGGGTATCCTATATGTGGAAATGGCAGACTGTACAAACACCATTTTTGGTTTAGCCTTCCTGGATACCCAAATATAACTTCAGAGTATGAGACAATAAGGATGCGTCTACACTGCACCTGTAGCTTGAACTAAGCTATGCAATTTGAGCTACGCATGTATTTGAGCTATGAGTGTATTTTGAAATAGAGCGCTATTCTGAAACATCCCTTAATCCTCATGGAAAGAGGTCTACAAGGACATTGGAATAGCGCACCCATTATTTTGAAAGCTATTTCGAAATAACAGTGCACTGTCAAGATGTGGAAAATGCTATTTTGGGATCCTGGAAGGATCCCAAAATAGCGCCGCTGTATAGATGCACCCTAAGGCTACATCTATGTTGCAGGCTTTTTGCGCAAAAACGGCCGTTCTTGCACAAAAACTTGCAGAGCATTTACACTGCATGTGCGTTCTTACTCAAGTAAATTTACAGCAAGGCATTGGAACAGAGGGCTTCTTGCACAAGAGTTATTCCTTTCCCTACAAGGAATAAGCCCTCTTGCGCAAGAGCTCTTGCACAAGAAGACAGTGTGGACGGGCAACAGGGGTTTCTTGTGCAAGAAACCCCTATGACTAAAATGGCCATCAGAGCTTTCTTGCGCAAGAGAGTGTCCACACTGGCATGGACGCTCTTGCGCAAAAGCACATCTCTTGTGCAAAAGCACATGGCAGTGTGGACACGCTCTTGCACAAGACCTTTTGCATAAGAACTCTTATGCAAAACTTCTTGAGCAAAAAGCCTGCAGTTTAGATGTAGCCAATGTGTGAAAGTTCAACAGAAGGTCCTATTCTGATCTCCCTTAGAGATCCTGTCAAATTCACTCAGTTATTCTACAGATCAAGACCCTGCACTGTATTTGACTTCTATATTTAGGAGGAAGAGGGGCAGCTTTAGTCAGGCCAGTGGGGCTAAATGTGTGTTCATGTGTGAGGGGAGAATTCCATGTGCCCACCCCCACCCCAGAAAGGGCTATGGTTATAACTCTTTGTCCTATGATATGGCAATATTGTTAACTCCAAGCACATGAAAATCATGGGTCAGGAAGGACCCCCTTAATCCTGGAAAATCAAAACGTTAACTTAAAAAGTTATCTTAAATAATAGTTTGGTTACTTTTCTATATCTTCTGGGGTTTTAGTCTTTCTGTTTTTCTTTGCAATCACAAAACTCAAAATAAAATTTGAAATTCTCCTATAATCACAGAATTCCAGCAGCCGATCATTAAAGAACAATACCAAATACTATGATATTCATGATAAAATCATCAATGATGGAAACACTGAAAGTATCAATGTCTGACTCAGTTAGTTGCAGCAGCAAGATGGAAGCAAAGGGCCTCATGCAGACCAAGGACCAGGCAAACAAATTTCAGTAGGGAAATAACTGAACTTGATGCACGTTTCCTTTTGGTACTCTTTTTCAGTACTTGGAGTCTGACCACCTTTTTTCCTTGAAACCTAGATAAGCTTACATTGAATATAGTAGGAGTTTCCCCCACAGAGCATGCATAAGTTTAAATTGAAAGTCCTACACCTAAAATCTATTTTTGTTCCCCTTCTTCCTACAACCCGGAGAAAGTGCAAAAGCTGTTGTCAAAGGAAAGTTTAAAAAGTAGTAGGAAATTGCAGGTGTTAGTGGGAGAACCTGAACGTTATGATAAAATCGCCCACATTCAAGCTTACTGTTTGCGAAATGTGACAGCTGCTTAGAGCTAGGGATGAAAAACGATTATTTGAATAGAAAATAAAGGAGGAAGTAGTACGAGACAACAGATTCTCAAAGTACCTACCATATGTGGAGGAGTTTGTCATCTGCCACCAGCCAGGACATAAACCTTGGCAAGGCATTTAAAATAAAATTAAATAAATCCTGGGGGAAGATACCCAGCACTTCAAAGAGACCCAAAGTAAGTTCATATATTTAGATAGTGGAAGGCAGCCCTTCAAAAGTTTCAGGGTAGAAATATTAGAATTATTTTGTGAGAATAATTATCCAATAATTTAGTCCCATTCTTTTCTGTTAGAGAATAAATTTGTAAAAATATATTTTGGAAAAAAATGTATGCGAATATATTTAGCCTGTGAGTCACTCCTGAATTACATGTTATTTCTGATTGGATAAATAAAACATTTCAAACTAGAGAACAAATAACAAATTGTTTTGTTTACAAATGTACATCTCTTTAGCAAGTGCATATAGGGATTTGGATATACTACAGCAATACCCCAAACATTCATGCACACAGAATGATGATAGTCCAGATGTGCACGAATAGTAAATAAAAAGCAGCAGCAAAACATGAATGAACTGAACAGCTGTTCAAAATGCAAAAGAACATTTGCAAACACTATTTGGCAGTATTCAATCAGCCCTTGTTCAGAGGAACAACTAAGATAACCAGCCAGAAATTGGATGTAAGCACCCAAACCTATCAGTTGCATTATATAGTCAAGTCAAATTTTGAGTCTATACAAATACTCTAGAAACCTCATCCTTTCTTGAAATAGCTATTATTTCTTTCAGGAAAAAGACCAGAAAAAGAGAGACCACAACACTGGAAGGTGTAGGCATATGTGACCTAGATGAAAACTTACCCCATACAACACGTGCACAAATAATGGCCCGGAAGTCCCCTATCTAACTCTAGCACCAACAGCTTGCAGCAGAGAATAAATTGCCTCGCTGCTTTTCCTGTATTTCCTGTTTGCAAAATGTGCTTTGCTGATATGTGTGTGACTAGCCATGTTAATAAGCTGATTGGATTTAATCAAATAAAAGACAGAAGGTAGGAAATGAAAAACAACACAGAAAAAAGGAGTGTTATTATTTTACCTCTCATTAATAGCTTCTCATATCCATCGCTTTACTGTGAGTGATTTTCTTTATATCATGGCAGCAGTAATACTAAGAATAATACTAACAGAAGTCTGTTCCTTCTCTTACTGACACTACTTTACACCAGGTGCCATTCACTGAAGTCAAAGGAGATTCAGGGGTGTTATATCTGTGAGACGAGAATTGTTCCCAAGGTGTGCTATTGTATTCAGCAGCCATTTGGAAACATAGCAAATATTGTACTCACACCCCTTTCTGGTACTAAATGTGTCTGGGTGTCTGGTATCTGAATATAATGAGTTGAATTGCCTATTGCAACTGCAATTTTTTTTCTAATTGTGTATAGTGGGCCTAATCCAAAGTCAACTGAAGTCAACAGTGAGATTTCCATTAAACTTACGAGAATTCTGGATCAGACCCTGTCCTTTTAATCAAACCTTAAATGGAGAAAATATTGTTTTTCATAAAAATGGGTAGAATGCATCATAATAGCTCTCAAGAGTGGATGAAATTGAATGAGAAGCTCAATACTGCCTACTATGGATAAACACCCATCCCTGCTAACCCAGTGAAACTTATCAAAGGTTTTATAATGTTACAGTAATTTTCATTTTTCGAGTCTCAGGGTGAAAGCTGGGTCCCACTGAAGTCAATGTCAAAACTCTCATTGAATTCCTTTCAATATAGACTACCATGAATATTACAATGAGCTGACCCCCAAATGTCATCAGATTGTAATATTTAGTGTTGTCATTACATTTTACGCTTGATACAAATTTTAATTCAAGCTTTAATACAGCTGTTTTTACCTAGTAAGTACTCAGAAATTTTCCAGCTGTCTAGGGGAAATAAGTAGGCTTATCCACTATCCTTTCTGTTATTTTCATTAGACTTTGTAACCCTGGCCAATTCTCTCTGTCAAAATAGAAAATATACAAAGTGTTTGCTTTGGCTCTGCAGTATCAAATATTCTGTTAGCTTAATGTTTTCCAGGTGATATCTCATTTATTCTTATAGATTTCACATCATCTGTCTCATTCATCTTCTCTTTAAAATTTGGCTGAACAATGTATAGACTTCCTGGAAGAGAGATTTTTTTAATCCCTTTTTTCACTAACATAAAACATTTATATACAATTATACAAAAGGGCAATAGTTTATGTTCAGAAACTTTTGCTTCTCAAACGATCGCAGCCGATGAGCCAAATTATGCCCTCTGTTCCACTGGAACTAGCCTACTGAGATCATTAGCCTAAATTCACTCTTTGTGCAAATCCACCAAAGTTGGTAGTGATTATTTTAGCCAGTCAACTTCAATGGACAGATTTGGCAATATATAATCAAGTCAAGGAGACAAAGGATGATGATGTAGTTAGTTAAAACATAGGACATAGAGTCAAGAGATTTAAGTTATTCCTGGATCTCCTTAGATGTGATACCAGGCCCAGATATGCAAAGACATTTAGATGACTAATGCTCATAAAAGTCTGACAGCTAGGCACTTAAATACCTTTGAGGATCTGGATTTTAGACAATTAACTTAGCCCAAAATGCTCAGGTTTATGAGTTGAATCTTCTTTAATAGAGGCCCAACTTAAATGTATATCCCAATTTAAAAATACAGTAAGAGAACAAAAAAGTTCCCCCAGGGCTTCACCAAGTAAAAGAAGCAGTGACAGATAAAAAGACATCTTTTAAAAAGTGGAAGTTGTATCCTAGTGAGGAAAATAGAAAGGAGCATAAAATTAAGTGTAAAAATATAATAAGAAAAGCCAAAAAGGAGCCTGAAGAACAGCTAGCCAAAACCTGGGACCAGCCCTTCAACTTATTTATCAATGATCGAGAGATAGGGGTAAACAGTGAGGTGACAAAATTTGCAGATGATCCCAAACTGCTCAAGATAGTTAAGACCAAAGCAGACTCTGAAGAGCTTCAAAAAGATCTCACCAAACTAAGTGATTGGGCAACAAAATGGCAAATGAAATGTAATGTTGCTAAATGTAAAGTAATGCACACTGGAAAAAAATAATCCCAACTAAACATATAATATGATGAGGACTAATTTGGCTACAACTAACTCAAGAGAGAGATCCTGGAGTTTCTGTGAATAGTTCTCTGAAAACATCCACTCAGTGTGCAGCAGCAGTCAAAAAAGCAAATAAAATGTTAGGAATCATTAAAAAGGGGATAGAAAACAAGACTGAAAATATCTTATTCCCTCTATATAAAACCATGGTACGCCCACATCTTGAACACTGCATAGAGATGTGGTTGCCTCATCTCAAAAAGGTTCAGAAAAGGGCAACAAAAATGATTAGGGGTTTGGAACAGGTCCCATAGGAAGAGAGATTAAAAAGATTTGGACTTTTCACCTTAGAAAAGAGGAGATTAAGGGGGGATATGATAGAGGTCTATAAAATCATGACTGGTGTAGAAAAAAGTGAATAAGGAAAAGTTATTCACTTATTCCCACAATATAAGAACTAGGGGTCACCAAATGAAATTAATAGGCAGCAGGTTTAAAACAAAAGGAAGTTTTTCTTCACTCAGAGCATAGTCAACCTCTGGAACTCCTTGCCAGAGGATGGAGTGAATAGTAGGACTTTAACAGGGTTCAAAAAAGAGCTAGATAGATTCAAAGAGGTTCGGTCCATCAGTGGCTATTAGCCAGGATGGGTAGGAATGGTGTCCCTAGCCTCTGTTTCTCTGGAGGTAGATGACAAGGAAGGGATCACGTGAGGATTACCTGTTGTGTTCCCCCCCTCTAGGGCATCTGGTATTGGCTACTGTCAGAAGACAGGATACAAGGCTAGATGGACCATTGGTCTGACCCAGTATGGCTGTTCTTATGTTCTTAATAGCACTATTTGTTTGCCTAACTGTTCCTATTGACATAAATAGTAAAATTCCCTTTGTGTTCCTCAGGAACAGAATTAAGGCAATGCAAAGTGACTTTCAAAATCCCATCCAGGGGATTTAAAACAGGCATCTAAATCTATTTCTAGGCAAGAAAATGAAAGAGGCCTGATGAACAGAGTTTCTTTGCACTCCTCATTCCCAGTAGAGCCAATGGTACAGAAGGTACTTTAGTGCCTTTGGAAATCAGACCTTTTCATTTATGCAAAGAGCTATAGAACAACATAACATTAGTCTTAAGAAACATCACAACAATGATCTGTAAAAAAAATGGTAAAATTTGTCTGACTTTTCCATTTCCTTTCTTGTTCATGCTTAACCTATCACTTTAGCATTGTTTTTGCCCACATGTTATTGTGACTATTTTAAATAGTTCAATACACACTTCAGCCTCTGTTAAACCACATTATGCTTTTGCTGCAAGCACCCTAAGTTTACTTAAAGCAGCATGCATTTTGCAACAATTTCCTTTGATTTCATGCTTTGCGGGTCTAATGCCTTTGCTTATACAACTTAATTAAGGGATGCTGAATATTATAATCATGAGTAGTCAAAGGAGCTTGTCGTTTTCTCACATTTGGGATCCCACATGCTGTATTTTCTACATGAAAATGGATGATGGAAAAAAAATTATTCCCATTCTCTTTTCAATCTCTCTCTGAATACACTGGTCTAAAAGAGTAAACGTGTGGTGCTAAGTATTTAAAATTAGATCTATATGGCTAGCTTAAAAACAGAGAACAATGGACTGAAAGTGGTCACTAATGGCATTGCTAATGATGGCTACCATTGCCTTAGAACAGATGTCAAACTGAAATAGCACTATAGCCTTTGTGATACAGTGCATTGTCCTTCTCAGAAGATCTATTAAAGTATCACGTGTAGAAGGAAACAGTGGTTCGCTGAAAACATCCACTCAATGTGCAGCAGCAGTCAAAAAAAAAAGAAAACTATGTTAGGAATCATTAAGAAAGCGATAGAGAATAAGACAGAGAATATCTTATTGCCTCTATATAAAACCATGGCATGCCCACATCTTGAACACTGCGTACAGATGTGGTTGCCTTCTCTCAAAAAAGATTTATTGGCCCTTTTCTGAAAAGGTTCAGAAAAGGGTAATAAAAATGATTAGGGGTTTGGAGCGGGTTCCAAATAAAAAGACTAAAAAGACTTGGACTTTTCAGCTTAGAAAAGAGGAGACTAAGGGGGGAGATATGATAGAAGTCCTTAAAATCATGACTGATGTGGAAAAAGTAAATAAGGAAAAGTTATTTACTTATTCCCACAGTATAAGAACTAGGGGTCACCAAATGAAATTAATAGGCAACAGGTTTAAAATAAAGGAAAGGAAGTTTTTCTTCACACAGCGCAGTCAACCTCTGGAACTCCTTTGCAGAGGATGTTGTGAAGACCAGGACTTTAACAGGGTTAAAAAAGAACTAGATAAATTCTTGGAGGTTAAGTCCAACAAAGGCTATTAGCCAGGATCAGTAGGAATGTTGTCCCTAGCCTCTGTTTGTCAGAGGCTGGAAATGGATGCCAGGAGAGGGATCACGTGATGATTACCTGTTATGTTCCCTCCCTCTGGGCATCTGACATGGGCCACTATTGGGTGACAGGATACAAGGCTACATAGACCTTTGGTATGACCCAGTATGGCCGTTCTTACGGTATTTTATTCTTACATCTAGAGAACAATGTTTCAGATTTATCACATTTACTTGCCACAATCACATTTCAGAAAGCTCAAATGTCTTAATGCAGACCCAAGTTTGGAGAGTGGAAAGCACTGAGATGAAATATTAAAGATTAGAAATGAAAAAAAAAAAGACCGAGAGCAGAAGTATTTTAAATCGAAGTATAATTCTGGCCAAATTTTCACACAAATCCAGTTAATCCAATCTAAGATCAGTTGTTAGATTATTGTGCTACTGACTGTGTAGTAATAATTGGATGCTTTGAAATGTCAGCTGTACCTACAAACTGTGTACAGCTCTGAACAGTGGTGGGAATAGTGGTTGCCTTCTAGCAAGAAGGTTTAATTTTAGGTGTGATGATTCCCATGTCAGTATGGCAAGGAGTGTCAGATATTTTACTTATACTCATAAACACAGACATGAATTTTTCTAATATACCAGAGAATTTTCTAATATGCCAGTGATATGTGCCAGCATAGATTAAAATTCAACAGAGAAAGATTAAATCTGAATCTCATTTTATTTAATTATTTGTATTTAGTCACTGTAACAGTTAGGATGAAATAGATTTACAGCTGCTAATTGAATTCTATATAAATACCACACATAATGTGCAGGGTAAAAGGAAAACATTCTATTCTAAAGTGCACAGGAAAACAATGATGCAAGAAAAGCATTCAATCTGTTTCATATTCAGCCATACTTCAATAAAATGTATTGCCTCCATATGCTAGATGTACTGTCTTCATACAGGTGATTCAAATCAAATGCATTATAATGGACTTGCCAGCCTCACTAGTTACTTGGCTCTCCAACAGAAGTATTACTTTGTCATCACAATCTGTAAGAGCAAGTTAGTTAAAGGACAAAATTATTGTTTACCTCAGATGTCCATTAATTAGGATAGCAGATTGCACTCTGAAAAAACCCCAACGTTTAGTTGAAAGATTTGTAAAATTAGAAATTATTAAATTGATTTCTGATTCTTTCAGCCTTGGAACAGTACACTATATTTAATCTAATCAGATACGTTAAGCACTAGCCAGTATTTTAGCATGATTTTTTGGAGGTGAAGGGGAGGGGAGAAATCAAATCTTTTCAAGTTATAGATGCACATCTTTTTGGAAATATACCTTCTTTGTATCTGCAGATATTTTTCTACCACTATATTTATGTCTGTGTATGTCCGCAGCCTTGATGGGTATAATAAAAATGGCAAGTATGTGTGTAGAATCTTGCGTACTGAACCAGATTTTAAATTGCCATCAGCTAAATTGAGCGGCTTTGTAAAAAAAATAAACAGATGAAATGCTCAGATTATCATTCATATGTTTTATCTGAATGATTTTCTGGCTGGACATTTGGAACATAATTTGGTTTTGTAGATCAGCTTTCATCCTTGTAGACTTGCAAAGCACTTTATAAAGTCATTTGGGTGATGCTGACATTAGGAGGATGATACACGCAAAGGTAGTAGCTAATATGCTCTCTGAAATTGCTCTCCAGAATGAAGGGCCTAATCCAGAGCCTACAGATGTTAATGGGATGTGAATCAGGCCCCTAAATATGTTAAATTATTGTTGAGAGTGTCAGTTATAAGGATTTGACCCAAAGCCCAGTGAATACAATGGGAGTCTTTCAGCATGCTTTGGATCAGGCTCACAGAAGTGGGATCAAACAAAATCTTGGATTTTCTTATGCCAATTCCTGTGGGTACAAATCCCAGTCTGAACTTGGATCAATTTTACAGCATTGCTACCACCTGAATTAAAGGAATTAGCTAATGTAAGTTGCTTCATACAGTAGTTTATAAAGAGGAAGAACACGGAGAATGTATTAAGCAGCACTGGATTCGGGCTGAGCATGTTCATCCAAGTCCCTGAATCTGTTTTCAAAGAGAGCAAAATCATTCAGCACAGCATTGATGTGGGATCTAAGGCTAGTTGCAGTGTCAAGGAGAGAGCCAGTGCAGTGCAGAATAACAGTAATGTATAACAAATTGAAAGAGAGGCTAATGAATGGATGGTGCGGTGAAAGAGTGATTTTCTGCAGCCCTATGGGAGTCTGAATCTCTGGTGAACAGCTTGGTGCAGCTACATTTATTGTTAGTATCTCCATCAGAGGTTGCTCATTTAGATTTCAATTAAAACTACAGCAGAAAAGGGGGATTTGGCTTTGGGCTTGAAGTTTCAATTTTTTTTCTTTAAGTCATGACATTGCACCAACCATGTTTGAAATCCTGGTTCCTTGGCAAAGTAAGATTGAAAAGAACTAAAGTTTCCAGATACAGAGAACTTCCTTGAACTTAAATGTATTTATATCCTCCAGCAAATAGTGAAGTACATGCCAAACTAACAAAGACTTCTATAGACTTTTTAGAAATGACAAAAAATCATCTTGTTTGATGCTTCACAGCACCACAGAAGTTAGATAAAAACACTAAAATACTCTTTCCAGAACGTTGCAACAAAATAATACTTTATTTCTTCAAATTGAGAATAATATCCTGTGAGAGGATTTCTGCCTTTTAATTGAAATGACCTGGCCAATTGCTGTGTTTAGCTATACCTTGCACATGACTAAAAATGAGGTATTCACCCCAATTTGCAACATAATCAGAGTGATACTTGATACCATCCAGATGATCGGAGGAGGAGAACTTGAGTTTGTGGGGCAATTGTGGCAGATAAGCAGACCAAGAGTATTGAAACGAGTTTTGCAAATACTAGCCCCAGCTGCTAGGGTTAGGAGCACCCACTGTTTGTGCGTTTCAGTGATGCATCTGAATTGAATGCAGTGTGGCATGCTTCTCAAGGCTATGTGAACACCACAAAAAAGGGGAAGATTCCTGGCCAACGACTCCCATGTACTGTGTTCATTGTAATGTAACTCACGGCTCATTGCACTATGAGAATAAATAACAGAGAAGAACCCAAACATACACAGAGAACGCAGGGTAAGTCCCAGAACCAGAAAGCACTATCACTACTGGCTGCAGATTGATTCTGCATGCACACCTCTACAGAGCCCCAGACTGCAAGAAGAAACAGGAAATTTCCTCAGCATGTGAAGTAATAGATCACAATTTTAAGAGTTTTCAGTATACCACAAAGTGGTCCCAGTGTAATGCAGGCTGCTGAAGTATTTGCAAGTCAGTGCCAATTGTGATTGCTATCCATTAATAAACAAAATTATCCTTAAAACATGAATATATATTAACAGAATGAGCACACCAAAGAATGGGCTCTATACTCAGCATTATCCCAGTGCAAAAATAGAAATACAAAAAAGAAATGAAATAAACACAGCTTGCTGTAAACAAATCAAGCACAAATGGTTCTGTGAGTGTTTGGCACAAATAAACTTGACCATAAGCAAGGGTGCTCGGTCCTGACTGCTCATTAGAGAGAGCGTGAAGGAGTTGGTACAGGTGGGGGACACACGTTGCTCTGGCAAACCACAACTTTTCAGCGGAGACAATACTATGACAGGAAAGCCTGGATGCATTTTGCCTGAACTTCACATCTGACTCAGACTAGAAGCCTTGCCCTCTAGCCAGGTGTGCACATTAAAAGGCTGTAACAAAGGATGGACGCAGGGAAACCAACAGGATTGCCGGTCACCTAGGCAATGTGGGGGGGGCCGATGTCTCAGTGTGCCCGGAAGGGGCGGAGCTAGGGCAACCAGTCCCTCAATGTTGCCTGGACAGCGCAGTGCCCTGCTTGGCCTCACGGCTGGTTGGAGCATGTAGCATGGGGCTCTGCTGCAGGCAGCATGGTGTTCCACAGACAATTCTAAAGGGCACGGGGCTTCAGCTACCACAAAAGAAGCAGAAGCAGTTAGGAGCCCAGGGCCCTTTAAAACCACCAGGGCAATTACCCCTTTTGCCTACCCTATCAACAGCCGTAGACAGACAACACTGAATGGGATTAGTGACCAATCACTTTGTGCTCATGCCTCCTTAATCATTAACACCAAATACAGCAAAGGAAAATAGCACTGTTGGTGCCCATTGCCCAACTAGTAGCTGAGCAACAGGAAATTGGGGACAATACTGTACAGGCAGTGGAAACACCCTTGTAGGCTGTACTTAAAATGGTCAGCCTGTGATCCCTGGGTCATACTGTAAACTGTAATAGTAGTTCAAATAATTACAACTACCATAGTCTTCGAAACAGAGTGCGAGACCAACTTTTTTAAAAAAGCACAAAACTCCAAAAATATAAAGTACATACAACAAATGCAATTATATAAAAAATGAAAAGCAAAGTCAGTGGAATATAGGGCTGGCTTGAATTTATGCAATTAAACATGGGGGAGGTCTCATTTCTTAGAACACAGGATTAGGGAAGATCAGCAGACCTACTACACAAGGTAGAGATCTGGGGATTACAGTTGATGAGAAGCTGGACATGAGTCAACAGTGTGCCCTTGTAGCCAAGAAGATCTAGAGAAGTGATTATTCCCCTTTATTTGGCAGTGGTGAGGCCACATCTGGACTATTGCATACAATTCTGGGATCCCCATTACAGAAAGGATGTGGACGTATTAGAAAAAGTCCAGCAGAGGGCAATGAAAATGATTATGGGGCTAGAGCACATGACTTACGAGGCAAGGCTGAGGGATTTGGGGCATATTTAGTCTCCAGAAGAGAAGAGTGGGGGGATTTGATAGCAGCATTTAACTACCTGTCTCAGCCAGCCCTGCCTGCCAGAGGAGGTAGATGGGGGAAGAATTTTTTGTGAGTGACCGTGCACGTGCACACCTTAGCGGGAACTATGATCCAGACCCTTAACTCTTCTACCACAGATAATAAGGAGAAACAATATGTACAGAACCCCAGGTTCTGCCCTTTATCCCAACCATTGAAGGACAAAGGTTTACAGGATTACTTGAACTCCTTATTCCCCCAATAGTAATATACAACTGTGGCTAGGCCTGTTACAAGCCTGATGCTACTTTCCCCCCATACTGCACCCTTTCTTTTTTTACACTTAAATACTATGACAGTGAGTGACTGGCCCTTTGGTGCCTCCCGGTGGAGGCCCTATCAGCCTACCCCACCCCATCCTAGGAAAGAAGCAGTGAAGATGAGTCCTCTAGGCCTGCCCAGAGAAGCTGCATAGAAGCAGCCAATCAGAACCCAGCTGGATCAAATAAAAGTAGTTGATGGGCCGGGGTAGCTCAGACCTTGTCTGGGACTGGAGACGAAAGGAAGTGTGCTCTGGTCAAAGGACCTTAATCAGCTTCATTTTCTGGGTCTGGGAGAGAGGACCTGAGATATGTACCTTAAGGTAATGGGTAAAAGAAAAGGGGCTGTGTGGGAACTAGCCCAGGTTTTATCTTAAGTAGTTCAGCAACAAAATGGAGCCAGCAGCATGTGGTTGTTGTTTATAGCAGGGGTGTATGCAGAAGTCTTCCAGATGGAACATCAAATCATCTAGATATTTGCCTAGTTTTTACTTAAAAAAGCATAAATGAAGTCAGTACAAACCACAATTTCATATAGACAAAGAGTTGTTTATACTGCTCTATATACGGAAACGTTAGTACAGGTTGAACCTCTCTAGTCCAGCACTCTTTGATCCAGCAACATCCATAGTCTTGCATGATTTTAGGGTATGTCTACACTACAGTGTTATTTCGAAATATCTTATTTCAAAATAACGCGTCTACACGCCATGGGATAAGAGGGAAGGTCCTTTCTTGGATTGAGAACTGGTTAAAAGACAAAGGGTAGGAAATAAATGGTAAATTTTCAGAATGGAGAGGGGTAACTAGTGGTGTCCCCCAAGGGTCGGTCCTAGGACCAATCCTGTTCAACTTATTCATAAATGATCTGGAGAAAGGGGTAAGCAGTGAGGTGGTAAAGTTTGCAGATGATACCAAACTGTTTAGGATAGTCAAGACAGAAGCAGACTGTGAGGGACTCCAAGAAGATCTCACCAAACTGAGTGATTGGGCAACAAAATGGCAAATGAAATTTAATGTGGATAAGTGTAAAGTAATGCACATTGGGAAAAATAACCCCAACTATACGTACAGTATGATGGGGGCTAATTTGGCTACAACAAATCAGGAAAGAGATCTTGGAGTTATCGTGGACAGTTCTCTGAAAACTTCCACTCAGTGTGCAGCGGTGGTCAAAAAGGCAAATAGGATGCTCGGAATTATTAAGAAAGGGATAGAAAATAAGACCCAGAATATCTTACTGCCCCTGTATAAAACTATGGTACGCCCACATCTCGAATACTGTGTACAGATGTGGTCTCCTCACCTCCAAAAAGATATTTTGGCCTTGGAAAGGGTTCAGAAAAGGGCAACTAAAATGATTAGGGGTTTGGAACGGGTCCCATATGAGGAGAGGTTAAAGCGACTGGGACTTTTCAGTTTAGAAAAGAGGAGACTGAGGGGGGATATGATAGAGGTATATAAAATCATGAGTGGTGTGGAGAGGGCCGATAAAGAGAAGTTATTTATTAGTTCCCTAAATAGAAGAACTAGAGGACACCAAATGAAATTAATGGGTAGCAGGTTTAAAACTAATAAAAGAAAGTTCTTCTTCACACAGCGTGTAGTCAGCCTGTGGAACTCCTTGCCAGAGGAGGCTGTGAAGGCTAGGACTATAGTAGAGTTTAAAGAGAAGCTAGATAATTTCATGGAGGTTAGGTCCATAAAAGGCTATTAGCCAGGGGATAAAATGGTGTCCTTGGCCTCTGTTTGTCAGAGGCTGGAGAGGGATGGCAGGAGACAAATCGCTTGATCATTGTCTTCGGTCCACCCTCTCTGAGGCACCTGGTGCTGGCCACTGTCGGCAGACAGGATACTGGGCTAGATGGACCTTTGGTCTGACCCAGTATGGCCATTCTTATGTTCTTATGTTCTTATACACACAAAATGCATTTTGAAATAGCATTTTGCTATTTTGAAATAGTGCATCCACACTGACTGGACTCTGAATCACATTTAAGGCTAGCCAGAACCAGTTCCAGGAGGGCACCAGGTCAGGACTTACTGTGTGGGGCTGCTGCCTGAGGCTATCTGAGGTCTGTGCTTAAAGGGACCCCCCCCCCCCCGGACAGCCAGTTATCAGGTGTCCCTGCTTGCTTGTCTACCTCGATGAGGGACAGCAAAGCATTTTGTCTCTGCATGCTCTGGTTGCCCTCACTCGGGACACCATAGCACTCTGGAACATGGAGTCAGAGCTCCCCTGGACACTCTGGTGCTTCTCTTGGATGCGTTGCTGTGAGCCTGGCTGTACTTTCTGCAGGTTGCCATCCGGGGGCTGTCAGTATCCAGGAGGCCCTGTGGGAGAGCTTCCTTCCTGAGGAGCATTAAGAGCCTCCCTGGTCTGCCCCACTGGGGGCTTGTGCCTCATTCCTCCCTCACGTCCTTCCACTTACCCCTCCCTAACCCCCCTTCCTGATGTCAAATAAAATAAATGTATTTTCATGAACACAAACTGTCTTTATTTAACAAAACTGGGGGGGAGGGAATGAAACTCTGGTGAGACTGGGGAAAGGAGGCAGGACAGGGGAGGGGGAAACCTGGGAGGAGGGAGCTGGAAGGGGGAAGCAAGGGGAAGAAGGGGGAGGGGAAGCTCAGGGCTCAGGTTTGGGGGTCTCACTGGACCAACTTGATTTTCATGCAAACCTGCTCCTGGGTTCACATGTGGCCTTTGGTGGCCAGGCTGGCAGCTATCCTGCCATAGACGGCCGCGTTCCTCTGTCTAGTGCGGAGATCATGGACGTTGAGGACATCCCCCCCCAAACCTGAATAAGGTCCATGATCTCCACCTTGCACCAGGAAGGCACCCACCTTCTCCGGGCCCTGAGAGACTACTGGGAGCTGGCAGACTTCTCCTGGGGAGCAGTGGAGGGCTGGCTGCCAGTGGCTTGTTGGCTCATGTTTTGGGGCCACTGGGTCAGGGGCAGTGACTGCTGGCTCTGGGCTGGCAGGCTCGGAGCTGGCACAGGCACTGTGGCCAGAGTCTACCCCTTTAAGGGCTCCGGGGAGGGAGAGGAGTGTTCTTGGTTGAGCTGGAGTGGCCACCAGGGCACCCTGGGAAGGCTGGAGGCCCCCTATTTTGAAATAAGTGTCTACACAGCACTTATTTCAAAATAGCTATTTCGAATTTGGTGTTATTCCTCATAGAATGAGGTTTACCAAATTCAAAATAAGCGCTCCGCTATTTTGAATTTATTTCAAAATAGCAGTTTGGCTGTGTAGACGCTAGAAAAGTTATTTTGAAATAAGGGCTGTTATATTTCAAAATAACTTTGCTGTGTAGACATACCCTTAGTTAGCGAGATGTCCACTTATGGGAATAGCCAAACTTTCCATGGTCCCAAAAAGTTCATTTACAGTCCCCAGTGCTGGCTCTCTGTTCTGTGTTTTTATTTAACTCTAATTTACCTCTAAATGTCTTGTAAGAGCCCAGTAAGCCGTGGAAGTGTTGGAATGTTGCTAGACAATATGGACCTCATGCGGTTTAACAAATTCTCGGGTTTGGGACCAGTCAGGTCCTGGAAGGTGCTGGATTAAAGAGGTTCAATTTGTACATTATTTATATTCCAATTGATTTATTTTATAATCGCTCTATATATACATAAAAAAAATTTCCTGCTGGACAACAGAGTGACATCATCACATCACTGGCATCACCCCACCTCCAGCTCACACAAGGGGAGTCATTTTAGGCTGCCACCAACAGCTCCTGCCCCCACCTCCTGGCCCCGGCTGCCTTCTGCACTAACTGGCCTTTTCCCCTGCAGCCTGCAGACCCTCCTTGTGCCACACTACTATCGTCACCGGCTGGACCAAGACCAGAACACGCATTCCTGCCTTTCCAGATAACTGGTCTCTTCCCCTGTAACCCTACCAGCTGCAGCTCCTCCTCCTGCCATGCTACCCTTGCTGCCGGCTGGCTGGGCCTGCCCCCTGACCCCAGCTGCCTTTCCCATTGGCAGGCCTTTTCCCCCCCACAGCCCTTCTTGAACCACCCTCAGCTCCCTCACTCAGCCCTCTCAAGCTGATACCACACCCAGCCTGCTCAGTCACGGCCCTGCTGAGACTGTGCACCCCCAGCCCCCCTCACTCTCACACCCCAGCCAAGACCCTGCACCCTCAGCCCCCTCACTCACTGCCTAGATGAGTTCTACTGTCTCATCTCCCCACAAGTTTGAAGTGCCAGCACAGGCTTCCTGCGGGATGGGGGGTTGGAGAAAGTCCTAAGTCTCCCTGTGCGCTGCTGCTGCCCTTCCTCCTCCCCTGGCTGGGGTACAGCAGTGCAGGGATATGCTTCAAGGATGCTTTGTCCCACTGTTCCCCCAGCCTAGGGAGGGGGAAGGGAAGCAACAGCAAGCAGGGAGCCATGGGGCTTTCTCCCCCCCTCCCAGGAAACCAGTGCTGGTACTTCAACCTCACGGGGGAGGAGAGGCGGGGACCAGGCTGGAGTGCTAGTGCAGGCTCCTGGCTGTGCGGGGAGCAGAGAGGCTGAGCTGGAGCTGGTGAGGGAAAGGGCTAGGGGTGAGGGGTCTCAGCAAGGCAGTGAGTGAGGGTGGTGGGGCTGCAGGGTCTCAGCTTGGAGGGCGAGGCTGGAGTGCTAGCGCAGGCTCCCAGCATGGACCCACCCCACTCACTCACCACCTCTCTGAGACCCTGCACCCCCCACCCACTCACTCACTTGCCTGCTGAGACCCCACACCACCAGCCCCCTCACTTGCCATCCTGCTGAGACCCTGCGCCCCCCGCCCACTCACTCATACCCCCCCAGCCGAGACCCCACACCCCCAACGCCCTCACACACCTCCTCCGCTGAGACCCCACCCCCCTGCCCACTCACTGACTCTCCTGCCAAGACCCTGCACCCTGACCCCCCTCACACACACACCCTCCACTAAGACCCTGCACCCCCAGACCCCTCACTTACCCCTTCCACTGAGACCTCACACCTCCACCTCACTCCTGCATCTTCCCTCTGGCCAGACACCTACCCCCAGCCCACTCCTGCCCCCTCCCTTCTGGCCAGACACCTACGCCCAAAGAGGAGGGTGGTTGGCAAGCATAGTACTCACACTTTCTGGCCGCAAAAGCCACCAGTGCGAGGGGGGTTGGCGAGTATAGCATGCAGGGGGCACAGTCCCCTAGCTTTGTAATAAAATGAGAAAGTTAGCAATGTGCAGTAATAGTGTGCTGTATTTTTATGACTGTGTATTCAAGCTTGTTTGTTAATGTGAGATGAAACTCTGTACACAGATGAGATCGGATTCCTGAAAGGATACAGTTCTCCAGAAAAGTTGCAAGCCACTGGTTTAGAGTGTGCATGAGCTGGGAAGAAAGGCTCCCTTGCCTCAGGAGATGCTACATGATATGTTGCTTCCCTCTCATGGACTGGAGAAAATGACCAAAGATCCAGAAAAATCTGCTCCTCCCTATCTATAATTTTTAGCTCCCTTTGTCAGCTGGTACTCTTGGAAATTTCTTATGTGAGCCCATACTCCTGCCAGATTACTTCATTACAAATCCAGCCTCTCCCCTGACAATCCAGTTCCCTTGGATAGGAGCTAGTCTATTGCCTAGAGCAATTGACTTTCAATAGAGGGCTATTTTTTCCCAGTTAAAGCTCTATATTACTTTGCCTTGGAACTGCTTTCCAATATGGAGACAGCATCAGTTGTGTATTGATAAAAAACCCTGGGTAAATTAACCAAATTAATCTCAATATTCCCCAGATCAGAAGTGGATTTACCTGCATTTACCCTCAGCTACACTACAGCGCCTTCTGTTGGCCTTCTCCAGGTATGCATGATGGTGAAGACCCAATGAGTGGAGAAAAATGTCAAGACCTAATTTTATTCAATTGGAAAAAAATATGTAAATTGAGTTTAGTATCTAATGCTGGCTGGGAGAAAAAAGCTCTTTATCTTGCTGTATTGATTTAAAGACAACATGAATTTCAGAGAAAAGACATGGATTGATCTGACAGATCTGAGCGGCAACTGAAGAGAGCTTTGGTCATAATGATCTGATTCCATCGATTCACTGGAAATATGCAAAACATAAGACAAAGCGGTTGTGGAAGGAAATGATACTTTTCTGAAAAACCATATCTTCAGAATGTAAGTGCTTATATTTAGGAGATCCAGTCTATGTTGTTGTTGCAGATAAGTCTGAACCAACCTCCTTTCCCTGAGTCTGAGTATTTGATACAGGTTCAAATCTCTTGAGCACATCTCTGCTTGTGACACAGGTGTGTGATTAGTTTATTCTTCAATGTTACATTTTTTAGTCGCTTGTCTCAGTGAGTAACCTCCTAATGTGATGTTGCTTCAATGCATCTATTAGGTACCTTATTCTGACAGATAGCACTGAGGTGGTGCTGCCTTCATGGGACAGGAAACAGCCTTTGGGAAAGGAAGGAGTCTTTAATTCTGCCCCATAACTTTCCTTCCTGAAATGTTCTTGAGCTAAAGACTGGAACCTGCAGTGCTGGCTTCCTTTGACCTTCAGCATCAAAAAGGGGAGAATGGTGGCCCCATTTAAAATGGCCTTTCCTATAATTACTGGGGAAATTAGCAATAGAAGTGGAAAAGAGAAAATATTTCCTTGAGGATCAGAAACTGAGAGGTTGACCTTGGACTTTCTGGACTATTTATTTAAAGCTCAAGTAGCAGACCTCCTGCGACAGGAAGGTGAGATATTCCTCTTCTTCATTCAGTATTGAAAGACTATAGCATAGAATCATAGGATTACAAGGGGCCTCAAGAAGTCTTCTAGTCCAGTCCCCTGCATGCAAGGCAGGGCAACACAAATGGTCTTCCAAGGCCTGACAAGGTTGAGCTAATGTAGGACAAGACAGTTTGGTGTTTACTGATTTGTGTGTTCTGTACTTTTTTGTGCTATATGTGATTAAATAAAAGAGCAACTATGTTAAACGCTCTATGCATGTAAGATGAAGTGTAACTACTGGAGTTAAACAAGGAGCTTCACACTTTGGGGGTGGGTATTTTGTGAGAGGAGTGTGTTTTGAAGGGTCAGTCCTGTAGCTAGGGTCTAGGTGCCTGGATAGTGGGGTCCAGCTTTCAGAAGGAGCTGCCATATAGAAGGTCTGAACCCCGAGCATGTGCTGAAGGAGTCCAAGGCTGGAGAAGTGGCTGGACTCCATTCAGGTTCTTAGCTTAAAACACCTAGGTAGCCAGGGACACACAAACTTGGTTTCCTGGGGAGGCAGGATGTGTGGCATGGGTCAGACAGAACTTTCACTTGTTTTTACTGGGCAATTTCCCTTTCAGTTCTCAGATGGTCACTTGTTGCATTAATGTTTTTAGCTTATGAGGAGCCAAATTCACCTTTCTCTGTAGTCAGTTGTGTTACGCTAGTGCTGAGTTTGATACTGTTTCATCCTGTGCGACTAGTGTTTTGGGAGCATTAGTATGTTAATTATTTTTTCTTAAAATGAAACAACAGCATATACAATGTACGTGAAAAATAGGATTCTCAGGGAGTATTATATACTTGTCTGGCATATTTAAACATATGTTTCCACTTGTCTTTTTTCAAATCAGTCTTTAATCATCATAATACACAATATATTTTGGATGAGAAGTTCTGGGAAAGTTTCTCATCTAGGGTAAGCATGCCATTTCCACTCGCATCTTCACTGCCCTTATAAGGAAAGAAGTGACATTTCTGTAATAGCAGGTTTGTCATTTGAAGGCTCAGTCAGTTAACTATATGCGTTCACGTTCTGATCCTTAGAACTGAGCACAATACCTTGCATTCTGAATATTCACCATGGCATTCTACTGCAAATTTATAACAAAAGAACTACTCTCATAATTGCTACCTCTCTCCCCCTCAGGGCCTTTTCAGCATGTCTGTGCTAGAGACTTTTTAATTTGTGGAGGTTTTTTGGGTTGGTTTTTTTTTTTTTTTTTTTTTTTTTTGCGCATTGTTTCATTCTCCCTTCCCCTCTTTATGGGTGTTTGGGTTAGCCAGATCTGCACTCACTCAGTGATTCTCATAATTCTGCCCCTGCTTTCTTTATACCTTGGAGAAAATTCTCTCCCCCTACCTAACACCATTGTGCTTTTCAGGATGCACAAAGGGGCGGAATACTGGGTGCATCTGGCTTAGCCGAAAATTCTCCCCATCTGCTGTATCCCACACCCCTTCTCCAGCTCTGCCATTGCAGTATGGCAATAGGTGGAAAAGGACATAGCCACAGTGCTGCTGTGCTCTGTTGGTTTTCAGCTGGTGGACTTTGTCCTGGAGAGAATTGCCAGCTGGCATAGCTCAGAGCTGATGGGCCAGAGCCAGAGGAGCATGGTGCCTTGCTCCCATCTTCTCTACTAAGCATGCAGTAGAGAAGATGGAACAAGGTGCTATTCATGTTCAGACAGTTCATTAACTAAAACACAGATGTTCTCATCAGGTCCGTCTAGACTACATCCCTCTTTAGCCAGAGGGCTGTAAATTAGACACTTCAAAATTGCAAATGAAGCTGGGATTTGAGTTTCCCACGCTTCATTTGCATAATCATGTCACAGTGCTCTTTTGAAAAAGCGCTGTTTTGAAAGTGAAACCTCAGTCTAGACGTGGTTCTTTAGAAAATAGAAGCCTTTTTCTAAGCCTCAGGTTTACAGGATCTTTTGAAAAAGGCTTCTATTTTCAAAAGAACCGCATCTAGAATGCAGTTTCACTTTTGAAACAGCACTTTTTGGAAAGAGCACCATTACGTGATTATGCAAATGAAGCGCGGGAAATTCAAATCCTGGCTTCATTTGCAATTTCGAAGTGTCTAATTTATATCCCTCTGTTGAAAAAGGGATGTAGTCTAGACACACCCATCATTATTAGTTTTCCCAGTTTGAATAGGAACTATTATTGCAAGTGAACATACAACCAGCAGAAGTGCAGAGTCGTTCCATAAGACCATTAAGGGCAGCTAAAATGTAGCCTTTTCCTTCTGGGAAGATAGCAGGTCCCAATTTCAATGTATTGATTCTGCCCTTCGGGGTCTTTATTAGGGATGTAATAGTATAGTAGATTAACTGATTAACCAATAAGCAAAAGCTTATAGGTTAATGTTATAGACTACATGCATTCCGCCCCCCTCCTCCGCTACCCCTCCTTGCCAGTAAATTTTTTAGCAGGCTAGTCCAGCAGCCCAGCTCAGTCCCAGCTTGTGCCGGATCTGAGACCTACCCCCAGTGGGGCTCCTAATACATTGCAATGTAAGCCCAGGGTTAGTAGAACTTAAGTTAGACCCTGGGTTTGTTAGGAGTATTAGGAGCCAGGTAAGCAGACAGCCCGGCTCAGTTCTGGCTCGCGCCGGGTCCAGGTGCTCAGACTCCCTCCCCACACCAGACAGGGGCTCCTGCCACCGCACGCTACAGACAGCCGGTCCACGAGGGGAGCTGGCTTTTAAACTGGCTCCCCTCACAGACCAGCTCTTGCCCAGCACCCCACACAGCTGCTTCTGATACAGCAGTGCGGAGTGGCAGGAGGCTTCTTGGGAGTAAGGCTGGAGCACACCGGCTGCTGGCCCCACCCCTGGAGACTATAGACTAGTTGAGTAACCAATAAGAATTCATGAGGTTAATCGACTATTCAATTATCTGATATTTAACATCCCTCGTCTTTAAATCTCTTTATAACCTACAGGGACTATGAACAAATTTGTAGCCAAGTCTAGAGTAGTTTGAAAAATAAGGACACAAGTGTGTCCATGGCAATTATGAGGCCAAATTCCATAAAGTTGCTCGGAATTTACAACTGTATACATCAGTGTATAGAGAGTACGGTTAATCTCTTACATCTGGTTACCCACTAAGCAGCAGGCTTTTCAGCCTGCTTACCCACTAAGCAGTTAACTGGCCTGGCTGGAGCAGCCCCCCCACGACTGTGGCAGGGCTGGATGGAGCAGACCAGTGGCCAAGATGGGCCAGGATGGAGCATTCCCCTTCCTGCGGCAGACCATGGTGGCTGGATCCCGGCTGCAGCAGGCTGGAGGAGCCTCCATGGCGTGGCAGCCAGGAGCAGCCCCTCCACACACCGTTGGTTAACCAGTTAAACAAATTCTTTAACCAGTTAACTATTTTAATTGGTTTTTACATCCCTAATACAGAACTTGTTGCCTCCTAAATGAAACCGATATTTCCAAGTGCCAACTTCATGTACTCCAGAAGAGAGAATACAAGAAAATTAAACTATAAGAATTTAATGTAGAGAAGCTGGTGTTGTGTGAATTCCTCTACATAAATATTTCTGTGCAGATTTGGTGGCTTAATAATCGTTGGAAGCCTAAGGAAGGTGATAGTAAGCAAGTTCCTCATTAATGTTTGTTTATGGCAAATCCATCTCTTGTCTGTCTCTTAATCCAACAGATGTGATGTCAGTCACTGACTTGACGCAGCTGGCTACAAGTTGAACTTCCTAGTCCAGCACACTCTAGTCTGGAAATATCCATGGTCTGGCATGATTTTAGTTAGCCTAATGCCCACTTATCATGGGCAAGGACAAGTTTCCCATGGTTCCATAAAGTTGTTTACAGCCTCCAGTCCTGGCTCTGTGTGCAGTGCTGTTATTTAGCTCTAATTGATCCCTAAATATCCTCTAAAAGCCCAGTAAGCAGTGGAAGTGTTGGTAAGGCTACAAAACAATATTGACCTCCTGTGGTTTGGCAAATTCTCTGGTTCAGCACCAGTTAGCTCCCAAGGGTGCCAAACTAAAGAGATTCAACATGTAATTGTAGTATAATACTTTCCTAATAATGCAGATCTTCAGAAATGTCAGGGCTTCTTACATCAGCACTGATTAATTATCAATGAGAGGCAAATTATTTTTAAAATGTGTCTATTTGTGAATGAACCATTATAAGCTCTTTTTAAGAATCATATATATAGTAGCCCAATGTCTGTGCCTCTAACGCTGTAGCGTTACGTGTTGCCTGTGGGGGGCACTGTTGCCTCCTGCTGTGGCACTCGTCTGAGTTCTGCGCTCCTCAGCCGGGCCGCCACAGAGCAGCAAGCGGCGCAAGAGGCCATTTGGGCACCACGGTCCCCATGCAGCACCCCTGTGGTGCAAGGGAAGTGCGGGGCCCAAACGGCCGCTTGCGCCGCTTGCTCCCCTGCGGCGACCCGGCTGAGCAGCGCAGAAGTCAGACGAGCACCATGGCGGGAGGGGGCAGGGGCTGGGGCAGTGACATACATGGCCAAGGGGCGGGGCCCGGCCATGTACGTCACTGCCCCGCCCCCCTTCGCCTCCCGCCATGGCACTCAGCTGACTTCTGCGCCCCTCCGCCGGGCCGCCGCGGGGGAGCCCAAACAGCCACTTGCTCTGCTTGCTCCCCCGCGGCGGTCCAGTTGAGCAGCACAGAACTCAGCCGAGCGCCGGGGCGGGGCGGTGACGTACATGACCCCTCCCCCTGGCCGTGTACGTCACTAGGGTTACCAGGTAAGGTAAAAAAAAACGGACACACTTGATCGGGGGCGGAAGGCGGGAGGGACCGGCTGGGAGAGGATCAGGGCTAGCTGGGGGGGGGGGGTGGGAAGCACAGCAGGGGGATGGTCAGAGGCAGCGTAGCTGGCCAGGGGACAAAGGGGGAGGGGCGGCCAGCGGGAAGCAAAGCTGGTCGGGGGTGGGAGTCAGGGGCAGTGAGGCTGGCCATGGGAAATCGGGAGGAGGAACTGGCTGGCGGGGGGTGGGAAGAGGGAATCGGCCGGCGGGGAACCGGAATCACCCAGGCACGTGCAGATCCCAGGGAGCTGCCCGCCCCGCTCATGGTCCCAGCGAAGCAAGTCCAGCTGTGGCTCCAGCACGCACTGGAACAGTGCTCAGGGGTAGGGACAGAGCTTCCCCCGCTTCCCAGAGGCAACTAGAGGCTCCCAGCACCGATCACGCCCCCACTCCCAGCCACTCCCCCGCCCCTGCCAGGCTTCCATCTGGCGCCCAGCCGGAGAACCAGAAAATACTGGATATTGCACATGTCTGGTATTTTCTGATTTTTTTTACCAGACAGAGGGCCCAAGTAATGGACTGTCTGGTAGAAAACCGGACACCTGGCAACCCTATACATCACCGTCCCGTCCCCCTTCACCTCCCGCCGTGGCGCTCGGCTGAGTTCTACGCCGCTCAGCCAGGCCGTCGCGGGGGAGCCCAAACAGCCACTTGCTCTGCTTGCTCCCCCGCAGCGGCCCGGATGAGCGGCACAGAACTCAGCCGAGCGCCACAGCGGGGCGGTGACGTGCAGCATGACAGCGGCTCCAGGCCCCTCCCCCTGGCTGTGAACGTCACTGCCCTGCCCCCCCTTGCCGAGCGCCACGGCGGGAGGCGAAGGGTGGCAGGGCAGTGAAGTACATGCCCAGGGGGTGGGGCCTGGGCGAGCACGCATCCCTGACGGCGACAGAGGAGAGCAGAGAGAGAGGGAGAGGCAGGAGGGGGAGGAAAGCTGAGAGAGATAGGGGGAGGCAGTAGGAGGAGGAGGCAAGAGAGAGACGGAGAGAAGACCAATGTGGAGGAGAGACCTGAAAATCCTGTCTTATGACGGGCTAATTGGCTAGTAGTTTTTAATGGGATGTTACATACCTTGCAAAGATTATTTTCAAAGTGGTATCTGACTTTTGTTCTAATGGCTCTAGTTGTTTACTGTACCATGCTTTTGTGTTAGAACTGGATAGTAGGAACTTACTAAAAATTGAAATGGAGATAATCAATCTAGCTGAATTCTACAAGCTTTGTGCCGTGAAAAAAAAAAGAAGCAATCAGTATGAACGGTATAAAGTGAATTGATGCTTAACATTATTTCCAATATCATAGCCAAAAGCATAATTATTCCACATAAGGAATGTTTTAATAAACTATTTATTCTTGGTGTTTCCTCTAAGCAACATGTGTGTCTTTTTGAAACCAAAGAGCCTGATTCTTGGCTAGTGTAAATTGGCATAACTATTGGGGTTTTCACACTACCTCTGTGCAATACAAATTACAGTAGTAGTACACTCTTCTTACTTTCTCATTTCATATGGGCCTTTCAATATGTAACCATCCCATATGTTTTCTTGAAGCAAATTGTACAGCGCTCAGAGCTAGACAGTGCCAAAGCAAGAATACAGCGTGTTTCTCTGGGGCAGTTTTTGTGGCCCCATTACTACTGCTATCTGAGTGGTGAGCCAATTATTGCTCCTGCATAGACAGCTGTTTCTCTGATCTGAGTGTGAGGGAAGCAGAGCCAAAGCCCTGTTTCTTCCCCACAATCTTTCAGGTGCTCTGTTCTCCCAGAAGAATAAAGACAGGAAGGATTCTTATGCATTAGCCTCTTCCCCCATCCCTGCATAAGTGCCAGACAGAATCTGGCCCTTGATGATTTAAATGAACTGCTGCATGGGGATCAGTACGAAATCCAGTCACTGTTATGAGCATTTTGTAAATAAACGGAGACATTTAGTATAATTAGATGCCATCTTAGGAAATTGAAGAAAAATAAAAAAACTAATTTAGAAAACCGTTTGTTAGGGCACATAAAACATGCTGCTCAAGTGTGTTTCATAGTGATTTCACAGCAGAAGTACACATGCCAAGGCATTCATGAACAATTGCAATTACTCAGTAAACGATCACAGAATCTGTTTGTTCCTCACTCAGAGCTGTTCAAATGGCATTTTGTCATTGACATTGTTTTAAGAGTTTCCCTGCATCAGAAAAACTACTTAACAGGAAATCTCATATTATGAATCTCAGCTTGTGATTGTAGTCAGTTTCATGTGTCCCAAGTGGCTAAGCATTTCTAGCCTTATATCAAGAAGTGAACATCTCCTGAGAAGGGAAGGGAGGTCAAGTGCTATAATAAACCAGATTCCATCAGGAATGTGAAAAAATGCAACTCTAACCAATGCTAAATAGAAGTGTAGCTGGCTGGAAATGCTACTTGAAAGTATAATGAATATGCTGAGGTAATTTCTGGAGTTTGTCCACTGTTGTTAATTCCTCCTCATTCTCTGACACTGTTATTTACTCTGATCAGCACTGAGAAGTGTTTCTGCACTACATGGTGTATTCAGAAGAATCAGGACCACAGCACTTCAAATGCCATAATCTCATGACACAGCCATTGTTTTATACTACATGTCTTAAAAATGACAAACTCTAGGAAAGCATTGGGATACAGAACAAGCAAGGAACAGGCATTGTGATGATGTGTTCACCCCCATAAAATTCCGGAAGGCATTAAGGTAAGTGAAATGGGCCAATTAACTGTTTGGGCTGCAGCTGGAGGAGAACCAGAGTCTAGTAAGGTTTAATTAAGGATGAAGCTCACCTATAGACACATGCATGACTTCTATAAAGCAAGAAGCTGAGAACAGAAGGGTCTGCAAAGGTAAATAGTCTTCAATCACTCCTGCATGGGCGGGGGGGGGGGAGGGGAATTTGTTAAACATTACAGGGTCTATCAAAGTCAATAGGAGTAGTAAATATGAGCAGTGGAAAAGCTGAGACCCAGAGGTTCCAAAAGACAGGAAGAGGAGGAAGTGGAACAGAGCCCAGGGAAGTAGCAACTTGGATTAAGTGCCCCACAGTTACGGAGTTTACAGTCTCTGGGATGAAACACAGAGAAGAGTTTGGGTCTGGGCTCTAGGGTAACCAGATGCCATAATTTTATAGGAACAGTCCCAGTATACAGGACTTTTTCTTGTATAGGTGCCTATTACACTCCAACCCCTCTCCCAGTTTTTCACACTTGCTATCAGGCACTGGGGAAGTAGCACAGCCTTCGATGTAGAATGGAAGGCTTCCTGGAATGGCAGAAGGATGGCTTGCCCAGAGATACATTGACAGACCTGCAGAAGGTGGGAAATTGAAATGAGAATCACAAAGATGTGACTACGTCTACACTGCTACGTCTACACTGCAGGCTTCTTGCGCAAGAACTTTTTGTGGAAGAAATTTTCCAAAAAAAAACTTTGCACAAGACCACATCCACACTGCCATGTGCTTTTGCGCAAGAGTGCGTTCACACTGCCGTGAATGCTCTTGCGCAAGAAAGAGCTTTTTCTGATAGGGATTTCTTGCTTAAGAAACCCCTGTTGTCTGTCTACACACACCTTTTTGCTCAAGAGCTCTAGCACAAAAAGGCTTATTCCTTGTAGAAAGAGGAATAACACTTGCACAAAAAGCCCTGCCTTCTGATGATCTACTGTACTTTCTTGCACAAAAACATGCTTGTAGTGTGGACACTGTGAGCTTTTGTGCAAAAACAATTGTTTTTGCGTAAAAACTCTGCAGTGTAGAGCCCTAGTGTGGTTCACTGTCTCACGCAGTGGCACCTAGACCACAGCAACAGATAAGAACAAGAGACCTCTACAACCTAAGCTGAGAGCCAGTTGGCTTTATAGCACAAGCTGTAAAAGCTCCTGTACTAAGCTCCAGAGATCCAGGTGCAAATCTACCAGGTGGTGGTTACAAGTGCAGGAAGGACATCTAAGCAGTAGTGAGCTAATCCCCAAATTAGCCACTAGGAGGCATTCCGGCAGTGAGTAGCAAACCCTGTTATACACACACGCAAAAGGAGATATGGAAGAAGATGGCAGTTTCAGTGGATTTTTATTTATCACCCTGGTTAAGAAGGAAAGGCAAAAATGCATCTGCTCTTCCATTAAGATATATAGGTGAAATGTAGCCCCACTGAAATCACTGGAAAACCTCCCATTGACTTCTGTGGAGCCAGGATTTCATCCCTGGCTTATAACACTTCAGAAGGTCTCTTCTTTGTATTATGAGGAAAATGCACCAGAGTAGAAACAGTGTAGTTAAGGAAAAGCCTCAACTGACTTATCCATCAAAGCAGGCTACAATGGCTTGCTGAAATCTAGGCTGATCAAAACCCCAATAATTCTTTTTTTATGAAAAATTTCAAACTTTCTGTGTGAAATGAAAAATGTTCACAATGTTTCTGATTGTGTGTGTACGTGTGTAATAACTTGAAATAATCTGTCAGGCATGTCTACACTACAGCGCCAATTCGAACTAGTTTATTTTGAATTAGTTAATTCGAACTAAGCTAATTCGAAATAACACATCTAGACCCAAAAACTAATTCGAATTAGCGTTTGCTAATTCGAAATAGCACGTCCACACTGATTGGACGCTGGGTCGCATTTAAGGGCAGCTGAAACCAGTTCCGGCAGGGCATCAGTTCAGTAGTTGCTTTGTGTGGCTGCTGTCTGAGGCTGAGGCTCGTGCTTAAAGGGAGCCCCCTGGAAAGCCGGTTCTCAGCTTTTTCGCTTGCTTGCCTACCTCGCCGAGGGACAGCAAAGCTTTTTCCTCTCTGCCTGCCTGTGTCGGTGGTTCCCATTGGGGACGCCGCCTCAGTTGGCACCATGGAGCCAGAGCTCGCCCTGGGCATTCTGCTCCAGTTTTTGGACTTGCTGCTGCAAGCCTGCCAGCAATGGCTGGAGGCTGCCTGGCACCATCTGGTGCACGTCAGCTCCCTGCCCCTCCCCCTGGCCTCCCTGGGGGCCGTGGAGGAGCCGCAGCGGCGCCCAGATGCCAGCGTGCCCCACCGCATCTGGCGTCTGGACACCAGCAGCGACTGATGGGACCACATCGTCTTGGAGCACTGTGGAGACCAACAGTGGACCCAGAACTTCAGGATGAAGGAGGACACCTTCCTGGAGCTCTGTGATTGGCTCGCCCCTGCTCTGCGGCGATGGGACACTCGCATGAGGCCCGCCATCCCCCTCCAGAAGTGGGTGGCCATCGCCCTGTGGAAGCTCTCCACGCCAGACAGCTACCGATCCGTTGGGAACCAGTTCGGCATGGGGAAATCCACTGTCGGAGCAGTGCTCATGCAGGTATGGCACTCACTGGCCACTGGGCCGGGGGGGGGAGGGGGGCTGCAAGGAGGGGATGGGCCGCCCCAGGGAAAACGGGGGGGGGGGGGGGGGAGGGGGAGAGGGAGGTGAAAGTGCCCCGCACGGGAGGGTTCGGTCTGTCCCGGACATACTACACGCCGCCCGCGGTGGCCAGGATCGCAGCGGGGGTTGCTTCTGGGAGTGGGGCACGGGGCAGTGCCAGGGAATGAACACTCCCAGCCACCCGGGCACCCTAGTGATTCGCGGTTTGGTGTGTCTCTCTGCAGGTGGTCAAGGCCATCAACAGGGTGCTGCTCCGCAGGGTGGTCCACCTCGCCGACCCGGACGCGGTCATCCAGGGGTTCGGTGCCCTAGGCTTCCCCAACTGCGGGGGGGAGGGGGAGTGTGCATTGACGGGACGCACATCCCTATCCATGCCCCGGAACACCAGGCCTCCCAGTATATCAACCGCAAGGGGTACTTCTCCATCCTCCTGCAGGCCATGTCTGACCACCGGGGCCAGTTCACAGACATTAATGTGGGCTGGTCCAGCAACTCCTCCGTGTGCCAGAGGCTGCACACCGGGACCTTCTTCCCCGACTGCCACATCAGGGTCGGGGACGTGGACATGCCCGTCTGCCTGGTGGGGGATGCGGCCTACCCCCTACAGCCCTGGCTCATGAAGCCCTACATGGGACACCTCAACCCCTCCTGGCAGGCCTTCAATGCCAGGCTCACCAGGGCCCACATCATGGTCAAGGGGGCCTTTGGCCGACTGAAAGCACACTTTAGGTGCCCCCTCACCCGCCTTGACCTCACCGAGCACAATATCCCTCCCGTGGTGGCAGCATGTTGTGTGCTGCACAATTTATGTGAGTGGAAGGGGGAGGCTTTCCTGGCAGCCTGGATGGCTGAGGCTGACCGCATGGCTGGCCAGTACGCGCAGCCCCACACCGCCGCCATCCGGGAGGCCCAGCGGGGGGGGCCGTCCAGATCTGGGAAGCCCTGCAGGAGAGCTTCCATGTGGAGGAGGACTGAACTCTCCCTGCATGTCCCACTGGGGCCTTCTTGCACCCTCCCTTCCTTCCCCTTTCCCCTCCCTAATCCCCCGTCTGTTAGTTCGAATTAAACTTTGTAGTGTAGACATACCCTCAGTGTGTCAGAGTCCATGTCAGTGGGAGGTAGCGCTGATTCCCTCTATTGCCCCGTTAAAGGGCAATTGCAATGTCACAGTCAATAAACAGGCAATTTATAAGGCCCAGACCTGGGTCAAGGCAGGGCAAAAAGACAAAAATTGACCAGGGGTTGTTTGATAACAGTTTAAGGCTCCAGCTGGGTTCCAGCCGGGTATCCTAGCTAGAGGAGAGTCAACAAGCACTGGGGTTTTTCCCCCATAGGGGGAAGCCTGCCACCCGAGGGGAGCAGTGGCAGGGGGGACACAGACCCACCCACTCCACTGCATCCCAGCCCAGGGCCCTGATAGTGGCAGCGCAGCAGCCACTGGGTCGGCAGGGATCCAGACCGCAACATGCTGAGCCAGATCTGTGGGTCAGCGAGGATCCCAGCAGCAACCAGGATCCCACCTGACCTCCATCTCCTTAGCTTCTTCTGGGTCGGCTGCTTACCAGTTCCCCCGGGGGCCTACCTGCCTTGGGCACGACTCCTTGGGGTCAGCTGGGGATGGAGGTGCTGGCAGTGTGTTCATCAGTTCTAGCTCCAGCAGGGGTCCAGGGGGACCAGTCCAGTCATCGGGTCCCCATGGGGGTCCTGGAGGCCTTGGCGGGTCTTCAGGCCATGGCAGCGGTCTTAGTGGTCCGGGCCAATTGTCAGGGGCTGGCAGAGGTTCTGGTGGCCCAACCCAGTCCTCCCATTAGGTGCAGCATGGCTAGGCCCTTTGCTGAGGGAGCTCAGGCTGAGCATCTGGCCTGTTCAGCCACTGGGCTCCAACTGAGTGCTGAGCTCTTATATCTTGGGCCCCATCTCCCTGCTTCCTGTGGGTGGGGCTGGGTGAGGCTTGACCCACCCACCAAGAGGTCTTAGAGGGCCCTTCCTCTTCCAGGTCAGAAGGAGGCCATGTTGCTGGCCTAGACTCCTTACACAGTGCCATAGGACTCTGCGCTGTTTTTGCTAAAACAGACTAACATGGCTACCTCTCTGAAACTTAAAATAATCTGTTTTGAAATCAATGGAAAGTGAAAAAATTCTTCTGCTTCAAATCAAATGCAATGGAAATTATTTTTCCCCTTTTAGTAATTTTTTCCTTTATTCCTCTTTTTGGTGGAAAAATTCTAGCTAGCCCTTCTAAAGCCTTCCCTTGGAGAGAGACAGGCAAATATATCCTCCCGACTCAAACTGCAACTGCAGTGATTGAGGGGAAAGTAAGGTGGAGGGTGATAATTTTCACACTGCAGGTAGGCAGTAAAAGTGGATGAGATAAGGCTTGTACTGTAATTTAATGGGAGGCTTTCCTAGAAACTATTGATCAAGCAATGGAGGGCAAATCAGCCTCTGATAATGAAGAGGACAATTTGGAATTGCTAGATTATTGTTGATGAGTCACTTTTCTGAAATATTATGGTATACCTGACCCCGAGATCCTGTAATGAGTCAAGAAAGAAAGTAATGAAAATTGTTTCCTAGAGTTCACTAAATGATCATTCTGAGGCTACTTTTTCATAACAATATGCACAAAAGAAGATGAATCTAGACTGCAGGCTCCTTAAGGTAGGGTTCATAACTCCACTTGACAGTACAGTGTTATGAACACCTATGTTACTAGATTTTAGAGCTGGGTAAAAAGTTATTTTTTGAAGATTTTGACATTTTTTCTGTCTTAAATTAGACTGGAAAAATCAAACTTTCAAAAATGATTATGAACTAAGAGTTTGAAAAATATTTTCGGATTAGATCAATAGAAAATTGTCACATTAATTTCAAAAATGTTTGTTTGTAATTCCAACCTCCCAGGAGAATTACCTCTTTTAACATCAATGAACAAAAATTTTAAAAAGAGAAGTTGGATTGAATTGGGGGGGAGGAAGGCTTTTCATGTTGACAGTTTTGAAACTTTTTTCCCCACAAAAAATCTAGAGATTCATATAACCATCCAGTTCTTTTGCAACTACTTCACTTGCAAAAAATTGACATTTGCTGATTAAAAAGTTGCATTGGAAAAATTCGTTGCCAGCTCTCCTATACATAAATAAATTGGAAATTTTCCTCTTCTGGAACTGGAATACATTTTCCCAGTTGTATTTATAGATCACAACCAGCTGTGGATATGAGTAAAATAGAAGAATGATGAGGTGATGTGGATAATTCTGTTCGTAAAGCTCTAGAGATCTCCAAATCAGGCTGGATATCTGAGACTCCTGCTATTCTTTCTCTTTACCCTTTGATTGATTTTCTCCATGTTTCCTTCAGTGTGGAAATAAACATATCACAGTGCAAAAAATACTCACATTTCTCCTCATCTTTCAACTGAAACAAGCATTAATTTTTTGCTTTTTATATAAAAACTATTGGATCATAGAACTCAGTTTTTACTTTTGTCTCCCATCATACCAAATGAAATTCCAAATAAGTAATACTTACACCTTAGAAATGGATCAATTTACAGCATTTCTTAGAAAGGCTAAGGTAGAAGCAATCTGCTTTGTAGTATTTCTCCCCTGAGGTTCATATAGAACTTTAGCCTAGCTTTGATGACAATGTAAAGAGATTGTTTCAGAGCTTTATAGACTGCAGCACAGATGCAGTCTTGAGCATCATAGCCTAGCCTTGTGAAGCTTCAAATGTTCTCTGCATGTGCCCTTTTAATTTAGAAAACTATGAGCTAATGAATATTTAAAGACGGGTGGCTGTTTATTTTGAGTTATGATTAATAATCAACTAATTAGGACTGATCAAAAACATTTGCATGCAACATTTTTTCTACTGGGAAATGGGCTGTGGTCAATCAAAATTTTCCATGGGAATAGATGGATTTCAGTGGAATTTTTGGTCAGAAAACTGAAACAAAATATTTAGTTTGATCTGAGTAGAAATGTTGTGTTTACTTGAAACATGTTGTGGGTTCTGGGGGCTTGTTTGTTTGTTTGTTTTTGTTCCTTTTGGAGCAAACACTAATCTGTGTTCTTCTGAGCTACCCATAATGCCTCCTTAGAGTTGCCATTCTGTGTCTCTCACATCTGAATTACCTCCCGTGGGCTATGTCCTGCCTCCTGTATTGCACTCCCCTTGTGGCTGAGTCATTGCAGTGTCTCATGGATTCCTGCTCAACAAGGCCAATTTTATGCTATTCTGGCAGCATAAAATGCCCTCAAAGGGGGTGGAAAACCTCGAGCGATGTGGGAAGGGTTAGGGTTAGGGTAAGGGTCTGCATCCTCAAAGCTATGGAAAAAAGTGTGTAGCCAAAACACATTATACTTCAATTATTCTGTGTTCCCAGAACCCAAACAAGATCCAAGGAACCAAATTCTGACTGTGTTAGCTTATTATAGTATCCAGAAAATGGAACATTCAACGGTGACTTAAACTACATGGGTAGCACCTGTCAAGAATTGGCATAAGCATGTCCCAGACCCAGAGAAGTGGGGGGAAAGGTATCCTTTTTTTTTTCTCTATAAAAGGACTGACTATGTGTACCTGCCCTCACTGCAGGGACCTTTAAGGGAATACCACAGAGTAATGTCTGTGATCACTGACTCTTTTGAATGCTCTTAAAAATGGAGCAGAGAGACAGGTTCAGGAGAAATTTAGGGATACTCCTGGAGTTAGTGCCCTGAGCTGGAGCAAGACCTAAGCTGAGGTAAGTCTGGATTTCTTTCCCTTTGTATATGAAAACCTCATAGAGTCAGGCTTTCTTTTGCTTTTGTTAGTTGCTTGAAATAAATAACCCCTGCCCAAAAGAATCCTAGTCAGTTTTAGGATTTGGTTCTAGAACTAGTATGTTCACATACCTTACCCATTACATCAAGGAGGGATGGACAATGGAGACAGATTGAATAATAGACTAAAAGCAGCAGTAGCACTGGTTCCAGTGGCAGCAGGGAGGCCAACAGAAACATATGGCCCTGAGCCAACATCACACACATGTGGGGCAACTTAAGGCTGGTGGGTGTTCTTGTGCATGGTCTGGCTGGGCCACAGCCCACCTTCTTCCCATTTCAGTATCAAGACCCTTGGTAATGTTCATTTCTTTAGTCACAATGGCCCTGGAGGATGAATAGGAGTTGACTTATCTAGCTATTAGACCCATGAATAGTTATTTAATGCACAGATGAGATGCCCTAATTCCAAGTTTCTTAGTTTATGTCTTCAGTTTTACATACATATAAATTCTTCATGAAGTTAGAACTGAACACAGTATTTCTGGCATGAGCATTCCATTGATTTGTGTACTGCTATCATATCTTCTTTTATCATGGATTGGTGCAGAAATTGTTCTTTGAACTCGCTAGAAGTTTGCTGTAAGGTATGCAAAAATAGCTATCGGTGGTTTTCCAATACAACAACAGAAATAAATCTTAAAGCCAGGAGAAAAAATACAGATTCATAGGACTTTTGTGCATTCATTGTAATCTTACGTGTCTTACACCTATTAGGCCAAATCTCTAATGCCTTACTCACACAAATAGCTCCACTGATATTAGTAAGGCAAGAGGCATTTGGTATATATTAGATAGCAGTTGGTATATATTACATAGCAGTTGGTATATATGAAGAGACAAATAGACATAGATTGACATTGTATCAAATCACTCCCTGCCCAAAGCAGGACCACCTCAACTAATCCTCCCAGCCAGGACTTTGTCAATCCAGGACTTAAAAACCTTTAGGGATGAATATTCTACCACCTCCCTAGGTAACCCATTCCAGGGCTTCAACACCCTCCTAATGAAATAGTTTTTCCTAATATCCAACCTAGACCACCCCTACCGTGTAAATGTTCAAGCCCTGGGTTCTCTACCTGAAACTCCTGTGTGTGAGAAGGGAAAAGTTGCAGGTGGAAGAGCATATTAGCTGCATCCAGCTTATGGGTCCTCCGCACTGTCCTGGTTGAGTGTGCTTTCATGCTTGTGCATGAGGGGATATTATTTATTCTGGCTTCTTTGGGTCTGTACTGTGTTTGCACTGCACATGGCGCAATAGGGCCTCACTCTTAGCTAGCCCTTAGCCAGTCTGATAATTAACATGTTATTAAAGGGTTGCCTACACTACAGTGTAAGCTCAAGGTTCAAACTCAAGTCTCCAATCTACATACAAATCACACCAAATCAGGGTCCTGGAATCCCACAGGAGTAGAGGATGAAAGCCTGAGTTAGACTGAGACCCAGGGCTCAAGTCCTACTGCTTTGCGGCATAGATGCACCCCCACTGGATACATGCTCCAGGACTTTGTCAAGCCAGGACTTAAAAACCTCTGGGGATGGAGATTCCACCACCTCCCTAGGTAACCCATTCCAGGGCTTCACCCTCCTAATGAAATAGTTTTTCCTAATATCCAACCTAGACCTCCCCCACTGTGTAAATGTGCAAGCCCTGGGTTCTATACTTCAGGGTCTCTGACTTGAGTTCCACTAACCCTAGGCTTACACCACAGTGTAGACCCAAGGCACCACCCGTATGACTTCATAAGCTAACCATACAGTAGGTAAGAGCACAAGGGAGGTGTAGCCATCACAGAACTATTATGCATCTTCCCAACCTAAACACTATTCACAGAGGTGGGATTGGGCAGAACTTGGTCCCTCCTCCCCCTTATAATAGCCAGCATACCTGTGCCAGCAGACCAGGGGACATATGCTTTGCCTGCTACCACAGGATTCAATGGGAACCCAGAAGTCAAGATTGGACAGTTACAATCTGCCTTCTGGTCAGCTTTAGGAACAGCTCATGCACCACCCTTTCTTCTGGCTTCATGGCATAGCCACAATTTAGCCACATGTTCTTAAGACCCAACCGTCCTTCCATTATGTCTAATCTGGCTTGAAAAACACCAAGTAATGAACCGAAGATGTAAAATAAGATGGGACTGAAAAGCAACGGTAGCACCTGACTCCGCATTTCTGTATCTCTTTTCCAGCTCTGAAGCTAAGCTCTCTTGCAAACTCATGCAAGCATGATCTCACCTTTTGGCTTAAAAATCATTCTAGCTTGCCAAAGAGTTGCTCTTTCTCACCTTCTAAAAGCAATTTGATCTTCTCCATGCAGCTCTAACTATAAGATTTTCTGATGTTTGAAAGTCATTTGTAGAAAATAACAACTTGGCATAGGGGAATGTAGCATGACTGGTAATTTGACAGAAAAAAATGCAAAGACTTGACTTGTGACACTGAAGGGCAAGCACCCTTGCCTAAATATATAACCAAAAACTGAGAACTCTAAAAGATGTTGTTGGATTTAATTGTTTGGTCTCACATACAACTACTTATATTCTGTTTAGCTCTTTATAATTGTATTCTCATGAGATTCAGCGTATTTCCTTCAAAACCTTGAATACTTTCAGGCCAGCAAAGCTTGTTTCCAAGCATTTGTTAAATTGGTAGCCAAAATCCTCTTCCAGCTTCTCGGAGAGGTTAACCAATGACAAAAAGCAGTGGACAATCCTAAGTATAAATACGCAGACTGTGCACAATGAGGATTCTGCAAGGAACTAACGGCCAAGCCTGATTTCAGAAGAGATGAATGCCATAAATATGTCCTTTCTGATTTCAGAATTCACAAGCTAATGTTTGTTAAGGTACAAGATTTGGCACAGACACATCTGGTATTACTTATAATAATACCAATGACTTGTGTAGTTTACCAGCTGCCACTGTCGTTCTTTCCAATGACTATAATGGTTATTACTGGGGCCTGAACCCCAGAGGCATCCAGCACGGATCCCATTTATTTCAGATGGAGCTGTAGATGTTTCATACTTCTGAATATCGGCCGCTAAGGGTGTTTGGCCAGGCACACAGAAATGGCATACCACATCAGAGTAGTAAGGGTGATGAAACAATTCCAGTGCTTATGAAAGTTATAGCTAAGAGCTGAAAGCTGGTGCACGTGGAGAGGTGTTTATAAGGGGTTTGATTAAAATAAGCACACAGGATCTTTTGAGAGGAAAAGGCAATATGCTGTGTTTATTGAAAATAAAAAGTAAAAGGCGCTCACACACGCACACACACACACACACACATCCCCATTAGGCTGAGTGTGAGAGGGAGCTGGGCTTCTGTCAATCTGGACTGATGCTCCAGGATAATGGCAGGTTGGAATCTGGAGAACCATGCAAAATGCCCCATCTTTTACAGCAGGGGTGGGGGAACCTTTTTTGGGTTGGATGCCACTGGCCCACAGAAAAAATCAGCCAGGGGACACTCAAAAGTGAGAAGCAACCCCCCCCCCCCCCAAAAAAAACCCAAACCACCTCACTGACATGGCTCCAAATAAGAAGCAAAAATGACACTCCACACATTCCCTTTGCACACCAGAGGCTAGTAGATGTTGTGGGTTCCCCGAGGCTCTGGAGTGGGACCTAAAATGAGGGCTTTAGGATGTTGGAGGGGGATGCCAAAAAGCGGGTTTGAGGTGTGGGGTCTGGGCAGGAGGGAGGGTGCAGCAGTGGGTTGGGGATTGGTCTAGTAGGGTGCAAGAGCAAGCTGGACAAGAGGCAGGGTGTAGGAGCAGCATGGGGGTACATGGTCTGCATGGGAGGGGCGTGCTGGAGCAGGCTGACTCAACTCCCTGGGGATGCACATGGTCCTGTGTCCCCCAGTGCTCCCAGGCACCGCACCCTGCTGCTCCTAATGTCCATGATTACAGCCAATCTGAGTTGCGGGAGGAAAGCTTCCAGGCAGCACTTTGCTACACTGCCATTTCCCCAGCCAGAGGGGAAAGGAGAGGGGGAGTGCACAGATCTGCTTCCTCCCACTACCAGGATCCTCAATGCAGCCCCCCGGACCATAGGTTCCCTACCTCTGTTTTATCGCAGTCCCTTATCATGCAAATTTCTGGATTTTGCAGCGTCATATTGAAATATAGCTCTATTTAAAGATTGTTTTTATTGGTGTTTAATATCAGTCTGCTGATGACTTTTCTGGGTGTTTCCCCTCCCTGGATGGGATTTGTTATATTCACACATTGGGAATACTTGCTTCTAACTTCAGGGTTGCCAATCTGCCCCTCATTCATCATCAGACACTATGGCAGGACTACTCAACATGTGGCCCACGGCCTCTTTGTTTGTGGCCCACGGTGCAGGTTGGGTTTACGCAGCGTTCTGCACGTGGCCCACGGGTGGGAGCCAAAACAAAAAAGTAGACAATATAATGGCCTTCAGTTGCTATGCGTTTTAGTAGTTAAATTCCTGGACTGCCATTGCTCATTGAAAGTGCTGTCATATGGGTGGAAATTGGGTAACTATTGCATTTTATTAATATCAGCAGAACTGACTTAAATGGGGCCTGTGTGTTGTGTAGTCTTGCCTCAATCTTTGTATTCATGCCCGTCAGTGTGAAAGTAGCTATTTGCTTAAGTTGCGGCCCTCGGCATGTGCTGTGCGTTTCATTTTGGCCCCCAAAGCTTCCAAAGTTGAGAAGCCCTGCACTATGGGCACAATAGTTACACTGTGTGTGTGTGTGTGTGTGTGTGTGTGTGTGTATCGATAGGTCCATTTACTTTTGAATGGCTTTCCTACAAAGAAGCAAATGGTGGTTGGAGGGGAGATGATGGGTGGCAGTGACTAACTGGGACAGAGGCAGTTTTGAAAAATTTCAGGAAGGGGAACAACCACTGGCACATGCCAGAAGACTAGGCCAGAATGGCAAGAAAGTCTGCATAGCCTAAGAGTACTTACTAAATCCAGGATGCATAGTAAGGTGTGGAATGGACCAGGGCACTGTATTCAGATTTTTTTTTTATTTTGACAAGATTTATAACATTCTAGTGTGCTTTGTTCAAAAGCAAAATGTCTGCAGTCAGTAGCGCTCATCCCATACGTCCAAAAACCATGAGTCAGGCTCACCAAAAATCATGACATTGACTTAAAAATAATGAAATTATGTCAAAAGAGATTTTTATTTGCCTTGTGCTCTTTGAGCCTTTAAGGTGCCTTGGGATCACATTTCTCCACAGGCTAGATACTTAAAGTGCAACAAAAGTCTTGGCAGGAGTGCATAGAGAAGTGTTAGAAAGCCAAAAGCTTTGGATCTACACAAATCAACACATCCTCAAAAATTAAATTTCACATACATGTTCCTTGAAATTGCTAATCCCTCCCTATAAAAATGTCACAACAATCCAAACCTCAGATATCCCCAAATAAATCTCAAACACTTGGGGATTGTGGTATGGCCCAAAGGTCAAAATGCTCTGGATATTGTAGATGAAGAGATGGAGTAAATTCCACCATTGGAAGTCATCTGAAGAAAGACTTTTCAACAGCTCACCCTCTCTCTCACACACATCTCTGGTTTGATCATCTCTCTGATGGCATTTGTGGCATTAACACCTGGTGATAGAGGTGGTCTCTCAGACAGGCAGCTTCCAAACCATTTAGAATGTTATGAAGTTCAGAAGTATCATAGAACTCCATCTGGAATAATACTGGCAGTGTAGATTCCAGAGCGCTAGCATCATATGCCCATAACAAGACATATCTCAACATGGGTATCACTGTGGTCTGTATCCCCTTGTTTCCAGGCTGATTTAGGTGCAACACTCAGCATGGTAGTAGTAGTGACAAAGGCATAGACTGTTGTAATAAAAGCTGTTTATTTGAGAAAGAATCAGTATGACCACTACTGCCCTAGGATCATTTAGCAGCAGCCGAAGTTTTACAAGGCAGCTAAAATATAAACTCAGTTGACAAATGATGGACAAGTCAGAAGGTTGTTATCCTGATTGGGGGAAGCAGTATACCAACATACTGTCAACCTTCTTGGAATTTAGATACAATTTGCACTCTTCCATCAAGTCACTGCTCAACTCAGACTCCAAGTGGAGAATGCTGAGTGTTGTGAACACATTGGAAAGACTTCAGCCCCTTCTGTTAACCTTTCCAAAATCCCCAGGTGGCATGTAGTGTTGTATACATGAGAGTCCTAAAGCAGAAAAGACACGCAGTTATCCTTGGGTTTCTCTCTAAGGCTACATCTATACTACAGAGTTTTTTCTGGGATACAGGAGGTATCCTGGAAAAGCTCCGCCGCATCCAGGGAACTCAACTGCTCTTCTGAATTTTTTTTCGGAAGAGCAGACATGCTCTTTCAGGAGCCCTGTAAACCTCATTTCATGAAAAAGAAAACCTTTTCTGAGAGTGTAGATGGGCCAAATTTTGGAAAAGCCTCTTCCGAAAGAAGAATCAGAAATAGGTACACAAATTGCAGAGTGCAATTTGTGTACTTTTTTTCTGAAAAAGAAGTGTAGTGTAGACATAGCCTAAGAGAAAAGAATGACTACTTACTTTTAGGCTCACAAGCATCTGTACATAAACTAATGATCATCTGATAGACCTATCAGTATAGACATGCAGGAAGAAATTGACAATGATGTGAGAAGGCTTCATCTTTTGGCACTGGATAGCCAACACTATCATTGCCATTTCCAAGAACTAATTCAAAATTCTCACTCAGATTCCCTTTTATATTTTTAAGATTTAACTTTGCTTAAAATTGAGACTTTTTTGCAAACTCATTTTTTAAAATAGGCCTTTTATTTTAATAACATATTTAGTTCTTGGTTCTCTCAACATATTTAGTACTGTTAAACCTACTACCCACTGTAAAATGCAAATCCTCTTGATTTATGCAGAGATGCCATTTAAATTGTTTTTTCTCTATATTTTAACCACGAATTTTCATGTAGTTCTAATACCTTAATTTCATATATATGAATTGCCTTCTGCAAGGTACATGAATGGGTTGTTATATCTTACTCTGTCAGATTTACTATTTAAAACATCCCTTTGCTTTCAGAATGGTGATTTATAAGGCTGCCACAACCCCAAAGTCTGGTTGCCTTTCTAAGGATGGCACCAGCAATAGTAGGAAACTCATATGGGAGGGATTTTCTGAGCTGTGGTAGGAGACCTAGATGTGAGGTGAGCTTCAGAGTATTTTTCATAAGTGAGAGGTTGGCTGTTTTAGAGGAGGCTTTTATAAGAAGGTGTGAGTCTATAGGGGCATTTAAAAAACATTGTTGCATTAACACATGGGGATTTGGCAGAACAGTTTTATGAGAAGATGTGTCAGTAGAGGCATTTCCTGATCACCTCCAACTCATCCAGCCTCCATTATGCTTTTCGTAGCAGTTTCCTGCACAGTGAGAAATCTGGATTACAGCCTGAACTTCTCCGCTCCCCTACCAGGAAAGAGAACAGGAAGATAAGTTTTGGTATGCCTGGTGATAACTGACTCCAAGAGAAAGCCACTGATTCATTGCCTTCCATCCTTCTAGTATGGATGGTTCCCAGGAAGCGTTTTTGAGGGAGACGGTAGTTTAGATTTGTGATTAATGGTATTTTTTAACCTGTTCTGTTAATTAAACTGGAAGACAAGTTCTTATTACAAAGGTTGTCATTAAGAATGCAACATCTGTCAACAGCTACCTCACAACGGTTTTCTGTATCACCACAATTTTCCATAAATTTGGAAAAGAAAACACTTGTGGTGTCTCAGATACTGTGATGTGTTAACTGTAGCTACCTTCTTTGCTGTTTCTCAGATCCCACTTCAATGGGGATTTATTCCACTAACTTTTCATTGAAATCTAGGCATCACAACACTATTATGGACTTGGTACTGCTACATTCAGCCTCCCAGAGGTGCATTCCGCATACTGGCTGGACATACCAGATACAATATGTTTGGCAGCAGTCAAGCAATTTATTCATGAAGTTTTTGGAACTGGGAATTCTGGCATAATTGCATTGTTGTAAATACTTAAAAACGTGTAAGCCTAAGTGCAAAGGGAATTGCATACAGTACTTAGTGACAAATGTTCCATGCAATATACTGGATTTAGCTGCCCCACTTCCTCGATGCTCTGTGGATTTGAGTGGTTACATTTATGCGCATAGCAATGAAAATACTGCTTTTAGTGGCAAGCTAAGGATTAATATCCTCCAACTTTTAAAATTGACTATATATTTTAGAAACTCTGTGTGTCCATGCATCTATCTGTTAGTCCGTTTGTTCAAGAATTCCTCCGAAATAGCAATAGCTAGGACCACCAAATTTGGTATGCAGCTTTCTCTCATCATATCTTAAAGTAAGGTCAGGGTTTGACTGTGCTAGGAAAATTGGATGGATGTGGAATGTGATTGTTTCACATCAAATGGAAAGGGAAGGATGTGATAGCAGGGACAGTTATACTGACAAATGACCACAGGGGACAGCAAGCACCCCAGCTCTGGGAAGCAGTTGCTGGCTAGCAGCATGGTCCCCACTGCCCCGAGCTGCCCCTGAGAAGCAGGCACTGACCAAGCCTGCACCCCACCCCCCACCCTTAGGCTGATCCTGGGGAGAAGCTAGAGGGCAGCCTGCATAGCTCCCCACCCCAGGATGGCCCCAGGGAGAAACCAGCAGGAGACCTGCTCTACCCCACTGCCCTGGGCCAGCCTCACCCTCAGCAACGCCAGGTAAATCCTCTAGTAGAATACATTTAAGAGAGAAGACTGCTGGAAAGGTGCCCATAGCCCTCAGCATGGTGGGGCACTGTTTGGCACAGTGAGAGCAGAATAAGAGCTCACTGTGTCAGCCCAGGAGACACAGCCATTGTGGTCTTTGGTGGCGTGGGTCATCATTTGCCCAGTTCTTTTTTTGACAAAAGGCAAGGGCAGGTTGGAAACTGAAGTATGTTAGCTCTGGATTTCCTGCATAATCTTCTCAGGCTACATCTAGCCTGCAGGCTTCTTTCGGAAGAAGCTTTTTTCGGAAGAGATCTTCTTAAAAAACTTCTTCCAAAAGAGAGTGTCCACACTGAAAAAGTGCATTGAAAAAGCAATCTGCTTTTTTGAAAGAGAGCGTCCAGACTGAATGGGTGCTCTCTCGCAGGTCAGCTGTGATTGCTATGGACGGAATGACCGCCAGGGCACCTGTGCTTTTTCCTCTTTCCTCTTCTTCCAAAAGAACTCCCTCTTCCCCCTCCACTCACATCTTTTTGCGAAAGAGCTCTGTCACCAAAAGGCTTCTTCCTCATAGAATGAGGATTACCAATGCCAGGAAAAAACCCCTCTGTTCTTTCGATTTTCTTGCGGAAGAATGCAATTGCAGTGTGGACATTCCTCAAGTTTTGTCAGAAAAACGGCCTTTTTTCCAACAAAATTCTGTAGTGTAGACATACCTGACAGTGCTTCTGGGAGCTACTGAAATTGTTTATGGGTAGGGAAAGTGATACTCATTGACTTATCACCTATGACATCTCACAGTAGCCACTTCACCTCTTTCTTCGCTTGACATTCTCTTAATCGCCCATGAATAGCTCTGTTTGCATTATCGAGGAGAAGTATGATACTGTATTGTGAAATACAGATTTAGTGTACTCCACATTCTGTGGCTGGTGAAAGAGCCATTACTCAGAGGTGGAGAAAACACTAGGAAAAAAAGTCCTTTTTTTTTTTTGTACAACTGATCATTTCTACATGTGTGTGTTGCCCAGCCAACTAGTCAAAGGTCCAGCATTGGCTGCCACCAAACTCCCCGAGACCTAAACCAGAGTGCTAAGTTACGCTAAGTTGCAAATCTTCAGTAAGATGCACACAAGCAAACTCTATACCTATGACTTCAACACTTCAAAGGACTGTGGTCTTAGAAAGCTAGCATAAGCCTACGATTCAAACCTATATAGTCCTCTGTGGCATCCCAATATTGTAGTTCTAATGTAGTGCACTCAGACCAATAATTTTCAATATTTTCATGTGTTACTAGATTATGAGATGTATAAATTGACAGTATTAAATATACAGTAATATACAAAAAACAATGGAGAATACAGTTCTACAGCATTTGAAGTGAATTTAGAAAGTATATGCAAAGAGAACCTTACATCTTTAACATGTATATTTCACAAGAGATAATCAATTTTATCACAATCTAATATATTCAATAACATAAATATACTCTACAGTCTGTATAATAAATAATACTACTTTGCTCTTGTGTAGCATTTTGTAATCTGAGACTCTCAAAGCACTTTACAAAGAGGTGATTGATTATTGTTGTTGTTGCTATCCCTAGTTTACAGATGAGGAAAGTGAGGCTCAGATAGTTGAAGTGAGTTGTCCAACGGTGCCCAGGACTTTGTGTTTCTGTCTCTGCCAACCTGCTGGTATAATGTTGCAGATTTGCAGGGAGACGAAAAGGCTCTTTAAACTAGCAGAAAAAAAGTTTAACAAGAAGCCAATGGCTAGAAGCTGAAGCCTCACAAATATAAATTGGAAGCAAGCCACAAATTCTTAACAGTAAGGTGATTAACCAGTGGAACTATCTACCGGGGGAAGTGGTTGATTTTTCCATCTCTTGATGTCTTCAAATATGCTGCAAGACACAAGTTATGCTTTCATCAATCTGGGTGAAATTTAACAGCCTGTGATATAGAGGAGGTCAGACTAGATGATTTAATAATCCCTTCTGACCATAAACTCCATGAATTTCCTATATAACCCTGAGCATTGTCATTGAGGAACAATGTCTGTTACATTTGCTCAAGCTTCTTAGTGCCTTGCTGCAGATAGAGTCTCACTGAGGGCAATGGGCTAGTCAAGGAATCGAGTACTTCTCACTGTGAATAGCTCTTTACTGCCCCATAACTCTGCACGACTGTATAAAGTGACAATAATACTTTCCTGCTTCAAAGGGAGGTTGTGAGAATGCATTAATGCTTTTGAGGTACAGGCTGAGCCTCCTTGGTCCAGTAACCTTGAGACCAGACCAGTCCTGAACCAGATAATTTGCTGAACCAGGGGAGAGCAATGCTGTCCCCTTAGCTCCTGGCTGATGGTGCTCTGCAGTCAGCCCCTGACCCACCAGGTCTCCACTCCCTTGGCCCACCAGGGCTCTTTTGCTGTCCCCCCAGAAGTTGGGGCTCTGTTCCCCTGGCACACTGCCCCCCCCGCCCCCCACTGCAGGTCTACAGGATGCTATAGCTCTGCTCCTCTGATCCACTGGGGCTCCACTGCTGGCTCCCGGCCCGTGGGGATTCCACTCTTTCCTGGTCCAGCAATGTTCCTAACACCAGCCCACTGGGCAGACACGTAGGCAGAGATTAGGCTATGTGAAGATGAAGGATTAGACATGATCTCTGAGGCAAGGCCAATCAGATCACCTGATTGGCCTCCCTGTGCTTGTGTTTATATACAAATATTCTAAACATACACAGGATTCCAGATCACTTCCAGGGTAAAACATATGTGCAGATGCACAATTGTCATGCATTACTTGCAGTACTGCCAATTATATTTCAGTGGGTAAGAGAGGATTTGCATGTCATGAATATATTATTTTCATGCATCTAGCACCAGGTTCATAATTGCTGTAAGAAAGTACAGCTCTCACTGACTACAGTGTGTGGTTTGTCTGCCTATTGTGGGATTGCATTTGGGTCTCGAGTTCCAGAAACTCACTTTTACAATATTCCACTTTACTGGCTTCAGTGGAACTTGTGCACTAATTACTGTAAGATACAAAAACAGAGTTAGACTTGCATTATTTAAAATGCCAACTGTGATAGAGTTTCATGAGTGTTTTATGTGGGTGAGGCCCTAGGGATCTTTCTAGCCTCCAGCTAGAAGCCGGAGAGACAACAAAACAGAATGAACAGTCCTCTCCCTTTCCAGCTTTCTCGGAAACAGTGACTTGTTCTTGGTGGCTATGTCTGCTATATCCTGCTATGTCTATTTCTCTCTCTTTCAATTGGATCATGTCACACACTGAAAACAAAATTAGGTAGACATATCTGGCTCTTCGGTTTATTAACATGCTTGCTGTAAAGAACCCGTTTCTCATTTGACCAGGGTAGTCTCTTTATATCTTGCATCTTTCAGAATCTAAACATGTGACATACAATCTAGTTCTTAATCTTTTCCTACCCAAAATTGATACCAAACACATCTTTTTCAAGAAAGGCACACGAACAACCATTTCCTCCATTATATTCTATTTACTATGTACAGGGCGTCCTTGCTATAAGTCGCCCGGGTATACATCCATTCCGCACTAAAGTCATTGGTGCTTGTAGGAACTGATGTGTTATAAGTCCTCCCATTCCCCACTCTAAAGTCATGCAAAAAACCCACAATTTGCGCTAATGGAAGTCAGCCACAGGAAAAAAATTCCCCGCTTTAAGTTGTTTCACTATAAGTCCAAGTTTTTTGGAACGTATCTTGGATTTAGAGTACTGAGAAATGTGAAAATTTCTGTTCCATGGGAAATTCTCAATGCTGAACATTTCTTTTCAGCCCAATCAGAGATGAAAGAGTGGAATATTTTCATTTTTCATAGAATGAATTTTTTGTACAATTCTGATTCCAAAAAGTCAAAACCTTTTGTTTTGACACGTTCAATCAAAACAATGTATTTCAACATTGCAAATAGAAATTACTCCCTTCAGTTTGTTAAATTAACTTGAAATGCTTCATTTGAGTCAGTTCAACATTAATCTACATTTCCCCATGAGAGCTGTACTTCAAGTAATTAATTCTTAATTCTCCTCCCCACCACACTGCCATCATTCTCTTGTATGGACTGAGTCCTCGGAGGACTGTAGCTCCCATGATGCATCACCTAGCTCGCCCGGCGGAGAGTTGGCATTCAATTATGGGAGATGTAGTTGTCCAGAAAGCCAGCCTATAGAAGAGAAATGGGGCCAGCAGGGCATAGGGGTGGAAAAAAGGTCAGCTATCTACTATATATTTCAAAGAGATTGTCTGTTAGTTCCCTAGCCAGAGCATATGCACCACTCCCCTGTCTGCACCTGCTGCTGCAGTCATGGTGAGGTGCTTCTGACCTGGCTCTAAGCTCTGGAGGTGAGGGAGGGCTGTGGTTGTCTTGGGGAAGCCTGCCCATTGAACCTCTTATCCCCTGCCCCACCCCAGAACAATGTTTTAAATGAAGAAAAATAAAACTTATTTGAGTTAAGGGTCCGAGCAATTCTGGGTAAACCTTCTGCTTTTTCTATAAGAAAGAAATGTTTTAACAATACATGGTATGCCTGATTTTGGTGACATTATACTAATATAGGGCCTATTCCACAAGATGCTGAGATTCTACCACACTAATTCAAAAATTTGTTTAATAATTATTTGTAATTAATAGTTTTAATTCGAATAAAAACATGATAATTTAAAAATCCTACTTCAGGGATCTGATCCAAATCTCACTGAAATAGATATAAAATCTCCAGGTAATTTGAGCAGGTGTTGTATTAGGCACAATGTCAGATGAAATGTCCAGCTACTAGTAAATGATTGTAGGGGTGGGGCAGGAAACTTCACCATATGAGGTAACATGAAGCTCTTTGAGTCCTGTTTCTTTTTGGCTGAGATTAGGGAAGAAGTTTGAGATTCATTCCCTCTGTAAAACACATGACTTAATCCCATCCCTGTTCAGAAAAGTACTCAAGTACTCTTAGCACATGAAGTTCAGTGGCAATACTAATGTGTTTAAAGTTAGGCACATATGTAACTGCTTTTGTGAACTGGAGCCTTACTGAGAATATAGGCCAGGAATTATGAACAAACTGTACGTTTTTTCCTGCTGTCCAAAACTAAAAGACCTTAATTCTAGTCTAACTGCATCTCTTTTATTCTTTTATTCATGTTTATACAAGGAACAGTGCAATAGCTCCTCGTGTTATATCATGTGCACAGAGGAAAATATAAAACAGATGCCAAGGAGAAATATGACTGCTAGAACAGTATCTGGGTATTTAGTCTAGTTTGTAAACAAAGGGCTAGATCCTGAGGTGCATTTTGAGTGAAAAACTCCCACTAAAATTCAAGTTTCTGTGTTTCATCCTCTTTTTAAAGTCTCTGTTCTGTTCTCTTGCACTGTTTCCTCAAGGATGTTTCAGAACAGTTTTGCATACTTGAAGAGTATATGACAGAAAGTGAGAAACATTCTGCACCGACCCACACTTCCATTGTAGAAAAACTAGTCATCTCCTTTAAAGAAATGTTAACACTGTATGCCAGGAGCATGGGAAAAGCCCCTACCCAATAGACATGGTTTTAAAGAGACAGTTCTTAATTTCTATGCTCAGTCACTGATGCATCAGTCACTGATGCATCAGCCCCTGTCTGTGATCCCACTACTTGCTGTGAATCCCTACCTTTCAGAGATTCCCCCCATCAATGGTAGAAGATCCAGCTGTGCTCCTTGACGACAGTCACACTTTTAGGGAGCCAGAAGGATAGCAAAGCAGTTTCACCCCCAGAATGGACTCATGAGTTCTGAACAGTTGGCCCAGTGTCACCTGTGGATGTTGAGGATTTTGCAAGGTCTGAAACCCAAAGTGCCTCTTCCCTTAAAGGGTAAAAACCCTACTCTAAGTAGAAAATATAGAGGGAACTGTCTGGTTAACATGGGCCTTTCCTGGAGGAGGACGTGTTTTGCTGAATCAGATTATAGTTATTGTGAACTGGTTTACTCACATGAAGGGTGAAATCTTGGCTCCATTGAAGTCATTGAAGGGGATTGCCTTTGGCTTCAATAGAGCCAGGTTCTCACCTGTTTTAAATATGCTTAATTAGCAAGTGCGGCCCATCATTGACCAGACAAAGCCATTTTGCATTGATTACACTTATAGGAAAGTTCAAGAAATTAAATATACGTAATAGAATTTTTTCCTTAATGTGCTTGCAAAAGGGAAGAAAAAGAACAGTTTTAAATGTGTAGGATTTCAACTTCAAACATTATTCATTTTATTGAATAAATGCCATTCATAATACATTGGAACCAGAAACTTGTAACGCTTCCATTACTCTTTCTGTAACTGATTTGAATTATTTTGTGATTTGTAACAGTAAAAAACTGACAGGTGAATAAGTGACTCAATTTTAATTTTGTGAGCAAATATTTTTATGAACTCTAATCAAAATAGTCATGACTTTTTTCCAATGAAAAACAAAAATAATTATGTAAACCTTTCACCCAGCATATTCTGGTGTAAAAAGTAGTGCATTCAGCTCATTTAGTGCAGGAGTGTTTATGCAAAATTTGGTATCTGTCGGTAAACACGAAGTATGACTTTGCGATTTTGTGCAAAATACACTCTTCAAAATATATAATAGGTATTTCCAGTGAAATGTCATGTTATGCTAACAATCCCAAAATTAGCATAGCTACACCTTCAGATATGGTATGAAAGCATGTTTTCCCTCGAAATTCCCTTCTTTGGTTGTGACCCATACGTAATGTTTTTGTTCCTACAGCAAATTACTCCTGAAAGAATTTTTCCAAAACATATTTACATATTCTTTCGTGTTTTGAGTCACTGCTAACTTAATAGAAACTGTTAGTGACAAGTACACCTGTATACCATTGTAGGTAATGCCATTAGATGCAGCAGTGACAACTTAGCAAGCATGTAATGTCCTAAGGCAAATAGATTTGTATGTTCTTTTTCAGACTGGATGATTATGTTGCACTCTGTAAAGACATTTTAGATCAGTAAGAATGTCTCCTCAGGGAATCATAGTGATAACTACTTTTGACAAGTAGTAATAACGGACGTTTAGTCCAACCATGAAATGAGACTCATGCTGCAGCGAGGCTGACTGGCAGTGGACTGCAGGGGCACTAGAATTATACATCCTCTTAGTGATGGCACATCTGCTTTCACTCAGTGTATATTTGTGAAATCAAAATCAGCTGTTGCAAAGTGTCATGCAAAAAGCAGAGTACTCCTTTAAAAGGTTCAAGCAAGAGGAGTTTTTTAAAGTACTAATAGCTCAGATTAAAGTCACACCCCCAAATTAATTATATTTACTGTACAAGCATTGTCTGAAATACAAGAAAGAGCTTCACAAATCCTGTGTATTTGACTTTACCGATTTACATCATTGGTATCCATTTGCTGGAAGGTCAAGATCCACTTGGTCATTAAATGGAATGGGTACTGTTGCAAAAAAGCAAATATAATTCTGGGATGTATTAACAAGCATGTGGGAAACAAGACATGAGAAGTATTTCTTCCCCTGTACTCTGCATTGATTAGGCCTCACTTGGAGTATTGTGTCCAGTCCTGGGCACCATACTTCAGGAAAGATGTGGAAAAATTGGAGAAGGTCCAGAGAAGAACTATAAAAACGATTGAAGGTCTTGAAAATATGACCTATGAGGGAAGATTGAAAGAATTGGGTTTCTTTCTTTAGTCTGGAAAAGAGAAGACTAAGAGGGGACATGATAACAGCTTTCAGGTAAATAAAACGTTGTTACATGGAGGAGGGAGAAAAAATATATTCCTTCACCGCTGATGATAGGATAAGAAGCAATGGACTTAAATTTCAGGAAGTGAGGTTTATATTGGACAAGAGGAAAAACTTTTCAGGGTGATTAAGCACTGGAATACATTCCCTAAGGAGGTTGTGAAATCTCCATCACTGTAGATTTTTAAGAGCAGTTTAGACAAATTACTGTCAGCGATTGTCTAAGATGGTGCTTATTCCTGCCATGAGTGCAGGGGACTGGACTTGATGGCCTCTCGAGGTTCCTTCTAGTTTTATGATTCTGTGATATTTCAATGTGAGCCTTTGCTATTATAACAACATACCTTCAGTAGGTGATGACACTGAATCATCAAAAGTAGTCATTATATACTGACATAACACTGTGGTGTGGCAATGTTCTTCCTTCTGCAGAATTATTTTTTCTATCTGGCATTACAAGTGGCCACCATTCAAAGTCAATGTTTATCAGCAGTTTCCCTGAGACAAAGAAATTATGTCCTGTTCTAACAATAGGAAGTAAAATCAAACTCACTGACATTGATGAAAAGATTCCCATTGATTTTTAGCTTTGGATCAGGTCCTTCTTGCACTATTTAATCTACTATATATTTGAGAGAGTTTGTGCATCTGTCTGTCCCTCTGAGTCTGTTTGTTCAAGAACTCCTTCAAAGTAAGAGCTAGGACCACTAAACTTGGTATACAGTGTCCTCTTATCCTATCTTAAAGTAAGGTCAGGGTTTGGTTGTGCTAGGACAATGGGATGTTCATGGAATGTGATTGTTTCTCATCAAACAGAAAGGGAGAGATGTGGTAGCAGGGACAGTTATACCCCAGAATGACCACAGGGAGCAGCAAGTGCCCCAGACCCAGGGAAAAGCTGCTGGCCAGCAGCTCAGCCCCTGACACTGTAGCCCATCCCTACTCCCCTCCTCTGAGCCCCTCACCCCTCCAAAGCCTCTGCTTACCCCGGCTATGTCTAGACTACAGGCTTCTTTCGGAAGAAGCTTTTCTGGAAGAGCTCTTCTTAAAAAACTTCTTCCAAAAGAGAGTGTCCACACTGAATGGAAGTTATCTCACATTTCAGCTGTGATTACTATGAACAGAGTGGCCACCAGTGCTTTTCCTCTTTCCTCTTCTTACAAAAGAACTCCCTTTTCCCCATCCACGCACGCCTTTTTCCAAAAGAGCTCTTTCGGAAAAAGGCTTCTTCCTCATAGAAGGAGGTTTACCAATGTTGGGAAAACCCCTCTGTTCTTTCGATTTTTTTTTTAAGACTGCGATTGCAGTGTGGACGTAAGTGAAGTTTTTTTGGAAAAATGGCTGTTTTTCTGAAAAAACTGCAGTGTAGACATACCCCCCTGCTCTGAGCCCCTCCTCAGCCTGCCACCCTGATTCCTGCACCCCTCATGCTCCCAGCCTGCTGCCCTGAACACCCCCCACCACAACCACCACCAGCCCCCTGCCCTGAAGGACCTGAGCAATGCCGGATACATCCTCTCGTGTAATATCTTTGTATAACAGTTAGCACAATGGAGCCCTAGGTTGGCTGAATGCAGATGGTTCTGTAATTTGAATGTTAAACTGGGATAATAATAGCAGCATGTGAAGTTGGTAAAAGTAGGCTTTTAGACTATTTTGTTAATGTTATGCTTCAGTTGCATACAAAACATAGAAAAATACATTCACGTCCAAAATATTACAAAAGTTGCAATGGCATGGCAATTTAGAGCAAGTTTTGAGTCAAACTGAGACTAATTAGTAACCTTCCACCCGCATATTTCAATGCTTGAATTGAAGAGTGAAATATTTTCCTAAGAAATTTTTTTGCATTCATTGGGGGTCAAAAATGAATGAGCCAGAATATACAGCTTTTACTTTTAAAAATCCAACATTTTAATTTTAGTTACAGTGTAAATGTCTCTTCAATGGTGAAACTTGTATATCTGGCTCATATCAGTTCAATTAGTCATTTGGTTTCAAGAGCAGCCTCTAATTATTCCATACATTCGCTTTAAAGGAATATTCTATAATTCAATTAATACACCGTAGTATAAGGAATTAAACTGTTTTTGCTATGTAGCCTTACTTTTTCTAATGATTAAATATGATCTAATGGGGAAAAGACAACTATTAATTATTTCTTTAAATTATGAGAATTGAAGAAATTGAAGAAAATGGTTTGAGGAGAGTCTGAAAAGGGCAAAATTGCAAAATGGAAGCTCCTGCAGCCCTCACAATGTTATGCTTTCCCACCAATATGTTCTTTTGCCAATACACTCCAGGTATAAGATATATTCCAGATATGAAACAGAAACACTGATTATTAGAACATGCTTATGGGCCCAAATATCATTAGGGCAGGGCACTGTTACCTAGCAATTAGAAAGAGGTTAACACTCAGACCAGAGTATCTGCTAAACAGTTAAGTTAAATAGTAATTATAAATACTGTGTGTGTCTATTTAATGAAATAAATGCAAGTTATTGGGGTCAATACAGGAGTAAAGTTTTGGCACTAAAATAATATCAAACTTTGACTAAATCATAATTTATTTTTGGTTTAAGTACAAACCTTTCTGTTCTAAATAGGCCTTGAGTCCAGATCTGAAGACATTAAGAAAGGCAATATCCAGTATTTCCCTTCATAGGTAGCTTCAACTCATTCACAGTTGAGAATGTTGTAACTAATGCCTAATTTAAATCAGCCTGGCTCCAGCTTTCAGGTCCTTCAGGTCCTGGTTATACTTTTCTCTTTTTAAACTAAAGCACAGTTTCATATCTTGTATTTTCTCCTCACGAAGAATGTAATCAACTCACCTCTCAAGCTAAACAGAGTGACCTCTTTAAGTCTCAAACTGCCAGGCCTGTTTTCTTTTTTCCAGCCACCAAACCACTTTACAGGTTGGCCCTCTCTAGTCCAGCATTCTTTGGTCCAGCAACATCTGTGGTCTGGCATGATTTTTGTTAGCTGGATGTCCACTTATTATGGCTGTGGCCAAGTTTCCTGTGGTCCCATAAGGTTTCTTTACAGCTACCGGTCCTGGGTCTAGTGGTCTGGGCTGTTATTTAGCTCCAATTTACCCCTAAACATCTAATAGCCCAATAAGCACTGGACGTGTTGGCAATGAAGCTAAACAATATTGACCTCCCATCATCCAGCAAATTCTCTGGTTCGGCACCTGTCAGGTCCTGAGGGTGTCAGACTAGAGAGGTTCAGCCCTTTCCAAAATTTCAATGTTCTTTACATTGTGAGTACTAAAATTGTACACCACATTCCAGTATCTACTCACCAGTTCTGCATCTTTGTTTCAGATCACTGTCAGTGGGGATTGCTCCAATAAAGGGTAGGAAAAGCAAGGGTAAAAGGTCCAAATTAAAATGTGACTTATTTCGAAATAGCACATCTACACTTCAGGGAAGTCTCAATTAGTCCGAGGCAGGCTTCCCTAATGTAGACAAGCTATCTTGACTTAAAGTCCCAGGAAGAATAATTTAGAATGGCCCTGGTGAGGGGCTATTTTGAAATAGCAGAAGTGCAGTGTCTACATATGCCTTATTTCAAAATAGCTATTTCGGAATAGGCATCTTTTTTTTTAATGAGGTTTACAGAAGTCAGAATAAGCCGTCTTTTATTTTTGCAATTATTTCAAAAAAAATGTGTAGAGGCTCGCGTAGCTATTTCGGAATAACAGCTGTTACTCCGAAATAACTTTGCTGTGCAGACACATCCTAAATGAATAATTATTTATAACAATCATTCCATCTCAGTGTTTGTGGTTTGTTCGGGGTTTTGGTTTGGTTTTGGTTTTAAAAAGATTATCCTAATGTAGTCATGAATAGAACTAAAACTAAACATGTTTATTTTGCACTTATTTTTTCCCCCCAGTTTATTACATGATGAGTAACTATAGAATAGCTTATATGCAAACTAGAAAAATGACTAAGACAGCAAAAGTAACTTTTATTTTCGTGTATTTAAGCCAAATTATAATGTGATTATGATTTTCATAGGTGTGAACAATGAAGGGGTGATTTTTTTTTCTAGGCAAAGAGAAGCCAGTGTTACACATGGCTAGTGTTAAACAACATCTGAAAGGGAGTCCTACTTCAGAAGCATTCCTCTTGAGGTTTCTCCAGCTGCAGTATCGTCTAAGACCACTACAATTCTATGTACAAAGGGGTGTGGACAGGCTTAGAACCACTTAAAGTACGATGTTCTGAAAAAGCTATAGACTCTTAGTGGTGCCTGTAAAAATCCATACAGCATGCACAATCACTTTCATTTGAAAAGAAGTAAGAACTGAATAGCCTGGAGTGAACTTACATAAAGTCAATGGAGAAATAACAACATAAGAACAGTTATAGCTTCAAAAGCTGAAATAGACAATGATATATACAGGATGAAGCATGAAATTGCTGAGAAACCATTCATTCCCTGTATTACGTGGTTCATGCTTTGTCTTCATGCATAGGCCACAGGTTTGTTGTGCATATGAGCTGCATACATATGGTGGACAGATAAATTCAGGATTTCCTGAACTTGAAGCACATATTACATGAGCTAAATTATCTGTTAATTATTACTACTAGTAGTATTTATATGACACCAAGAATACGTTCAGTTCTTGGTGATACATAAGAATGTGGTTTCTGCCATCAAAAGCTTGTGTCCTGAGCATGAATCCTGCAACTGACTCCACCCAAGTAGACTTTTGCCCTCATGTAAATGAAGAGAGACAAAATGAGTTCTAGCTAGGCCATAAATCAATAGCAGTCGTAGTCAGGAAAGCATTTAGGCACAAATCTAACTTTAGACACATTCTTCTAGGCTGCTCCAAATATAAATAGTTGATCATGTGCTTAGGTACTTTTTCTGAATTAAGGCCTGACTGAGCAATGGAGCTTAGCATGTAATTTTTGGTGCTAAAATCATTAGAAGAATGGGCCTGAGCACAAAGAAGAAGATGATGTGGTAATGAGACACAAAAATTAAAAACAAAACAAAACAGAGTTAGCCATGCTACATGAACAGAACAAGGGGACTGATGAAACTAGTCTTCTAGTTTAAACAGCAGAGGAAATGTTATACACATGGGTAAGTCTAAAGAACAATTGTAGAGAGGGAAGTAGCAATGACATATGGCGGTCAATACATCTGTCACCCATTGCAAAATGTTATGTGACATTGGGCTAGTCTTCTGGCAGCATTTTGCCAAGCAATATTAAACAAATTGAGATCATCCTGTAGTTCAAGAAAGGTCAAGGTACTTCCTCTTTGATTGTTGAGGAACATTTCTTTGGTTTTGCACATTCATTATCGAAGAGATTTATTATTTAGCTGGAAAAAAAACAAACAACAAAAGTACCCCAAAGCCATATTATACGTGAGAAAGAGTTTTCAGTAGAGGTGATTGGAATGGGAGACTATAGTCAAAAGCACTGCCAACAAGGCACATATTCATCACTAGCAAATGTCTGGTAGAGATCAATCCTCGATTCAAGGCAATAAATAGGAAAATTACTAGATTTTTCCATCTTTAACGCTGAGTCTATATAATATTTTTATTCACAGAGAAGATAAATTAAGAGGCGAGCATCAAGAGTACTTTTTGGGTGTCTAGACAGCACCCTTCTGTTGGAATGAGCTATGCAATTTGTGCTATGCAAATTGTGTAGCTTTTTCCGAGTCTAAATCGAAAGAGCTTATTTTGAAATTTGGTGCTGTTTATACAGCCCCAAGTTTCAAAATAAGGCGCTAATCTGACAAATCCTTTAACTCTCATGTAACAAGGGTTACAGGGATGCCAGAATGCATGCCTGCTATTTCGGGAAATAGCGGGCACTTTTAAAGACGTGGCATTGCTATTTTGGAATACTTCTGGTATCCCAAAAGAACAAAGCAGTCTAGATGTACCCTTTGAGACATGATAAGAGAAAAGTAACTTTTTTCAATTTCAAGACAAAGGTGGGGATGGTTTTTGTTCCTTCCTGAAGTAAATATTTTATTTTTAGAGTATCTTAAAGTTGATTGAATTATCTTTATAAAAAAAAGTTTATTTTCTCCTTCTTAGATTATTTGAATCTGATGAAGAAGTTCTACTTCATATAAAGTATCAGGCTTTCAACATTTTCTATTGAAGTCAATGAACATGATCATATTTGTTTTGTCTATTACATATGTTGTAAAGTCTATTCCTATTTGGACAACTCACATAAAGGCCTAGCTACTTGAAACCCAAGAGATTATTAAAAGAAACATACATAAGAACATTTAATAATATTTCTGACACTAACAGCCAATGTTTAATTTCCTCCCTAATCTTAAGGTGCCTGGTGTGCAATGAACATAGGACCCAATACACAACCAGAGATATTGGAGCCAGGGCCTAAGAAGTCCCAGTTACCTTGTTCAGAAGTTACTATAATGTTTCCATATGTTTGTTTTTCAATTTAGCTATAGTTTCCCCTTGTGACACCAGCTTCGATCCACAAACCCATAATTGTGTATGAAATTTACCTGGGAGTTCAAAGTAATATTTTGTCCTAATAATATCAACAGCTGTCTTCTAACATTTCACCATGTAATGATGAACCCTTCTGGAAAGAAAAAAAAAAGAGTTGCAAATACACAAATGACAAATTCAATGTGACCATCCGGCAATCCATTAGATAGCCATAATGCTCACAGCTGGAAATGTGTTGAGAGATGGTATTTGATATCATCATTGTTAGCTTTCATATAATGCAATATTTATTACAGTCAGAGAGGAGGGGGAGTATTTTTAGCTGCATCTTGAGTAACTTATCTCCATGGCAACCCCTTACTTGCCTGCACTGTTGCTGTTACATAGAATGTTGTCACATTAATAATAAATGGAAGACATCTAACACATTTGGCTGCTGATTGTCTTACAGTCATGGATTTTTTCTTATTTTAGCTGCAAGATTTGCAAAGCTTAGGGTTTAGAAAAATCAAAATGAATGAAATTTGCCTAAAATACATTATCATGGAATTATGTCTGTTCACAAAGGTTTCAGGAATATTTGTCGTGTCTTGTTTGTGGGTCGGTTTTAGCACCATGTTAAGAAGCTCAAAGTTAATGATCAAATACAGTTAGGAAAGTTAGGAATCTGGTAGATATGTAATACATTTATTTAATATATTTGTAAGGACAAGGAAATCGCATCCTTCTATAATTGTTTGAGGGACCTCAGTGACATATTTTTGAGAAATGGCACTTTTAGTAGCAGAACCTAGACATGAGCAGAACCTAGATTCCAAGTGAGACCTTACAAAGCCCAGTCATTCACTGATCTATATAAAAAAAAGTTGCCACCAGGCAGCACAAATGTTTGATTTTCATATTTGGATATAAAATTTTGAAACGGTGACTTATGAAAATGGACTTCAAGTTAAAGTGGTTGTGACTTTTCTGCCAGAGTTTCAACTCTGATGAGCAATTAAGACTTGGATTTCACCCGCTTGACTTGCTGTAAAGAACATACCAGAGCTTCTTCTATTGATCTTACATCCCACTAAATATTTTAAATCATGGTATAGTAACTATTGGTTCCTTACAAAAAAATATTCTGTGTTATTTCAGCCATGAAGGAAGACAAATCAGGGACAAACAAGGGCACTTCATTAAGAATATAAATGAAAGATTGTTTGTAATAGGTAGAAAGCCAAAGTCAAACCAGTAAAGAAGTTAGTGGAACTTTCTATAAAGACCGTAATGTCAATTACAGCCAATAGATATCATAGATAATCATCCCAGAGTGACACAAGGGCTCAATCCTGCAAACATTTAATTCCATTTTTTTACTAGAATTAAGCATATGCAGGAGTAAACAGTCACACCTCACATTCACTTCCTCTGCTGCTGTATGTCACTGGAGGAAATCTCAAAACACCATGGAAATTCAGCACTTTCATTGAGTCAGATCCCCAAAACTCCCCATTGCCTGTTTACTATTTTTGACTCAAGTCCTTCTCTTCTTTCCAGGCCCCTGCCAATCTCTCCATTCATCTCCTCAATTGTAATACTTGCTGTCCGCCATACTAACTGACCTCGACCTCTCCTGCCTCCTCTGCCACCCCCATTGCTCACCCTCACCACGAACATTTCCTTTTTCCTCTGGTTCATTCCCTACTGCATGCAAACTACCTCTGAATCCCCCATCTTTAAAAAATCCCTGCCCTTGAGTCTACCTAGCTCTTCCTCTCTCTGCCTCCACGTTTAAAGTCTACAAGTAGTTGCATTAGCTCCCTCCCATCCAGTCACCAGGTAGTCATTCCTATCTGCATTTAACTGTCTCCATTCCACTGAAACCACTCTCACTGATGGCTTGAAGAATCAATTCCTGATGATGTGTGATAGCCTAGTTTTGATCCTCCCTGATCTTCTTGCTACCTTTGATACAGTGGATCACTCTCCCTTTTCTTTGCTATCACCCATTGTCTGTTTGTGTGTTTGTGTGTTGTCTAACACTTCTGACTGCTTTCTGCAATCATGTAGCTCATCTGCATCTCTGACTTCATCTCCTTTCCCGCGTCTTCTAAAAATCTGTGTTCTTCAGCAAAACAAAATAAGTGAATAAATAAATAAACACCAGTAAGTTTACATAATCATTCAAGATTTAAAACAAATAATCAGCAATTAGTGAAATAACAGAAAAAATTAAATAACCTTCATGATGATTCATTAAGATTAGATTATTTAACATGTATAGCAAGTTTTAATGTCAGAATTTCCAACCATTAACTTCAAGTCAATATTACAGCATTGGTGTCCAGATGCTACAATTAAGGGTGTTAAATAATTCTAATGAACATTAAGTCCCATTTTCAAGAATCTATAACTTCTGAACACAGCAATCAATGGGAGACTTCCCTTTAACATTGAAAGCTTTGGATCAAGCCTATAATGATAAGGCTAGAAGCCAGCAAAAGTGCTCTTATCCCAGACAGCAATTTTTCTTGTAAAATGGGGAGAACAACTTCTTAATTATTTTTATCTAAACATGAGCAAAAAACTTTCTTAAGGAAAATAAGCTGGTGACATTTGTAAAGGACACGAGACTGAAAGCCTAAGCTAGTGATCACTTGCCACATTAGCATTAGTGCAGTTCTTGAAAATTCCTGATTCCCAACCATAGAGGATTAATTTGAGATCTTCTGTAATTTGGATTAGGGTTCACTGTCAAGACAGACTTCTTATTAGTCTTGTCTTTGGCAGAAACAAATAGTGGATCCTTGAAATCCAATGTTTCTTAAATCAATAACTGAATTCACAACCTAGATCACGGGTGGGTAATAGAATGGCAGTGGTTCACCAGGATTAGTCCTTGGTGGGTCACTGTCACTATATTTATCTGTGCTTCCTTGGGTACAGGCCATCATAGCTCCCATTGGCTGGCAATGGAGATCTGTGGCCAACGGGAGCTGTGATGCCCCGTTCCTATGGAGGTGCAGGTAATTACGACTGTGCAGGGGCCGGCCAGAGGCTAAACCTGGTGGACCAAATCCAGGAAGTATTTGCCCACTCCTGACCTAGATCCTGGTGCTTCAAGTTTCCATAGATAATTTGTCTTTGAATATTGGAATCCATTTGGAAGATTCTTCAGAGGCCAAGGAATGAAGCTCTCACACCGAGAGGTATCCCTCCACCTCTATCTGAACATATGATTGGCCCAGAAATGTGACCATTTTATACATATTTTGCACAGTTGCCATTAACTGCACAAGGTTCAAGTCAGTGAAGACTCAGGGTACGTCTACACTGCACGCTTATTTCTAAATAAAATATTCTGGAATAGTTATTCCAAAATAGTTTATTTCAAAATAGCACATCTATATTGCAGGAAAACCTCAAAATTAGTCCAAGGAGGCTTCCCTAATGTAGATGTGCTATCTTGATTTAGAAACCCAGGAGGCATTGGGGAGGAACATTAGAATGGCCCTGGGGAGGGGCTATTTCAAAATAGCAGTAGTGGAGCGTCTACACACGCCTTATTTCAAATAGATATTTTGGAATAGGTGTTATTCCTCCTAGAATCAGGTTTACAGATTTCAGAATAAGCCTTCTGTCATTTTGAAATTATTTCAAAATAACAGAGTAGCTGTGTAGACGCTTACGTTGCTATTCTGAAATAACGCTAGTTACTTTGAAATAACAGTGCATTGTAGATGCACCATCAGAGAAAAAGTGCTAGGCTAAAAGTACACAAAATGTGTAGGGAGCTTTTCTTCACCCTTTTATTTCCCCGCTGTTAATCTGCTCAGGGGCAGCCATAATTTGTCATCTATGGGTGCAACATTTAGCAAAGCAGAGAGGTGAAGTTACTAATTAGGTAGCTAATGTTTCAAAAGTGCTATGAATATGAAAATTTCTTTATAACTCTTATTTTTAGGATGATTATAACCTTCCGATTCATGGCCATTCTCTACCGGATATAGCGCTATAGACAGTAAATTAACTATTGTTTCTTTAATGAATCTTTCATGGATGGATTTATGGCACTACTGATGTAATCTGGAATGTCATGATGGGAGGAAGCTATATTACATTTAGGGCTTAGATGTTTGTGGAAAATTAACAGAGCTGTCTTACTTTAAGACACTTGGGATCACAGGAGTCTGAAGGGGCTAGACTTAAGGGAAACAACCTTTGTAATCAGAACCTGATCAAATAACCATTGACTTCACTGGAGGCAATATCTGGCACTCAGAGAAACATTAAGTTTAGGCCATGTTCTTGCTGAAAATACAGATTGTTTCTCACTTCATAAAAGATTCTCCCTCCCATTATAAAGGGACTTATTGTCTGTAACAGTTTTTGTGACCATCTCATAGAATGTCTATCCTGAATCAGTACAAAAAAAAGAGACGTCACTATTTTTGACACCTTAGTAAATGTATTACATCGAAGTAATTTTAAAAATCCCCCTTTTGAGGATACCAAATATATATGCCTTTGCCATCAGTGGAGTTTTGTTTTTCCGTTTTACACTTGGTTTTTCTTTTTGGCCTTTTAAGTTTCCTTTCTATAATGTTGTGTTTATGGATGTATCACAGCTTTTCCCAGCGCTGTTAGGAATGTCAGATGCTCCCCAAGGCAGCCATTGCAGCTGAGACCACATTTTGCTTTGCAGAGAGCTGATCTTTCATTACTGACATAAGGTTACATGTTTGGAGATGCATTTAAGAAATGTGTCCACCCATTCTCCCTATGCGACATGTTATCTTCCTTATTCATCTTGGAAGTATTGCACTGTAAAACAAATTAAATCTGCAGCAAAACCCCAGGCCGTTCACGGGACTGTTTTGTGGCTTAAATTCTCCGTCACTCTGATCCCTCACCAGCTCAGATCATTTCTGAGAATGAAGTCTGGACAAGCAGCCTCTTTTCAGAATTACCTGACATTATTTCACTTGAAGAAGAGCTCTGTAGCTAAGCTCAAAAGCTTGTCTCTCTCACCAACAGAAGTTAGTTCAATAAAATATATTACCTCACTCACCTTCTCTCTCCATTATTTCACTAACTTCATTTGTTCTCACCAGCTGGAGGGCACAATTTTTAAACTTTATTTTTAGACTCCCTTCTTGTCACTACCCTAATGAGCTACTTTAGATTCAGAGGGAAGAGACAACCCTACTAGGTGACTGGCTGTTAATTTGTGAATTTCCAAGAACTCAGATCTTCCATGTGTCATCTCACATTCTCCTTAGGAGTTTTCTCCTTGCATATCTAATCCACATAAAAATGCTTGTAAAAACAAAACCCAGTATGAGGCAGATGCTTGTATGCACATGCCTCGCAATGAGACAAACAACCTCCAGCTCTTCACCCTCATATTTATTTTTCACCTGCTCATTTAATGTACACCTGTCTCATGCTTGCACTGCTGTTGGCTGCAGTAGGGATGATTTTCAGATTAAAAACCAGATTTGTCTGCATAATTATTTCACTGGCACGTAATAAAAACTGCTTTGTGTGTTCAGTGAAATGCTGCTAAATAAAGAATATAGGTGCAGCATGTCTATCATCCTTTGTACATGGTAATAGTTAATTTTTGGCCTTAAAACAGTATCTGGAACCGAGTTTCTGTGCAACTCTTTGACAGTTCATCCCAGGTAATGAAGGGAGAATGTTGCAGACTGCTAAACATTATGAGTTTTGGTAGTGGATCTGCACAAAGATTTTTAGCACAGGTGTTTCTGTAATTGAAATGATGATACATTAGAAGCCTACTCCATGTTCAGATGGCCTTACAACTAATGCTTAAGTTCCACCTGAATGGCAAAATAGTTTACAATTAGTATGCTGGGTTCCAATACAAACCAAATGGCAGAGCCCATTCAAGTGTGTAAAAGACGTTTTTTTTTTTTTTGGTGCTTCTTACATGTAGGGTTTTTTTTTTTTTTTAAATGAATCACCTTTGTGTTTTTATTTAGACAAGTCACTCAGATACTTTCTATAAAGGATACATTTATAAATAGTTTGTAATAGGCAGGGATGGATTCTGAAAGGAGCTTTAGGAGCTGCAGCTCAAAGCCCGGGGATAAGGAGGGCTCTCTTAAGGGGGTACAGCCACTAAAGCCCCCCTCCCCTGTCACGAGAAAATGATTGACCTGTCCTAAGTTTTCCTGCCCCAGATCGGGACAAAAAATTGAAATCTTGAAAATGTGCATTAAGCAACTAAAAAAAAAGGTTCTCATTGATCAAAATGTTTCATTTTGATCATTTGGGACTTTTTCATTTCATTTTGACCATGTTATTTTTATTCTATATTAAATTTCAGAATGAAAAGTTGCTTCAAACTAGACTAATCAGATTTTTCATTTAGAAAATCTTGAAATAGGGCATAAGAACATAAGGTAATCCTCACGTAAGAATTGCCATACTGGGTCAGACCAACAGTCCCCCAACCCCAGTATCCTGTCTGCTGACAATGGCCAATACCAGATGCCCCAGAGGGAGGGAAGACAACAAGATACTTTGATAAATTCATCCAAATGGAGTTTTCTTAAAAAAAAAAGTTTTTTGGGGGGAACGGGAGGAACACTTTATTCAAAATTTCCTAAGAGCCTTAGATTTGTATCTTAATTCATTAATCTGTTACTCCCTGAAATTATTCAGTGACTTCCTGTCTTCCTTGTAATGATTTTGTTGATAAAAGGACCACGTACATTTAAATTCTTTTGTATTATTTTGCTGTTGTAAGAGTTAAATAATTCTTGAGAGAGACACTGAAGAACTGAAAGAAATACAGCTATGTGTGTATACTAATTCATTGCAATAATGGTGATAAAATAACTTATTTCTCCAATTTTAATTACACAATTAAGAGGAAGACAATATATTTACTCAAGGATTGCTGTTTGCCTGACTTTCAAAAAGCCTAACTCATGTGACATTGTTTGTTTGTCTAACGAATCACACCATTTGAAAATGCAGGTAGGATGGATCCTTAGTTAATAAACTCTGATTGGTAGATTATGCAGCCTAATCCCCTCTCTCAGGTATTAACTAACTAAATTGTCCTTTCACATATAATGGACTTCTCAAATTCTAATCTCCCTTATCAGAGTCCCATGTCAGTTGAAGGACATATCTGTACTAGAAAGTGAAGTTGACTTAATTTAAGTTGACAACCTGCCATCACAACAATTAAGTTGGTTGGACGTGTCCATACCATGCTCATTGTGTGGATGGAGTATGTCCTCACTAGCAGCATTTGCATTGATGCAGAGAGCAGTGCACTCTGGGTAACTATCTCATACTGCAACTAGCTGCAGCAAGTTTTCAGGAGAGCTTGCAGTACCTTCTGGAACCAAAGCATTGTCACATGGGAGAATGGAAGAATGGCTTAAAAACACAAGTCTTTCAGAAAACTGTAAGCAAGAGCTTTCTTTCCTGATCTCAGAATACCCATTGATGTTGAAATGCCAATAGTGATCCTGGGACCCAGCCTACCCGTTGGTCCCATGGATTCTGAAGGTGGACAGTAGTAAAGAGTAGTTCAACAATAGGTTAAGCAAGTACAGAATGGTGGTGAAATGTGCCTTTGGGCATTTGAAAGGTCACTGGCATAGGTTACTTACTAGGTTAGATCTCAGTGGAAGCAATATCCCCATTGTTTTGGCTGCCTGCTCCATTTTATCTGTGAGGCAAAGGGAGAGAAGTTTCCAGGGGTGGGGGGTTGAAGTTAGATAGGCTTTCTGCTAATTTTGAGCAGCCAGATACCAGGGCAATAAGAAAAGCCCAGCAAGGAGCACTGAGTAACCGGGAGGCTTTGAAAATCGATTTCAGTAATGGCAGGCAGTAATGTGCAGGGCTTATCTGCATTGTGCCTTCCCATCCCATCACTTCCATCACATCAATTTCCTTATACCTCCTCTTGTCGCCAACTTCCATTTTGGAATATAGAGTATTTCCTTCTCAAAACACTGACTTTTATTCCACAAACACAAAGACACTGAAAGGCCAGGGAAAGACATATGGTGTGATAAAATTGGGAGGGGGAAAAGCAAGTCAGCTTGTCTGTAAAAGCACGGTAGTTTTGCCCACTCAAGGTCTTTGAATGGCCATCTTTTGTTCTTAGCACCCTCTGCTAGTTTTGAGTATAAGGGATATTGTATCCTTCTCCCCACCCCTCCACCCCCACACACACAGATACTGTATTCCCCCCCATCCCCTGACTTTTGGGGGAAGGCCAAGAGAATATGACGATATTTGCAGGCCATTCTGCATGGGCTGTACAAGAAAGTGTATCCTAAAGCGGTTTCCCCTAAAGCTCAACCAGATATCTCACAGTGTCTCATCCTCCTGAGCCGCTCTTCCACTGTCCATGTGTTTAAGACACACGTCCACTCTCCCAGGGGCATTCATTTTCCCATTGAACATGTCATCACTGCTCTTTTTTTCTGTGTTCTAATACAGGAATGCCTCTTCATCGATAGGGAGGATGAGCTGAAAGCCAAACTTCCCATTCTAAGGCATGCAAAGCTCTTGTCAGTGTACACCCAAGGTCTAATACAAAGTTGTACTTAAATATCACTCATAATCATAATCAGTATCTTTAGCTATTAAATGAACTAGTTTGCTGTTCCAAATATAGCCTAGGACATGGGTGGGCAAGATCTGGCCCACAGGCCAAATCCGTCATGTTAAGCTGTTTAATCCAGCCCAGGGCCACCCTGCCATGCCTTTGCCCTGGGTCAGTTAAGACCCAGGGTGGGGGAGTGTACAAAGTCAACTGGTGTTCAAAGCGGCCCTCCCCCTGACACCTAGAGGGAGCTGCCAGCTGTTTTGAACAGCGAATGACTTCGCACACTTCCCTGTCCCTGGATCTTGATTGGCCTGGGGGTTGGGGAATGTGCAAAGCCTCCTTCCCTTACCCAGGGCATGTAGCGTCTAGAGGGAACCACTCCTTCCGTCCGAAACCCTGCATCTTCCGCCTGAGGTCCCGCCCCTTCTAGGGCAATGTTAACCCAGGACCATTACCCCCAATTCGTGAAGTGGACTGCTGCAAAAATTTTTGCCCACCCCTGGCATAGGAATATCAACAATGGACTTTATCCTACAATTTGTGGGCAAACCATATTGACAGCACAGGTGGCAGGTGAGTAATGCCTCCTCCCCATAGCAACATGGGATAGCGCACAGAGACTGGGGACCAGCACCGAGCCTCCCAAAGTGCGGTCTTTGTCACAGGCGGCTCCAGGAGGCTGTTGTTATGAGGCTGCAAGAGAACAGTAGAAACTCCCCCATTTCTCTTCATGTTAATGGTACCAGTTGCTATGTGCCTGCAGATTCTTAGGTCAACATCAATCCCTGCTACCCAAACCACAATCATGTGAGGGAAACTGAGTTTGAGGGACCAGGAAATCACCATGGGTGGAGGGGTCACCTGTTCAATTGTTTGCAGTATGAACACTTGTAATGAAAATTGCCACCTCTCCCCTAGGTAACCCTAAGTGGTATCAGTATCCAGTGGCATTAAGGGAGTAGATGCTGCAAGCATGTAGGTACAGATCTGGTCCTTACGCTGCTGTGCTATTTACCACAACAATGCCAGTAGAATTAATGTTGGAACTGTATGGGAAAGTATCTGAGGGTACATCTGCAAAGCACACATTTCAAAATAAGCTATTTCAGAATTTTTTTCTGAAATAGCTTATTTCGAAATAGTACATCTACACTACAGGGAAGCCTCAAAATTAGTCTGAGGCAGGCTTCCCCTAATGTAGACACACTCCCCTGATTTAGAGCCCCAGGAGGCATTGAGGAGTAATTACTCTGAATGGCCCAGGGGTGGAGATATTTCGAAATAGCAGCAGTGACGCGTCCACACTACTACTATTCCAAAATAGCTATTTCAGAATAGGCATTATTCCTCATGGAATGAGGTTTACAGATTTCAATATAAGCTGTCCATTTATTTTGAAATTATTTTGAAGTAACAGATTCCTGTGTAGATGCTCACGTTGTTATTTCAAAATAACTGTGCTGTGTAGACGCACCCTTACTGTGACAACCTGCCCCAGGAACCCTCTGCAAAGAATTGCACAGTACCTCCATTAAAGTTTCCTGGAGTTTTCCATGGTGATCTCTGAAGGTCATTTTCCTGGAGAATTCATTTAACTTTGAATAACATTGTCCATACAATAACATTGTTCATACAAAAATATGGTTTAACTAATCCACTTCAAATTCACTCCTTTTGTTAATTTGGATTTATTTTTCTGGATATCCCTGTGTAGACAAACCCTAGTTCTCTTTCACCTCTATTTCTGCATTTATTATCATCAGAACCCTGTTCTGATTGTGATTATTATAACTCTTCAGTTTATGAAAATATTTACCAAGTGAAATACTTTAGAGCCAGCCAATCCTGTAACTTTTTAAACCTTGCTTTAATAGGAGCTTGTTGAAAATCAGTCTGTTCTATCTCTGCTCTTCCACCCTGAAGAACGATGCCAAATAATTTTTTCCATGTTAGTCTTTATTGAACTTTCCAGTGTGAATGGTCTATATGGCATTACTCCCTTCAATATCAGAGTGTATTGAATTATGCAATCAAGGGCACAGCAGCACAGAACTAATTAAAAGAACAAACACGGAATAATTGGACAGTATAATTTATTGTTCAGGCTAGAAATGAAGCAACTATGATGCATACCGAACGTCAGAGAGCCTTCAAGGATAAATCTTTTTAGGCCATGTCCAGGGTTACAATATTATTGGATATGCTAGAAAAGTTAACTCCCCATCCTGCCTTCTTTTGGGTATCTACCAGTTAAAAGTGGAGGGGCCAGAACTTCTAATTATGCACGAGCTTCAGCCTCTGGTGTGACTGCTCTTCAGTGGTTCCTTTTTCATTTCTGCTTCTTACAGATGACAAATTTTCATTCCTGATCTGAATCTGGTGGCATCTCCCAATGATAAAACCCTAACGCACTTATGTCGATTGCATTTGACAGTGTGTATCTTCAGCCACACTCCCAATTCTTGTGTCAGATTCTATTTTCACATCTCAGCCCTCAGGGTGCCTGCAAATCCCTCATTCGCACATTCAACTGCCTGTCAAATGGAAATACGGTTGTGGCTCATTGGTTAAGTATTCCCAGTCAAACTTTTGCTGGCTGTATTTTAGATGACACTGTATAATCTCAACCACATCAGTGAAAGGAGGCTAAATCTCTCATTCAGCCCTACCTTATTCTTGGAATATGAGTCACTTTGTCACAACATCCAATCACTTATTGATTGCCTGGTGCCAATCCATATAGAACTGAAAGTTGACTCTGTTACATCATGATTTCTATTGGCACCAGCATATACATGCTCATGTTACCATTTCACTCACCTTTAGGAAATTGATAAGCAGAGAACATATTTTGTTCATACAATAATGTTCAGCCACAAATGTACTATAAAGGAGGAAAAAGGATATTCTCCCAGTTCCAAATGTATCTGTCAGGTTCAATATTCAAACAATCCCCAACAACTCCAGACACATGTTTTGCTCACTTACATTCTATTTTTATGTGCACGTAGTATACTGTTGGGCAGAAAGGTTGAACTATTTCTAAGTGGTAAATTACACAGAAGTAATTCAGATGCTACCAAAAATAGGGTAAAATATTCTGCCTACCACATCTGAATTTTACTGCAGCTGGAATGGCTAATATTGTCAGAAAATGATTAGCGATTTGTAGTGCCTCAACTTTGGAGTGTGCGTTTTGAAACAGCTTTAAGGCCTCTGCTTTTCATAAGGTGAATGCTCAGTACTTTATGAAAAATAAGAAGTTTTTAAGATGTCTCGATTGTGACATTAAAAGAAAAAGCACCCAACATCAATAGTCACTTCTGAAAATGTTTGCTTTTACTGTATTCTCAAAGTGATGTATTTTAGAGAAACTGTAACAGTCCACATCTCTGGATATATATGTTTGCATTTTTAAATGTGATTATTCTAGAATACAGCACCAGTATTTGACTGGTAATAGCTTTTTATATTGTTATTACTGAAGTAGCTACCTGGGAGAGACCAAGAGAAACTTTGGGTAGTAAAATGGGGTAAAAGTTTTCATTAGTGTACTTATAGCATTCATTGATTGTATTCTTGTACTAACCACCCATGAAAAATAATTTCAAACAAGAGACCTCTTTAATATAATATATTAATTTAGACAAATGTAATTTCAGTGATTCTGCAAAGTCTTCATAAATACACACCTTCGTTGAACTGATAATTATCTATATAGCAGACAATGATATTGACTAAAATTTTCAAATCCATCAATGACAGTTAGGCTCATATTACATAATTTCCTTCAAATTAATGGGATTTATATTACCTTAGATGGCTCTAAAATCTCAACCATTGACCTTCTATTTTCTTCTCTCAGGCTACGTTTACGCTGTAGCTTTCTTCCGCAAAAGCTTATGCAAATGAAGTGCGGAGTGGAATATTGCCGCGCTTCATTTGCTTAATTAATTAGCAGCCACTTTTGCGCAAGAGGCTTTTGCACAAAAAGGAGCTGTATTGACCTGAAAAAATGAGGAAGACCAGCTCTTGCTCAAGAGGGGGGTTTTGCGCAAAAAGGAGCCATCTACACAGCTCCTTTTTGTGCAAAAGCCTCTTGCGCAAAAGCAGCTGCTAATTAATTATGCAAATGAAGCGTGGCGATATTCCACTCTGTGCTTCATTTGCATAAGTTTTTGCGGAAGAAAGCTTCAGTGTAGACATAGCCTCAGTTTATTAGTTGTTGCCACCACTGGTGGCCATTGTGATGGATCAACAAAACACTTATTTTCCTTTTCCTTTTTGTTATTTTAAAACAGTCTTTATAGAATGGAATGTTGAAAATGCTTCTCCCAAATTTCTTTCTCTAATCTTCAGTCAAGGGTAGAGACCTGGGTGTACATTTTGGAGGATACAGGACTTGCACTGTTACTGAGACTGTAGTAGACTGTAGCTGGACACTGGGCACATCTACACAGCAGGGCGAAAGTCAAATTAAGCTACGCAACTTGGGCTACGTCAATTGTATAGCTTGAGTTGAAATAGCTTAATTTGGCTTTTTGTGCTGTTCACACAGCAGGAAGTGGAAGGAAGACACTTTTCCTTCCACTTCCCTTACTCCTTGTAAAATGAGTGTTACAGGAGTCGGAGAAAGAATCCCGTTATTTCACAATTATTTTGAAATAATAGGCTCACTGTGTAAACACACTTTCTTATTTCAGAATAACATCAATTATTCCAAAATAACGCTGCTGTGTAGACATAGCAAAATAGCAAATGCTGCACTTAAGCTTTGTCTACACTTACCTGCATAGTCGATCAACTTTAGCTACGCAAATAGAATAGTTGAAGTTGACATAATCATTGCAGTGTCTTACATGCTGTAAGGTCGATAGGGGCTGCTCTTCTTGCCTTGATGAAGCACCACCATCAACAGGAGCACTCAGATTTATCAAGTCTACAGCAAACACAATAAATCGAAGGCTGGTAGATCAATTCTTGCAGTGTCAATCCACTGAAAAATGTATACAAATTAGTATGCCCCTGTCACTTAACTACTTATGCCTTACAAAACTGAATGCATCACATTCTAGTAGACCAGATTCAACATCCCTTATCCATGTGATTCAGTAGGGGTACATCTACACTACAGAGGAAGATCAAAGCTGCCGCTGTTGATCTTCCAGGGTTCAAAGTGAGAGGGGCACTCTGGTCAATGTCGGTAACCCTACTTTCATGAGGAATAAGGGAAGTTGAAGGAAGAGTGCTTCCAAAAAGCACAATAAGCCAAAAGCCGAGTTAAGCTACTTTGACTTCAGTTACACAATGAACGTAGCAGAAGTTGCATATCTTAATTTGACTTTATCCTGCAGTGGAAACATACCCTCTAATTTTTATTCCTAAATCCTTTAGTCCTCTACAAAAATGTACCTCTTATTCCACAGATAATGCCGTTTATTTCAAAGGAGCTACTTGTAAATTCCTATTCAGAATGACTACGGTAAAGAGAATTTCTGTAACCTAGTCTCTGCCCTCTGCTTTCTGTCAGATTGGAAATAAGGCACAAAAATTTAACAGTAGTTAACCACTGAAACAATTTACCGAGGGTTGTGGTGGATTCTCCATCACTGACAAGTTTTAAAATTAAGATAGGATGTTTTGGCTAAGAGAAGTCCTAGGCATTTGCCTGGAAATAGTTAACAGGGCTGAGAGGGGTTCAGTAACCTGAGAGGCCCTAGCTGAGGGAGAGTTAGTTTGATCAGCATGCACTGATGAAGGACAGGACCCAGCTGAGCAGGAGGAGGTAGGGAACTTGTATAAAACCAGGAAGTGAGAGACAAAGGGGCTGCTCAGTGAAACCCTGCTCTCATTCTTTGGGCTTTGAGAGGGAAAGGAGGCACAGGGGGAGAATAGAAGCCATGGGATTCTGGCCCTGAGGAAAGGGTACACCTAGAAGAGTGATGGAGCAGAAGCCTGATAGTGACAGGGTGGAAAGCAGCCCATGGATGGTTTGGGCTGAAACAGACTTTGACTGCTAGCTGTAGTGTTCTTGGGCTGGAGCAAGAGTTGTGGGTGGACATAGGTTCCCCTACCAGCCCCTAGGACTGGAGGACTGACCAAGACAAATTATGCAAGTGACACTTGATACTGCAGAAAGGGAAAATGATAGTGATCTGGTGAAAAGACTAAGCCACAGAGCGCGAGCTACTGTGTCATAAAGAGGATACACTGTAACTTCTCACATATATCAGGGGCTGCAGAGCAATTGAGAGAGAGGGGTGTCTGACCAAGTGGTGCTATTCCCCAGACTTCTCCACAAACAGGTGTCCAAGTGGTGAGTAAAGAACTCCATTACAGAAGTATGTGGGGTATGTTTTATGGTCTGTGTTACACAGAATGTCAGACTAGATGACTACGATGGTCTCTTTTGGCCTTCGAATCCATGAATTGACAGTTATTTAGCATTGCTTTGTAGTGCAAGTTTCACAGGTATCAAAGCACTCTATAACCTTAGCCAAACTCATGAATTTGTCTCATTATTTCTTGTTAGTTCTATAACTGTGTGTGTGTGTGTGTGTGTGTGTGTGTGTGTGTGTGTGTGTGATCCTTCCTTCTTCAGAGGAGTTGTCATGTTTTTAACAGTATAACTCGCCATATCAAGTTAGCAGATGGTGGTTGCATTGTACCCAGTGTTTGTCAGTTTAATGATCAGTACCCCCATGACACCGGCTGAAGGAGCATGGCAGCACTAGAGGGGGGTAACGTACTCTTCTGATGAATTTGATGAGTGAACAAGAACTTGTAGAGCCAATAAGTATTCCACCTATTGCACATGATGACAGTATGGATTAGTTACTTGGTGCTGGGTTCTGTGACTCTTACTTACAAAATGACTCAACAGGGAATCCCATGTAAGAGCTAGATCTTAATGTGACCTACGTTGACAGAAAAGCTCATAAAGGGATAATAAATCATCCTTTATGCCCATTCACAGACAGTCCTCACAACTCCGCTACAGAAGTGGGTGGGAGAAATTAAGGACAGAGCACCTAATACTCAGCTCTACACATGTAAATGAGCAGAGATGAGAAGCAGGCACAGGCAGTTGTAAATCTGTTACTGATATTAGCCAGTGGTACATACTTACCTTCCAAACTATAAGACATGGTTCCTATACATTGCACTCCTGGAGTGGTGTACAGATGCACTGCATTATGTAAATTTCCTATTACAGTATAGTGGGTTACATAGTATTGCTCTGTAATACCTGTTCCACAAGAGCATATACACAGTAGGGAGTGAATAGGTAACAAGTAAATGCACCTATGATCCTGTATCATTATGGGACGGGACAACTCATATTGTAAGTTAATGCTCAATATGAGGAAAAGTGACAATCTAGCCCTATAAATTTGTAAAGAACCAGAACAATTAAAAGAGATATATAATTCTCACGTTCATTCCTTTAACATCAGGTAAAATATAACTAATTTTTCCTCCAATAAAATCTTATTTTTAAATCATTTTATTATGAAGCAATGAAATGTTCTATAAAATGCTATGTAATCAGAAGTTTTTGTTACACTCTATAAGCAGGAAGCCAGCAATTATTCAGGAGTTTTAATATAGAGACTTAAATTAATGATGCTTCATAATATGAAATCCACATGATTTCTCTTATTACAAATTTAAAGTCAGAAGGGAAAAATACAACTTTTACATCATATAGTCCATCATGACAAATGATCTACATCAGAGAACATAAAATCCTGACAAAACCTAAAGTTTACCCAGAGGAAAAGCTATGTCAAGCCAAAGTAATCCCAGGAACTGTTCCCTACCTTATTTGTCCCTGACATGATTCAGTGAAACTCACAAGCACTGTCACTTTGTGCATTTGATTAACCCAAACTGAGGCTGGTTTTTCATCCTCCCCAAAAGTATTATAAGCATGTCCATCATGGTGATGGATAGGGAATTTCTATACAGTCCCCAGGACAGGGGGTATAACAGCCTTAACTTGCTTCTCAACTTGAGGCCAAAACTGCATAACTTTGGAACAAAGAGAAGAATGTGCAAATGGGGGACTCTGTGTCCATATCATCTCTGGTAATCCAAGTGCAGGTTCTAGCATCCCTGTCAGAAAGCCCAGCCACGTGTCACTCCAAGAATCTATGGATGTGGATACATTGGCTTTACACCATCTAAATTAACTGATGTCAATGGGACTGCACAGTTTAGCTGAAACCACATATTGGCCCTAAATGCATGAAAGACATTAGCTATTAGCTGTATTATTTGGTCAACCAAGATAGGGGTGAAATCTGATAAAGAAATGACACGTGAAAGCATCTTAGTACACTGGAACAGCTGTAACCTAAGGCAAAGACTGTCTTTCATATTACATATATAAAGTGACCCTCAAAATGAGCCCACAATCCTGTTAAGCCTCTAAACATTACCATAATAAAAACAAGAGAGGGCTCTGTAATGTTTCCTCTCCAAATCCCTTCAGAAGCTGCAAAGACTGAGACCTCGTCTCCACTTACCAAAGGATTATATCCACTATCCACTTACCAGATAATAGTCTGGTTATCAATCTTCCAGGGATTGATTTAGCAGGGCTAGTAAAGACCCCCTAAATCAAACACTGTGGGTACCCCTGTCAGTGCTGTGAGGAGTAAGGGAAGTCGATCAGAGTGTTTTTTCCATCGACCTCCCACTGTGGGGCCACCCCAGAAAATGGATGCAAGGTATGTCAACTCCAGCTATTCAATCTACATATCTGGAGTTGTGAATCTTGAATTGATTCTCTGCCCATGTAGACCTGGCTTAGAATCTCCATAGATTCTTCCCTTACTGCCCCCCCCCGCTACCCCATTTACACACTTCCTAATTAAATCCTGATTGCACATGTGCAGGTAGTGTTATCCAAATTAAATGTTTTGGTCATTCTGTTTCATGTCTTTGATTATAAGAACAGCTGTGCCGAGTCAGAACAAAGGTCAATCTAACCCAGTAGCCTTTCTTCTGACTATTGCCAATGTTAGTTGTTTCAGGGGGAATGAAGAGAACAGTCAATCATAGAATGATCCATCTCTTGTTCCATTGAATAATCCAGCTTCTGGCACTCAGAGGCTAGGGACAACCAAAAATGAAGTTGCATCCCTGCCCATCTTGGCTAATAACCACAAATGGGCGTGTCCTCCATGAACTTGTCTGGTTCTTTTTTTTAAACCCTGTTAAAATTTTGACCTTCACAACATCCCCTACCAACGAGTTCCATAGTCTGATGATGCATTGTATGAAAAAATAGATCCTCTTACTTATTTTAAACCTACTGCCTATTTATTTTATTGGTGACTCCTCCCTCCCACATACAAACCAGTTTTTGTGTTATGTGCTAGAGTAAATAATACTTCCGTATTCGGTTTCTCCACACCTGTTATGACATTATAGACCTCTGTCATATCCTCTCTTTTTCATCTCATTTTCAAGATGAAAAGTCCCAGCCTTTTAAATCTCTCTTCATATGAAACTTATTTCATACTCTTAATCATTTTTGCCTTTCTCTGTACTCTTTTCCAATACTAAAATATATTTTTGATGGAGTGACTAGAACAGCATGCACTATTCAAGATTTGGGTGTACCATGGATTTATATAGCGGTATTATAATATTTTCTGCCATCTTCTCTCTCCCTTTCGTAAAGATTCCTAACATTCTGTTCACTTTTTTGACTGCCACTGCACAATTGAGCAGATGATTTCAGAACTCTCCACAGTGCCGTCAACATCTCTTTCTTAGGTAGTAACAGCTAACTTAAACCCTATCATTTTGTAAGTGTAGTTGGCATTATGTTTTCCAAGATACATTACTTTGCATTTTATCAACACTGAATTTCATCTGCCATTTTGTTACCCAGTCACCCAGTTTTGTGAGCTTTCTCTGAAAGATTTGTTCTAAGAGGAGGAGAACTCTGGGAATGTCATCTTCTGGAGTTGGTCACAAAGAATGGCAAATCCTCTACTGATCTGTGGATCACAATCCCAGTGGGATGTGAACATAATGTGATGTTTGTGGGACAAAGTAGCACTAGTGTGTCAATCCAATTTCACATTAGGTATATTTGTCAAACCATTCATCCAGCTCTAGCTTCTTTGTATTGTAACAAATCTGGGGCCACCTGGAACCCCAAAGTAGTCTCTTAGATAGTAGTAGTCCATCATGCTCTAATCAAGTAATTAAAAAAAACCTGGTGTAACAAACAGCATACCTTTTGAAAAATCTTGAAATGGATCGACCTCTTAAACCAGTAATTTTCTTTAATTGGGGAGAAAATGTGTGTGTCAGGGACTTTTTGAATATCAAGTTGCACTCTTGGGAGGATGGTGTTGGATTTACTTGTTTGTTTTTAAATGTTACCTACTTACAAGTTTTAGATATGAAATTTAATAGCCCTCTAGTACATTTGACTGCAATCTTGAAACTCAATCCATGGTGCTCAAAATGTGACGTGATAGTAGGTGACATTTTGATGCTCAGTGTCACTTTGGATTTTGGGATTTGCTTGAACATGAAACTGAAGAGGTACAAGCCCATTTTACGGAAACCTAAGAGAGGTTTCCCTACTAGCCTACAAATCTGAGCCTCGGTTGTACACAGTTCTAATTATCAACTTCAAAAAAAATGTTATCTTAATAGAAATAGTGTAAAACACTTGACCACAGTGTGGTAAACAGCAATGATATAATTCTTTCAAACTGACTTAATGTAAGACTAATGAATGGCTGCAGCATTTCTGGCATTTGAGTTCAGACGAGCTCACCAATTAATTAGTTTATGATCTCATGCTCTCATTGAATCTTGAGTCCCTGAGTACAGTCCCATCTGAATTAGAATATTATCAGTGGTCAAAGACTGGAGGCTGCTCTTATGTGGCCCAGGATGAAAGCACAGCTGGCTTATCAGAACTTTTAAAAGCCTAGTGATTCATTTCTAGATCTTGAACAAAATAAGTCTCAGCCTCCCTGATAAGAAAATCAATTAGGATGCATAAGGAAACAGATATGCACAGTGTCTATTGACTCGTTAGAGACTGAAATTGTCCTGTATGGAAATGAGCAGCGTGAGTGTGATCAGTTTCAGGTGACAAGCCAATAAAAACTTTTTTTCAGGACAGACAAAACAATCACTAATTTTAATTTACTATCAATAATTGAAGCACACAGTTTTCAGACCTATGTTTCTTCAGAATGACCCTCAGGTGCATCAGTCCTTGGGGTTTGCTGAAGGAAACATAAAGGAGAGCTTTAAACAATGGATTTAATTTCAGTATTATAAATTAGCTCCTCCATTGGGCACATGAAAATGCTGAGCTATCAAAAGAGTATACACACACTATCTTTGTGCTCAACTGTCTGAGCTGCTTTATTGATGGCCACAGTGCAGGCTGGTAGAAGCCTACACTAGAATGCTACTTCCTCGCCAATGCGGTTGGATGAGATACCGGTAAAGTCAAGGTTCTATCCTCCTCAACGATGCTGACAAGAGCTGATGAGTCAGTGCAGAGAAGTAATCTGTTACAGTGACAATACCACCAAAGAGTGTTTTTTCCCTTGGTACAGGAGGGTAATGCATTGAATAAAATTCTGGTGCTTGGTCTGTGCTTGAGTAGCACAACTAGCTTCTGACCCTTGATCAGACCATCAGAGAAAGTTACAATCCAGACAGACAGGAAAAACAAAGGAGGTAGTGTTGTACTTGCCTTACAGCCAGAGGATTGAGCTACAGAGGTTTACTCACTTGGCCAGATTCCTACAGGAAGTCTGTAACAAAGCTAGAAATTGAACCCAGATCTCCTAAGCCTTAACCATAGTGACAGCTATACTCTGTCACATTTCTAGCCTTGTGATTTATTGTTTATTTTGACAGCAGACACATCTACTTGAAATTCACCACCAACTCAGCATATAGAAAGAGTGTTGTAAACAGAGTTTTGCTGAGGGAGGTCAAGAGGAAAGTTTCATTGAAGCATATTGTTGTGGCTCACAATGATACCAGATACTGATTTACTTGAAGTGTCTCCAGTATACATTAGATATTGTGAAAACATATTATATCTTATCAAATGAAGAACAGATACCATTAACATCCAAGTTGAGTAAATTTCTTCTGTGCTACAGAGAACAAAAATTGGTAATATTAAAAATAACAATTCTATCTCAAATTGACTCATCACTACCACTCTTGAACACCTGACCTTCAGGAAACCTTCAGAGGAGAGAGTATTTTCATCTTTCCATGTCTTTGCCAGCTAGTCAATGTAAAATTATAGTTATGTTTAGGGACCCAAATTTAATTAACATATAGAACACATAGATTAGTATGTATGAGATACAGCAAATCCATTATTAGTTACTAAAATTTTAGTTTCTCTATTAAAAAGTGAAATATGAAACACTCAATTAGAAATAAAGCCATGGTGTCCTTCAAGCTGAATGTGTGAATTAATCCAATACAAGAAAGAGAACTTGCAGACTGGCTGCCAGTCCTACTCTGGGAGTTGGCAATACTCTCTAAAATGGCTGCAAGATACAAAATGCTCCCCGCCCTTATTATACATGGAATGGCAATGGGAAGTATCTCTGCTTTTGCTGTTGATGGGCAGTTCCATTCTTATTTTGCTTAATCCTTTTTACTAAATTGTGTCTAGTATAAGGTCTGCTACCTTGAGCCTGTACCCTCTATATTAATCCCTAGTAAGAAGATCTTGAATGACATTGTGACTCTCTGGTTTTCTACAGCCTTTATCTGGAACAGATTATTTCCTTCTCATGCATTGGCCACAGTATTTTAGAAGCAGAGCACAAGTTCCACCCACTTAGTCTTATGTCATTTACAGTTTTACTACTGCTTTCTGTGAAACAGAACTGCTAACATAGCACTGCAAGTGCTACTACTTAGATCCACCAAAGGTATCTGGTACAGTCTCAGCAAAGCCTTTGGAAATACAGACACATTTAAGCTCTTGAAATCTTACAGACAGGCTAATATATATCTATATAAGGTAAGTCTACACTATAGAGTTTTTATGGAAAAAACACAGTTTTTCCGTAAAAAATTAAATTACGTCCACACTGCAATCACGTTATTTTGAAAGAACAGAGGGATATTTCGACACTGGTAATCCTCATTCTATGAGGAAGAAGCCTTTTTCCAAGACTATGTCTAGACTACGCTGTATTTTCGAAAAAGGATATGCAAATTCACAGGAATTTGCATATCTTCTCCGATCTCACTTTCGAAAGTGGGTCTTTTGAATGTGAAAGTAGTCTGGATGCATTTTTTTTCAGAACCCCCCCGTTCTTCAAAAAAATGCTCTTCCTTAAAAATGAGGTTACTTGGTTTTTCGAAAAAGGGGAATTTGCATATCCTCTTTCGAAAATACAGTGTAGTCTAGATGTACCCCAAAAGAGCTCTTTCAGAAAAAGGCGTGTGTGGATGGGGAAGTGGGAATTCTTTCGAAAGAAGAGGAAAGAGGAAAAAGCACAGGTGCCCTGGTGGCCATTCCATCCTGTAGCCAGACATCAACCCCATCTTGTTTCCCCCCCCCAGAGAGCAAGAGAAAGGCAGTCAGCCTTTGATGCCCTGGGAACGCAGGTGTGCTGCCTGTCCCTGACTCTAATAAACAGAAACCAGACAGTAAATGGGCTAGCTGACGACCCGGGGGCCTCCCATCGCCCTGATGGCTAGTACCAGTAATTGACATGCCTGCACTGTCCCAGGAGAGGAATCTTCACCCATCACATACCAGAGGTGCCCATTGTCTGCATTTTCCCAGGTGTGAATTATGCTTTGCACCCTTCGTGGGAAACTTGGCATTCAAAGCCATTTTTCCTAATTGGCCACTTGAGACCAGGAAGAAGCCTACGTGACCCAAGGGGTATAAAGAGGGGTTTAGTAGCCCACCCCATTTGAGCTCCAATCATCTACACCTGCTGGCAGGTATTGGTTGTCTCCCGAGGTCTGTGGGACGCCCAACCTCGCCCTACTTCTTCCTGAGGGATTGAGAGAAAGACGCTGGCCACGCCAAGTCTGGAACACAGGGGTGAGAATATATACCTGCTAGGTGTCTATTTTGCATGCATTTAATAAGAGCTCGGAGAACCAAAAGGGTTTCATGGTACCTGTAAGGGACTTATTAGTATAATTTCTGTCCTGTCCTTTGTAGTGGCTGTGTTATCTGTAACACAGTAGTAGCATTTAACAGCTAAGTTTACCCTGTAACAATAAAATAGTAACTGTTTAAGCTGTGACCTGACTCCTTCAGTTGCTGTAACAGAACCAAGCACAATTTTAAAAAGAACTCCAGCCAGTCATAAGGGACAGATATAGGGAGAGCTTGAGCATTGGATCATGTTGCTTCCAGGGGACAGATCCATTGGGGCATCTCTCAGCCTCCCCAGGCTGCCTGCTGCAAAGGGATCCTGTATCCTAGCAGTCAAAATCTGAGGTGTAATAAGCTCTCCCTGTAAACTCTGGGGCATCTGTCAGCCTGTTGGCTGCCCACCGCGAAGGGATCCTGATCCTAGCGGTAAAGACACGGATGTAAAACTTCTTGGGCGCCCGTCAACCTCTTCCAGGTTGCCTGCTGTTAAGGGACACCAGTCCTAGCAGTTGAAGTCTCGGGTGTATAACACACACACACCACTCACTGCCCTGACCACCGGCTGACACATCCATACTAATCACAGCTGAAATGTGAGATAGCATCTATTCAGTCTGGATGCTATCTCTCAAAAAAGCAGATTGCTTTTTCGATGAGCTTTTGCAGTGTGGATGCTTTCTTTCGGAAGAAGTTTTTCTGGAAGATGTCTTCTGGAAAAGCTTCTTCCAAAAGAAGCCTGCAATCTAGACAGAGCCATATAGTGTGTGTGTTCCAGTTCTAAGAACTGGATATGCGGATCACTTATTCTCTATAACCTATAATTCAGTTGTTGGGTGATACTGTAATTAATCTGCTGCTTATAAATAACTGTTAATGTGGTGTCAAAATCTTGTTTTCTCCTTTTAGATGTCCAGGTGGATCATGAAACATTTTGAATCTGTAAGTGGCAGTGGGTGATTAATCGCTATTTTTGTACTACTGTAAACTCTACTTCTATAATCACTATTTTTTTGTCTGTGATAATCAGCTATACCTTAAGTGGTAATATGAATTATCTGACATGAAAAAAGTATGTGCAAACAAAATAAGACCTGCCACAGAACAGACTACTTATTGCTCAGTGCAATGACCATAGAAAATAAATTTCAAGGACATCCGCTAAATTAAGAGCCAGCAGTTATGTTTGGCACATTTAACTGACAGCTCACTTTCCCCAGCTTTTTTCTCCGCCATTTTTGCTTTTTTATTTTTCAAAACTTTTTCATTGCATTGTGCTTCATTATAATTATTAATTTCTGCAAACCAGACAGAAACCAGTGATCAAGAATCCAAGCAAAAATAATCTGCCACCTTATGTAAACAATTGGCCCATGATAAAGAACTCTTTCTCTCATAGAACTAGTCAGATGAACTTCAGCAGAATCCAGTTTACAAATAATTCCCATAGCTCAGAAGAAAAGATTGCATACAAGGTTTCAAAGGAGGATGGGCTGAATGATTAGCATTTATCTTTGAGAATTTATGGAGGACAGGTGAAGATCCAGAGGAGTGTAAAAAGTTCCAGTACCTTGTGTTTAAAAAGGAGAACAAAGAGGACACAAGGCATTATAGACAAGTCAGCCTAATTCCGACATCTGGAAAGATACTGGAACAAATAATGAAACAATTTGTAAGCATCAAGAAAATAATGTGATAAGGAATAGTCAGCATGGATTGGTCAAGAAGAAATCATGTTAAACCAAACTAATTTCCTTCTTAGACAGGGTACTGCCCTAGAGGATAGCATGGAAGCAGTAAAAGGGATATATCTGCTTTTGACCCAGTCCTAAATGATGTTTTCATAAACAAACTGGGAAACACTCTGGATTATGCTTTCAAATGAGATTTTTTAATTTCCATGATTAGCAGTTGGACAAACACCTGCCAGGGATGCTCTACCTTTTCTAGGTCCTGACTCAGTGATGGGGGATGGACTTGATAGTCTGAGGTCTCTTCCAGCCCTAAATTTCTACAGTCTGTGGAATGGGACTAGCACACCAAGGAAACAATCTGTTGCATTTTAATGGATGGAGCAGCTTGCATCTCCCAGCACAAGTCAGGTAGCCCAAGGACACTGTATCTATGAGTGGTGTACTGATTTGCCCCTCTCCGGGATGTGTTACTCTGGACTCTCCACTCAAAGTCACAACATAGTCAACTAAGCCCTTGATTCTTCTCTCTCACACAAAAGTAAATTAAGAGCATCTCTGTTGAAGCCAATGGTCTTACGCTGTGTAGAGTAAGTTCAGAATATGGCCACCCTAAAAGCTGTACTTGTTATCTGTAATATATACAGTGTTTACTCCATGTCTTTATCTGGCAGTTCACCAAATCAAGTGTGCAAGCTTGAGGTGCTAACAAATGGACCACAATTATTTGTAAACTTTCCTGAGGTGAATCCCCTCAGGGAAGATATGATGGCCTGTCCATTCCTTGGCTCTGCACCAGAGTGCATCCTAAAAAAATCTCTCCTCCACTGAGTAACTGGTATGCCAATGACATACTCTCCTGAATTATTAACAGTCAATCTTAAACAATGAATCTGACAGACATTGCAAAGCTAAGTGGTGGATGACATACACATACCGTAAACCCAGAGATTATACTGCACCAGCTTATGTTCAATAGCACATAAGACACTGTTAAGACAAGTTATTATATTCAGGAATATATCACACAGTGCTTATAGAATCAAATGTACCATTTTGAACACATTTTCATAAAAACATTTATCTGCTCTTCAAAAGAGCAGTCGTATCCTCCATCTGAACCTCATTATGCTTGCTGACTATATAACTTCAAGCTTCTCCTGAAGAAAAAAGTGTACTGAATTTTAGATATCTTTGCTCTGCATCTAGTCTTTTGTTGCCATGTTTGGCCACTCTTGTTCACTACATTATAGAAGTTTCTTTAGGAGTTTCCTTGGTAACTATGGACCCAGTTCTGCCATCCCTAATCAGGTGGAATAGAACATGACAGCATGTGTAGTTCCCCTGTTCATGGAGCAAGGAAGTGCTCAATAAATGGAGTGGTGGCAAATCAGAATATAAAAATCACTGTATTTTAAAATATACTCTGTTAATAGGCATTGCTGCATTACCTAGATTGTAAACTTTCAGGGACAGAGGCCATTTTTTGCCCTGCATTTCTATAGTTTCCAACACAACGGGGCCCTCATCTGTGGTTGGCCTCCTCGGAGTACCATCACAATACAAATAATAAAAAATAATAATTTCCAAGACTCTCAGGTTAACCCCAATGACCAATACATTTGCTCTTCTTCTTATGCTTAGGAGCCAACCATTATCTGTGAAAACATTTTGTTCTGTTGCTCAGATCCGTTACCAAAATGCTACAGGTCTTTACTTTCACAGTTCTACAGCTAACTTTGATCTTCTTTACTTTGCCTCCTGGCGACACTAAGTCTTCAGGAAAAAAATAACATTGCACTTTTGAAAATTTCTCTGAACTTGAATTATTCTTCAGGCAATAAAGCAGCTAACAGTGAATGTCTTCCAGAAGAGCATGGGAACATTCTGTACATTCTGTACATTCCTGTGTGAGGAATTCACACAGTCCTGGGTTCCCTCAGGACCTACTGGGGGCATTACACAAGTTGCACTTTCCTTGGAGAACTGGGAAGGAAGGATTTTTTCCCCATACTGCCACATTGTTCTAAGGTGGTGGTTTTGTGTTTGTTTTTTTTGGGGGGGGGGAGGGGTGTTTGTATTTGTTTGTTTTGGAGTTTTTTTGTTTTGTTTTTATTTGGGTTGTGTTGGTTGTTTTGGGGGGGGGGGTTGTATTCCCCACAGCGGGTCTTGGACATGTGGGGGTAGCGGAAGAGGGTTATAATATTACAGCATAGTAAGGCAATGTCTAGACTACATTCCTCTGTCGAAAGAGGAATGTAAATGAAGAAAATCGAAAGTGCAAATGAAGCGGAGATTTAAATATCCCACACTTCATTTGCATATTTGCGGCCGATTGGTGTTTCGAAAAAGGGTTTTTTGACAGTGAAACTGCAGTCTAGACAGGTTTCTTTGGGGAAAAAAACCCTTTTTCGAAAGAACCCATACTCCTCATTTTTTCAGGAGTACGGGTTCTTTGGAAAAAGGGGTGTTTTTTTTTTTGAAAGAATGGCTGAGATCAGATTAGGGATTATGTGGACTTTATTAAGGAAATGATAACCTGTATTGTGTGACTTATTACTGGGTAATCCCAGATACAAATCTTCAAAACTTTGGTTCTAACCTTTAAATCTATGTCTAGCATATAACCTTGGAAAATTGTTCCAAGAACAACAATTGCAAAGATTCAAAAAGATGGAAAGGAATTTAATCATTTATTAAGTACCAAATCTAGGACTACTTTTCAGGCACAGGAATACTAGTATAATATACTGGCTATGGCTCCTAGTGGCAATTCTTCACTTTGTACCATAGAGTAAAACAGCACTGAATGAATGAAACAAATTATACTGGTAAAAAGGACAATTTTGCTAGTATAAATGCATCCACACTAGAAGCTCTGCCACAACAGTTGGTCAGGAATCCTGCTCTTCACATCTGGGACCAACATAGCTGTGCTGGCAGAAATCTGTGTTGTGTAGATGAGGCCTCACTCGATGGATATTGCTATCAGGCATTCTGCCAGGGTGCAAGGACAAGGGAATGTAGCTATACACCATCTGACAAAGCAAAAACAATTCTGGAGGCAAACCAAAGATTTTTTTTGTTCTCATATACAGACAAGAAGATTTACCACTAGAAAGGGAAAAATCCCTCAAGATTGCAAAGTAGCACTGTCCAGTCAAATGATGATTGTGTTTGCTTTAGAGAACAAGAATTCACACCTCAAAGACTGCAAAAACTGAAGAAAAAGCTGGATCCTTCTCACCCATTGAAATGTAAAACTGAGAAAGTAACATGTTAGGTATTAAGAGAACAACAGTATATTTTGCGTAATGACAATGTAATGTGCACCCTTAAGTTGGACCAGCTTGAACCTTTGGTATTAATTCTAATGAATTTCCCTGTTCCATTTCACAAACTAGTAGAATCCTTCATGCTGGTGTAACCTGTTGTAAAGTTGCTCACTGTCATTCTTTTTAATAAGCTAGAATAATAAAAGTAAATTAACTACAGTTTTTAAAATTTAATTAAACATTCTTCTCTCAATTCCGCTCAGTTACACGAGCTCCAAAGTGACACTCTGCTGCAGAAAGCCAATGTCTCTTCTTGTAATTTTTGAACATAATGGGGGGGGGGGTTGCAGCTCTGCTGAGTCCTAACCAGATTTCATTTCAAGTTACTTATCAAGTCCTTCCGCTGGTTGTAGCACAAGTGGTGGCCTCTCGTTTGTTTTGTTTAAAGACTCTTTTACCTCTCTCCTTGGAGAGAGAGTGCAAATCAGAACAACACAGGTTATCAAGGGATAATAAAATAACAAAGTTTGTCTGTTTCTAGGCAGCTTTTTGGGGTCACCACATTGGGGCTCGGCTTACCAGCTGTTGTCTCAAATTAAGACCAACTTCCATATTCTTGGAGCACCCTGCTTTATAACTAGTCTGTGCACTTATAGGGACAGAGAGGCCTGTGACTACCTCTTGGCTGATTTATCTCTGCGGTCAGCAGTCTCTGAAATACAGCTCCCTTCTTCCTGTTCACCACCCCTTCCTCTAGCAGGTTTTTCTCTTCAAAGATTCCCCTCCTCCCAACAGGACAAACCTTACAAGTGCATCTGAAGAGCTTAGTAGTCTCCTCTCAGAGTGAATGTGTCTCTCCAAATACTGTTCCCCTCAAATTGGAAAGTCAACCCTGAGGCAGGCTGTTTTCACTGCCATCCTTTCCTCCTGGTGTCTTTCATTATTTGGCTCCAGCATAGGAGGTATAATCTGTAATCAAGGAGAAGGGGCTATGAGGGAATCCATGGACACTTTGATTGCTAGTGGCTCCGTTTCAGTCCTTGAGTAGGCCTCTTCTTTAGGGACTAGCTTACTACTCAGACATAGGATTGGATTTTCTTCTCCTCTGATGTCATGGGCACCCGGTGCTCAGTCAGATATCTGAGGTGTCTGTGAGCAGTATGAATTCATGGGAAAAATCAGGGCTGGCTCCTAGCATAGTCCTGCTTTTCAGTTCATGAAAAGCTTCCTTGCATTTCTCATTCCACTGAATATGCTTTTAGGGACTTGGCCTTCACAAGTCAGTATAATTTGTCCACAAGGAAAATGAAATTAGTCCCGTGGTCTGTTAGTATTTTGTGGGAAATCCCTCCACCTGAGAAGAGCTTCAAGAGCTCTGGGGGTGGTATTGGTGAAGCTTTTGCAGAATAATGAGGAACAGTCTCCAAGTACCTGGTTGCATCATCCATGATTAAGGCTAATTTAGTCATGGGTAGTTTTAGTAAAAATCATGACCAGGTCATGGGCAGTAAACAAAAATTCATGGTATGTGACCTGTTCACAATTTTACCATGTCCCTGACTATAACTAGGGCAGCCATCTTGAGGGTGATGCTGCAGGGGGTGGGGGGGAGGTGTTGTTTGCTATGGGTGCTAAGTTTGACTCCCTACTTGGCTCTTGGGAAGTGCAAACCTCTAGTTCCTAGCTCCACATGCTGCCTCTGCTCCACCCCAAACCCCAGTTTTGTAGCTCCCATTGGCTGGGAGCTATGGCCAATGGGAGCAGTGCTTGTGGGCAGAGATAGTATTTGGAGCTAGGAGCTAAGGCAGGGGTGTTTCTGTCATCCTTCCAGGGAGCACCTCCATCCCTGAGCCTCCCTCCAAAAAAACCTCCTGTTGCTGCTGTATGGGGGGTGGAGGAGGATGAGACTGCCCCATCAGCAATCTGCGCAATTAGCTGCTTTCTTGAAGATGTCTCAATCACAGGCAGAAAAGTTTAAGGACGCTTTAGAAATCTCTTTGTTACTAGCTAACTAGTACTCTGGGCAGTAAGAACAGTGTTCTCTCACATCCTGATGCACACCTGGCCAGTAGAATCAGGCTAGTACCCATGACGATGTCGTCTCTCTTCCCAAGTGTCCAGTGGATAGGATGTCATGTGAGAACTACAGCACCATCTAACCATACCTGTATGGCACCAGAAATTGGACCTTTACTGCCCTGGTTTTTTTATCTCTTTTGATTTGATACAGTTGTTATTTCTTGAGACCTAAGTAGATACAGATCATCCTGAGGAAGATATTATCTCCCCATTTATGGAGGTCCATTATCCATTTGCATGGCTCAGCACGACATCCCCCGTACTGCATGGTTCTTGCACAAAATTCCCACCCTGTAGGAGAACTTCCAGTCTTGGCGGCTCACCTCTTCTTCCCCTGTGGAGGTTGGTGAGCAAGTTGCTTGCCCCTCCTCTTGGAGAAATTTCCTTTATAGCTGGTCCATGCAGTTTTAGGGCAACAAGACCCGAGACTGTCTCCCTCTTCTTGGCTGATTTGTCTCTGTGATCAACAGTCTAAGGCTCACTACCTCTTCCTGTGCCAGCTTTTCCCCCTTTTTAACTTCCCCCTCCATGCAGAGCACCTGATTAATGAGCTCCTCTGGGCTCCTTCTGAACTAATCTCCTCTGTAATAGAGTGAGGATCCTTCCCCTCATTCATATCAGCATATCCCATAGAAGTGTTTGAATTATTCTACATGTAGACGCACCATTTTTAAAAATAGGCTGCTGTCCTTAAAGATGCATGCCTTTTCTCCAGGTGTACGTGTTGGATCTAAAGACAGTCACATAAATCATTAAAGTAAATAAATAGGTGCACCAAGCACTCTCTTCTAGGTACTACAGAAGACTATATCTCTCTGCTTTCTATATGTAAATAGCTACAGACCATGGGTTTGACCAAATCAGGGAATACTTGCATGATAAGCCAAAGCTGAACCAGGTGGATTTACAGTGTCTTCCGTGGTTGCAAATGCAGAGGCCTAGGATATTTATTCCACGTGTTGTATGCTGGAGGGGCAAACCAGCAAAAGGAGTGGTGAGCATGCCCCAGGAAGGAAGCAGAGCGAACTCCTTGAGAACAGAGTTGCTCACTTGAGGATGTCTAAGCAGCAAAAAGGCCTGCTGTGGTTTGTTTCTAATCTGTTCAGGGGAACAAGACTTTCTGTGCATTTTTAATGAAGACTGAATGAGATTACATCAATAATATACCTGTGTGATGCATCGCTCTCATGGATTTCTCATCCCATTGAATGTCATGTCCCAAATTATGGCAAAACACACTAACCAAATGGGCAAAAATGTCATCCGTTCTCTTGTAACAATATTTATGCTCATCTAAAGCATCTTTTCTTCTTCTTTTTGTCATTTATAGTCCCCAGAGTTAAAAGGGAAATTGGAAAGCATCTGGTTGCTGACTTTGAGTCATCCCTCCAACTATCTCAATAGGTCTCTACATGGGGTGGTGAAAATAGCACTGAAAAACCTCCATGCCCCTTGTTCCAGTTCTCTGACTGCTAACAGAAGTATTGACAAGGAGTGGGGTGTTCCTTATGTGATACTAATGGAAATGAGAGTGTAAACCACACAGCTTCTGGGTGTGGTGTATTGTCCCATCTGAGACCACGTACAGAGAGAAAAAATGAGTTTGCTCTACAGCCTTACCTAATAGCCAGCTGACTTTTAGCTCATGCTGTTGAGCAGAGGTGGGAAACCTCCCCCCCCAGCATTGGGGAGCCCACACTAGCATTTCAGCCCCCCCCTGCCTCATCGCGGGGCTGAAGCACACAAAATCTACTAGCTGAGGCCCCACTAGACTCTAGTATGTGTGGGGAATGTGAGGAGTCTTTCTGCTTCTCATCAGGGGCCATGTCAGTGAACTGGGTTTTTTTTTGTTTGTTCTTTTTGCCTCTCACTTGCATGTAGCCCCCTGACTGATTTTTCTTTGGGTCAGTGGCCCCCAACCCACAAAAGGGTCTCCATTCCTGCTGTAGAGACTTATGCACTAAGTTCCGGAGATCCCAGGTTTGGTTCCCCCTGTCCACGCTACAAGAGCACTCAATTTACTTGAGATCTATGAAATGGACATCTGACTAGATCAGCTTTCTGCCACCTATCCATCTGACCTATGTTTGAATTGCTTGAACATGATCTCAAAGGTTCTATTTGCCCTCATCTAGCCTCTGAGTCATCAGTACCTCTAGAGAAAATGTTTCTCTGGGGGGTGAAATCCTGCCCCCTTTGAAACCAAAGACTATAAGGAGAACAAGAGTTCAAGTAAGCGTTTGCATAAATGTACAAGTCTGATGTGGAACATGGTGGGAAGGATTTAGTGCATGAGGAAGCCACACCCTTGAATACTATATCTGGACAATATACTATATCTGGACAAACCAATTTGTACTTTTTCATTTTAATATCACTTAATAGCATTCAATTGTTTTTTATTTGTGTGTGTTTTGATGTTTATAGGCCTGCAAAAAGTCACTCATGAAAATAAAAAGTGATGATGCTTCTCATAAGGGTATTGTGCCAAATAAAAATATTATAATAAATACAACATGATTTCAGACATGGGCTTCTATCATGGGCAGAGAAAATGATGAGAGAAGCCATGAGAACCACTTGAAAAGTAACTAACATACAGTAATTTTGTGTGTGTCTGTATGAAGTTTTCTCCTTTATCCTCCAAGTGCTGCAAAGGCAACTGTGTACTTTCTCCTGTATTTGCTTTGCAGAATTGAAAGAGTGTAAATGTTAAGTATTCACATAAGCAATTAACACTTGAAGTTTATCACTACCCAAATTATTTGCAGATGGATTAGCACCTCTTTAATTAAACCTCAAAACCAGAAGCATGAGCAATTAAAAAAAAAAACACAACACAAACAACCCATTCTTGAAAAGTTTTTAAAATGTGGCTGCATTAACATGTTTACAGCAATTCCAGGGCCCAGGGCAGGAGAGTCAATGGGCCCCCCCCCATGAAGCACAAGCTGTGGATGCAGCCTGCCTGACATTTGAGTGCTATCCCTGAGTTGGTTGGTGCCAAGTGAGCTCTGAGTACAGCCAGGTCTTGCACATGCCTACCTAGTAGGGTTACCACTTGGCTAATCATGCAAATCTAAAAACTCTTGCCTGGACCCCCACCCTGCCCATTCCCTGAAGCCATGCCCCATCCTACTTTTTCTGAGGACCCACCCCTGCTCACTCCATCCCCTCTCCGGGATGCAGCCAGAAAAATCAAGAGAGGGAAGTTTCATTTGAAAAAAGCAGTGAAGCTCAAACTGGTTCTTATCCTTCCTCCTGAACAAGCTTACTGAGCTTCACTTAAATGCACCCAAGATAATGATATCCCCTCAGACCAGTTGTGTCCTACTGCCTCCAGCTTGCACCCTTATCCATTGGTCTGTATTCAGACAGCTGAAGTGCTCCAATCATGTGGAAAGTAATATCTAAAGTAGCTCTCAGGACATTGGGGCTATGTTGGCTCACTCTGTATGAATAATTTTTTCCCCTTACCTGCAATATTCCTTTATTGCAGGAGTGTTGTCTGGTTTAAAGAAAGAAGGTATAAATAAAAGCAACACAGAACATCATAACTCCAGAACAACAGCAGCAAAATAAATGGCATATAATTTTCACTGACTCATTTGTTGAGGCATTATATTTGTGATGGTATGTCCTGTGTAGCTTTTTTCCATGCATTTCCCCCTCCTTGTTTTCTTTAAGCAAATGAGTCTGGCCCTGAAGATAAGGAACAGAGATAGTCCTGACACCTCTGTTCCACTCTTTTACCAGGGAGACTTCCAGGATTCTGACTGTTCTCATTATCCACTATAAGACAACTAAGGGCCATCAACAGTACTGGATGCAAACCTGAAATTTGTCATTTAAACAACACCAGGAGCTCATTTAACCTTTTCTAATGTTTCTTCTCTTGCCCAAGTGAACTCATGACTGAATTAGCAAAAGCTAATTAGGAGAATAAGAATTTAAGAATGTGTTGGAGACTGTGCTAGGCATGGAGGCACTGAGCCTCTTAGCCGATTCTTGCATTTACCCATTTAGAATGATTTCCCTGCAAACAAAAAGGGTAGGGACTCAGGAAAAGGAAAGGGAGGAGGAAAAGGAAAGTAACAGCTCTGTGGGGTGATTTGAGCCTATTCCGGAAGTTTCATATCAGACTTCTTTCTCTTCCAACAAAACCTATCATTTAAACCTGTGATTAAAGAACCTTGAGGCTACATCTACACTGCAAAAACTGTTCTTGCGCAAAAACTTGTGGAACGTCTATACTGCACATGCGTTCTTGCGCAAGTAAATTTACAGTAATGAGTCAGAAAACAGGGCTTCTTGCGCAAGAGTTATTCCTCTCCCCAAAAGGAATAAGCCCTCTTGTGCAAGAGCTCTTCCACAAGAAGGCAATGTAGACAGGCAACAGGGGTTTTTTGCACAAGAAAGCCCTATGGCTAAAATGGCTATCAGAGCTTTCTTGCGCAAGAGAGCATCCACACTGCCATGGATGCTCTTCTACAAAAGCACATGCTCTTGTGCAAAAGCACATGGCAGTGTGGACGCGCTCTTCTGGAAGACCTTTTGCACAAGAACTCTTGCATTAAAACAGTTCTTGCGCAAGAAGCCTGCAGTGTAAACGTAGCCACAGTGTATGCCTGTTGTAGTAGGATTCAAATGCTTTTTGCTATTAAATAACAAAGTACAGCCTGAGATCCAACAAACCTTGTTAGAGTAATGCCTTAAATGTTATTTTAAGGAGAGCTGTTCTACTAATATGCATCAGAAGATAATTCTACTATTCTTGTTCTTGCTACACTGGGAGCTTGTATGCCATGCACCAAGATTCAAAGCTACCCACACAGTTCCATGCTTCCACACTCTATATATTCATAAATTCACATCTCCCTTTTGATGTCTACATATTTTTATACAAGAAGAGAAAAATAAAGATAACTATTTAGACACATTCAGAGAACTAGTTAGTCACCACATACTCCTCCAGGGCCTTACAGATAAGTAGACCGTATGAATTGGCTGATAGCTGACCAAATCATCACAAAGTGATAAAGATTTTTTTTTCCAAGTGAATGAACAATGACAGTCTATTTCAAATTTGCTGGGATACTGCTAACATAGAATGAAGAATGAACATCCTTGATAAAAAGAAGTCAAAGTGAAAATGAAATATAACAAGAGCATACTCAGATTAGGGTCACAGAAGCTAGTGCCTGTCTCCAAGTCAGAAATGTTCTACAAATCCTTGTTTCCAGTATTGAGTCATATTCTGATCAACTGTTGATAAAAGAGTTGACAGGTTTGAGAAATGGTCTGGAAGGAAACACAGAGATCAGAAGAAATTATTTTAAAGCAGGGAAATCTTGAGCAAAATTCAGTGCCGTTAATATTAAAAAACCTGCACTACTTTGCAGATGGTTAATAGCAGAAAAAGGCAGGTCAGAACATCATAGTAATTACTCAAACTTAGAACACTATTTCCCACAGGAAAACAACACAGGTTTTAAATAAGTCACAAAGAACAAAGTTGGTCTAAATCTACCTTACTACCTTAAACTTTCCCAATTTTTTTCAGGTTTCCAAGGGCTACAGACATGGGATATACACTATACATAAAACCAACTCCTCAATTATACATCCACTTAAATTGATTCATTCAGATGACTAGCACTGTGAGCTAAATTGGTGCCTGCTATATATCTGGTTAAGTCAAATACACTCTTATACCAGTGTAAATCCAGAATACAGTTGCTGATTTTAGTGACTTACAAGTGATGACAGACCAGGGCTCACACACATTTTCCTGGTAGGATAATTCAATTTAAAATTGGCTCTTCATGTTTTCTTAATTATAACTGATGTGGAACTTCAAATCAATAGAAAATTCCTGTTAGGCTAACACTAAACTGTTTGATTACTTGCCATCCTCTGATGAACAGTTAGAAGGCAAAGTTTCCAGGTGTGACTTTGCAAACTCCATGGGAGCTACAACTTCTCACATCAATCTAGGCAATAATCCTTTAATTAATAACATTACAATTTGTGTGGCTGAGGCTAAAATGTATCTTCTGTTCTACCATTTTAGTAAGTTAACCTACTCTAGTCCGAATGCTTAATTCCTACTTTGGAATCTGAATTCTACCACTAAAATAAGGTTTGTTCCTCTACAACCACCTATAGCCAACATACATAAGGTGAAAAGTGCACTTAACTGAGTTAATATCAATACTAGAACTCAAGATGAAGTGGTGCAATGCAGTGTTTGAATGACTGTGATCAATATGATCTTAAACCTCATCTAATAATACAACAAAGCAGGTTAAAATGTTCTTCCATTTCCGTGATTCCATTATTTTTGCAGTATTAATGAATGGTTTCCTCTACATATCTCATTGCAAATATATGACTCAAATACTTTGCTGGCAATTTATAAGATACTAAATTATTATTAGAGGTTCACAAGCTTTTACAATTAATTTTATCCTCTCAGTTTGTCTCCATTTATTTCTCTTCCTTTAAAGACTCTTCCAAATGAAGGGAAAGGACAACCTTTGAAGCTCCTTCATACTAGCCCTTGGCCAGTAGAAATACAGTTCCAAATGCAGTACCCTAATTAAAGATGCAAGACAAAGCCTCTAAAATGTTTTCATAGTTCCTGCTCCTCTCCACCGTACAATGCAGCGCTGTGAATTCTAGAACAGTGGCTCTCAAAGTGCGGTTTGCAGACCACTAGTGGTCTGCAAGTGCCTCCCAGGTGGTCCACGGTCTGAACTCAGTCCCCTCCCCCCCCATCCCCGCCACACAATGTGGGATGCGGTGGGCTCTCATGGGGGCTTGGCTGCCCACCCCACCTCGTTCTTTGTGCTCCGAGCCTGCGAGTCACCATGTCACTGGGAGTCAGCCCAGAGGTGGGATTCTCGAGCAAGGAGCTGCTGATCCCACGCTTCCCCTGGCACTGCACCCGCCATGATGGGGAGCTGCCTGACCTGCGTGCACAGCTGCAGTGAGCACCCTATTGTGATCTGGCCATCGGGGACTCCTTCTATGGCTGGCTGCCCATTCATTGGGCAGTGTGCTTTGACAAGGTGCAGCTGGGAAAGGGGCACTGCCCTGCGGGACCCTTGTGCTGACATGGAACCACCTTGCTGTGCATGAGGGTGAGGGGGGGAAGCGGGAACCACCACCCAGTTTGCTGGGGACTCTAGGTACCATCCATAGAGCCCGGAGAAAGCCAGGACCCGAGCTGTGGGGCTGTGTCCATGGAGGAACATGGGACATGGTGGGCTCTCATGGGGACTTGTCCACATCCCCCTGACAGAGCCAGAGGCTGCCTCAGCGTCCCGCCATTGTCTCCTCTCCCGTGCAGCAGGGAGTCTGTACAGCCGCGAGACTGGAGCACCAGCTCCAACTTCCAGCTCGGAGGATGCACAGGTGGGAAGTAGGTGAAGAAAGCCCCAACCTTCCCTGCCAGACCCAGCTCTCAGAGGGTATGTCTACACTACCACCCTAGTTCAAACTAGGGTGGCTAATGTAGGCATTCGAAGTTGCAAATGAAGCCCGGGATTTAAATATCCCGGGCTTCATTTGCATCTTGCCGGGCGGGCGCCATTTTTAAATCCCCTTAGGTCGAACTCCGTGCCCGCGGCTACACGCGGCACGGAGTAGGTAGTTCGAATTAGAGATCCTAATGCGAACTACCTACTCCATGCCGCGTGTAGCCACGGGCACGGAGTTCGACCTAAGGGGATTTAAAAATGGCGCCCTCCCGGCAAGATGCAAATGAAGCCCGGGATATTTAAATCCCGGGCTTCATTTGCAACTTCGAATGCCTACATTAGCCACCCTAGTTCGAACTAGGGTGGTAGTGTAGACATACCCAGAGAGAGTCAGAGTGTTCTGGGAAGGTGGGGGATTTCTTCACCTCTCCCCCGCCCCCACTGGAGCTAATGTTCCAGCCTCACATCTGTGTGGGCTCCCTGCTGCATGGGGGAGGAGGGGAACTGGGCTCCCTCCCCTGCCCCCGCTAGGGGAACGGCAGCACAATGATGCACTGTCTGGAGGCTTTCCCCACTGCAATGGGGTGCAAAGCCAGGTAAGTGTCCCCCCTCATGCCCAGTCTCCCACCCCCCAATCCCCCTCACTCATTCCCCTTCCCCCCATAAAGACACCACACCCCCAGCTTGTTCCTACATCCTCCCTTTCTCCTTTCACCTTCCTCCCTGGACACACTCTTCACTCTCCCCCCTGACCCAGACACCTACCCCTACCCTGCTCCTTCAACCTCCCTCCCTCCCTCCCAGCCAGACATCCTATTCCCAACTTCCATCTGCACCCTACCTCCCACCAGACCTCATACCCTCAACCCCTCTTGCACCCCACCTCCCATCCCTATCCAACTCACTGGCAGCCCTTCCTTCTTGTCGCCACCCCAAACCCTAAGGGGGTCCACAAAATCCATTAACTCCAGAACCCTAGAAAAGTAAATCTGGCCTATGGGAAGCCCTGAAGTCCCCCCTATCCCTTCCCCTTGTCTTTGGGGTTGGAGCTCTAGAGGAGTCTCAGTTAGGAGTCACATCAGTGAGGGTTGGGGGTTTTTGATGTTTTTTTGCTTCTCACTTGTTTGGTCCCCAACTGATTTTTCTGTGGGTCAGTGGCCCCAGACCAAAAAAAGTTCCCCACCCCTGCCATAAATACAGAAACATAGAAACCTTTTGTGTTGGGCATAAATTAATATTTTATTATATTTTAAATGAAGTTTGATAAATGAACATGAGAAAGTTAAAAAACTTAATCTGTTTAATAATTTAAATCAAACCGTTCTCCCCAGCTGCAGCACTAGCAGAATGGCTTGGGCATAATTATGTAATTAATGATCAGTTTCCTTTAGCAACTGGCGGTCCACAGAAAGCTTTGCACTGAGCCAGGTGGTCCACGAGCCAAAACATTTGAGAACCGCTGTTCTAGAATAATGTGCTCACTGGAATGATTTCATCCACCTCAGCAGTTATAGGAATTAAACTTGTATGCAGTCAGTATTATACATTAATTTGTTACTAGTTTATAACTTCACATTTAAATTAATAATTTCTATTCATTATAATTCACTCTTGCTCATATTAGGATAATTCATTAAGGGACAGTTACAAATATACATTGTTTGGAAATTTGAGGAAAAGTGCTAATCTGGCCGGGATTAAGGACCAGTATTAAAATGAATGAAATAATGGCATCTCAATCTGCATGTGCAAATGTGGATAAATGGTCTGTCCAACAATAGCATAAACAAAAGATTACTATAATAAATTGTGTTATCTGAATTAATGACTGGCTAAGCCCACTTGATGAAGTCATAGGAAATCCCAGTGCACTATTACTTAAATGTATCATTCAAGCCTGTGAATTCTTTTAATTATTACAGTCTATCTTAATGAGCACACAGAAGTGTGAAGTTTTCTGGGTCACAGTACAAGTCTTCAAAGGGAAAACTTCGTTCTTTATTCAGAGTACTAGCACATTTACCTGGTGTTGCTCAGGTCCTTAAGGAGGGGCTCAGGGCACGGGCCGGGGGAGTGGGGTGGGTACAGGAATCAGGACTGGGGATTGAGGGGGGGCTCTGGACACAGGTCTCCATGTGTGTGTTTGTAGGAATGGTGTGGCAAAGGTGGGGGAGCAAAGACACCACACTCCTCACCCCCAAGCATCAGACCAGGCTGCTTGCTCTTCCCCTTCCTGTCAGGGAATGAGAGCATAGCACACAGCTTGTCTGCCCTCTGTGCTCCCCAGCCAGAGGGAGGAATGCAGCAAACTGCGCACTTCCCCCTTGCTCCCTGACGAAGGGGAACAGGCAGCAATATTCCCGTATGACTCTGGGGGGGGAGAAGCGTCAGCCCTCCCACCCCCCGCCTTCCCTAAATGTCACCTGAGGGGTGGGAGGCTCGGAGCTGGGGCAGTCCCAGAGGACAGGCCTGCCCCCAACCCAGCCCTTTTTGCCTGCCTGGTGATTCTGTCTCTTTTTTGTAGGGTTTTCTGAGAAGCAATCCCATACCAGGCACATCCCATTTTTCTGCCACAACCAAACCCTGACCTTGCTTTAAGTAATGATAAGAGGAAGCTCTAGACCAAATCTGGTGGACCTCATTCATACCATTTAAGAGGAGTTCTTGAACAAACAGACAAACCAAGAGACAAACTCTCTCTAACATATAATAGATTACCCGTAATATATTCTGTACTATCTACAAATCCAAACAGGCTGCTGCAGTTAAAATCATACTGAAGGCTATTAAAGTGTATACTTAATAGTTGTTCCCATTTCCCCATTCCATGGCTGTGTCTACGCTACAAAAAAAAGGCAGGAAAAGATTTGAGTATCCTTTTCCGCTTTTCTTCCAAAAGAGGCTTTTCCAACATCTGGCCCATCTACATGGGGGCCAAATGTTGGGGAAAAAAACTTCTTTTGGAACATCCCTTCTTCCTCGTAAAAAATGTGTCTGGTATCCCGGAAAAGCTCTGTAGTCTGGACGTGCCCCATTATAGGGGTCAAGATTTGTGCTTTTTATGATAACACATGAGAGAATCAGAACTGAAATAGGCACAGCCAAAAATTCCATAGAGTCTACTTTTACATTTTTTATTTAGAGGCATCTCTTTCTTTATGATGCAGTCATGGAGACCATATTCTTAGGACAAGGGATATTTCTTTCATCATTTTTATGCTGTTCATTGGGAATCCTATCTCATATAGATAATGCTGTGATAAAACTAACAATTATACTTAGTTGTTATAAGTCCTTTTCATTCCTAGATCTCAAAGCACAAAAGAAGGTATTATTATCACCAAAGTATTGTCTAAAAGAGGTATTATGATTCATGTTTTAAGAAGTCTATACATGTTCTTTTATTTCTATCCCTAAATCAGAATTAATGACATGCATACATTTGTGAGTGTGCTTAGCATGCCTCAGAAACCAACTGCATGCATTCAAGTCAGGTACCTGAGCATGGATTAAATCAGTTAAGTAGCTAACTGCTTGTATACATATACATATATCTGACCAGCATATAGACATCTTGTATTTGTGTCCCTAAATTAAACAGGTACAAATATGCTCATTGTCCAGCCTCTCCTCAGATTCGTTTATTTCAAATCCCATAAGGTAAACTGAGCCTACCACAACAAAAGGTCCATCCCTGAAACTGGGGGTAGGGAGCAGAGACAGGTATCAACTAAACACAGGGGATAACCAATGAGAAAACAGAAACAGGAGTGAGGTCACAGTCATAAAACAAGAAAACTGGATGGGAATCAAGCAGAGAATCTGGACAATACCCACTGTTGTGGGAGTCAGCGGACACTGCTGGGAGGAATTCTGCCCAAAGATGTGAAATGACCACAATATGGAATTAGCCCTCCCTCTCACATAGGACCGTCCATCAAGCCTCCTCTTCCTCCTGGACTGTTAGATGAACATTTTGGCCAGTGCTCGGGGGAGATTGAAGAGGCAGTCTCACAACTTTGTTCTGCCATGGACAGGGTGTATATATAGCTCTACAGCAAAGTGTAGTCAAAACCTCAGCAGTAGGTTCTGAGGAACTGGAAAAGGGGCTTCAACCTGACATACCAGAGATATCCTAGTGTCACAGAACAGATAGTTGTCCAGGGACGACATGAACTTGACCAAGAACATGCCATGTTCACAGCTCCATGGAGAAGCCATTAACTGATGTCTCAAGGGCCACAGCTTGAATGAATAGGATCTTTGTCACATCCAAAACCAACCAAAGTTTCATGGGATGTTTGCAAAATAGACCTAAAGCCTTGAGGGTTTTTTATATAACTGCTTTTAGAGAATACATAGTGGCCATCTAAGTGTAGAAGTGCTTCAGTTCAAAATTATTTCACATTAACTGTAATAAAACAAATTCTAAAACATTAACAATGGGAATCCACATTTTATCCCTCAAGTAAAGTAAGGTTGAACCAATTAACTAATTTCTGCAAAGGCCTAACATTTTTTTTTTTTAATGCTTTCCAAAATGGTTTCTGGAAAGCACTGCTTATTCTTTGTTTGCTATAGTTATCAGACTGTGCTGTCTGTGCCTGCAGTTGAGGTCTCTGCTGTCCCTTATCACAGTAACGGTGACATAAATACCTTTGATGAAACGAAACGGTGAGGTACTGCAAATGAGGTAAGCTCTTTTACCACACTGTAACACCCCGCTTCATACTGGAGATCGGATTTGCTGGCCTTCATTGACAGATGATAACACATTTTGTGTGTGTGGCAGCCAAAGATAGCCGTTTAGAGCTTCTAAATAATTAAGTATTGATTAATCATCCCAGAAATATATGGAGCATTTCTCAAGCTATTGCCCATTCTTAAAGGTCTTATTATTTCTGCCACAACAAGCAGGGAAAGTGCAGACCGTCTGTAACTTGTTGGAGTTTAAAAAATTACAGGCCTGCACTGCAGTCTCCAGAGAGAACAGCACAGATGAGCGACTGCCATTGAACAAACGTATGTGCCTTTTTGCCTTGCTGGGCTTGTTGTCCCCATTGTCAGCTGCCTGTCAGTATGAATGGATTTCAACTGCCCATGTGTCATAAGTCACAAAGCAGTTAGTGATGGGTGAAACTCAAAATGTGGAGAGGGTTTGTTCGTTCCAAACTAATCTAATTATTGTAGCAAGGACTCACAGTTTGTTCTCTTCAGGCCATGAGGAATATAATCTGCCAGTGGTCTCAGCTGCTTTAAGTCCTTTTCTTTTCCTCCAGCTAGCAGCTTTTGGCTTCTTTGTTCCCTCACTAGGAAATTATTCAGCACATCTCCTACTCTGATGAAGGAGATTTCTGTGAGCCTGGATGCAGCTCACCAATCTGTGTTTTTCCCACTTTTTTCAGCTCTGTAGCCTGCCTGGCTGTTTCCTTCCTTCTGTTGTGATAAGCACTGGTCCATCTTCTATCAGGCTATGTCTAGACGGCAGAGTTTTTCTGGGATACCAGAGGTATCCCAGAAAAGCTCTGCCATGTCCAGGGAGCGCATCCACTTTTTCAGAAGTTTCCAAAAAAGCAGGCACATTCTTTCAGCATTCCTGTATCCCTCTCGGTGAATTAACTTAAAATGAATTAACTTAAAACATGGCTAATTAAAAAGAGGAACCTAGACATCCAAGAAAGGGAGCAACTTCTGCTAGTTGGAGTACTGGGTTGTTTCCCACATCACTTGCAGCAGACACCAAATACCAGTTGTCTGATATTGTTAACATTTGTGAGACATCTTAGCAACTGTGATGGAAGTTTCTGTGTGTGTGCATTCCTGTCGGGGGAAAGCCATTATTTCTGTTCATGTTAGTTTGATGATTTTTAAGAGCTCCATCATTGTGAAGCTAGTTTGTTGCTGTGCAGCTTTGAGGCACAAACTACTTCAGACTAATTATGCAGATGAAGTCTGTTTTCTTTAACTGGAAAAAGGTTTGAGACAAATTCAAGAGGTGCCAACCTTCTTTGTGGCATCATAAACCACTTGATTGTCATCAAAAGACCACAGACGTTATGACATGATACATACTCTTAGAAGAAAGAACAAAGGAAAATTCTAATGAAAATGTTTAGGAATATGTTTTATCTTGTCACACAAATACTTGCACTGAAGCATTGACTGACAGTGCTGGAATATGCCCTTAAGTTCAGAGTCTGACTGCAACTTTATTCAGCACCTTTGTTTGCTGGTTGCATCTGATCCTTAGATTTCAAATTGTCTATAGGAAGAATTCCAATCTACAGATTCTCTGCAATTCTCAGACTCATTGCTATCGACATACTTTGTACTTGGAAACATTGCTTTCATTTTCTGAGACCTATTCACAATTTGTTTGCTGCAACCAAAGATCCTCAAATAAGAAGTCAAACTAGTGACATCACACCTCTTTTGATATTGGTATTGATAGATAGTCTCATAGACTTTAAGGTCAGAAGGGACCATTATGATCATCTAGTCTGACCCCCTGCACAATGCAGGCCATAGAATCTCACCCACCCTCTCCTAGAATAATCTTCTCACCTATATCTCAGATATTGAAGTCCTCAAATGGTTTAAGGACCCCAAGATGCAGAGAATCCTCCAGCAAGTGATCCGTGCCCCATGCTACAGAGGAAGGTGAAAAACCTCCAGGGCCTCTGCCAATCTACCCTGGAGGAAAATTCCTTCCCGACCCCAAATATGGTGATCAGCTGAACCCTGAGCATGTGGGCAAGACTCACCGGCTAGACAACCAGGACCAATCCCAACAATCTCTCCAACACTTCACAAGCAAATGTTCCAGTACATGAAGGCCACTTTCTTATGAAAATGAAACAGTTCAGTTCAGTCCATCTGATCAGATGACAACTACAGCCTATTCATGTACAGAGAATTTTAAAATCCATGCACATCCAAGGAAGAAAAATGTTCCTAAGAAAATAGGGAGGCCGGTGAACCCAGCTATCAAAATTTGGGAAAGGAATATTATCATAAGTAGATCTACTTCAAAGTAATTGATTTTGCAATCTCCAGTATTCAATCAAAAGTTCCCAGAAAAGCTCCAAACGTAAATGAAAGACAAGTTGAAATGTACTTCCACTGTATGGTTCCAAGTTTAACCACAGTTGACTGCTTTCTCAGATTTATCAGTTGCAAGCCAACTGTTAGCTTTACAGAAAGCTCATGGAAGACAGTTCAGAAATATCTCAATTCACTCAGCCAAACCAAATGTCATCTGTTTAAAGAAGCTGATGAAAATTATTTTGGTGACACTGGTAAATGAGTACTGCATAGACTCAGCGCTCTACATCATATTAAAATATGGCATTTACCAACAACGTGGCTTTGATCCACACTGATGAACCCAAGGACAAAACTGATGACTTAGTGCATGCAGATATAGAAGAATTAACTTCAAAAAAGATTCACGAAGGCTGAATTAGGCACTTACCTTCCCACACAATGAATGGGGAGATATAGGGAAGGTTCCTGAGAACTAGATTCACCCTGCACATTAGGCAGCTTCTTGCCTAAGATAATTTAAGATAAGTGCCAAGGAAAAGAGGATGTCCTAATCCTGATCCCCTCTCAGGGAATTGGACTGGAAGGAGGTCACTCTATCTGCTTTGGATTTTCAGCTATAGACATTTAATAGAGCTGCAGCTTCAGCATGATGTTTAGTCCAGTAGTTAGGGTACACATGTTGCAGTTAAGAGACCCCTTGGAAGGGGGGGGGGGAGAAGGAATTTGACTTGGCATCTACCAGTTTCAGGTGAGTACCTAGCCACTGTGCTACAGGTTGTTCAGGTATTGGGGTCCCTTGGTCTTTCCTCTTGAAACTGTTCTGTTCTGAATACCTACTTAAAAAGTCATTGGGCCAGAGAGACTGAGAAAATGACTCTCTAGCCGATGGTTAGCACACTTGGGGTTAGTGACCTTGCTACAGTGATTATTTAGTTAGATCAGGGTGGGCAGAAGGGCCTCTGCAGGCTTGCCAAGCAGGTTGATCTAGCCCGGGGAGGCTTTGCCCCCCACCTCCAAGCCCATTAGGGTCTGGGGGCAGAGAAGCTCATGAAGCTTCCTCCTGCCCTGCTAGGAGCAGGTGACACTTTGAAATGCTATGTGCTGCTCCTGGGGTGGGAGGAGATGTTGCACGCTCCCCTGCCCCCAAGCCCTGATTGTCCTGGGGACGGGGGAGCTGCACGAAGTTTTCTTCACCCTGCAAGGAGCGCACGGTACTTCAAAGTACCCTATGCTCAGGCAGGGCGGGGGCAGGATGAAGGACGCTTCGTGCAGCTCCCCAGTCCCCAGGTCCTGATTGGCCTAGGGGTGGTGGAAGCGCTGAACACTCCTCCCACCCTGCGTTAGATTCTCTAAATTAGATTATTGCCCACCCCTGAGTTAGATTCTCTGTCCAATCAGAAGAGCAATTACTTGCTGAAAAAATACAATTCTGGTCAACCCAAAATTATTGCTTAATTTGCCAAATAGTTTGGGGCTAAGTTGGCAATGGCAGAGGGTGACATTCATTGGGAGTGATGATGATGAAGAAGGAGGAGCTATTCCTATAACGTTTAGCCAACTATTCTATCATGGGATAGTGAAAACCCAACTTCATGTTTTACTGCTATGACAAAATCCTTTGAACTGGATCTTCCTACATTATAGGCCAAAGCTTCTGCCACAGGCTATAGCAAAGGCTGCTGCAGATTTTTCTAGTAGAAGCTGTGTTACTTTGCATAAATTAGTCATTGGGAAAGGAACATAAAACTCCCATTTGATGTCTCCTAGAGGAGTATTCTAACCACCAAACTTTGGACTCATTCACAGGCTCTCCTATCTGGCCCATGATTATGTAATTATATATATGCATTGGAACAGCTTAACAAAGAAGATTGATAAATACCTTCCACATGATATCCAGGGCACTGCCCTGAAATATAGGAAGGGCAAGTTCAAAGCTTTGTTCTACATCAGATAAAGGGAAGAACTGACTCCTGCTCTTCTCTATCCCAATTGAATGCTCTAACCAATGAGCTAAAGTATAAAACTGCCAGTGAACAACAACAACAACAACAACAACAAAATCTGTGAGGCTCTCAGTTCTATTCCCTACATCATGGGGCTATTGTGAGAGTCTATTTCTGTATGTAAGATGATTAGGATTTTCCAGGAGGAGTGCCATTGGAAAAGCTCATAGATAAACCAGCCAAACTGTTTTTGAAGATTCTAAAAGTTAGTTTGGAGGTTTTGAGAAGGGCCTCAGTAATATCAGAACATATTCAGTCTGCCACTCCTGAAAAAACATTGCCATATTGAAGTCATCTAGTTTCAGGGCACTGTCTGGTACAATTACTAGCTTATTACTGGTCACTTAAACTGCATTCAAGGGGGGTTGTCTGGATTCTGAAGTGGAGGGGTAGAGTATAAATGGCAAGGGTTCAATTTGGGTGGAAGGGAGCGTGTGTAAACTAAAAGGTGGAATTGTTTATGCTTTTGAGAGGCTAGTTATGTGCCAGTGCTATTGCACTATGAAGTGCCTGGGATGGAGTGCTAAAACTCTATGCAGCTGGAGGTTAGTAGGACTTCACTTCATCAGGAAGAGGACCAGCTGGGGGCAATTGTGAGCTATTATAAAGAAGCTGCTTTTGCAGCTAGTACTGTTTGCTGGAAGAGAGAAAGCATTTCTGTTTCTGAGGGGGCTACCGAAAGGGCTCAAGGCTGTTAAGCTGCAGAATCTGGTGAGTAACTGAGCCAGGTGCTTGGTGGATTAGTCTGCTTTTACAGACAATTGGTTTTGTTTATGTGGAGGGAGACTGAAAGAAACAAGTTACTTGCTTTTATTTCTTTCCTGCCCCGAACCATTTATTTTTTGGACTGGGCTTTAGTAAATCCCTAGGTGTTCCTATTTTTGTGAAACTTTGTAGTCTTCTGTGATTTTTTTTTTCAGATTATGTATATGCTATAGGGAAACTGAGATATTGACTGCATTCAGTGTGAGGAGGGAAGGTGCCTTTCCAAAGAGTTATTTTCCAAAATACATCATATGTGTGTCTAGCATGCTTGTTCTCAAAGGCAATGATTGTACTGACCAACCTGATAACTATGCAGCAGTTTTTCACAAAGGGCTTGTTCCAAAGTACACAGTAATCAGGGGAAAGGCACCCCTTAACTCCATCATACTTTGCATCAGGCTCAGATTTTCCTTTGAAGCTAGGATATGGTCAAGAGCATGTTGCATGATTGCAGTGTTCAAGGACCTTGCTGAAATAGATAGTTGTCTTCTCCCCCTCCCCCCACCACCACAAGCATCCTCCTATAGTGTCAGTAAGTAGATATGTTTTCCTTCTAATAAGCCAAAGGCTGTCCCTAGAACTTAGGGACAACATATGCCATTATGGCCCATTCTAGGAAAGTCTGGGTCCATAAATCAATACCTAGCTTGTCATAATTAGAACGATGTTTCATAGTTTGTGACAGATAAAAAGTATGGTCCATATTCTTTGCATAAAATAATCTAATGATAAATCATTTGCAAGCTATTAGTGTGATTTTTGTATCATTCCTGTTAACGTTTTCAAGAGAGCACACCACTACCTCATATGTGGCAATTCTCTGAGTAGACTGGAAGGCCTGTATGTCTGTGTTGCTAGCAGTAACCAGACTATTGTTGACAAGGGTCTGAAGTTAATATTTCAGAAACTCGATGCGAACAAACCTTATGAGTGATACAGCATATAAAGAGCTGCCTTCTTGTAGCCCTGCCTCCCAACAGCGGGTCTCTTAATTCCAAATCACAGGTTTCGTCTCTTAGTTTGACAAGGGTCTGAAGTTAATATTTCAGAAACTCGATGCGAACAAACCTTATGAGTGATACAGCATATAAAGAGCTGCCTTCTTGTAGCCCTGCCTCCCAACAGCGGGTCTCTTAATTCCAAATCACAGGTTTCGTCTCTTAGTTTAACAAAGTGCTATAGAGCATACCAAGAAATAAAGCATTTTTACCTGCAAAATAGTACAATGTGCATATTTACCCTCTGCCATCAAAGAGCCAGAAACCTCTTCAGGACTGTCAAAATATATGAGTAAATCATGATTCTGAGTACACCTTAATGCCTTGCGGCATCCAAGGTAGAGAAAATGTCAGGTTGAGACAGTAAGTCAAAGGAGTCTTCTGTCAGACTAGCTGCAGTTCTAGTTTATTATGGCTGAGAGGGAAATGGGTTAAAAAGATAGTTGTGGACCAGATTGTCAGAATGAAGTTTGTGGCAGACAATAATTGAAGCTTGGCTATACAACATTCTACAAATTCATTGTGGCTTGCTATCTATGAAGTTACTGGTAAAATGACAATTAGTTTGAAGAGAAGTCCCTAAAGTTATGATTGCTTGCACAATGCTTATAATGGTTGCACAGCCCCACCCAAAAAAAGTTGAATCGAGTTTTTTATGGAGGAAAAAAATAGAAATGGTGAAATTCTTTATATATTTTCTGACAATCTACATTTTCTAAACTACTAGCCACATTTTCTGAAAAATATAGATCCAGACATCATAAACACAAGATTTGCACCCAATGTTCTGTTTAGAAGGATCATTGCAATTTGTGCTCATCTTATATAAAGTACAGAGTACCACTGTTTACTTTTAATAATTGGGGCAGAAGAATTGAACTGTTAGAATTTTTTTGAGAGATGATCTTGTAATATTGTATACATATTGTTGGTGGAAAAAAATCAGGGCAAAATCTTGACTCCACTGAAGTCAATAGGAGACTTAGTCACTGATTTCAAAGCTTCAGTGATTTTACCCTAAGTTCGGTGTTGGATTTTATCAGTGTGGCAGTGGGAGGAATTTTGAGCAAAACCTTGCATTTGAAACTTCTCATATGACATTCTTGTGGCAAAAATTGTTTAAAAATTATTTTTAAAAAGGGTTTTTTGTTTCTCTCTCTCACCCACACTAAATATAACAGAATGAATGTCCTTTAGGCTACTTTTTCATTTTCATCTCTTTTTCCATTCAAGTGTTTCCCAACTTGAGCATACTTTGAAAAGTTTACAGTCGCACAAGGTAGGAGAAAAAGGAAAGGGGAATGGAGAAGGAGGGGTCTAGGAGCTTAACACCAATCCTTGTGTTCATTCCATGGCAAAAGTAGAATAAAAGATGCAAATATATCTGAGATTCTGGAAATTTTGCCTTTTTGAAAACCAAAACAAACTTCAATTCAGCACAGTATTTGTTTTATTCTGGATTTTCTTATGGCAAAACTTCATCAATTCTCCTTGCCATAACTTTTTTATTAAATACCATTTTTATTGGGAAAATATTCCAGGATTTGACATGTTAATTGTAGGTAATATTACATGAGGAGATGTGGAACACGCTGGAGACATTAGGGTTTGTATCATCAGTATGTAGAGTGGCCAGGATACAAGAGTGTGTTGTAGAATTTATGAAAATCCATTTGCTCTTCTCTTCTTAGGGAGCCTTGTTTGGGACAGTTTTGGGAGGAAAAGTAGAGTTTTCTCTCAGTAATAAGGCAGAGAAGTCCCACTCCATTCAGGTAGGATAGATTGCCATGAGACCTAGAATTTTTATTAACAAAAATGTGTTCTGTGTGTCCAGTAACATTGGTTATTTGTTTTTCATTTAAGTTGTGTAACAGTTCATTCTAATCTGAAAATAGTACATTTCTCCATAGTACTAGGTCTCTTGGTTATTTTTGTACAGTGGCTTCCATTGATTATAAAACTAGTGCTTCTTTTGAATGAATGGATTTTCCTTGTGCCACTCATCTTTATTGGGCTCTGTTCTATTTCTCTACTGGTTGGGCTCAACGTTTTCAATAACTTATATTGATTCCATTCCCAATGTTTCTCTTAAGCTATATTGCAGTATAGCTTGGGATTCCATTCCCAATGTTTCTCTTAAGCTATATTGCATACCTGCAGTATGGACTATTGGGGTGAGAATAAAAGTGCACAACAAACTGCTGCATTAAACACCCCCATGTGGATGCTGTGAGAATAAAATAAGTTTCTATTTGCATTTAATGTTGTTGTTTGAAGAGGACTGTTTTGGAGAACTAGGAACTTTTTAGTTCACACCTGCAAAGCATACACATGGGGAGTTAAAGTGTAGACCCACCTTTCATCTCCATTTAATTCTTTTCCGAAGTTTTTCATACAAAATGGCTTTAGACCTTTAGTCCATTAGTTAGGGCTATCGCACTAAAACAATGGCTGAGTTGTTTAGTATTAAAAGTATATTTTACTTGTTGAATGAGTTATAACAGGTGAAGACTGATGCTGCTACCCTTATAAAAACATAGACTGTTTCCCTTGAACTACTTGCAATTCTTGTCTTCCCTTACAATAGCAGATTTATTGAAGTAAAACTTTCTTATATTTCTGACTGAGGTTTACTACCACAGAAGGTGAAATTGTACCTTCACTTACACACTCTGTACTATTCCATCCAACCCAGTGAAGGTAGGTGGGTGCATGGAAGATGGGTGGACATGAGAGAGAGAGAGAGAGAGAGAGAGAGAGAGTACATCAGTGAAAGTTCTAGATCATAATAGTTCTCTGGTCTCTGCTGTTCTAAAGGGAATATCACAATTGATCCCTGGAATAAATTGCCTATGAAGTCTATGGAATATCCATCATTAGAGATTTTTAAGAGTAGATTAGACAAACATCTGTCAGGAATGGTCTAGATAATATCTAACCCTATCATGAGTGCAAGGGAATGGATAAGATGGCCTCTCAAGGTCTTTTCCAGCCCCATGACTTTATGATTCTAATGTGTCAGAGGATGGCAATCTGTAAGTACAGCATGAACAGGCAGAAATGAAAAACTGTTTCAGATAGTGGAAAAATATAAGGCTAAATGCCTATTTTATCTAAACAGTTTTCACCACAATAAAATTAGGGAAAGAGGAATTGCACTGAAATCATTAAAACTGTTTAAAATTTAGGCTGCTGCAAGTGAGAGCTGAATTCATCTCCTGAGATGCATTTGGTTATAACCAAAAATGTTGAGTCTCAAAGGATTAATATTAGAGAGTAGGTGTTAGGGAACAAAGAGTTAAGGAAGAGGGGGTTGTAATAACGGACCATATAGAGAATGGGTTTAGATATGCAGGGATGAGAGATGGAAGGAGCAGAAACAACCAAAGATTTGGATAAGTATTAATGGTTGTGGGATCTGTTAGATAAATTACAAAACTCTTCATCAGCACAGTACCATTTCTCACTCTTAAAATTAAACGGTCTTTCTGAAGGTTCTCCATTTCCCTTAAGAAAACCTTCTTCTCTTGATTTCCCGCATTGACTGGATCCTGAAGTGCAAAAATACTGAGTATTGGGAAGGGCTATCCTATTGGTACTTCAAACTATCTCATGGCTAGATTGTAGCAGAGGTTGAACTAACTTTTCCCTGAGCAAGCTGACTCTGCAATAATTCTAAAGTCTGCAAGTCCTCAGCTAAAGAAATGTAAGCAGGGAGCTGGTCTACTGGACTGAGAATGGATGGCCTAAAGATGTAGTAGTGGTTGGCTAAGAAATTTCCCCTCTGCTCTTGAAGAAGGGTCAAGAACTTGTGGCAGCTAGGTGATTTATTAAATGAGGGATAGAGAATTACTAGGGTCTGAGTCCCACTGTTTGCCCTTGCCCCCAAATTCCATGCATAACCTCTTCCTTGGGATACAGTTCAGAATATCCATGTATCTGGGGTATGTCTACACTACAGTGTTATTTCAAAATTATTATTTTGAAATAGTTACTTTGAAATAGCTTATTTCAAAATAACATGTCTACACACAAAATTCATTTCAAAATAGCATTTTGTTATTTCGAAATAGTGCGTCCACACTGAGTGGACTCTGAATTGCATTTAAGCCTGGCCAGAACCAGTTCCAGCAAGGGACCAGGTCAGGACTTACTGTGTGGGGCTGCTGCCTGAGGCTATCTGAGGCCTGTGCTTAAAAGGAACCCCCCCCCCCCCCGGACAGCCAGTTCTCAGGTTTCCCTGCTTGCTTGCCTACCTCGATGAGGGACAGCAAAGCATTTTGTCTCTGCATGCTCTGGTTGCCCTCACTTGGGACACCACAACACTCTGCAACATGGAGCCAGAACTGCCCCATGGCACTCTGGTGCTTCTCTTGGATGCATTGCTGTGACCCTGGCTGCACTTCCTGCAGGTTGCTATCCAGGAGGTCCATCAGGGGACTGTCAGTATCCAGGAGGCCCTGGGGAAGAGCTTCCTCCCTGAGGAGTACTAAAAGCCTCCCTGGTCTGCCCCACTGGGGGCTTGTGCCTCATTCCTCCCTCACATCCTTCCACTTACCCCCTCCCTACCCCCCCTTCCTGATGTCAAATAAAATACATGTATTTTCATGAACACAAACTGTCTTTATTTAACAAAATGGGGGGGGGGGGAGGGAATGAAACTCTGGTGAGACTGGGGAAAGAAGGCGGGGGTGGGGAGAAGAGAGGGTGGGAGAGGGGAGGGGGAAACCTGGAAGGAGGGAGCTGGAAGGGGGAAGCAAGGGGAAGAAGGGGGAGGGGAAGCTCAGGTTTGGGGGTCTTGCCGGACCAACTTGATTGTCATGCAAACCTGTTCCTGGGTTTGCACATGACCTTTGGTGGCCAGGCTGGCAGCTATCCTGCCATAGATGGCCGTGTTCCTCCATCTAGTGGGGAGATCATGGACATTGGGGGCTCTCCCCCCCCAACTTGAATAAGGTCCATGATCTCCACCCTGGACCAGGAAGGCACCTGCCTTCTTCAGGCCTTGGCAGGCTCCTGGGAGCTGGCAGACCCGTCCTGAGGAGAGGTGGAGGGCTGGCTGCCAGTGGCTTGCTGGCTCATGTTTTGGGGCCACTGGGTTAGGGGTAGTGACTGCTGGCTCTGGGCTGGCAAGCTTGGAGCTGACACAACCACTGTGGCCAGAGTCTACCCCTTTAAGGGCTCTGGGGAGAGGGGGAGAGAGAGAAGTGTTCTTGGTTGAGCTGGAGTGGCCACCAGGGCACCCTGGGAAGGCTGAAGGCCCCCTATTTTGAAATAAGTGTCTACACAGCACTTATTTCGAAATAGCTATTTCGAATTTCACATTATTCCTCTTAGAATGAGGTTTACTAAATTTGAAATAAGTGCTCCGCTATTTCGAATTTATTTCAAAATAGCCATTTGGCTGTGTAGATGCTAGGAAAGTTATTTCGAAATAAGGGCGGTTATTTTGCAATAACTTTGCTGTGTAGACATACCCTAGAAGATCACCGATCACTGATAAACATGCAGCATGGAATTTTCAAAAGCACTTGGTGTGCGTTAATTCTGCTCCCATTGAAGCCAATGACAAAGCTCCCAGAGGGAGCAGAATTCAGCCAAGTCTGAGCATTCTTGAAAATCCCATACTGGGAGAAATGTTTGAAGTTAAATGTATGTATTTTGGTGAGTTTCATATCTTCCACTGAGTATAAGTATCTGATCAAGAAAATGCATGCCATGGGCCTGAAAATGTACCACTTAAAGAAGATTAGACTACAATGGAGAGAAAGCCCACATCCCCATCTGACAGTTCTTTTCATCACTCTTTACTGTTGGAAGATTTGTGTGTGCTAAACTGGAGAATGTACAACCTTGTTGTTCAGTTATAATAATGAAGTACATGACTTTGATCTGTTACCCTGATATTGATTTTTTTTAAGAATCTATAATTCTTGATGCTCTTTACTTTTTCAAGGGATTTGATATATGAAAACTGTTATAACAATTGCATAAAGAAAATTGACTATGAATAGTGAAATCCAAAGGAGGACTGGACTAACATTGACTTACAAAAATTAGTTGATTTTTAGTCTGATTTAAATTCACCTTAAATATTGAACAGAAGCACAAATATGGTAGTTTAGTTATTGTGAAAATTTATCTTGAAAATAAGTCTTAAGTATGTCTAGTAGAGGTGGGAAAATTGGTTTGATCAATCAAAGTATTTACTTCAATTTCTAGCTCCCCTAGAATAATCTTCAAGCCACTGACAGCCGAGCAGGTATTTCATATTTACAATCCAAGCCAAACAACTGGATTTATTCAAATCTTTATCCACAGTAGATATAAAGTAAAATGATTTTTCATCCTTCAGCAGTTGAGTACTCTTTCAAGAGACTGGTGCCAATAAAACTGAGGGACTTGCACTTGAATATTCAGTAAAGGCTAACTAAGTGCATTTGAAGTTCTCTAAGGCTGAATGACCTTCAATGACTTGTACATATAGATTATCAGACACCAGAGCTGAAGTAACAGACCATGAACAGTGTCCGATTCTTTTGGGGCTAAATAGTGCAGATAACCATAATTATTCTGGGTGTCAGGGTCAAAAGAACTGTTTATCCCTTTACTGCCTTGTTGAAGAATCTTTTAAAGTACTAAATGATACATCATTCCTGTCAGTGTGTTATAAAAGAATTAAATGAAGCAAGTTCTAGGAGACATTTTTGATGGCATATTATTGCATATATCTCTGTTCTTTCATTCACATTTTTCCACTGTTTAATGCAGATTTGAGATTAAGTCCCCATATAATTCAACCATTTGGTTTACTTTGTAATGGGTTGAGTCTCATCTTCGACTGCATTACTCTGTTGACTTAAAGGGACAACATTTTTTAAATAGTTAATGAATTCAAATTATCTGTGGGTGAGAGACACTCATTCAATAATTTTAAGGGAAATAATCAGAAAAATATTTTTGCATGTTCAAATTATAAAAGTACTAGAAAGTGCTTACATGTCTAAAATGGTCCCTACCTATAGCCTGCTTTATATGCAATGTCACGCCAACCTACAGTAACAAGAAGAAATTGATTTCATTTAAAATAGCAACTTGAAGACAGATACTTTCTGATGAATTATGAGTAACTGAAAAGCATCAGGAAAGAATAATCCCTTGTAAGCGCTTATTTATTATTTCTGTATCTACATCGTGTACCTGGCACTTCAGACACATTTTAAAAGACAGCTCCCTGCCAAGAGAATCTTATAATCTAAGAACTCAGTCTTGCAAGGTGCTGATTCAATTCCCTGAGAATTGAGCAGTAGAAATTGAGGGTATTGACATCTTGCGGAATCAGGTCCTCAATTAAATGTAGTACAACAAGGGACTGGGCGGAGGAGGGAAAAGACAGAAGGGGAGGAGCAAGAGAAGGATTAGAGTGAAAATAGAGAGAGATGACAAGATATGCTTCTGTCAAGTATAAACACAAAATAATGGGCCAAACCCTAAAATGCTTAGTCAGTTCTTATTCTGTCAGTACCCTCTCTACCTGCTGAATCAAAGAATTCAGAATGCCAGCAAAGTACGGGCTGTGAAAAAGAGCAAAAGAACCTCATGATCTGGCAAAGTAGGAAATAAATGATTAAATTTATGTTTCAATGACAATCATTCATATTCAATGTTGTAGCTATTATCAAGTTAAAGAATTTAAACAGTCCCAATGTTAAAAACAAACAGAGGACAATAGTTTTGCAGATGTTAGGTCAGAAAGGGCTGCTCATTTCTGCGTGACCTCCTGTATAACACAGGCCACAGTGTTTCATCTAGTGTCTGAATGGAGGGAAACACTCTCTGAAGAGCTTGATATAAATTGCATATAAAAGGCTAATGGAAATACCTGTTAATAACGGGAAGAGAGAAACTGTAATTTGATTTTATAATTTTTCTAAAGAAAAGTGTGCAACCAATTTGTTCTGCACAACACTGAAACTCTATCATGGCACAAAAGACATCTCATTCTGTGTAAACTGTGAACTCTATTTGAAAATAAAATTCATAATTAAAATTGGCATTTAGGAGCCTCCAGCTGGAGAATGTTGTTTTGCAGAAGTGTGACATCATTCCTGACACCCACAGTATGGTAACTCATAGGCAGACTGTTTGCCAGGCTCCCACAATTATAGTCCCTTAGATGCAGCCATCTCCACAAAATGGAGCCTTCTAGTAGGAGGCTCACAAGTGTTGTTTCAATTTATACAGGAAATGCTTTCTCTCAGCCTGAAAATTTATTTTTGTTCTTGTAAACAATATTCTTGACTTTCATTTGTGTGTACAAATCAACTGTCCTCCTTTGCTAACAGCACTAACTGATGTTTCAAAGTGTTTATATAGCATATTGAGTAGGGTGCTTAGACAATCTAGCATAAGGACTGTGCTATAGATATAGCTGAACTATCAACAAAATGTCAGAGATAATGAACCAGATGCTCTAGTATGAGCTGCCCCCTTTGTGGTGTGGACTTGTAATAAAGGGGACAGATTCAGCCATATGGGAATTCCACTTGCAGAGGAGATTTTACCATTGGTATTACCTTAGAAAAGATCTAACTTTTAAAACTACTCACATAAGTTAAGTATGCACACTGTCTTTCCAGGACCGGGACTAGAGTTGTGTAGAAACAGGAGGCTTCTGTGATTTTGAAATCTGGCTTCTTCCAAAAATCAAACACATGAAATTTCCCACAAAACACCTCAAATAAAAGGAAATCTGTTCCAGGTCCATCATTTAGTTCAGCTTTGATTTCTTTTTCAGAACATACTATAAAATATTGAAACTAATTTTGAAACAAAAGCATCCATGTTCCAAAAATGTTGACATGTCTTTTCCACTGCCTTCAATCAAAAAATGTGTGGAAATTGGCTCCTTCCTGCAGGACATTGTGACTTCAAGTGTGAGTTTCTCTGACAGAAAAGCATTTATATTATAAAAAAAAAAGTGACCTGCTCCAGCTGCTATATAAATGAGAGGAAATCTAGTAATTGAAATATTACCTTCTAATTTTCCTAGGAAAACTTCGCTTGATTAGAAATGCAACATGGATTGAGTTAATTATTTTGTACTGCTGTAGCACTTAGGAGTCTCTGCCATAGACCTAAACCCTGCAGGGCTGGAAGGGAGGTGGGATGTCTGCAGGGAGCTGATGGCAGGGCCGCCCAGCACGTGGTAGCAGGGCTGCCTGGTGAGGCTGGAGACCCGGCATGTGGCTACCCATAGGGGCTGGCAGCCTTGGCACATGCGTGGGGTTGCTCAGAGCCCCAGTGCAGCTACTCAGGAAGCACCAGTGCATGGCGCTCCCCAGGGAGCCCTAGAGTGCACAGATGTCTGGAGCCCCAGTGTGCAGTGCATGTGGCTGCCTGGAGCCCTAGCACTAGACTGCCCAGTGGGTTGGCAGGGCAGCAGGAAAACAGAAGATGGGGAGCCAACTGGGAGGTCAGAGGTGGGGCCAGTGGCAGGGGTCCAAAAATGACCTCCCCTGGTCTGGCAAAATCCCTCGTCCAGGACCAGTCAGGTCACGAGGGTGCCAGACCAAGGAAGTCCAACCTGTAGTTCTGCTGATCAGTTTTGATCAGTATGTCCAAAACCCCCACAATGTTAATGTCCTAGTCCAGGGGTGGCCAGCTCATTACAGGCAAAGAGCCAAAATAGTTGTGCATATAGTGTAAAAGAGAGGGGAGGAGTTGTCAAGCAAAAAAAAAAGCCCCAGCCCCTTTAAAAAAGGAACACCGCCTCTTTAAAAAAAAGCCTCAGGTTGATATTTTGGGGGCACATCAAGCTCCTGTTGGTTGGTGCCATCTTGCCAGCACCATTTTGCTTTGCCACTGAGCTCAGCAAATGGGGGGCCATTTCTATGGGCTCAGGGGCAGCTTTCTGAGCTGTGGGGGAGGCTTCGCGAGCTGCAATTTAAGGGGAGAAGAGCTGTGGGTTGGCCATGGCTGTTCTAGTCCAATCGTTACTGAAAGTTGGGCAATAAAACTAGACTAGCATGAGAAACAAGCTTTGGATGATAGTTAATGTTTCTGTTTAAATTTGTTTTTTCTTCTTTGTTTTTTTTCTCTCCCTCCCCCCTTATATCCACAGTATTTCCTTCTGGAAACACATTTCTTGGTAATCCATCCTTGAAAAGCAGGCAATAGCGAAGCTGTTATTTTTTCAGCAATAATATTGCTAGGTGACAATGTAAGAATCACCAAAAAATGTCATGGAAAAATACCACATATTGCAGGTTCCTGTGACCTTTTAATGCTTTCAGCGGTGCCCTTACACAAATTTGAAGAATGAGATAATTACACCAGCTTGAAGGCTCACAGTGTAAATTAATCTGGGTAGTGATTAGTGAGGCTCCTTGAGTTGGAAAGAACAATGAAACAAGGAGATATGATATAAGCTAATACTCTTAAAATCACTTTTTTTTGTAATGACAGCACAAAAGCAAAGATCAATTCTGGCACATTAACTATTTCAAAATATTATGTTTTCCCATGTGAGTAGCTTTTTCTTTTTGCATCAGAATGTATGATGCAGAACTTCCTAACCACCTGTGTGTCTGTGGTTGCCACACACACTTACAGGTAGTAAGATGATTCTGGCAACATCGCTGACATACTAAGGTTGCACCAAGTATTGATTCATCAGTGTTTAGCAGTATTATTACTGAAATAGAAAAATAGGATCATAAGACTTTGGGTTGAAGGAAAAAATACCAGGTAAATGCTCTGTCTTCTCTCGTATTTCCTTTTTGCAAATCTATCCCAATCAAGCAGTCAGTGTACAGTGTGTGCATAATACAACCACACACATTTCATACACTTATTTAAATTTGAATTGGCATCTTGCTAGGGGTTTTTTTTTTTTTGGGGGGGGGGAGAGTACAAATTTTCATATAAAGATAATAAAAGTTACCCACCCTGGATTAATCTCTGTAGTCATTTTTAATACCTTGGCACATAAGTGTAAGCTGAAAGTTCAGTTCTTTCAAGTGGATAAGATGGGTGGGACTGAATGTTTCTTCAATACTTTATTTATATAGCAGATTACAGGTCCGAATCTGAACCAGGTCATTGGTGAGCAAAGGGTGAGTTATACAACCATAGAACACTGGAACTGGAGGGAACCTTGAGAGGTCATCGAGTCCAGTCCCCTGCCCTCACAGCAGGACCAAGCACCGTCTGGACCATCCCTGATAGATGTTTATCTAATCTGCTCTTAAATAGCTCCAGAGATGGAGATTCCATAACCTCCCTAGGCAATTTATTCCAGTGTTTAACCACCCTGATAGTTAGGAAGTTTTTCCTAATGTCCAACCTAAACCTCCCTTGCTGCAGTTTAAGCCCATTGCTTCTTGTCCTACATAGTAATGCTATTTATGTGGAAATAATATGCAATGCAGTGCAGAAAGAAAAATTGATTTCTTTCTATTTCAGATTTAAAATCTATAATTTATAATTTTCCTTAATCTACAAACTCCCCAATATACCACCCTTTGTTTCCTATTTATGTTCTCTTCCTACTAAATGACCACCTAATTAAGCTGTACAGCTGCACTGGCTTTATGTTCAGAATACTCTAGTATCCTAGTAGTGTCGTGAGAAGGACGATCAGTGAAATCATGTACAGGAGTAGAAGTCCTCTGTCTCAATTGTTGAGTTGAACTACACAGTCCAGAAGGTACTTTCAAGTCCCACCATTCATAATTTTGACCGTTAGTGGTTTGTGTGTAAAGAATGGATTGCCATACCTGGTCACCATAAACCATCCTTCCAACTGTTTTTGAACTTCTCAGAGCTCTTCCTCAATTCTGGAGAAGGTAACCAAGCTAGAAACATGGTGGGACAGATTAATCATAAGAGGGTCACATGCTGTTGGAGGCCAGTTACAGAGAAATGGGAATGCAAGAGTTAGCAGGGTGTGTTAAAATTGTTGTAGAGTCCCAGTCTCTCTGCTAAGTCCCTGGTTTTTAGTGTCCAACAGAGTTTCGAATTTAAGTTCCTAAGCTTGTCTCTTCGGTGTTGTGGTCTCCTTTGAGAATGAGAACTGAGAGTTGAGATGTGGAATGATTGCTTTGTGAAAAGTGTTTGCTCAAGGGTGTTGTGAAGTTGAAAACACATCTGAAAACTTAGTTAAAACTTTTTTCCATGATGAGTCCTTCAACTGACAGGCTAAGAGTGGAGAACACATATGTACATATCATATATTGTAGGGGTCACTGAAGCCTCTACTCCTCTTCCTTACTGTAGGCATACTATTGATGTGCAAAAAGATGTTGATGCGGTCAAGAATGAGACCTGACCATGTAAAATAAGAGGAAATGTGTGCTTGAAATCCCACCACCTGCAGAAACAGCTATTAGTGCACCTCAATAAGACATCCAAGGGAGGGTATCACAGAACTGATATAAAAAGGTGTAGGCCTCACACATAATAGTAGTTATACAGACTTCATTTTATAGCTCTGTTTTATGTAGTTATATAGATTTTGTTTCATAAGCCTTGTTTTATAGCAGCTGCTAGGTATTAAGCATATTTTGAATTGAGTATCATTAGTAGTAAGAGAATGTTTATAGAATAAATTGTTTTTTAATTTTGTAAGGCTATAGGAAATCCTGTCTCTTCCTTTGTAAGAGAAATAAACTGTCCTTTTTGTAAATGAGAAATGTGGGAAGACAAGAGATTGGTCAAATTCAGGATGACTGAAAAGGGGTAGAATTGAGGACCCTAAACCAAAGGCATAAACTTGCGAATGAGATTGTGACCCAAGTAAACCAGCTGCAGCCACTCCCAGGATATTCATCACAGTATGGATGAGGCATGACAACGGAAGCAGCTTGAGGTAAACACCAATTAACAATCAGATGACTCCAGCATAACACTGCAAAACCCATAGATTTATATTGGGATTTACAACCATGAAAGTGTGGTTAGCCATGAAGCTTCATCCTGTGAAAACAACTTTGGAGCATTGGCTCAGGACTGACAGAACCCTACTCCTTTCTTGTGCCCCGACTTAACTGGCCGCTAAGCTGGCACAAGCACCAATAAGACTGGTCACTATATGGGCATATCTACACTGGGGAGTTATTTTGAAATAACTCCCCTTATGAAATAACAAGGTGTGTCCACATTAGCACCCCTGTTGTTTTGAAATGGCTTGTCATTTCGAAATAACTCCTGCTTGTGAAGAGGAATAAGCTTATTTCAAAAGTTATTTCAGGAGTTATACCGAAATAACTTATTTTGAAATAACCTGGTAGTGTAGACATAGCCTATGATACCAGCTGCAGGATATGTGTGGGAATGAATGAATACATATGTTGATTTCTATGCTCTATTTGCAATAAAGGTGACATATTACCTTTTCCCACTGAAAGAATATCCTGTGTGCTTCTTATAAGCATAACAGAGGAGGGATTCACTGTGCAGACAGCATTAATTCAATGTTAAGGCTAAAAAAATCAAGCAACAAATAATATTCACCACAAACCAACATTTGGGTCCGAATTGTAGAATAAAGTCAAAGTGACTTGTAATCGATTTGTGCCCAAAGTTTCTGCAAACTTTTAAATTAGTTCCATAGCATAGCTTGAAGGTGGAAAGAAAATGAGCCACTAGTGGGACTAGGTTTTCTGTCCATCCCAAAGTGACACATACCGAGTGGGAAAAGAAGAGCTGAATATCTGGAGATAGGGTTCACTTGGAAGGGACAATGCGGTAACTCATCTGTCAAAGGAGTTAATCATTTTAAATACTCCAGATACATATTTTTCTATTTGCATAGTAAATGGGTTGCTGCTATCAGGATTCTATGCATTTCTGAATTGGAGAAGTTGTGGAAGGGGAGAGAAGTGGGCCATGACACACATTCTAGTAGAATGCAGCAACACTATGAAAGTGTGAGTACCTCTGCTTTAACACACATGCTCTGTTCAGTGGGGACAACTCCATATTATCATACTGAAGTGAAATATTTGCATTTTCTGACTTTTTTTAGTAGATCTGGCTAAAAATAATACATCAAGATGTCTTGGATAGAAAATGCCTTTTTGGCTAAAATGAATTTATAAAGACAATTCATTATTTCAATGATAACTGCTTGAGGTTTGGGGGCAGGAATTATTTTGGTGGAGAAAATAACTTTCCCCTATTAAATATATTTTTTAAACTCAAACATTTTTAAATGACTAAACCTTTAATGGGAAATAATACAAAACATACACTTCAAGTCTCTTGTTCAAAATTTAATATTTTCAACCAACTCCACTTCTAACTGTTAACAGGACACTAATGAAAACTACTGAGACTTGAAATATATATTAATCTGTCAAGCAATTATCCTTTAGAATCAAAGATGCTATATTTAAGAAAAGCTTGAGCTACTTAGGGGTGTAAAGTTGTATTGATTTAAAACTTCAAGCTACCCACTGATCCACCACAGCCAAGAATTCATATTGCAGCGTCTTTTCCAGCCCTCCTAAGTTTTGATGAATCTTTTGGCCATTAAGTATTGCATTCCTCAGTTTCCATGGGTTGATGCAGAATACAATGCCTAAATCTAAGAAACTGGATCTTTTAATTAGTGGTCTTCTATCAGGAACTTCTAAGAATATATTGAAATAGGTTGACAAATACTTAGAGCCCTGAAAATCTGTGGATATTTGCAGTTCATTTTTACAGATATGTATGTGGAAGTGGATAAAACTTTTGTATCCAGAACCCTTAAAGTTTGCAAATATTCGCATGATATCTGTAGTTTTCCATATCTGCAGGTGTCAATGTAGATATCCATGGCTCACTTATGGGGATGCAGGAACGAATTTTGTGTCTGCAGGGCTCTACAAATACTACTACTGTTTGTTTTAAACTTAAAAAACAAAAACTTGTCCATAGCACTTTATAGACTAACAAAACATGTAGATGGTAGCATGAGCTTTTTGTGGGCAAAGCCCACTTCTTCAGATGACCGGAGTTTTGAATTTAGGATGTGCAGACCCAAAATAGAGAAGGGGGAAGAAAACAAGAGGGGGGGGGGGCAAGGAGCAGAGGTTATGAAAAAATCAAAGGGAAAAACAGGAAGCCAGAAGGGTAATCAGTAAGCACCTGAAGATTGGCCAGTAAAATGAAGCAGATAAGGATCAAAGTCAATAGTAGGCGGGGGGGGGGGGGGGTTTACTAACACAAGAATCCATGCAAAGAGCTGTTTGCACCTTCATTGAATGTTAGGTTGGTAATGGTCCAGCCACCCCTCATGTAAGAGACTGATATAATTCTATAGCTCTGGACCCCATTTTCTCCTACAGTCTGACTATTCTGGCAACAATAAGAATCCTGCAAGCAAGCTTAACCAGCTCTCTAAAGATGCAGAAGGGAAATCCCTGTGTGAGGCAGTTTCAGAGTAGAAGCTCTACTCCATGCTAGTATTGCAGTTACCACGTCCCAGCAGAAAGGGCATGACCAGAGTGTCAAATGGAAATCAGAACAGCTCTACTTCATTTATGCCAGGTAGAACTGTGCAAATAATTTTTAACAAAGAACAATTTAAGCAACTTCATTTTGAGTCAAGCAAAACATTTTGTTCAACCTGAAAAAACATTGCGTTTTGATTCCAAACTCTATAAATGGCTATTAATGAAATTAAAGAAAATTTTCACAAGCCATTTTGAGTAATTTTTTTTCTTTTTTTAGCAAAACAATTTGGTGAAATTAACATGAAGGTTTGAATTGTTGCAGTAGACCTGACTCTGCCTTTTAGTGGGGAAACAAAGCAGTGGCTGAAAAATTCTACTTTGGCTCTAATGCCAGTAGCTAAACCACTCCCAGCAGTGTAAAACCAATGTAAAAAATTTTTTCACTCTCTTTCCCTCACTCCCCTGCAAAAAACATGGAGCAATGCATACACTTCATCACTTCATGGTGTAGAAAAAGGTCCTATGTAATAATTTGAGAATGAAGACATTAAGAGAACAGGAAAAGATTTGGGGTGGAGGGAGAAATAGAAAGAAAAAAGAAAGTAAACAGCAAATCCAATGAAGAGCCTGCTGAAATCTTTTAAGTGACCTAAAAGCTACTAATGTTTCAGAGGAGTAGCCATGTTAATCTGTAAATGGAAAAAAAAAAAAACCCTTTTAAAAAAAACACCATCTGAAAGCTAAAGACAGTAACCAGATTTAATACCTAAATTATACATGCATAGGAAGAGCTGCACCAATAGAGACACAGGAGAGCAGCTATGCTGCTCCTCAAGAGGCCTGCCATGGAAAGTAACATTACCAGTTCTTATTTGAAAGCCAGTGTACTATGAGATGACCCATGTCTCAACTTCCTCTGTTTCATTAACTAATATATCCTACTATACTTAACTTTGCACACTTTCTAAACACCTAGTCAGCAAGCAAGTCTAGACAAAGTTGTCATTTGCTCACTAGTTGTAAACTGTGCTGCTTCAAGTTTACATGACATGCTGAGGCTGAAACTTTCCCTATATCTGTGTGAACAAGACTATAGCTTTAAGGCAAATCAATGGAAATGTGGAGTTTCCGCTGGGCAAGTTCACAGTTTTCCATGTGTACTGTTTTATTAAATGTAAAACCTAGAGGAAACACATGGCTGGTACCCCTAGAGGTACAGCTCCAATTTCCCATGTAAAGTTGATAGAATTGGCTTCAAATATTTTAAGAAAACTCACATCATTATTTGCCAGTTTCCTTCTAGTGGTCTCCTGAGAGATGTAGATAGTCTGTGTTGCATACTAAACTTTAATTACAGATTTCTGTTATGAGAGTGAGATAACATTCAGGAGGAGGCATCTGCATCATTGCCTGTGAGTTCTTTATGCTAAAAAAAAAATCCATAAAGTAAATGAAAAATGAGTCAGCGACCTACCACCAATCTCTGTCAGCACATACAGCACCTCCAGCTCCATAGGAGGCTGCCAGCTGGTCTTCTATTAACAGTAAATTGAAGATTTTTATTTATTTATAAGTGTTATTAATCTGGTAGTTGGAATGCAATTTGTTTTCCAAAATGGAGAGCATAGACGTTTTTTAGCACTGTTAGTGCAGATAGAATGGAGGGGTGGGAAGAGTGTGCTAGAAATCTCACAACATATAACCACAGTAGCAATGCTGTCAAAAGATTTTATGATATTTTACTTAATACCACAACACACACAGTAGAAAGTTCTGTGTATGGGACCTGAATTTTCAAAATTCAGGCTGAATTCTAGGATCAAACGTAAAATGTCATGCCCAGCATAGGACCTCTTGACTTCTGTGTGCAAAATTAAGGTATCTACACTTGCAGATCTTAAAATTAAGACGTTCTTGTACATTGAAATGAAAGACTATATCCTAATTCACTTTTCTTACCACTAATATTTCTTTGTCACTGATGCATGCACATCTGGACTCAGAGTGCTAAGACAGCTTGACTTTATTGGCAGATAAGTATAAAAGAAACAGTAGTACTAATAATTGTGTTTACATTCTCTGCAAATAAACATGTCAAAAACCAAATCCCTGAGGATGTGGTGGTTTACATTTCCCAAGAACTAGTCGTACAAAAAATTCCTTACACTAATATAATACACATTTTTCTCTGTTCCTCACTGCTGCTTTCTCTTACAGATCCTCTCTGTGTTCAGTTCTGATGGTTTTTCCATCTTCACCTTGGATTTTTCCACTCTTCTCCATCCTAAGTAGGGTATGTGCGCGCACACACGCACACACATATGTATTTGGTGAGATCTGTGACATACATCCAGGTCTTCACTGCAGCCAGGACTTTATCTGTGTTCCCTGTTGAAAGGAATTTTCTCCTATGTCATGGGTGAATGAGGTGGGAAAAATAAAGTTTGGGTGCTTGTGGGATGAAGAGTAAATGGTGAATGTTATATACTATGCTTTATTGTAAACACTGTTACTTTTATATTCATATTATAATCCAACTTGAAAAATTCTCATTGTGTAATCCCAATGGATACTATGAGATTTAGACTGCACAATCCAGCCACCCTGAGGGCCAAGGAGCAGGCAGGTGGGGACAACCCATTCAGCAATTAAAACTTTGGTGGGGGGCATAGGAAGGTGGTGCACCTTCCGAGTGCTACAAGTCACTTACAGCACTGTCACTGTGTATTTCCTGCCTACTACCAAATCCTCAGCCTAATGTACAACTAAAACAACTGATGAACAGAACTGTATTACACAGTAAGTTGATTGACTAGATAACATGGATACACCAATAACTTCTAGCAAGTGTGGATTATTCAAGGGTAGAGTTGAGAAGCGACTTTTTTTTTCTTATTCCTTTTTTCATTAAGCAGTTGAATTGGGGGCAGAGGAGAATTGGTTCCTTTCAAATCAAAACAATCTTTTCAGTTTTTCTTATCAAAACAAAAAGCTAAATTTCTTTCAGGTCAAATGAAAGGCTTCAAACAATATTTTGAAAATGAACAGTGTTAGTTTTGAAACACAAATTTGAACTGAACTTTGAACCACATCACTTCAACATACAGAGAAAAAATTCAGACAAAACTATTCACAGAATTTGACCTAAATTCACAAATGCTTTCAGTGTCCTGAAAAATGCATTTTTCAATTAAGTCTCGGAGGGGTAGCCATGTTAGTGCAAAAACAAGGAGTCCTGTGGCACCATATAGACTATGCAATTTAGGCATAAGCTCTCCGGGGTAAAACCCACACCATCACATGAATTGAAGTGGAAGTTAGAGGTCGGGATGCATATATTGTGTTAATGAGGCTAATCAAGTCAGGGTGGAAGTGGCTCATTCAGAGCAGTTGATGGGGAGATGTGAATATCAAGAGGGAAAATTGCCTTGTAGTATGTTAGCCAGGTAAGATCTTCATTCAGTTCTAAGTTGATTGCATTGAATTTGCAAATGTGTTCCAGTTCAGCTGTCTCTCCTTAAGTGGGTTTTGAAATTCTTTTGTAGAAGGATGGCTACTTTCAAATCTTTGCTGAATGTCCAGGGAGTTAAGTGTTCCTCTACAGCAGGGGTGAAGAACCTAAGGCCTGGAAGCTGGACATGTTGCCTGGGTCTGGTGCCCCGAGGCTGAGGGCCTCCCCAGCATTGGGGAGCCCACGCTGGCACACCAGCCCCCCTCCTGCCTCCTTGAAGCCCCTGGCCCGCAACTGATTTTTTTGTGGGTCAGCAGCTCCTGACCCAAAAAAGTTCCCCATGCCTGCCCTACAGTTTGTTACATTTCCTGATGTCTGATTTGTGTCCACTTATCCTTTGGAGTAGAGACTATCCAGTTGGGCTAATATACGTGGCAGAGGGAGATTGCTGGTACTTGATGGCATATACCATGTTAGCGGACATGCAGGTGGATGAGCCCCTGATAGGGTGGTTTATGTAGGTAGGTTCTGTTATGGTGTCACTTGTATAGATATGTGGCCAGAACTAGCAATGGGGTTTGTTGCGGGGATAGGTTTTTGAGTGTTTCTGTGGTGTGTTGTGTGGCAGTTGGTGAGTATTTGTTTCACATGGCGGGGGGGTATGTAGGTAAGGGCTGGCTTGTCTCCCAAGGTCTGAAAATGAGGGATTGATTTCCAGGATAGGTTGTAAATTGTCAATGACATGCTAGAGGGGCTTAGCTGAGGTTTGTAGGTGATAACCATGGTGTTCTGTTTTCTTTGGTGGGCCTTTCCTGAAGTAGGTGACTTTTGGGTACTTACCTGGGCTCTGTCAATCTGTTCCTTCACTTTCCCAGGTGGGTATTGTAGTTTTAAGAATGTTTGATGAAGATTGTGTAGGTTGTCTCCAAGGGACTGGAGCAGATACGGTTGTATCTTCACCCTTGGCTGTCGACAGTGGGTTGTGTGATGTGTCCTGGATGGAAGCTAGAGGCATGTAGGTAAGAATCGTCCAATCTACTGAAGAATTTTGCAGCTTGAAAGGAGACTATTGTCATGGTTTGGAGAGAGTCATTTATAATGAAGCTGTCAGGATGGTGTGGTGAGTGTATTGTTCTTGTGGGGAAGAGAACATGACATTATCCTATGGATACAACACTTTCATGGTGGGTACTATTTCAGGATAATCATGAATCCACTGACTGTACCCCTGACTCCTTTATTGGCCAACCCTTCTTCCCACTTTATTAACCTATGATGACAATAATACTAAAAGTTTAAGTTGAAAGACTCCATAACATATTTTGTGCACTGAAATTACTGAAAAACATTTGACAGGGAAAACAAAGGACTTCAGAATATATGCACTAGAACAATTCTATTCACTTTACTTGGCTGAGTTTGATTACTTTCAATGCAATCTCTTGCATGAGTAAAATGATATGGATTTGGATGGTGGTAGGTGTTTGCAGGAATAGATGTTGCAGATTATCAAAAATCATCCTCTCAGTTGTTGCCAGTCTAAGCTGTAATTACTGTACGCTTCATGTGCTATACAGAGAGTCACTATTAAATACAATACATATTATCTTTGGAACTTATCCAGGTATTATTTAGTATTAGTCAGTTTTATTTGATAGCTGTCAACTTCATTTTGGAGCACTTTCAAAGTGAGATGCAAGAGTATGACACATCTGCCTCTCTGAATCATGTAAATAACTTTGTTTAAAACAACAAAAACAAAACACAAATATATTTCAGTTGAATACATGGGCAGGGAAACTGATGGTTTCTTTTATAAAAGGTTAGGTTTTGTGTAATTAGCACTTTGAATAACTTGAGGGTAATTACCTACAAGATTCCGGTGATCAGTATGTTACCCCCCCCTTTTCATTTCTCAGTAGGCCAACTTGCATCAGTAAACTTTGCTGGATTTGCTCCAAAGAGAGTAGGTAAGCAAGCGGTAAGCATTACTGTAACAGAATGTGATGGTTTCTCCATTGGCCCTACCCACCAAAAAATGGAGGTTGTTATAACCCTACAAAAAGCTACAGAAGTTCTGCTCACTACTAGTAATGTGTGACTTATTTGCTGGATATAGGGGAGAGGAGAATGGCTGTCTGAGGAGAAACAATTATTACATATACCTTAGGGACTGCCAAGCTCAGAGGAAGCATAGGCTGAGTTTTATGCTGTAATGTTGTCTAATAAAGCCAATCAGCAGATTTTGGACACCACTTCATGGTCTGTGCTCTCATGTTTGAGGATGCTGTAGAGTCTTGGTCTAGTCACTTGGTCCAGTTCCAAACTAGCTATATAGAGCTGGATCTCACAGGTATTTACCAAAGTGTGTGTGTGGGGGGGGGAATTTTACTAAAGAGCCCAGATTGGCAGCAACTAAAGATGATTGTATCTGAAGGCTGTTGCGTGAAGTCGATGTAATAGTGGTTTCATGGGGATGGATGTTCACAGAAAGAAACAATCCCACATTTCCCACTATTGCTGGCCATCTTAACAGCAAATCCAGGAGCACATGAGAGACAGTTCGGGCAGCAGGCTCTGTGCCTCAGCCTTGGCAGCAGTCCCTAGAAGACAAATGTGAGATGTGGGCAAAAGCAGGAGGAAATTCTGCCATATCAGACTATCTTTGTTAGGATTGAAAGTTTTATTCTTTTTATATTTCTTATTTTAGGTATAATAATATAGTAGTAATGTAGCAATTATATAGCAATATAAGGTATGCATATATAAAACATACAAATTAAGTCCTTTCATTTGAAGGTCTATTTTCTTTGTTTTGAAGTTTTAGTAAATGTTCTAAAGTAGAAAAACAGTTCTGGGTATTGTGGCTGTGTTAATAAGATTAGAGGAATTCTGCTAATGTTGAAGGTCAAGTTTTAATTTACAACGCTTTTGCTTTGCCATGCAGATCTGTAACCTCGGAGAGTTGTGTATGTAAGTAGTGTGAATGTGTCAAAGATAAGATGCAAAGTTATATGGCTTTAGAACCAGATGGCCAAAGGGGGTTGAGCGAGTGCGGGCGAAGGCCAGAAGACGAGACAGCCTGATTGCAGAGGAGTCATCTATAACCCTCAATGCGTACCCCCTACTCACAAGAAGATTGGATAATTGGTAGATTAACGAGCCTTAAAGCGGAGCAAGCACCGCAAAAGGATGATTGATTACAGGATGAACCTTTGAGAGATGTTTTGGGAACACTCACATCAAAAGATAACATTCCGGCCACAAGCTGACAGAACGGGATCCATGGATTTTAACAGAGAAGAAGGAATATATAAACCAGGGTGCTTTGCTATGGAACTTTGGGTTTCATCTTGCCAAGACGCCATCCCGAAAGGAGCATCGGATCACGACTGAGAAAAGGCCCTGCTCCCCCCTGTGTTCGATCTAGCTGGCCACTAGATTGACACAGACTTTGGACTGGTAACTGATATCATTTGGCAGGATGCATGATGATTTGTGTGTGTGTGTGTGTGATTGAAAAGCATATGCAACTGTTGTATTCTCAATAAATGCGGCATACTGCCTTTTCCCCATAGAAGATCTCGTGTGCTTCGTTTAAGCATAACATTTATATCTAGCAAAACCAATAGCATAAACAGCAGAATGTGAAGGGTTGTGCTCCTTCACCAGCGATGAGTCATCAAGGGAAGTAGCCAGGACCCTCTCCAGGAGGAGCTTCATAGCTCTGATCAGCAAAGAGGACTTTCACTGACTTGAGTGGCAGTGGAGTGTGGTGCAAAGCAATCAAAAGTATTATTCACTTTGGGAGCATAAGGACTTTAATTGGATCTGGTTTCTATATGTAGCCCAAGGACCAGTCTGCTTCAGCAGTAGCTCTGGGAACAAGAAGTTGTGGCATTTTGGGAGAACTTCCCAGCAGAGTCTCAGCAGAGACTGAGCTGGAATCATCATGCAGGCTGCATACAGAGAGAAGGGGCTGCTGAACTGTGATCCTGTTCTGTTTTTTATAGAATAAAGCTGCTCCTGGTGGTTTGTCCAAGTGGCTCAGGTCTAGGGTGCGCACACACAAATACACAAGGCAGAGCACACAAAGGAGCCTCAGGCCTAGTCTCCAAGAGTTGTGTAAAGTCACAAGGCTTCCCCTATGCTGAATAATCTCACGCTAAGCTACTGAACAGGAGGGGTTATATACAGATACCTTAAGCTATCTAATACCCCATAGCTCATTTGGGTAAAAATGTGGCTGTATCCTGGAACAGATGTTAGCCTGAGCCATTTAGATTGATATTTAAAAAGGCTGTTGGGAATTAATTGCTAGTCAGTTAATTTGAATTTTTGACAACCAAAACCCTCTAAATATATCCTTAACTATAGGAGTAACAGGTGCAAGCAAGCTGCTATACCCTGTATAGCTCAGACCACAGATTGAAAGACAATTCTCACTTGGTCAGTTGATTCTGTAATTATATATGGACCATTGCAACACTGGATATCAGGACTGCTGGGTTCTATTCCTGCTTTGGTGACAAAGTATGGCCTAAATACAGTAATTCCTCATTTAACACTATAGATGCATTTCTGAAAATGTTCGTGCTAAGCGAAAACGTGCTACACGGTGTCAATTTTCCCATTAAAAATAATGGAAAAGGTGCATTTCAGATGGTGGTGGCAAAGTCAATTTTTTGTTGGTGATGGGTCGTCAACGTCAGCATTAGATATCTAGCAACACATGTCGCTGCAGTTTGTTAAAACACAAAGATAAACATGTGAGTGGAGGAATGTGCATGCATATTACCAACTTATACTGCCACGCGAAGTAGTCCGCCACTTGATTATTTTCGTGTTATTTCGGGGACAGTCATGTTATTTGAAAAATGTTCCCTAAAAATAAAATCATGCTTTTGCAAAAATGTGTTAAGCGGGCACGTGTTAAACGAGTAATTACTGTATAACATTGCCATACATCTTTCTTCCGAAAGACAGATGGATTTGTTTTATGGGAGATTAAGGTTCTTGCTCCTGGCTTTGTCTGAAGTGAAATTATGCAATCTCAGTTATCTCTAAAATGGGTGAACCATGGGTCTACTCTACAGCAAGATAATAAGTCATTGTCTAATTTTGTGCATACCACAACCCTTCTTACAAATAGCAGATGGTGGTGGAAGAGCTAGAAATAAACTTTTTTCTGCCTTGCAACTGAGTGAACATTTCCCTCTAATACAGATTTGAGAGGGGGAGGGATGTCTTGAGTTTATATCTCCTCTGGAATACTAGACAGCTCTGTCAAATGAGCTACATGACCATTAACAGGTCTTCACAGAGGAGGCAGAAATTGCCCTGGGGAACTAGTACCTCTGTAAGAGGGTTCCCCAGCTAACAGACAGCTATCAAAATAGCTGTCCCCCTGTCTCCCTGCCAGCCAGAGAAATGGAAAAGGACATGATCAAAGATGAGCACATTCAGGATACTTTTACCTGGCAGATATTCCCTAAGCACTGTGCCAACTACTCTAAATTACAGGAATTTGGGGATTTTTCTAACTTGTACCAGGAACTAGGCATGCCTCACGATGAAAATTCATCAACAAAAGGGAGTTTAAAGTCACACTGTAAATCAGATGCAATGATGGTATCTGAAATGCCAAATCCCTTGCTCCCTGCTTAGTCTACTAGATAACTCTGCCTTGCATGTTTGCGGGAACGTTTAAGATAACTCTTAAAATAATAAATTTGCCTAAAAGTTTTTTGCTTAGTTTTTATTTAGAGTTAAGTAAGATTAACATATTTTCTAAGATTAACATAACATTTCAAGTACAATACACTGTAATAAGAAATGCAAATGTCATATCGTGTGTAAGACACAAATAGCTGGAACTGTAATTTTCACACATCTTCCCCAGTCAGATATGTTTTTAAATAAATAAGTAGACTTCCATTTCAGAGCTCAAGCCAAAACAAAAGCAACTCATTGCACAACCCACTGTGAAAACCCTCAATCTGGATAAGGCTTCTTATTTTTCCAACACCTTATCTGTTCTCTTTTTATTTTGTGAGTTATTAAATTCCTTCCTCCTGCATATTTGAATAAAGCTTGGATTTATCCTCTTTAAAATAAATTTATTTCTTAATATTAATAACATCAAATATTTCCCCCTGTGCTGCAGTTACTAACTAGTTTTCCCTTTAATTTAGGCAAAATTATTTTTTTCTAAACAATGTGATGGTTATCTCATTAGATCTAGGCGTGGATGTATAATTTAAAATATGGTGAACATTTGTTCACTCACTCACTTTAAAAATAATTGTTTATTGTATTTCTAGCCTTAAATAATCCCAAATAAATATTCAGCAGTATAAACTATGAAACCAATTATCTTCCAGAAGTGAATATTTTTCATTACCTCATGGTGCAGTCAAAGGAAATCCCAATATTTCCTGGCCTATCTCTTAAATTCTTTCTCGCTTTTATACCATTTCAAGTTTTCTCAATTAAAGTGTGCTGGAGAAAAATAAGCTATTGAAATGCAATAGAGTGGTTTATAATATGTACTCTTTTTTTGATACAGTAATATGGGGGACAAGTCAAACAGTAAAATACCTCTGAAGTTTAAAATCAGTCACTTTGTAGCTGAATCATTTAGTCATAATGGTCATATGAACTGGGAAGTGTGGCTTGCAATTAAAGGATGCTGTCAATTTGACTGTCAAATCTGAAACCGAGTCAGTGGCAAAGTGAATTAAACATTATTGAAGGCACTGTACATCTACACACCAGTTCCCCAATTCTCTCTCATATTTTCTACTTTAATTGTCTATCCTCCCTTCTCATGGTTAAGTCCTTGGTCCAGCAAGGTACTAAAAATCAACTTTAAGCGTGTAAACAGTTCCTTTAATTTCAGCAGGACTACTGTGATGCTTACAACTAGACATATACCTGGCTCAATATACTCTCACTAAAGTCAGTGGAAGCTGTTAATGCTCCAAACCTCCATAGGGGAAGAGAGGAAAAACTGCCTATCGAAGCCAAGCCAAAATTAAGTTAACATAAAATGTAACTATTAGGAACAAAGAAGAAAAGTCGGCAAAATACTCCACAAAAAACTCAGGACTGAAAGATGAGCAGCAATATTTTTTTCATTAGTGCAGCAAAATAGCATTGCCATCTCTCTGACCCAAAAGACATGATGTACCAGAATCAATCTCTATATAAAACTGACAATCAATCTGAGAACTTTGAGGGTCTTCCTTTTATATCAAATTCCAATAATAACTTTTCAGTCATAAATAAGATTTGATTGATAAATATATTCTATTTTAAGATTATTAAGGTTTACAGCATACATCAGTTGGGGGGGAATTTGTGGCATATTGTCACTATCCCCAAATCAAGCACTATCACATAGACATACAAGAAATTTAGTAAAGGTTATACTTGAAAGAAATTCAAATATATTGTAATGAAAGCCACCATTAATTCTGCAACAATTTTAACTCTGTCCTGTGGTGAAACCAAGCAATAAACACAGTATTTGTGCTTTCAAATTAGATTAACTGATTTTTAAAGACATGTCAGGTTTTTTTCTTCTATCTCCCAACCTGGTGTCATTTATAAAAGTCTACCTACATAAAATGTATTTTGTATAAAAGCATTTTGATGGCTTCAGCACTAGTGTAATATGTATCTCAACTGTAAGGAAAATTCAAGATTCTACAAAATGTCCATGTTAATATAAAGGATTGGGTATCATAAACTGGCTTAGGAAGAGAATGTTGCACTAATTAAATCTAACATGAATGGGGAACAATATAGTGATAATACTAAGTACATTTGGTCCCTATCTAAAACTGAACCAGAGTTATGTATCTGAAACTTCTGTAGGAAGTAAGCAATGTTTAGCTTTTTTTCATCAGTCTCTCCAAAGATTTGACAATTGATTATTTTTGTGCATCCTTCTGTTCAGGGAAATATGAATACAACATATTTTGGCACCTCCAGATGAAGACTTACTGTTTTCTGGTTGTTTTACATGATTCAGAATCAGTGTAACAGCCTTCCTGAAGTATTAATCTTCATTTTTAAGACAAATGTTAATTTAGTTGAAATCCAAAATGTAAAGCATGCTTTAGATATTAGAGAACCACAGTAAGTGTAGGACTGGCTTTACATTTGGGTGCAACTGTATTCATATACAATAATGATGTACTTCTATTATATTTTTGCTTATGGGAAGCAGGCAATCATAGGTAAAACCTTAGTGGCTTCATGTTTACTGTTAACCAAGATTTGGCCAAGGTTTGTGGAAAAGTTTGCTATGATTTACCAGTCAGTTCACTGGGTCTCTCCCCCTCCTATTGCCATTCTCTTCCCCCTCCTATTAGGCCTTCTTGTGCAGCCATTGCTGTAATCTATGAAAATTCCATTGATTTATGTTGTATCCAGATTCCGCACGTAGTTTACTTATTCCAAAGACACCAACAACTCCTATTTAACTCTTACTTTCTTCTGGAATCAGGTAGCTGATCCTGTCACATTTAAAGAAAAGAAAGCTGGAGCATAATATTAGGGATAACTGATTTAGTCGGGAGTTGTGGATGCAGAAGAAGGATACAGGGTGGAAGATATTGCAGAACACTCATGGGATAACAAACTGTGGCTTCTACAATACTAGCGGTTGAACATAAGGGCTGTGTCTACACTGGTGCGATCTTGCACAAAAACGGCCGCTCTTGCACAGAAACTTGCTGCCTGTCTACACTGGCCGCGTGTTCTTGCGCAAGTAAACTGATGTTCTAATGCATAAAATCAGGGCTTCTTGCATGAGAACTCTGATGCTCCCGCTCAGGAATAAGCTCTCTTGTGCAAGAGCTCTTCCAGAAGAGGCCAGTGTAGAGAGGCAACATGAATTTCTTGCGCAAGAAAGCCCTATGGTTAAAATGGCCATCAGAGCTTTCTTGCGCAAGAGAGCATCTACACTGGCATGGATGCTCTTGCGCAAAAGCACATGCCAGTGTAGACGCTCTCTTCTGGAAGAGTTTTTGCACAAGAACTCTTCCGCAAAAGAGTTTTTGCGTGAGAACGCGCCAGTGTAGACGTAGCCAAGGGGTCGGACACTTCACTTGTTGATGCTGGTTTTGCATTGGTGTAGTTCCATTGACTGCTGTGGACTGTAACATTGCGCCCATTGTCAATTTTCTATGAGCGCTGAGCAGCATTGCTTGGCCGTTACTGACTCTGATTTCTCTACGGAAAAATATTCAGAGCTTTCCTTTCAAACAGTGAGTATCAGCCACACAACCTAGATCTTGTAACTCTTATGGTTTTGCTATGTATTGTTACCGCAGGAAAAAATCTTGGGGACATAGGGTTTTTTTTAAAACTTCCTGTTGAAGTCAGTGAGCATTAGATGAGGACTTTATTGAATGTGCCTGCTGTGTGTTAATGCAAAATCTGTCATTCACGTATAACATTATGTGCATCTATAGAGATCACGTACCTGTGGTATCTGATGCTCTTCATATCGCCTTTCATTCACAAGGAACATAGTATTTCTCCCTTCAAACCTTTTATATGAAGGACAAGATGTCTACTAACTACAGGGGAACCCCAACCAAGATTTGCACAAAGATTGGTCTTGCACTATTCCCCTGAAATGTCATGTCATATTAAAGTTAATTATCTATATCCTGATGAAATGCTCTACATGTGACTCAAAATGAAGACAGATCATGTCCCTAAGTGCTTTCAATCTAATACACAGAACTGGAAAAGCTGGGATGACCAGGAAGTCCCAGAAAAAGGAATATATTTGTTTTCCTTCTTTGATTTGGTTTACTTCTCATGGATTCACTGGGTCTTCTGAAACCAGGATTTTGCCTGATCTCTGACAAGTTTCGGAGGCACAGGTCTACTATCAGCTTTGCTCTTCATCTGAGTCTGACCCTTTGGTCAGCTGGCATGTCCATACTAAATGCAGATGCTTTGAGATCTGAGATGGATGTATATAGTACAGAAGGGAAAGGAATCTTGATTTGGACTTTGTGCAGAAAAGCCAGCTAGTGTAGATCATGAAACATTGGCAGGATTTGTTCTCCTTGGTCTGCTCTGCTTAGCAGGGGATCTGCTCCATGCTGTGCCTGGCTCTTTCAGAACTCTTGTAAAGGAAATGCTGCATGGGGGTTTCTAATAAGTGATATTAGGCTGGAAAGTCCATGAATGCTGTGAAAGCATGTAGAGAGAAACAGTTGGGGAGCTCAAATGAGGCACGGCTTTTTCATGATGCACAAGGTTTCTCCCCAGGGGTTGCATAACGTGCTGATTTACATTTCTAAGTTACTAGAGTTGCAAAACTGAAGTGTGATATTTATCTGTAAAATGTGTGACTTCTCTTGTCATGGTCATTGGCAAGAAAAAGTAATTTCCTCTTCTCCTAGTGTAACTGGTTCTTCTGGTGTAATGGGAATAGCACCTCTAAGTAGAACTGGTTTCTCTGTCACCGGTGTGACATTGGAAGAGCTAGTAAGACCTTTGAGCTCCTGCAGAGTGACAGCTCATAGAGTACCTCATCCACGACTTCCATTATTTTTATTGTTTTGGGGATCAGGGAGAAGAGACACTAAATCACTTGACTTCAGTGGCTTTAGGACAATTCAGACCAGCTGAGGATCTACCCCTTTCTCTAGCCCTGGTTGAGAAATTAGTTTGATCCTGAAATCTCTCAGATCTCAATTTGATTGGCTTTTATCTGAGTAAGAATCACAGAACTGAGACTTAAATACTGTCCACTGTGTTAAGAGCGATTCTCTAATGCCATACTTAAATGGGAAAATATACAACTAATTGCATCCTTTGATCCTGACTCTTTTCTCTATGAAATTAGTCTCTGCTTTCCTTTCCAACATTACTGGAAGTTACAAGAGGTACCTCTGCAGATGGTATGGCTCAAGATTAGCTCTTCTGGGGGCCTATGGCTATTTGAGCTTAGGAGCCCCCCAAAATCTGTGGTGGGGCCAAAAATAAGGCTTCAGAAGTCAGGAGGGGTCTCCTGGCTGGGACAGAAAATTGGGGTGGAAGAGGGGATGAGGGCTCCAGATGGCAATGTGGGGTCTGGGGTGGGGTCAGGGTAGAGGGATTTGGAGTTCACAAGGGGGGCTTCCAGCTGGGGCCCAGAGGTTTGGATTGTGGGAGGGGGCTCAGGGCAGGAGTTAGGGTGTGGAAGGGAGCTTAAGGGTAGGGCAGGATGTTTACCTGGGGTAGTTCCCCTTTGAGGCCTCAAAGAGGGGGTGGGGCATATGGCTCTGGGCAATGCCCTGCATTTGCCTGCAGGCACTGTCCTCCAGAGCTCCCATTGGCCAAGATTCCTGGCCAATGGGAGCTGGAAGCTGCAGGGGTGGAGCCTGCAGGTGGGAAAGCATGCAAATGAAGCTTCTTGGCACTTGCAGATGCAGCTCCATTCCAGGTAGGAGAAACTGCAGGGTGAGGAGCTGCATCCTCCACCCACCTTTCCACCAGGCAGGGCCAAATTCAGGGACTCTAGTGGCTGCAGTCCAAGGCTCTGGGGGCCCTGCAACAAGTTCTGCATTTTTGGTGGCCCAGAGATCTTTTTGTGGGGTCCCCATAGGCAAGGACCATGTTCTCCAGCCCTAAAGCTCCTTTCTTAATCGGGCCCTGCTCTTGATATTTTGTTAATGTAAACACTTTGGAGGAAGCCTAACTTGATAAGGTCCTAGTGCATGAATAGATCTTCTATCTGTTCTGGTAACACAAATAATAAATATATGCTGTGGAGCAGTGTTCTGGAAACACCGTCTATTGCCAATAAAGTCCCTCTTGCTTGAATCTCCAAGAATGTATTATGCTTCTATTATCTACATGTTTCCATACAATAGAGCATGATGTTGCATGGTTGCAAGACAGTGCAACTTCCAACTTTTGATGAAAGTCACTTGTTTCCGGTTTTTAGTAGAAGCACTATTGCATCTATTTGAAAACTCTTGTTATAGACTTACTAATTAGTAAACAAGAAAATAAACTTAACATGTTTGCTGAGCTGCTGATGCACAAAGTTATTTTAAGTCTAATGTTTAAAGAAAAGCTTCCCTTACATTTTCTCTACAACATGTTTGTACAAATACCTCTTACAATAAAGAAGTGCAGAGAGAGGTTCTTTAGCCTCCTTCAATTACTTATAATTATTAACCCATCAAACTGCTTTTAAAACTAGCATAGTTAAAGGTTTTATTTTCTACCTGAGGACAAGTCTCATTAAAATTTATACTTCTGACACTTTTTAGCAAATTTTTAGTGGTACTTCCCACTTCTATAAAATAAGTTATGATGTGGCCACGAAACAGCATCAGCTTCTTTGAGATGGGAGGAGGGGGGAGAGCAGTGGGAAAGGATTTCCATTAAAAATGTAAAATCGTTCCATATCCATTCAGTATTCACAAGGGTCACTAGTGCTGTAAGATTAGCCTTAAAGTAGAATGCACTTATCTGAAGTATGAATAAGGGTGAATTGGAGTTAACTATGCCGGAAGCTCAAGTTGCTGGTATTAAATTCCTTGTAGCATTCCATTTAATATCTGAATCTTTTAATGTCAAGGAACAACAGATAAAAATCCCATCAGTGCAACCAGAATGCTCTTGGCTTTAGATAATACTTCTAGGAAAATGTAGCCATGGCAAATAGTCCAATAAATATCTCCTATGAACTAAACATTAGGACTTGAAGGGAGAAACCGTTTTGTTCTTAGCCCCAAAGTTAGGTTATGTCAAAGAGAGACCCATGGGGGCACCAAGCCTCTTGGGCTGAGCCAACTGACTTCTCCTCACACTATAGGGCTAAAAATAGCTGTGCAGACGTTCAAGCTCAAAGAAGCCCGGACTTCAGCCCAAACCCAAAAATCTACGTTGTTGGTTTTAGCAGGCTGCACTAACCCTAAAAGCTCCAGTCAGTTGACCCAGTCTCTGAGATGAGCTGCTTTGCAGGGTTTTGAGCTGTGTAAATGGACTCCAAGCTTTCTGAGTGAGTCATGTGAATAGGAAAATAAGAGATTACATACTGGGATAACACAATATTTACCACCTCAGAAATATACTAATCATGTATTTTTTTAGGGTGGTTTGTGACTACAGTGCTCTGTATGTGCTAAATATTAGTAATTTTCTGCTCTCTAAAGACCACTGGGAAAATACTTTCAATTTTGTGTTCTATTGTAAAACAAGTAAATTACTATTTTTTTCTAATTACGAGGAAAATAAATGAAGTATTGATTCCCTGTGTCCAGAGTCTCCTATAGCTTTGTTAGAAGCTTTGGGAATCAGCATATAAATCTATGGAGAGCTTTGCTGTTAAACACTTTTGCGAGATTGTTATCATCTGAGGTTATTGCTGGTGCAGTGTGGCATCTCACTGAACGTACGATACAGTGCCAGCAATCGTAGCTCTTCCCTAACTGCTCACAGATCTCTGGGTGGAGTTCCGGTGGTGGTTATGCACTATAAGACCTTAAATGGCCTGGTGTATTGGTCTATGTGAGAGGCCATTTTTCTCCCTGAGAGATACTGCCACAATAGTGTCTGGTGGTAGCACTTAAGTTGATTCCTCCTCACATTGAGGGGGGATGCTGGTAGGATGTTCTCTATGAAGGCTCACACTCTGGAACTTTCTATTCTGTTTTAGTCTAAAATAGCCTGAATTTGGTGACCTTCCAGGCACACAGCAAATGTACCCTTTGGAGAGGTCTGAGGAGAGGACTTGAGGGTATGATTCTTAAAAGGGTTTTTTTCTATAGAGTAGGTATTTGCTCCTTTGTGTAAGGAAGAAAGTTAGATCCTACATGATCTGATCCTTAAAGGATTCTACACCTAGAACTCCCACTTGTAGCACAAATACAATTATGGTAAAAATTAATGATGCACACTTCAACACGGGAAAATTAAATATTCCATAGAAATTATTTGTCACAGATAACTAGAAACTTATAGTTGTATCTTGACTTGTCTCAATTGTATTCACAAAATTGGTTTCTCTTGTGGCTATGAACCACAACTTCCTGACTTCAAAATACATTAGATACATTTCTTCCTGAAAAGACATAAGAATGGTCATACTGAGTCAGACCAATAGTCCGTCCAGTCTGCCGACAGTGGCCAATACCAGATGCCCCAGAGCGAGGCCTCACAACAGGTAAAGCTCAAGTTATTCCTCCTGTCACCCACCTCCAGAGAAACAGAAGTGAGGGACACCATTCCTGCACATCCTGGCTAATAGCCATTGATGAGACCTAACCTCCATGAATATATGTAGTGCTTTTTTGAACCTTGTTAGTCCTGGCTTTCACCACATCCTCTGGCAAAGAGTTCCAGAGGTTGACTGTGGGCTGAGTGATAAAACTTCCTTTTGTTTGTTTTAAACCTGCTACCTATTAATTTCATTTGGTGACCCCTAGTTCTTATATTGTGGGAATAAGTAAATAACTTTTCCTTATTCTCTTTCCACACTAGTCATGATTTTATTGACCTCTATTGTATCCCCTCTTAGTCTTCTCTTTTCTAAGCTGAAAAGTCCAAGTCTTTTTAATCTCTCTTTCTGTGGGACCTGTTCCAAATCCTTAATAATTTTTGTTGCCTTTTTCTGAACCTTTTCCAATGGCAATGTCTTTTTTTGAGATGAGACAACCACATGCGTATACAATGTTCAAGATGTGGGCATACCATGGTTTTATCTTAAAGGCACGAAGATATTCTCAGTCTTTTTCTCTATCCCTTTTTTAATGATTCCTAACATTCTATTTGTTTTTTGGCTGCCGCTGCACACCCAGTAGATGTTTTCAGAGAACTATCCACAATGACTCCAAGATCTCTCTTGCGTAGTTGTAGCCAAATTCGTTCCTATCATATTATATGTATAGTTGGAATTATTTTTTCCAAAGTGCATTACTTTATATCTATCAACATTAAATTTCATTTGCCATTTGGTTGCCAATCACTTAGTTCGGTGAGATCTTTTTGAAGCTCTTCACAGGCTGCTTTGGTTGTTACTATCTTGAGCAGTTTGTCATCTGCGAATTTGGCTACCTCACTGTTTACCCCCTTTCTCTAGATCATTTATAAATAAGTTGAACAGAAATGATCCCAGGACAGACCCTTGGGGGATCCCATTAGTTACCTCTCTCCAGTCAGAAAACTTACCATTTATTCCTACCCTTTGTTTTTCTGTCTTTTAACCAGTTACCAATCCACAGAAGGACCTTCCCTCTTATCACATGACAAATTACTTTACTTAAGAGCCTTTGGTGAGGGACCTTGTCAAAGGCTTGCTGGAAATCTAAGTATACTATATCCATGGGATCCCACTTGTCCACATGTTTGTTGACCTCCTCAAAGAACTCTACAGATTAGTAAGGCATGATTTCCCTTCACAGAAACCATGTAGGCTTCCCCCAACAAATTATGTTCATCTATGTGTCTGGCTATTTTATTCTTTACCATAGTTTCAATTAATTTGCCTGGTACTGACGTCAGACTTACTGGTCTGTAATAGCCAGGATCACCTATAGAGCCCTTTTTAAATATTGGCGTCACGTTACCTATCTTCCAGTCATTAGGGACAGAAGCTGATTTAAAGGATAGGTTACAAATCACAGTTAATAGTTCCTCAATTTCCCATTTGTGTTCTTTCAGAACTCTTAGATGAATGCCATTTGGTCCCGGTGACTTATTACTGTTAAGTTAATCAATTTGTTCTAAAACCTCCTCTAATGACACCTCAATCTGGGACAATTCCTCAGATTTGTCACCTAAAAAGAATGGCTCAGGTTTGGGAATCTCTCCAATATCCTCAGCTGTGAAGACTGAAGCAAAGAATTCATTAAGGTTTTCTGCAATGACTTTATCATTTTTGAGTGCTCTGTCAGCATCTCGATTGTCCAAGGGCCCCACTGGTTGTTTAGCTGGTTACCTGCTTCTGATGTACTTAAAACACAGTTTTCTATTACTTTTTTGAGTTTTTTGCCTAGCTGTTCCTCAAACGGCTTTTTTTAGTATATTTTTACACTTCATTTGACAAAGTTTATGCTCCTTTCTATTTTCCTCACTAGGATTTGACTTCCACTTTTAAAAAGATGTCTTTCTGTCACTGCTTCTTTTATTTGGTTGTTAAGCTATGGTGGCACTTTTTTGGTTCTCTTATTGTGTTTTTTAATTTGGGGTATACATTTAAATTGGGCCTCTATTATGCTGTCTGCTTTCCCCCAGCCCTTGGTTTAAAAACTGCTCTACGACTTTTTTAATGTTAAGTGCCAGCAGTCCAGTTGCATTTTGGTTTAGGTGGAGCCCATCCTTCCTGTTTTGGCTCCCTCTATCCCAAAACTTTTCCCCAGTTCCTAATAGATCTAAATCCCTCCTCTCTATGCCATTGTCTCATCCACACATTGAGACTCTGAAGCTCTGCTACGTGGAACTGGACCTTTAAAAAACAAAAGATAACAGTTGACAGATTGTCTAAACATTTTTTGACCAACTGAATTTTGTTACCTGTTTTAAACTGGAAATGCCTGAAATATTTTGCAGATAGGCCCTTTTTTGTTTTTTCCTTTTTTTCTTTTTCTTGCCACCTGGACCATCAGTCACTTCTGAAAATGACTGAGAACAAAACCAATAGCAAACAAAAAAGAGGGGGGGGGGGAACAAGTAAAGATTAAAAATGCAGAAACATAATAAAATGTTTAAAAAAATAACCCCAAAACCTGATTTTTGAAGAAAACTGATCCATATCAAGTATTGTAGAACAATTTTATAATGTGGTGATTCAAACAAAAATCTCCATTTGAAACTAACTTTTGGCATAAAATCTGACCATTATAAATGGATTCTACCAAATTATGCTTCTACTTTTCTTTTTTAGATGAACTCTAGAGTTAAGAAGTGAAGAGCAAATTATTGATAATCCATTCCCTCACTGACCGCTACCTCAGATCTCGGTGCAAAAATAAATCTGCACACACAGAGGCCATCTCTGAAAAAAATTAGCAAGATTTTGAAACAAGGAAGTGAAGGATTGAAGATGAATCTGGGTATGAATATTTATTGGAATTGTGGACATGCAGATGAGTGGAGAAACAATATTGTTGTAGCCAGGAAGATACTAGAATAGAAGGAAAAGGGGGCATGTTTCTCTTTTTTATCCTTCATTTATATGCAATCAGTAGATGATGATGGTCTATTTTTCTACATGATAAAATTTCATAAAGTAGCATGATCCAGTAATAAAAACAGTGAAGGGTATAGATGATATGGAGAATCTCTCTAACCTTGCAATTTCTTCCATGATAGGCAGAAACTGTTTAATATTTTCTAGTGATTAAAATACATTATTGATGCTGTTGATCTAAATCTTCTAAGTATTCTCCTTGCTGGAATATTAATCATACTGGAATGGAAAGCAAAATCAAGCAAGTGTTTCCCTTTCTACCATGCTGTTAGATCAGTGGTAAAAAAACCAAAGAAAATGCTGGTAGAAAGAAACATTCAGCACAATCCTGAATATCAACCCTGCACCCTTGGGATCTAAGGAAAATATTTTATCTGTGCTTCAGATTGTATAACTTGTAGAATATTTCTCAGATTATTTCTATCATTTTGCAACATGTAGGCACTTTATGATATTTCTGAATAGGATAAATCCCCACACTGCAAGGTACAGCATGGCAGAGCACATTTCATAATGTGTAAATTGCATTTGGCTTTGTAAGCACTGATTCATCTGAGGTTTAGGGCTGAATCCTACAGCAAATTACCTCAGAACACTAGATATGCTCAATCATTACATCCATAAATGGCAGTCTTTTTTGGATGCTGCTACTTGGGAAAGTGACAGCACAAATGATGATATTGTGAGTGGATGCTCCTATAATATGGAGTGTCAGGAAAGGAGTATCAATATGAGTTGCATTAATATGAGTAGGAGGTGGGGAGGGAATGAATAATTATACTAATGAGTTACTTTTGCTCACTCTGGGCTTCATATAAAGCTCAGTGTGGCCAATGAGTCTTTTGACTACAATCTCTATTTTCAGTCAAACCCTCTGAGCAGTTCTAATACTATCCTAAAAGTGCATCGCACTTCTATAGCTGATTTCATTAGAGGGGCCCAAAAGGCATTAAGCATTGAACTCAAAGCCTTGTGAGATGAAGCTGCATTGCCCCCATTAACGGGTGGTGAAACTAAGGCAGAATGTTTTTGCCTCCAATCACACAGGGCACATCTACACAACAGGGCTAAAGTCAGAATAAGCTAGGCAACTTCAGCTACATCAATTGTGCAGCTTAAGTTGAAATAGCTTAATTCAGCTCTTGGGACTGTCACACAGCAGGAAGTCAAAGGAAGAACACTCTTCATTGGACTTCCCTTACTACTCATAAAATGAGGGTTACCATGAGTCTGAGTAAGAAGTCCTCCAGCTTGACATTATTTTGAAATAAATGCTTGCTGTGTATAGGCACACTATGTTGTTTCATAATAACATCAGTTATTCCAAAATAACACTGATGTGTAAATGTGCCCACAGTGATTAGTTTAGGTGCTAGCTCTCTGCTTGAGTCATTAGATAGTCCTCCCTCATTAATTACTTACAATATGCTGGTCAATAGGTAAGTGTGCACACTATCGCTATGTCTACATTGGAAAAGTGTGGTGACAAAAGTGCTGTCAACAAGCAAAAGTTGCCAAAAGTTAAAATTGATCAAACCGTTTTTTCTGCATCCCATTGTCGACATTTCATGGCCACATTGCTAGCACCCTGTCAACAGATGGAGCAAAGCAATGTGGGTAAGCATCCCACAGTGCAGTGTTGATGGAAGGCAGAGTTGATCCCTGCACTTCCTGGGATTCCTCCTTAGCTCTGTAAGCTCCCTTTGACAAAAATGTGTCTCTGCAGCACAGCAGTCTCTCCAGCCCTCTCCCTGCAGCAGCAGTCTGCCTGCTCCTGTGTTCCTGCCTAGGGCAGAACAGGAGCATTCCAATGTTTTGTTCCCCAAATGGAGCAGCTCGCTCAGCTGTCAGATGTTTCCTGGAGCTTTGAAAGGGGTGCATGTCAGCAGGACAGCAAAGATCACAAAACACTGAGCAGAGCCATCAAGGCAGGCATTGTGGATTACTGGCAGAAGCCAGTTCTCGTGACAAAACAAACAGCAGAGTCCACGCTGCCTCTTTGTTGACAATTAGACGGGGGGTGGGAGACAAAAGTCTCTCACAGGGTTGGAAGTTTGTTGCCAAAACTAGGTGTTTTTTCCCTACAAAAGATGCATTGTGGCAACAAAGTATGCCAGTATAGACTAGACCTACTGAGCATAACACCTTCCACTGAGTGCCATGTTAGGGAATCCAGAGCTATAAAAAGTAAGTGACAACCAGGATGAGGTGAAAGAAGGTAGGTACTTAAGTTTCTCCTATTCTTTCAAGTTCAGACTATTTTAAAGTGGAGAAAACTAAGTAATTGTTATCTATCCTGTATTACCTCTATGGGCATAACTCACCTTTAAAAGCATAAAGCAGAAAATTCAAATGTTCAAGTTTAAAGCAATCAAAATCAGTGGCAGTTAATTATGTTTCATCTGTAATGTTAAAGATTTATTGACTCGATTGAAGTGGTGTTCTTGCATTGCTGCTCTCGAAGATTTTTTTCGTGCTAGTCTTAGACAGTTTTATATTTATATCACATGCAATCAAAGGCATGTGGGGTGGTCAGAGGAATATCTGCATAGACTTCCAATTTGAACTTTTCCTTTGGCTTGCAACTTATTCCTGAAATTTCTTCTCATAATTCATCTAACAGGTTCGAGGACCCATAATTATAGCTTCCCCCCACCCACCCCATTCAATACCATACTTAACTTTGGAAAAACTTTCATTACAGTTGTTCTGTAGTGTATTCTTGGTATGATCCAAAGCTAAGGGGAATCTTTTCAATTACTTCAATAACTGCTTCATCGGTCAAACTCAACTCAGCTATCCCTGTTGAATTACTTTTGAGATGTAGTGCTTACTGAGGCAAATCTAGTGGACCACGAGAACATGTATTCTGTACTTATTTAAATATGACACCAACAATATTTTTACATTGTATAAAGTTGTCATTGGTAGCTGTACTAGCATCAATACGGCTGAAGGCCTCTCAATGTTCCCTCATAATTCAAAAGTGTATAAAGTTAAAAAAAATTGTCCCAAGACTGCAAGATACCATCTCTGCACCTATTTTGAAATAATTTTGAAATAATTTTCCAGCTGATGGATGGTTATTGCTAACATGCTCCTCCCCCCCCCCAAAAATCTCTTAGCACTGAAACCCCCATTCTTTTTCCTCGGACCCAAATCATCAGTATGGAGGGAACTGATTCACTCAAGCTCCTGGTCAACAAGGCAGCATACAAGTTTTGCTCCCATTTCAACATTTTGAAAATCTGAACTAAGCACTGAACTAAGCACTCAACCCCTGCTCTACCCAGACCCCCACCTCCACTCGAACCTTTTTGCCAAGCCCATGTCCCTGCCTCTTTCCATCCTCTCTCCCATCTCTTCCTGCCCCCATTCCTCCTCTCTCTCCCACAGAAGAGCTGATCACAGTAGATGGGGTAGGAGGGAGGGGAGAAGGAGGATCCAATCAACCACATGCTAGAGGAAGGGAAAGGCACTGACCCTGGGGCTGCCAGTGGGTGCTGACTTTCTTCATGGGTTCTCCAGCCCCAAAGTGCCTATGGAGTAAACACCTGTGGATCTGACTGTTCTCTGCCAGTGTTTCTCAACCTTATTTTTAAATAAAGTACCCCTTTTTAAAAAAAATGTAAGTACCCCCAGTACCTACAGTTTTCAGACACACAATTTTTTCTACCATTGCAACACATTTGTTTAAACAACTTAATTGTAGACAGGTGGGTGATGAAATTTGAGTATTAAAAAGTACAAAAATAATAAAGTGTTGTAAAACGTAAAACAAAAATTCAGTTTTCTCCAAATTTCAGTTGTGTTGACATACCTCCCCCAGACGTCTCTATAGTACCCCTAAGGGTACTCTTACCACTGGCTGAGAAACACTGCTCTATGCCAAGAGATAAAACTCTCATCTCAACTTTGTGGCAAGTTCTTCTCATTCCCATTTCGCAGTGCAATCTAGCAAAAATTCAGCCAGCAAAACTTTCTTCCTGAGCTGATATGACCACTAGAATCCCCTCTTTTTATCTCTGATCTATTTCCCCTCTTCCACTGAACTCTAAATTTAATATTTTAGATCCTGTCTTCAAGGTTTCAGCCTGCAACTCTGACCTGATTTCTTACTATGGCACAACCCCAACACTCCACCTTGTCAACGATCCCAAACTTTCATATCCTGCCCTCCTTTTTCTGCCACAACTGTCTCCATGCTGCTTTGTCTATTCAAATTCCTAGCTCTTTGTAAACTTACTGGATGTCTTCGAGCAAGTTGTTACAACCTTTATCTTCATCTTCTGATGTAAAATAGGAAGAATACCTACCAGCTTGTCAGAGTGTTAAGGCTAAATTTATAAAGGTTTGCAAAACAGTGAGTCACAGATGGGAGGTACTATGAGTTTGATACTCTCATCATTTTCTCTCTAGTTGTCTATTTGCAATTTCCACTGAGAAAATTGTTGCGCTGTTCCATTGCATTTGTTTGGGGGGAAATAATCAGCTAATGTACAAAACTGATTTTTGTATTAATACAAATAAATGCAACAAATTGGAGAAAAGCATAGAAAAGAATAAATCAAATGTTTGTTAGCTTTGTTGGTAGACACTGTTGCTAATACTTCTAAGAATATTCTGGACCTCTCAGAATAGAGAAGCCAAGTTTAAGGGACTCTGTATGCTGGTCTTTGGCACCTGTTACAAGAACACTTACACGATGCTGTTGTTGTGCCCAATAATTAGGCCATCTGATGCTGAGATAAATTAATTCAAGTTCATGTTAATTCACACTGCTAAATTATAACTTTTCTGAAGGAACTGAGGGTGATGGATGATTGAATTATAGAATTAATAAAGCATCTTGTGGGTGGTCTAATGGGATTGGGGACTAAATTTAATCATAGGTGCTCATACCATGATGCTGAGCATGGTATAACTATCTAGAAGATGACACAGAGACTGAAAGAGTCCTACTAGTTGTTGAAGTTTCAGTTAGATTGGCTATATATGGTGCACCTTCTGAAACATTTCAGATTTTCCTAGAAGTGACACTTTTCTGTCTTACAAAACAGGAAATGGCCTACTGGCATGGGCTGTGGGTGAACACCCAGCTGGGGAAGACAAGCCCCAACCCACCCCTTCTGCCTAAGGTCCCACAACACCCCAGGGGAGCCAAGCTCTGCACCAGTCCCTGAATGTTCCCAGACTCCTTAATTTCACCATCCCAGAAGATGGTGCAGTAAGGTTAAGTGGCCTTTGGACTGTTGTACCTTACATCCAGGCTGGACAGGTCTGTGGCCAGCCCCCTATATTAAAAACAATCTTCTTCCAACCTTTGAAGCTGCACCAAACACTACTTAGTTAAAGTTCAGAATCTGAGTTCCTCCTTACTCCTATTCCATTTGAGAGGACTTCCATATCACCAAATGCCACAGGCTGCTTTCCAGCTGTTTTTCCTTTCCTGTGGAAAGGAACAATACATATTTGGCCATGTCTTACACTAAAAGGCTGTTAATGAGACATAAGCTGTTTGTGTTCACAATAGACATGTTTTCCAGGGAATGTTTCTAAGTTTAAAGAGGATTTGTCTCTGTGATAGAGGAATCTCCCAATCCATACAATGCTACAACAGTAGTAAGCTTGAATTCACATTTTTATCAACCTTTTTCTCAGTTTCCAGACATATCTAAACGCTTGTCATCAGAGCTTTAAAAACAGTGATTAATTCCACCACCCCCCCCCCCCCAAAATCAATCTTGTAATCTCCCGTCTCATAGTACAAAATTGCAGAAAATATATAGCGTCACACCCTGAAGCTGCATCAGCCACTTTAGGGCTGGATTCAGTTTGAGAAGGACTCAAAAGTAAGCCTTCTCATTTACTTGAGAGCAATTCAATGTTATACTTTTTCTCGAATTAAATGAAGCTCTTACTGTTAAGGGAAGTGAATGCAGAGAGTATTTAAACAGAATTGCCTTCTCTAGTGCCTTGCCCTCGCTATTGCCCCGCTGCCCCCCGGGGCTTTCAAGATCTGTCATCAGTCCTATTCACACACTTCCTCTAATACCTCAGTAAACAAGCTTTCACCCAGGACTCCAACTACAGTATCCCTTCTATGTATATGAGTCTCAAAACTACCCCCCCTCCCGTTCGGTCCAGGCTCATGCCTCCATCTGCCTCTCTGACATTGCCTTATGTTTCACTGGCCTCTAAAGACCAATCACTTCAAAACTGAATATTTTAATGTTACCTCCTCATCCCTCTTTTCTTTCCCTCTCTACTGTTGCTAACATCTGTGCTGCCTTTCCTGTCTTTTTTAGACTCAGACTAGATGTGGGGGGATAAAAGTTCAGACACATCTAGTTTATCTCCCATTAGCTTCAGCAGGACCCACTCCAGGTTTGAGGATACAGCCACCTGGATCCCTTTGTGGGACTCCCTGAAATTTGATTATTTCCATGCAAAGGAGGAAGCAAAGTGGAATTCTTTCCAAGCCGAAGTTACTCTGCATGGACAGCTGTGTTAAAGCTAGGTAGCGGGTCTCTCAAAATGAGGCTGTGACCCATGGGAATCTCCAAGAATGCAACAATATTAATCAAGTGAGCTTTCTTCCTCCTTCCCCTTCAGGATGTCCTTCACATCTCCCTTTTCTCACCTGCCACTTTTCTTTCTCCACCCCTAAAAACCCATTACTCTTTCCAACAAAGGAGGACTGCCAATCTGTTCCATTAATTGGGCAGAGGTTCACTGCTGACCACAAAGTAAATGATAGCTCTTCAGAAGTAACACTATTCCACCTTGTTTGCTCAAGACAGGGAGAATGGAAAGAAAATGATCCAAATGATGAATTGGTTCTCCGGTCCTTTCCTGATTCCGCTGGGAGAGGTTTTTCCTCAAATTCTGAGACATCTGGTTAGTGTCCCATGTCAGTCACCTTACAATGTAGTTTAAATGTATTGCCATGGTGTAATTGTCAGTACAGTAGGTGTTAATAGAACTGCTGCTGCACTGATTAAACATGGATTGCCACCCTATAAATAATGCTTAGAGGTCTGGACTGCATTTTACAAGACAAAGAAGGGTTATTAGGAGCATTTTATGCCTTGCCTGGCCAGGTAAGCAGGTAATGATGCATACAGGACATTGGCACTTCCATTTGTTTTCCTAATGCATCTGAAATTTGAAAATTCTCTCTTACAGTGGAAGTTTTTTTATAAATGACACGGCCACTCAATCTTCTACAGAATATGAAGAAACAAAATGAATTCTTTCTATTGGTCTTCACTGCAGAAGATGAGTGAGGTTCCAGTATCTGAGCCTTTCTTTTCAGGGGACAAGTCTGAAGAACTGCCCTGGATTGATGTGTCCATAGAGGTGGTTTTGGAGCACATTGATAAATTAAACAGTAATACGTCACCAGGACCAGCTGGTATTCACCCAAAAGCTCTAAAAGAACTCAAATATGAAATTACAGAACTATTAACTGGTATGTAACCTGTTTAAATCAATCTTTGTACCAGATGACTGGAGATTAGCTAATGTGATACCAATTTTTTAAAAGGCTCTAGAAGCAATCCTGTAAATTACAGATCAACAAGCCATACTACAGTAACAGCAAACTGTTTGACATTATAGCAACAAATACAATTATCAGATGTATACATCAATATAATTTGTTGGAAAGAGTCAACACAGCTTTGGTAAAGGACAATCAGGCCTTGTCAATCTACTAGAATTCATTAAAGGTTTAAAAACCATAGACAAGGATATAGTACATCTGGATTTTCAGAAAGTCTTTTACAAGGTCCCTGTTTTAAGACTCTTAAGCAAAACAAGGAGTTATGGGATAAAAAGAAAGTTCCTTACATGGATCAGTAACTGGTTAAAAAATGGAATAAATGGTCAGTTTTCACAACAGAGACATAGAGTCCTCAAGGATTTGTACTGGGATCAGTGCTTTTCAATTCATTCATAAGTGTCATGAAGAAAAAGCTAAATTGTGCAGTGGCAAAGTACGCAGGTAATACAACATTCTCTATGAATGTGAAGAGCTATAAAGAAATGTTACAAAACCGGGTGACTGGGCAACAAAATGGTAGATTCAATTTAATGCTGATAAATGCAAAGTAATGCACTTTGTATGTATTGTTTGGGCTGTATTCCTCACAATGAGGGGGTCTAAATTAGCTGTTCTGAATCAAAAAAAGCAGCTAGGGCTCCAGGTCCATAACAAGGCTATTTGAGTAATGCAGTCACCCCAGACAGACACAGCAGCAGAAAAACAAGGCAAGGTGGGGGATACACAGGGTCACATCACACCTCCCAGGATTTCTGCTTTTCATTTGGCAAAGGTTTTCCAACTGTAGTGCCATACCCTCTTAGCAGTTAGGCTCTTCAAGGAGGGGCTGGCTTCCTGGGGCATTGTAGGCTAGTGCCAGGTTCCTTTGGGGAAGAGGCAAGAGCACAGCAAGGTGAGAGGTCCTGGCCCCACACAGGTGCCCAGATTCAGTAAGCAGAGCAGCGAGGGCTACCTGGGGACCAGCCTCCCAGCACCTACACTTCAGAAAACTTAGGGCCTGAGCAGGCTGGGCAGCTCCCAGCAGCTTCCAATCCGTGGTCTCTTGCCAGGACAGGAGTTTTCAAATGCATCCCTCACACGTGTAAATATGCTTGCTCACCCCAGGCACTAACATGTCTAGTTGCGGCTTTGCTGGGGTCATTGGGGACAGTTCTTTGAAAACATCTGCTTAATATGCAGCAGCAGTCAAAGCTCACAGAATTTTTTAGAACTATTAGAAAAGAGAGAATAAGACAAAAAAAATCATAATGCCACTAGATAAATCCACGGTACACCCATACCTTTGATACTGTGTGCAGTTGTGGATAACTGGATTAAAAAAGGAATTAGATATGTTAATAGAGGATAGATCCATCCATAGCTGTTGGTCAACATAGTCATGGATACAACCCCATAGTTTAGGTCAGTGTTTCTCAACCAGTGGTACAAGTATCCTTAGGGGTACGTCAACACAACTGAAATGTGGAGAAAACTGAATTTTTGTGTATGTTTTACAGCATTTTTTATTGTACTTTTTACACCCAAAAATTTCATTGCCCACCCAGCTATGATTAAATTGTTTAAACAAATATGTTGCAAAGGTAGAAAAAACAATTGTCTGAAAACTGTAGGTACTGGGGGTACTTTTTTTTTTTTTTTTTTGAAAAAGGGGTACTTTATTTAAAAAAAAAAAAAAAAAAAAAGTTGAGAAACACTAGTCTAGGTGTTCCAAAGCCACTGAGCTACTGATAGCCAGAAGCTGGGTCTGGATGACAGGGGATGGATCACTCAATAATTGCCCTTTTCTGTTCATTCCCTCTGGAGCTTCTGGCACCAGCCCCTGTCAGAAGACAGGATGCAAGTCTAACTGGACCATTAGTGAGATTCAGTATGGCCATACTTCTGTTCTTAAAAAGCCTGATTCTCCCCCATCTGTCCCTTTTATAGGGTGCGTGTGTGCGCACGCGCGGTTCATCTAGCTCAGAAGGGTAGATTTTTTTGAATACCCACTTTGCACAGGGCAAATGACATAATTTTCCCCACATTACCTGCACATCAGATGATTAATACATTTGTCCTTGCAACACCTCTGTGGTAGGGAAGTGCCATTATCCCTAGTTCCCAGAGGGGTATGAGTCACAAAGCCTAAGGGAATTTCCCAAATCAGATGCAAAACCTGTGGCAGAGTTGGGAAGTGAACCCAGGTTAGTGTCCCAAATTCCAGCCTTGTGCACTTAACGCATGCATGCATAATGGCCCTGTGATACTGGCTGTGCTACTCAAGCTCACACTTCACTGAGTAAAAACTTCAGTTTACAATGTAAATAAAACTACTTCTAAATTTGCAGTCTGCTGTGTGTAACAGTGCGGAATCCAGGAAACCTGATATAAAACAGAATAGGCCTATGTTTTATATCAGAATGCTTTTTCCTCTTGCAAAAACTCCCTCTTCCTTGCATTCATAGGCACAGTCACAGGACTCAGCTGTAAGCCTTGTGTGTCTGCCCAAGAGCTGACCCCTCACTTTCTTGTGTGGCCAGCCACATCAGGGGTTGTCTCCCCTGGTGGGCAGAAGCATGGAGTATGCAATGTACAATAATCACTTAGGGCTATGTCTACACTTCAGCGTTTTTTCAGAAAAATGGCCACTTTTCCGAAAAAACTTCAATTACGTCCACACTACAATCGCGTTCTTTCGAAAGAACAGCGGGGGTTTTCCAACATTGGTAAACCTCTTTCTATGAGGAAGAAGCCTTTTTCAAAAAGAGCTCTTTTGCAAAAAGGCATGTGTGGATGGGGAAGAAGGAGTTTTCACAAGAAGAGGAAAAAGCACAGCTGCCTTGGTGGCCATTTCACCCATAGTAATCAATGCTAACTGTATTCAGACGCCGCCACTGATGTGGTGCTCTGGCATCTGTTCTGCTCCTTTCAGTGTTGATAACCGTTCGGCTGCATGCGGTGCGTGTGCTCTCTGAATACTTGTGCTCTCTCCAAATGCTGTGCAGGCTCTGCACAGGTAGCCAACACCACAGACTCCTAAGAGCCCCCAATGACCACAAATCAGACAAGGTGCAAAGGCACCGGAACCAGGTTTATTGTCAAATGACTTGCAGTCTCTAGCACCCTGGGTGTCTAGACCAGGTGTCAACAGTTTATACTAGTACACACAAAAGCCCTGGCAATGGACTCAGCTCAGTTAGTGGCCAGGAGTTTCTGCTATCCCCTAGGCTGGACAAGACATCCCCTCTGAGATACACTTTTATACACAGACACAAACAAGTTATACATCACTTCTTACATATCAAAGTGCCACCCTTAAACGTGTTAGGTCGACACCCCCTGACGTACCTAGATATCTCCCATTACCTTGTTTATGGTGGTTCGAGCAAAACATCACTATCCATCATGCTGTCATCCCAAGCCAGTACTTAACCTGGGTCGGTATGTCCCTGTTAATTATGGGGAGTGTTCTGGTCCCAAGCTGTTTCTGCAGGGAGATGTTCTGTTACCATCCTGGAATGTTTATGTGCATGGCCTGTGCCTAGATATGTATGTTTCTGTAATACCAGCAGCCCTGTTCTTGCCAAGTTTCTGTGAGCAGGACCTGCCTTTTGCTTGCAGCTTAGCTTTGCTTTATGTTAGCAAAGCATTGACTGTTGTTCAGGCCTTAGGTCTCACACCAGGCCTCCATTGTCAGGCCCTCTTATTACTACACTTACATTGGAGATAGTGTTCATTCAGTCTGGACACTGTCTTTTGGAAGAAGTTTTTCCGGAAGATCTCTTCCAGAAAAGCTTCTTCTGAAAGAAGCCCGCAGTCTAGACATAGCCTCAGACGAGGTACTCGACAGAGATCTGCTTCATTCAGTGTCTCAGTTCCAACTGTCTCTTCATTACATAACATGAGACTGTGGATGATAGTTCCCCGCTATGCATCAAACCTTCACCATGTCTTCCAATGCGCTGACCAGCGTAGCCAGGAAGTAATCTATTTTGGGTATAGACATGAGTCAGCCTGTTCTATTTTTCAATGGCATGTGTATATACTTTGCTCAACATACTTAGTTCTTTAGGTTTACACAGAAGTAACTTGCTGAGTGGAAAGCAGTCAAAATTCTTAAATGCAGCGTAGTGTGCTAGATGTGAGCAATACAGAAGGGGCTCAGTCCTTTTAACTTATCAGTTGGAAAATAACCCATGAGCAATGGAAAGGAATGAAGTACTGAAAACTACAACCTAAAATACAAGAACTTTGCGAGCAAGCAATGAGCATTACAAGGCAAGTAATATATTGTTCCCAGTGGTGCCTGAATAAGTGCCAAGCATTCAGCACACTGCTAGCTCTTACTCTCATACTCCCATCATATTCCCTCTTCCCAATGTACCAATTAGCCATAATTATCTAATTACATTCCATAAAAGTCTTCCAAAGATGAGGATGTTGTTGCTTGGGACTCATTAGCCCTTTTTAACATACTTATTACACTCTTTATTTCTGACCACAAAGGGGGAAAAGAGTCCTTAAATATTCTCTACTATTCAAAATATTCTGCTTGTCAGGCAAAGCTTGCAAAAGGAGTCAGTCTCTCAGGTATACGTTAGCTCTCTTTAGATCTGAAATGTAACTGTTTGAAAAGCAGGCATCCATAGGACACTTGGATTCATGATACAGGATATTATATAACACTGACCAAAGGAAGACAATTCTGTTGCACAATAATTTTGAGTTTTTTAAATGTGTTTTCAAACTGCACTGCAATGAAAACAAAATCCTTTGAACACTTTCTGGAAAACTCTGAGTATCCTTGATTTGATGGTGAGGTTACTGACCCAGAAGACAGTGTTGCTGGTACAATTTATACAGTGGGGTACTGAGAGCCATTGAACCAAACTGTAAACTCTGGATAGAATGGAAACCACTTCACTTCAAGCGAGGGGATGCTCCAACACCCTCCACAGCACTAGTTCCAGCATCTATGCTGCAAGGTGGGAGATTCAAATTCAAGTCCTTGGTCTGCCTGATTCAGGACCTAGTTCTGTCTCAGATAACTTCAACTGATGCAAAGAAAGGAGGATTTCCCACATAACAGGCCAGCCACTCCAGACTGAAAAACCTTCCGAAGTATTATTGTGGCAATAGATTTATAGAGACAAAACGTTCTGAGCTGGACAAAATAGGATATTCTGTCAAAATATATTTTGGTGAAAATGTCACCAGTGGGTGGGTTGATTTTCAGAATTCTGATCTGGTTGTTCTCCAGAACTGAGCTCCATTCCTAAGAATCCATATAATATGTAGCATGATCAAACAAAAGACCACATGCTTACAGTAAACTTTCTAGTCCAATAAACAAGGTGACCACACTGTTTTTCCCCTAAATGAATCCATGCTGGAATCTGTCCTGTTTTGCTTCATTATAGGGGTAGTCCTTTTGCTAACACTGTTCCTGGAGGGCCTTTGGTTTCGCACATCCTTTTATCAGGTCAAGATATCAAATAAGGCAGCTATGTAAGAGAAATAAAGTAGATCATAATTTAGGCCAGTGAATTATACTCAATGACATTTTTAACCTGGTTTTATACATAATACCATTCATGTACCTGGAGAAGAAAATTGTTAAGTGGTATTTTTTCCATCATGCAAAGAGATTTTTTTTTTTTGTTTTAGTTTGGCTGAGCTGTGTTTAGTACAGGATCTGAGGAGGTGGCATTGCATCACTTTGGCTAATATTAGGATTGAAAGAACGTACAAGACCAGTTCACTCCCAAGAGTAAATGAGAGGAGCTTCAGGATGTCTACTGTTTGCCAGCTTCAGCAATCCCCAGCTAGCAGTCTAACAAAAACTTTCCATCCCCAGATCTTCCAAAGCTGCACAACAGAGCTAAAATTTTGTCCCTACCCTACCTCTTTCTTTCAAATATTAGATTTTTCCAATCTGCCTCTTTTGCAACTCCACTGTCATGAATTGAGTAGAACTGGACTTCATGAACATTACATGGTTTTTCTGCTGGATATGCTGTTCCTAAGAGGCAGCCTTGAGAAATACAATTTTCTTTCTTTAGATGCAATCAGATAGTGTGTATAAAATTCCTCTCCCTGCCAACATGCTGCACTGCTAAAATGTAACAACCTCCAATATTTAAAGCAGCATATAGTGGGTAGTAAAAAATAAAGTCAATCTGTAACTCCTTGTACATGCAGAGCTTTGTATATTATTGTTCCAGCAGAATTGGAAAGACAGTCATGTCATGGTTATATAATTGTTAAAAGTCATGAGAAGTGTTTGCTGTCATGTTTTTTAAGACTCTTTTGATAATGGATGGTAATGTTTAATGAGAACATAGTCAATATGACAGCTGCCCCAGCTGTCATTGCTGTAGGGTAGGAGTTCTGCAGGGGTAAAAGTCTAATGATAGGTTGGTGCTAAGGGGGAGATTAGATTAACCAAAGATCAATAGAACAGTTCTCTGTCACAATTCTGATTATGATGCTCTCAAACAGCTGAACTGAAAGGTTGATTTTGATGGATTCATTAGACCACTGTGTGATCAAACATAGGTCACTATACAGTCAGTGTCAACATACTGAGAGCTCCGAGCCTTAAAATGCTAAGTAATCCCACAGCTTTTACTTTGGATTGGTATTTAGCTGCATGATTTGGTCTCTGAGCCAAAAGTGTTCTTTGGTATGGCTTTTGCTGTGATTCTTTTTAAACTTATGGATGACATTGCAAATATCATTGCAATTGATCTTGTGCATTAGCCACATGCCAGTGAGATGTCTCAGGAAAGACAGGTTTTGAAACCAGTGGTGAATGTAGCTCATGTCAGTTCAAGCCATTTCTGTTGGCTGTTAATATTGTTGTCGTAGGAGTCCATAGTAAGGGGAGAATGACTTGATGCAAGCTGGTGGTGAAGAAATGCAGCAAAGAGGAATGAAGGGAAAAAAAGTATGTGGAAGGAGTTCCACAGGTGGGCCATGGCCAGGAAGATATACCTATGTGTTCTCTACTCCCGTTCCTATAAAAGTCACCACTTAGACTTAATCAGGAGGGGGGGAAAAAACCTCTCTAGACTTCTAAACAATGAAAACTGTGTTTGGAGGGGGAAGTGGCATTGCCTCTTTCATAAATTGCTAGGAAATATAATTCCCTGCATTTCAGAGCATGATAAGATTTCCTTAAGAGTGAGCAGAAGTGTGTGTTGGTCAGTATTGTCTTGCAGCATTACCAATATTTCTGCTGCTTTACTAAGCTTTTAAGACCTTTAGAGGTAAACTAGAGCTAAATAATAGCACAAAACACTGAGAGCCAGGACTGCTGGCTATGAACCAATTTTATGGGACCGCAGGAAATGTGGTCAGGGGACATCTGGGTAACTAAATAATAATATCATGTCCCCCATGATAAGGGGACATCTGAGTAACTAAAACCATGCTGGACCACAGATGTTGCCAGAACAGTGTGCTGGACTAGAGAGGTTCAACCTGTTATTGCGTACTACTTGAGAGTCAAGGGGTCACTCCTCAAGATTAAATATGAGAATCTGGTTCTACAATTTTGTTTACTTAAAAGAACCTGTGCAGTTGCTTCATGGAGCAAAAGACAAAACAATTCCCTTCACATGTGAGACTAATTACCTGGGAAGGAGGCATTATCTAACAGTCAATAACTCTGCATTTAGCATCTGATTAGATCAGTGTTTCTTAAACTTTTTAAGACCGAGGAACACCAAACAATATTTTTTTTTTACGAGGCATACCAAGGATTTTTTGTTGAGCAAACAAAAACAAAAAAAGGGTAGGGGGGAAAGTTATTGAGGGTGAAAGTCTGGGGACTTTAAGGGCAGCCATTTTGAATTCTGTTCTCCATGGCACACCTCTGACTGCCTCGTGGCACACCGGTGTGCCACGGAACACAGTTTAAGAAACACTGGACTAGATGATCTTGGCAGATACTTGCACAGTGTTAGCTTTGCAAATCAAACAAAGTGGCACTTGATGGTGCATTCAACACACACAGTAGCCCAGCAGAAGTAAGGAAGATGACATAGATGATGAGAAAATACATTTGACTAGCTCAGAGGATAAGCTGATCAACTTTTTTCACAGCCCATTTTCCTCCAGTCTCGGGTATCCCAGGTTCACGTCCTGCAGCATTTAACCATGACGACCTGTGACTTGATGGTGTTGTGAGCCAAGAACAGCAAGTGACTGTAATATTCTACATGCCTTTCATTGCACTGGTATGGTAGCTGAGCAGCATTTGTGTCCAGGGCCGGACTAAGGGGGAGCTAGCCGGGCAGCTGCCTGGGGCGCCTGATGGCAGCTGTAAGGGGTGCAGTGTGCCGGGGCACGGGGCCACGCATGCACTGTGTGCCTGGGAGCGGAGCCACGCATGTGTCGCATGCCTGCTGCCCGGGGCGCAGGAATGGCTCGAGCTGGCCCTGTTTGTATCAGACATATATGAAAAGCTATGAGATCCATAGGTCTCTGAAGGAAGAGAAAACAGCCTGGTGGAAGAGCTGGAAAGTCTTGCCCCCTGTTTGGAGGAGGTAAGACAATGTCACATGTTTTTATTTCACTGCTGTGTCTAGCTGTGAGAATAGGCCTACAAAATCATCTAGAAGAACCCAGAGTTTGGAATCACGGACATGAAATTTAGTCAATGAACAGAAGATGCTTCTATGGTCAGGGAAGTCTCTTATGATGTGTCCTGATAACTCTAATGCTAGACTGGAAAGCAGTGGGGTTAAAGTCACCTGAACACCATCTAAATTCCTACACTGGCTTTATACCAAAATCTCATTCTGGAGAGATATTTGAAATAGTCTGTTCCTGGGATGAGACCTTAGTTGGATCCTGGACCAAATACTGGAAGTACGGTCATGCCTGTAGTGGTTACTAACTTCTGTCCTTTCCTCATAGAGCCAGGATAGCTAAAGGTGATATTGGAAGAAGGAACTAAACAATATTAAGGTGATGTCAACCTTGCCTATGAATGTTTCCTCACCCAAGATGTCTGAACAGAAGACCAGTCAATCTGTAGCAGAGTGAGGGTAGCCTGTTGCTCCTCCAAGGGTGGGAACGGGTTACTGATGGACCAGGAGTCCTTATTGTGGTGCTGCTGCTCCAGTGGAATTGGAAGGCTCCTGTTGGGAAGGGAGAACTACTGAAGTGGGGAGAACCTGGCTTTTATTGCCTCCCCATCCTAGAATTCCTTATGGTAGCATGGTGAGGCTGCACTAGGAGCATGGGGCACGGAAGAGCTTGATGAGAGGATTGGAAAGCATCTCTTATGGATTTTGAGTTATCAGCTGTTTAAAAAAAAATCTGTTACTATATATAATAGTCCATCACACCAAAGAGAAATCTAGCCTGGGGCTTAGGAAAAAGAAATAAAGGCCCACAGGGCGCTCAGTGTCCAACATTTGAGCTAGACACATGCTGGGCAACGAAAACCACAATTGCGCAGAAGGAAGGATTGCATAAATTGCAGCTCATGATACCATACATTGATGGCCAAGGCATCAATGCAGCAGTGGAGTCATAGCACTTTGGAGCAGCAGGGCCAAATGCCTCTTGAGCAGTGGTATCAGGCAGCCTGACCAGCATAACATCAGTCCTCTCTTAACTAGGTTTCCGTTGATCTAGAGAATAGAACTATAAGCTACCTGACACGACTTCAGCACGGTAGTGAGTTGGGACAGCAGAAGTTCAGGCTCATTCTTCAAATATTTGCACTAGGGCATGTTTGCTTGTTTAGTTAGCAGTTGGGAAGCTGACAGTTTCTCCCCCAGATGCTGTTCCTGTCAAAAGGAAACAACGATCCTGTTTAAATTAGCAAACCAAAGGTGACACTCTGAAACTTCCTCTGAATGATGTGGAATTTTCAGTGCAGCTTTTATAGGCCTGGCATTTCTGAGGGGAACTAATGACACTGACAAACAGCCAGAAAATGAATGGTATTCTCTGGAAGGAAAAAAAGGTGTTGGTGTTGTAGTTTTTCTCTGCTACAAGAAAAATTGCAATGTGCTATCACAGTAGGATTTCTGGCTTCTTTAACCTAATACTTATTTAACAGTCTGGATTCTTAGAAAGCAGTAACTTTACATATATAATTGAGAATTATGTTAACAGAATTAGCAACAGGCATCTTGCAACATTAGTAAGTTACTAGGATTGGTTATCTGTGTTTAGAATTTAAAAAGAAATATTCTAAAAGCACTGAAATGTCTTTCTCTACCAATCATAATTATCCAGCATTAATACCGATGCAAAAATTAAATATTGCATTATATCCTAATGCATTGAAATATTGCTTCAAAGATGAGCTATAAAAACATTACAGTTTTACCAAGAGACAAAATGTACAATATATGCAGTGCATCTAGTTCTGGATGCAGAAGTCCTCTATTGCAGTGGACTACAACCAGGGTATGTCAACTCCCTCATCTAGATACTTGTCTGGTTTTACAATAGGCTACAATAAATAGCACTAGCAAAATAAGTACAAACTAAAATTTCTACAACGAGTTGTTTATACTGTTCTCTATATCATTGTCTGAAAAATAAGTAAAATATTTGGAGTCTGACTGATTTTTTTTCTTATAATTGTAGTAAATGAGAGAATAAGCACTTTTTTTATTAATAGTGTGTTGTGATCACCTCTTTGATTTCTCCAAGCAAATATTTTTAAGGTGAAACTTGAGAGTATGCAGGACAATTTTCAAGATGAGGTCCTAACCTGGCAACTTTGAGGACATGATGAAAAGCCACTATCACATACAAGCATAGTTATTTTATTGAAAAGTACAGCATTTTTATATTTTGTAATATTTTATACTTAAACCTTAGGATGAGTTGGAATGTTTCTGTAAGAGCCTTCATATCCTACCTAACTTAAGAGATTCAGTAAAGATGGATTTCCATACTGATCATGCAGTGAAGCTGTATAAAATTCCTCTTTATCGTCATCTATTTAAGGCAATGGGGGAAACAAAAGTCTCACTCCATGTTAAAATAAAAAAAATTGTGAATTGAAGACTGAGCTAAGGATTTTGGTTTGCCCTTCAACCCCTGCTGAAAAGTAGAAAGCTTCTTTGAGTTTTGCATTTATTTCTGTGTGCTTGAACTGGTATTTTTCTTGTCCAGATGGGTTTTTTTAATAAATTGGATTGCATTGCAATTATGTGGCTGATGGAGGCCTGCCAGAGGAGGAACAGGGGTACAAAAGATGACCAAGGACTAAATGAGTTCATAATACTCTCCTCTGTCAAAAGAATAACATTATGTCAAAGCAGTGTCACAGGTGCATCAATTACATTCTAGCCCTTAGCATCAGCTTAATCTCTGTCTCTTTCTCAAATAACAATAAAATGCATTCTCAAGCATTACTTCCAAAGTAATTGATCATTAGATGGGAGAGCTTTCACTGATTAATTTCACATCTACTGTTTTGATACACCATACAGGAAATCATGAAAGCTTTCTCTGCCACAATCTTGCTAAACGTTTTCTATCAACTCAAGTGAAAATCCCATCAAACTGTTTGCATGACAACACTTTACACACTAGTGGTGGTATAAATCAAAGTTTTAAATCCACGCATGATAGAGGTAATTGTGCCTGAAGTGAGAGACTTCTTTGAGTGTGATAATTTAGAGGTGTTTCCATTATGTGACTGGAATTGAAACTGTTCAGTCTAAAAATCTGGGCCTATATTAGCCTCACATTTGAACCTCAAGAACTGAGATGCTCAAATATGTGGCCTCTTTCAAAAATGTGGCCCCTCCCACTTCCAAGAGGGTCACAAAATTATTTTACAAAGATATTTCCTGCTCCTTAGTGGTTTGGAAAAGGGAGCCAGGATGGATCAATGAAGTATCTATGTTTTTTGAAACATGTGGATGTCCTATCTCTCTGTCCCTTCTTCTGCTCTCTGCTGTTGGTAAAGGGGGGGAGGGGGAGAGAGGGGCAGTAAATAGAAGAAAATGAAAGTTTTGAGGAATGAGCAACTATACTGGGGAAAATGCCTTTTTTAAATTGCAGATCTGTTCCTTTCCATCAGCTTTTTTTGGGCCTCTTCAGATCATATATGAAAGACCAGTATATGCCAGTCAGCTCCTTAAAGGCAGGTCCCTATGTCTGTCGCTGTTCCCTTGAAGCAGAAGAAATATGAACCTTTGTCGTGCCCAAGTAAAACTGACAGGTCAGGGCCATAGGACCTGACACTTCATAAAATTCCAGTCAATTCCCTGTGAGAAGGAGCTTGGAGTTTGTTCTGAGGTAGCAGTGGGGCATCTGTCCTTAGAGAAATAAAGGTCCCATGTGTGATCTTGAGCTGGTATTACAGGGATGAGGTTTACTAAAATAACCAGTAAAATTAAGATTGTCTTGTCTGCAGCCTGGCAGTTCATCCATATCAGCTGTCTGGAAGGAAAGGCTAATAGCTCTTAAAAGATTAAATTAAAGTACTACTGCTCAGGTATTTAAAAAGTAAAAGTCAAAGCAAACATAAAACTGGTTCATGGCCACTTCAAATGAAGAGGTATTAGCTGCATGAACTAAAACTGGCATACAGTAGAGATTGAATTAAGATTGAATCAAAATAGCCAATACTCCAGACCACTAAAGGGTGAATCAATGCCCAGAGATCTTTCTACATAGAGATCTCTGGAGCATTTTGCAACTGCTAAGGGTTGGATCCTAGATTTCAAAGTTTCCTTCAAGGATACCAAAACATTAATGTAATGGCATTCATTCCATTCTTAAAAATGACAATATTTTTCTTTATTAAGCTTTCTATTTATAGTTTAAAAAGGAAGCCAGGGCTCGCTCCTATGAGTCACTGAGTGTTCTTGTCCTAATCCAACAAATGGCTTAAAATGTGCTTAATTTTAAGCATGTGAGTAGTCTCATTGAAACTGTAAAAAGGAAAGGCTGGTTGCAATGCTGCATTTTCCTGATACGTTAATTCTTCCTGCTGTCCGTGCAAAGGCTATTATTTTTAACGACTGAAGTGATTAGGTCACTCTTAATATTAAGGATACTACATGTTACAAGGGCACTCCCTAGCCCAGACTCTATAGTGTTAACATAAGAGCCGGTTAACCCTGACCTACTCAGTGGAACAGAAGACACAAAGAACTGCAGGACATGGAGGATGGGTGTGAACTGATGCCCCTAGGTGGAGATGATTGTGATTGCTGTCTTTGTTCTCTTACCCATGTTTTTGTTCTGTAGACTCTTTATAGTTCTCATAAAAGGGCCTGGGAAAAAAGGGCTATGGCTGACTGAAGACTGACCCAGAGTTTCATTTTGTGGGCTGGGAAGTTAGTGCACTAGCCCCCAGGAAAATTTATAAATAGTTTATAAGGGGGTAATACATGTTTAATAGCGGTAATAAGCATTAGTATGGGATGAGAACCTCAGCAGAAGGTGTTATCTATAAATCATGGTGATAAGCAGCTTCTTGACTATATCATAATCTACAACAATTAGTCATTTATTCAACAATTAATCATTTGACTTTTTATACCCACTTTGTAAATGTACTCTATGCAACATGTGGCCAATGTTTTCAAATTATGCCATTTCTTTTTATAGTCTTCCACTTGCAGCATCATTTTAAGCACTGACATCAACTGAACAATGTGTGTGTATATGGATATAGAAATATATAATCACAAGAATGAACACTTAAATGTTTCTTAGTCATAGATACTGCCATAATTTCCTCCCTCTTGGCTCCTCCACTAGGCAGTCATTTCTCTTCACACGGAACCTTTATTTATCTTTCTAGCTATCCCTGCCCTTCCTAGAACCCTTATCGGCAAAAGACTTTAACAAACTCATTTCCAATGGCGATGTTCTTGTATGTAGGCAAATAAAAATGTCAAAAGACTCAATTACCTTTTCTTGGTTAAGTATTAGCCACCACTTAAAGGCTTGATCAGTGCACAAGGGAAAATGGTGTCAGTGTTAACCCAAACCAGTTGCATCCAACTTGCTTTGCTATTCACAAATATTAGCTATTCTCTGGAAGAGCAAACATCTTTCAGAGCACTTCTGCACTATGCACATTTAAGATGATCTCTAATCTTGGTGTCCAAGCAATGCAATCCAGGAAAAAAACCTTACAAGAATTTTTTTCAACATTCTCTATATAATTGGAAGTTTCTTTATTATGAGTCCAAGAATCATATACTGTATCCATTACTCACTTTGAGTTTTCATTTAATACTGAATAAAGTATGGCTACTGAACAAAGAATCCTAGATGTTTTACAATAATCTTGTCATAATTATTCTAAAAATACATTTTTAAATCAGGGATTGGAAAAATGATATTGGACCAAAGCCTGGGATTTGTTCTACTCAGTCCATTAAGAAAGCTCAGCAAGATCATGGGAGAAGTGACAATTTTAAGGTCCATTTTCTCATGACCCAGTACTAGAATGGAATACTTTATTCTTCTAAGAATCATAGCTTTCCAGTGGTATAAATCATTCATCTGTAACAGTTTGCAAGGCATTTGGCTGTTTGAGCAATGCTACAACTGAAGGGGGTAATGATCATCATGTGTCTGTAAGGTCTGATATCTCATGAATGACCTATGAAGATTAGGATTTCATTGATACTGCAATGCAAATACTTTCAGAACCAACCAACCAGCTGTTCCCCAATACTGATTCCTGAATGCTGCCTAATTACACACAGTCCGTGTTGACTTACTATTTAAAAGCCACATCATTTTCCCATTCTTAGACGAGGCCAAAAGTCAGTGAACCAGAAATTAATGGCACCTTTGATTAAATTAAGTGCTGCATGTATGCTCCTGTGTGCTTCTAAAATCTTGTTGCCTGCATAATATATAAACAGCATCAACAGCTATTCACACTGGCTGCGTCTAGACTGGCCGCTTGATTTTGCGCAAAAGCACTGACGATCTAATGTATGAGCATCAGTGTTCTTGCGCAAATACTATGATGCTCCTGTTCAGGAAAAAGCCCTCTTGTGCAAATGTATTTGTGCAAGAGGGCCAGTGTAGACAGGGGAGGACTGTTTTGCGCAAAAAAGCCCCGATGGCGAAAATGGCGATTGGGGCTTTCTTGTGCAAAACCACGTCTAGAGTGGCACGGACACTTTTCCGCAAAAAGTGCTTTTGCGCAAAAGCGGCCGTGCCAATCTAGATGCTCTTTTCCGCAAATGCTTTTAACAGAAAAACTTTTCCCGTTAAAAGCATTTGCGGAAAATCATGCCAGTCTAGACGCAGCCACTGTGTATTTAGGAGGAAATTTTAAGCTGTGGTATCTTGCCTATTAATGATGGCAGTGAATTGGGGATCTAATGGTGAAAAATAGTCTCTGATGAAATACTTTTATATAAAAGTTTTCTTGCTATAACCCTGGTTTCCCCTCTTAAAAAATCCTGCAATAATGCACATTGAATCTATTCTTTCACTCATATTAGACTTTCCATAATGTTTTCCAGTTTCTTGGCTATTTATTTCTGACAGACCCTGTCATAAACTGTCACTGAAAAATGTTTCCAGTATCATGCAATTAACACTGGTTTTTGCAAGTAATGAGTGAGGTCAAGATTACCTGTCAAAACAATGCATTGTTTTTCAAAGCCAGCTGGGAGAAATGGGCAGCACCTGTTTCCACATCCTGCCTGCCTAATTAAATGCCAAAGATCTGATTCTATTCTGACACCATTTTTACAGCAATGCAACTCCATTGACTTAAGTGGGGATACTCCAAGTGAGTGTTTCCCAATTTTAGTTGGCCACGGAACTCTTTTAAACTTGAAAGAATTTTGCGGAACCCCTAATAACAGTCTAATATATGGAGCTGAAAAAGTAAACCACAAATAAGTCAGGATAATAATAAACAAATGCTAAACAATGTCATGAGATCAACATATAGTTTAACTGCACATATTTAAAAACAAAAATCACATAATGTTAATTATTATTATTTTATTTAATCATAAAATGTTGTTGCAATGGAATCTTCTCACAGAACCCTTAGTTTCACTTCGCGGAACTCCGGGGTTCCGCAGAACACCATTTGGGAAACACTGCTCCAAGTTATACTAGTTTGAAAACAGAATCTGTTCCTAAGCATTAGAGGTTGGGGAAGGGATTCTCATAAGGATCATCCAGAACTAGAACTGAATTAGAACCAAATGCCTTGAGTCATGGGAAAAGTCATATCTGGATGTGAATTGTGTTTCATGTCCCTGTCTTTGCTTTGATGGCTATGGGAAGGATGCCTTCAAATATTCAGAGATTACTTCTCCTCTTCTAAAATACAAGTTGTATATTTTTAGTGTGCACAAAAGTAAAATTCTGTTTGATGAAAAGTAAACTAACTTGCTTTTCAAAGTACACAGGCATCTTTTGTTGAGTGATGTGACTAGATCATTTCAATAGGTAATAACACAGCGTGCATTCGGCAGAAACAGTTATTTTAATTATCACCCAGTCATCTTTATTCCAGAGTGTCTTCTGGCATTTACCACTAAGGGTACATCCCATCAGCATACATCATAAGGTTGATCCATGGAGTGAATCCACCACGGTTTGGTGAGAATTATCCAGTTTGGGAATTGAAATGAGAATTAGGGACTGAGGTACCATGTGTGATCATCTCCACCAATGTAAAAGGGTCACGTGACAGGCTCCTTCTCACCACTGCAGTGGCACCTCCTGCTGGTTGTTCTGGAATTAGCTCACATCCATCAGTCGGGTGCCCTCCTCCAGTGGTGTCTCCCTCGCCTTTACTCCTACTCTGTTTCCTCCACTGTGACCTGCGTCGCTTCCCAGCTGGTAGCATCCTCTTCTGTGCTGTTCCCTGCTCTCACCCACCTCTTCTGGGGGAACTGGCAGTCTATCATCCAGCCCCTTGCCTTGGTGACAAACTGCAGTCTCTGTTTCAAGCCACCTGGTTCAGTGGCAGACTGCAGCCTTCACTGGCCACTCCCCTCAGTGGCAAGTGGAGGCTAGCGGAGGGCCTAGGGACTCTACAGTTGGCAGCCACTCATTGCCCCCCCTCCAGCTCCTCTGCTGACTTTTTCCCGAGCCACGTCCCTGGTAGTCCGAGCACCTTCCTGGCCCTTTGTATCAGGGCCTCAGTATGGCATCCTCAGGCTGAGTTCCCTGTTGGTCACGTGATCCTGCCCAGTATTGTTCTATCTAGTGTGTGTCTGCAGCTGGTCCTGTTCCCTTTCCCTTCAGGAACAGACTGCCCTCTGCTCTGCTGAGCAGCCCTTTATATGTGGGCTGCTCCAGCAAGCTGCCTTCTAATTGGCTTTTCCTAGATGAGAGTGTAACCCACACACCTAGGCTATGTCTACACTGGCGCGATCTTGCACCAGAAATATACAAATGAGGCTAAGTGTGGAATATCGCGGAGCCTCATTTGCATATCTAATAAGCCGCCATTTTTTTCAGAAGAGGCTCTTGAGCAAGGAGCAGCGTCTACACTGCCCCTTCTCGCGCAAGAAAAACCCTCTTGCGCAATACCATTACACCTATTACTTTTCAGGAAGAACGGTATTGGCGGCTCATTAGATATGCAAATGAGGCTCGGCGATATTCCACGCTTAGCCTCATTTGCATATTTCTGGCGCAAGATCGTGCCAGTGTAGACATAGCCTAAGTGTGGTTACTGAGTAGTGCTAGTGGCACCTAGACCACTGCAACAGTTAAGATCAAGAGACCTCTACAGCAGGTGCTGGGAGCCAGCTGGCTTTTAGCTCAGAGGATAGAGGCTCTTATAGTCAGCTCCCAGGGTCCTAGGTTCAAATCCGCCTTGGTGGTGGTTACAAGAGCACTCCCTCTGGTCATAAGAACATAAGAATGGCCATACTGGGTCAGACCAAAGGTCCATCGAGCCCAGCGTCCCATCTGCCGACGGTGGCCAATGCCAGGTGCCCCAGAGAAGGAGAACAGAAGACAATGATCAAGTGATTTATCTCCTGCCATCCATCTCCTGCCCTTGTTATGAAGGCTAGGGCACCATACTTTATCCCTGGCTAATAGCCATTTATGGACCTAACCTGCATCTTTAACCCCTCCTCTTCTTGAGTGGTAAGCACCACTACAGAGCATAACAAAATATAAGTGGTAGAATTTGACCTTAAGTTCACACTGGTGTAAGCTACTACCAAACGTGCAGGGCAACTGTGATTCAGATCCCTTTGCAATTCTTATAGAATGCACTATTTCTAATAATGTGCTCAAAAGATGCAGATACTATGTTTTTATATTGCATGTATTGTATGTTTCAATATTTTCCTATTTATCACATTTACGTAATTCTGTGATGCTTTTTAGTAAGACATTATATATGTTATGGTACATTTCTGAATTTTGTTGTCTTCATCATTCCAGAGTACAAATGCGGTAAAAACTTTATTTGGGGGATATTACGCACACTCTGAATATCTTGCTTTTGTTTCTGAAACTGTCAATTAACCAGATTTATTATTAAAAAGGGGAATGCAATTAAATTTGAGTCACTCCATAAATTAAGTGCTTTTGTGGTTTTTGCTTTGTGGATAATGTGTAAGATTTTGCAGTATGTGAGCATAATTTAACTGAAGCTTTAATAATATCACTAACAAGGAACAACAACATCTAAAAGCCTTGTCGAGAATTATAAAATCATAATTAAAAAGAAACTGACAAAGCAGTTATTTTAATACTAGTTCCACAATTAGCTACAAACAACTAAATTAGAAATTTTGTGATTTTTTTTTTCCCCCCCTCCCTGCTTTGGGAATTTAATTCTAACTAATATTGCAGTGCTGATAATGAAGTCCTGCATTCAGTTACTTTGCTGGTGCCTGACCTAAGTGGAATTATTCTGGATATATGTTGATGGAGCAGAGGGGAGAATTTGTCCTGTTGCTGATGGGAAATTTGACTTTTTTTTCCAGAAACTTTTTCCTAGGACTACATGAGCTGGGTCAACTGTATGTGTAAACTCACATAAAGCTGCACTGAGACTAATGGTTTTGCACTGAATTACACCAGTGAGGATCTGAACCAACAACTTTTCCAGATGCTGTCTACAGATAGTCCTAGATTTTGCTCCATGCTCTCCCCATAGATGTAACTTAGCATGTTAAGGTGTCACCTCTCAAATGTTACATTTTTGTCTGATCAGAGTTAAGAGGGGCTGCTAAACACCGAATAGTTGCAACTCATGTTTGCTACAACCTACTGCCTGATCCAAAGTTCATTGGAAGGTTCCCATGTACCTCAGTGAGTTTTGGATTATGTCCTACCGCTGGATTTTAACCAGCGACATAAGGAATACCATTTATATACTGTTGCCAATCTGTCATGCGCACTCCTATTGGTGAAGGTCTTGGTATGGAAAAGAATGTCTTGCAGTACATCTATCTCTTAGTTGAACCCCATATTAGTCTTTTCACACCATAGAATCTTTTCTTCACACGTATAAAGGAAAACTGACCTTTTTTGTGGAAAGTTTTTTTAAGTGTTTGGTCTAGAAATACAGAGATTAGCAACCCAAACTGTACTAGCAACAGTGCTGTCATTCATTATGGAATTCCATTCAATCTTAGCACACTTGTGACAATCTTAGCATTGCATGATATATTCAGAATTAGATTGGCTACATGATCTTAATTCAAGAAAGGACTGAATTTGTCTGTGGTTCATATATAATGCACTAAAAGGAAAATTCCCCAGCTAGACAAGTAAATTAAGTCATAAGTCTACATGTTGTAATTTGTATATAGTAATAGCTTACCTTAAAGTAGGATTGAATATGATTATGGCTAAAAGGAGGGAGTGAACTGAACTGAAAACAAAAGTTTCAGTGGGGTAGCTGTGTTAGTCTGTAACTGGAAAACAAAAACAATGAATTGTCCTGCAGCACCTTAGACTAACAAAACATGTAGATGGCATCATGAGCTTTCGTGGGCACAACCCACTTCTTCAGATGAATAAAGTTAAGGGGTCCAGGTTGCAAAATAAATAGCAGAAAAAGAGAGAGGATGAGGAAGGAAAAAAGGAAAAAATGGGGGGAAATGTCAAAATTTAGCATGGATGCTTTCATTGACAATTTTTCCCCCTTCTCCCCCCTTCTCTTCCCCTTCTGATCCCCTCTTTTTCTGCTATTTATTTTGCAACCTGGACCCCTTAATTCCATTCATCTGAAGAAATGAATTATGCCCATGAAAGCTCATGATATCATCTACGTGAATTGAAAACAGTTACTTAAAAGCACAGGGTCAAATGTTGATTTTGTATGTACATCTAATGGCAGAATTTAGCACAAGGGCTTCCCTGCCTATCCATGGGTATACTGGAAATATTACTATTACTAACTGCCCAGAACTTAATCTCTGTGGTGATATTTGGATTTTGGAACAGCAGAGAGAATGCCTTTTCCCAAAAAGGTGTAATTGGGAAGAAGAGGTAGTGTGTCATGAGTCATAAGGAAGCAGTTGAGGCCCAATCCAAGTGACATCAATGGCAGTCTTTCTGCTTACTTTAAAGCAGTTGGGTTGGTGGACACACATATGAGTTCCTTAGATGCACCAAGTAGTTGCTTATATTCTGTTCATAACACTTCAAACCCTAAAGAGATGCTATCAGTTTCTATTAGCAGAAACATACTAGTCTCATTCTAAATCCCAGCATGTATTAATGGGTACTTTAATCAATAATATATCCATCTCTGGTGTAATAAATGTATACATGCTGTACTAATCGCACATGCCCATGAACTATTCTAAAATAATCATGAGTTTAATATACCAGTTTTCATAATACTGGTCCTAGAGCAGTTTGTTGTATATGTCACCTTGGTCCCACTGAAGTATTTTGCACTCATAGAACTGCACTACCTACCTACATGAGTCCAAATATCCAACAAACCCCTCAATTTAGTACAGACTTCTTGATGGTGTGGAAATGTTCCTCCTTGGTCCTGCTAACACTGAATCTGCTGTAATGAATCAGGTCTGATGCTGGTTTTCCTGTGTGTATACATAGCTAATTAAAATAACAAATCTTCACAGCTGTCTGCTTTGGAGTCATCCTTATGACCATAAACTAATTAAAATAATGCAACTGGTAGCAACTCATTAAGCACCAGTCATACTTTTCATATAATTATAAAACTAAAACTTAATTCTTTCATTTCTTCTTTTCTTTCTTTGGCTACTTTTACTGTTCTCCTTAGGTATCTACCTACTCTTAATGATTTTTGCTTCTTCATTCTCCTACCATTATATGTTCTTTACCTTTTCCTCTTCTCTAAGATGTCTCCTCTAGTAATGAGCTAACTTCAAAATGTTCAGGGATTCCCTTCAGTTTGAAAAGGCACCCCAATTCTTAAACTTATCCTCAACTCTGCTTCATCAACTAGAAAAAAAATCACAGCCATGGTCCCTGATTCAGCACAGTGCTTAAACACATGCTAAATTTTAATCCTATCAGAAAGGCTGCTCATGCACTTATGTGCTTTGAGTCCCGGCACAGCGCTGTGTGTGTGTGTGTGTGTGTGTGTGTGTGTGTGTGTGTGTGTGTGTGTAACTATGTCCAACCCAGTTACAATTATGGCTTCAAAATATAGATTAGAACTGTTTTATTATATACTGGCAGTTTAACTGCAAAACACCATTTTCTCCTACATGCTGGATCCATGATTTAAGTGGGTGGATATGGTTACAGTGTGTGTGTGTGTGTGTGTGTGTGTGTGTTGAAAGTCTTTGATAAATAGGAATGATTACACATTCCTGGCGACAAGTGGGAGGGATGGGGACAAGAGGAAGTTGCTTCCATCCCTTAGAGGTCAGATGATGGAATAAATGGTAGTTTCACTGCTTATTTTAAAGCAGTAGGTGGGTGGACCCACATATGGGTTACTTAGATACACCGAGTAGTTGCTATGGGTACTGTCACTATTCATGAGTGAGGTGGGGAGCAATTGTCTCTCTCCTAACCTGGAGGCTGAGATGGAGAGGAAGGGGACTGGAGGAGTTTGTACTCCTACTCTTCACCGTTCTCCTGTGGGACCCAGTTTGGCCTTTTGGCTGATTTGTAAGTCAGCAGTAGAAGGTCTCCTACTTCCCATGTATCTACAGAGGACTAGAGAACTGGATTTATAGGCTCCAAATCTTTTCTTAGTCAGGAAGTGGGGAGATACCCACTCTGATGATCAATCAGTGAACTAGCATGTTATCAGGCTGTCATAACTCTAAGTTCTTCCTGGTATATGACAAGGCACACTAAGGGTTGGCGCATGCTGTCTTGTTGATATCAGGATGTCGAGCTATAACAAACATTCAGAAAATATCATCTTGGCTTCAGTCATCACTTTAGTTGAAGTATAGCCCTCCAAATTTTAGAAACATGTAATTCATGGATCTCTAAACATCAGAATTGACTTCTCAACACTGCTATATGTACTAATGTACACTGGGGGTGGCATTCTAAAAGGTAAACCATATCCTATCCCTTCAGACCAGGGAAAACATGCTGGACCAACTAATACAAAATAAGAGACTCTGACTGCAAGAACTGATTGCCAGTCCCGTTTTTCACTTAGTCACTCCACGAATCAGACATGAAACTTTTTAGATACATGTAATTAATGTGGGCCAAGTGTGGGTAGAGCTGGTTAGAAAATCTACATATTTCCTTTGAAAAAGATCATTTTGTTCACATTTGCTGCAGAATTATTCAACAAAATAAAATTTCTCCCCAACCTTTTTCCCCCCACTTGAAAAGGGAGGTTCAATGAAAAAAAAAAGTGAGACAAGTGGAAGAAACTTTAACATTGAAACCTTTCTTTTTTTTCTTTGAAGTTTGTTGACCAAAACAAAGTGTTTATTTGACAAGTCATTTTTGTCAAAAATAAATTTCAGTGAAAAAAAACATCAATTGCTCTACTTCTGCGTATTATTAGGAACTGTTCCTACAGACCCAGAAATACCTAAGAAATCTAATAGAACTGATCAGGCAGGTATGTAAATGCTTTGATGCTCCGCTTACACAACAGCAGGAATTCAATGTTACCACGTATAAAACAGAGTTTCTCTCCCACAGATTTTACAGGGGCCTTTTCCTGTACTGTAACTTAGTATTCATCTCAGGGAATAATGTTTCTACACACTTTTGAAGCAGGTTTAATCATTTATTTACTGCAAGACCTTCACTTTTAATTGGGCCTTTCCTGTCTTTTCCTTTTCCTACTTGCTTCCCAGGAGAAATTTTCCTTTCACTGTTCTAAGCTGAACTCTACTTCTGTTTTGGCAGACTTACTTTTAAAGCGCTCTTTTACTTCTTCAACAGCTGACACTTTTTTCAGCAGAAACATAATTAATATGCCTACTTTCTTCGCAATGTTTCTGCCCAAAGTCTAACTTTCCTGTTCACTAACTTTCATTTCTAGAAAAAAGAGGAGCAGAAGCTGGTCAGTAAAACACCCCAAGTCCATTTTATTCCTCTCTATTGCCTTTCATCAGTTTTCAAAGCATGTAGGAAATGGTCTCAGAATACATTTGCCAAACAAGAGTGAAATAAAGAAATTACTTCACCCACCACTGAAAGTTTACTTCTGATGCAAAGTAGTTGCATAACATCTGAGGTCCCCAGTTCAGAAAAACATTTAAGATCTGTTCACAGTTTCTGGGTTAACAGTGCCTTGGAAAGATATACACACTGTTGGCCTCCTCAAGCGTACCTGTTTGAGGTTCAGGAGCCCTAACAATCATCTTTCTCAGGCAGGGTGTCTCTTTCCAGTCTGGGAATTTAAGCTTGCTGTCCCTCTGCATTTTCTGTGACTTCCTCAGCAGGTCTGACTGGTTCTGCATGTGGTGGTGATGGTGGTGGGTTTTTTTCCCCCCCTCCAGGGCTGCAAACAGTGTATTCCAATTATCAAGCAACCTTCACAAAGCACAGTTTAGTGTTCTTGGGGCAGAGCATTACAGAGAAAACAAACAGCCTACGTGTATGGCAAAAGTTTACTAGAGGTCATTTCATCACCAATATAGCTCTAGTAGGTGTCTTCCAAGACCTCTTACTGAGTTTACTCTTTTGGTTACAAGATCATGTCTGGTTTCACATCAAGAATGAGAACAGCCTTGGAACAGATCAGCTGTCACCTTACACAGTTTGGACCTTTGACCTCCAGCCTTGACAGAGGTAACAGCAGCCAATGGCCTCTCTTTAGACAGAGAAGCTTCAAAAACTGGATTTTTGCCTATCCAGACTTTGCAATTTGTGTTAACCTCATTGCAGGGGGGATTTCCCAGGAAACCAAATCATCAAGCTAGGACCCCAAAAACTATTTAACTACAGTCATAAGAGACTATGCCTCTTTCACATTTCAATGCAGTAGTGTTTTTGAAAGCCTCACTTCCCAGGTCTCCTGGCACTTGACGGATTTCTGAATAGGGATCATTTCCTGAACTGGTGCTGGAGGAATGATGCAAGAGAGACCAATTGTGAGCTTAATTTGGGCTTGCAGTTCCTGTGACTTTGTGCACAAACTGGGCTATTACACACACAAATAGCCAGTTACATATCCAACTATCCATTTGAATGCACAATTATCTGCTTTGCATAGCTATGCAGCATAATGTTGCTAGTAAACATGGTTCACAATTGATATTTTATGCAAAATTGTACATTCCCAATTTTGAAAATGGGATGTGGGGTCTTTACAACACTCATACACTGTTCACTGTCATATGTAACTTATCTGGTTTGGAGAGAGACGTTCTTACTGGAAACAAGTGAAATAATTTTGAGTGATAAGACGTTGGAAATATAGCTTAATGCAGGGGTTCCCAAACTTTTTACATCCATTCATCAGCACCTTAGAATGACTGATGTTGGAAGTACATCAGAGTTTCTCTGTGAACATTTGTTTTAAGTCTTAACAGGCTTGAGTATTTTCACATTTTGTAATAAAACAAATATCTAAGGAAGACTAACGTGTCTGATATACAACATTCTTTTTAAACGTCTCCAATTACTAGACAGTGAATCAAAAAGGAACCCAAGCAGCCATAATTAATGGATTTTGTGTTACTCAACCAACAAGAAACAACTAAATGCCATAAATGATGTCTTGTTATGCTTTGGTGTGCTCACTGAACTACATCAGTGGCTGGATTTTTTTTTTTACTTGTCTAATTTAAATTCAAATTTCCTGCTAAATCTTATATGGATTACTGTTCAACATGAGCCAAAGATCACATTGCCTTTATTTAATGTTTTAAAAAAAAAAAAGAACAAATTCCATTTTGGTGAAAATGAAAACAGTGTAATCAGTGCTTCACCAAAAATGTAGTTTTTGTCAGGTGTACTGGTGAGTTTCTGCCACGGCTCATATGCATGTGCTCTTAACTGTGAGACTGGTCTTTCTGTCTTGAGTGCCAATATATGTAGTGCATTAGGGAATCCAGGAATTCAAAGCTCTGTCTGATACTGGGCTAAACTCGTGTCTCCTCTATTTAAAGTCACTGAAGTGCTCTTCACTGAACTTGAATCCATCACATGACAGATCAATTAACTCTTCCTTTTCTTTTGTCTCTTAAGGTGTCTTCTATTGGATCCATGACCCCATTCTCATTTCTTGCTGAGGTCAGGAAAACCTACATTAAACTTGATAACTTCTAACAGTGTTCTTCTAGGTCACCAATAAGGTTTGGATGAATTTCCAACGAGGAAATGTTGCATGGTTGGGAGTAATGGGTGATTTCATTTCCCCTCTCTTTTTCATATTACCAGTGACAATTTATTTTAGCTATTGTTTTGTCAAGAACATTAAAAGGTGTTGTTTTCAATCCCATAAACTGGTATCCAGTGAATTGAGATGTGTGAACATGTTAGTTAAGTAGGCTAGCCTTGACAGCGAGAATTTATTCATAAAATAACCAGTATACTCAGACTAAAATCACTTAAATGTTGTAACTCGCAACAGACTTCAGAGAGAAGTCAACAGCTTCTTGTGCAAAGCCATAATCCCTCTGCATGGAGGAGCAGGTTTTGATGATCACTTCCTATTTCATTGCACAAAACTGAAAACAAGCAGAAGTTTAGTGCTGACACTTAAATAAAGTCAACCAGCTTCACAAGCTGATCCAGAATGACATTCAAATTGACAGCCTGCTTGCTGCCCTTTTGATTGCTGCACTGAGTGAACTTAACATTATGCACCAGGTCTTCAATTTTTGCCAGATACCATCAAAATTTCCAATCGTTCACACTCCATCAGAGCACCCTCCAAGGCAATTTTGCTCCTCCACTCCATTGGCTGTGATAACCTCATTCCATTTTTTAAAAATGTCTTCTGCCATTACACATCTGCCTAGAGCACCACAAAACAAGGTCTCTGCAATTGTCATTTCTGACTCAAACCTTACATATGTAAGAAGCTGAGCAAAATTAGTATTTTTGTCTATTTGCAATGAAAATAACTTACTCATTCTATAAACTATTCCTTAATAAGCCAGGTCTCGACTAATTCTCAACACACTGTTGTTGGATAAAGAAACATAAAGCTATTTGGCAGACTTAGTGACTCCTTGCCTCTTGCCACACTAATACAAGAGTCTGATCAAACAGGAAAGCCTCATACAACTGGTAAATCTTCAAGCTTACAAGGTCCAGCTCTTGCAATGCCTTTACATTAATATGACTGTGATGGTTTTTTAGTTGTATTTCAAATCTCTTAACTTTCTCTAATGATAAACCTCTTAATTGTGTTTAAAGAGCTGTACTACAAATTGAAGTGACAATGAAGTAGGGTTGCTTTCATTGAATAAATGGATAACAGTGCACTATTTCCTATAAAGCAAGACACTAGATCAATTTCTTTACCACTCTGTGTAAATCCAAATAAGTAGATGGGACAAACCTGCCAACAATCATGCACAGTTTATTGCTAGCATTAGGAAGCGTATCAGCAGTGCCCAAAATCTCTTCAGTTTTTACATTCTGGTCTGGATTCATCTCTGCTTATTTAATCAACAGGTCTTTGTGTTTCTGTACATTTTCTTTTCCGGTTACTGCTAGTTGGCAATTTCTTCATGGGAGCTTATATTCACGAAAGCAAAACAACTTCCGGGTCCATATACATATTAAAGCAAGTGTCGTCATAAACATTCAAAGTAGCAGGTTGAAGGTGGGTGAGGTTTTCCAATAAACAGAGACTCCTTTGGTGTGGAAGCAAGGCATGGACTATGTCCCTTGGAATGTGTGTGCATGCACAGGACCCCTTGCAGGTGGCTTGGTAGATATAGGGGACTAACAGAGACTCATAGAAAGGTAGAGCTGGAAGGGATCTTAAGAAATCAAATACAGCTATTCAAGGCAAGACAGTTGAGACCATGCCTGACAGGAGATTGAAAGAGAAATGTGGACAAAATCTCCAATGACAGGGATTCCACAGCATGCCTTAGGTTATTCTGGAGCTTAACTACCCTTATGGTGAGAGAGCTTTTCCTAATATCTGACCTAGATTTCCTTTGCTGATGAATAAGCCCATTACTACTTACCCTACTGTTTCCCATAGGCAGAGAGATCATTAGGGAGAGTGAAGTCTGCTCTACAGCCTATGCTAAGTAGTAATTGGCTTTTAGGTTGTGGTAGAGGCTCTTGACTTTAGCCCCTGAGGTCCTAGGTTCAACCCCATCCAATGACCTGAGTTTACTGGTGTTACACTGCCATCAAGGAGCATGGGGAAGAATGGATCACCACTTTCTCTATTACAGCCCTTTATCTGAAGGCTTTAGTGCCCTCCTCAGTTGTCTTTCCTCAGTTCTCCTCCTAGGTCAGGATTTCTATGCATATAGTCAGCTTAGCGGAGAGAGTCTGGTTCCGAGGGTCAGAGCACTGGTTCTGAGGGGTTTTAGTACCACTTCTGCTAAGATCACCTGTCGCTGATTGTGTACCATGGGTGGTAGGTGACCCCCTCCATCCTCCCTCTTGCACTGTGGCCACTGCTGGTCCCTCCCCCCCCCCCCCAAAACCCACTCCCAACATGGTCACTGCTCCTTGTCTACTCCCTGCCCCAGGAGAGTCCCCCTGCCCCGAAGCTCTTGAGAGCCAGTGGGCAGTGCAGCCCCAGTCTGGCAAGAGACATGGCTGCAGCCTCCCCTACCCCCAAAAATCCTGAGAACTGGCGGATTACACAGCCCCAGCCTGCTGCAGCCCCAGAACTCTGAAAAGCTGGCAGTAGTACAGTTGTAGCCTGTCCCTGCCCTGAAGTCATTGAGAGCCAGCCAGAAGGCATGGCGCTGGGACCGTGCTACCCATACCCCTGACCAGCAAGCTTCCCCCTGTTGTTGAGCCATGAGCCTCTGTGCTGGATGGCTAGCGTGGTCCCAGCACCAGGAGGACAGGTGGTATGGCATGGCCCCCAGCCTGCCTGCCCCAGCCTCTAGCATCACAACAGCAGCCTGGGAGAAGGTGTCTGAGGAACTCTGGTAGAGCATGGGTAGGGCCAAGGTGAGACAGTTTGGGAAGGCATTGCCTTCCCCTGCCTATGATACCTACCACCCATGTTCTACATCTATCCATTTGGGAACGCGTGTTTCACGGGCTTTGTATATACAATAAAAAGTTGCTTGTACCGACATTTGGGAAATGAAAAAAAATATTGCCCTTCAGCTGTAGTTGCTTGGTCTAAAGGTATCAAAAAGTGTGACTGGTTATGTCATAACTGAAATGAAATGAAATTTCATACTGTTCAAGTTATTTTAAGCTTTCCTTTCCTCAACATGTAATTTAAACATTTCTAAAATGAAAACAAACAGCACTTGCAGACTTTAGGCAAAGATTTACTTGCTCAGAATTTAATCAGTAGAAATGAGCAAAGCACAGATGTACCCACAATATTCAAGCAATAATGAGGAATACATAAAAAAACAAATGTACTATGCATTACACATACTGCACAACCAGCTAGAAGGTATCCTTGATCATATAGAAAGCAGATGACATTTAAAAATAATGTGTTTCCTGGGAATTTGCATTTTAAAACCAGAGATTTTTGCTGCTGCTCTTTAGTCACAGAAATTAGAGCTGGTTAAAAATCTTTGTGGGGAAATGTGTTTCTGTCTAAAAACTACTTTTCAGCAAGGTAGACATTTTCATGAGTGAATTTCCATTTTCATTTAAGATGTTCTTGTTTTCATCAACAAAGAAAGTGTTGTGTTTTTGCAACCTGAACCTCTTTTCAGTTTTTAAATGAAATTTAAGGGACGGAGGAGTTGGTTTTGTTGAACTCTCTCTGGGAGAAACGTTTGAACCACAGCTTTTCAGTGATTTAACAGTAAAGAGGAAGGCTAATATGTAAAATAAAATCAAGCTAGCATGTTTTGTAGGGTAAAACAGCAATTATGTAGGAAGTGCGTACTGTACAACTTAAATCACTGTTTTACACATAGAAATAGCTTTTGGACCATAAAAAAATCTGAGGCCAGTAGCTTTTTAGTACGTTCTAAAATAATATATTGTTATATATATACAGAAAAAATATGGCTTGCCCACTCATGAGAGTTAATCCAGGATAAGGTATGTGAATTTAAAGCAGATTAACTATGCCAATTAAGTTCATGTTGCTGCTCCTATTCCAGGATAATAGTGGCTTATTCTGAATTAACGGAGTAAACTAGTTCAGAATAAAGGATTTATAGTCTGGGATAAAAGCATCCACCCTTGGAGTTAATCAGGAATAAATGCCTATTTACACCAGCTTTGTTATCTATGGAGTTTTAGAACATGTAGAAGCTCATTGGACTCCTTGAGACACCAGAGCCATCAAGTTGAATGATTCCTTTAACTCTTGGTAGGGATAGAATCTCCATGACTTTCTGGAAGCTTCTTGGTCCAAAGCCACATAACATCAGCTCAGATAACATGGCTGCTGGCCATGTGGGGACACCCTATTTTAAAAAAGAAATGCGGAAAGAGTCAGAGCTGGAAGTTAACTACATGTGATTTTACAGAAATCACTTTCAAGTTTGGGCAGGGGGAGAAACTATATAACTATAGCTCCTTCTTAGCACTTACAGGCAGGGAATGTCAGTCACTTTGTTTTCATATGGCCTGTAGCACAAAGAGACTGGTTGAAGCTTCTAGGTCAGTGTTTCCCAATTTTATTTGGCCACGGAATCCTTTTCAGATTTTCAGAATTTCAAGGAACCCCTAGGTTTGTCAAGCAAAAAAAAAACCATGAAAATCACATTTCTTCCCTTTGAGGCCCCATTCTCTCTGTTCCCCTCCTCTCCATCACTTGCTATCCCCAGCCCTCACTCACTCTCACTGGGTTGAGACAGGAGGTGCGGGTGGGAATGAGGGTTTTGGGTGTGGGAAGGGGTGAGAAGTGCAAGCTCTGGGAAGGAATTTGGATGCAGAAGAAGGGGATGCTGGCTCGGGGAGGGGGCTCCAGGCTGGGGAGTGTTGGGCTCAGGTGGAAGGTTGGGGTGCCAAGCAAGTCACAGGCTTGTGGATGTGGGGGTGCAGGAGTTCGGGGATGTAAGAGGCTCAGGACAGGGGGTTCCTGTGTATGATAGGCTCCAATTTGGGATCAGGTGGTGCAGGAGTGTTATGATGCTGCAGAGAGATGGGGATTTGACCCCAATTGGGGGCATGTTGTCCAGGCTTCATTTTTAAATAAAATATTATGTCAAACTCAAAAGGTTTTAGCATTGTCTTTATTTATGAGAGGGGCAGGGAACCTGTTTTGAGTCAAGGGTCACTGACCCACAGAAAAGTCAGTTGGGGCCACACAAGTGAGATGCAAAAAACCCCCCAAGCCTCACTAATGTGGTCCCAACTGTGCTGGTGCGGGCAGGGCACAGGGTGCTAGTGGGTGCTGGAGCCAGGGAGAGGGTGCTGCTGGGTGGCAGGATGCTGGCACAGGTGGTGGGGTGCTGTGGCAGGATGCTGGGGACAAGCACATGGTCCTGCTGGGCACTGGGGTGGGTGGCAGGGTGCTGGGACAAGTAACAGGGTGGTGCTGGGTGGCAGGGTGCTGGGGCCAGGGACAGGGTGGTGCTGGGTGCTGCGGTGGGTGGCAGGGTGCTGGGGCCGGGGACAGGGTGGTGCTGGGGCCAGGGCCAGGGTCCTTGGGTGGGCAGTAGGATGCTGGGACTGGGCACAGGGTGCTGCTGGGTGCTGGGGACAGTGCTGGTGGGGGCAGGGGACAGGGAACTTGGGGGGGGGGGGTCTGGGAAGGGGACGGGGCAGATGGGACCAGTACTTGGCAATCCTGCAGCACCTCTTGGTTACGGGAAGTGTGCGACTGCACTTCCCCTCCCCAAACAGCTGGCATGCATACTGCCTGAGAAGCAGGGGCTCTTGCACTCCAGCAACTTCCTTCTGTGATGCCGTCCTGCGGGAGGGAGGGCGCGGTGCATCCCAGGGCAGAGCACGTTGCCTGCACAGTCAGAGCCGTGCAGACCCGGGTCTCCTGCCCTCCCCTCCCTCCTGCTCCGTGCAGAAAGGCGGCGGAACTAAGTTGCTGGGTGCCACAGGCCCAGCTGTTCAGGCAGCATGCACCGGCTTCTTTGGGGAGGGGAAGTGCTTCCCTCCCCACTGTGGGTCATGTGGGGTCACTCCTGTCTGGCACCCCCCTAGTGTGCTGGCCGGCCGGGAGCAACTGTTCCCCTCTGCCCCCGCCTCCCTACGCCTCTGCGTCATCAGGGAGGAATGGGAAACAAGTGTGCTGCTTCTTTAAGAAGCTGGCTAGCCAGCGTGCTCTCTTTCAGAGGGGGCGGGAGAGTGCTGGCTCTTCACGGAACCCCTACTTTAGATTCACAGAACACCAATTGGGAAACACTGTTCTAGGTGATAATGCAACATGAATGCTGTGTGGGATTATAGCATAGCTTTTAAGCCAGTGGGGGGCAAACTGCAGCTGGCCTGTAAGACATGTTTATTGCCCAAGGTTGCCAGATTCCACTAGTTTTCTCCTGGTATTACTAACATGAGGTATTTCTCCTGGTATTACTAACATCAAAGAATGAGGTTTACAGGATCTTTCGAAAAAGGCTTTTCTTTTCGAAAGAACCTCATCTAGACCACAGTTTCACTTTCAAAATAGCGTTTTTTGAAAGAACGCCGTGATATGATTATGCAAATGAAGCATGGGAAATTCAAATCTCAGCTTCATTTGCAATTTTGATATGTCTAATTTATATCCCTCTTTCGAAAGAGGGATGTAGTCTAGACATAGCCTTAGTCTTAATCTTGCAGCCCACTAAGAGAGGGGTGGGGCCACTTGTGTGGCCTGCTCACAGTATAGGCTATGCCCATCCCAGGTGCTAGGGATGTGGTTCCTAGCTCATGTATACAGTCCTGCTACCTCTCATCTGAGCTAGCACACGGAATGTAATATTGTAGCCTTGGAGCATGTATAGTAGCAGAGGTAACACAGGCTAGCCAATCCAAATACACATCTGGCTGAAATCTGTAGGTTCATACTCAAAACAGCTAGCTCATGTTGTAGCTGCCCTGGCTTATGCTGCCCTAGCTGCACTATTTTTAGCACACTAGCTCAGATGAGAGTACAAGTGTGCCTTCAGGAGCTAGGAATCACACCTCTAGTAAGGGACTTGTCCTATATTGTTTGAAAACTATAGGAGAAAAATGGTTAATACTGTAGTGTGGAAATATAACTTAGGGTGCGTCTGCACTGTGGCACTAGCTTGACATAAGTTACGCAATTTGAGCTATGCAAATTGCATAGTTTATTTTGAGCTAGTCTATTTCAACATTTTGTGCTGTCTACACAGCACTAAATTTTGAAATATGTCAGAATAGTGGTCTGTCCCTTAATCCTCGTGGAATGAGGTTTATAGGGCTGCTGTAATAGCACACCAATTATTTCAATTACAGCACGTGCGTTATTTCGAAATGCAAAGACATGGAAAACACTATTTGGGGATACCGGACGTATCCCGAAATAGCGCCACAATCTATACCCTTACAGTTTTCACTGAAGTACTTACATGCATAAGTTACATGTCTATGTGTTTGATGGGATAGGAATCATAATTTCTTCAGAAACATGTTAGCTGGTAAGTAAGCTCAGTGGCATTTCTAATAAGCAGACAATTAAGCGTGTGCATAAATGGTTTCTGTCTGAGCCAAGGTTGGTTTCAGGGCAGTAATATGTTTTGCTGAGGTCACTTTTTCCCTTCCCAGTATACAACTGTTCATAATTCTCCTGGGTGTGTTAAACAAAATGATCAAACATGCTGAAAGAAATAAAGTACAGTTAATTTGACTAAATTGTCTTCAACATGAAGCCAGATGTTTGGGGGGGCGGGGGTTTCCTAGCTTTTTTGTGACAAATGAGTAAGGATAGTTCTTAAGACAAATTGACTTTAAAAAGCCATTTATTACAATTTCCAAATGCAAGTAAATTTGTAGGTAGTGCAGCTTTGTCAATACTGTTAGTCTCCACTGTGTAAAAATAAGGGCCTGATCGAATGATACCAGGGCCTACCTATACTGGATACTTAAAGGCACCCATTATCCTAGTTCCTCACATTTTTAATGAATTAATTAGCCTTCCTGTCAGTGTGAGGCAGGGCAGTGCTTTTATCCCCATTTCACAGCTGAGGAACTGAGACACAGCTGTCTAAGTGTCTTGCCCAAGTTAACGTAGGTAGTCTGTGACAAAGCAGGGAATCTATCCTTCTAGGACCCCAAGCACTGGACCTCTCCTTCCATATCCTTATAACTTAAACCCACAATGTTTTGTTGAATAATTGCCCTGGATTAGAGCCCTGCAAAGATACAACATTTGTATCCACATTTCATATCTGCAAAAATGAGCCACAGATATCCGCATCCATATCTGTAGGTGTGGACATACGTGGATTTGCAAGGTTCTATATAGAACCCTCAAATTAATTGGAACTTTTTTTATTCTCTGACTTTCAAATCCAAGTTTAAAGTCACAAATATTAGTGCTAATCCTATAATCATTATAAAACAAACTTCCAATTAAAATCAATTGGAATTTTGCTTCTGTAAGGGTATTGGGTCGATACCACTCTTTGATTTTGATGTATTACTGCAAACATCTAACATCATTGATCCTTTCTAAGATTTGCACTGGAAAAAATGTGCACTGAGACCATTTATTACAACAGTTATGCTTAATGGTGGCAGAATGTGCTAGTTCATATAGGTATGTATTTGAGCACTGTATATCAATTTTATCTTAGAGGAAAAGCTACTCTGCATTGAAGCATATTACACTGCTACCCGGTGCATGGAACACAGACTCCTCAGGACAATGGATAATTTGCAGAAGGCAGATTCTTTTGATTTGCAAAGCTTTCCTATCTGACAATCCCAGAATTCACTTTGAGATAATCCTCCAAGTATCCGATCTGTTAGGAAAAAATGCAGGCTATCAATGCTTAGGCCCACTGATGGGAGGTCAAATGGGGCAACTGCCAAGCCGAAAGGACCTCTGCCAGCTCCCCAGATCACCACCAGAGAACCACACGGCATGTTCTGGGTAGCTCTGAGGGCTTATGGGGGCATAAAATGGGGCTGACAGTGCTGTGGATTAGCACCATAGACATGCTTTCCAAAAAAATGCAACATTTGCCTGGAGCCATTTGTTTCTAAATGCCCCATTTTTTAGCTGTCACCATCCTATCACACAATCTTTTGTCCCCTAGTAATACTGCATGGTTGTGCGCTAAGCTCTTACTTCCCGTGTTTAAAAGTTCAGGTGACAAAATACAAAAAGTCCGCTGTGCGCTGTGTAAGGAATCTTCTCGGTGGGTTTGTCTCTGTACTGCTCCAGTGGTGGTTGTCTGATGACTGAGTGTTGGCTAGGCACTCTCATGTCATGGGAGGTCACTGCACTCAACACTCATCCCTGCTGTATTTTGCGTGTTGAATTTTAGTTTTGTTTGAGCTCTCTTCCTACCTTGGTCTTAAAGACTGTTCAGCAGAATGAAAAAAATAAACCTTACAAGGCTCTGGGCTGAGGTATCCATTGCTATATGGCATGTCACGTCATATCTTTCTCCCTACAGGATTGTGCTATCACAGGGATTATATTTCTTCCTGTGTGAATCAACAAAGTAGCACTTCACAATTTACCAACCCTTGCTATATGTACTGCAGATTGGCCATTCTTTCATCCCAGGTGTAAATACCAGTGAATTTATCTCTTGCCCATCAGTATCAATAATACATGTTGCTCTCATATTTACAGAAATATCACATTCCCTGGCTGCAGAAGAATTACCTGTGAGGCATGCAGTGAGACTGCAGGATCTGTATTCCAATGTTTAATATTTCGATGATTTGTTAAGTTTATTTCCATCTTTCTGCACAGTTAATGTATACCCATTTTACATGCGGTATTGCTACAACAAGCTTATTTTCCTTTTGCAGTCTGTCTTCTATGCTTCAGTCTTCACTGCAGTGGAGGTGAGGTAATTTCCCACACCTGAGCTGTTCTTTTTAGGGGACAAGTCTGAGGAACTGTCCCAGATAGAAGGGTCCATACCATAACAGAAGTTTTGGAACAAACTGATAAATGAAACAGTATGTTACCAGGACTAGATGCTAGTTGCCCAGGAGTTTGGAAGGAACTCAAATATGAAACTGCAGGACTATTAATTATGGCATGTGATTGTCACTTAAATCAGCCTCTGTTCCAGATGCCTGGAGGACAGCTGGGACATCAATTTTAAAAATGGCTCTAGAGGTGATCCTGGCAATTACAGGCCAGTAAGCCTAATTAAGTAATAGGCAAATTGGTTGAAATTATAATAAAGAAAAGAATTATATAGACAGAAAACATATGTTGAGGAAGCATCAACACAACTTTTGGAAAGAGAAATCATGCCTTGCCAATCTATTAGCGTTTTGGAGGAGCTCAAGGAGGATCTAGTGGATAGAGAGTACTTGGACTTTAAAGCCTTTGACAAGTTCCCTAACTAAAGGCTCTTAAGCAAAGCAAGCTGTCATGACATAAAAGGGAAGGTCCTCTCATGGATTAGCAACTGTTTAAAAAGACAGAAAACAAAAGCATAGAAGTCAATGCTGAATTTTCAAAATGAAGAGGAGTAATTAGTGGTGTCCCCAAAGATCTGCACTGGAACCAATGTTCAACATATTCATAAATGATCTGGAAAAGGGAGTAAACAGTGAGGTAGCAAAATTTGCAGGTGCTAAAAATTATTCAAGATAGTCAAGTTCAAAGCAGAGTGAAGTGTTACACAAGGACTATGCAAAAATGACTAGGCAACAAAATGGCAGATTAAATTTAATGTTGATAAGTGCAAACCAATGCACACCGGAAAAAATAATTACCACTAATCATGCAAAATGATGGGGTCTAAATTAGCTGTTGGCATTCAAGAAAGAACTCATGGAGTCATTCTGGATAATTCTATGAAAACATCTGCTCAATGTGCAGCAGTTGTCAAAAAAGCGAACAATTAGATTAGGAAAGGGAGAGATAAAACTGAAAATATCATAATGACCATATATAAATCTAATACACCCACACCTAGACTATTGTGTGCAGTACTGTTCATCCCATCTCAAAAAACAATTTATCAGAATGGGAAAAGGTACGGAACAGGGAAATAAGAATGATTAAGGGTATGAAAAAGATTGGGACTGTACAAGTTGGGGAAAAAAAGACAAAGGGGATATGGCAGAGATCTAAAAAATTGATTTGTGTGAAGACTGAAAAAGGAAGCGTTATTTACCCCTTTATATAACACCAGAATCAGGGATTACCCAATGAAAGTAATAGGCAGCAGGCATAAAATAAACAAGGCAATGCTCCTTCACACAACGTAAGAACATAAGAACAGCCATCCTGGGTCAGGCCAAAGGTCCATCCAGTCCAATATCCTGTCTGCTAACAGTGATCAATACCAGATACCCCAGAAGGAAGGAACACAACAGGTAATCATCATGTGATCTCTCTCGTCATCTATTTCCAGCCTCTGATAAACAGAGGCTAGGGATGCCATTTCTACCCATCCTGGCTAATAGCCATTGATGGACCTAACCTCCATGAATCTATCTAGTGCTTTTTTGAACCCCGTTAAAATCCTAGTGTTCACCACATCCTCTGGCAAGGAGTTCCACAGGTTGACTCTGCACTGCATGAAGAAAAACTTCCTTTTGTTTATTTTAAACCTGCTACCAATTAATTTCATTTGATGACCCCTAGTTATTATATGTGGCAATAAGTAAATAACTTTTCCTTATTCACTTTTTCCAAACCAGCCATGACTTTATAGACCTCTATCATATCCCCCCTTCATCTCCTCTTTTCTAAGATGAAAAGTCCCAGTCTTTTAATCTCTTTTTATATGGGACCTGTTCCAAACCCCTAATAATTTTTGTTGCCCTTTTCTGAACCTTTTCCAAAGCCAATATATCTTTTTGAGATGAGGCGACCACTTCTGTACACAGTATTCAAGATGTGGGCGTACCATGGTTTTATATAGAGGTAATAAAATATTCTCTGTCTTATTCTCTATCCCTTTTTTAATGATTCCTGACATTCTATTTGCTTTTTTGATTGATACTACACATTGAGTGGATGTTTTCAGAGAACCATCCACAATGACTCCAAGATCTTTCTCTTGATTAGTTCTAGCTAAATTAATATAACATCATCCTACAGAACTTGTTACCTGGTGATGTTGTGAAGGCCAAATCTCTAGAAGGGTTACACAAAGGATCAGGCACATTGGTGGAAGATAGGTCCATCAATGGCTATTAGCCAAGATGGTCAGCATGAAATCCCGTGTTCTAGGTGTCTCGAGGCTCTGACCACCAGAAACTGAGTAGACAAAATAGGGTGGATCTTTCAATGACTATTCTGTTCTTTCCGTTTGAAGCACCCGGCATTGGTCACAATAAGACGACAGGATTGTGACATGGACTATTGGTCTGATCTAGTATAGCCGTTCATCTGTTTAGGCCTGCAGTATTTGTGTCAGAGGGGGGCCATGCTGATTCACTACAGGCCTCCGGAGTCCGGGGCCCCAGGCCAGGCTGCAGGTCAAATCTCAGTTCTAAAGGCCTGGCCCTTGTGCAGGGTGGGGCAACAAACAATCAAGCAGTCTGAATAAGCCTCGGCAGTGTATACGCCCTGGCCCTGGGTCAGGGCGGGGCAACAAACAGTCTGGCAAATAATCCACAAGGTAAATGGTAAATAGTCTACAAGCTTTAAAGGCACCAGCCTATGTGCAGGCGGGGCCGGGGTCAGGTCTCCTTGGTGGCAGAGAGCCAACAAGCGCAGGGGTTTTTGCCCCACAGGGGGAACCTGCCACCCAAGGGAAGGGGTGGCAGGGCGGGACGCAGGCCCTCCCTACTCCACCACGTCCCAGCCCAGGGCCCTAATAGTGGCAGCGCCACGGCAACTGGATCAATGGGGCTCCAAGCCGTAACGCACCATCCGGGTCACTGGGTCAGCAGGGCTCCATGCCACAGAGCGCTGCCCAGCTGACCTCCATGTCCTCAGCTGCCCTGGGGTCAGCTGTCCCTGGTCCACCCTCCCATCCTCCTGGGGGGTCTATCTGGCTCAGGTGCTGCTCCTCTGTGTCGACTGTGAACGGTGATGCTGGCAGCGTGTCCATAGGCTCGGGGTCCGGGGCAGGTAAGGGTCTAGACTTGTCTGGGCCTCGCACAGGTCCAGAGGGTCTGGATAGATCTGTGAGCCCAGGTGGTGGTGGCCTCTGCAGGTGGTTCCTGGGATCCAGGTCCAGCAGCGGCTGTGGCAGTCTAGACCTTGGCTCAGGGCCTGGTAGCGGCCCAAGCGGTCCAACCCAGTCATCCAGCGGTGCAGCAGGGCCTTCCTGGGCTGGGGCTGGGGAAGAGCCTCTGCCCTGCTCAGCAGCTGGGCTCAGACTAAGCTGGGAGCTTCCTTTCTTATACCCCCAGCTCTCACGTCCTGTTTCCTGTGGGTGGGGCTGGATGGTTCTGACACTGCCCGACAAGGGGTTTTTGTGGGAGTTTCCTCCTCTGGGTTAGCGGGGGGCCATGCTGACTCACTGCAAGGCCCAATAATTTATTTTTGGTTTAAAAGCGGTAGTTCTCGTGCATTAGTTTCTCCCAGTGCACAGCCCTCCCAGTGGGGCAATTTTAGCTGTTGCAGGTCCTCTGGAGTCTTCATTCTAGCAGTGACCAAACACATTGCAATGGCTGGAAGCTAACCAATTAACCAAAGGTTGTATGGATTCTCTATCTTTGACCATTTTCAATCAAGGAAGTGAATGAATGTTTTTCTAAAAGCTGTTTCAGGAATTATTTGGGGGAAGTTCTATAACACAGGGTATACGGGAGGTCAGACTAGAGTTAGATATATGCCTTGGTCTCCTCAGTATTGTAGTTCTGGACATTCCTGTGAGAACAAGTGCAGACAAAGGCTGTATTAAGGCTATCTATTTTCAAAACGATCCCCCGGAAAGCATTTCTGGTCTGGTGGACATTTGCATAAGCCAGTTGGGAATGTGTGTTCCTGCACCCTCCACTCCCTTCCCCTTGCAATTCACATTTTGCAAGTCTTTGCAGCTTCAGAAAGAGGACTGCTGAAGAGAATGCTAATAGAGCAAAATCTAAACGAGGCAACAAGTTTTGAAGTTAATCAGGAGAAAACACCTTTGTAGCTCCCTTCTTGACTCTTAATAAAATTGGAAAAAAAACTTAGATGCTACTCACTTGTATTAGTGGAACTGAACAATGATGTTTTGTTGCTGAAAAAAGTAGCAAGGCAAAACTTTGGTATAGAAAGATCACAGGAATTGAGATGGATTGAGAAACACTAGGCATATGCCCCCAAACTTTTGAATTTGTCCATTTATGTAGGCCTGATTTGTAGAGGTGTTGGGCACCTGCAGCTCTCACTGACTCCAATTCACAAAAATTGAAACCTAAACATGCCCCCAAATCAGTTACCAGTTTAGGAAATGTGGGCCTGTCAGGCTAAGTAGAAAGATTTATGCAGTGCTACTGTAGCCATGTCAATCCCAGTTCATTAGAGAAACAAGGTGGGTGAGGTCAATCTTTTATCAGATCAACTTCTGCTGGTCAGAGACAAGCTTAAAAGCAATGGGGCTGGGAAACGTACTCAGTGCATCACATCTAAATACAAGGTGGGATGGATAGCATGTATTCTAAGGGGCCAGTCAAGTTACAGTGGCCTGTTAACGCCCCTGTAGTCATAGGACAAAAAAGGAGAAGTGGGTTAGAAATTGTTGCAATAAGCCACAGATCCAGTGTTTAGGGTTGCCAGGTGTCCGGTATTGACCTGGACAGAACGGTATTTTCACCTCCCGTCCAGTAAAAAAAATTCAGAAAAATACCAGACACCTAAAATATCCAGTATTTTCTGATTTTTTCCGGGCCGGGGGCAAAAATACTGGACTGTCTGGGTCAATACCGGACACCTGGCAACCCTAAGCAACCGGGCCCACCTGCTTCCTCCCTTCCCCCCCCCCCTTACCTGATTCTGCAGGGGAGCTCTCTGGGCCGGAGCAGGGAGAGAAGATCGCCGCCGCCTGCCTAGGTGTAGCGTCGCAGACAGCTGCCTCTCAAAGTCATACCTAGGGTGACCTGAGCATGCTCAATAAGAGCTGCTGTTGCCCTCACTCTGCTGCTACACCCACAGCCTGTTAAGAGTGGCAGAGCCCAGCCGCTGCTCTTAAAGGGGCCATGCTTTTTTTCCCCTTAACTCTCGGGGTCCTTTTTTTTTTTTTTTTTTTTTTTTGCTGAACAACTTTGGTCTCTGCCACCCCTTTTTTTGTCCCAACAGAATTTTTTCCCCGATGTTTTTTTTGGGGGGGGAGGGAGGGTGTTTGGTATTTTTGGTTAAACCATCTGGCAACCCTACCAGTGTGCCGTTCAATCCATGGATTGCAGTACCTAATTTAAGCCCCCAGACTTATTTTTCAGAGACCTGCTTTTTCCTTTGAGGATGAGGACTGATAGGTGAGATGCAGAGTGATAGCTTTGTGGAAAGTGTTCACCCACTGGTGATAGAGTACTTTGGGTTCTTTTGTCATTTTCCTGTGTGAGTGCATTTGATTCTCTGGATTCACCCATGTTGGGGCATTTAGTGTACAGGATGAGGTACACCTCATGATGTGATAGGCATATGTGGGACTTGAAAAGTGTGTTGTGGGAAGTGTTGGTCATTGTAGCAGGAATGAATGCACACGGAAAAATAAGACACACAAACTGTATCACCTCTAGGTGAACGCTTTTCACAAGCAATATGTCGAATGGAGTGATCAGTTCTTACCCTTTCTCTAGCATTGTTTGGGGAAGGAGAATTCCAGCCTACTTCCTGCTGTAGACATTATACACTTCTGGCTGATTTCATGAAAAGTCAGTTTCCTTTTTTGTTACCTTTAGCTATCCCAGTGAACAGTTCTGATCATTAGAGAAATTACTGTTGGGATAAATTTTTGTGGGGTGGCAATTGCATGGAAAGTAAACCAAAGCTTTAAGTCAAACCATGTAAATGAATCTAGACCAATACTATGGAAAGCATGATTACAAAAAAGTGAAATATTTCCTCTACTTTTGCTGAAAACAGTCTTTATCCTCAAAGGCTAAAATCTGTATGATTCTCCCTCTCAGCTTCATGTCTAAATGCACAAGCCAGTGTCCATGTCCCAGGGTTAATTAGTGTTTGGCAACTGAAGAGTTTAGTCCCCAGTTTAGCATTTCCTCCAGTTCCTGACCAGATCAAGATACACAAAATGCATTCCTGTGGGGATTTTGAATGAGTCATGCTTCCTTTGGTCCCCAAAATGCATAAATATCCTTCACATTAATATACATCATTTGTATACATTCTTGTCAGAGGATGTGGTGAAGATTCAGACTTTAACAGGGTTAAAAAAAAGAGCTAGATAGATTCATGGAGGTTAGGTCCATCAATGGCTATTAGCCAGGATGGGTAGGAATGGTGTCCCTAGCCTCTGATTGTCTGGAGGTGGGTGACAGGAGAGGGATTACCTGCTGTGATCCCTCCCTCTGGGGCATCTGGTATTGGCCACTGTTGGCAGACGGATGGACCATTGATCTGACTCAGTATGGCCGTTCTTATATCCTTAAACATGCTCAGCCATTGCATCTCAGGCCAGCATTTGTTAATATGTTATTTGGGCAGTCCTTCCCAGGGAAGTTTCCAAGACTAATAGAAAACAGAAAGGTTTAGTTCCCTGTCACACGTCTCTGAGGATGACCAGATCTTGGGGGGGGCAGGGGGATTGGCCCAACGCAGCCCTAGTGTAACACCCCCACCCTACTTCTCCCCTGTCAGAGTCTCTAATTTCACCTGGGAGTCTGTTTACTCCCTCGGCCTTCAAGCCACCCAGCTCAACCTATGTCTCTCCCCTTTGGACAGGACGGCCCCACCCAATAGTCCCCCCAAAGTGACCCAAGAGTTGAAGACCAAAGTTCCACCCCTTTTTCCAGGTAGCCCAACTCAATAGGCCCCCAACCGCGACCCCACAGGTCAAAGGCTATAGTTTGCCCTCCGTGGTCAGGGCAACATAGTTCAATACTCCTGCCATAACCCTAAGGTAGATGTCTGTTCAAGAGTTAGTAATTAAGAGGAAAGTTTGCATCCTCCAGCAGGACGGGTCCAGGCCCTCCCACTCAACTGGACCCCAGCCCAGGGTCCTGTTAGTGGCTTGCTCAGGCCACTGAGTCAGCGGGGAAATCTTGACCATAACACGCTGACTTCTCACAGTGGCTCACGCACCCCAGTAGCCACTGCAGCTCCTGGGCTGCTTCCTGCCTGTCCGAGTCTCTGCTCATAGGTGTGTCTCGGTTTCACCTTATTCTTTGGTGTTCCAGGTACTGCTCCTTTCTCCCGTGTCCTACGAGGCCTCCAGAGACATCCTGTCTCCAGTCTAAGTAGTAGCGTCCTGGCCTTTAGGTAGGCACTAGGGCTGGTGGAGAGCTGGCTTGGCTCGGCTCGGCTCGGCTCGGCTCGGCTCAGCACGTCCTCTCCCTCCAGCTGCCAGCCCCAGCTAAGCTGAGCTGCTCTCTTTTATAGTAGTGCAGCCTGAGCATGCTCAGTAAGCTAAAGGAGTTTGGCCTCCTCCTCCTGACCAGTGCGGGGTGAGTACATCCTGTCACATTCCCCCAAATAGCTCCTTTGGCAAGCTATCTAGTTTTATTCCAATAGGATTTTGGACCTGGTTCTGATTTGCACTGTGCCAAAGTAAATCTACTGATTTCCGCAGAACCACTCTGACTGTCCTCAGAAAAGTTGAGACCAGAAGCTAATCTCTGTTTGTCCATTTCCTCTTTTATTACCTACTAGGCAGGCAAACTTGTTTTTAGGTTTGTCCAGAAAGCTTCCGTCAGAGTTTCCTAGCAATCAAAGGCTGTATCTACACAGCATCCTAAACTTGAAATAAGATACGCAATTTGTGCTTCGCAAATTGCTTATCTTATCTCAAATCTATTTTGAGAGAACTCTTCTCTTATATTCAGTTTGTTTGGGACTGTTGGTAAACCTAATATAATACGAAAGGAAAAATCAACAGCGAAAAAGTTCAGAAAACGGCCATTTAGTTCCTAGACTTAATGAGTCTTCCTCATTCCTGCCATGGAGCGACTTAATTCCAGTGAAATAAGCTAAATGGATCACAGATGCTACAATTACAAACTGTAAGAGACTTATTAAAGACTTCCTGTTTTGGTCATAAGCAGAAAGGGTTTCTGCGTGGGTATTTACAGACACCCCCATCATTCCCTGTTATTGATTCATATCTCTTCTCCCCCTTCCCCGATTCTTTTGTCCATTCAGTGTTTGATCCCTGATCAATCATCATCTTTCCTGATTATCCTCCCTTCTGCTTTGGCCTGAATGGCTCAGTAAATGAGTCTGGGTGTACAGGAAGCAGACACTGGAGTTTGCTAAGAGAACTGGCAGCAGTCCTAGGACTTGCTCCAATGCCCATTAATTTTAATGGAAAGGCTCTCATTGACTTCAGTGGGCAACAGAGCAGGCCCATGGGGAAATGGGGGAACAGTCATAGGATGTTTTCTTCCTTGCTCTTAAATGGATCACTTTTAAATGCAGCAATATTCCTGCCTCCCTCAGCAATCTTTTACTTCCCCGTAGGTCTTATGGCCCCTGATCTATATGCCCATCTCTGCTTGTACCCTCTTTGTTTCTACCACGACAATCATTTGCATAGTAACAACAGTCACATGCAGAGGAGCTAAGACTGTAGGGAAATTTACAAGGAACTCCCATGAGCCTTTGTAAGCTCTCTTGCAAGGAGAACAATATCCTTCAATAGCTGATCTTAGGTTTAAGCAAGGCGAATCACCTTTTGTTGGGTTCCTCCAGACTAGGATGAAGTTCTTTCTAGCAGGGGTAAAATATATTATTAGATGCATGCTGTGTAACTGATACATGTGACATTACAGCTGTCTGCAAACTGTCTCTTTATGCTGATTCCTAAAACCTCTGACCTGTATCTTATTTGTTGTGTTCACCTGTAAATTTTCTATTGAAATAGAAACTTGCTAATATGTGTTTCATGATTTAGCATGGGAGGTTTTTATTCCAATATTATACTGTCGGGCACTGTAACTAAATACATCTGTATAATGGCTTGGATCCCATGCTAAAGAGACAAGTGCCTTCTTCCCCCAAATGCACTATTAATCGGCCTAACAGGAGATTTTTGCAATACAGTGCAGACATTTCAACAACCTCACAAAACTTAATTTCTATGAATGGACTTAATCTTTTTTTCCATTTTAGATAACACAGTTTAGAATAGACTCCTGAAAGCACATAACATGTATTTTAAGCTGCAAATGCTGACATCCATAGCCCCTTCATTTACAAAAAAAAATCTGGATTTCTCAATAGCCTGTAGCAACAATTCAGGTGCATTATAGTTTGTGCCAATAAGTTTCTACTAGAAAAAAAATTCAGACAGCATTATCACTCAGTTTAGCCAACAGAAATATTTGATACTGAGAGCACTGTAACCAGAAATCCACTGCAGATGTCCTTCAAGCAGCAAGATGATGCATTCAAGTGCATACGTAATAGGAAAGTAAAAAAAAATGGTGCTTGACTTTGATGCTTACTTGGTGTGGTAGAGTAATTTATTCTCCATATAAATTTTACTGTATAAGGAAAAGGAGGAGAAAGGAAACACTGATATCATCATATCTAAGATACCTGTCATTTCTGAAATCCTGTTTAAATTACAGTGGACGTTCTCATACAACAAGAGATTCCCTACCTATCTCCACCCCCCCATGAAAGCAGACCCTTTTACAAAGAAAGGACTATACAAGACCATATTTCCTGACTGAAGATGAAAGGGAACAATTAAGAAATATAATCCTGAAGTTATAAAAAGTTCTTCTAGGTTTCCCCTTCTGCCACTGTTCCCTGTAAGATGTGCACTTGTGCAGCTCCTCAGGAGAGATTCAAATCCTGCCCCACTTATTAGTAGAGCACCTGTAGTGGTGCAGATTTGCACAAGCCTCAGTGTACATACAAAATTTATTCTGCACATGGATTGAAAAAATTAGAGGGAACATTGCTCTTGACCACTTGCAATATGTATTGCAATGGAAAAGTACAGTAACCTACATAAGGATAACAAAATGAAACCACTTGTGTTCATTATTTTACTGCAAACCTCTGTCCTTTAATATAAAAGTAGATTTTTATCCACATTGATTTGTCTCTTTGCCGGGGGGAGGAGGGAATTCTTATTTTATATTTCTGTAATTCTTTGTAGTCTGACCTTTAAATCATATAAAATAGACAGTTCACTAAGCATCATTGATCATTACTGATACAGAAGTCAGTGTATTGCTAATGACAACTGAAGACTCTAGATGAAAACAGATTTGTGGTATTTATTCTTGTTTTTCAACGTAAAATACTGTTATCCAGATTTCTCTTTAAACTCCTGTATCTAAGCTGGCAGTTCACAGTTCTGCCCTATCCTTTGGGTAATCTAAAGGACAGTTTTGTAATAATTATGGTTAACCTCTGAAGTATTAGGGACGCATATTATACATCTAGAAAGAAAAACTGGTATGGACCCAGCAAATGCAGCACTCTGTCGTGCTCTAAAACAAATAAGAAAACAAATTTTAGTTCATAGCACTGCTCAGGAAAGATTGCTTGGTAGGTGTAACTTCAGTTCAAATCCAGGCTAGTTTAATAACTTGTATTGGTAATCAATATTTGCTTGAGGGTGGCCTACCATGGGAGATGTCGCCCATCACAGTATAAATAGCAAGCATATTGGGCATTTCAGCAGAGAGGCCAGTGAGTCTCTGGGTTAAGAGACTCACTCTGCTCTAATATCACCAAAATGGGTTCAGAGCCACAGCTTTTTTAAAAATTTCACAGCTTCATGGAATTCAACAGAGCTGGCAATCTGGCCGATAGTGTTTGTGAACATTTACACTTGAACCTCTTTAATCCAGCAACCTTGAGAAACAGGTTATGCCGCATTTATGGAATTTTCCAGGCCGCGGGTATACGTGTGTACTTTTTGTTGAGGGTGAAAATAAAAATACTTTGCAAAGGACTGAATTTTTATTTCACATGTAACAGACAGCAATCCATGCAGGGTCTGAGGGGGAGGAGCATGCTGGGAGGGGGTGTGGGGTCTGGGTGTGAGGGCGATGGTGTGGGGTGCTAACTGGGTGCCCCACACCCAGGAGCACATGTGGGCGCCACTGTGGGAACATTGGGGGAAGCACTGGACAAGCACTTCACTGTGCTGCCATTTCCTCAGTGGGGTGAGGAGGAGCATGGGGCTGCTTCCTCTTCCCCCTGCCAGGGTCCAAACCACAGTTGTTCCCAGACCACAGGCACCCAGATTAGGGCAGTTCACATGTATTAATATTTCTAACAGCTGTTCCATTCAGCTCATGTCTTAATCCCTTACTCACAGCTCATAAATTTTCCTCCAGCATATTGTGAGCTTGAGACTGTTAGTGTTTGTTTGGGTTTTTTTTAAGAAATGGTTGATCATAATATACATACATAGTCATGAGCAAATGAGGATTGGCTGTTTGTTGACTCTTAGGCTATATCCGCATGAGCACTTGTCGGTCAGGGGTGTGAAAGAATACACCCGTCTGACATACTTTTCCCTGACAAAAGTGCCAATGTGGGCAGTGCTGTGTCAGTGAGAGAGGCCCCATCTAGGGGGATGGTATTATGCCAATGGGAGAGATCGCCCGTCAGTAGCGCGGCTACATGGGAGAGCATACGGTGGTGCAGCTGCACTGGTACAGCTGTGTGGCTATAAGGCCTTTAATGCAGTCATTGCCTTACTCCCTCATTCTGTTTGTCATCTAATCATGGAACAGAGATAATTAGCTGTGACTCGAGCTGACCAGTCTGTAATTGAATAATAGCTGGTTAATAATCTAATATGAACAGTTTACAAACACCCACCAAAGCTGAAGCTCATTCTCAAACTGTTCAGCATGTACTTTAATCAGTTATGCACAGTCTCCATCAGAAGCAGTTAGGTCTCACTGCTCCAGCAGACGTTTACATGGGACAGCAGACGTGGAGAGTCCAGACTTAAATATTTTCCTTTCTAGCCTTAAAAAACACGTTTGCACTTTTAATATCCACTGAATCAGTTGTATCTCAAGTGTGTCCTAAAGAATCTCATCCTAACCTTTCCCACACTTCTCAACCCCACCCTCTGTGCAGCGTTCAAGAGTCAGTTACATTTTGGGGACATAGCAGGAGTGAGAAATTCTTCTGCAGGCCTGTTTGAAAATACTGAAGCCAGCTCTGAGTGGAAATGCTGCTGAAACAAGCCAGCTTCTGCCCTTTGAATATGCTATCTCATTGTTTACGCAATGTTTTCATCACCGTGTGCACTGTTCACCGAACATAGTACAGTCTGACAGACGGGACCAGCAACATTCACTATCTAATTTAACCCAAGTCTATCTGACATCTCAGCAGGGGCGGGGGTGTTGCGATGCTGAACTAGACAGTTTGCACATCTCTAATCTGTTGTATACAATGTTGAAGCTCACGCTTTTTATGTAATGCAGCTCTAGCCTGTTTTATTTCACACCATCTGATACTGTACATTTTAAATTACAGTCATGGACATCTCGAACCATTTTGTTTTGATAAAATTCTTCATCCCTCTGCTCACTGACATTTGAAGAATTCTGCATTGGGTAGCAGCAGACTGACATTTTGATGTACACTTACAAATGTGAAATAGCAATTAGGAAATTAGAAATTGCGGAAATCGTGTTATTTAACTTTAATTATAATCCTCACTGTCTCAACAGTTAAACGATTAGATTAGAATGTCCTTTAAGATATAACGCACACAAAACTCATTATTATAATCTGAAGTTAGCATTCCTGCCGTGTCTGGAGATGCTGGGGGTGTTGAATAGACTTGGCTCTAGCTCAGCTTGAGAGAGCTATTCTGTTCAGTGGTAACTTCAGACCTAGTGCAAACTTTTTTTTCTGTCTCGGAATGAAAACAAAACCTTCGGAATGTTTTTGCAAAAACAGGAGCAGGCATCTGCATTTATAGCGTAGGCTTGAGTAGGGCCATCGATGGCAGAAGAGAAGGGAAAGGGGGCAGCTTCCCCAGGACATGGTGAATTAAAAGGGAACTGGGGCTCTGGGCAGCAGCAACAGCAGCTAGGCCCACAGACCCAGACTCTTTAAATCACCACTGGAGCCCTGCCTGGTACAGTCTGGGCAGCACTGAGGGCTGGCTGCAGAAGGTGTGGCGTGTGGTCCAAGCAGCGTTGAGGGCAGGCTGCCCCAGCCTTGCCCCTTCTGAAGGGCCTGGAGCCAAGCTCCCGTCACATTACCCAGGGCTTGGCGAAGTCTGTCACTAGCCCTAGGATTAAGGTATGGGAGACCCAGGTTTGAGTCCTGATTCAGAGAGAAGTTTTTCAATCCATAAGACTTTAACCAAGACCATGAACCCAAGTCTCCCACACCCCAGACCAGTTCCCTACTCCACCCAGCTGTTGGGACTCCTGATAAAAGTTTTTGTGGAAACTGACATGCTTTGAAAAAACAGCCTATTTAAATGAATATGTGCTGACCACCTCTCCTTATCCCAGTACACAAGGATTTACACTTATTTCTGGCACCATGGAACTGAGGAAAATGGCTGCAGCTCTTTAGCCCTGCCGTGGCAGCAGTAGTGCTATAGACCATACCCCAGCAACTGAAATCTCCCTTTAAGATGTGCTATTGACAGAATAGTATATTGCTGCTGAACTACTAGTAGTGGTGGAGCTAATGGTATGCTCGATGCGGTGCTTTCATTGATTCATTCATAAAATTACAAACTCACAGCACTGAGTACCCTCGTAACAAGCCCTGGGAATGAGTAGTAGAAATCAGTAAAAACAATCTCAGATGAACAATATTAAAAATAAGACAGAATGGTGGTTGATGACATAGAAGGAGGGGGCTCAGGAAATGACTAAAACTTGATCTGGGATTTTCCCTCCAATTTTAATTAGTTTAATTGCCATGCAGACCTGATAAATTGTGAACAAAATAAGTTTTGCAATGAAACTCGGAAATGATTGGTCAGTAGAAGATGGCCTTTAGGAGCTATCCTGCAACCTCAACTTTACCAGATCCTACTTTTATATGGTCTGAGTCCCATGCTCTTGTGTATCATGGTCGTAATTTTTAGAAGGGTTCGGCACCCGCAGATGGCGACAGGTTTTCAAGAGGGCTCTGTATGGCAGGACATCTTTAGACTGGCTCCCCTTGGATTGTAGGACACTTCCCCTATTGGATGCTCAGCAGCCAGCTGTTTGGACCCACATGCTTCCTTTGTGGTACGTGAACACTACACACTCCTTACAGTGTGGCCTGTACGGTGCATGCCCCAACAGCACAACTATCAATAGCTGTGTAAACACAGAGGCACTGCTTGGGTGAGTGAAGACCCAGCTGAACCTCTTGGGTAGATGACCTACATGGCTCTCCGTGCACAAGCAGTGTGTTCCCAATATATCTACCCTGCCATATTTAGTATCCTGCTGCTGGCATCTTTCCCCACTGGAGGCGGCTGCTGTAACCTCTGCCAGGCTAGAACCCTTCACTCACTTTTGTAACCCCTCACTGCAGTGTGGAGAGAGCTTGCTTGTCACTGCAGTGTGTAGCTACACATAGCCTTTTGGTTCACTTCTGAGGCATAGATTGTGTCTGGTACCTATTCTTGGTAGCTGAGAAACAAACTGACAGTCCAATTTCTCTAGCACGCTTTTCCCCAGAACTCTGCAGTGTGAATACTCTGGTGTATAGTTTGTCCCTTCAGTCACATATGAGAGAGCAAGACAGACTTTGCAGAGAGGTCCCAAAAGCGATCATGTTCTCCTTCACACAATACTAGAGACATCCAGCGCTAGGCAAAATCAGAAACATCTATCCACAGTTTGCTCCTTCAGTGTCCTCACCAACCTTGAGCATGCTCTGAGATTTGATTGGTGTTCTTTCTGGGTCACATGTCCCTTATCCAGGACCTCACTCCTCTAGCTCAGACGTCTCTTTGGGATCATGGTGTTTCCTTTCTAACTCCTGTGGCATGTTCCCTTCAGCTCAGGCTGGCCTGTCAGTCAAAAGATTCCCTCATCTCTATCCTTTTGGTAACACTAACAGCATGGCTCTTTGTTGTCTCCCCTGCACCATTCTCTTTTCCCTATTCTCCACTCCTTTGCAGGCAAACCAGGGAGAACCAGCTTCCCTCAGCTTAGCCATTCTATAGACATACCTGTTGTTCTACCAGGGCAGAGTCCTTCAATTGTTGATGACTTAACTGGTCTATTTGGGGGGGAGGGCATCCAGATTCTGGTCTCTTCTTTATTCCTGCATCAGTAAAGGGTTGGAAAGGAAACCATACATCCATAAGCATACAGAGTTCATAATATAAACAGAATTCAAAAGTTGTCCTAAAATTTCTCAAAGCTTCACACTGCCCAAAAGAGCTGGAGTGGCATAAGGCTCTTAAGTAAGTTGTCATGAGATAAGAGGGAAAGTCCTCTCATGGATTGATAATTGGTTAAAAGACAGGAAACAAAGGGTAGGAATAAACAGTTTTCAGAATGGAAGGAGGTAACTGTAGTGTCCCCCAAGAGTCTGTACTGGGACCCATCCTATTCAACTAGTTTATAAATGATCTGGAGAAAGGGGTAAACAGTGAGTTGGCAAAATTTGCAGATGATACCAAACTGCTCAAGATAGTTAAGACCAAAGCAGACTGTGAAGAACTTCAAAAAGACCTCACCAAACTAAGTGATTGGGCAACCAAATGACAAATGAAATTTAATGTAAAGTAATGCACACTGGAAAAAATAATCCCAACTATACGTACAATGTGATGGGGACTAATTTAACTACTTGAGAGAGTTCTTGGAATCATTGTGGTTAGTGCTCTGAAAACATCCACTAAGAGTGCAACACAGTCAAAAAAGCTAACAGAATGCTAGGAATCATTTTAAAAGGGATAGAGTAAAAGACTGAGAATATCTTATTGCCTCTATATAAAACCATGGTACGGCCACATCTGGAATACTGCATACAGATGTGGTCGCCTCATCTCAAAAAAGATATATTGACATTTGGAAAAGGTTCAGAAAAGGGTAACAAAAATTATTAGAGGTTTGGAAAGGGTCCCATATGAAGAGAGATTAGAGACTGGGACTTTTTCAGCTTAGAAAAGAGGAGACTAAGGGAGGATATGATAGAGAGCTATACAATCATGTCTGATGTAGAAAAAGTGAATAAGGAAAAATTATTTACTTGTTCCCATAATATAAGAACTAGGGGTCACCAAATGAAATTAATAGGTAGTAGATATAAAACAAACACAAGGAAGTTTTTCTTCACGTAGCACTCAGTCAACCTGTGGAACTCCTTGCCAGAGGATGTTGTGAAGACAAGAACTTTAACAGGGTTCAAAACAGAGCTAGACAGATTCACGTAGGTTAGGTCCATCAATGGCTATTAGCCAGGATGGGTAGAAATGGTGTTCCTAGCCTCTGTTTGTCAGAGGCTGGAAATGGATGACAGGAGAGGGATCACATGGTGATTGCCTGTTCTGTTCACTCCCTCTGTGGCATCTGGCATTGGTTGGATGCTAGGCTGGATGGACCTTTCGTCTGACCCAGTATGGTTGTTCTTATGTTCATAAAAGGGCCCTAAAAGACCCTGTTCCTGAGAGAGTTTCTCTAGCATAGCTGTTTTCAAAGGACCCAGTGTGTGAGGATGGGCTAGAGACAGGAGTGTATCAGTGGTGGAGCTGCAGTATACCGTACCTGCAAAGACTCTAGGAAGTACATCAGACACTCCAGGAGGATTACTGTAATTTAGAATATATCTTTGCTTACAGAGCTGTGGTGATATGCCTGTACTGGTACAGGATACTCTGATGCCAGGAAAGAGCTCACCCATCTGCATAAAAATCCACCCCCACAAGTGGCAGAGGCTATGTGAGTGTGAGAAACTCTCCTGCCAACATAGCACTATGCATATTAGTGCTTATGCCAACAGTGTCATCCCTACAGGTGCGGGTGCTTGGAGGTGGAGGGATTGGCTGCTTCCCATGGGGGAAGCTGTGGGGGAAAGGGCTTGCTAACTCTCCCAGATCAGAGGGACCCGATATTTACTGCAGTGACCTGGGAGAGTTGGCAACCTGGAGCATGGCCGGGAGGGAGACGTGGGGCCAGAGGAATAGCTGGAAGCCACGCAGCCCACCAGAGAGAAGCAATGCTTTCAAGAGTAAAGAGCTGCTTCTCTCCAGCTGCCTGCTGTGCAGCTGCTCCCTGCTTTGTCTGAGTGTTCTAGCCCACATGGGCTACTCACCACCTCTTGGTGGCCAGGGGATGGGGCAGAGGCTGAATTGACACTGAGCCAGGATGGACAGCCATGTGATGGTGCAGGGTGCCCTTGACTCTACTGCTCAGGAGGAAGCCCGTGAACTGCAAATCAGGCAGCTTACACACCAGCCTTGAACACATTTGTGCCTAAAGGGCTCGTGTTCTTTTTCAAATACAGAGAATAGCTCGTATGGATGGAGTCTTTCAAAGCAAACATACAAAACCTGCCCCTTTTTGTAACTGCTATCACTGCAGCTACACAATGTAGACTTATTTCTGTGCCCAGTTGTGAACTTCATTGTGCACCTGCTGTAAAGACCTGTTTCAAATACAAATAAGCAACCTCCCCATAGATAGATCCTGAATCTCTCACTTATAAGCATAGCTATTTATTTCATCAAGATATCTGAATGAGGAGATGGATACAAAGAGAAGTACGCTGAGATGGAAAAAGTGTTTGCCTTTAAAATAGCATTTCCTAACCACCTTTTCAGCAATACTAGCTGGGAAATTGAAAAAGCAACAGCTTCAGAGGCACATTTTCAATCATCTTGAAATGCCCTTTTACCCTAGTAATTTGCTTCCAGACAGTGCACGCATTTTAAATGAATACTTTGCTTAAAAAAAAAAAGATGTTAAAAAATGAAATGAACACATCAGGTCCTAAAGAATGATGGGGGGAGGGGAGAAATAGAGGTCATTCAAATTATTTGTAATAGGTCTATAACTCATGATGAGGATAATGACAATGAAATAATAGTAGAGAAGCTGACAAGCAACAGTTGGCAAACTCAGTGAAAGAGAACTCGTACAAGTCCCTTTCAGGGACAGCACTGCTCCATAAAGTCAATTATCTCTGATATCAGGAATGTTTTCTGTGTAGGGTCAGGATATGTAGTTAGCTGTAACAGGTGAACAGAAATAGCATCCACTGAAGCATTATGATCCCCCCAGTTGAGACCCTGTCTCATTAATATATGTGAATACATGCACCGGGTGAGGTGCCTGTTAGCATTCAGTTTGTACATGTACTCTTAAAATGTGACATTTGAAAATGTTGTAAATTTTTAAAAACACGTCTTTCAGAATTCCATGCCAAAGTGGGTTATGCTTGATGACTATCCCTTGCACAAGTCATAATTTGCAGAGCTAACAGAAGAGAGCCATTTATTGAAATATAGCAAACCTAATTTTTTTCAGGGAACCTGTTTTTTTTGTGTTAAGTTTTATTTAGTGGGCATGTTACTGTATTGAAACCCTCTGGCAATAAGAATCTCAGATGTGTGATTGCACTCATCTTCTAAAATAAGCAGCCTTGAGCTACTCACAAAAGGAAGGTAAATTAAAACTATCCTCAATCTATCAGTTATATTATGGGCCTTATAGGAAATAAAAAGCATGATGGCTTTATAGAAGATAGTGAGGAAGGCTCACTAAGGTGCTAGACTGGGGCTCAAGAGTTCTGAGTTCAGATCCATGCTTCCCTATCCTTTCTGTACAACTTTGGGTGAGTCAACAGGCTTTGGAGTCAATGGGGGTCTCTGGGCTGTGTGTTTGGATTAAATGGCCTCTACGCAGAAATGGATTCAAAATCCTAGGTTCAAAACAGGAAAGGACCATTAATCAGGCCGTAAATGTTTTCCTTGAAGGAAAAGCAGTGAAGAGGAGGGGCTTTAATTTAAATTGAGTGCTCTGTTTGTTCCTTGTAGCATACAAAATAAGGAAGCAATACAAGGAGTAATATAGTATAAAGCCTGAACATGCTTACCCAAGTGAAGAAGGTGCAATGACAGAGAATATTAAAACCCATCAGCATGGAAAAATTTAGAGAATTCTAAAACCCTGCAGTTAAAACACCACAGGATATTGGTCTCTGGAAAGAATGCAAGAAACAAGGATCTATCCTGTTTTTGCCAACTTCTAAAAACTGAGGAAAGATATTTTTAACATTTTCCCAATTTTTTTGTTTTGTTTTAAACAGCTTTGGTCCACCCTCTTTTTGGATTTGTGAGTAAGAACTATCATAATACAAATTGACAGACTGGATCAGATGCATGGTCAATCTACTCCAATATCCTGTCTGACAGTGGTCAGTACCTGATGCTTTTAGAGCAGTGGTTCTCAACTAGAGAACCCTTGTGGTATGCAGAGGTCTTCCAGGGGGCATATTGACTCATCTAGACATTTGCCCAGTCAGTACAGACTAAAATTTCGTATGGACAGTGACTTGTTTATACTGCAGCATATACTTACACTACCCTATAAGTATAATATTTATATTTCAGTTTTATTTTATAATTATTTGGTCAAATGAGAGAGTCAGCAATTTTCCAGTGATCTTGCAATGTGACACATTCACATTTTGATATCTGATATTGTAAGCAAGTAGTTTTTAAGTGTGGTAAAACTTGGGGGTACACAAGACAAATCAGATTCCAGAAAGGGGTACAGTAGTAGGGACAGATTGAGAAGCCACTGTGTTAGAGAACAGAATAAAAAACATGCAGTAGCAGATGTCCTGCCATATTAGATCTCATCCTGCTCCCTAATAACTGAAGACTGGCTTAAACACTGAAGCACAATGTTTATTATTCCTTCCAACATTTTTATTGTCATTAATGACCATCCTGCATATTCTTCATTTTTGTCTAAATCCATATCATGATTCTGTAAGTTATCCATGAAACTATTAACTCAGTCAAGTCTCACTTCTTCAGATGACCAGAGTTGTGACTAGGGGATAAGAAAACTCGAAATAAATAGGAGAAGGGGAGGGGGGGAGAGAAAGATGCTTTGTTGCCCACCCCCCTACCTCTCTACATAAAGTATCAGGAGAAAGGGTGCTAAACCTGAGTAGATAAAGATCAAAGTCAGTGGATAGATTGCTAAGGCAGGAAGGATACCATTCAGAAAGCTGTTAGCCTTAGCAATCTATCCACTGACTTTGATCTTTATCTACTCAGGTTTAGCACCCTTTCTCCTGATACTTTATGTAGAGAGGTAGGGGGGTGGGCGGCAGAGAATCTTCCCCCCCCCCTTTCCCTTTTCCTATTTATTTTGAGTTTTCTTATCCTCTAGTCACAACTCTGGTCATCTGAAGAAGTGGGTTGTGCGCACGAAAGCTCATGATACCATCTACATGTTTTGTTAGTCTATAAAGTGCTACCAGACCATTTGCTTGCTGGTTTTTTTCTGTAACAGACTAATTCAGCTACCCCCTGCAGATCTAAAATGTCTACCCAGAATGTGTCCAAATGGGTGGCTTTCCATAGAATTTATAGAGAAGTATTATTGCTAATAGATCTTCTGTGGGATGATTCAAAACATCTGTAGAAACAGGATCACAATTTAGCCAATTGGGAACTACTTATTCAACAGCCTCCCTTGTTTCAGCAGCATGAGGAAGTGGGCCCTCTAAGGAACTCCCATAATTTAATCCAGATAGATTCTGAATGGCTGACAATCTACTAGGGCTGGGTAAAATTTTTTCCTGCAAAATAATGAAAGTAAAAAATAAGCATTTCACAGAAAAAGAATAAGTTGTTGTTGAAAAACAAAGCTTTCTGGTTTTGGAGAAATTTTTTTTCTGGTGAAATTGCAAAAAAAGTAGTTCACAGAAACAGTTTAATCAGATAAAAAAATAATAATGTCCTGTTAGGAAAATGAATTGTTGGAAAACTTTCAACCAAGCCTTATATCTATATGCTGTAACACATGGAACTAAATTCATCTCTAGTGTATCACAGAAGTGTCTCTGTTTAAACAACAACAAAAATTATATTGTAGCCTTCTGTCCAAACTTTAGACTGGGGATTGCTTATTAAATGTGGTGTTGCCCATTACACCCAGGAGTGATAAATTGTGTAGACCTAGCTGTTGGAAGTCAGACGCTATCTTAATCTCAAACTACCATTTATCATCACAGTTATCCCATCTCAAGAGAGAATGGGAGGCAGTTGAATCTGTTGCCCTACACAGCAGTACTGTCTGGCCAATAAAATGCCATTAGTTCTCTAGGCTAGAAGGGAGACGGAATAGGTTTAGAGAGAAAATAAGAAGGAAATTGTATTGTTATGCTAAGACCAGTTTTGCTGAAGCAGAACTATGATCCTTTACCACAGCTGCCCTACCAGAAAAAGACATTCTGAATGTTTAAGATTTCCAGCTAAATAGGCTATTGTATTCATTCATTTACTTTTTTTAATCTATCTTAGTATTATCTATTTCATTTGGGGGCAGATCAATAAATAATTATCAAGAGAAAATCAAGCCAAAATGATTTATGGCTAGCTTGTTGTTTGCTATTGTTAGATTCAAAGAGGTCATTTAAATAATATCAAATAACATTTAAAAGCTCCACTCTGAATTTTTCAGTGAGCTGCAAAAAAAGTGCATCCTCTGGTTTGAAGCTGGCATGCAAAATGTCTCTACATTTTTGTCGTCAAAGCCACAGAAATAACTTTATTCTTCTGTATCTGTATTCCATTTCATGAAGTTTTGCCCATCACCTGAAATCTATTCTGGTACTCTTCAAATGCACTGAGGGTACAGAACAGAAGGCCATAAGAAGAACTCCCCAACATAAAGGATCCTCCAGCAGTGATGATTCACTTGCTTGGGGTCTTGACAGGAAAAAAATAGTGCATGGGATTCCTTATGTTCTAGAAATTCCCATCTTCTTGGGGTTACTGACAGGGAGCATAATTTACAGTAGGCTGCAGGCTCCTCAAATGTATTCTTGGGGACTGCAGCTCCTGGACCCAGTTACTGCAAAGATGCCTTAAAGCCGTGGTCACCAACCAGTAGATCGCGATCTACCGGTAGATCTCAGGGGCTCCAAGAGTGGCTCTTGAGCCCTCTCTGAACTGCGCGCCTGCGCAGTACATTTACATTAGATTTCCTCATTTGAGGAGCAGCTACTCACCGAGCAACAACACAGGTGAGTAGCTGCAAGGAATGGTGGGAGCTGGGAGGTCGGGAGGGCTGAAACACCCCGGCCAGCTGACTGTGGCTTTCAGCTGAAAGAGGCTGCCCTGCGCTCCAGCTGATCGGCGGCTTCACCTCTGCGCCTGCCCACGTGGAGCTTGGTGCACCCTGGCTGAGCGCCATGGCCAGCTGGCCGGGCAGCCGCTTCTCTTCCCTCCAGCCCGGCTGCCTTGCGGTCAGTTCGGAGGGAGCGCGGGTCTGAGGCTTCCCTCCGTGGCTGGTGTAGGGAACTCCCTGCCCCCAACCTTGTTCCCTCTCCTCTGCCCCAAACCTGTCCCCCACCCTCCTGGCCCCTTGTTCCCTCTCCCTTGCCCCCCCACCCCGCTGCAGAAACCTGCCCCCCCTCTGCAGAAACTTGTCCCCCGGCACCCTGCCCCCCCTGCAGAAACCAGTTCCCTCTGGCACCCTGTCTCCTACTGCAGAAACCTGTCCCCCTGCCTTCCCCACTACAGAAACCTGTCCCCCCCCCCCAGCACCCTGTCCCCTGCTACAGAAACCTGTCCTGGCCCCCTCTCCCCTGCCCCCACTGGCACCCTGTTCCCTGCCCCAGAACCCACTAGCACCCCTCCCCAGTACTGTGTCCCTTGCTCCCAAATGACTTTTCTATGGATCAGTGACCCCTGACTGAAGGCAGGTTCCCTGCCATTCTCATAAATAAAGACAATGCAGAAACTTTTTGTGTTTGACATAGTATTTTATTTAAAAATGAAGCCTGGCCAACAAACCCCCAATTGGGGCCACGTCCCCATCTGGCCACAACCACTCCTGCATTCCCCCTTCCCCAGACCCTAGATCTGAGCCTATCGAACACTGGAACCCCCTGCCCTGAGCCCCTCACATACCCCAACCCAAATTCCTGCACCCTCACATCCACAAGCCTGTGGCTTGCTTAGTATCCCAACACTGCCCAGCCTGGAGCCCCCTCCCCGAGCCAGTGTCCCCTTCTCCACCTCCTCCTGCATCCAGATTTCCTCCCAGAGCTTTCCTCTCACCCCTTCCCACACCCACATCCCTCATTCCCACCCCAGAGACTACACATCCTGTCTCAACCTAGCGAGGGTCCAGCTAGACTGCAGGAGTTTTTCAGGATTCTGGAGGTATCCCAGAAAAACTCTTCTGCATCCAGGGTTGCGTTTGTTCTTCTGCTTTTTTAGTGGAAGAGCAAACAGGCTCTTTCGGTCACCCCTATATTCCTCTTTCCACAAGGAACGAGGTGGCTTCCAAAAGAAGGGGTTTTTTTCCTGACATTTGGTCCAGTCTAGACAGGCCAAATGTTGGAAAAACTTCTTCCTACAGAAGAATTTTTTTTTTAAAGCAGCAGTATAAGGATTGGGGATAGCAAGTGATGGAGAGGAGGAGAATAGAGAGGGCGGGGCTTCAAGGAAGGGGTGGGGCTTCAAGGAAGGGGCGGGGCGGTAGATCTTGGCTTGGTCTGTCATTTAAAAAGTGATCTTGGGTGTAAAAAGGTTGGAGACCACTGCCTTAAAGTCACCTTTGCACCCTCCATAAATTTAAATCACACTTTGTGCTCTGTGGCTGCAGCCACTGATATGGATAAGAATTTGAGCTTTATCTGTTAATTACAGAAAATGCTTATTCTTCGGCAAATAATATTGTGTGAGAACCCATAGAACCACTCAACGTGAATTATCAAATGTGGTTGATACAAAATTGGCTTCAACAACTTTACCAGCATCCTATGGCATCTGGCATTCCCTGGGTCCTTCCACTGCAGGGACTCTGCCCTACTCTTTTCTAGATTGGTATGACAGATCTTGGATGTGCCTAGACTACAGGGTTTTTTAAAAATAAGTGGCCTTTTTTTGAAAAAAACTTCACCTGTGTCTAGACTGCTGCCACGTTCTTTCAAAATTAAATCAAAAGAACACGGCAGTTTTTTCGCGGAAAAACTCATTTTACGAGGAATAAAGCCTTTTTTCGAAAGTGCTCTTTCGAAAAAAGGTGTTATTGAACGCAAACAGTGCTTTTTCGAAAGAGAGCATCCAGACTGCCTGGGTGCACTCTTTCAATAAAGCAGCTTGCTTTTTCGAAAATAGTGGTTGCTGTCTAGATGATATGAAGCTTTTTTGAAAGATTCTTTCGAAAAAGCCTCTTTCAAAAGAGGCTTGTAGTCTAGACGTAGCCCTTGAGACTGCTTGCTTTGTTGCATAGATGCAAATCTGGGGGACCAGACAGGCACACTGTGTAACTGAGAGCAGAATTCACCTTGCTATAGCAAATTTTGTGCTAATGAAAATTGCAGCCATATACAAAACCACACATAACATAAATCTGTTAGCTATTGTGAAGCCTTTTATACTATGATAAACCAACATATTTACAGGCCAAATAGGCACTTGTAACTGTAGTTGAAAGAATGAGATGTGAAAGTCATTTCTTCCCACTTTCAGATGTAACAAGAATGCCACAGGTTCCATTCTACTGAAATAAATGGAATGATACGATCCATATAACATAATTTTGGAAGAGTAATATTCCCTGGTCTGTCAACTAGCATGAGAAGCCGAAACAGAATTACAGTACAGTCTTCCTAATTCCACTTGAAAAGATGCCACTTTAATTGAATGAGACAACAGTGAAAATGAAAAATATAAAATCATTTTATCAATCAAATGGGAGTAATTCATGTGTACCTGAACAAAGTAACACAAGTTGATTGCTGAGCAGTTTAATTTTCTAGTGAATTTCATCATGTGAAGTCAATTCTAATAGCTATTAAAAGTAGCGTACTGGTTGCTAAGAAGGGAACATTGTCTTGGTTGCTTATTACTACACAAACTATAGGAATGTGGAAGAGATGTTGGCAAAATTTTGAGGGGATTCTTTCCCACATATACATCCATTTTCTAATGCTTAATCTGTGGGAATGTTCCAGGAGGTGGAAATTGCTTTATTCTTTCTGCCCCTACTCCTACATTTCAATATCAGATAGTATAATGGCATAAGAAGTGTCCATCAAAAATATTAAGGAACCAAATCCTCATCCCCAAGGAGATGGGCCAAGGAATTGTGCAGGGGTCATTTTCATACTTCTATAAAGTAGTGATGAAACTAATCTACTCCAGACTGTGCCCCTTCCTATATGGGTTTGGCATTGCCACAGTAGTGCTGGAAGTGAAGTGGTTAATGGCACTGTTTGCATTGTGATGATTTGTTTCCAGGAGTAATGCGCACTGAAATGAATGGAAGACAGTCTCACACCTCCCTACATGCCTTTGTGGATTATGTAGATCTCTGGTACGGGTTGGGCACTTTGCGAAGCAAGGAGCATCACAACAGAGGCCTGGATTTGAGCTCGAAACAAGCTAGGGAAGAGTTGGATATATTTGTGGGTGGCTCTATACCCAAGGAGGGGCACATAATGATACTTGCTGTGTCTCTGCCACTGCTCATCCCACCTATTCAAAATACCTCCTAACCCATTTATTTGGGCAGTATGAAGGGACGTGTGGGATTTGGCCCTTAATATAGTTTCAATCAGTCAGATTCTAATTTAAGACAACTCCCAGCACCTAATGTTCCAGTGGCCCTTTTCCCAATCAGAAGGGCTAAATCTCTTAATTAACATTAAAATTGGGGAAACCCAAATGGTGACGGGGTGCCTGGCCCCCACTAGCCCTACAAGAGTTAAAACCAGTCTAGGGAGGCCAAGGAGCAGACACAGGTGGGGCTGCAGATAATTTGGGCCCAGATGGGCTTGTATAAATAAGAGCTCCTGGAGAAGAGGAAAAGAGGAGGACATTCTTGTTCCAGCTGGGGAGCAGGAAGGACCTGGTTGCAGGTAGCCTAGAGAAGGTGTCTGAGACAGAGAAAGTGCTGGGGAAAGGCAGACAGAGTTAAGGAGCTCTGGCCAGGCCAACTCCCAGACTGAGGCCTTGCTCTCAAGGCCTGAGGGTACTAGGGCTGCAGGGAGGCAGCCAGTGCAGCAGAAGGCAACAGACCCCACCCTCTTCCCCTTGCCAATGATGAGTGGCCATTTCAGACTGCAGTTTGTCCCTCAGGCAGGGGCTAGATGACAACTGGCAAAACAGGTCCAGGGGATTGGGGTTCCCTGAGAGGGGAGGACCTCAGAGTACCGAAGACAAGATAAATGAAGGTGAGTACCAAGCCAGCAGAAGATGCTGTCATGTTGAAGAGCTAGTTCCCAAGGTGACTGGCAGGAGCACCGTGGCAGTCAGTCTCAACTCCGTTACACAACTAAGAAGCCCTTACGTGTTCTGAATAGGCAGGTCTTTTATGCCTCTAAATATCTATTTCTATGCTCATTAGAATGCTGATTTTTCTATTGCTATTGGGAGTTTTACCTTGCCATTTCAAGTGGCACATATGCAGGAGAATATGTCCCGAAATCACCAAGATATTCCCAGTTATCTCATTAGCAGACTGCAACTTCATGATTTATATTGACTTTCAGCGTGAACACTGGAGTTCTCATTTCTGGAATTCACTTGCATGGACGTCATCCCTTTTAAACGTTTATAAGTTTCTGACAAGGGGAAAAAATGATAAATGCCAAGAGATTTCATTGGGTTAAAAATTAAAGGAAAACTGAAGTGTTTATAAAAGCTATTGAAAGGACAACATCTAATCACAGAGAGGAGAAAATCGCTAAATGTTTTACCGTATATGAAATACAATAAAAGTAATTATCAGAAATTACATAAAACAGGACTATGTAGCACTTTAAAGACTAACAAGATGGCTTATTAGGTGATGAGCTTTCGTGGGCCAGACCCACTTCCTCAGATCAAATAGTGGAAGAAAATTGACACAACCTTTGGTATATATTGTTGTGACAATTTTCTTCCACTATTTGATCTGAGGAAGTGGGTCTGGCCCACGAAAGCTCATCACCTAATAAACCATCTTGTTAGTCTTTAAAGTGCTACATAGTCCTGTTTTTTGTTTCAGCTACACCAGACTAACACGGCTACATTTCTATCAGAAATTACATAGACATCTTGAGTCTCCGGCAACAGCTTAGAGGTGAAAAATGTTCTCAATAGTAGCTATTGGAAGGTTTTAAATGTCAGTTAAATTTTGAAATCTGTGCCTGTATTGTGACCATTTTAAATGGTGGCTCTAGCAATTGCTAAACCCAGTAGTGCTTAAAATATTGAAAACCGCTTCTAAATGTATTATATATCTGCAAATGTCTGCTGGACCCTTGATAAACAAGTAAGTAGTCAAGGACAACTGATCTAAATTCTCCAGCCAGTTTTAGATAACCGCCCCTCATGAGTTCCACTCTTCTGTGCTGCCAGATGTTCACAAAGGAATTGGGGAGCTGCCTTAACAGATCAGCCAGGGCATAGGGACAGTCCCTTGTTGCCATCAAGTTTGCTCCACACCTCTTATTTCTTCCAAAACCTCCAGGTACAGGGTGAGACGATGCCATTAAGACATAACACCAGAATTATCTCTGACTGGTGAAATGGTTCCCGAGTGTCAGCTCCAGCATTAGGGGGGAATACAAAGGAGTCTAGGGCTATGTCTGCATTGACACACGTCCCTGAGTACTTGATTGTGTTCATGATCGCTTGTGTTCCCCATACCTGTCCACAGAAGCTGTGCTGTACACACATACCTGTGTACACACTGATGTTCTAAGTACACAAGGCTAGTGCTACCATTTCTGGGCTGGTATCCCAGAGTTGTGTACGCAACACAGACATTTTGTTTGTTGTTTGGCAGTTTCCTGCTTTCACACAGTTGCTGATGGCCGGTCCTGATGATGTTGCCCCCCCTTGCTTTTATTCCCTGACAAACTGGGTTGAAAACATGAATCCATTGGATTAAAATGTCTTCCCACTTCACCTCATTGTGAGTCAGTTAGGTGGAGGACTGGGTGATAGGCAAGGTGCTAGGTGAAATTTGGGCAGGTTTCTTACTGCCCCTGTATAAAACTATGGTACGCCCACATCTTGAATACTGTGTACAGATGTGGTCTCCTCACCTCCAAAAAGATATTTTGGCCTTGGAAAGGGTTCAGAAAAGGGCAACTAAAATGATTAGGGGTTTGGAACGGGTCCCATATGAGGAGAGGTTAAAGCGACTGGGACTTTTCAGTTTAGAAAAGAGGAGACTGAGGGGGGATATGATAGAGGTATATAAAATCATGAGTGGTGTGGAGAGGGCCGATAAAGAAAAGTTATTTATTAGTTCCCTAAATAGAAGAACTAGAGGACACCAAATGAAATTAATGGGTAGCAGGTTTAAAACTAATAAAAGAAAGTTCTTCTTCACACAGCGTGTAGTCAGCCTGTGGAACTCCTTGCCAGAGGAGGCTGTGAAGGCTAGGACTATAATAGAGTTTAAAGAGAAGCTAGATAATTTCATGGAGGTTAGGTCCATAAAAGGCTATTAGCCAGGGCATAAAATGGTGTCCTTGGCCTCTGTTTGTCAGAGGCTGGAGAGGGATGGCAGGAGACAAATCGCTTGATCACTGTCTTCGGTCCACCCTCTCTGGGGCACCTGGTGCTGGCCACTGTCAGCAGACAGGATACTGGGCTAGATGGACCTTTGGTCTGACCCAGTACGGCCATTCTTATGTTCTTATGGTTTTTTTTCTGAGTTATTGAAAACAAGCAACCTTGAGGGACAGAAATAATTCATGTCAGACTGGATAGACATGGTGGCTGTTAATATTGCAGTCTGCCTTTGGGTGGACTGTTTCACAACCAGTGTATCTGGTGGAATCGTGTTTGGAATCTTGTGATGACCAACCATGCTTTCAGAATGTCTCAATGGGGAAACAGACCTTCAGGGAGTTGTTTGAGTAGCTTGCACCGAATCTCTAGCACTGCTTAGGGCGTGGAGTTTTCCCCATGATGGAGACATGCTGTCAAAATTATTCCTGCATAAATAATTTGGTCTTAAATGCTTGACACAATTCTCACTTCTCTTGAAACCGCCATCAATGGGAATACATAAATATAACATGTTTATGAGGGATTTGCAAGAGGAGGGAAGAAATGCAGCCATCGTACTAATGGAGGGATTTAGAATTGTCAGCACTGCCAAGAACAATTCACAGCTTTGTAGAGCCCACTAATCCCTGGTGTATTTGAAAGTGCTCCATGTGGGCGGGGGTAGTTTGGGGAGAGTACTGGCAGATGCTGTGTGATTGCCAGTATTTGTTTGTTATATTTCAACATGTTCATTACAGATGTTAAGAAACAAATTGATTCACCCTTTGTGGCCTAGGTGTAAGATATTTGTGTCACTGAAAAGGAGTGTTTTCAACAGCACAGAAAACGTATAATCTCTTCTCCTCAGCTCCACCTGTGTATCCCTAGTACAATGGTGGGCAGCCTATGCAATGGGAGCTGGCTCCGGTCCCTCGCTTGCCTGGATCTGGCCCTCGAAGCTCGGGGCTTCCCCCCCAAACATCAGGGAGCTGGTGCTGGCACTCCAGCCCTGCAGCCCTCCCGCCCATCGCCATGGTCCTCCCCACAGGGTGGGAGCACCAGTGCTGGTTTCCTACTGTGGGGGGAGGGGGCAGAGGAGAGAGAGAGAGAGAGCCCTGAAACTCTCAGGCTGCAGTCAGGCAAGCCGGGCAGGATTCAATCCATGGGCTTTGCCTTATGGAGCGATGGAACAAGCTCCACTTGCTGCTGCTTCTTCCCTCCCCCCCCCCCAAACTGGGGAAATGGCAATGCAGCAGAGTGCTGGCTGGAAGTTTTTCCCCCACCACTTGGGGCATAATTGCAGGCAATAGGAGGAGCAGGGTGTAGAGCCTGGGAGTGGCGGGGTACATGGAGCCATGTGTGTCCCTGGGGAGCTGTGCCAGATAAGTGCCCCCACATTGCCCAGACCCCGCATCCCCAATCCACTCCTGCACCCTTTCTCCTGCCCAGACCCTTCACTTCACTCCTGTACCTCCCTTCTGCACCCTACCTCCCACCCTGAATCCCCAGCCTGCTCCTGTACCCCCATTCCACTTCTGTTCCCTACCTCTCCCCAGAACCCCCACCCTAAATCCCCAGCCTTAATCTGTCCAGACCTGCACCTCCACTCTACTGCACCCTCCCTCACACCCCAAACCCACTTCCCAGCAGCCCTCTTCCACACACTAAACCCCTCATTTTGGCCCCATCCCAGAGACTTGGGGCACCCATAAAATCTACTAGCCTGGGCCCCCCTAGGCTCTGGTGTGTGAGGAAAATGTGGGGAGTGTCTTTCTGCCCTTCAGTAAGAGGCCACATCAGTGAGGTGGGTTTTGGTTTTGATTGGGTTTTTTTTGTTTTTTCATTTTTTGCTTCTCACTTTTGTGCGGCTCCAGACTGATTTTTTTTGTGGGCAAGCGGCCCCTGACCCAAACAGTGTTCCCCATCCTTGCCCTAGGGTTTCAGATATTTTTGAACCTTAGGGAAAGTCTCAAAACCATTTCCATATTTACAGCATCAAAATTTTACACATCATTTGATTACATGAGATAGGAAGCATGAGACTCATTCTTGAACCATAAAATATCTCTAGTAAATCGTACTCTGGAAAGGGGAAAGAGATACTGTTAGATTATAAAATATATCAAAACTAGGAGGTAGAAGGTTTAATTTCTAGATAAATTTCACAAGAATAATTAAGGCAAAATGCACCATTAAACAGCTCCCATAATGAAATTGTTAGAATATATTTTAAGGAGATAGTAAAACAGATCAACATTAAAAAAATTGTCATCAAAAGAGACAGCACTGTCCAGCATTTAATGTCTTTGCATCTGTCTCCTTCCTGCTTCATCAGAAGGGAGAATGACAGAGGGAAATGCCTCTGTGAAATGAGGGCTGTCTCCCGTGATGGGTTTCGAAGGCTGGTACATGCTGGTCCTCTGGGATTTCCTGCAGGCTCAACATTCTCCTCTGACTGGACAGTAGAATAATATGTATGAGGCTCTTCAGGCCAGAGAATACCCTGATTGGTGGCAGCATCAGCAGATAATGGGATGGCTCCAGGGCCTATGCAGCAAATGGATCGGCCATCAGTCCACTTATCCTTTCCATTAAGGAATGTTTTTGTCCTTCAGGCCATGTCTCCAACTCCAGGAACTGGTTCAAGAGTCTCTCATCCTCCCTTGTCCTGAGGAACTCAAATTGCTCCTCACTTCTCCTGTCCACCTCTATAAGCAGGTCCTCCAGAGCCTTTTTTCATCTACCTTAGCCTCTCTTGGTACTGTTCCTGCCCTCTTGGTGGCAGGGTTTACCCCTCGGCAGCCAAAGATCCTGCCAATTTAAAGAGAGAATATATGTTATGCCTTTAGAAGAAGCTAAGAATCTTTCTCTTCTCCCCTCCCCCCCCCACCCCCACCCACCTCCGCCCCCCACACACACACCTCCCTATTACTTTGCAGTAGAAGGCTTCATTTTTGTCACTTTTGAACGTCCCAGAAATGTAAACTGTGCAACACGCTTTATTATCAGAAACCATTTGCATCACACGAGGAAGGAGCAGAGGCATATAATAGTGAGAAATATGTAGTTGTGCTTTGAAGAACTTTAAATGTTCATAGTTTCTCAGGATGGGGGGAGAGAGATTAGGAATTTCTTCCTGGGGCTATGTTACGTGTTTACAGTTTCTTTAAGTATGGCCTATATTTCAAGAACTAGTGACTTTTCAAAGTGCCAGGACAGGAAAACGAAGTTGTTTTCCAGTCCTGTGGACTGGATCAGACAGAGAGCCCTGAAAAGTTCAGGAAGGGCACATTGCCCAACTAAATTTGATTCTTTAGCCTTCCTGTTTGGGAACCTCCAGCGCTTCATCTGTTCTGGCATTGGGAGGCATCAGCCAGGAATGTGAGCTTGCTTGCCCTCTGTTCACCTTAAGCTGTGTTTCAGGGGTTTCAACAGGAACAACGGGAGGTGGGGGAGGATATGGCTATTTGTACAGTTACTAGCACAGATGTGCTCTGAGACGCCTTCTCCCTGATGCGCTCTCCCCTACTCCCGCACCCTCAGTCATGTGCTAAAATCACCTCAGCTGGAGCTGGGTATCGGGCCCACTGTTTTGTAACAAGAATTCCCCTTTCGTTCACCTTGTCTACGCTAATGGGCACCATCAATATATTTCTATCAGCTACGCAAATAGACTAGCTGAAGTTGACATCCTCCCCACGACATCTTGCATGTGGTAAGGTTATGAGGGCTTCTCCCCTGTCGATACTGGCTATTCTTCTCACCTTGGTGGAGTACCAGCATTGACAGGAGCACACTTGAAGATCAATGTATTACATCTAAGCAGACACAATAAATCGACAGCCCGTGGATTGATTGCTGCCGTGTTGATCCTCAGCATAGTGTAGAAAGTTACCCTTGCTACTGGAAGTAGAGTATTTTATCATTAAAGTGGTGCTCTCACTTTTAAAAAACCATGGAATTAAGTCCCGGAAGTGAGACAACTATAGAGTTATAGCTTTTGTTGCTCTTTTTACTATTTAATTTTTTTATTGCCTAGTAGTTGGAAGAACATGGGAACCTTATACTGAAGTTCCAAAGTAATTTTTAACATTAATTGCAGAGAGGGCATCACTTTTACTATAGCATTCTGTTATCTGGAGTAATTTAAAGACTTTAAACATGAAGGAATGGCTTTCATTAGGTTGATGGGTACATGGTAAAGCACATGGTTTTGCATATAAATGAAGTGATTAAGAATGATTGCCCAACACCTATTGTCCTCTGCCAAATTTTCAAGGGGAATCAGTATTTAAACATAGCCTCTTGAATACCAGGTGTTTTACTATACTAGATTTTTATAGCAGATTTTTATATAACATGCCTTCTAGAGCTTTGGTATTTAAGAAGTTAATAAAAGGTTAAAGGGCTTAAATTACAAATAATGATGGACAGCCCATCTAAAACTGTGGCTAGTAATATTAGTTCAAGGATAGTGAACAGATTTTGATTAACTTTTTTGTGACATCCTGGGTGTTTGCGGTATTGCAACTGTGTTAGTCCCAGGATATGTGAGAGAAGGTGAGTGAGGTAATATCTGTGTATTCCCCTGGTCTCCGAGGAGTCCTGTGAAGAGCCAGACCTTGGGTTTTTCACCGTTATCCAATAAAAGCTTTCACTCACTCACCTTGTCTCGTTCATCCTTATGGTAACTTTTTGGCTTCGTTCTATTTATATGAGGAGGGGAATCAGTGTTATCAACTCTCGTGATTTTTATTGTGAGTTTCCTATTGTTTTACTTACAGCTTCAACTTCTGGAGATAAATTATTAGAAGAGACTTATAACTTACTTTTTAAATGAAAATTTCTATCTCTGACTGTTTCAGAGAAAAGCTTGAAAATGTGACCCATCTGAACCTTGCAGGCTCAGAAACCAGAAAGTAAATAAAAAGATGCAAAATATGTATGTGTGTGTGTGGGGGGGGGGTTGTCTCATGATTTTTAAGACAATCTCTTGATTTTGGGGGACCTGACAATATTTTGAATGTTCGTGACAATTCTGGAGACTTAACCCAATCTATGTTTAACAGAGAGGACTCTAGAAACATGAGAACTCAGTTTGCTTCATTGGAAAGTTGGTTAAAAAATGAATAAGGCATTTTCCCAGCAAAAACTGGGGTTTTGTCAAAATCAAAGCTTTCCTTTAGAAAAGACAGGTTTTTAGGGCATAATTTTTCACCAGGAAAATCAAAACAAAATGTCAGGCCACGCCCACATTAATCTCTGTTACTGCCTGAGTGGCTATGGTGCCCAATGGGAATTGTAGCCCTCTGTTCCTCATTCCCTCATTCACCCAAATAGGAGTTTCTCTCCAGCCAAACTACATCTCCCATGATGCATGGCAGTCACCAGACTCTCATGATACATCACAGTGGCTCTGTGATAGGGAATAGAGACCATGGTGAACTGGGGACATGAAGGACTCTGTTACAACTCCCATGAGGCATAATGGTTTCTCAGATGCATACAGAAATTAATATTGTGAAAAAAGTTATTTGTTTTTAATTGTTCTTTGATGTGTGGGGGTATGTGCAATGTCCTGATCTGGTAGGAAAACAAATGTCAAAACACTGGAATTTCCCACTGGATGGAATTTGTTAATCAGCTCTGCTTCATATGTATTATGCATCACATAAGGATGGTTATGTTCCTTTTGTGGTAGTGGTTAATTATTAGAACTGGGGACTAGGAATCAGGGTTTCTTTATTCTCTTCCTCATTCTGTCACTTACTTGTCACTACAGGCAAGTCAGTTAACCACTCTACACCTCATCTTACCCATTTGTAAAATAGGTTTAATAGAATCTACGACACAGTGGTGTAGTGCTATGTTATTGTTTGTAAAAAGACTTTGAAATCCTCATAGGATTATATAAGTGATAATTCTCAGGCTGTGTGCAAGCAGCTCTGATGTGTTTCTGTAGGATATATAGAGCCAATCTGCACAATTAGCTATTGGGAGTAACAATAGAAAAATCAAACGTGTCTGGCTTTGCACTGCATTGAAGGTGTGAACTGGGATCAGATAGTAATCTGTATTCTGTCCCTTACTTGCTATAAATTCATTCTTTGCTTTCTCTCTCTCTGCTGAAGCATATAAAAAGCAAGAATTATGCACTTACACTACACAGAAAATGACCTGGTACAGGTGCAGGGAGCAGGGGCGGAGAGCGCAGTCAATCAAAAGACAAATGTGACGTTTGCAGAGAGCAGACCATATTTTACTGAACTGTCATGTGGTGTTGTATATTTAATGAAGTTGAGTCCTTTTATATCCCAATTCCACATGGCAAATGTTGCTTGCCTGGGACTGCTGGCTAGAATGGCAAAGTTATTGCCACAAGTGTAAACAACTAATAAAAGTTAGTGTGCCTTACAGCTATTACAGTAATACTTTTTCCATTTTCAAGCCTATTGCCTTGATGGAACATTTTACATTAAGTTGCTGCATCATCTCTCCTAATTAGCTGTTTAAGCAATAAGCATACTATGTTAGGCTGTTTAGTATACTACTTCTAAAAAGAGACTTGCAGCACCCACTATACACCGAGTACACTTTCAAAGAGCTTTCATTGCAAGGTCACCAATTCAGGTGTGTTCCATAGAATCTGAAAGTCATTGCCATCAGATTGCTTTTGGTAGCCCATATGAAAAGAGTTCTCAGGCCATTAGAAACTAGCATTGCCTTCAGAGAAAAACTACATTTATTATTGGACATCACTGGCAAGCTGACACCCTTGGTTGGCAGGATTAATGAAGAAACTGAGGAGCAAAGGGGCACCAGAAGGAAAGTCGTTGGGGACCTGGACTGGTCTTGGGTTCAGTTTCCAGGTCTTCCACAGACTCTCTGCACTGCATAGGTCACTTGATCTCCCTACACAGCAGTTCCCCATCTACAAAATAGGAATAATAACCATTTATTCTATCTTGTCCATTGGAGCATAAGCTCTTTAGGGCAGGGCCTCTTACTAAGAAGGTATAGCACCGAGCTCATTAGAGGCCTAGATGGCCCCAAGACACTGCTGGGAGGCCAATATCTCCTTGACCAAGATTATATTTTATAATTTTATACTGTTGGACTCCTAGGCTCAAATATGGATTTTTTTTAAGTGCTGAGCAGTCAGCAGCTCCCATATGAAAGGACATCAGTTTCATGTAGACTTACTATACCCTGGCTATGAATACTGTGCTTACTCTGCACTTGTAGAAATCAAGACATTTAATCAGATGCCCAGACCTGCTAATGGAGAGTGGCAAAGTGGGCAATTGCCTATGGGTGCAGCGATTCAAATGGGCCCCAGGTTCCCAGCCAGTGCTGCTATTACCACAGCAACGGCAACAGCTAGCAGCCATGGGCCCTTTAAATCACTGCCAAAGCAGAATGCGGCACACTGCTGGTGGCTCTAAAGCGAAGGGGGGGAGAGCAGTGCAGTGCATTCCGGACTGGTTGCTCCCAGACCGGCCCCTGGGGCCATGCCTCTTCTGAAGCCAGGCCCCACACACACCTTGCCCTGCAGCCCAGCAAATCTGTCAGCCCCACTACAGGGTCCTAAATAAAGCCCAAGGAGCTCAACTTAAAGTTTCCATTTATTAAGAAACCTTGATTAAGCTACCTTTCCCCCCAGTGAACTGGCTTCCCCAGCTGACATTTAAAGCAATTTGGCAAAGAAACGTGCAGTATTGCGATATGTTCTGTTCTGTGCTCGTTTTGTGGATTTCATTTTGGCACCTCTCATGAGTAATAAACTCTCAACATTGGGTCAAGATGATGAGGGTACGTTTATACCACTATTTCCCTTCACACATTACTCATGATACAACAGTGCTTTAAAATAAAAAAGAATACTGGGGATTCCGAACCCTGATTAACTGTTGCTGAGCAATTTTAAGTCCATCTTCCAACTAAGCTACTGGCAAATTGAAAACTAATAAGATGTATTTTGCATATCAAATATGTCTTTGGGTGCTGCCTAAACTAGGCATCTAGTAGATTCCACCTAACTGCTCAATGAAAAGAGTTAATAAAGAAAATCATGAAAATCATGAAAATCATTTGAAAAAATAAAATCCTTACCTAGGGCAGAAGAAATATTATTTTATAATCATCAATGCAGAGAGCATCCAATGTTTTGTTCCTTAAACATTAGTTGCTTGCAGACATGATTTTTAATAAATCTTATTTTAATGATATCAAATGATGCAATATGTCTTTGAGCTGAACAATACATACAGCATCTAAAGCTGTCATTATACAGTAACGCCTCGCTTAATGTTGTAGTTATGTTCTTGAAAAATGCAACTTGATGAGAGAGGATGAGGATGAAGCCTGAGGTGGTGGAGTTGAGCATCTCCTGCATTGATTGGGGATAGGTTCTAAGGAATTCTTTTTTCACCAGACAAGACATTGTATCGCTATAGGCTGCGTCTAGACTGGCATGATTTTGTGCAAATACTTTTAACGGAAAAGTTTTTCCTTTAAAAGTATTTGCGCAAAAGAGCATCTAGACTGGCACGGATGCATTTGCGCAAAAGACATCTTTTGTGCAAAAGCATCCATGCCAATATAGTCGCGCTTTTGTGCAAGAAAGCTCCAATGGCCATTTTAGCCATCGGGCTTTCTTGCGCAAGAAATTAAGGTGCCTGTCTAGACTGGCCCTCTTGCGCAAGTATTCTTGAGCAAGAGGGCTTATCCCTGAGCGGGAGCATCAAAGTGTTTGCGCAAGAAGCACTGATTTCTTACAGTAGAACGTCAGTGCTCTTGCGCAAATTCAAGTGGCCAGTGTAGACAGGCAGCAAGTTTTTGCGCAAAAGCAGTTGCTTTTGCGCAAAATCTTACCAGTCTAGACGCACCCATCCAGTATAAGTTTTAAACAAGTTCTAATCTGGGGACCTGCACTCCCTGAACCTCTAAAACAATCATATTATCAGGTGGGATATTTCCCAGGGGAAGCCTCCTGCAAAATGATGAATTAGCACTCAGCTGAGCCCTCAATGGTTAACACGTTGTTAATGTAACCTCACACTCTACAAGACAGCACTGAGGGAAGAGGCAGGGAGGAGACCCCTGTCCTCTAATCTTTTCCATTCGTGTGCAGAATAAAATGTTTTCATGTGCACTGAAGCACATGTGAATGAGCACCACATCTAGAAACAAAAAGCCTAGCTGTGGGTGCTCTGCTAACACTGCTCTACAGCCAAAATGCTTCTGAAATAAATGTAGTCAAACTTTACTAATTCTGGGTCACTGAGAACGGAAATGATGCTTAAAATTGTTGATTGGCTCTAGTTTTCAAGATATGCTATTGGGTCAGTATATACGACCCTTGACTTGGGAATGGTGGAGGATAAGTGAGTTATAAGGGGAAGGGATCTCAATTTAAACCAGAAATGACTAAAATACATCTTTGACTGGATCTATGACTAAATCTATGACTGGGTTTGGACAGTACTTGCTTTTTAGGCAAAACAATGAAGGATGCAATCTGAAGCTGGTATTGCGTCATACATGATATGAATTGCATCATGTTATTCCTAGAAGTCATGGATGATGCAATCATAACAAAGCTTACATCACTCTGCTGAACAAATTGCCCTATATCAGCTCTAGAAATCATACAGCGTCGTGCTCTCTTATTTGTCAGTGTTTGATTTTGCAAAGGGACACATTTCTGTTTAGCCAAAGTGAGCAGAGATGCCTCGTACTTGTGTGAACAATGCAGATAACTTCTGCTATGTTTGTGGTGAAGTGACTTTTGCATCACAAAAGCGTAGTATAACCACTATGGTTAAGAGAGCCTATCACCTTTATTTTGGCTGCAAAATTGGAGATCAGGACAAGAGGTGGGCCCCACACATATGCTGCAACACTTGTGCAACAAATCTTCGCCAATGGTTGAACAGGAAAAGGAAATCTATGCCTTTTGCAGTGCCAATGATTTGGAGAGAGCCAACAGATCATACCAGCAATTGTTACTTCTGCATGGTGCCTCCAGTTGGGAAAGGTGTGTCAAAGAAGAAAAAGTGGACTGTGCATTATCCAAACATTCCATCAACTATACGCCCAGTACCCCACGGAGAAGGACTGCCGGTTCCCGATGCACCAGAATCATTCTCACTTGAGTCAGACGAGGAAGAGGAAGAGGATGAAACTTCTGGTCCTGAACCATCAATGTCCCTCGACCCACATTTTCTCCCATCCTCCTCCTCTGAACCACACCTCATAACACAAGGTGAACTGAATGACCTTGTCAGGGATTTGGAACTACCCAAGAGTAAGGCAGAGCTGTTGGGCTCCAGACTACAGCAGTGGAATCTCCTGGCAGGTGATGTTAGGGTTTCCATGTTCCGTGACCGTCAAAAGGATCTTGTCCCATTCTTCTTCATGGAAGGTGATCTTGTAGCCTGCAACAACATCGATGGTGTGATGGCAGCCCTCAACATCGTTCACGATCCAGATGACTGGAGACTGTTCATTGATTCATCGAAGACGAGTCTTAAAGCTGTTTTGCTGCATAATGGCAATGTTTTGCCATCCATTCCAGTTGGTCATGCAGTCCATATGAAGGAAACCTATGACAACATGAAACAACTTTTGAGGTGCATAAACTATGACCAACATCAGTGGCAGCTTTGTGGCGATTTGAAGGTTGTTGCTCTCTTGCTTGGTCTGCAGACTGGATACACAAAGTACTGCTGTTTTCTCTGCGAATGGGATAGTTGTACAAGAGATTCCCACTACATCAAGATAGACTGGCCACTCCGACAGTCATTGGAGCCTAGAAGGAAAAGTGTTCAGCATCCACCACTTGTTGAATCAAGGAAGATTTTGTTCCCACCCTTACACATCAAGCTGGGTCTGATGAAGAACTTTGTCAAGGCCATGGACAAAACACAAGCAGCTTTCAAGCACCTCTGTGGAAAATTTCCAAGGTTAAGTGAAGCTAAGATAAAGGAAGGTGACTTTGTTGGTCCTCCAATTCGTGAACTTCTTCGAGATGATGCATTTGACCATGCACTGCGTGGCAAGGAAAAGACGGCATGGAAAGCCTTCCAGTTAGTGGCAATAAATTTTCTCGGAAACAAAAAGGCAGACAACTACAGGTTGTTGGTGGAAAACCTCCTCAAGGCATACAAAAGCCTTGGTTGCAACATGTCACTAAAGATACATTTTTTGCACTCTCATCTAGATTTTTTTCCACCGAACTGTGGAGCAGTGAGCGACGAGCACGGCGAGCGATTTCACCAGGACATTGCAACAATGGAGAAGAGCTATCAGGGCAAATGGAGCCCATCAGTGCTTGCAGACTATTGCTGGACAGTGACAAGAGATGCTCCATTTAATGAATACAAGAGACAAGCCAAGAAGCGCCGAGTAGACACTGAATAGGACTAAACTATGTACATAATAGTTTTTTGCCTTTTGTTTCATAATAAATTTTATTTATATAACCCTTTTGCTGATTTTTAAAGTGTTACATAAACAGGACAGGTGAAATATTATCATGTAAAGCAACCATAAACACATGAAAAGACCTAGGTTTACAATTTATGATTAAAGCTCTACTATCTACACAATATACATAGACGTAAAATGTAAAAGCTTAAATTTCTTGGAAACAGTAGGCAATCAGTTGTTTTAATTGTCATATTTGAATTCAGCACATCAAAATACATAATAAATAGCACATTTTATCTCTGAAGCAGACGACTTCTAAAAAACTGTAGACCAGTGTAATCTCTCCTGAGTGGCTGCACAAGGGCACTTTGAACGTGGGACCTCTGGAGTTTAGGGTAGAAGCCTCTACCGCCTGAGCTATAAAGCCAGCTGGTTCTCTGCTTAGGCTATAGTGATCCCTTGTTCTATCTCTCACTGCTAGTGGTCTAAGGGACACTACATGGACCAGTGAACCACACTAGGGCTAAGTCTACACTACACTTATTTTTCGGAAAAAGGTACGCAAATTGCGCTCTGCAATTTGCGTACCTTTTTCCAATTTTTTTTTGGAAGAGGCTTTTCTGAAATTTGGCCCGTCTACACTGTACCAAATTTCGGAAAAACCTTCTCTTTTGGAAGAGCTCTTCTTCCTCATGAAACGAGGTTTATAGGGCCTCCAAAATAGTGCGTCTGCTCTTCCGCAAAAAATGTTGGAAGAGCAGACCCATTCCCTGGACACAGTGGAGAAAAGGGGGGGGGGCTATCTTGCACCTCAGTCCTGTGTTACTTTGGGAGGAGTTTTCTGTATGTGGAGACAATTATAGGGTGTAAGTCCAAATATTTGAAAATATAAAGTATATGTTACATCTGAGTATACTGAAAACTAGCCAATTTCATCATAACTTAAGTAGCATTTATTTAAGCTAGAAAGATTGGGCATTTCTAATTGGGAATTCTTTAATGGTTAAATCATGACTTTTAAAAGTGATAATTGGGCTTGTTGTAAAATTTCAAGGTCTGTGATTTTAAAATTGAATTGATCTTTGACTCACGTAAATGACTAGATTGATAAGAGAGTGCCCCACAGAGGAGACAAGCTGCCTATGATATTATGACTGGAATGAGCTTTTCAAAGGAATTCAGAATAGAAAATCAATCCTCTGATCTTACTTTGCACACTAAAAAGATGAATCAGTTACATTTAGTTAGCTGAAGCTGAGAATGTAGCTTTTTTAAGAGTCATAGAATTTCACAGATCAGGAAAAAACATAAATTCCAATGTTAATGGGGCCTCAAATAGACTGTCTGCTGTCCTTAAGGTATTCTCCAAAATGGAACCTGTAGTTAGTATTTTTTAACTGTTTCTAGCCCTAATTGTTGCAAAATAGCTTTCTGGATAGGATTTTATAGCTTTCCTTAGTCTAGAATCAGACAGCTGGAAATAGAAGCACAAAGAATAGTGAGACCTTATCACAATGAGTTTTTGATTTTACCTTGGAAAAACTGAAAGCCCTGGAAATACAACTCCCCAGGTCAGCTAGTGCTAGCAGGGCCTCCAAACTTGTCACGCCCCATCAGCCCACTAGGTGCATTTTTCTTCTTAAATTATTAGGTTTAACTTTTCAAAATGAAAATGTTTTGGATTCTGTTCCGTGGAGAATTTGCAAACTTGGGTTTGCACTCCAAATGGGAATCAAACTCAAACTAAACTAAAAGTTAAACTAAAAGTTTTGAAATTCTGCAATCCTTTGGGAAATGCAGTACCTTTCTCCACAGAGCTCTGTTGATTGTGAACATTTTAAAAAGGTCTCTCTGCTCCCTCTTTTAAAATAACTATCTCTGGGGAGAGAGGCAGACCAGAGTACATGGTGAGCCAAATTGTCATATAATTCAAGTTGAGAGTAAATTTTCATTCACTTTAATAGAACTAGGATTTGATCAAATCTAAATAGTTCTTGCACTGTTTTATCACATGGAGTCCTGACCAGAAGCAGATAGTGCTTCTCCACCAGCTTTGATTTTTGACTTGCCTATGCCAGAGGAGCAATAGTTTGGTCTGGCTCATTTTTTCTCTCTTTCCTGCGAACACTGGATGTTGCGGAGGTTACGTAGAACTCTTAAGATTACTTGTTTTTTAATTATGATTTTAAAACATGTTTGAAGTTAAGGGATTTTCAGGAGTGCTTTGCAGCAATTGGCATATTTAAGCAAAATTTGCTCGTTATAAGTATCTTCAGCTGCATCAGACACTGTGGTCAGGGGAGCTGACAGCCACGCCAGGCCCAGGGGTAAGGAGGGAGCCCAGATCCATGCTCCAAGAAAGGGTGAGGCCTCAGGTGGAAGAGGCCCTCAGTGCCACCCAGACTTTGACATCCCTCCCCAGAGCTGCTTGGAGAGCATTATGCGGTGCCCCACTCTCTAGGCAGGCCTAAGAGTCATGTGCAGTGCCACAGTGGTGCTCCAGCAGCAATTTAAAGGGCTCAGGGCTCCAGGTGCTGCCGCTGCTGCTGGAGACCCAGGCTCCTTTGAATCACCAGGCCCTGGAACAATTGTCTTCTTTGCCCCACCCTGCAAGCAGTCTGGCTGTGGTTAAAAAAGCACCGAGAGATTCAAAAAACACTTTCCTCCTAATTTATATGGAAAACTAATAACTGAGACTCAAAAGACTTAATTAAAATAGGAGGTTTTTATTAATTTAAAGTCTGTTGGATTGTTAATGGGGTCTTGGTGTTTTAAGAGAAGTTGATGAATGTGTAAAGATTGATGCCAAACCTGTAGTCAAGCCTGCACTTCAGTATTCCTAAAAAAATCATTGGGTGCCTTCGCTCTCCTATATACTGTTGTCGTTGTATCTGTACCAGATATTAGAGAGACAAGGTAGGTGAAGTAATCACTTTTGTTGGAGTCAGAGACACACTTGTCTCTCTCCCACCAACAGAAGTTGGTCCAATAAAAGCTATTACCTCACTCCTCTCCATGGATCATCACCTCGTAGTGGTGGAAAGGCTTACGTGTTCCAATGGCCCCCTTCGAGAGCGACGCTGCCTGGAGTCATGTACTCCCTTAGGGCCACACATGGCAGAACGGTCAAGGGTGATGTTTCAGACAAAGTGTGATCTGGTGAGGTACTGGAGAATGTTGATCATTTTCTCTACCTTGGAAGTTCTCTTTCATCCAAGGCCGATATTGGTGTAGAAATCCAACATCATCTGAGCTGTGCCAGTGCTGCCTTTGCCCGTTTACAGCACAGGGTTTTTGAAGATTACGACATTCAGACACCAAACTTCTTGTCTATCGAACCGTCGTTCTCCCAACACTATTATATGGGTCTGAAACCTGGACAACCTACCGACATCACTTGAAAGTCCTTGAGAGATAGCACCAATGCTGCCTCCACAAGAACTTGAAGATCAAATGGGAAGACAGGCGCACTAACATCAGTGTTCTGAAAGAGGCAAAGACCACCAGTATTGAGATAATGCTCATCTGTCAGCAACTTCCCTGGACTGGTCATGTTGTTTGGATGGCAGACCATCGCCTCCCAAAACAGGTCCTGCTTTCTCAGCTGAAAGAAGGATACCCTAATGTGGGAGGATAACGGAAGCGTTATAAGGACTTGCTAAAGGATAACTTAGGGTACGTCTAGACTACATGGCTCCATCGACGGAGCCATGTAGATTTGTTTGTTCGGCAAAGGGAAATGAAGCTGTGATTTAAATAATCCCAGCTTCATTTAAATTTAAATGGCTGCCGCACTCTGCCGACCAGCTGTTTGTCGGCAGATCAGGGCAGTCTGGACGCTCCCCTGTCGACCTGAAAGCCCTTTGTTGACCTCCCCAGTAAACCTCATCCTACAAGGCATAAGGGGAAGGTCGACAAAGGGCTTTGATGTCGACTGTGGAGCGTCCAGACTAGCGCGCTGAGCCGACAAACAGCTGATCAGCTGTTTGTTGGCTCAGCGCGGCAGCCATTTAAATTTAAATGAAGCAGCGATTATTTAAATCGCCGCTTCATTTCCCTTTGCCTACAACCCTAATCTACACGGCTCCGTCAATGGAGCCATGTAGTCTAGACACAGCCTTAAAGAAGTGCAACATTGACATTGACACTTGGGAGACACTCACCAAGGATCACTCAAAATGGAGAGAAGTCCTACACAATGGCTCCTTGAATTTTGAATTTGCCCACCGACATGCTGAAGAAGAGAAGAGGCACAGGACGAAGGGGAGACTGGCTTCTAGTCATGGTCAACAGCCTCCTGCTGTACCTGGAAACCTCTGTCCTTACTGCAACAGAACTTATGGTTCAAAGATCAGCCTTATCAGCCACACGAGGGTCCATAACTCCCAGGGAAGATGATCCCACTTGACAACGAGTGATTGCCCATCATTATCTCACTCACCTTGTCTCTCTCATAGCCCTCGTATTTCACTGAAAAATAACAAGTGAATTGGGGATGAGATAGGGAAGGTATTCAGTCATCATCTGAAGAATTTTTCTATTGTTTGTGTCTGAGGGAAAAATAATACAGGTCTTCAGACTGAGGGCTGCAAACAGCTAAAGTTTGAAACAATTTCTGAAGATAATTGTCGAGAGGGATGAACTAGTAATGGACAGGTTTTGTAGTATGGCATAGTCTCTACTAGGAAAAAGCATTGTGTTAGAAAACATTAATTAACATGATGAGTTGTTCTTCATGTGGATGAAAATAGTACATTTTAAAAATGTATGAGCTGGTTATGGTTAATTATGTGGGGATCATAAAGTTAACCACATTAAAACTTCCAAAGTTAAATACAGTGAAATCTACATGGTTAATTATGACTAGCTTAAAACACAACTATTTTGTCCACACCAAGGAGATTTTATATATAAATTCAAAGTGGCCTGTAGAGTATATGTTCTGCATGCCTCCCAGCACATATAAACAGCAGTGCAAATGGTGAGTCACTGCTTAGGAGAGTAGAGACAAACCACAGCCATAGAGTACATACCCTACAAAGTGTTCTACATGCCTAAGCAGTCCCTTTCCTGTCCACATTGCTATTTTTATCAGTGTAGTGTCCTGTTTCCTCCCTGCTGTTGAAGCCTTTCCCCATTCCTTCCCTTCACCGGCGCTTTTCACTACTACGTGCTGCAGCGTGGACGTAACCTACTTTTCTCTTGCCACTCTTGCTACACATATGCTACATACAGTGTATAAACAAGGTGTAAGGGACAAACTCAGTTTAACATCATATCAGTTAACATGTTTTCCTCATACAAGGCTTTTTCCCAGAATGAACAACGATTGTCTGACCTGCCTCATTAGTATGCTCTGAGGGAGAAGAGCAGAGAGGTAAACCCATTTGTAGATTTGTTTTTTTTTCTGGTAGGAGCTCTATGGAGGGTCACCCCTTCTTTCTAGAAAGACTCGGGAAGAGGTGCTGTCATAGCTAAGCGTCTCTGCAAGAGAGTGAGAAGTATCATGTAGAAAAGACTGCAAGCCCTGAATAATATGCTGCTGGGAGTTCTGCTCACAGTGTATCTTAAACCTCGTCTACGTCCTAGCAGGCATATTTTCCTCATTTCTAAAGATGAATAAAAGCAGTGAGGTGACAAGGGATCAGGCACATGATAGAAAATACAGCAGCATTTTTACTCTAATTGGATGGCTTTTATAGATGAGAGCATCAAACCATACACTACAATTTGTTAAATACGTTTTTTTCCTTTGTTCCAGAGGCAGACCTCTCTTGTATGTGATGGATTAACGCTACTACAGGGTTCCTGTCACATACATCCCTTCGCATGCCCCTCCTTTTAGAGTATGTTTGCCATCACCTATTGTTACCTTAATGATATTGTTAAATTTTCTTATCTTGCTTCCTATCACCATAATATGGAGGAGACTCCTACGCAGCGGTTGGAAACATTTTATAGTCTGTTACAAAGCAATAGTGTTGCGTCCCCCAAATCTGGCCCTTTTTTCACTGTTTAAAGTATGTAAGATAGAGGGTGTATTTGTCCACTCATTTTAGGACTGGAAGGGACCTATCTAGTCCAGTCCCATGTACTCATGGTGGGATTAAGTAATGGTGAAGTCTCAGCTTTTGTGTCGTCAGTAGATCCTGAAACTGACCTCTGCATAAACCAACAGCTGCTTTATTACATTCCAATTAATAAATCATTTTTCCATTTCCAAGTGTTCTACACCTAGAAGACAAAACTTTCCTAATGAGCGTTTGTTATTTTAGCATCCACTAATTCTCTGCTGAGAAAAGGAAAATATGATTCAGGCAATGAAAAACATGTGTTATAGGAAGACAGGCTGCTATCAACCTCCATCAACAATTGAATTGACTAAAATGGAATCCTTTCTTCCCCATCCCCAGCATGTCAGAAAACGATCAATCAAACCTTGCTCTCCATTCCCTTTTTTTTTTTTTTTACAAGCATCTGTTAATTTTATGCCACAGCTTATGAAGGCTTTTAAATAAAATGCCATGACTTATTACAGATACAACTGGAAAATATTTTCTACCTGTGTGACACATTAAACAATGGAGGTTTTGTTTCAAAGAACTCTGTGAACTCAGTTCTGGGAACTTCATCAGATTTCTTCCCTTTTCAACTAAGAGCCAACTCCAGGGAGTGCTAAAATTGCCATTGTATTTCTTTTAACTGAGTGATTGGATGATTCCTTAGCTGCTTTTGTGGGAAAGGAAGCAAAATCCTGCTTAGCGGTCATCTCCAATTAGAGATCAAAACAGAGCTTCTGATAATTTCATCAAAAAAGTATAAATAGCTAATCAGTATGAGACCAATAGCTTTGTTTTATAATTAGTACCACACAAAGGTTCCTTGAAGTAGGAAGACAGTTAGGTCTCCTACCTCAAACTTCACAACCCAACCAATAGTTTCATGCTGATGTTCTCTTTGAACTACTCTCCCAGGATAAATTACTGATGGCCTAAATGTTACATTTACATTTATTATTCTCTAGTCCTGATAACATATGAAGCTGCAGAAGATTAAAGCAGCAATAATTGAAGTTAGAACTCTTGAAATGAAGTTCAAGCACTAGAAATGAGTGTTTAGAAAAGATGGATACTTAAGGCTACATTTTAAATAAATAAACTATCTTCTTCATTAGCGAGTACAACATATTTTCCCTGTGTTGTTGAATTTGGGCCCTAATGCATCTTTGTGTGTCTGCTTTTAGATCTATAGACTTCAATTTTTAAAATATTTATACAATACTGTTTTAGAAAACTTAGCATCAAACATGATTTAACCAAACTCATGTGGACTCATTCTCTGAGCTTCTGCAAAAATGCCTATGGTGGTGCCCTAGATTTGAGGGGCGTGTATACCCTAGACTTCAAACACGCTAATTGAAACCATATTGTGTGCATTTAGCCTCCATGAATGGGGACTGGTCTACACTAACATTATAAGTCAATCTAAATTACGCTAGTTCTATTATGTAAGTTACATAACTGAAGTCGACATAACTTAGGTTGGCTTACAGTGATCTCTATACCCCTCTATATGACTGGGGAATGCTCACCCATTGACATAACTTCCACCTCTTGGGGAGGTGGAATACAGGCGTAGACAAGAGAGAGCTCGCACATTGACTTAGTGTGTCTTCACCAGACACACTAAATTAACACTACTGCACTGATCACAGTGGAACTTATTTTACTGTTAGCAGAGACAGGCCTGAGGGAAACAGAATACCACATAGGTAAGCTGTAGGTTTTGCAGTTTCTGCTAATCAGAATGGGACGAGGGATGAAGAAGTCAACAAACTAAGACTGAAAGAAAGTGGATGAGTACCTTGAATGTGGGTGCCTTTGATATAGAAACGTATGATTATGATTGCTAGGAATATTTTGTTAAGTCATTTGTTGAGGTTAGGAGAGGGATAGCTCATAGTGATCCCTACTGGGTGGTGTGTTTTGTGAAAGCTAATTACAGTAAAACCTGTGTTATCCAGCATGCTCGGAGATTAGGGCATTGTGGTTATCTAAAAATTCCGGTTATCTGAGGGTCCCATCAACCTAGGAAAAACCAATGGACAATAACAGTAAAACTCAAGTTTTTAATATTGGTAGTTTTGTAGTGTGAGGCACTTGGTCTCACATTTCTATTTTGAGTTAAAGATGATTAGTATTTCTTAAATAAAAAATTGTGAAGCCAATCATGGTAAACCAAGCCAGGCCTGTGCGCCTGAAGATGTGACAGTATTGTGGCTGGGGGCAATGCTGGTTAACAAATTTTTCTGGTTAACAGAGTGCTGGATAACAAAGGTTTCACTGTATTAAAAATGTTAGATAAGGGTGTGTACTTTGGAGCAGTACTCTTCAACCAGCTGGAGAGACATTTTCCTGACATCTTACTCAATAGAGGGAAAGCAACCAGCCTTTGCAGATCTACTGTAAATTACTCAATGCCATCTCAGACTCTAGGTAATTATTTGGGATGTTCTAACATACTGTTTATCTCTATGTGTGCTTAAAGCTCACTTTTTGATATGAACACTCTTATTCATATTAATCTGCCATCAGATAGAATTGCTGTGTTCCCATGGATTTACTCCTGACACCTTCTGCAGTGAAACAGCTAAGTTACCACTGCTTTGGGTTCAGAAAACCCTGTGTAACAGAGGGAGGTGGTGGAATCACAAAGACACACAGCGTAATAAGACATTGTTGAAAATCACTGCCTATGGTAGTGCAAAGCTGCTCTAAACATGGCTTACCAGTCCACTGAAGGAACTTGCTTATATAGGGTGGAGTAGCACTGGCATTGCAGTTTCTGACCCATCTCTCTTCTTTGGGACTAGCATGGGAGAAGGTGTGTCTGGAACATTCCTCTAATGCAATCTCCAGGAGGAGGAAGGGCTAGGGGACAAGGCCAGCGGTGGAAGGGTGAGGAAAGACAGGGAGTGGGCAGTAGGGGAAAGGAAAACCTCCCCCCGGGGTAAGCCCCCTGTCTGAGTCCCACCACTGACCCCACCCTCTCCTCCTCAGGCCTGGCCTTGCTGCTTATCATGGCAGCAGCAGCACTCACATGTGCATCTAGACCCTGTGGAGCCTGAGCGGGATTGACGATGGTCACGGTTGGAGGAGGGATGACGCCAGGGTCTGGATGGTCAAAGCCATCGGGGATGGCTGGGCCGGTGCCCTCCTGAGCCTCAGGGGTCTTGAGTGCCTCTCCAGGCTGGGCCAGGGGGCAGTCCCTTCAGACATGCCCCATCACCCAGCAGAGAAAGCACCAGGCCTCCCCCACAGGGTAGTATACCTGGTACTGGGACCCTTGATGGGGCACCAGAAATGACCCTTATAGGGCTTCTCCACCATGCCACACCAGCAGCACTTGAATTTGGACCTGCTGGTGGCAGGAGAGGAGATGCGGGAGGGCAGGATCTTTGCAGCCAGAGGAATGGCACTGAGGACTGACAAAGACCTCACCAGGGTGGAGAGGAATGGCAAAAGGGCAGCATTGAAAGAGAGGAATGGAGGAAAACACCACCCATACTCCCAGGTCCTCCAGAGGCTCAAGTGGAACGTCAAACCTCTCTCCACTGCCTCCTGGATGGCAGTCTTGAAAACTAGGAAACATACCACCTTCCTGAACATCTTAGAGGCTGCCACCACAGCTACCACTCACATCAACACCCTCACGTAGGTCTCTACATGGAGCGAGGCTGACACCAGGAGGCAATGGACCCCATGCCTCCCGGTCAGGGAGGGAAAGGGGCTGCAGCCGTTGGGGATGGAATTTTGGGAGGTGGCCTGAGGGGATTGGGAGGCGGCAGGCAGGGAAGTAGCGACTACCTGGGTGTATGCCTTGGGAGCAACGCCATTGCCCCCAGAGCTGGTGGAGGGAATGGGGGGGTGGGAAAGAGGGGAAGCCGCAGCCGACAGCAGGGTGGGGGGGAAACCACCACCACAGGAGGTTTTGCCTTCTGGGTGGGGTTCTAGCCCTTCTTGGTCCCCTGGCTGGGGTTCCTGCCCTTTAGGAGGGGGCCTTCTAAATGGTAACAGTGGCAGAAAGCACTGTAGCAGGAGCAGTGGGGGGTCCCAGAGTCCCCATCCATGCCCACCACCACCATTATATCAATGGGTAGCCTGGTAGCCTCAGCGGGGACAGCATTTGCAGAGGTAGATGGGAGGACAGGTGGGGAAGGGGCAGCAGGGGCGTCAGTGATAGCCCCTCCATTGTTGTCCTGGGCAGGGAGGGAAGGATTGGAATAGCAATTGAGAGAGGGGAAAAGAAGTGCCAGGGGAGGGAGAAAAGGGAAGAGGAAGGTTCACCACTCCCCACCCCCACCCCTCTGCTAGGCTGGAAGCAGGGAGGGGAGGGCAGCAATATAGAAAGGAGAAAGGGAGATATAGGAACAAGAGGTACAACTCCCAGTACAGGATGGAAAGGCCGGGTCCTCTGGCTGCACTGGGGAGACGAGGGGGTAGATTATATTCGCAATATGGGTAAATGAAACTGTGTGTTGGGGGGGGAACTAAGCAAAGAAGGGGAGGCCCAGCACCAAACAAAAGAAAAAGGGGGGACCGTGAGCACACAGAAAAGCAGGGGGAGGCAGTGGAGAGGGAGGGTAGCCAGCAAGAAAGGGTCTGCTGCTAGAGCAGGGGGAGGGCAACTAGACATTGCTGTGGAAGGGAAAAGGGCAGGTGTGCCCAGGGCACCTGAGTAGGGCCCCAGGTGAGGAAGGAAAAGAGCAAAGGACAGGAAGGAGGAAGTGGCGTGGGCATAGGACTGGCAAATAGTTAGCAAAGCAAAGGTGCTGGGAGGGATTGTTTGGGGAAGTGGCCTAGGGAAAAGCTGCCAGATTGAGTGTGGCAGTAATCCCGCCTATTGCTGCTGCCTTAGGGTCCCTGGGCCAGAACCCAGAGTAGTACGTGGGCCCAGGTTCCCCACAATATCTCAACCTGCCTTGAGAAGGGAGATCAGGACTCCAAAGGGGATTTTACCCCAAACTTATGAACTAGCCTGTAATGAGTATGGCTCAGTAGGCTGTGGCTTCTGCCTCTAGTAAAGAAAAAAAGGTCATGTGGAGGGCCACAGCGAGCCTCAGAGGCTAACACTATCTGCTAGAGCTTTGCCACAGTACCCTTGGAATTATTTAGTCTGACTTCCTGTATGACACAGGTTAGCTGTTGGACTTCCTCTAAATAATTACTTTTGAACAGCAGCAAATATTTAAACAATAAAAAATCCTATTTTGATTACAAAACTGTAAGTAAAATCCCATCAAAACAATCTAGAAGATCCAGAATATCCATTTCCTACTATTAGTCTATTTCTAATGTTAAAGGTAGTAGAAACATCAAAGAAGAGGTTTTTAAACTGTGATTGGTTCCTTTATACCTTGGCCATTACACATCATATTAAATATCTATATATCTTTGTGCTTTTATTCCTCTTAAGAAAGGGCCCATTCTTGTACCAAGGATGTCAACAGGAATTTTGTAGTTACATCTCCAGTACCAGAAAGATGAATGGAGATGTTTCTAATGTCTGATGGGCCAAAAATTATTAGACCACCATTCAACAAGACTTTCAGTTGTCCCTGCCTCACAATGTCCTCACCGGTACCAACTAGTAGTTTCTTGAGACCTTAGACTCAGCTAGGCTTAGAAGGAATTTACACGCTCCAGAGGTGCACTATAATCACTCCTGCAAATCCAAGGTCTTCCTCGTTCTCCTGCAATCTGAGGTTTCCCACAAGGATTTATGGGCAGGTGAGAGGATGGCTTAACCATCACCACTGGACTCCAGTTCACTAATTCTATCCCCAAAGGGAATGGAACCCCAGTGGCAACTACATCTCTCCCCATGTCCTGGGCAGGGAGACCTACTATCAGATTATTTTTCTCACACAGCTTGATCAGAGGCATGTTAATATTATACTTATTTTTGTAAAAATACTTCTTAAGGGTTCTCTAATGCAATCAGTCTTGCACTAGGCAGTGTATACAAACATAGTGAGGGTACGTCTACACAACAGTTTTATTTCAGAATAACTGACACTATTCTGAAATAACATAGTCCATGACTACACTACAAGCAGTTATTTTGACATTGACATTGGAGGACTTGTTACTCCGACTCCTGTAACCCTCATTTTACAAGGAGTAAGGGAAGTCGGAGGAAGAGTGTTCTTTCTCGGACTTCCTGCTGTGTAAACAACATCAAAAGCTGATATAAGCTATTTCGACTTAAACTACTCAATTGACGTAGTTCAAGTTGCGTTGCTAAGTTCAGCATTAGCTCTGCTATGTTGATGTGCCCTAAGAGATTGTTCCTGCACTGAAGAGCTAAATAGGTAAGAGGGAAAACAAAGGATCTGAGAAATGGAAAATTAAGTCAAGGAGAAGTAAAGTAACCAGTGCCACACAGAAGGTATGTGGATAGGAATTGTGAGTGTGTAATTCTGGGTATTGCTGTTTGTTTGAGTATGTAGCAGCTCCTAACAAGGTATTTCCCCAAAACTTCTCCTCTAAAAGAAATCCAGTCAAATTCCTGGAGTTATTCAGAGCTAAGAATGATTCAATTGTACTCTATAGTTGAGTAGCATACACAGCAGCATATTGATCTACCCTCTGTCGCATTATATTTACAATATGGTATGATCAATATGCTATTTCTGAACCAGTAGTTCCCTCAGTTATAAAGCTGTGGTATTTTATTGTAAGACTATAATGTGTATGACTGACTTCTAGAACTGTAACTCTGAAATACTGGTAAGCAAACCAGGGGAGACGACAAACCAATTGGCTTTGTACAGTTCTTAGAGCATTGCTTGTATTTGTTCCAGTAAAACCTGAAGAAGCCATTGTGTTTGGCACTGTACAATTCCATAGTAAAAGTCCCCGCCATAAAGAGCTTGCAGTCGAATTAGAGAAAGAGGGAACAAGAACAGACAAGTGAAACAAACTTGCCTAAGATCACACAGCAGGTGAGGGCAGAGCTGGGAAAAGAGTCTATTTCCAGGCCTTAAAATCAGAGGTAAAAGTAAGGGGGTGCGCCCCAGTATGCCGCTCCAGCAAGAGCCCACTGTGCTTCTGCAAGAGCCAGCACTGGGTATGCTCTTTAAAGCTTTCAATCCTTCCAGATTATTGTGCCCCTTTCAGGAGTCTTATTTGTCTTATGTATGCCTAGACAGGTAAGGCTCCCCCAGCCCTGACTCCCCCAAACACCCCCCAATAACTGTCCTGAGCCTCCCCACACCTAATCCTCTGCCCGGAGCCTCCCCACACCCGATCCCATGTTCGGAGCCCTCCACCCCCTGCCCTGAGCCCTTCCCATATCCAACCCCCTGCCCTTAGCTGCCCACACCCCTACCCCTTGCCTTGCATCCCCCTCACACACATTCTGTCCTGACTCCAGTGCCTCCCACACCCTCTGCCCTGACTCCAATGCCCCCCACATACCCACAGCCCCTTGTCCTAAGCCTCCCCACACCCACTCTAATGGGAATGAAACTGCATTCATAACAGAAAAATCAGAAAAAAAATTTTAAAACTACGAATAATCTAGTAGCACCTTAAAGACTAACAAAACACGTAGATGGTATCGTGAACTTTCGTGGGAACAACTCACTTCTTCAGATGACAAGAGTGTTGGAAGTCCAGATCCAAGAATAAATAAGGGAAGAAGAGATGGGGGAGGGCGCGGAGCGAAGGGGGGGGAAAGAGGAAAAAAAGGAGGGGAGGAAGAAAAAAAGAGATAGTGAGCAGATAATTCTTTATTGCTTTAAATACACATATATTACATTCACAATATTTTACATTACAAAGCCTCTTCAGTTTTCCATTTTTACTTCTTGTCAGGTGTTTCAGTTTTTACTTCTTGTCTGATGTGACATGGCAGTACTGTCCTATCGCAACCCGCCTCTTCCACCCCCCCATTAGAACTGCCTCCCCTCAAAGTGGGGGGTGGGTTGCAAAAGGACAGTACCTGTAGGAAATTTAAGTTATTTTCACCCCTACTTACAACTCAGATATAGACCCTTAATCTCCTCCAATATACATTGGTGTAACACAGTGATAGTTCTTTAAAATCAATGGTGTTATATTGGTGTAACCGATTTGTCAGCCCGTTTAAAAGGACATTTTCCCTTTCAGGCCTGGTGCACTATCACTCCAGCCCTTATGCTTAAAATAAATCTGAAAAAAGCAGCAGCTTTAGAAATTCAGTCTCCAAGGAACTGCCATCGAAAGCCAGAAATTAGAACTTAACAAAAAGAGCATATTGCTACCTGCGGCTATTGTTCCGACCAGTACAGTGTGCACCTGAATTCTACCAGTCCAATAAAGAAAGAGATAACTGCGTGATAGAATGGGGGTGTTTTCATTTGTTTTCTACTCCTGCTCTAATAAGTAAGTAAAGATACTGAGGATAACAGTTATACCATAAAAATATTTCTACCTTTCTTAAATTGATTTTGAAAGTAAAGCTCCAAGTTCCATTTCAAGCTTATTTTTCTCCTTTAGCTTTACTTTTAAAAATGTCACATTTGTTGTTTTATTACTGTTCCAGCATTATTCTTTAGAAATGGTTTTCATCTGGATTTACATAATTATAGTATCTCTTGAAAAATCATTTAAAATCAAAATAGATGATGCTGTCCATTATAAATCTCTGGCTGTAAACTAGGATTTCCATCTAGTTCCAACATTTAAAATTGCAGTTCCAGAAGGTAATCAAGAGGATAACATGATCAAACATTATGCACTTAAAACACATTCTGTCTGTGTGAGTAGAGGATGCAGAATCTCCCATTTCACAACAGAGTAATCCTTCCCCACCATGGTCCATACATAAAGCAAGGGTTGGACTTTGTGCACCAAACAAAAGTGAGAAATGGCATGTTGATAAAGTCAAAGTTGTAATGCGGAAAATACGATTGTCCCAAAGACACTTGAAAGTCATCGTGTGGGAGTCATTTCTTGATATAAGTACGACAAACTGCCTTGTTCATTAGTATATGTATAATTAATTTTGTACACTTATTATCCATTTTGATCATTTGTGGCATGTCATTTTTAACCATTTCAAATACTTTTGGAATGAGGGGCCTGATCTTTCCATTGACTTAGACAGACTCATCCAAAAAGAGATGATGTGCCGGCTTTTTTCATACTGTGTATTGATTCTAAACCTCTGTAAATGTCAGTTCCTCTTAAAGGAAGAATCTGTGTGTGTGATCTGTGTGAACTCCCAGTAGCATGTGAGCCACTCTCCAGGCTCTGTTTGCCTGATTTCCTGGGGAACTGGGGATATTTGCTTTTGTTTTGAAGATCTGAGAAAAGCCATATTCAAGGAAAATGAGGCAGTAGATTTAAATGTATTACTTTAACTCCAGGAACTAAATTCTTCATCTGGCATGACTTCTCATGCAAGTTAATACAAAATATTTTTAATATTTTTTAAAATTCAACCATACAATAATACTTGGGTGGAGAGGGGAGAGAAATATATAGTGACATGCTATATCTGGACTTAATACTTTCATACTGGATGTTCTATAGAAAATCCCTCTTTCTATACCCTTATAGAATCATAGAGCTGGAAGACACCTCAAGAGGTCATCAAGTCCAGCCCCCTGCCCAAGGCAGGACCAATCCCAATTAAATCAACCCAGCCAGGGTTTTGTCAAGCTGAGACTTAAAAACCTCTAGCAGTGGAGATTCTACCACCTCCCTAGGTAACCCATTCCAGTGCTTCACCACCCTCCTAGTGAAATAGCTTTTCCTAAATAGCCAACCTAGCCCTCCCCCACTGTAACTTGAGACCATTGCTGCTTGTTCTGCCATCCGTCACTACTGTGAACAGCCTTTCTCTATCCTCTTTGGACCCTCCCTTCAGGAAGTTGAAGGCTGCTATCAAATCCCCCCTCACGCTTCTCTTCTGCAGACTAAACAAACCCAAATCCTCAGTCTCTCCTCATAGGTCATGTGTTCCAGCCCCCTAATCATTTTGGTTGCCCTCCGCTGGACCCTCTCCAATGCTTCCACATCCTTTTAGTGGGGGGCCCAGAACTGGACACAATACTCCAGATGTGGCCTCACTAGAGCCAAATAAAGGGGAATAATGACTTCTCTAGATCTGCTGGCAGTGCTCCTCCTAATGCAACCTAATATGCCATTAGCCTTCCTGGCTACAAGGGCACGCTGTTGACTCAAATCCAGCTTCTCATCCACTGTAATCCCCAGATCCTTTTCTGCAGAACTGCTACTTAGCCAGTCAGTCCCCAGCCTGTTACAATGCTTATACTGTTGAGCACTGAATTCAGTGGGATTACTTATGTGACATAAGTGATTTACCAATTTGAATTCATTGATAATATGAATTGGGTTCTGACTGCCACCAAAACATAGCTTTGATTTTGTTTCAGCTACTGCCTGGTTTCCTGCTGTGTGGAAAATCTCTTTATCCTACCCCACCCCAACTTGATCAGCAAACCATATAAAAAAATGTACAATAATTTTTTAATGTCGTGGCACTTCAAGGTTGTTGGTATGCTTCGTTTGACTGACAATTAGGAAGTACCCACCAGTGCTTCATCACTAGCAGTCCTAGAGCAAAACATAGCAACAGGGTAAAAGTAGAGATTACACATTCACATTGGAGACAAGTAGAGGGCATTGGTGATGTGGATTTTGAAGAAGACTTAAGACAGCATAATATAACTGTGATTACTTAAACATTGGGATGAAAATCTCTATATAAGCAGTAATTGCTATTTATTTTACCAGTATTTTAATGTGACCAGCAATCAAAATTGGTCCCTGAAATTCAAAATATAAACCTTCTTAATCAATGTGACTTTGGATCTCTGAAGAAAGTCAACATACATCTAGTGTTCTTAGAGAAAAAGATGCGAATCCAAGAGAACTTTATTCCACAAGAAAAGAATAAAATGTGAATATTTCAATTTAAAAAATAAAAAGTGTATGCAAGAATGTAAGCTATAATGCACATGAATCCTACCAAAAAAACCCCAAAACCTACCATCTGTCATTTAGATTATTTAATAAATGTACAGTAGGACATACTTATGCATAAATCAAATAAGATGACCACAGACCAAATCCTGCTCATTTCAGGTAACTTGCTCCATTGATGCTAATGGGATTACTTGTGAGAATAAACTAAGGCAGCCTTTGGCGCAAAAATTACAAAAAAGTTTTACGCTCGCTTCAATCACTAGGTTTAAGGACACTGCTTTTAGTGGAGTTATGCTGATTTTCCCAGCTCAAGATCTGATTCAATGTGTTCCCATATGCAGGTGGACAAGATGACATTTTTTTTTGTTCTGGTGTTACAATTCCATATCATTTATCCCATGTCTGAAAATGACTCTTTTATCGCGTGTCAGTGGTCAAAGAAAAATTTTGTGGGTTCTAGAAATATTCTCCAGTACAAAGATTTTTCTCAATATACAAAAGTAAGTCAGATTAAAAACATCCTAGGTACCAAAGTAATGTTTTACTACCAAAACTTACTATCAGCCCCCATACTTAACATTTATTTCTAAATATAAATGCACTAGTAACAATAATCTCACATTAATTAAATGAGTGCTGAGGAGTCCAATATAAACTAGTCTATGGAGTATGATAAATTATTGCAACTTCAAACTAGTATACATAACCAGGGAATAATTGGTGAGGAGGTATTTTCCCCTTACTCCCAGCCTTAAAACTGCTGCATAGATTTTTTTTTCCCCTCCCCAAGTCTAATTCCCAGAAGGATAGAAGTGTGGTGAAAGCTTTGAATTTGCTTTGGATCAAAAACATACAAATTAGAGTGCTGATGAAGTTTGGAATCTAATTTCTCATAATATGATGTGAATTCATTATCTGAGCATAATGACAGGCCCAACAATTTCTAGGCAATATTGCATGAAGAGACCTTGCCAAGACTCTGATTTGTGCAATCTCTTGTCTTTCTGTAATTCTGGAGAGGAAACAAATCTGTTATGCTGTATATAAATCTTCAAAACAAAATTACTTTGTCAGTCTTGTTCATTCTCACCGTGTTCTTACGTGAAACAAAGCATGCTGGATATAAGACCTTCACTGTAGTTTTGGTTTTATTCCTACAACTTCCATTATGCCTGGCTATTCAGTGATGGGGTTAGTTTTAAAGTCCTTTGAAGATATGTTTATTTGACCTTTCCATTTGTATTCAAAATGTACTGGCCTCTGAAATCCATGTCAGTGTTAATGTGGAAAAAATCAAAAGCTATCTAATACCAACTCAGATATAAGAACTTTAAACTGTCACTTCCAACAGATGAAATAATGTCTTCTTCAGTTTAAAACTTACCAAATGCCCATTGATTTTTGCTTTAGTCTAGTGAAAGTGTTGCCCGTTTCAGGAGAGAAAAAGAGCCGGGGGTGTTTCTTCAGGAGGCTATAATCCTGAGAGTAGGGTTCTAAGGAGGCATATCTGGAGGCAAGAGGGCTACTCTTCTGAAATCGGAGTTCCCTAAATATATTGCCTCTCTAGATTTACCCTTCTCTTCCTTTCCTCCTTCCTCACATGGTATCCTGAATGGATGGAAAGGAAATAATGGCAGTTGCCAAAGGAGTCTAAAATGAATATATATGGGGAAATATTTCAAGGCATTTAGGCTGCTGCAAGAGCCATACTCCCCACAAACTATTTGATGAATCTAGAAGATTCAGGGAGTCAATCCTGAACCTTAAGTACTTTGAATGACATAAGGATCATTGTGATGACAATTTTAAAACAATTAATTTTCCCTGTAATTTAACATCTTCCATACGCTCAGTACCATCCAGGTTTGGGACTCACCATGGCATTTCTTGGGATGTCTCCCAGAACTGCAGAACTTGAAAAATTCCCTTTTCAGGTGGTGAATGGATGTTTTCTCTGGTGACCATGGAGGTCTGCACTATGTATTTTTAAAGATATTAGGATTTAATTTTTTTTAAAACACATTTCCATAGCCTTTATATGTTAAATAATCTTTCAAGTGTGGAGAGTGAACTGATGTAATTCTATCAAATTTTTCATCCAGTTTTTGTGCTTTTTCTGCTCAAAGCAAACTGCATAGCTAAGCCTCTGCAGCATGAAATTAACAATACTTTCGTCAGTTTCACTAGTAACTTAGAAGCCTTATGATCACTAATGAAACTGTGAAAAACTATGTCCATTTTATGTAGCTGGTGCTCAGTAAAGTTGTCAGTTGAGAGACAGTGCAATTAGTCCCGTGAAGAAATCATGCAAAAACTGAGAGGCCAGGACTGGGTGTGCCAGAGAACTCTTCCCATCTATGCATCAGCTGGGTGGAATGCAAGGATGGGAGAGGAATCCAGGAATCTGTGGAGGATGGGGGAGGTGACAGAAAGTTATCTTCCTTTCAGCAGCTAAAGGGGATGAGTTTCAAACTTCTCAGACACTTGCTAGCCTTCTGTTAATATGAAGTCACCTCACCTCCCCTAATCCACAAAGAAGCAGCTAGGGAAAGCTCCCTCACCCAGCAGCTGACGATGGCAGGCCAGTTAACGTTTCATTCAGCTTGAATATCCCAGCTGCCACCTTCTTTGATATTCTCCTTTGGCAAGTAGGTTTTTTTTGTTTGGTTGGTTGGGTTATTTTTTTGGGAGGGGAGGTAAAGTTTCAAGCTTCTCCCTTCTTTGTAAGAGTAACCCCTTTCTCTGCCCTTCCCAAGACAATATTACACAGGTATGTGGGGCAAGCTAGGGAGGGATAATAGACTATTGCAACGTTTCCTCAGCCCTCGCCCCCTAGCAACCTTACTTTTCTTATGCTACATTGATGACATCTTCATCATATGGACCCACAGGAAAGAGACCCTTGAAGAATTTCACCGGGACTTCAGCAACTTCCACACAACCATCAACCTCAGTCTGGATAAGTCCACATGAGAGACCCACTTCCTTGACACTACAGTACAATTAAATGATGAACAAATTTCTACCACCCTATACCAGAAACTTACTGACCGCTACGCTTCCCTTCGTGCCTCTAGCTTCCATCCCAGACACATTTCTTAATCTATTGTATACAGCTAAGCCCTAAGATACAACCAAATTCCCACAGGCAGACAAAAACACCTACAGGATCTATATAGAGCATTCATAAAACTGAAATACCCACCCAGAGAAGTGAAAAAACAGCTCGATAGAGCCAAAAAAGTACTCAGACATGAATTACTTCAAGACAGGCCAAAAAGAGAAAACAACAGAATTCTGCTTGTCATCATCTACAGTCCATAACTTAAATCCCTCCTACACATTATCAACAATTTACAACCTATCCTAGAAAATGACCCTTCACTCTGAGGCCTTGGGGAAAGGCCAATTCTTGTTTACAGACAACCCCCTAACCTCACACAAATTCTTTTCAATAACCATGCAACACTCCTCTATCATAATCATCCAGGAACCCATCCCTGCAATCAACCCCGGTGCCAACTCTGCCGACATATCTACACAAGTGATTTCATCACTGGACCCAACCACAGCAGCCACCAAATCAGGGACTCATTTAACTGCACATCCACTAATGTGATCTATGCCACCACATGCCAACAATACCCCACTGCCATGTATATTGGCCAAACTGGACAGTCTCTACGGGAAAGAATTAATGGACACAAATCAGATATCCGAAAAGGCAATACACAAAAACCTGTTGGAGAACATTTTAATCTACCTGGACACTCATTAATGGGTCTCCAAGTCAGGCCAATTCCACAAGCCAAGTACACAGAGAAGGATTGGAACTCAACTTCATTTACAAGTTTAATTCTTATCAGAATGGAATGAACAGAAGCATCAGCTGGCTCACACACAATCTTCCACATCCTATGACTTAACCTACCAACCAAACAGTGGAGGTGCTAATTGTTCTTATCAGCCTGTTGTAACTATTTGAACCATCTACTCACTGACTTTCTCTTTATTTTTTTTCTCCTTTCCCCCTCCTTTTTTTCCTCCCCCTCCTCCCCTTTCCTTATTTATTCTTGGATCTGGACTTCTAATATTCCTGTCAACTGAAGAAGTGGGTTGTGCCCACGAAAGCTCATGATACCATCTACATGTTTTGTTACTGTTTAAGGTGCTACTAGTCTATTTGTTGCTTTTTAAGTTTTCCTGCAAAAGAACTCGTGGTCTATGTCTTCTCAAGAGGCCCTGGATCTGTTAGATCTGACCTACTGTCAGCTTGTAATATGCTGTGAGTATCCTGCAGAGGAGGTAGGTGGCCTCTGTAAGCACTAGTGAATGTGTTTCTTGACCCTTCACATCCGCCTTTCTTTTGCATGTTACGCTTTCCATTTAATGTAACTGTTAACATTGTTCCATTTCAGATTATTATATTCCAGTTACAGGTGGTTTTTGTTTTGTTTAATTTTAATTGTAAATTTCCCCTTCTACCAAACCAAATAAAATGTATATTACAGAAAGTGTTTGGCATTGGGTTGCTTGCCGTAGTGCTACAAATCAAGTCTGACATGTCTGCTGTTTATGGAAAGGGAGACACACACACCAAATATCATAACAATAATTTTACCTTGAACTTGCATTTGTAATAACAGCAAACTGTTAGCTCAGAATAAATTGACTAATGTGAGTTAAGAGATCACAGAACCACCCACAGGCTGTGCATATATTTTTAAATCTCCACAGAAATATGGATCTTTATCTACAGAGTGAATGCAGAATATGTGTTGGTTATTTATTTTAGCTGTCTAGAACATCCATGGATAGATACGCAGAAGTGTAGACTGAACATATCAGATCAGAAATGAGAGAACTACTGTCTGCTAATTCCAGTAGGTAATGCCTTCTTATATGGTAATATCACAAGTAGCCCCAGGTGTACTTCTGAGCAAAGTGTTATTGCTCAACCCTGCATGTACAATGTGGCACATGTTACTTTAGATAAAATTAACAAGCAGCATTTGCACATTAATTTTTTACGTCTACTTTATGCAGCTTGGGCCGTATTCCTGAGCTGCAGTCTTATTGCTTGTATGGGAAGCAGCATCAGACTAAAGTCAGTTTGATGGAAGACCACTGAGGAAAACCCTGCTTTTGAAGGTAGCGATGCAACTGACTCAGTAGGTGGCACTCTTCCCTTGGAGTCAGCAGTGAATTAATGTCTCCACGTTGAGGCAACGGGGACCCAATCCTATGACCTCTGCATACTACAGGGAAACAGGACCCTTCCAGTTCCAGATCGAAAGCGAGGGGTTAAAAATAGATTTGGTGAATCTGAATAACCTGGCCCTTCCTTCCCTGAAATTTGATTGTGTTCTAGTTTTGGCCCCTGAGAGGTTGATATCATTTCGTCGGCATTTTCTTCAACCATAGGGGACTTTATAAAAGTCCAGGAATGAATAAGCATTGTGGACAGCAGCTATTCATCTCCTGGAATTTAATGATCCAAAGGCACATATCATCTTACTTAAAAGTTGCAACGATACCCGACACCGAAATTACAATAGCAATAACTACACCACTGAGTTATTATAGAGAGAGAGTGTGAGTTCATGAAACAACCCTCTACAACTAAAACTAGGCCTGTGGGACTCTCTGCATTGGGCAAAACTGAAATCTTTATAGGAGCTATTAAACGTTATGAGAAAAAATAATGGAAAAATAGGAAGTTTCACTTTCTGAACATTGTTTCAAGTCCCAAAATTCCAAAGTCTGTTGTCTAAAGGACATCACTTTTCCACTTTATTCTGGCAAAGTGGAGAAGGAAGACCTGACAGGGATCCCGTCATGACACCCTGATCTTCATTCCCCAGTTCTGGCATAACTTAAAGCTTCGGGGTGGGGGGGGGGCATAGCTTTGAGTTACACTGCTGGTGAAAGACCTTCTGTCATCAGAGAATCAGGTGTAATGGGGCCTCCCTCAGCCAGATACCCTCCCTTCTTTTCTGCTTCCCTTACATGCCCCATCCCTTATACTGGGCATAGCAATAAGTGGTGAAGCAGGAAGGTAGAGTTGTAGGAAACAAATCCCTATTAAACATTCTCAGAAGTCCCTGTTACATTCCACAGCTCTAAAGTTGATCAGTTAGCATTTGTGAACCCCAGGTGTGACACCATGCTAGGGCCCTCCTGAAATCTGGGCCTTTTTCTTCTATTCCACTTATCAGAGCAGATGGTGCACAGCACAGCTGGAGCAGGAAGTGGAATAACCACCTCTGTCAGCTCTGTCCTGGCTGGAGAGTCTCTCTTCTCAGGGGGAGCTCTCCAGGGGCTTTCTCCAGCTGGTTTGCTGAAGTGCAGAGTGACTCTGGCAGACCAGTGACTCATCCATTGACTTGGATTACTTCTGTGCATAAATATATGTGTGTTTGCTAGGTAGGAGTCTAGGAGCTTGGTTCACGAAGAGGACCTAGGCATTACAAACTCTCTCAGGTCCAACAAATGTAATCATTTATACACAACTTCGACAGGAAAGATGGGGAGAGACCTACATCCCAGTGGTACGGGCACGTCCTTGAGAAATGTAAGCTCTGTGTTCAGTTCGTTTCTCCTCACCAGGCAGCATCTCCCGTGTCCTGTAGGACTAGCTCTAGTGTCTGGACTGAAGATTAAAAAGGAGGCTACTGGTACCTCCCAGCCCCCAAGCTGTTTTACATGACACTAGGAACAGGTCCCACAGGCACTGGAAGACCTAGTTTGAGCATCTTACTGGTAGGAGACAGGTGCCTGCCTGAGGAGACAGTGTACATGCTCAGCAGCTGAAACTTACCACCTAGGAGACTGTTACAGCTGAAATGTATGCGCCTCCAGAGTTAGGTGGGAGCTAAGCAGAGTTACATTGATGTCACTGGTGCCCAATGTGGAAGTTATGCACGTCAGTTTACTTGTGAACCTGGCCCCAAAAGTACAATTTTGGACATAGAGAGGGGAGGGTCTGCTCAGGAAAAGAGTTCTCAAAATGCTGCAATTCAATGTCAAGTTGCTGTGCACTCAGTCCTGGAATTGAGGTTAAAAGCAAGTAGCCACATCTGTCCCACCTTCTCCTGCAATCCCTCTCTATACAGTGTTGTCTTCACAAGGCTGATGTCAGTAATAGAACTGGGTTTATTTTGATCTTGTTGAGACCTGGGGGCTGTCAGAGGCAGATTGTCAATACTCCTGCAACCTGTATTAAATGCTTGATGCTCATGCATGCCTGCAACAGGCTGACAGGCATTTTTAGCTTCTGGGCACGATAGTTGTACTGTGGTGGTCTAGTTGCAATAGTTCCACAGGCTGATTGCAGCTGGGCCAAGGGGTAACTCACAAGGGGAGTCATTCTAAAATATTAACTTCTTAGACACATCTACACTGCGGTGCTATTTCAGGATACTTCTGGTATCCTGAAATAGCATATTCCACATCTTGACAGCACGCCCGTTATTTCAAAATATATTTGAAAATATATTTCGAAATAACGGGCATGCTATTCTGATATCCCTGTGAACCTCGTTCCATGAGGATTAAGGGACATTTCAGAATAGCTAAAAACAAGCGATGCAATTTGCGTAGCTTATTTCCGGCTACAGGTGCCGTGTAGATGCACCCCTTAACACAAATTGCAACAACTTGCTCTCCTTTCTACCAGACTAAGCAGGGTGAAATCCTAGCTCCGTTGGTGCTAATGGCCCATTGATTTCAGTGGGGCCAGGATTTCACCTTGCATGCGCAGTCTGACTTTCCCAAGTCATTATTCACTTCTGTCTCCCAGGCTCCATGGTTACAGCCTTTCCCCTACATGCTTGTGCATGGGAGGGGGAGGTCAAATCACTGAGACCGTTTTGCCCACAGAGACAAGGGAGTGCATCTATAACCTGGCAGAGCAGCAGTGTACCCTATAATCTGTGTTCTTGTGCAGCCACTCAGGAGAGATTCAAATGCCACCCAGCTGATTAGCAAAGCACCCACAGCTAGTTTTTTTGCTTGTTTGTTTGTTTCTATTGGTGGTGCATATTTGCACATGCTTATGTGCACATAAAAACATTCCACACATGGATGGAAAGATTAGAGGGAACATTGTGTTAACTTTGGCTTATCTTTTTAAAATCAGTGTTTGCTAGCTGTAGAACAATAAAGTTGTTCAGAGATGATATTTGTAGAGCCCTGCGTGGATACAAATTTTATATCCGCATCTGTATCCGCAAAAATGAGTCACGGATATTCACATCAATATCCACAGATGCAGATAGCCATAAATACAAAGCAGATATCTACAAATCTGCTACTACAAATTTTGTTTTTAGAACCCTGCAAATTTGCAGATAACCACTTTATATCTGCAAGTATCTGCATCCACGGTTGTGGATATCTGCAGCTTGTTGCAAATGCGGATACACATGTTGTATTTAGAACCCCGCATCTGCATCCATATCTGCAACAACAAGCTGCAGATATCCACAACCATGGATGCAAATACCAGTGGATATCTGTGGATTTGCAGGTTTCTGGATATTTGGCTGTGATTTCCCAAGCTCCTTAGGACACTAAGCCCAATGAGTGGGAACTGGATGTCCAACTACCCTAGGCAGCTTGAAATCAGCAGATTTTCTGTCCAAACCCTGTCTATGAAAATGCGGTCTGTGTTGGGATAGAACACAGAGAACACTAAACCTGAGAACTCAGCTTTGCTGTATCTCTCTGTGCCCATTGGAACACAGCAGGTCAAAACTCAAAATTTCTGGCATGCAGCAGAGAGACTGGAAGCCAGAATGCCTGGCCCTAACAGTAGTCTGCGTAGTGCAGCTGTCCACCGACAGGAGGGCACAGGGGGCAGTTGCTCCAGGGCCCTGTGAGTCAAAGGAGTCTGGGGCCCATGGGACAGTGACAGTGGCCAGAGTCCTAGGCCCTTTAAATCTCCACTGGAACACTGTGCCATGCACTCTGCATGGCTCTGAGGGCTGGGGGGAGGGGAGGAATGCCATGGTGCTGAAGGCTAGCTGTCCTCCGCCCACCCCTTGTGCCCAAGGCCCCACCCTGTCCAGGCTAGCTGTCCTCCCTCCTCCCCCCCACACAGAGCAATGGAGCCTTGAAAGCCATGGGGGCCCTGCAACCATCTAGGCGGACTGGCAGAAATCAGACAAACTTCCATCAAAAACCCTGCCAGTGATTGTCGGAGGGTCATTACGCCTGATACACTTCTGCAGAACATTTTGGGTTCAACAGATGGGTATTTTTCAGCTGATGCCGCTTTGGTTGGGAAATTCCTGACCAGCTCCACATGGGAAACACTTATTGAGCTAAGCCCCAAGGCTGACTCTGTGTGGTAGAAGCCACAGAAAGCCAATGCAGACTCAGTGTGTGCTCAAGGGGCTACTCACATAGAGCTTATTAGGGGACTGTTGCTCCTGGTTTTAACCATGTGTATAGAAAATATAGATTTTGACCCAGGCAGCTAACCGAGCACCTGGTCCTTCTCCCATCCCAGTCAGTGACCAACTCTCTATTGATTTGAAAGGGAGCAGGACTGAACCACTAACAAAACAGGTTACTTGAAATCTATTTAAATGAAGGACTTAATTCATTTGGGTAGGAAGGAATTAAAAAATTCCTGGCTAGACTTTAAGGTCCCCATATTCTGTTATGTCCATGGCACACGCATTTAAAATTTGGATAACTGGATTCTAGTTAAATCATCAGGAAGGCCTTTGGCATGAAATGTTCCAAGAAATTTTGGAGACACATTGTTACCTCAAACTTTGAAGTTTGAATACAGCAGTTTGTTTCATATTTCATTGTTCTGCGTTATCCTTTCACTAATCACTTCTCCAGCATTGTCAGTTAAATTATTTAAGGTTTTAGAGATCCAAGCCTTGTAGGTGCGGTTCCAGAAGTTTGCCTTTGGCTCTGATGTAACTGAATGCAGCAGTGGCACAATCTGCAGGAAATTAAAGCGCACGTTACATGTTCAAACAACACTAAAGGCCAGATTCTCTATCTTGATGTATAGTTAGATGCAGTATTTGTATCCAGGGGAGGTTTGTGGTGGATTTGTTTTCTGGTTTCTTTTTTTACTTTTAAATCAAAGTTTAGCAAACTGGGTGAAATGATGCAAAAGCAATTTCTAGGTTGGGAAAGGTGGGCAAAAAAATTCAAGAAGCATAATTCAGAAGTCCAAGTGCAGGACTGGGGGTACGTCTACACAGCAACATTATTTTGAAATAACAGTCCGCATCTACATAGCAGGCAGTTATTTCAAAATAATGTCGAAATACTGTCAAGCTGGAGGATTTCTTACTCTAACTCCCGTACCCCTCATTGTACAAGGAGCAAGGGAAGTCGGAGGAAGAGTGCTCTATTTTAAAATAAGTGCTGTGTAGATGCTCCCAATTTTGAAATAAGCTATTTTGAAATAAGCTATGCAATTGATGTAGCTCAATTTGCGTAGCTTATTTCAAGTTAAGTCCTGCTGTGTAGCCTCACCCTGAGAGTCAGAAGGCCTCTGAATTGTCCTAAGCTCTGTCTCCATCTTGGCAAAGTTGCTTAGGGCCAGATTTGCAAAAGGATTTGGGTACTTAGTGAGATTTTTCAAAACCACCTAAAATTAGTCCTCTTAATGCTATTGAAATAAATCTGGTTCTTACTCTCTGTAAGAATGGCAATGGTAATATTTTGCTGCCTGGAAAGGTAGCAAGGTTAATCAATGTTCATACAGAGCTTTGAGATCTTTAGATGAGTCACGATAGACACACAAAAAGATTAAATAGCTCTGTACAAATACTTGAAATTAGCTCTCAAAATTTGCCCCTCTTAATTTCATTGCTCCTTATAAAATAATGTTTCCTGCCCTAATAATACTTTCACTCAAGTTGAATGGCATAAAATGTCAGTGCAGCTCTGTGTGATGCATTTTCAGGTTTGATGCTGGTTGATTAGGTTTCAGTATGTGAGTGAAGCCATGTGGTATTTCTAGCATCATGAATAAGAGTCTACTTTTTATGATGAGTAGGATTAGGAGAAAGCGTTTTGGTTTATCTATATATCTAATTATCATAATATATTTCTGTACTTATCTGATGAGAGAATGAGGAGTGAGAGAAATACCATAGGCCAAAGATGGGCAACTTGAGGGGAGTAGAGGTCCACAAAATCCACTGAAAGCCTTGGGCCTGGGGGTTGGTGGGAAGGGCTAAAGTCCTGTCCTCACAGAGTATGTCATGGGGGGGAATCCTATCCTGCCCCCAGTGGGTGGGAGGCACTGGGGGTTGTTGGAGGGTGAGCCAACAGCAGCAGGTCCTACAGGGCTGGGGCTGGCTCCTCCCTTTGGCTCTTGCCACGGACTCACGTAACAGTGTGTCTGCACACAGGAAGGGGCCCACCCTCTGTCTGACCAGATTGTCTGTTCTGAGTTTGGCTGTGGTAAACCAAGTAAAACAATTTGGCAGATGAGTTGCTGACCCTGGGCCACCAGTAGTCCATCCCTGCCATAGACAATCAAAAGATACCAAACTGGGTGTATTTGCCATCCACTAGAGTCTAGATGGGAGTAGCAGGCCACATAATCCTCTTACCTCCCAAGACAGCAGCACCAAGTAATGTGAGAGGATTATCTGTCAGTGGAGGGTCTGTTGCTGTGCCTGCCAGAGGGTGGGGATGAGTGGAGTCTAGTGTGGAATTCCTCTGGTTTGATTATTCTGAATACAGCATGGTAAACACCGACCCATGTATGAAGCTAGGGGAAAACACAAAGCATATATCAGAGTAGCTCTCTCCCGCATCTCAGACCTATAATTATTAAAGCTAACTTCTGCTCAAAGAGGACTTTGTAAAGCTATTTGCCACACATAACTGTACTAATAATACTAATGTATGAACACTGCTACATATTCTTACACGCCAGTAGATGGCCCACTTTAAATTATCTACCTCTATGCAGATACCTCAGTTTTAAATACCATTCCCATAACGGCCACCTCACAATCAAACTTATAGAAACTCACTGTGGTGTTCTGAAAAAAAGTTTTATGTGCCTCACCTCACCCCCAATTCAGAGATCTTACTACTTTATTATTACCATTCATTATATTTATCATAGTGTCTACAAGTCAACCAAGAGCTGGACCCCATTGTAGTAGATGCAAACACAGAGCACAGCTGCTGCATTCAGAGAGCTTCTCTTTTAGTATTGGAGTTCCTTGTACAGAGCAACAGTAGATATGACTGTGTGATGATCACTACCTTAGCTCCTCAGCATTGCTATATAATGAGAACATTTCCACTCTTCAGTTATGGCTGGTGAGAGGGAGGGTTTATAAAAGTGCTGATGCTTCTGTGGACCTTGTGGGAATAATCCATTGGACTTCATGGCAATAATCCTGGGTCTACAAAACTGAGAGATAAGAGCACCATCCAATACTTTTCTGAGAGATTTCTGGAACTCCGCCTCCATTTGAAGCAGCAGTGCAGCCAATATATCCTGTGTCATACTATTTAAGATTTCATTTACAGATCCCATCAGAAACACAATCACAGAGGTCTTAAAAAAAATGAAAAAACTATGGGCAAAAATAACTTTTTAAAACCTTTTAAGTGTTCTGTGTAATTTGGAGAGATGGTTAGAGCTGACTTTCATTTAGTATGACCTGGCTCCCCCATTCATAGTTGGGGCTTGGAAAAGGTATTATTATCCTTTCTGTAGCAGTGTTAGAGAAGCAGTGTTTAACCAAGTAATTATTACTGAATACTTTCTTTGCAGTAAGTTCAGTACAATAAACTTCTTCAAGGTTAAAGACATCAGCGGTGTAATAGACTTGTCAAACCCAGAAGGAATTTGTATAGTACAGTACATATTCTATCTCACCAGATTACTGACTTGTAACAAATCTGCCAGTTCCACTGTGTGGCATTTACTGGACTGGACTGAAAATCTAAGCTGTAATGAATTTCAGAATTTCATTGTATGATTTTTTTTGTTCTCAATAAATCAATAAAGTTAAATGGTAAGTGATATGGCAAGTTCAGTAGCACTGGCTGGGAAAATGAATTTCAGTTCCAGGAAAACTTTCAAGCTTTTGGGAATTGTTTCTGCTCTGACTTGGGCTGAAGGAGGACCAGGAGGCTAGAAGCATTTACCACAATCTACCTTCTGAGTTGCTGCGGAGGTTTTGGGAGCCCTGGCTTGGGAATCAGGAAGTCTAGGGAGTTGGCTGTGGAGTTTGGACACCCTATGGATAGGGCCCTACCAAATTCATGGTCCATGTTGGTCAATTTCACAGCCATAAGTTTTTTTTAAATGGCAAATTTCATGATCTGGGGTATTTAAATCTGAAATATCATGGTGTTATAATTGTAGGGGTCCTGGCCCAAAAAAGTGTTGTGCAAGGGACACAAGGTTATTGCAGGGGGGACTGCAGTACTGTTACCCTTACTGCTGTGCTGCTGGTGGTCACAGCACTGCTCTTGGAAGTGGGCAGCTGGAGATGGGTAGCTGCTGTCTGGGAGTCCAACTCGAAAGGTAGAGCTACCGCCAGCAGCAGCACATATGATATATTGCCACCCTTATTTCAGCACTGCTACCTGAAGAGCTGGGACCTTAGTCATCAACTGCCACTCTCCAGGTGCCCAGTGCTGAAAGCAGCATGACACAAGTAAGAGTGACATGGGTATGGTATTGCTGCCCTTTCTTCTGCACTGCTGCTGGCAGGGTGCTGCCTTCAGAGCTGGGCACCTGGCCAACCTTCCAACCACTGCTCTCCAGTTGCCCAGCTCTGAAGATAGCACAGGAGTAAGAGTGGCAATAACATGAGTCTCCTAAAATAACCTTGTGATCCCCCTGCAACTCCCGTTGGGATGAGGACCCCCAATTTGAGAAATGCTGGTCGCCTTCATGAAATCTGCACAGTCTAGGGTAGGAGCACACATAGGCCCATCTCCCAGGAGGATACCAGAAAATATCACTGTGAATTTGGTAGGGCCCTACTTATGGACTCTGATTCCAAGGCAGTCTGCCTGGTGGGCTAGCCCAGATCCAGGGGCTCTAGAAGCCTGGGTACTTCAGGCAGGCTAAAAAGGAGGTGTGCTGGCAAAGAGGCATGAAGCCAGGCAGGCTTAGGATGGAAATTCATCAAAATCAAACAGTCTGAGTGGAACATTTTGATTTCAGTCAGTCACCAAATTCTGATGAAAGAGTTGGTTGGAATTTTTCCAACCAGCTGTAACATTCAGGTGTCTTGTCTCCTTGCTGACCAAGAGGATAGGACATGTCTGACCCAGGGAATGCATCCCACTTCTACCCTGCAGCCAGGGCATCTTTTAGAGCTTCTCTTCCAGGCTCAGTTGGAACAATAGCCATTTCCTCTCCTTAGTCTAACATGAGCTATCCAGCCACTGAATTTGTTCCCCTCTAGCCTGCCCCCAACTGTGTAACTTGCTCTAAGCTATTGAGAACAGGTATGGCTGGCTGTGAAGATGGAGGCTGAAGAGATCCCACTTGAATGGGACCTCCATTTGTATTCTCATTGCCTTGCATTAACGCTTTCACACTGGGTGAATTTCCATATGCAGAGATGCATGTGATGCTATGGCATGTGGTAAAGTACCCTGCCCATTTACTGGAGCAATCTGACAAGCTAAATTCAGACTATTTGCATAAGGATCTCAATTGCCATCACTGAGGGCCCAATTCAGCCATCTTCACTCCATGAGCATTCTCCACTGAAATTGGGATTGACCCATAGTTAATAGCAAAATCAGGACAGGAAAATTAGGGTCTAGGAGATGTAAGAGCCAAGCACTTGCAGTTGGGACTAGATTTCAAAGCAACTTTGCTCTCAAAACAGCTTAGCTCTTAGACAAAGTGGCCAGCCAGATTTTCAGTATGCAGCAGCTCCCTTTTTCCCCAGGGGAGCCTTTGGGTAATGAACTACTTTGAAAAAATGGTCTTAAATGTCTACTGTAAATAGCAAGTTATGTGACCCTGAGAGAGGAAGAAAGAAAGACACCTTTATAGATCAAGGAAAGGCCAAATGACAATTTCTCCCCTTTTTGATGATCCATATCTGCATCCCTGTACCTGCATTTCTCTACTCTTGTGATTTTTAATTCAGAGCCAGTACTTCCTATATAGTGGTGGTTTCCTTTGATTTGGTTTCATTTGTGTCAAAACAAACAGGTTTGGAAACAAACAGGGTTGATTTCAGATTACCAGCATCCAAAGACACTCATTTCTTTTTTGTGCTCTTCAGAAAGGAATCCTTAATGTCTCCTTCAGAGCCTCTCCATTGTGTGGAGTAGTCAGTTCAAAAACTGACAGATATTTACCTAATATATTTGCTAGCAGTCTAAGCAGAGAAGCTGAACATTGACTAGGACTGGTGACTGACCTGCCATCTCACGATTAAATATGGTCCCTTTGGGTAGCTTGCAGATGTGTCAAGAGGAAATGTGTAGAACTAGTGCCAGACCTACACCTGTTCTGTGTAAAGAGCTTCAGTCCCTAGGGCTGTCAATCAAGCCCCTTTTGCATTTTTTTTTGAGGTGGGAAGGAAATAAATCACATTCTTTTGCATTTCTAAGTTCTCTTTATCACTGCCTCAATTACTGCGTGGGCCAGCACAGAAACAGATGTTTCCACAAGCGAAGGTATTTTCTTCTAAAGAGAGCTGGCTTTGAGAGGTATTGTAAGCAAGTATTTCAAGAAGATAATTTTTTTCCTGTTTCCCCACCTAAAAGCTTCATGAATTCCTAGCCAATCTTAGAACTGTTTCATGTAACCTTTGCAAAAACAACAGTGTGGACAGAGTTCAAATATAAACACTCAGTTTTTTTTTCTCCACAGTTCTACTTGCACTTTAATGAGAAACTTGGTTCCTGATTGAGCCTTGAACAGGAAATGAAAACTGTTCCTAATGATTGTTTTGTTATGGAGTCAGCAGCTTGCATTCAAAGTGATAGAATTCACAAGCTGATTCACCTTTTCCTCCTGTTATTGCCTGCTAGACTGGATCAAAATATCTCCTGCTTCAGGAAGGTACTATCAGGTAGTGAAAGGGCAATGTTTTTTAAGTATCTCTAAGTCTATGTATATGATGTAATTGGTGGAGCTGACAGCTATGCCAGGCCCCTAGGAAAGATGGCGGGGCTGGCTCTGTGTGCTTGGGAGGGGCACAGCCTCAGAGGTCCAGCCCTCAGCCTCATCCACAGTGCACCACGCCGCCTCCCCCCAGCCCTTAGAGCCATCCAGAGCACATTGCGCAGCACGCTGGCGGCAATTTAAAGGGTCCAGGTCTCCAGGCGCTGCCACTGATGTAGTAATGGCAGTGGCTGGGAGCCCCGGGCTCTTTAGAATCACCAGGCCCTGGGGCAGTTGCCCTCTTTGCCCCCCCACCCTCTCATCGGCAGGCTCGGGTGCAATTAAACACCCATGGCTGGCCTGCGTACAATGGCTTAGCTTGGGTTGCAGGACTGTAAAAGAGCAGTGTAGAGGTCTGGGCTTGGGCGGGAATTTGAGCCCTGAGGCCCTGTGAAGGGGGGAGTGCCCCAGAGTTCAAGCTCCAGCCTGAGATCAAACCTCTACACCACAATTTTGCAGCCTGCATCCTGTGATCTGGAATCAGCCGACACAGGCCAGCTGCAGGCATTTAATTACATGGTAGACATACCCTAAGGATCACTGCAGAGCTAATTTGGGCATTCAGCATCCAGGTTAACTTAGCTGCAGAGCAACAGTTAAATGCATTGTCGTTGCTGTGGTCAGCCATGTCTGTTGCTGAGACTTTGGAGGGCATGTCCTGTGATTCTTGGTGCAGTAATAAGCTGAGTTGCCCTGTGGGGGGGAATGTTTCTGGCTTGGTGACTTAGGGAGTTCTGAGAAGGCATTGGAAAACCATCAGGGGGTAGCCAAGTTAGTCTGTACAGGATAAACTTAAAAAACAACAAATGGTCTGGTAGCACTTTACAGACTAACAAAACATGTAGATGGTATCATGAGCTTTCGTGGGCTGTGCCCACAAAAGCTCATGATACCATCTACATGTTTTGTTAGTCTGTAAAGTGCTACCAGACCATTTGTTGTTTAAGTTTATGGAAAACCATTGTCACTCAAGTGGGTTAGCTTGAGAGCTTACAGCAAAATGGGTGATTTGTCCTCCTAGGTGAAGGGGCACTAGGATTTGAGCATAAACTCCAAGATGGACCATCTGGCCTAGGTGTAGGGCACTGCTAAATTCAGAGTGAGGCTTTTGTGTACAGCTAGGAAGAGGTTGGAGATAACACCAAAGCGGAAGTGCATTAACTCTGCACTGAAGATGTGCATATAGAAATATCAGCCCTGGCTCTTTCCAGTGGTGTTAATGAGAGTTTTCCCTTGACTTTAATGAGCTTAGGATCATACACTTTGGGTACGTCTACACTGCACGTTTATTTTGAAATAAGCTATTCCGGGAGAAATACTCCGAAATAGCTTATTTCGAAATAGCATGTCCACACTACAGGGAAGCCGTAAAATTAGTCTAATGCAGGCTTCCCTAATGTGCACACACTACCTTGATTTAGAGCCCCAGGAGGCACTGGAAAGTGATTACTTTGAATGGCCCCGGGGAGGAGCTATTTTGAAATAGCAGCAGTTGGAGCATCCACATTACTGCTATTTTGAAATAGCTGTTTCAGAATAGGCGTTATTCCTCGTGGAATGAGGTTTACAGAAGTTGGAATAAGCCAGCCGTCATATCGAATTTATTTCAAAATAACGGAATGGTTGTGTAAACGCTTTGCATTGTTTATTTCAGAATAATGGCCATTATTCCAAAATAACGCTGCTGTGTAGATACACCCTTTGTAAGCAGTGGGGGGTGCACTTCAGGTAGTTACAGACAAAATTACCAATCCTTGTTTTAGAGGCAAATGCCAGTTGGCTGCACAAATACAGGTACTGCACACAGAAAAATACCAGAGCGGGTCAGAAATGTTCTGACAGACCTTTGGGTTTTTCAGGGCGAAATGCCACTTGGTCAAAATCAAAACAATTTGTGGGAACTTGTCAGTATCATTGAATTTTTCTAAGGAGAACCCTGCCTGGTTTCCTATCTTGTGGGCTGCTGCAAAGCAGGGGCCCTGGGATTTGGGAGCTAGGCACTCAGGGCTCCTGACTTCTTTTAGAAGTGTAGACACCCCACATTTCCTGTATGCTCTTTGGTTCCTGTGACACATTTCTTGCTGAGGCAGAGCAAATACAAAGACACCCAGGATAGGGCAGTTGTGAGCTGCACAGAGTAGTGTGATGCTTGCTTTATTTCTGGACTAGTTCTATTGATAATTAAGAGTTTATCTTGGTTTTAATCTGCTCATCAGTAAGATACTACAGGTTGAACCTCTCTCGTCCTGGACTCCCTGGTCTGGCAACATCCTTGGTCAGGCAGGACCACAGATGTTGCTAGACCAGAGAGCCCAGCCACAGAGGTTGAAAGCGGCTGGGACTGGAGCTAGTTTGGTCATCGGCAGCCTGCAGGGGCAGTGACCTTGGGGTAGAGAGTCCTGGGAGCCACTGCTGCCCAGCTGCTTCTAGGGTTCTGGGGAATCCAGGGAGCAGCAGCTGCCCCACTGCATGTGGGGGTAGGGCTGAGGAGTCCTGGGAGGAGCAGCTCCTGCCAGCACCACGAATGGGGCCGGGGAACCCTGGGAGCAGTCACCACAGCTGCATGTGGGGCCAAAGCTGGAGAACTGAGGGAGCACCTGCTGCCCCATGCCAGGCTAGGGGCAAGGAGCAGAGCCCCACGAGCAGGCTGGGGGCGGCAGGTGTGCCAGAGGAGGTCAGATCTCCTCCCCGAGCAGATGCTAGGAGGGGAGCCCCAGGAGAGCCTGGATGCCTGACCTTCCCTGGTCTGGCAAATTCTTTTATCTGGGATCATTCTGGTCCCAAGGGAGCCGGACAAGGGAGGTTCAACCTGTACAAGGCTCGCAGGCTCCCTGTCACAGATCTGGGAGCCCTGGTTTGTGATGAGACTCTCAGCGCTTCCAAGCTCCTGCTTTCTTGGCTGGCCCATGGCCAGGGAAAGGCAGGGCAAGAAGGACAATTGCCCTGAGGCTCAGTGATTCAGAAGGGCCTGGGGCTCCTGGATGGTACTGCAACAGTGGCAGGCGCCCTAGGCCCTTTGAAATTGCCACTGAAGCCCTGCCCCTTCCGCCTGAGGCCCCGCCCCTTTTAGGAGCAATGAGCTGGTCACCCCCCTCCTTGCCCAGGTGTCTGGTATTCACCCAGACAGTCCGGTATTTTTGCCTCCTGTCTAGTAAAAAATTCAAAGAATACCGGACACCTGAGATGTCTGGTATTTTCTGAATTTTTCCCCGGCCAGGAGGCAAAAATGCCGGGCACCTGGCAACCCTACAAACACTCAGCGCCCGGCCTCCCCCCCGCCTGAGCCTCCCTTAGCCCCCAACACCCCCAGCCCCCCCGACCCCAGCCCCCATGCTTACCTAGTTCCACAAGGCTGCCGGCACAAAATGGCTGCTGACCAAAAGTCCAAGGGGAAGCAATGCTTCCCCTGTGTCTTAGTGCTCAGCTGCTCCCCTGTTCCTATCCCTGCACTCACTCTTAAAGGGGACATGCTGTTTTAATGCTGTTTTATTTTAATTATTTTTTGGCTTAATAAGTCTTGGAGTCCTTTTTTTTTTTGCTCAACAGCTTTGGTCTCCCACCTCTTTTTTCCCCCTTCAACAGAATTTTTCCCCGGTGGTTTTTTTTGGGGGAGGGGAGGATTGGTATTTTTGTTTCAACCATCTGGCAACCCTATGCCCAGAAGCGCCGCTAGTCTATTTCCCTTCTCCCTTCCCTGCTTCTTGGTAGTCACCAAGCTGGAGCTGGGCCTCTGGTCACTTGAGGAGACCTGTTGATTTCACTTTGAGAAAATGGAAAAAGAATATTTTGGGGTGTTGAAACATTGTTGGACTTCTCCCTTTCTACGGGAAGCTTCTGAAGCATATGGTTTTGTTCTAATGTGGCTTTTTTTTTTAAATTTAAATTTCCCATAAAATGGGATCTCTGAATTCCCAGCAGCACTAATCCCATAATACTTTTAGAGTGCAAAACAGGAGGCCACTGATGAAAATGTGGCCAAACGCATCACATCTCCTCTACCTCAGTTTCAGACCAACTTTTTTCTTCCTATTTGTACTTTTTCCCTTTGATGCTTGGAAAAGTCCTTTGATTAATATTAAGTCTCTCTGCTCTCTTGCTGCCCTTCTCTTTTTTTTCTCTGAAATCCTTCACTGGCTCTGAATAGTCATGTTTAATAAAAATGCGTCTCTTAGATAGTATTTCTCATTAGTAGGTCTCAAGGCACTTCATGATCTTTTGTCCTCACAGCATCCCCATTGTCAGGGCACTGCTATTAGATCCATTTTACACCTGGGACACAAGAAGTCTGTGGAAGGAAAGGATTTGAGCCTGGGTCTCTTATGTCAGTTCCCTAAACATTGGTCCACCCCTTCTTCATTTCCAGTGCAGTTTCTCTTTGGCCAATTTTCCACATGAGCCGTATGGAATACAGTGGAAGGATTATGCCACCTGACTCTCACACAAAGAACTTTCCAAACAAGGCTCTCCTCCTTTGTAAAGCCTCAACTATCTCCATACCACTACAATCACCATCACCACATCCATCAGGCCTTTCTGAGCTCACAGCAACCTCACCCACTCCACCCATTATGTCTACGGTTTCACACTGGGAAGGAGCACAGACAATTGGCAGGCAGAGAGTGGGAGTGAGGATGAGCTTATGAAGAAAAGAAAATGAAGCCTGTGGACTTTGATGATAATTGATGGATACCCGGTTTTATGAAGGCTCCAACAGAGTTCCACTTAAATAACTATAATGCTTTGTAAAAAGTCTTCCAGCATAATTCACATGCTACGCTGGTCTCCCTTGCCTTTCTCAATTTGCCACCACCAATGGCAAACTAAGGTTGTGGACTTCTTGTTAACAACAGCTTTTTTGGGAAGTGGATGTATTGCACAGGACAATGTATTCTAAGATCTACAATATGAGGGCCTGATCCAAAACCCGTTGAAGCCAATGGGAAGACTGCCATTGACTTCAGTGGACTTTGGATCAATCCCTCATTTCCTTGAAGAAACGAATCCACCCCCATCCACACCCCTAGTGCATATATATATACATATTTTTTTTTCTACTCCCCCGTGCATATTTTTCAACCCAAATTCACTTGTCAGGGCTTTCAGATCAATACCATTAAAATTTCATTTGAAGGTAAACTGTTTTAAGAGGCTGGTCTGCCATAATCTGCAATTATATCATGTGCTAAGTGAGTGGAACTTTCAAAGGTATTGAAGGATTCTTTTTTTTTCTTTTCCATTTCACTAGATGACATCCAATGATAATGGCCTTAACATGATGGGAAATTAATTGAGAGCGCATTTCTACACTACCATAATTTTATCATCCATCCTACTGATGCTATTAGCAGGAATCCATAACCCCATGGGTGTTGTGAGTGAATCTCTTTGAGCAGAACTTAGTCTAGAGGTCACATTGTTAGCTTCTGCCATCAGCCGCGTGTCAAATCATTGTCAAAAATAAATTACTGGTGTATTCATTTTTTTAGCTTCTAGCCTTGTGCTGTGGTGTACAAGATGATTTTTAGTTAGCCATTGGGGAGTGAAGAGTGCTGGTGGCCATTTAAGGCCTCTTTCACCTAGGTACTTAGTGGAATCATTACATGTTAACTCAGATGCGCACAGCAGCAGCATTTGTCCATTATAAAGCAGCTTTAGGAAATCGTGAATTCTGACTCATCAGTAGCCATCCTGGTACAACATCCCCATCCTGGCGGATCTGCTTTGGTTTACTGAATCTCATCACATGCTAAATGAATAAAATCCAAAGGTCTTCTTTAGAATGACCAGCCACAAAGCGGGTGTTCCTATCAGATTTACCATTTTTAAGGGTGTACATGACCGCCGTACCTGCGGAATTACAAAGACCTTCATAGATTTCAAGATCTGATTGTTTCACACATGTGAATGATTTTAATAGATTTTAAGCTAATTATAAAAGTGATTCTTCTTGGGAAAATGGCATTGTAAGATTCCATGTTTATATTTCATTGTGATTTCCATTTAAAATCTGCTCAGTTCCCGAATAAAAGGAATTTTTTTCTTGCTGCCAACCCAGCAAACTGAGATTAAAGCAAGCTGAGTTTATTTTTGTCTGTTATCTCTAGTATGATAAGTTCTGCAAGCCAGGTTATGCTATTGGCCCTCTTGTTAAACCTGACTGGCTTAATTATATCCCTCTGAGAGACTGAAAGAGCCCGTTGTGAGTAAATAATTGAAATGCTTCAATTTAAAAAAAAAAATAAATAAATAAGTGAACTGATTTGCCAAATGGAGAATTTTCCTGGATCGTGTGTATTTCATTCAAAATTCTATGAACAACTGGAAAAAACTGAGAAATCCTATTTGCCTTTTTTACCACATTTCCCTTCCTTTTCTTCTTGCCTCTTTTTTTCCCCCAGTTTGTTATTGGAAAAAAAGAGGAAAATGGGCAGAGTTATTGGAAGTGTGTCACATTTTTAAATACCATATAGCTAAACAAATTGTGGCTTTGGGGGCATGCCCAGCTTCTAGACTGATACCTCCCTAACTCACCAATGTTTGTAGTAACTGCTCTTATTTTTTCTTAAGTTTTGGCATTTAATATTAAGAGTTTTAGTCTGCAGGAAAATGTGTTTTAATTAAGATATGCTGTCAGTTTTTCTTCATGATTGTGTTAATACCAGTGCAGTGGGGCCTTGCTATATGGCCTGATGCAAAGAAGTGTTGACCACTCAACCTTCTAAAGAAGTTAATGAGAATCAAAGGCTCTCCACCTCTTGTAGAATCAGAACATCTGCCCTATGCTAGAGCCATATGACTACCTGAATCACAAATATAAACACTGCAAATAAATATGTTAGAGGTGAAATCGAGGCTCCTTTGAAGTCATCATAGAGCTGGAAGAGACCACAGGAGGTCATCAAGTCCAGCCCCCTGCCCAAGGCAGGACCAATCCCAACTAAATCAACCCAGCCAGGGCTTTGTCAAGCCAAGACTTAAAAACCTCTAGAGATGGAGATTCCACCACCTCCATGTAACCCCTTCCAGTACTTCACCACCTTCCTTGTCAATGACAAAACTCCCGTTAGGGCTAGGTTTTCACTGAATGACTTCTTATTCTGATTCACTGAGACCCAGTTCAACAAAGCACTTACCAACAGGTACTTAATTCACTTTCATATCAATGGGATTTGCTTAAATGTTTTGCTAAATAGGGACAGAATGCTGAATCAGGGCCCTTGAGCTGTTCTAACACATCAGAGCTCACGACGGGCTCAGAGCTGCAAACACTTAAGCACCTAGATATATTACTCATATGCTGAAATGACTATAGAAAAGTCCTTTATAAGTGGTTAAGGCCGCTTTATTGTAACACTGAGATACTCCAGGATATGAAATTTGGCAATAGGCCAGCACAGTGGAGTGCCCACCATCATTCCCCATTGTCTGAACAGCACATTTGCACGAAGATGAATTCATGGAAAGAAGGCAAACTGATGTTTTGATTAAAAAGACTGAATTCCCATGTTTGTTATTTGCATCCTATTTATTAGATTTTTTTCATTTGTTATTTTCAAATTGTGTTGTGGGCTGTCAAGTGTTTGTTACACAATTTCCCGAAAGGGAAAATTGAACTTCATATCCATGCTCATAGATCACAGTATGAATAAGACTTGCCACACTCCAGTTGGCAGGTGGGGAATAACAGTGAATAACACTGGAATATAATTGGCTTTAGCATCTCATGGTGTGTCGCCAGAAATTGCTTTATTCATATAGAGTCTGACCTAAGGAACAAGGACGTATTTTAAATTCCAGTTGGCTTAAATCACTGTATTAAGTGTTTTTGATAGAGCTGAAGTGTTATTACCAAGGCTAAACAGCTTGGTTTTTTCCCCCAAAAAATACTCTGTGGTTTGGGGGAGTGTGGGCTTGGTTTCTGTCTTGGCTCATTAAAATGCTGACAATTCTGATAGGGACAGCTGGCCTGCAAATAATACACATTAAGTTTTATGCCGATTTCTCTGAACTACTCAGGGTGGTTACTACAATTATTAAAAGGATGAAACTGTCCTTGTGGTGCTACTTTAATAGTAGCATCTTATTGCTTTTATTGTTGCTGTGTTAAACATATGTTTGAATACGATCCTCTTCCAAATTTCATTGCTAGTGGGCTAAGAACACAAAGAACATACTCCTGTCCTGATTAGCTAGTCCTGCACAATACTACAAAAAGCAGCAATGGTAATTTCTCAGCTCATTAGGTGCATATTCATCTTAATGGGGCATCAAAGTTTAAAACTATAATGCGTTCCTCTCATTTAATACTTCAGAGAACACGCACAATAACCACATGAAAGGAAAAAGGATTTTGGTGCTTGGGCTGCACAAGCAGGTGTCTTCAATCCCTTCAGGCAGAAGAGAAGACAAAACTGGTTTTCATCTGATCCTGGCTAAATAAACTTGTTTTGCTATTCACTGATCATTCTGAATGGATAGTTGCAAGGCTCCTTATGTGGAAAAACAAATTTGTGATTTCAGCCAAACTCTCTAGTAGGCTAAATGTAAAGCTGTGCATAACAAATGCTGCTAAGTGTGGTCCAAAAACCAAAATGCAGTAAAATAACCAGTGAAGTTTGATGATGATCTATGGGATGGTAGGGAGAAAAGCTCCATCTCCAAAGGAAAACTATCTGCCCCCGGGGACAATTTAAAAAATTATTTAAAATATTTTCATCTAGTACCTACGGTTTAGAAGGTACATGTTATTTCCTAACTGTGGCTGAAAACTATTTCAGGCTGTAGTAATGCTCAATCCATGTTTGCCAGCACACAAGTATTACTGCTGAAACTGTCGTCCCCCCTCCCCTCCCCTCCCACTCACTCACCCAAAAAATAAATAAATAAAAGCACAACCAGTTCCCAGCAGTAGGGGGCGTTTTTTCTGGATTTCCCCAGATTTAAAGGAAATATAAGTATTGTAAGTACTATGCTTTTTTAATTAATCCAACTTGATTCTTGGGGAGGTACCTGCTTATGCATGTTGAAGTTAATTCATGATGTTTTCTGCAACACACTGATTTGAGATGTTGACTTTCTAGCAGCATCAGTTTTGTGTGATGGAATACAGTCTGTATTCTACAATCAGCCAGATGAGGAAAAGTACACTAAATCTGTATGTGGTGATTCTCTCAGAACACTTTTTTTTTTCCCTTTTATTTCTTTTTTTCTTAATTTGATACTCCAGTATAAAGTAACATGCTGAAGAGACATGGGCTACGTCTAGACTGGCATGATTTTCCGCAAATGCTTTTAATGGAAAAGTTATTCCGTTAAAAGCATTTGCAGAAAAGAGCATCTAGATTGGCACGGACGCTTTTGTGCAAAAGCACTTTTTTGCGGAAAAGCGTCTGTGCCAATCTAGACGCGGTTTTGCGCAAGAAAGCCCCGATCGCCATTTTCGCCATCGGGGCTTTTTTGCGCAAAACGGTTCTCAGTTGTCTACACTGGCCCTCTTGCGCAAAAGCATTTGCGCAAGAGGGCTTTGGGAGAGTCATTGTATTTGCGCAAGAACACTGATGATCATACATTAGATCATCAGTGTTCTTGCGCAAATTCAAGTGGCCAGTGTAGACAGCTGGCAAGTTTTTCTGCAAAAGCAGCTGCTTTTGCGGAAAAACTTGCCAGTCTAGATGCAGCCATACTGTTTATCTGTGAGCTGGGTCAGTGGTTCAAGCAAACCTCTTACTAATCAGCTCTTCAGGTTGCATTGGTGCTATATTCCAGGCTTACATGTATTTAAGAAAGTATTTAAGCACTCTGACTAGGGTTATACTAAAAATACTTATTTTACAAGCTATCTTCTGGAAAGAGATATGTACAAAAGTTAATATTTGTACAAAATTACATAGTTGCAGGCTAAAATGAAATGGGGGGATAATAGATCACAAAATTATACTGTGACTGAATTATATGCTAGTGACTGAATAGCAGAGTAGAAAAGAAATTAAGAGGGCTAGGCTGAGGGTATTTGAAGGGGGATGAAGTCAGTGAGGCAGAAATGCTAGGAAGCTTGTGCAAGTGATAGAGCCTTCTCCTCTACAGCTCCTATCGCCAATGGTGGGGAGATTATGGGATGAGAGAAAAGAGGCAGATTCTTAGCTGGTTAAATTGACAATGCTTTGTTGATTGCAGTGGATCTTCATGGATTTATTCTAGCCAAAGCTCCCAGGTGGAAGGAGAGTATAGAGAAGGTAGGTCCCAGGGAATAGAATGGAGAGTTTAAAAGGTGGTAACATACAACAGGAAGTGGTGGTGGACTTGGTTAAGCTGTCTGAGTGCTATATTTTTCTGGGAAGAGGGGGGTGTAACGCCAGGCAGAAGCATCTTTCTCTTGCTGCAATAAAGAGAGCTGAGTCTTGATTGATCTGATTCAATTTTATCGTCTTGCTCTCTCTATCTTTCCACACTCTCCTCAGTTACGGAGGTCTCAGTTTGTATAAAATCAGTATTTGGGGAACAGAAGGGTGCTGTTTCCAGAAGGAAATAATAGAACATAATTAAAGAAATACAGGGGTGCGCTATTGCTCTGATCAAATGATGCATCTCCACTGCTGTAGATGAATCTGCCCCATTGTAACCAAGAAAAGAATTTGGCTGGTGTTATACTGTATGTTCTGTTTTTTCTTTTCTCATTTTGGCTGTTCAGTTTATTGCCTAGTTTAAATGTTTGTTTCATTGCTTCTGCAATACAGGTTTTATTAGGAAACACACAAAATGTCCCCTTTAAGTTACGAACCAGTATGTAGCTGTGAAATTCAATACATCCACTATATACTTCAAGTGATCAACATATACATCATGCAACAGCATCACAGCAAGCTTTGCCATAGACCAGGGCTACACAATACGTGACCTGTGGCCCGTGGGGCAGTTTGGGTTTACACGGGACTCAACACGTAGCCTGTGGGTGGGATCCTTTGAACATGGCCTCCACTGGGAACATGCTCCACAACGGCGAGGCTTCTCGCAGGCAGGGTGAGCATTGAAAGACGCAAGCGGATGAGCTGACTGGAACAGACGGGTATAGGGTGTCAGCATGTCTAGCCCCCAGGGAAGAGGTGCCAGGAGCGCTGGGGCATTGTGGGAAGTGCTTTGTATTCATGCCTGTTGATGTGAAAGAAGTTATTTGCATATATATATGCGCGTAAATGCAACCACACTTAAGTTGCAGCCCTCAGCATATGCTGTGGGTATCATTGTGCTCCTGGGGCTTCCAAAGTTGAGTAGCCCTGCCCTAGACCCTCCTTAATATAAACTAGCAAGGAAAGGGGTTGCCCATGCTCGGGGAACTGCATCACAAGAGGATTAATATTAATTTTAATGTATCTTTTTCATGTTCATAGAAGAGAAACTTTAAAAAACATTCCTTCATCATCATCATCATCATGTTCCCATTGCACCCCTGGCACTCAGGACAGCGACAAAGCTCCTCCACTCCTGTCTGATTCTGTCAAGTCTTTCAGCGGTTTCCCAGCTGTGCCCCAAGATTTTCAACTCAGTTTCCATAGCTCTTCATGATGTTGGTTTACGCTCTTTTCAGGCAACATTGGTTTTGCTTACTTGCAGATGGCCATTTTACTGCTACTCTGGCGATGGAATCAGTTTCCATCAGAAGCACCTGGCCAATCCATCTCCAACTCCTCCTGGCAATGACGGTGCTCGTATCCTCTTGGCTGCATTGTGGCAATAGGTCTTGAGTGAAAATTGTTCTGGGCCAAAAGATATGGAAGATTTTTCTGAAGCAGCTTGTAAGGAATGAAGAGAATTTGGACATATCTTACTATCTAATTTCCCAGCATTCTGCACTACAAAGTATTGTCGGAAGTATGCAGCTGTGATAAATCTTGTGTTTGGTTTTGGTGTTGTATTTTGACATTTTCCAGATTGTATTTAAGCTTCCGAAGGTGCTCCTGGCTTTGTTGATTCTGTGCCAGATGTCCTGGTTTCTTCCACCATCCTGACTGATGGTGCTGCCCAACGGTGTGTCTAGACTACAGAGTATTTTCGAAAAAAGTGGCCTTTTTTTTTAAAAAACTTCACCTGCATCTGGACTGCTGTTGCGTTCTTTCGAAATTAAATCGAAATAATTCAGTGTTTTTTTTTAAATCGGTAAACCTACTTTTATCAGGAAGAATGCCTTTTTTCGAAAGAGCTCTTTCGTAAAAAGGCATTCCTGAATGCAAACAGGGCTTTTTCGAAAGAGAGCGTCCAGATTGCCTGGGTGCTAGCTTTCAAAAAAACGAATTGCTTTTTCAAAACTCTTGTGGCTGTCTAGATTATCTCTTTCGAAAGAGTAGTCTAGATGTGTCCCAAGCGTGTGACTGTTTCTACAAAGGTGAGAACTTAATTTTCTCTCCATATTGGTCATGGTGAGGCAATCTTAAAGGTCATGATAGTTGGTTTATTGGTTAATTTTTCAGTCCAATTTGCTGGTTGACTGCATGGTAGTGGTGATTTCCTCGTATGTCATGTTGGATATGGTATAAGAGAATAAGTTCATCTGCAAAGTCCAGGTCTTTGAGGAATGAGAAGGATGTCCATTTAAGTATCTTAGCATATCTTCTGTTGGACACTGCATTACCCAATCAATGGAAATGTTCAGGAAGATTGCGGACATGACATACCCCGATGTACTCCTGTTTTTACTTCAAAATTGAGTTCACTATGATCAATACTTCATGGGAAGCTGAAATAGAAGCTTCTGATGATGTTGACGAGTTGGAGAAGAATCCCATAGGCCGGGGTGGGGAACCTTTTTTGGCTCATGGACCCCTGACCTAAAGAAAAATCAGTCAGGGGCCATGCACGAGTGAGAGTGGGGGAAAAAAACCCTCACTGACGTGGCCCCCAACTGAGAAGCAGAAGGAAACTCCCCATATTCCCCTCACACACCAGAGCCTACGGCTGCCCAGGCTAGTAGTTTTTGTGTGATCCAGCCCCGTGGTGGGATGTGGGGGGCGGAGGGGGCGGGGGGCTAGACTGCAGGATCCCCAATACTGGGGGAGGGAGCCCTGAACCTCGGAGGGCCAGATCCAGGCAAGCCGGGGACTGCATCTGGCCCCCGGACCTTAGGTTCCCCACCACTACCATAGGCCCACAAAATGGGCCATAGTCTGCTCCTGTGAATGCCATATGTCATGTGATAGTTCTTTCAATATATTTCTAGATTCAGAGGCACAGGACAGACCAGTGAGAGAGATGTGAACTTAACCACTTTCCTATTTTATTGAGAGTTCAAGCAATTACAATAACCAAAGAACTTTGCAAATAAAAGGGTCAATACAGTTCCCATAAGCAGTGCAAGACAAATAAACTCAGCACAAATCACAATACAGGCTTCAGCTATGATTCATTATAGACTAACTTATTACTATGCAATACAGTTTTATATACTATAGATTTTAAAAAGGGCTAGCCTAAGATACCTATAATGCAAAGCAGTTAGTGCAAAACTAGCTATATTTAAGCCTAATTCACTTACAGTTCACCTTGATCCCCAACAATCCCTGGACAGGAGGTCGTGGTCTCGTTCCTTTCCACGTGCTGAGACGTCCTAGACTGTGTGATGTGGATGAACAGGCCCCAAAACTTATGGTTATGTGATCAGAGTTTGTGGGTCCACTCTGTTCCTCCTTCCCGAAGCACATGCGTGCAGAAGCATCTTTTATTCAAGACAAGACTCAGTTGCTTCACACCTTGTTGTCACGTGGTGTTCCAGCCATACGCACTTCTTTATTCCAACACTCTTAGAGATGCTACTCGCTTTACTTAACATTATTTGTTCAATCTTTAATTTACACCATTATCCTAAGTTGTTAACCACTTTTGCAGTTAGCACTTTCGTAAAATACAGGGTGTGTCCGTTGTGTCACCCTGTGGACAAGTTGAGAGGTGCGACCACCCCCTGTCGGTCGGGCAGGGGGGTTCAGCGGACCCCTTCATCCGTCGATCTGGTCCCTGGGCGGGATTCCCAGCCCTGGGACCAGTAAACTGGATGCGATCACCCCCTCTCCACTGAGTAGGGGGGATCCAGTGGACCCGCTATCTCTATACTGGCTCAGTACCGGCTCAGAGTGTGGGCCCGAGGCCCAGGGTTTGGCCCCTTACGTGGGGCCGGTCTCATCGGCTTTTGCCTGGTTGGCCCAACGGCTCAGGCGTGCGTTCGCGCAGTCTCCTGAATGATGGAGAATTATGAGATAGGAAGGTAGGGGAAAGGGGGACCCAGGCTCGCCCGCTCCACTGGGTCCCAGCCCAGGGCCCTAAGTGCAGAGGCTCGCTATCACCCCTGCACGACAGATGGGGATTCACTCCCGCAACGCATCTGTCCACGGGCACCAGAGGGGTCCCGCCCCAGGCTGCTTCCTCCCCGCTCCGGGTCCCTGGGGCCCGCCCTCCAGCTCCCCTGTGCCTATTGGGGTTTTGAGTTTCTGCGGCGGTACCAGCCCGCAGCTATGCCGTCCCGGGGTCCACTCCGCCCGAGTCGCCCCTTGGGGTGACTGTCTAGCCGTTGGGGCCGGGAATGCCCCGGCTCTGTGCCGAATCCTGGGCTCGCCGTCAGCCGTCTGTGAAGGCTGTCCGTGGCTGACCGGGGGCAGCGTCTAGCTGTTGGTGGGTCATGGGGGTTGTGCCGGTCTGCTCTGGGGCCAGTGCTCCACGAATGGTGGCGGCGGAGGCTGCCCCCTGCCTCGCTGCCGGTGGGCTCTTTTGAACTGGCCCATCGGTTGTGACGGGGCTCTGAGTCCCCGCCCTCCTCATGGCATGGCAGCTTCTCCTCCCTCGCCCCGGCCGTCACTCCGGCGCCCGCCTCCCACGGCCGCCCGCCGGGGCCGGAGCCGGCCATTTGCCGGCTGCGCAGGTGTGGAGGCAGGTTCCGACTGGGTGCAGCGCTGCCGGGCCATCTGGGCTCTCTGCCTGCGGCCCCATTCTCCTCCCACCTCCCCCCATGGTCCCGAGTGCAGGCCATCACACACCCCCTATTCCTATAAGCCACATCATAATAATTCTGGAAATTTTGATCATGCTTGTTTTTTAATGATATACATTTTAATGATTTCAGCACTTTAAGCAACTTAGTGAGCCTCGCCCAGTGACCAAGGGCATAAACTTAGCAGTTTCAGCACTTTATGCAGTTTATAGTCAAGCCTTTACCCCATGACCGAGGGCAAAAGGTTATATTTCCACATACTTACTTCAGCCTGAGGCCTGCCTGCATGCTTGCTAGCAACAGACTTAACAGGGCCCTGCTTCCTAGCCAGAACTCATGTCAATCCAGAGAAGGCCATGCAGACTCCTCCACACTATCAAAAGCATTCTCAAAGTCTATGAAGTGTATGTAGAATTGTTGTTGCCATTCTAAGCATTGTTCTGTTTCGTACAGATCCAGACTGTCCATCCACGCCCTTTCTGAAAACTGGCTTGCTTTTTTCTGAGTGCTGTCAACTGCCTCTGATATCCACTAGATTCTGATTTTACACAATATTTTGCTTGGCACTGATGTAAACAGAGGGGCCAGGAAAGATGCTGCTAATTCAGGATTTACCTTGAACTATTCTGCATGTAAGTTATCCTTGCCAAGAGTTCTTCCATTTTTTAAGGATTTGATGGCTTGAATGATCTCTTTCTTAGTGGGGGCATCTGTGTTGATGTCAAGATTTTTTTCTGCCTCCTGGATATTTGCTTCCTTTTTAGGTGGCTCCCTGTTCTGCAATTCTTTAAAATGCTCTGTCCAGTGCATTATTTGTTCTTTTTCTGTTGTAAGTAGGTGGCCTTGTTTGTCCCTCATCCGAGTGTTTGTTCACGTCTGCCATTTACCAGTTGCATCCTCTGCTTGAGTTGCCAGATTATCAGTACAATGTCATTTGTCTGCTTTCACAAGGGGTTGGATCTCTCAGTGGTCTATACCAGTGTTTCTCAACCTTTTTTATAAAGTACCCCTTTTTTAAAAAAAAAATATATATATAAGTACCCCCAGTACCTACAGTTTTCAGACACACACATTTTTTTCTACTGTTGCAACACATTTGTTTAAACAACTTAATCATAGCTGGGTGGGCGATGAAATTTTTGGGTGTAAAAAGTACAAAAATAATAAAGCACTGCACAACTTAAAACAAAAATTCTGTTTTCTCCAAATTTCAGTTGTGTTGACATACCCCTCCAAACTTCTCTCGAGTACCCCTGAGGGTACTCATACCACTGGATGAGAAACACTGGTCTATACTGCTCTTAGTATGTATCCTTCTGATGTGCTGCGTGAAATCCCCTGCTTCCTTCTCTTCCGCCTGCACCCTAGACAGGCATCATTGCTCTGTTTAGAAAGTGCAGTTACATTGTGTCAGGTCTTGTTGATCTCATCTGCATTCACCTCCTCTTCATCAGGGTTGGCAAATGCCCAAAATCTGTTCTTTTACTGCAGAATGAAGGGTTTCTATATGTCAGGGGATTTTAGCATCTCAGTGTCATAACCATCTTGTGTCTGGCTTGATCAAAACTATGACAAGATGGTGGGTGCTGCCAAGAACTGCTCCCCATCTCACTTTCACATCTGTCAGTGAGTATCACCATTTGCCATTGACCATTGTATGGTCAATCTGGTTCTTAATCTTTCCCATTTGGAGAACACCATGTCAGCTTGTGAATTTCAGAAAGTGGAAATAGAAGTCCATCGGGGTCTCTCACTGCAGAAATCAACATGCCTCTCTCTGTTTCCATTCATGATGCCACACCCATCTCTTCCCACTGCTCTATTGTTGGTTATTCTTACCGACTTTGGTATTCAGGTCTCTCGTGATGATAGTTAGGTCAAGGTGTATTACGCTCACTAACTCTGCTTGTAATGTAAGATAGGATTCATCTTTTGCTACTTCATCACTGTCATTTGTCAGCGCAGAGCACTGAATCAGAGTGATATTACTGTGCTTTCCCTTTCAGTGTGGCTCTTAGTCTGCTGCTAATGGACTTCCACTCAAGCAAAAACACACTGATGTATTAATTAAAATTCCCTTCTCTGGATGCTTGAGAATTTTTGGGGCAGCTCCCATTGGATTATTTACAGGCTAAATGCAGGAATTGCTGGGTGTGAGCCTATGTGATCAAGAAAGTAAAATAAATAAACAAAGCAAAGCCACTTGTCAGACAAGGGAAAAGTGGTTCCCTACTTTATCAGAGTTTAGGAATGAATCTTAGGTCATGTGATTCCCAACTAAGCAGTTCCTAGCTATAAACATGAGTGGTATCTAGCAGGCAGAAGACTTCATTTGTCAGTTGATCTGAGGAGCCAATTAATTTGAACTTGAATTTTATGTCCACTAGGTATATCTGCTGCAGAGCTACCAAAATAATTTTATTGCCTTTATTCCTTCAAAGTCATATGCGGTTCTTATGTTCTCAAGAGCATGTTCTGTTCCACTGACTTTTGCTGAGGTGGAAGGGAAAATCTGAACAAACCGTAGGATTGGTGATTACTGACAAGGCAGAGCAGAACTAATTAAAAATATGGGGGGAGGAAGAGAAACTGAAGCCTGTCTGATGTGAATTTCAGCTTGAAAACGCATAAAATACTGTTCCTATTGGGGCAAAACCCCCTAGTGGAGGAGTTTAGTACAGCAGGTCATGCATCATGCTGCCAGCTGTGCATCTGGCACTAGAATCATGACAAGACTAGCGTTGCAAGAAAACCAAAATGCGTATTTTGGTATTCTTGATGGGCTGGCACTAGTCTTCAAGATAATTTCTGTTTGTTGTTGGACATTTACTCGCAGTAGTACCTCCCATTTCAAGATAAGCAGTTTCCAAGCCCTGAAAGGGATGGCCCATGCTCCAAGCAACTCCTGATCTATTTCTTCCTTGCTGCTTTATTTCTGCTTCTCTGAAAAGGCAGCTACTTGTTCAATCGCCCGATTTGAGACCCTGTAATTTTATGGTTTAACAAGGGGCTCTGCTTTAGATCCATATTTGTTGGGTATGGATCTTACACTCTGTAAATATATACATAGGTTTTCTCCACTTTTATGTTGCTACAGGGCAGGTTATGATGGTCTTCAGTTTGCCATTGTGTCACAAGCACAAGGAGCACAAAACATGAGTGCTCTTCTATGATTATATTTAATCTGTATTAATTATGTATTGTCTGAATCAATATGCTCTCAACAGAGTGTTGTGTTCTTTCTCTTCCCACACTGTTTAATAAATCAAGAGCAAGTCTTTTGGCTTTGCATATCAGTGATGGATAAGCAAGGGGTTGGACTCTCTGCCTCCTATGCCTATGTAGAGAGATCCATTAAAAACTGGAACCTATTGAGGACAGTGTCAGGGTCTCTAAAGGAGAAGGACGTTTTTGTATCTCCTTAGGAAGATCTGGTACCCAGCAGGGAATTTTTAGGGTCCTGTTATTTCTGGCAGGAGATGGCACAGCAGCAGCACCTGAGGGAAGGAGGAAATGAATCCCAGCTGGGATTTATCTCTTCTCCTTAAAAATGTGTTGTCTCTCCCCACCCTCCCCACGCACAGCTCTCTTGCCTCTGCCAGTTCCCTCTCCTCCCTGAAAAGAGACCTACATTAGTAATACGCACAATGCTGTATTCTTAATCTCTCTTTAGAAATCGCTTCATCCTTTAAAATTCAGGCAATCCCACCACAGAATTGATTTCAAAACAGAAGTGTCAATCCTGGTCAGGTCTAAGCCCTGGCTTTTGTCGGAATGAGTGGCGCGCTCCTGGCACGTCCCCTTACGTAGCTCCACACATAGTGTGTGTGTGTAAATCGGGATGGGTAATAATTTTCACAGGGGGGCTACTTCAGACATTTTGGTACATGGGCACAGGCCGGCTCTGGCCCCCTAAAAGGGGTGGGGCCTCGGGCAGAAGAGGTGGGGCTGAGGCCACAGAGAGAAAGTGTGTGAGAGTGGGAAAGAGACTCTGTGAGACAGACTTTGTGACACAGATTGAGTGTGTGTTAACACAGATGGGAGAGTGTGTGTGAAAGTCTGTGGCACAGAGGCAGCGTGGCACCGCCTAGCAGGGCTGGATTACCCAATAGGCAGACTAAGCACGTGCTTAGGGCACCAGCAAAGCAGGGGCACCAAAAAAAGAGAGATTTTATGGTATAGTATTGTTTTTATTTTGAATTACATATGGGGGGGGGCACCATAATCTTTTCAGTGCTTAGGGCCTCTAATGGTCTTAATTTGGCCCTGCCACCTAGCGGTATGTGACCGTGACACTGAGAATGTGCGTGCTGGCTGCTGCTGCTGGCTGTTTCTGAGAGAAGCCACATGCTGTCTGTTTAAAACAGGGAAAGCTGTCCTCCTCTGTTGTCTGCCCCCTTCCCCGCTCTGCAAAGATGTGGCATGGGGGAGGGGAAGTGTGTGTGTGTGTGTGTGTGTGTGTATGTGTGTAGGAGAGAGAGAGTAGAGGCACTGAAATTTTAGAACCAATGCACTGCCTCTTAAGACAGGCACTCCTCTAAGTCAGTGATTCCCAACCACTGGTCCGCAGATTGGTGCCAGTCCGTGAACCACTAGCCGTGGAGCTGTGGCACGCTGCAGATGTGGCGTGAACTGGGAATGCTTAGTCCCAGCTTGTGCTGGCCTCAGGAGCTACCCCCACTGAATGCCACAGCGGGGGTAGCTCCCGGGGCAGCAGCAGGACTGGTGAGCTCCATCCCCAGGGGAGTCCTGGCAGAACGTGGCAGAAGTGGGGCAGCCAGCAAGCCCCGTCCCCAGGGACTCCCAGTCGGGTGATGGAGAAGCAGGGCCGTGGCTGCTGGGGAGCTCCTTCTCCAGGGAGCCCCACCAGGCCAGAGCCCAAATCCAAGCCGAGCAGGCTGGAGCTCAGGGGCAGTGAGGCCAGAGCAGAGCCAGCCGCAGGGAAAGTGAGCATCCTGGGAAGCTTGTGGCAGAATTTCTCCTGATCCAGCAAATTCCCTCATTCAGAACAGGTGAGGTCCTGAGGGTGCTGGATAAGGGAGGTCCAACCTATAGTAAGAGCCTGCAAGGGCTCTTACTACTTTTAAAATGCAGAGCTGCAGCGGGGTTAGCTCCCAGGCCAGCACAAGCTGGGACTAAGCAGTCCCAGTGTGTGCTAGCTCCGGGACGATGCAGCTTTAATATGCAAATTTATTAATTATCATAATAAATATGCAAAGATTTCTATGCCAGTCTGCCAAAAGCTTTTGAATGAGTTTGCCAATCTGTGGTATAAAAAAAGTTTGGGAGCCACGGCTCTAAGTCACTTACTATCCATGCTTCAGATTGGAGCAGCTCCGCTGTGTGTCTCCCTCTCCCCGACCCCTGCTCTGCAGAAACGGGGTACAGGGACACCCTGACTTCAGCACTCCACTCCCCTCTCCTCTCCTCACAGCTAGCAAGAGAATCTTGGGAGTAGCTTGGCTGCAAGACGGAGACAGGTCGGGGAGGAACAGCCGAGCACACACTGCGGGCTATAAGTTTGCACCTCTGCTAATCAGCTGAGCAGGGTGGAGAGAAATGCTTGTCAGGTCAGATCTTGCCTCTGGGCCTGATTTGGCCCACCGTTGGTGTAAATAATATACTCAAACACATTCTCATTCTGTTTGTCTGACTGTAGGCCTGCTTAGGAACGTGAACTCCTGTCAAATACTATTTCTCTTTCTTTCCTCCTTTCTCTTGTCCTTTCTCCCGCTATTCACCCCAAGCTTTATATCTCATCACTCCATAGCACTAAGACCTGTGACAACTGCTACCCCAAATGCTGTGATGCCCCTTCTAACCGGATGTGCACTACCTACACAAGGGCATGACAGCCAAGCCAGATCATGCGCTGTTTCACCAAGAAGTTTTCTGCAGACCACGAAGCATTTTGTGGGGATTAAGGTACAGGGCAGATGTTGGTCCATGCTAGAATATATAACGGAGGGACAGCCTGAAGGAGGGAAAATATACCAGTCACTTTAGTGGGAAAGTTCTACATGTACACACACATGAGATGCTTTCATAAAGCTCTTCTCCAAAAGAACATTTTTCTTTAGAATCTATCCGTCATTATCATTCTGGACTCATTAAATTAATTTGCAATGAAAAGAATAGAAATGAATTTATCAGAATTCTTTATAGCTAGTCTTTGGAAGGCCATTGTGGTTTTTTTTTCTCTCATTTTAATTTCACCATAGTCATCTCTCCTAATTAAAATTCATTTTCTTTCCCCCAAATTGTTAGACAAAACATAACCTTTCCCATTCTATAAACTAAATTGGATTAAAAGCCTGGAACACCTGACTTTTTGTCTAAGCGGATTTATAATGCCATTTTGTACAATCATTCTCATTAGGACACCTGGTCTATAGCATTAAGAGCTTCCCATCAGAAACCTTAGAAATCTTAAGATCTGTATCGAGAGTCATTCATAATAAATATTTATGAGGTGCAGGGTGGTGAATTTATTCTGTACTGCAACCCTTATTCAATGTGAACTATTCATTAAAGATATGTCTGCAATGGTGACTGTAACACATACATGTGCCTGATCATGTCATAAGCCCCTTATTGTCCTAACTAAACCAGAAGCATATATTCAAAGGCAAGGGCAGGGTGTGTAGGGCTAGCACATTGTCCTCTATGACTTCACCCTGAGCAGCAGAACATTCACCCATGCCAGAAAATGTCACGGAGGCTGGAGCAGGTGGGCATTCAGCTGACTGGCTCAGTATCAGAAAATTATCAAGCTCTCGAGGCTGTACTTGAACAGTCATTGCGGGGGGGGGGGGAGGGAGAGAGGCAGGAGAGGATTCATCATACATGCCTCTTCTATGAGAAGCTTGACTGGATTCAGTCACAGCTCCCAGTATAGACCCTGGAGTGGCTTCTGACCCCTTCCCTAATCCTGCCAGCCTTCTTATCTGACAAGATGCTGATAAAGACCAGGGAGAGGAGGCCACAGGGACCATGAAAGATGCCATGGATGATTGGAAGGTCAAGGAGCATGTGATTCTGCATCAGTACCCAGAGGAACCATTTGAGGGTGTGAACCTGAGAAGGACCCCACAGTGCAGCAGGAAACAGAGCCAAAGGCTGGTAAGTTACAAAGGACTGCTTTTCTTCCCATCAATATCCCCTCCTGCTCTTGTGTTAAATCCCTAATTTAAAATGTAAGGGCATTTGGAACACTGTGCAACCTGGCATCATAAGGCATCCCAGTGTTTCCCACATCTGCAGTGATGAGTCTCTCTCTGTGATCCATTAAGACATACAGAATGGTGGGATAGTAACCTTTTTGGTTCACATATTCACTTGTCCTCAGTGGTGGGCAAACAACTGGGAGATGAGTGCCATACATGAGTGCCTCCACAGTTTGGAAAACTCATCGTCTCCAATCCATCTATTATTTCTGGAGCTACTTGTAGGGCAATGACCCATTTATTTCAGTGGGCTTTGGATAAGGCTCTAGAGCATTTATGAAAATCTTAATATATAACACGTAATACACCAGGCTATGCAAACAAAAATTATTTAGTAAATAAGATACGGGTTGAACAGCGAGTATTGTTTTAAGGGACTTCAGAGGGAAAATTTTAGGTAATCATCTCAGATCACTTTTCTTGTGTTCCTCTACAATTGATTCCCACACTCTTTCTGAATTGGTTAAAAAAAAAAGTTAGACACAGCTGGACTGTAGAAATCAATTAGTGCTACAGTTTTTCATTGTATATTTGGTAGTCTGACAGAGAATTTTAATTAGCATAGGTTTACTAGTAGAGCTCAGATCTGTGTGGGTTGTTTTTTGAATTTTTCGCCAAATTCTGGCTCAGGAGCATGTAGAAGAACGAGTTGTCAGAAACTGGCCCAAGGCCTCCGTAGGTAAAACAGACTTACTCAAAATTGCATTTAAATTCACTTATTATTTGCATATGCAATCATTCACTTTGCATATACAAATGCATGAATACATGTACCTTGTGTGACTATATCTCGGGTGCTAATGTTAAAAAATGTGGCTTGTGTTTTAAAAAATGTGTAATATCATAAACAAATGTATACATCTGCCTCGTATCATTCGCCTTTTTCAACATGTTGTAAACAAGGCTACAAAAATTTAGGTGTAGATACCTAAAAGTTTATTATGTTTATAGTCTTTAGCAATTGACAGAAGCCTTCATACCCAACCAAGGATCATTGGAGGTCTCCTGTATTCCTGTATCTCCGGGATGACTTTCATTGATGTGGGAAAAACTCCCATATAGAGGAAGGTTTTTACTAAAAGTGTGTGGAAATGACACACTGCATTAAGTGATGTCATACCTTCAGAGAAAGACATGAAGAAATTCCTGCCAACCTAAAACAGCTACAATAGCTTACAGTTTTAGGTATCCACACCTGTATAAGATAAACTTCTTTCTTAATGTTTGAGGTGTGCTAAAAGAACTGGGATTTTCCATTGAGAAAGATCTCTTGAGTTAGCAATCTCAAAATAAAACCACATTCCCCCCCCCCCTTTTTTTTTTTTGCTTGCAATGAAGAGAAAATCAGATTCACAGCACTCTTGGATCCTAAATTTTATATTTGGATCTCTGATTTATTTAATGGATGTAGAAAACTCTATACCTTAGAATAGATAACTTTCAGTCTACAATGAGGTATGTAACTAATGTAATCTGGCACTATCCAAGATTATTAAATCAAGAAAGGCTGTACCTGTTCTCTTCAGAACAACATTCTCAAATCTCAAAAGATAGGCTGCACCTCTAAACATCACGATTTATATATAGCAATTGTCTCAGCATCTCATATTTCTGGAGTACACAAAATTGAGATGACTTTGTCTTTTTTGACAGCAGGTGCAAGTGAATTTAAAGGAATAGAACCTTGTTATCTGACATATTTTGGATCATGTGATGGCAAATACATTCATGTCAGTGAAATGAAAGGCATGTCACGTATACACACATGCATTCTTTCTGAGTTTTGCCACTGTGGATTTTTTTTAGGGAGTGGGGTCTGTTCCCCTGCAGGAGTTGAGTATAACAGGCCATGTCTAAAAGAACGGCCATACTGGGTCAGACCAAAGGTCCATCTAGCCCAGTGTCCTGTCTGCTGACAGTGACAAATGCTAGGTACCCCAGAGGGAATGAACAGAACAAGTAATCAAGTGATCCATTCTCTGTGGCTCATTCCCAACATTCAGTTTACTTTTTTAATTGCTGCTGCACATTAAGATGTTTTCAGAGAACTAACTACAATAACTCCAAGATCTCTTTCTTGACTGGTTAACTTTCACCTCGCAATGTCTTTAAAGTGACAGAGTGCATGCCTTTCTTCCTATTCCCCCCCCCCCCATCATTATCATCATCATTTGATATTGTTAACCCACTCAACTCTTCTGCCAAAGGAGCTGTACACTCTGATGCCTGCAGTGGGACAAATGCAAACATAATGGAGTAACATACAAAATCTGAAGGAGCAAAAAACACGATTCATGCATAAAGTTCCCACCACATCATCTCTTGTAATATAGTATTCTGTTAGTATGATATTCTACTGCTTGCATTCATAAGTGATCAAAATAGATCTACCATTGACTTATGAGTATTATTTTACATGAATTCCCACTCTATTACTAGACTAGAATCTGAGCAAGTATATAAAGGGGAAGGAAACCTAATATTTTCATTGTCAAGATATATTTTACCTAATTACCTATATACATAATTTTTCAGGAAATAATTTTACCATAATTCTCAAGTATAATATTACATTGTTTTCAAAGTTTAAAATGCAAATACAAGCATTTTTGTCCTGAATCCTACTTAGCAAGTGCAAATAAATTTAATTACAAAGCTAATTTGCTTCAATGGCATAAAAAATTAATTTTATGTAACTTTAAAATGTACGTCGTCTGCGCTAAGTCCCAAGGCATTTCAGTGTTGAAAACTACAAGGCAGGCTTACTTCTGCCTATGGGGAGTAGCTCGTGCAAACTTCCTAGAGCACTTACTGCTATAAGCAATATGAAATGTTTATGGAGATGTCAGGAAGAGTTTTTGTTTCAGACAAATGCATTATACACCATTAATTGTTAAGAGTCTGTGAGGAAATGTGTACTGTTTCTTTAAAATTTCAATAGGAAGCCAGGCAGATGGGAGACTGGATAAATTAAAGAAAGAGGCTCTGATTTGAAGCAAAGGGATAAAGTAATATTAGGGCAGCGGGCAAATACTGGACTCCCCATTCTGATAAACTTTCTTGTTCAGTGTTGGAAGAAAGTGACCATTCTCTGATTCTTAACAGTTACCATCCCATTATGAAGTGATGTAAATAAGGACACAAGTCGACAGAAATTCAATCACCGAGCAGATTTTTCATTTGATAATCCCCATGATTGACTGGAGTGGAATGAGCAATTCACCAGATTTTAAACTACACTTAATCTTACTAGAGCAGCAAGATGGTCCCATTGTTAGTTTATGCAACAGAGAGTGAGTCTGAAAATATATAGGCAACATTTGTCTCCATTGAAGGAGATAAGAATAACTATGACATTGTTATTAAATGTTTGATGAGCATTTCACTCCAAAAAGGAATGAAATACATAAACATATATGCTTTTAGCGAAGCCAGGAGAGTTCAGGGGGAGGGGTGGGTGGAATGTTACAGCTTTTTAAAAAGCCCCCAGGGAGGCATTGTGAATTTGGAAGCAGAGAAAACACAAAAAGATGACACTAGATTGTGAGAATTTCAGCCAGGATCTTTTTGAAAATTACACCTGATGTTTGAGCCAGGAGTGACCAACCCATGAACCACTTATTCTGTAGGCTGCAATTTATGGCCCTCTTAGATAGATTTCATTTGAAAAAAGAATTTGTGTTTGATTGCGAATAAAGAACGTGCTCTCTGAGCAGTATCCTGGAATTTCTAAATTCACATAGGAGAGGCATATGGGGGCCCCTCCCGACTGCAGCTGGGAGAGTTTCTCAGTAGTGGGTGTCCCTTTCTCCTTGCAGCTCCTTGAGATGGAATCAACTGAGAAAATAGGACTCCCTAATTCGCTGACCAGGTGCAACTTAGAGCATCCTCAAGCTTCTCTGACTTCCTCCCCATCTTCATCTTCATGAGAAGTCATGGATGGAAGGGTAGTACAAGAGCCAAACACACTAATTATAGAGGAAATGGGAACTCCCCAACATCCAAAGTATTTTTAGTGGGGGACTTGCAGGTGCATTCTACTCCCTTTGTACTACCTGAGTAGCACAAAGGAAGTAGAATGGGTCAGGGTTCTGCCTTAAAGTATTGCTTGTGGCCCTTCTAATTTCTGGAAATAATATGTTTGGCCCTTAGGCAGAAAAGAATGGACACCACTCTTCTATGTAAATCCTCTGAAGAGAAAGCAGAAAGAGAATACCTACAGGGATGATAAGGTTCCTTGGCCAGTGTCACAAGAAAGCAACTCTTTCCACGATTAGCAATGCCAACCTCTCCCCCTCAGAGAAAAAAAAAGCTTGAGAAGGATGCTCTCTAATATTATTGAATGAAGAAACTATAGTAGACAGCTTCTGTGAGAAATTTCTAATGGATAGAGTGTGTAACTGTCACAAGAAAGAATGGTATTCCCAGCTTTGTTGCTTGAATGAGAATTATTTGAAACTGTATTTTGTTATTTTAAGGGACAGTTTAGAGATTTTCTGCCATTGCTGATGTTTTAATTTTTTTAAATAGAATATCTTGAATTTACTTGGAAGCATGGTGCTAGTAATATTCATGAAATTGTAGTACAAAGGGCAATAAAAATTATAGTGAAGTCATTACTGCAACAATAAAGCAACTGCTTTTATAAAAGTAAGACTAACACAAATTGAGACATTCTGGGAGAGATTTTCAGCTGATGGATATGTGCACTGGGACCCCACCTGAGAAGCAGTCTTCTGTCTGCCTGAAACACATGAAAAATAACTTTGATCAAAATTCATTACAAGATGCTTCCTCTTTGCAATACAGCTCATTGTTCTTATTGCATTTGAATTCCTTAGTGCTGTGCAGAGTCGTTTCTTTGCAGGCAGGGAGAGATTTGCATGGAGTCCTCTTTGCACAGTGTCTGGCCATATGAATAGTGGATGTCACTAATTATTGACTGTTAATAGTGAGAAAACCATTATGGCAGACAATAGGCTTTCCAATCACACTGCTAATTTGTGATGAACTTACTTTGGCAGTAAATTGTCACATCTGCTGTGGAGGGAGATTACACTTATTGAAATAGAATAAATACAGTTACCAGTCTCTTTTTTTTTTCTCTTTCCCCAGATGATTTTTAGTCACTTTGCAAAGAGCAGAGAAAACTTAACAGTCAAAATGTGTTTTTACTCAGTGAAGATTTCTAGCTGCTTTAAACATGAGCTGCTGTTAAAACTCAATCATCTGGAACCTTCTAGAATTTTCATGGCTTTGTTCTCTTTAGGGAGAGGCAAGAAGGGATGTTTTTTAAAGGTTTCACAAAATGCTAAATGTATTTATAATCTTCAAGCTCTGTTACCAGTGATGGGCTCAACTTAATGCATCTAAAATTATCTTTATATTCCAATAAGCATTCAGTCCGATTTGCTTTGAGAATGTTCCTTATTACTCATTTCTTTTTGCCGCCCTTCACTTGCGTTGAAGTGGTCAGTAATTACTCTTCATTTATTCACCAACAGGGATCAATAATACTATAAGAGAACAAAGCCGGCCAAAAGGACAGCCAGAAATTTACACCTCAGATGTACATGAAAGTAATGTATGAAATATAAATAAGAAACTTTTTGAGAACAGAGACTTTGTAAATTACTTTGGCCCCAGGACAATAGTAACTTACACACTGACATTTTACTGTATATGGATATTATGCTCTTATTCATTTAGCTGTTGAAAGGGGAAAGTGGTGTTGCCACAGTAACTGTCACATCATTTGGAATTTGGATACCAGATGGATGTAACTTCTTAAAGAAAAAGTACAAGCTAATGTATAAAGTGTACTTTTCAGCTTCTCAAAGACATCTGAGGGGAAAGAATGAATTCTGATCTTTACATATTTGTCTTACGTCAAATCTTTCAGTTTTTAGTCTGGCAAAACTTCTTGAAGTAAATAGAAATAGTACCTGAGTAAGAACACCGTATTGTTAATATGTTCTATTTTCATCATTCTGAATATTCTTTTTCCACCTCTAGTAAGAAAAAGAATATGCACAGGCCAAGATTTTCAAATGTCTAGAGGTACTGGGTACTTGTTTTTTAAGTGTCCTACTCTTCAGGCCCTAAAAGTAGCCTGATTTTTCAGAGGGTGGATACTCAGCACCCAAAATCAATAATTTTTTAAAAGCTTTCATATCATGGCCCAACTGGAAAGATGGGCCCGATGTTTTTCATTCCACTGTTGTATAGTTGAAAAGTGGCACTTGCAACCACACTTCTGGCTCATGTAACCCCCTTCTTAATACAGATCTCACTGTCAAATACCAGATCCATAATACTGGAATACCCCTCCATCCCAAATGATATTTTCTCCTTACCTGACACTACATTCTGTTGCTGTCATTTCAACTGAGACTGGGTCGAATGCAGAAAGTGGCAGAGGGATGAATGTAGCCATTATAATACAGTATTGTGTTGCATCACAATATAATCATGGATGGCATCACACAGTGTTACGATGTAATTTCCCCAGAAGTGATTTTGAGGATCCATGAATGTTGCATGAGTTAAGATCATTCTCTTTTTTGAATTGTTCATTCATCGACTTTTCATTTCATGCCTTGGTTATTGCAACTTCTTAGAACTTCCTCCGTGGCCTCCTGAAGTCACTTATATTCGAGCTGGGGCTCTTGAGAACATCCCAGCAAATGTTATTGCATGACTTGGATCTTGAAAGACACACCTTGTCACACCCTCTACCTCCTAGTTTACATTCCACTTTCTGTTATAAAAGTCCCTCCTTTAATCAACAGTCTCTTCACACTCATTCTCTGCCGGCTGGCTGTCATGGGGATCATTTCCCCCAGTTTGGATGCCCCAACTCTAACCTCCATCCAGTCAACAGCTCCCTATTCTGCTTGAAGTTTATTCTTTGCTGACACCACTCCAGTTATCTGCAACAGTCAATCTAGCTCTCTGATTCACCATCCAATTTAAATATACATCACAAAAAGTTAAAATCTCCCTCTTCTCCTATGCTGTCTATGACTAGTAGCTGCCAGTTGGACCCTTTAGCCCACCACTCGCTATTAACATGCCAACCCTTCTGTCTTACTCATTTAATCATCTGTCCCTGTTCATGCTTCCTTCTTCCTATTGTAACATTTTACAATGTAATCCATTGGTATAATATAACTTTTGTGCATACTGAGCTATTGTATAAAGGATGCATTATAAAATTAAATTGTATCGCATTGTGCAGGAGTAATAAAATGGTAACTACTGGAGCTGGCAATTATTTGCACAATAATTTCCATAATATCCTGCTCTTCAGTTTACGGGCTGCCCTTGCAAGGGCAGAAGAGATCATTTCTTGGCAGAATTATTTAATTTTCATTCAGAATTCCAGTTTTCTCCAAAGCTGCCTGCTGTTTAAAAGTGCATGACAGCATTCCCACATTGATCATAAGGAATACAGAATTTTCTCATTTAATTCATTTTAAACAAATATAGTATTTCCTGCTTCTCTTTGAAATGCCTAAATAAATTGGACATTTTTCACTCTAAATTGCATGTTCCACCCATGCTATTGAACAGGCTTCCAACAGAGGTCATGAGTCCCCCGTCACTGGAATCTTTTAAAAACAGGTTGAACAAGCACCTGTCAGGGATGGTCAAGGTTTATGTTGTCCCATCACAGTGCAGGGAGCTGGACTGGATGACTTCTCAAGGTCCCTTCTGGCTCCATGTTTCTATGGACATTTATTTAAAAGAATCATGGGGTCAGGCTTGCTCTAAAAATTTCTAGTGATAGAGAATCTACAGCACTTGTTAAGTTGGTCCATTGATTAATTATCCTCACTGTTAAAAACTTACACCTTGTTTCCAGCCTGAATTCGTTTAGCTCAGGAGTGAACGGTAAGATGGAAGCAGCTTGCCAGGGTTAGCCCCTAGCAAGCTGACACTGCTTAATTTTCTGCCCCCCTGTAGGTGTGGGCCCGTGAAGCTCCCATTAGCCACAGATCACCATTCCCTGATCAATGAAAGGTGCGGGAAGTGGCGTGGACTGGGAAACTGCTTCCAGCAGCTCAAATTGGCCAAGAATAGTGTTCCCTCTAAGCTGCATGGCAGCACAACTTCTTAGGTGGTCAGCCCCGCCTAGTCAGAGGCTCAGGGCTCCATGCATGAAGCTCACTGATTGGGCGGGGCTGATTAGCCACCTGTGAAGCTGTGCTGTCCCACAGTTTAGATTGAACACTGGCCAGGAATGCTGATCCTTGGCCAACGAGAACTGCAAGTGCCTATACTTGTGGAGGCACAAGTAAATAGAGTGGCTGCAGCCTGCCAGAGGCTAACCCTGGCATACTGAATCCTGCCTGTAGGCTGGTTATTGCCCACCACTGGTCTAGCTTCAACTTTCAGGAATTGGATTGAGTTATATCTGTCTCTGTTAGACTGAGGAACCCATTATCAAGTATTTGTTTCCCATGCAGATACCTTACAGCCTGTAGTAATAAATAAAAGTTTAAGGGGAGATTTTTACATTCAATGGATTGAGCTCTTAGAGTCTGCCCCTGTAAGGCATGTTTTCTATAATCCTTTAATCATTCTCCTGGCTCTTCTCTGAACTCTCTCCAGTTTATTAGCATCTTTGTTGAATTGGGGCCGCCAGAACTGGACACAGCAGCAGGCATGCGAATGCCAGACAGAGGTAAAATAAGCTCTTTATTCCTACTCAAGATTCTCTTTTATGCATCTAAGGATCACATTAGCTCTTTTGGCTACAGCATAACACTAGGGTCTTGTGCAATTGATTATCCACCATTACCCCTGAATCTTTTTCACTGCTGTCTATGAGAGAGTACCATTTGTTTCTAGATATACACATTTATATTTAGCCATATTAAAATGCATATTGTTTGCTTGCACTCAGTTTACCAAGAATCAAGATTGCTCTGAATCAGTGACTTTTTTCTCTTCATTATTTACTGCTCTCCCAATTTTTGTGTCACCTGCAAGCTGATGATTTTGTTTTCCTCCAGAACATGGATAAAAATGTTAAACAGAATAGAGCAAATGTTAAACAGAATAGAGCTGTGGACCTTGCTAGAAACATCTCAATTTGATGATTTCTCATTTACAATTACATTTTGAGATCTATCAGCTAGCCAGCTTTTAATCCATGTCATGTGTACACCACATTCATTTGACATCATTCTAGTTTTTTAATCACAATGTCATGTAGTGCATAAGGAAACACCTTACAGAAGTCTAAGTATATTACATCAGCTCAGTTATCTTCATCAACCAAACCTGTAATCTCAGCCAAAAACAGATATCAAGTTAATTTGACAGGTTGTATTTTCCATAAACCCATGTTGATTGGTATTCATTATATTACTCTCCTTTTAATCTTGATTAGCGTCCCATATCAACCACTCAATTGTCTTGTCCAGGATTCATATCAATTTATAGGCCTATAATTAATAATAATGGTCATCCCATTTACCACTTAAAATTTGGCACATTAGTTTTCTTCCAGTCTTCTGAATCTTCAGCAGTGTTTCAGGACTTATTGAAAATCAACATTCATGGTCTAGCTTGCTCCTCAGCCATCTCTTTCAGAACTCTTGGATGCAAGTTATATGGACCTGATGATTTAAAAAATGTCTCACAGTAGTAGCTGCTATTTAACATCCTCCTGAGATACTTGTAGAATGAGAATGTATCTTACTTCTTAAAATGTAATTACATTGTGTGTGGCTCTGTTACAGCCTGAATTGTAGGTGAAGGTCAGATGGCTTCATCCAAATTAGTTTGTCATCCCTACTTATAAATACAAGTGGCAAAAAACCAAAATGGTGCCTAATAATAATATGGACATTTTTCCATTCTGCACATTCTAATGTGTATGCTGAAATCCTAATCAATTTGATATAAATTATGAGGTGAAAGTCTTATTATTACTGAGCCTTTTATATGGCCTGAATTTTCCATCAACCTTAATTTGAGATTTTTGATTTTGTGGTAATGATGCAGTTATTCCGTGGGGCCCGTGGCAGACTTTGATCTCTGTGTTATACAACCTTAGTGATTGACTGGTTTACCCAATAAGTAAAAGCAAATGAAAATTGGACTGTGGTCTTTTAATAAAGCAGAATAGATAATTGATTTAGACTTGTAATGTTAAGGAGCGGCATATGCAATCCAAAAAGAGATTATAACAGTAAAAATAGGTTACTGTATAGGAACACTTCAAGAATCTCAAAAATTAATTTAACCAAAGATTTATCATAGAAAGTTACTGAAGGGAGACAAGAGTTGATGTGTTGGAAACCACCATAGTGCAACTTCCAGATCTTTGCTATTCTCACAGCTAACAAGCAATAAATGTTAAAAACAATAAAAAGTCCTATGGCACTAACAAATATATAGTATCATGAGCTTTTATGAGCAAAAGCCAGTTCTTCAGATGAGATGATCTTCATCATCTCATCTGAAGAAGTGGCTTTTGCCCATGAAAGCTCTTGATTTTATATATATATATAGAGAGAGAGAGAGAGTTTCTAAGGTGCCACAATACTACTCATTGTTTTTAAAGTTACAGACTAACACAGCTACCCATCTGAGACTTTTAAGGAATAATCTGTTTAGCTTTTAAGGCCTTCACATTCACGCTGAAGAGTTGTTCCTCGGATGTCAAACACCTTCATGAGTGTTGTCTTTGTAAATAATGAGGGAAGAACATAAAACTTCTCATACAAGCTAATACATTGTTTGTTAAAGGGCACTTTAAAATATAGTATCACTATTTTCCTAACCACACAAGCACATAATTTTCCCTTTTGTTCTGATTGATTTGCTTCTTTCCACGTGCTCTCTCTTTTCAACCAATTAAATAAGCCAAAATATGCTCTAATCAAATCTTGTAAACTTTGCCACCATGAGGCACACTTTTGTAGCACAGCTAGATATAATGGCTCATTTCAGCACATCTTCTGCTTGAGCCTTTGTTAACAATGGGGGGGGGGGAAGGGAGTGATGAAAATGTAGTAACAGAAATATTTCCCTTCTCCTCCTCCCCAGTTCCTTGAAGTGGGGAGATTGTTCAATTTTTGTGTAGCGGAGTCATCTAGCTAGCTTAATAGTCTGGCACTTACCCCTTGATGAACTGAAACAATGGAATCAATTTGAGTAAATCATCATTGGCAATTGGGTAGAAGAGAAGCCCAAAGTACAATGTGATTAACCGAATAGTACACAAAAAAAGCCAACATTATTTGGCATCAGAGATTAGCATTCTTGCAAGTATTTTTGTTTGTAATGGGCCAGATTCTGATACCTTTACTCACATGGAGTATCATCTTACTTTGTGAGTGGTTCTGTTATTGTTTAACTATCAAAACCTGGCCTTATGAAAGCCCTGACTCATAACACACTTTCTATACTATAGCTTAAACGAAAGACCCATGGCATAATTAATATACTCCTTTTTCCAATACATTGTAGTTCCTTATGGGTTCTGATATGTAACTACAGCTAAATAAGCAATGATGTCCTTTCATTGTATTTTTTTCCTAATATTAAGTTTATTCAGACAGGGTAAACCCACTTCAGGATAACAAAGATGTTAGAGGAAGAGTACACAAAGTAAATGTTTTTATCCTGCCTTTCTGTATCACTTAAGTGTTACGAGAGAGAGAGTGGTATACTGTTAAAATATCAGCTAATTAACTTTATATTAGAAAAATAATAAATAAAAGAACACTGTGACTTATGAAGCACAGGAGAAGGGCTAGCATGATAGTGCTTGAATAGCCAACAGTTTGTAACTGGTAACTGCTTGTGTAGGGATGAGGAGAGCTCCAGGACCTTAAAAGAAACATGAGATAAGGTTAAAGACAACACATTTTTACTGCAAAAATTCCAGTAGATATAAATAGAAATAGGAGCAGAGCTAAAGGAACAAGCCAAACAAAAACTGTATTAGAAGATCTACATCCTAGAACCTTTCCTGAGACTCACTGAACAGCTACTGAAATGAAATACAATAAACCCTTTAAAAAGCAAGCCACTAAAAATCTAAGACAGCAGATTGTTCAGTAAGGAGACTTCACTGGCTGCGACCTTCTGTTAAGAGCACTCAAAGCGTACACACCACCAACTCTCATAATAAATGATAGACAGAAAATTGGCAGGATGATCTCTAAGGACTAAGCACTGTAATAGCATGTAGTTTGTAACTGTTTGGATATTTGTCACCACATGCTGCATGAAGGACACCCACTGTGCAAACTCTTATTAATGTGTTCCATCGCTTTTGGTGTGTGACTTTTTTCCCCACATCCATTATGTAAAGCAGTATGGTACTTGGCACATGGCTTAATAGAGGCTGCAGTCAAGTATGCAAATACTTAATGATGGTGGGAGAGACCAACAACTTGTAGCTTCCTTTACAAATTTTCTTATGCCTTAAAATTCTCACCTTAGTTGCACCCCAACCAGGCTATTATCTGTGTGCTTGCCCCAGAAGGAAACATTCTCAAGAGGGGCGCCGAATTTGCCATCTCTCAAAGATTTCTGGTATCAATTATTTATGAAAGATGCGTCTGTCAAAAGTTTGGACAATAGATGTTTTCTTTTAATTATTTCCAATTATTTTTTCCACCCAGCACATGGTGAGCTTTTCTTGTTAAGAATAAAGCGGCTTTGTCTTCAGAAACCCAGAGAACAAACTGCAGAGAAATATTTCTCTATTTGCTTACGCACTTGCTGTGACTAAAGGAAAAATTCCCCTCTTAGATCTACATGGCAGCTCTCAGCTCAGAAATTCAGCTCCCTAGGGCTGAGAGACTCGCACTAATGTCAGTAAAAGGCGAAAGGTGCCAGATTGACAGCTGTGGATGCTGAAGTTTCCTTTATTTATTTTTAATGTAATATGCATTTTAATGCACTGAATGAGACAATTGCCAGCGCAATTGCCATCTCAGTAACAAGAGGAGAAGCTATCTGAGATGGTGCATGCGAATCCATTAAGGTTGCAAGTCACTGGGGTAACTGGTAGAGAGAGGTTCTATATGCCTCTTTTTATGATCTAAATTCTGAGTACAGGAACAGCACTAGCCTCGTGCACCATTCATGCCCTCAGAATAAGCTGTGAGGCTCATACTCAAATTTAAAACACTTCACCCCCAGATTTTAGTGCCTATGTCCTGTTTTAAGGTGCCACCACAATCCACAAATTCCCCACATGGCTGCTGCTTAACTTTCTAGGTGGCCAGACTCAGGTTTTTCAGTAAAAGTCCCAGAGGTGCCTTTATTCATGCTTCAGGGCGTGCACCCTGATGCCTTTGGTGTGTGTCTCCCTCCTGTGCCTCAGAGTGAGCCACAACCCAGGGGAAGATAGGTGTTCCGCTGCCTGACTTGCAGCCCAGTGTGTGGCATACTTGCCTGGGGTGCATAAGAGCCCTGGCTCAAGTTCCTTGACGTTGTTCCACTTAAATAAACATTAGATATTAATTAAGACCAAGAGAGTGTTAGAAGCACCCTGTAACCCAGCAGGTGGCGCACTCACCTGAGAGATGGCAGATTCCTAGTCAAATCCCTTCTCATCTGGCAGAGGGGGTGCTATCCCACATCCCAGATGAGCATCCTAATGGTTATAAGGGTTCCTCCCCCTATCGCAGTTGTTGTATGGAGTCAGATGGCTTCCAAGCATGTCTCCTGGAACAGATGCAGCCTGTGATTTAGATGGAGGAAAACCTAACGTCCCGCCCGCCATGCTTTGCTCATTAGCAGAGATTGGTACCATTGCAACCCCTTGTTGGGAGCAGGGGTTCTGATACAGCCTCTGGTCAGCATCTCCCACTGAGGAACTTAAGCAGCTCCCCACCTGGCATGCTGGGTTTTGTGGACTGAATTCCCAGGCTCCTATCACTCCCCATTTGTTGTTAGGTGCCTAATTCTGGTGCTGTAGATTACAGGGTTGTTGCTGTAATTTCCTAGGTGCTTAGAAGTTGGACCCTTTGTGAGTCCATATGTATATGCATAAACTTCATGCCGGCCCTCCACAGAGGGGTGAATTCTCCTTTGTCCCCCAAGCAGGTCTGGAATGACCAGCAGCAGTGTACAATACAAGAGAGCTAGAACAATACTTTGTTACAAATGCTTCAACTGTGAATTCACTGATTTTATTTGAAAAAAATTGTAACTCCTGCCCTGCTTTCCAGGAACTTTTTGCACAAGCAACATTTTGCCAGCAGCAGTGCTCAATGAAGGGGAAAGTAGAATAGAAATTCAGACGAGAATATACTTGCAGAAGTTTTTGCACCCAAAACACTCATGTGGCTGCCCTGGGATCCTTGTGTGCATTTGCAGTACTTCCTAATGATGGTGATGAGTGCTCTAGAACTACCAGTGTAGATCACTCAGTCAGGGAACATATTACACCCTATCACTTGGGTAATTAGTCAGACAATGAGCCTGAATTGACATAGGCCAATTATTGGGGGTTAGAAGAGAGCTTTCCATAGGGACAGGGGTTTTTTAACAGTTCTGCCACAGGGCTTTGTCCACTAAAGCGCCAGATTGTGTGGGCTGGTGGACACAGGATACTGTTCTAGGCTAACCTCTAGTTTGATCATTTATGGCAACTCCTGTGTTCCTGTGACTTGTGACTATCACATACTGTAATAATTGTAGGACACTGTTCATAAGAAGCCCATTTGCTAACACAAAACACTCACCCAACAATTGCAAATAGCAAATACCTTGGTAAACACTGATGGCTCTCACATAGAAGAGTTCACTTAGCACAATAAGTTGATCATTATTCACTTATCTCTAAAGCAGTATCCTGTTCATATGCTTCAACCCAGTCTGGGAGAAATGGTTCCCTCTAGGAGATACAAGTGTAACCCTTCTGCTGGGTAGGCCTGGCAGTAACCAGGGCTGGGTTCAATATCTTGGGGTCCATCTCACACAGAACCAGCTTGAGCCCCCACCCAGTAAACTGGGAAATTCACACACCCTTGGGTGCCTCTGAGAGGCAATGCTTCCCCACTCGCAAGCACTGAGTCTGAGTGTAGGAAAGAAACATTTAATGAAACAGAGAGAGAAGTCATACGGCATTAACTTGGGGAAAACACCACAGAGTTCATAACCCAAACACGAGCTAAGCCCCTCCCCCCCCCCCCCCAGCCAAGAATCACCTGAAGTCCAAAGAGTCTCTGTCCCTGGTCTGTGCCACCCAGAGTCCCAAAGTTCACCCGCAGGGTTTCACCTCCCAACCTGTGTAGAAATGGGGGGTGCGGAGATAGATAGGGGGCACCTTACGACACTCCGCTACACTCCACCAGCTGTCTCGTCCCACGCCACCGGACGCTCCGCTGGTCACCTGCCGCCGCTCCTCGCTTGCTACTGCCGCTGGTCGCCCTCCTCACCTGCCGCCACTCCGTGCCACGCCGCTGGTCACTGCTCCTCACCTGCTACCGCTCCACGCCGCGCCACACTGCTGGTCACCGCTCCTCGCCTGCCACTGCTCCGCGCCACGCCACTGGTCGCCGCAGGTCTCCGCGCCACACCACGCCGATGGTCGCCGCTCCTTGCCCGCCGCCGCTCCTACCGGCCACGTTACGCCACCAGCCAGTGATTCCCACCAGCCACTCTGCTGGTTGCCACCACTTCAGTGGCTGCAAAGGGTCTGGCTCTCAGCCAAACCAGTGATTTCAGCTCTCAGTGATTTCAACTCTTTAGCCACCAGCTGGACTGGCAAAGGAATCCAGCTTCCACTGGACTAGCAAACGAAAAGACTCCTCATAGAGTCTGCTTTAGGTCTGTCCTTAAAACAAAGGGGGAAAGGGAGCAGGCTGGGCCAGTCTTACAGCTCACACCTGGCAGGTGTGAAGCAGGCTGACTCCAGCCCTTTAACCCTTCCCCCCAGCTCAGTTCACTCAACTCTGGAAGGGGGGAGGCTTGTTCCTCCAAGACCTCTTACCATGATGGTGGTGTCTCTCCTGCAAGCACTGGTGGCAAGTTTTACAGTTCCCACATTTAGGGGTAGCATGATTAGTGGCCCCCACAACAGTCCCAAATTATTTACAATTCTCCACATTCCATTCCAACACTGACCCTCCATCAGCCTTGGCTGAATGGGATTTACATAGCCACACCTCGTATTCTCTCCTGAGCTGTATTTACATATCAACAGTTAATTACCTTGCAGAGCTAAGCAATTGTAGTGGGCACACCCACCCCTCCTTTTAGCTGGCTGATAGCAAGCAGCAGTTCAGCCCTTGCTTACATCCTCCCCCAGTCAAAAATTTGCCATCCCGGCAAAATATGTTCCTGATTATACCAGCAACATGAGTTCTCTTCAAAGGGACTAAGGAACCCCACTATGGCCTCTACAAGCCTGTGTGCCAGGTGTATCACATCCTCACTAACCACTTCTGGTGCATTGTAAGTTAGCCTGTTCACTGGTTTTATAACCTTATCATGCCTATCGAGCACAGGCACAACAGGAACTGTGGGGACCTCTTCTGGGGGTAGGGCTGACAAGGGGTTATGTGTAGGTACCCTCTCTACAGACACAGGCTGTTGCACCTCTTGTTGAGATGCTGGGATGTCCAGGGCACTGGGGACACCTTCCCCTGGAACATACTCTCTGTCCACTGACACAGGTATGTCATCACGAGCCCATTCCTCTCCCAGAAGATCTGGAGATGCAGATGGGACAAGTTCATCCTCAGAGGTTTGTCTAGGTGAGTACACCGGATCTCCTTCAACAGGCCTAAATGCCTCAGCCATAGGATTCAGAGCCAAAGAAGTGGAGCTCTCTCCATGTCTCACTGATGGAGTCCGGAATCTGGTCTGCATCCCAGTATACTCCATGGGATCATCCTCCTCTTCAGATTCACTCTCAAAGGTGCTGGGTAGAGGCAAATTAGCTTCACGGGGCCCACCACACGTGATGGGTGTTTAACTTGGCCGGACACCCCTTTTTTGCTGAGGCCCCATGTCATGGTCCATTTCGTAAGGGGCACCTATCAATTCTCCCACAGGCAGCAGAAGGTTCCGATGCACTGTTTTTACTTGCCCTGGCCCAGTTTCTGGTTTAATCTTGTAGATCCGTAGATCTCTAAGTTTTTCCACCACCCGGTAAGGCATTGCCTTCCATCTGTCGGCAATCTTGTGTTTGCCAGCAACACCCATATTTCGTAGCAAACTCTGTCCCCAGGTTAGAGCTCTTGCAGGCGCACTCGCACATCATATTGGTGTTTATTACGGTCTGCATTTTTCCGGGCAGCCGCAGTAGCCAAGCGATAGGCATTCTGCAGTTTTTCTCGTAATCGGGAGACATACTGCAAGTGTGTCTCATAACTCTCGCCATCCCCTGATACTCCAAAGCATATGTCTATGCTCTCGTCCAAACATCATGAAGAATGGGGTGACCCCTATAACATCATTTCTTGTAGCATTGTAGGCATGCACCAAAAATGCAACATGCTGGCTCCAGGATGCTTTCTGGTCTGGGCGTAAAGTCCCTAACATATTTAGTAGAGTCTGATTGAACCACTCAGGCTGAGGGTCACCTTGTGGGTGGTAAGGTGTTGTTCTGGACTTCTTAACTCCGGACAATCGTAGCACCTCCTTCAAGAGGTGACTCTCAAAGTCCCTCCTCTGGTCAGAGTGTATCCGAGTTGGGAGACCATACACTGAAAAATATCTTTCCCACAAAACTCGTGCCACAGTAGTGGCCCGCTGGTCACGTGTGTGATATGCCTGTGCATATCGGGTATAATGGTCAGTCACTACTAAAATGTTCCCCATATTTTTCCTGTCCACTTCTAAAGACAAGAAATCGATACATACCAGCTCCAAAGGCCTGCTGGTGGTGATATTCTCCAGATAGACAGCTCTGGTAGGCAGAGTTTTCCTATGAACACATCGGGTGCAGGTCTCACATCTTCATCTATTCGGGGCCAGTAGAACCTACTACAGATAAGTTCCAGGGTTTTCTCCATTCCCAAATGCCCAAAATCATCATGCAGGGCTCTCATGGCCAAGGCTCTGTACTTTTTTGGTAGCACTAGTTGCGTTCGTCGATTTTGCAAAGGATCTACGGTGATCTGGTGCAGCACCCCCTGTATTGGTTCCAGTTTGCACCACTCACGCAACAGTAACTTACCCTCAGGGGTGGATGTGGCAACTGCACTAGGGCTTTTCCCTTCTCTTTTTGCAAGTAGTGTGTCACGGATGTCGACATCTTGCAGCTGTGCTCTCTGCCAGTCAGAAGTATTGAGCCTGGGCAAGGGGGACCAGTCCAACATAATGTAGTTCACGGAGACAGAGGGTACACTCTCAGGGGGTAGGCCCAGTGTTTCTGCAACACACCCATGAGGACTCTCATGTGCCTTGGACTTCTGATAACTACCATTGCAGATAGCTCTCACTCCGTATACAGGAATCTCACCAATTTCTGTTGGCTGCGGACGCCGAGACAACGCATCTGCATCTACATTGTTTCTCCCTCATCGGTACTGTATGCTGACCTCATAGCTGGCCAGGGCGGCCACCCATCGTTGTCCAGTAGCATCCAGCTTGGCACTTGTCAGTACATAAGTCAGTGGGTTGTTGTCTGTCCATACCTGAAACTTAGCATCATACAAATAGTCCCGAAATTTCTCAGTGATGGCCCACTTGAAGGCCAGGAACTCCAACTTGTGGATGGGGTAACAAGTTTTACTATCAGACAGCCCTCGGCTGGCAAAGGCCACAGGTTTACAGTTGCCGTTCACATCTTGGTACAAGACCGTTCCCAAACCATCCAAACTGGCGTCTGTAGGTAGGAGGAACGGTTTGTATGGGTCAGCAAAAACGAAGACTGGAGCATGAGTTAGACAGCTAATGATCTCTCAGAAAGCCCTTTCACATCCCTCATCCCATCGTGGTCCAAAGGGCTCTAGGGGACCATATTGTCTTGGATCAGGAGGTCGTGGGGGCCTCCCCTTATTCTTGGTCTTAGCCTTCCTTTTGGTGGCCAGGTATCCCCTGGTAAGATCATTCAGAGGCTTTACAATGGTGGCATAATTCTTCACAAACCTCCGATAGTAGCCACTAAATCCAAGGAAAGTCTTAAGCTCTCTGTAGTTTCTGGGGCGCGGCCAGGTAGTGAGTGCTTCTACTTTATCCGGATCGGTACTCATACTCCTTGGGACACAATATGACCAACATACTTCACTGATGTTCTGCAGAATTGACACTTATCAATGGAAAGTTTCAGCCCATGGGCCTCCAACCTGTCAAGTACTTTAAGAAGTCTGTCTTCATGCTCCTCCAAGATCCTTCCAAATACAATCAGATCATCCAAATAGACCAAGACTTGCAGTAAGTTCATATCCCCTACAACTTTCTCCATGAGGCGCTGGAATGTGGCGGGGGCCCCAGAGATCCCTTGAGACATGTGTTCAAACTGATAAAATCCCCATGGGCAGATGAAGGTGGTCTTCTCCTTGTCCTCTGCTCCCAGGGGGATCTGGTAGTATCCACTTCGAAGATCCAATACTGAGAACCACTGGCTTCCCAATAAACAATCTAATGCATCTTCTACTCGGGGCATCGTGTACTGGTCAACCACAGTACGGCGGTTCAGGGTGCGGTAGTCAATACACATCCGAATTTTCCCATTCTTTTTGCGGACTACTACAATGCGTGAGGCATAGGGGCTGTGGGACTTGGTAATGATGCCATTTGCAGCCAGCTCCTGAAGGTGATGTCGAACATCATACATCTCTGAGAGTGCAATTTTTCTAGATCTCTCCCTGAAGGGTCGGGGATCATGTAGCCTGATGTTGTGCTCAACCCCTTTGGCACACCCCACATCCCACTCATGCAGTGAGAATACCTTGGGTCTTTCAGAGAGCTTCTTCCTCAGGAGATCCTTCCACTCTTCGGACAAGAGTGAATCTCCAAAGTCAAACCTTGCTGGATCTATAGTCGGAACGTGCAGTTCACACTGGGGACTCACAATCAATTCAGGCTCGAAAAGGTCTGCTATCTTTTGCCCTTGATTCACAATAATATCACGACTTGTTTCATTATCAATCAGTACCGTGACCGTGTCCTGGGCTGCTGCTGGTAAGGTTATAACTCCACAGGGGACCAGGACCCCATCAGGAAGCCCTCCCTCAGTTGGTTGTTCTACCATGGCAAACACTCGTTTATTGCCTTTCAGCCAGGTGCTCATGACGAGCACTTCCTGCTCCATCCTTGCAGGCACTACTAAAGGGTTCGTGCCTGCATACCTCAGAGTCCCCATCGGTAGCTCAGACGTCTCCTGTTTAGCATCCTCAATTTTCCTATAGGCTTCCGCACAAAGGGCATGGATCTTCACGGTGTCCAGATATTGGTCCCCAGCCGGTCGTCTGCAGTACTCTGCGAGCACCTTGAAGAGACTGGAGTTGGTCCCTATCAGCACCGACACATCAGGGACCCCTTTAGGGTCGGGGCATATCAAGGCTACTGTGTCCACCTCTTCTCTTACCCCTGCCACCTCCTCAGGGAATTCCAGGTGCACTATGACATACCCTTTGTAGGGATATTCATTCATGCTGAGACCACACAGGCCAAGGCCAGTCAATGGCTGGATAGGCAGGTGCCTGAGCATCTGTTGGTAGAATGACTGGAATATAATTGTCACCTGCGATCCGGTATCAAGCACCGCTTTGCACTCTGCCCCTTCAATCCTTACTGTGACCTCTGTTCAAGGCCCTAGCAATCCTGAAGGGATCCTAGATGAGTAGTCTTTTCTGGGGAATCCATCAAATCCTGGGGGCCTGGGTGGCCCCTGTCCCCCAACCGTCTCGTGACTGATTCTCAGCTTTCCATAAACTAAGCTGGGGTTTTCCTCATTTTGGCAACGTGCAGCCCTGTGCCCATCTTGACCACACTGGTAGCAGAAGAACGGTCCTCTCCTCCTTCGGCTGGGTGGGATGGCAGCTCCAGGCGCTGACTTCTCCATCACCACAGCCTGAGGTTCCTCATCCCTGCAAATCCTTGCTTGGTCAATGGCTCTCTGCAACTCAGCAATCCGTTCTGTCAGGACCTGAACTTGTTGGGCAAGGTCTTCTCTGGTGTTCACCATCAGCACGCCGGCTGTTTGTCGGGGTGCAGTGCTGGTTGGCTTAGGCATCTGGGCCTTCCAAAGCCCACTGGCAGCCTGCCTTTCTTCCTCCTCTCTGACCTCCTTTATCAGTTGGGAGTACGTAGGGGAGTGTTCCTGTCGTTCTCTTAGCCGGAGGTGAAGTAGAATCGGGCTGTAATATGGAGTTCCTCTTACAATTTGAGCCAATCTGGTCTGTTCCATCTGCTTAGCAGTCCCTGCTCCCCTAATGACAGCTTTCTGTAGCAGCCTCTCCAACCTCTGTACATAGGCTGAGACCTTCTCTCCCCGGTGCTGCTTAGCATTGAGAAAGTTACAGAAACTGTCTTCAGGACCCTCCATGCTCCCAAAGGTGTGAGTGAGGGTCTCTAGGCAGTCCTTTACACTGACCTCAGGGTTAGTGAGCTTCAAGGTGCGAATCACATCTAAAGCTGGGCCCCGGAGGCTGTCTACTAAACATCTTCGTTTTTCTCTGTCTGGCACAGCCCACTGCTCTAGCATTTCAGTGGTGTGTTCTAGCCAGGGTTCAAACTCCTCTTCCCCAGGGAATAATCTTAACTTACAATAGGAGCTTGCCATAGCATAGGATAGCACACATTTCTCCAAGATTTGCCCCAGGGCTTTTGCCCAATCATCTGCTGAGGATGCTGCCTCTGAGCTAGAGGCTTCTGAGCCAGGGCCCAACAAACCTGACAGACTAGCCATGATACAAACAGTAATTTCCTCAAATACAAATCACAATTATTTCCCACAATAGCAACTCACTCAACATGTGCTTGCGAGGGGTACTGACCCAGTGCATCCCGGACGAGCCCCCAAAATGTAACCGTTCTGCCAGGTAGGCCTGGCAGTAACCAGGGCTGGGTTCAATATCTTGGGGTCCATCTCACACAGAACCGGCTCGAGCCCCCACCCAGTAAACTGGGAAATTCACCCACCCCTCCTTTTAGCTGGCTGATAGCAAGCAGCAGTTCAGCCCCTGTTTACACAAGTTATGTAAATACTGATCTTTCACTGGCTGTGTGAATGAGAGGTGGATTAAAAGATGAGCAAGTGGAGATGCAATGCATGGACACAAATTTAGTAATAGGGAAATGCAAAATGACCAGGGCTCTGTTTTCTCACATTGCATGATGCATCCAGATTCTCTGTCTCCTGCTGCTGAAGGGTGGAGAGATTTATACTTTCTTTCCGAAAATGTGGGAGACTTACTGTCCCTACTCTGCCTGAAGTAAATGTCAGACTTCTGCCTGCAGGGCTTTGCTGTTGAGAGCAGAATTACCCATACTGCCCCAGTGCCTGCTGATATCTTATTGCTGTAACCCTTGCCTTAGATCAGCCACAGGTGGGCTGACTGGGGTCTAATGGCAGGCAATTATCAGGAAGGAGCTGACAGATTCATTCTCTTTCCCTTTGGGTCAAGCTGGAATAACAGCTGTTATTCACCCCATCACTCCCTTTCAGGTGGCTAACAAGAAAGAAACACATCAAATTAAGGCTCCCTGTTTAGTGGGAAATGATGATTTCTCTTCCCAGAGTCAGCCATGGTACCTCACTTGGTTACACTGAGGAGGAATATTGCTCAGCAATGTAGAATGAAGAGGTAAAAGTAAATGTATTTTATCCACCATCTGTGTCCTGTTCTGAGCTGCCAGTGCAGGGAGCCCATTCTCCCAAATATAAAGCCAAGAAGATGTATATAAAATCCAAGTAATGCAGCAAGGCCCAGAAATCCTAGGTCTCTAGCCTCTCAAGAAAGCATAATTTCCTCTTCATTCTTTGTTCCAACACAGTTGACATTAAGGCAAAGAGGATCTCCTAGAAAAGGTCCAGCTTTCAGAAACAGGCTATCGTTCCTTCCCATAGGTATCTTCCAAATGAGGAAGAGCTCTATTCAGGCCTCTGATTGGCAAGAAAAGATAATCAATTCAGAATAGAACTGCCCAGGGCATAACTCATCTAGTAATCAAAGTGCACAGACACCACCATACATTAGCATTTTGGTTGCTATGCAGCAAGGGAAAGATGATGTAATCAGGCTCCAGGGTGCCACTTCCCATATAGATGTAAACCCATATGGGATGTCTCTGGGAGACCTGAGGCTTCAGACTCTGCTCAAGCCACCCTATGTATTCTATATGGTTATCCACAGGACTTCACTTTCTTAGGTATACCAAAGACCGGTTCCTGTAAAGTCTTCATTGACATACCCCATGTCTGCCTATGCTTTTGGGATACAAATGGTGTTCCAAACCCAATGTAATCCCTGCCTGAATGATGGCAAGCAAGCTATTTGAGGGAATCCCAAGCCACAGCCATCAGGGAGGCAACAGACTGTGCTCCCCCCTCTGAAAAGAGGGTAATGAATGAGGAGCCTCTCTTGAGGGCATGCTAGTGAGGTGTGCAGCAGCCACGTTTGAAGAATGCCATTCTTCCTGCTGCAGAGCAAGCTTTGAGGTGCTGTCTGCAGGGCTTCAAGGTGTTGGGAGTGTCTAGCCATCCCTAGGGATAGTGAATAACTATAAATGGCACATAGGAGCCATCAGATGCAGTGAAACAGCCTTCTCCTCACCTCCCTCCTTTCCTTGAAAGATCTAGGTTCTGTCTACACTGGGAAGGTTTGATGACAAAAGCACTGTTGACATGCAAAAGTGAAAATTGGTCAAACCAATTTTTCTGCCTCCCATTGTCAACATGTCATGGCCACATTGCTAGCCCCCTGTTGATGGAGAGAGCAAAGCAACATGGGTAAGTATCCCATAGTTCAGTGTTGTGGGAACACGGAGCTGATCCCTGAGCTTCTTAGGATTCCCTCATAGCTCTGTAAGGTCTCCATGCTGAGCACTGCAAAGCAGCACAGCAGTCTCTCCAGTCTTCCCCCTGCAGCAGCAGTGCGACTGCTGCTCTGTTCCTAGCAGAGCAGAACAGAAGTGCTCCAATGATTTGTTCTTTGTTCCCCAAACGGAGCAGCTCACTCAGCTGTCAGATACGTCCCAGAGCTTTGAAAGGGGAGAGGCACATGCCTGCAGGGCAGCAGAGGTCACAAAACATGAACACAACCATCAGGGCAGGCATTGTGGGATACTGGTGGAAGCCAGTTCTCTCCACAAAACAAACAACAGTGTCCACACTGACTTTGTTGACAATAAAGGAAGGGGAAAAGACAAAAGTTTCTTGCAGGGGTGGAAGTTTTTTGTCACCAAAACTGGGTGTTTTTCCCCACAAAAGTCGCATTGGAGTGTAAATGTTCTCGCTACTCTTTTGCCAAAAGGCAGTTTTTGGTGACAAAATGTGCCAGTGTAGAAAAGGTTCCAGAGGTTGAAGTTCCTTAAAACATTCCCTTTTCCTGCTCTACAGTGCTTGGGTTCATGGGGAAGTACTGGCTGATAAGACTAAAAAATTAATATGAAAGTTGTTCTTGAAAATGCTGTAGTATATTCAATATACATTAAACTCTGTTTCCAGAGACTTACTACAGTAAGTCTCAGACCCCCCCGCTGCCTTGCTTTTTTTCTGTTTGCTTTGGCAAAGGTGGCTGCCTCTTTCCTGCAAGTATGAATCTCCACAAAGGCTTTTTCTTTATATTTTTGGAGCTTCACTCTCTTTCTCCTAATGTAATTATAGAAGTAGATCCATCTCTTGGATTGCTTCCTCCTTGTATGTTCATCTGCTTGTGACAGACTCTTTTAATCTTTAACTTTCCTTCCATGTAGTTTGACTCAGGCACGCCCAGGTACAGTTTTATCTGCAGACTCTTTTCCAGTATTCTTTATTGTTCCCTCTTTGATACCCTTATTTACTGACTCTTCCCTAAGGTACCATCATTTTGTCTTCCTTGTATGTGTCAAAGAGAAACCTGGAGAAGTATGGTTACTGGAATGTTTAAACTTGAAGTGGTGGTTCAAAACATCTCAATCTATACTGGCATAAAAATCTTTTCTTCTTTTCCAACTTTTCAGTTACTGATTAAAGAAATTGTATAGTACTTTACTCCTTCTAACATTCCTGGTAAGTCACCTATTTTAATAGCAAATATCTGACTCTATTTTGTGAATTGTGTGCCATTCCTCCACATCTGTATGCTCACTTTTTATGACCTACCAGTGTTTTATGGTTTTTTTTAATTTTATATAGTATTTTTTTATTTGAATACGTCTTAAGCACTACTGGTACAGAACTCGGTCATTCATTTGACCAGTGCACCACTTCATTTTCCCTAGCTAGCTAGATTTACAGTACATACTGTACTCTTCAAAATGAGGAAATAGTTATTTTGAGTTAAAGAACATTTCTCATTTTCTTAATTAACTGTTTTTTACTGAGGGTTTAATACATGCTCGTTACATCAATTGCTGTTCCCCTCTGAAAAATGACTGTAAAAATGGCATCAGGGGGTTCCATGTGTATTGTGTTTCAGTGATTTCCAGTTCAGTAGTAAAACTTTTTTTTTTTCTGACTGGCAGACTTACAGATTCAGCTAAGACTCTGAATCAAGCTGTTTTTTCCCTTCTCGTGCAGCAATGGGCCCAATTTTGGCCTCTGGTTTTGTTTTTGTTTTTTTTCTGTGGGGTTGCATGGATGTAACTAAAGAAAACTTAGTCAACAATTCTCTTGATTATGAAAAGAAATAATTGGTTCTAGTTCAGGCTTAGTGGTGTTGACTTTGCAGAGCTAATAGGATTAAAAAGTAGAAAATTATTTTTGTCACTAGAGTCCCCAGGTATGAAACTGAATACACATCACAACCAGATCTTGTAAATAAGTAGGGGGCATTTTCACCATCACATTTCAGAGTACAACAGCACTTTTAGCCACTTAGAGGACACTATTCTGAGTAGGACAAGTGATTGGACTTATGCAGATACCCTGTGTAGAGGGTGGAGAGACAAAATCTTTCTCTGAAAACTCTTGCATTCCCTTCTCATAGGCTGTGAAGTACTCCGATATAGTACTACAGTGTTGTTTTTAGCCTCACAACACACCTGTGAGACAGGGATGTTCTACATGACTTGTGGTATGGCTGGGAATTGAACCCAGCTCTCTCAAATCCTGCATTGGGCAGGGCTATGGCTCCAGGAATCTTCATCGCCAGTACCTGTGCATGCCATTTTGATAGCACGGTGGAGACAAGTACTTTGGTTATTGTCATAGTAATTCTTGTGCTCAACCACTGTATTGGAGATCCCTGTTGAATTCCAAGTGGAAAATCATCTTATTGTTAGGTCCTTCATTTCATCCCTAATCTTTTTCTCCTGCCATACACCATTCATTTTATGTTTCCATGGTATAGTGCTGCTACAAGGATATATTACCTTAGCCTGCAGCTTCGTTATAGTCCATTTTGTCATAATACTAACTTATTACAATACTAAATAAAAAGGTTTGTGTTTTTAATTAGATCGGTGTATTTTATTCTTGCTGCAAAACTGTAAGCAGAAAAACTAACATAAAAACATTGAGAATGAATTAATTACAAACTGGCTTCCCAGCATTAAAAAAAAAGGTTCTTGTTTTCACGTTAATTCACTGAGGAGATGATTAAAATACATAGAATTATGTCCCGTTCTCTTATTCTCACAAGCTTGTAAACTGCACTGAGCATTTATTGTATTTTCACACACATGCCGCAGATGTTTAACTGAATTTACAATATTTCTCTGGGAGTCTAAAGACACGGCACCAAAATGCTGTGTCTTATGTATTTTTAATTAGACCATCATGGAATCCTCATTTGGTTGGTTTCCGCTTCCTGTGTTTGCCCACTACTCTTTGAAGACAAGTGGTTGATGTCTAACCCTGCCTTCAGCTTCACATGAGCCCCACCTGATTATGCAGCGCTTGTTGCAAATTCGTGGCCCCTAATGCCTCTTGATGCTGGTGATTGTGACAATAATTGGCCCATCTCCCTTTATGTGAAGTTATTAAAAGTTGGTGTCCTCTGGAATCCATGGGAATACTTGATCCTTCGGAGGTCTGGTTTGTTTCTTCATTGTCCTAAGCATACCAGAGAGACAGCATGTTTGTGTGGTTTAATGATCTGCTCCTAGCAATTGACAAAGGTCACATGTCTGTGCTGATATTTGTATTCCGGTGCATTTCCCAAACAATTGCTAGGGGAAAGGAAGAGTCATGAAACAAATCGCACTCGACTCCCTGTGTAAAACGTGTCATGTCCTTTGGCATAAAAAAACTTTTTTCCTTGTCTTTTGCAAACCACTGTGTGAATCTGCCTGTAGCATGGAGGCTAAAGAGCAGCTGTTCCTCTGGAGCTGGTAAACATAGCTTTCTTGTTTTCAAGGGAGCTATGCTACTTTACATGGACTATGTATCTGACCCTATATAAATTACAGGATAAATTCTCTAGCTTCAGAGGGGTAGCCAAGTTAGTCTGTAACAGGAAAAACTTAAAAAAAAACCAAAACCAAATGGTCTGGTAGCACTTTAAAGACTAACAAAATATGTAGATGGAATCATGAACTTTGTAATTCTCAAGTAAGACAAATGCCCAAGGATCACAGACTTTGACCCATTGTATTGTTTGTTTCCATCATATCAAGCTTACAATTATTTCCATGATGACACTGAATCAATGGATTCCATATCTTTAAAATTACAGAGCCAGACCAGGCATTGACTAGGGCCAATAGACTTTCCCTGTGCCAGGAGTGTAGGGTTTGATTGATCTCATTTTTCATTTCTTACCATTTGTGCTGCAGCTTCCTACGGGCCCTAACCAGTGGTGACGGTGACTGGGTTAAAAGACATCTCTTTCATCCCAGCCAGAACATCTGCTGCCACCACCTCAAGGGCACCATGCTATATATGATAGAACTTGATGGAAAGGTGTGCTGTTAATTTCTAGGTCTCTCCTCTGTGTACTACTACTTATTCTATATTGAATTGTGCTTGCTTGGAATTTAGTTTTCTTTGCGTTCTTCTTGCCTGACTAGCTACCCAGAGTCCAATCCTGGGCAGGAAGATATATCTAGTGTGCATAAAACTTTTCCAAAATCTGCACCTTCCCAACGGACCACAGGGGATCTATTACAAGCCAGCATGAATTAGAGCAGTCTCAAGGTTGCTGTAACTTGCTCCAAAGGCTGAATTTGGACTCAGCAGTCCTGGGAAGTGTGAGAATATATGGTGGCATAAATTTTTCAAATGCACTGAGCAACAGTCTTGACATACCTAGAGATCCAGACCAAAACTTCTAAAGGACCTAACTGTGTGTATTAATTAAACCAGGAAATCTTCGTAAATAATGTTGCCTTTTAAAGACTGCAACTTTGTCTTTTTGAGATGTGATTCAGCGACGATTTACTTAAACAACTAATGAATCTAGTTCTTGGTGAAGAATCTAAACCTAAGAGTATTCAGATAATTACTTCAATTGTCAGTCAATAAACTTACCACTGTGCTTTACCTAACATCCAAGTAACTTATTAATATCATTTTAAATTATACTGAGGATAAAGTAGAAATAGCTGATTTAGCTGATTAAACTGGCAGACATGTTAGGAATTTCTTGAAATGGCTTTCATTGGTAAAGTCAAGTAATTTATTTTAGATCAGTCTTTGCAAGTAAGTTGTGGTTGGGGGGGGGGGGAAAGTGGACGCTAAATCTGTTTGGCTCTCAAAATGAATCTTCCTTTGAAAGGTATTTAAAGATGTAAGTTTGCACAAGACATCAATCTCCAAAAGCATTTGGACTTGAAACAGTGAGCTTAGCGAGCCTCTAGAATCACATGAAAGTTAGTACAATGTCCAGATCATCTAGTGACAAAGCCTCTAATAACTTTAAGTGCCCTATTTATCTCTGGATTTAACTTTTAAAAACCTGGTGGAATTTTTAAATGGAATATTTTTTTCCTAAAATATAATTATCAGACCCTCTAAAACTGTTCAGAAACAGTTGGGGAGGATTTAATGTCTTCCATGCCTCCTTGCAATAAGATATCCTGCCTGAGGGAATGATTTACTGTATCTGGGGAAGGAAGCTGCAATTTGTCTTCCAAAGTTGTTAAAGGGGTGCAATCTAAAAAGATTGGGAGATGTTAAATGTAGGCTGTTTAGCTGGTCATTTTGGTAGTTTACAGTACCTCACTCAGTGGCTGTAGATATGCTGTTCTGACTCCTGATATAGCAGAATTGATAATGGATGTAAATGGGCTTTTAATTGCTTGAAACACTGTTACAAACTCTCCTCAGGACTATATTATCCAGCCATTTTGATGGTGTAAATAGTCCCCTCTCCCCCCACAGTGTAACATAAATAGACTCCAGCAGTTCTGTGCTTGACAGATTTGGACAATTGATTCATTGCACAATGACAAATGTTCTCCAGAATAAAATGTTTCTAAGGACACTCTGCTTTTGTATTGAAGTGAGTAATAAGTGTAGAAGGAAACCCCAGAAGACCTGCTGTGATGTGCGTGTGCTGAGCTGGTTGGGGAGAAGGTTTGGTTTGTTGCTTACACCATCATATATCACAACAGTTCTTTAACCGGTCTGGACCAACTTTTTACTTGATCTTATCTGTTCTTCCTTTGAAATCAAGATGGCACTTGAATAGTCTTCTATAGGACCGTGGAATCAGCTCTGCTGAGTTATGACAGTTTGGCATTTTACATGTTTTCTCTACACACTCTATCCAGGGCCAAATGGAAGCCATTTCTGCCACATCAGAGGGGGTTGTCAAGCCTCCCACAATATGCAGACCTGTTCTTCCTCTCTGTGGCATTACCTGACAGATGTCACTCTTCCTCTTAATCTTAGATGCCTGCATCCCCAAACTCATACAGCTGGATACAATTTGTCTGTGTACAGCCTTAGATTAGCAGAAAACAATATTTAGACTATACATTTTCATTGTCATTCTGGTGATTTAGATAGTGGAGTGGGATATGTTGTTTGTTCCATTTCTTCTAAAATAGATATTCCTGTGGGATTTAAAATTGTGGGTCTTGTAACATTCCACTTCCTATTCCTGGATCACCTTATGGCCAGATCACTTTCCCCATGGCCCTATTACTCATAGCCAGGATTGGGGTGGTACATGGGGAATTTCCTGAAGCACATGCTCCAAAGTAGATAGTGTTTTCTCTCCAACTGCTTCTCTCAAGAGGTCTGAGAGCAGACTTTAGTTCAAAGACGTACTGCAGTGGCTTTACCTTGAAACAATCTAGGAGTCAAATGCACTGTTTTTTGAAGTGTATTTAGAGACGAGAGAAAATCAGACAAAGGGTGAAACTTTAGAAAATGCCTCAGTGACTTAGGGCCAGATTTTTAAAGGTATTTAGCCACCCAAAGATGCAGATAAGTCCTTTGAGAGATTTTCAAAAGCATCCAGGTCCCTAACTCCCACTGAAAATCTCACTAGGTACCTATCTGAATTTATAGGCACCTAAATACCAATAAAACTCTATTAACCACTTTTGAAAACTTTACCCTTAAAGAAACAAAATCCTAGACCTGAAGAAGAGCTCTGTATAAACTTGAAAGTTTGCCTCTCTTACCACAAAAGCTGGTCCAATAAAATATTTTCTCTCACTCCTCAATCTCGCTTATATTCTTGGTCCAATATAGCTACAACAACACTGATAAAACACTAGCATACCTTACCCATTCTTATACTCATCAAAAATTAGATGGGTCTACTCTGGATTAGTTGCAGTAAAGAAACAGTTATGCAGATAATGTTTTCTTTTTCCCAGCTTTCCTATGATTCTCTGTATCCTGTTGGCAAAGAGTACACCAGAAACACAGCCTCTGTTTTGTAGGACAGGTCCTTCCTACTCCCACTTTGGTTGTACCCACGAAAGCTCATGATACCATTTGCATGTTTTGTTAGTCTTTAAGGTGCTGCTAGACTATTTGTTGTCTTTTAAGTTTTTGTAAGAATTAAGTTTGTGTCTCTTTTGTTTCTTTATGATGTGTAAGAGAGGGCCTGAAAAGGTGTCTGTTTAATTTTGCTTTGTTTTTAATCTGAGAGAAAAGGTGAGTGAGGTATGTTTCATTGGACCAAGTTCTACTGGTGATAGAGATAAGCTTTTGAGTTTACATAGAGCCCTTCTTCAGGTGTTTTTTAACTTTAGGATACCAAGAATATCATCTCTGGTCTTTCCTACGTTTGCTGTAGAACGTCTCAGAGTATCTGTGTTTTGCGCTTTCAATACCTAAAGCGACGGAAAGCAATGTTGAATCTTTATCTAAATTATAACTGTATAAATGCTAACTAGAAACAAGTGGTAAATGATCTAACTAAAGATATTTTTGCTCTCAGTTGTTCATCTTTCACTTCATTGACTTTTGAGATGTTCTCATTTTCCTAGTTCTTCAGTTGTCATAGGGTTTCACAGCAGACAAGACCTGAATTTCTAATGTAAAAAAACAACATAGATTCTGTTATTTTATTTATTATTTTATAAATCATAAAGATGCAGAAATGCATAAGGCAAGTTTTCCCCTCTTAAGAGTCTCGTATCCTCATGCCTGTAGCCCTTTGGAACTTAAGCTCTTAGCCTATCCATATCAAGCATCTTCATGCAAATATATGTACGCAGATGTCCTTTCAGAGGAGATGTCACAATCCCTTCTGAAATATCAATTGTAAGATTCCCTACCAGCAGTGTTCCTTGCTTTTGACAAAGAGTTGGTTCTTGTTGGTTGTCTTCCTCTGCCACCTTCCCCACCACAGTCACAGACTAAAGTGTTCTTTTGAAATGAAAGCTATTTTCCTTTTGTCCTATATTTCAAAAGGAAGTACAGTGAGAGCGTTTTTGTCCAGCACTCATGGGGAGTGGGGGTAGCCGGTTAATTAAACATGTTGGATAACAAAGCTCATTGCTCTGCCCCCGCCCTCTACTGGCAGATCCAGTACTGTGGCTGGGAGCAATGCCAGTTAACAACATTTTCTGGTTAACAGAGTGCTGGATAACAAAGCTTTCACTGTATTTCTTCACACAATGTACAGTCAACCTGTGGAACTCCTTGTCAGAGGATATTGTGAAGTCCAAGACCATAACAGGGTTCAAAAAAGAGCTAGATAAATTCATTGAGGATAAGTCCATCAATGGCTGTTAGCCAGGATGGGGAGGAATGGTGTCCCAAACCTCTGTTTGCCAGAAGATATGAATGGGTGATGGGATTGATCTCTTGATGATCACCTGTTTTGTGCATTTCTTCTGGGGTACCTGACACCACTGTCGGAAGGCAGGATACTGGGCTAGATGGACCCTTGGTCTGACCTAGTATGGCCATTCTTATATATTTGCACCCCCCAATCATCCAGATCATTCACTGTTGTGAATAGACTGTTATTTTGGAATGATAACTAACCTCCTTTTTGAAGGTATATTTTCCTTCCTCAAAGGCATTGCCATAGCAGATGGTTCATGGTTTTGTTTTGTTTTGTTTTGTGCCTGAGATCTAAAAGATGGAGATCATATGATTCAAAGTGCTTTTCCCCACACTTCCACTCTATATCAAATATATAATTGATGGATTGTTCAAATATAGTATTCATGGGCTGATGTATGACTGTTGTCACAGGTCACAAAGGGAAACATTTGGGCAAAGCATCCAATTGGTTTCATTGCAATGAACCAGTGAGAGAGAGTTTTCTTTGGACATGTCACATGATTGTTTAGATACCCTCTTGTACGTCAACAGTAGCATCTCTGTATGTTCCAGATATTGCCAATGTAATTCATTTTCTTTTCACAGCAAATAAAGATAATTAAAACATAATTTGAACTGAGAGATGCATTAATCTGAATGATCTGAAGAGAGTTTGGCACATTCCATTGAAAAACAACACCAACTTCACAAAGTTATTTATAGCACTTTATGTGTAATTTTTGGTTGGAATTCGTTCTGGAAATATTTCTCATGGGAAGCAAACATACTTCCTGATCAGTTGATGGATTATTCTAAATTGTCTCTGGCCCCAGTGTTACAGTTGCTTGCAATGATTTATAATGCTTGGCCATTCTTTCCCTCCCTTAGGAATACATTATTAAACTATCCTATTTGAATCTTCTTTCCTGGATTTAGAGGATTTTGATTATCTTGTTCTTGTCTTTTTTGTTTTGTTTTGTTTTTATCTATTGTACTACTGGATGCAGGATAATCTTACTTCTCCAAGTGATATGGGTGACATTTTATACATTTGTATAACCCAGGGAAGTTTCAATGTAATTAGTAGTTGTCAGGAGACATCATCTGGATACAGATAACTGTTTCATAAATAATCACGTTTCAGTAGGTAATTTACAAGTATATTTTATTTTTTCTGTATTTTCATTTGCTAATAATACTTTCTAGTAAATATTTAAAAGACTTATAATGTGGCCCCTAAATTAGGATTCAGCATTTAAACAGGTGGATAAGTCCATTCCTATTCAGGAAAACTATTAAGCAGATGGTTAAAGATAAGGAAACATTTAAGTGCTATCCTGAAACAGGTATTTGCATGCCAAGCTATCCTATCTTAGGGGGACTCTGCACTGGGGTAGAATTTTCCCCGGAAGATTTTAATGCCTATTTAGTAATACAAGCCTAACACTCAAAAACAACTAGTTAAATATTTCAGGTTCTCAAAAGCTTTAGGAACTTGATTTAGGCAAATTTTTGACAGAGGTGAGGACCCATTTTTCTTCACTTATTCTGCCCAGCACTTCTAATTAATCACCATTTAATTTAAAGAAATTACTTACCATATCTGATAATGAGATAATTTGTAAGTTAATTGACTGCATTACTTGCAGGCATTTAGTGCAAAGGAAAACACCTGCTGTATCTTTCCAAGTTTTCATTACACTGGAGATATGGCAAAACAAATTCCCCTCGATCTTTTTTTTCTTTCATCTCGTTTGCTGTTTTAAAATGTCATGTGATATGTTGTACCCCCAATATGATAAGTGGTAACCTGGAAGTTTACTAGGAACTGTACCTATTATAATACCAAGCTTTCAGTATCTGGACATTCTAGAACTATAATTCAGGCAGAGCTAATTCAGTCCTTCTTGTGTCCAAGCAGTCCCCTGGGGGATGGTGGAAATAACTCAGACCTGCAATCCTCATTTTTGTGGATTTCATCCTACCAAATGCTAAGCACTCTAGCCTCAATTCCGCAGAGCACTTAAGTGGGGTATGGGATAAGAGGAGAGACTGGTTAGATCTGTTGCAGCAGGATTTATTTTCTATAAATTTATTTTCTATGCACCTACCTCTAAAAAAGAGGTACTCATTTTGGGGGGAAAGCCATAATGAACCAGGATCTCTTTATTGTTCATCTGCAGATCTTTAAATATTGGGATTGTTATTAAAGTAGTGTGATATTGTGGAGAAAGTATAAGGTTGGTGTCCCTCTACTTTGTCATTTTCTGACATGTAGCTCTTGTAGGTATTTATAGTTTAGTAGTTATCACTGCCCTGATTGTATTTCTTTAGACAACTGTAAATATGGTCAGGTTTTGTTGTTGTTTGTGGGGTTTTAGGTGGGTTGTTTTTTATTTTGACAAATAGACCTTTTAAGCTTGTCTGAACAATTGACTATAACAAGATGTCCTCCTTGTCTTGATACATATTTATTCTGTACATATGAGTAATATATTTGTTACATTAGGCAGAGAATAAAAGCGTTACTTTGAAAAGTTAACCAGGAAAACAATATTGTAGAATAGCTCCTTTAAATAAAAAAACGCCTCTGCACTATGAAGTAAATACTCCGCAGTGCACAGTCATTTTCTAAAAAGCTTTTACACCTAGTTGTTCTAATTAAATGAAAATTGGAGGCATGCTCTTTAGTCATATTATTAAGTTGTAATGGAACAAAGAAGGTAACTGTAGGTAACTGTAAAGTCATAATCAACTCTAAACGTTTGCATGAAAGGGCTGTGACTCCTTCCAGGAGTAGACTTTGTTCTGTAGGTGGTAAAGTATGATCTAATAACCGTAACATCCTAAGAGTGATAGCAGAGGCAAGGCTGCATTAAAATTATATACTGGGAAGAGTGGTAGCTGGCATATGATGATGGTATTTTAGACATCATGAAAGAGGAAAAAACAAGTGATCATACTTCTTAAGAGACAACGATTCAGGATGGGAATTGAGCCAATTAGCAAGGATTTTATGCTTTTATCCACTCCTTGATCTTTAGGGTTCTTCAGAATCAATATTAATTATAATTATTCTCTTCCAAGTCTGTATTACAATTATCAGGTATGAAAAGCAAAGCCGTTTCCCTTGCTTTTGGACTAGGTATGAATCAGACATCCCAGGCATGATACAAGCCAGCAGCAGCGCTAATGTTTGTGCACTGTATGTTCACAATCCCGCCAAGTCAGAAACCCTGGTCTCTATAATGCCATTAGGAAGTGGGGGGGGGGGAACCTGCTGTTGGGGGAGGGCAGGGACAAAGGGGATAATTGCAGGCCCAGTGATTCAAAAGCTCCTGGGACTCCTGGCTGCCAGACCCCTTAAATTGGAGCCAGAGCACCAGGCGGTACACTTCAGGTGCACTCTGGAGATTGCTGTGACCTGGCTGTCCCTTCTGCCCAAGGCCCCGCCCCTTCTAATAGCACAGAGCCAGCCCCCTCTCACCTTGCACATAGACCCAGCACGTCTATCAGACTTCTTAAGGAGGCAGAGGGAAATGTTAATCCTGCTGTGCCCTGCTGTAAACACTCACATGTTTAGCTTTTAAACAACGAAAGAGAGATATTAATCTGGCAATACCTGTACGCTCAAGGGTGCATTGTGAGGTACGAGGCAAAATTCTATCCTCGCAGCACTCAGGGGTGTCTTTGGGAATGTGTATCTGACAATATGCGCTCATACCCAGTGGTGCAGTAAGCACGCTTACACTGGAGCAGGGGTTCCCAACCTTTTTTGGTCCCCATACCCCCTTGGCTTTTAGTAAACCTTTCTGTACCCCCTATTCAATATGAAAGGAAATAAATTCTAGACTCTAGAATCTACAACTTTTTTCCACTAACACTATTACTTTTGGAATATTTCAATTAGGATAATCTAGTTATTTACCAAATATTCCCCGTACCCCCTTGACAAGCTTCTTGTACCCCCTGGGGGTATGCGTACCCCAGGTTGGGAACCCCTGCACTAGAGCATGCTGTTGTTACCAAACAGGGTTTTTAAAAGATTTAAAATATAACAATGAGCTACCAAAGAGAGTACATGAGTAGATTACTAGTACGTACCTTGAGAACTGCACAAATTGCATACCATAATGCACATACCAAAGTGCCTTGCTGCCATTAGACTGTAACTTGTTCATTTTAAATTTCATTTGAAATATATCAGAGGGGTAGCCGTGTTAGTCTGGATCTGCAAAAGTGACAAGGAGTCCTGTGGCACCTTATAGACTAAGAGATGTATTGGAGCATAAGCTTTCGCGGGCAAAGACCCACTTCGTCAGATGCATGTAGTGGCCACTACATGCATCTGACGAAGTGGGTCTTTGCCCGCGAAAGCTTATGCTCCAATACATCTCTTAGTCTATAAGGTGCCACAGGACTCCTTGTCGCATTTGAAATATAGTTCCTAATACAATAGGGGGGAGGTTATTGCAGATAAAACTGACACAGCCCTCCACCCCTTACCCCATAAGCCAGTGATTTGTTGACCAGCACCCTATTTTAACACTTTTAGAGACATCAGATGTGGGCTATTGAACAGCTCCTATTTAATCTTTTCTACAAAACAATGAGTTTAAAGGGGCAGAAGGAGCCACACACAACAGCTTGGGGAGAATTTAAAATTAATGACTTTTCTCCATCAAGCCCTTCCTCTTCCCATTCCCAGCTGCCTTTCTTAACCCTCAGTCCCACTGGGTGCTTTTATCATCATTGGAAAAAACAATAGTCTGAAACATCAAGGCTGTTTTATTTCATTAGTCCCATCCATTTCCTGAAGCTGTTCTTCTGTGTTTTTATCCATGAAAATATTTAAAGTGATCTGTGGGAACTTGCCTATCTTTGGATATTGTTTGGGCGTTTAACTGCTACTGCTCTTCTTCTGCTATTAGGGTATGTCTAGACTACAGGGTTTTTTCAAAAAAAGTGGCCTTTTTTCAAAAAAACTTCACCTATGTCTAGACTGCCTCTGCATTCTTTTGAAATTAAATCGAAAGAATGCAGCGGTTTTTTTGACAGTGGTAAACCTCATTTTACGAGGAAGAATGCCTTTTTTCAAAAGAGCTTTTGAAAAAAGGCGTTCTTGAATGCAAACTGGGCTTTTTTGAAAGATAGTGTCCAGATTGCCTGGGTGCTCTCTTTCGAAAAAGCGGATCACTTTTTCGAAAGTCGTGTGGCTGTCTAGACAATCTCTTTAGAAAGAGGCTTGTAGTCTAGACATACCTCTGTTTGAGCTGTTTACATAATTATAACATTGACATTAAAAAATAGCAGATGTTGTTCCTTCCCCAAACTTATTAGAGTTCAAGATGCTGCTCCTGACAAGACTTAACACACGCTTAATTTTGCCCCCTATCTCACAGAAGATAGCAGTCTAGCCCAATATGAAGTGAAGTATGTGTGTAAATCTTTGTCAGATCTGGGCCTTATTTAAGGAAGGAAGTGGGGAAGGTGGTGGATGATAACAGGAGTAAGCTCACACAGTAAATGAGGCAAATTAGAAAGTGTCCCTGGGAAAAAAACCAGAAGTATAAGGGTTTTCCAGCTCCCCTCCAGCAGGTTGATATGAAAAGGAGTTGTGTTAATGAAGAAACAGCTCCCAGGCCCCAGTATTCAGTTAAAAACTAAATGGCTGTTTGTATTTTCACAGCGACTGAGTGGAACTCTGAATACAAAGTCTCATCTTCAGGTCAACAGTTCTGGATCGATTGGAAATGGCTAGAGGTCTCTCATGTTATATATGATGGTTTCTGTAAAATAAATTGATGTTCTAAATCCAATTCATGGACAGATTTCATCACATGTTCATTTGACATTAATGGTCAGACCAGCCATGACATGAATTGGCATGGAGAGTGAACTATCCTCTTACTCCTCAAAGAGAAGGTCTCTCCATACATGAATTAACATACCTGCTCTAACCAAGTTGCAAATGTTCTGTGGATCTATACTGTAAAGGGCTTTAGTCTCCCAGGCTGCCAATACAGCATGTTTCACAAGCACTACAATTCACTCTAATACTCCCCAAATGAATGTAGATACATTTTAATAGTAGTTACTAGGAGAAAGATTAGAGTTACATTTTACACACCCCATCACTTTGGGCAGATTGTGTCTGCACTACCTACAGATCATATGGTACTTCTGCATTCTGAGGTACTATTTCTTTCTGTTCCGTGGCAAATTTAAGACAGTTCTTTCCTTGACAGTTCTTTCCTTAAATTTCAATTGGACGGCTGACTCCTACTTTAGTTCTTCCTGTCTCCCCTCCGTGCTTGTGCTGCTGAAGACAGCAAGTCCACACCACAGGAGAGGAGTCGGCAGGTCATGAACCCATGATCTGCCAAGAGCTTCTCACTGTGATCTGGAGAAAGTGAGGCTGAACACAAAACACAGAAAGAGAGGGCATAATGCTGGATTTTGTCACCAAGAATTCTTTGAGTTTACTCATTGATCTCGTGCACAATTATGTCATGTTAATGTTCAGCACTAGAATACTAATAACACTGTGGGCTATGAATAGGGAGGATGCTGGACTCTTCAAAGTAATTTTCCAGCTTGGATCTTTATTATATACATTAAGTGATTTAGTGTAAAATATATGACAAGAATGTTGCAATTATCCCAAACTAAGAGTGTTAAATCCAGAAAGTCCGAGTAAAAGGTTAAACTGTAATGGAAACCATACACATTAATATGTGGAAATGCAGTTAGATCACACAACAATCTTAACTCTGTCCTGCACTCGCACCACGCAATAATCATATGATCCTCATTAAATCATGTATTTGTTTGTGCTCCTATATTAGGTTAAACAAATTTGTAGAGACATTAATTCCCCTTCCCCTTGTCATGTCACTATGGTCAAAGTAAAGGTTTTCCGAGTGCTTTAAACTGTGCAGAAGTCACTTCAACCTTAACTCTGCACAAGCACTTCTTCCCATATATGTAATATAAAAAATAGTGCATTAGCCCCACTGACTTCAAGGAGCTTTGGATCAGGCCCATAGTTTATACGTATATAAACTGCTTTGGGTTACTTTTAGATGAAAGGCACTGAAATAAAATGGGATTCAATAATCATCATATCTCTGGGACTGTTTCTACACTATAGGACATGGTTACACTTAACTGGAGCCATTGATATTTCACTCTGGGAAAGGAATAAAAAACTGATAGATACTGTAGAGCACCATCCCCTGACAATATGAAATTGCATAACTCTATCTCTAGTGCCTCTATCCAGTCCCAAAGACAGTAGGTGAGATGTTTTTATCCTATTACTATAAACGGGAATGCCAAATATTTCTTGTTCTTTTGATTAGCATATACCTTGGAATTTAAAGTGTATAACATCTTGAACATAATGAACCAGTTGTTCCCTTTAAAAAACAAGTCTATCTTGTGTGTTTTGTGTTTCCATATCCCTTTCCTGCTCATGTGCATCCTTTTTTTGTGTTGCCTTAGCCAAATAACACACAGTAAGTAAACAAAGCATTTCTAATTATTTTCTATAATCTAGTATTGATGCATTCCTTCATGACAATGCAGTTAGGGTAAACAAGGCAGCATCTTGACATGGTCAAATTCCCTGTAAAATGAGGGATTTGCAATCCTTCAGATCTCAAAATTCTGGGCCTCATCCATTTGGCTTCAAGGAAAGAAGCCTGATTAACAAGAGGCAAGGAGAATGAATCAGAAGTCACAATGCAGTATGTCTAACTGAAGCTAAATTAAAAAGAATGTGTGTTCTATTGCTACAGAGGTAAGGCAGGAAAAGGAACTTGTCAATCTGATTTGTATAAGCAGTAAAACTTCAGTAGATCTTGTCATTTTGTCAAGATTTATCTTTCATTTTTCGGAGCTTTAGCTTCTGCTTTCTTTTTAGATCAGACTCGTTCAACTGATGAACTTGATACCTGGAAACTCTGGTGAACAGGAAAGCATGTTCCCAGTGCTAAATATAAACTAGCAAATTACAAGATAGCATTGCCGCACACTTCAGGACTATAGAAAAACACCAAAAACAAAGTTATTTATCAAGTCGAATAAGAATAATTAACTCTTGTATTGTGTTTAATATATTCAAAGCACTTCATGGACGCTAGCTAATTGATCTTCACAATACCCCTGCCAGGAAAGGAGGTAAGTAATATTAGCCATATACATAGGGAAATGAGTGATCTGATTTTTCAGAAGTGCTAAGGACTCACAGCTTCCATAGAGCACCTCTGAAAATGAGGCCAAGAGTGGCTTTCTCGAGATTTCTCACTAGGAACATGGCAGACTCAAAGGCACTGTGAACTTAATAGAGACAAGCAAATTCCAAGCCGTACTTCCTCAGAAATCAAATGTCGCTCCAGCATTTGCTTAAAAAGAGAATAGCGAATCAGGTCTCACAAATGCTTATGTTCTGATAGCAAGAGTGTCCAGCCCTAGGTGCACTATGTTTCCATAGCAGTACAATTTGTCACAGCACCCACCCTTGTGGAGGCCAAGCTTCCACTTCGTGTGGCTGCAAAGAAAATCTTCCAAACATGAGGCAAGGGAAAACCCATCAAGCAATGCCTGCCTGAGTCTGCCAGCATCCTGAAGCAAGGCTCTAAAATGGATGAATTGCTACCATTCATCTTACTGGGTCATACTGCAAGATTGGGACCTGAGCTTGTAAACTCTGTGTCATGGTACTATCCAGCCTCTTCCACAGAGTGCTACAGCACATAAGGGAGCAATAAAAGGACTGCACCGTATAGGTATAACACTATCATTCCCCTTCCGTGCTTTCTCATGTAGAGGGAGATCCATGAAAGGTTTTGTAGTTGTTCCACTTTTAACCACCCATATAAGGTATGAAGATACAGAAGGATTCCACAGACTGCTTCAGTCATTGGGCTTGTATGTCCCCTGAGAAGCAGCTATGCAGACACTGCAGAGCCTGGACTACAAAGGATTCCTCCACTGTAGACCCCAGTCCATTCCAGGTGCCTTATTGTGCTTGAGTTTGCAGGATCAGGACCTTAGAGGTCAATGTATTATAGAATCATAGAATACTAGGATGGGAAGGGACCTCGAGAGATCATCGAGTCCGGTCCCCTGCCCTCATGGCAGGACCCAGTACTGTCTAGACCATCCCTGACAGACATTTATCTAACCTACTCTTAAATATCTCCAGAGATGGAGATTCCACAACTAGGAATATACAGGCAGATTCCTGTGCTCGAGCACAGCTTCTTTATCTTCAGCAAGGCTCCAAGCCGGGCCACGGACAAAATTTTTCAGGATCAGGGCCCAAAAAAAAACAATTCTTATGGACAACAAAACACCTTAAATAACAAACTGCAACCCTTAGGTGAAGAATTAACTGCTAGTTTGCTATGAAGCCCTCCTTCATAGCATGCTGCATAGCAGTAATATAATCTGTTTACAAAGAGGGCATATTTTTTCCAGTAAAGCAATTTATTTACAATAACAGACATATCAATCTGATGGTAATTACAAATTGTAACAGGAAAATTAAAATAAGCACCTCAGAAGCACTTGTAGAAGAAATTTTCCAATAGAAACATACTGGAAAAATACAATATATATTGTGTCTGTCCACAGCCTAGATTAGTTGCCACATTAATGTGTGCTAATGTACATTTATACACTCCTGCTAATCACATCTAGAGCCTTTCTGAAGTAAATAAAGGCTCATTCTGTTCCATCCAATACTGCTATACAAAACATTGCACTAATCAAGCAAGTTATCAGGGTAATTAGGGAATAGAAATCACTGGGGGCATCATGCATTATGATTTGTGTCTGCTTTATTTTTAAAAGCCTGAAATGCAAATGGCTAATAAATTTAGTTAGTGATAACTTGTTTTTTATTTGATGTTTAAATTAGAATGAGACTAGCACCTGGGTGGCATATATTGTTAGAAATTGCTTGCTTGCTGCTTTGCTTTATCTTGCTTAATGTGATGTTGAAGCACCTAATCTTATTTCCTTGCCAAAAAGGCAAGAATGAGGCTTCTGTCATGTCACATGCTGTCCTAGAGCCAGATGCTTCCCTCTGCTTTGCAATGCAGAATGGGATCAAGGGATCAGGAAAGCAGGTGCAATGTGCTTTGTGACCTACTCTCTAACCCCCAAGAATACAATATAGCGGGATATCCCTGAGCGGAGGGAGTACCGAGAAGCAGGCATGCTGTGTAGTATGATGCCCCGTCTACTTAGTGTATTTTCAGCAGGAAATCTCTCTGGGGCGTTAGGAAACGATCCAAAGCCCCTTGAATTCAATGGGAATCTTTTCACTGACTTCAGTGAGCTTTTGGATCAGACCCTTAATGCTGCTTATTGTAGCATTATCTCCCACTGGGCAGCTTCTAACCCAGTTGGAGGTTCTGAGGAATACAGGCTCACAGTGACGGAGACTATATATTCAAATACAAGAATAAAATACATCCGCCTGGGTGGATTGTAAGGATGACAATCATACAGCTGATTGTGTCCCGCCGAATAAAAATGGAATAATCCACTTCTGGTTTTAATTAATTGTTTCATGTTTATTTGCCTGAGGTATTCAAGATTAGCCACAGAACTAACTTGAAACCTGAAGTGGTCTTTGTATGACCTCTGGATGTGCTCAGTATAAAAGCAATTTTAAAGAATTTCATCTGAGTGGAGATAGAATCATTTGTTCTGGAAACCACTGACCCATCTCAAAATGAAGGCGACAACACACAGGCTTAAACAAGAATGAAGGCTAAGCAGTGAAGTATTTGATACCTTTCAAATTTAACTAGCTGAAAAAATTAAATTTCTTCAAGCTCTTTGGAAATAGTCTATACTTCAGATCAGGTCTGTGCAAAGATATGGTACAAATATGTTGATTAAAATCTTCCATTTTTATGGGTAGATTAAGTGGGGTCAAATGAAGAGAATATAAAAAATATTGTGAGGGTTTGTGGAATTCTTGTTAATGTTCCCAGAATCTGGATTTCTGAGATGAAGTGTCATTATTTAGACAAAGAGTAAATTGGAAATTCAGAAGGCCCCAGCACACAGTGAGTTGCTGTAATAGATAAGAATAATTGTTTTGAAAATTATATTCAGTGAATTAAATGACATGCTATAGGTTAGAAAAAAATGTCTAACAAGAGATAGTGCATAAAAGATAGTTTGTAGTGGTTGTCTAGGAGAAAATAAGCATCTTTGTTGCTGGCTTTCATAGCTTTTTAAAAGAATAAATAAAACTAAAACACATGATTTTTTAATTTAATGTTACTAGCTAAGGATGAGATACTGTAAATTCTTAGGCTACATCTACACAGCACAGTTATTTCTGAATAAGCTATTCCAGAACAGTTATTTTGAAATAGCACATCTACACCGCAGGGAAGCCTCAAAATTAGTCCAAGGCAGGCTTCCCCTAATGTAGACGTACTATCTTGATTTAGAGCCTCAGGAGGAATAACTTAGAATGGCCCTGGTGAGGGGCTATTTCGAAATAGCAGAAGTGGAGAGTCTACACGCACCTTATTTCGAAATAGCTATTTCAGAATAGGCGTTATTCTTCACAGAATGAGGTTTACAGAAGTCGGAATAAGCCATCCGTTATTTCAAAATTATTTTGAAATAACAGAATTGCTGTGTAGATGCTCACATAACTATTTCAGAATAATGGCCATTATTCCAAAATAACTTTGCTGCGTAGACACACCCTAACTGAAGTGAAGTGCCCCATTGATTTTTCAACGGGGGTGACTTGTGGGTAAAGACTAGTAATCTCAGTAAGGGACTAGACCCTCTGGTGCTATTCTGTAATACGGAAGATTATTTTCAATTCACGTTTCTCATTATGGGCACTTTTCAATGTTAAAGAAAAATTTTAAAGCCAGATCCAACCAGGTGTGAACTGGCATAGCTCCACTAAAATCAGTGTGAGATTCTCTCCTTGAGGCCTGACTCAACTCTAAGCTCTGGATTGACCAATTTTTTTTAAATAATGGGACGGGTTTCAGATGTTGAATAGGTTCCATGCCAGTCCATGCAAAGTATAGCCACATGCCTGACCCTAACACACAGTCTCACCCCTTTTCCTTTCATAAGCGCCCTAAAACAGGAAAGAATGGTTGGAGGAGCAGCTCTCAGGGCCCACACATCTGCACCAGCAGGGCAATAACTTTTCACAGGGGAATTCTTTGTGCCTCCTGAATGGTGTAAAAGGACTAGGAATTGCTTAGAAAATCCAACCCAGCAGAGCTACAGTGACTCACAGCTGCTGCGGATATGGCCAAGAGAAGTAATAGCGCACGGAAGAGGATTGGCAAATGAAGCTGTCTCCCCACAGAACTGGTATAATCTGGGCAGCAGCGAGCCCTTACTTACCCAGGGCAAACTCCCTGCAGGCCTAAGAGGGTCTTTCAGTCTCTGTATTCATGCAGCTCCTGGAGTCTGTGCAGACGATGATGGCAGGATTGTTTCTTATATATTAATTATCTTTCAAGCTAATCCATCCAGAAATGTGTGTGAAGGAGTTGCCTTTCTGTGCATCGATGTAAAACACAAATACTAAGACTGGATGACTGCTGCTGGGGGGGGGGGGCGGAATCCCTCTATATTTGCTCACATGTAAAACAAATTTGCTTCTGAATTCACATTTGCCCTTTTGTGTTTGCTTTCCATAAGCGATCAGCGTTTTAGTCTCAGAAAATCTGGCCTACCATGAATTCCAAGCAACACACTTGAGCACTCACACCACAAGTGGCACATTTCTAAGTAAGACGGGATGCTGATTGATGCAGGCAACTCGGAAGCCCCTTAATGGAGCCGGGGAACAAAGGCAATTAAATGAGCCAACAATAAGCTGGCCCACTGTATTTGCAACATGCAAATAAGAGTTTTGCTTATTCAACGAGGGAATAAAAATGATACCATCTGACTAATGACCAAGTTGAGTCTGAACATCTAGGGATAAATGTTTTTAGTGAACTGTCCTTGATCCCTCCAAAGGGGGAGGGAACCCACACACTTTCTGGGTGTGATGAAGTCTCTGATCCAGTGGCCATAAGATCACTTACAGAGAGAGAGAATGACTCTGCCGTACAGTTATTGCGAACAGCAATCTGGCTTTTGGGTCATGCACTAGAGCAGGGGTGGGGAACCTCTGGCCTGAGGGCCAGATGCAGCCCCCAGCTTGCCTTGATCTGGCCCCTGAGGTTCAGCCTTGCCCCCCCCATCCCCCCCGCACATGCATTGGAAAGCCCAGGTTGGCATTCCAGCCCCTTTGCCACCTCCCTGCAGGGCTGGAGCACATGAAATCTACTAGCCTCAGCCTCCCTAGACTCTGTTGTGCAAGGGGAATGTGGGGTGTGTCTTTCTCCTTCTCAGTCAGAGGCCATATCAGTGAGGATATGTTTAGACTGCATCCCTCTGTCGGCAGAGGGATGCAGATTAGGCAGGTCAATATTGGAAATGAAGCGGGGATTTAAATATCCCGCGCTTAATTTGCATAAAAAATGGCTGCTGTTTTTGCTGACTCAGCACTTTGTCGGTAAAAAGCGGTAGTCTAGAGGGGGATCTGTAAAGAAAGAAAGCCTTTTTCGACAGATCCCTTATGCCTCCCGCAAGGAGGTTTACAGGATCTGTCGAAAAAGGCTTTCTTTCTCAACAGATCCCCCTCTAGACTGCCGCTTTTTGCCAACAAAGTGCTGAATCGGCAATAATGGCGGCCATTTTTAATGAAAATTAAGCATGGGATATTTAAATTCCCGCTTCATTTGCAATGTTAACCTGCCTAATCTGCAGTCTAGACATACCCTGAGGGGTGGGTTTTTTGTTTTATGTTTTGCATCTTACTTGTGTGCGGCCCCAAAATGATTTTCCTGTGGCTCAGCAGTGCCCAACCCAAAAAAGGTTCCCCACCCCTTCACTAGAAGCTAATGCACGATTCAATGGTCCCAGGTTCGATTCTGCCTAGAGATGACCAGGACTGCTGGTGTTACAACTAAATCCCAGCACAAATCTGCATATAAAAAAACCAGGATAAATTTAAGTTAAGCAAACAATTGAGAGAAAATAAATGATCTCTAAGTAATGTAAGCCAAAAAGTGTCAGAGGGGAAGTCATGTTCATCGGTAACTTTAAAAGTAATGAGCAGTTCTGTGGCACCTTAGAGACTAGCAAATATATTACATCATGAACTTTCATGAGTGAAACCCATTTCATCAGATGAGTTGGAGTGGAAATTACAGAATACAGAGTATACATATTAGCAAAAGCAGTTACCTGTCAATTGTAGGATCAGTGTTAATGAAGCTAATTGAATCAGGCTGCATGTGTCCCATTCATAGCTTTTGATGTATAAATGCAAATCTCAAAGGCATGGTTTAATTGCCTTTGTAGTGCGTTAACCAGTTAATATCTTTATTCAAGCCCAAGTTGATGATGTCAAACTTGCAAATGAAAACCAGTTCAGCAGTCCCTCTGTGATTGGGTGATGAAATTCCTTTGTAGAAGAATGGCTACTTTTAAATCCATTACAGAATATACAGGGAGATTAAAATGTTCCTCTACAGGTTTATGTGTGTTCCATTCCTGACCTCTGATTTGTGTCCATTTATCCTTTGTCACAGAGACTTTCCAATTTAGCCAATATACATGGCAGAGGGGCATTGATGGCAATTGATGGCATATATCACATTACAGGATGTATTGTATGAGCCCCTGATGTTGTGACTTATCTGGTTAGGTCCTGTGATGGTGTCACTTGCATAGATATGTGGACAGAGCTGGCAATGGGGTTTGTTGCAGGGGTAGGCTCCTGGGTGAGTATCTGAGGTCTGATGTGTGGCTGCTGGTAAGTATTTGCTTCAGGTTGGGCGGCTGTCTGTAGATGAGGATTGGGCTGTCTCCCGAGGTCTGTAAGAGTGAGCGGTCATTTTCCGTGCAGGATATTTGTTATTTGGGATCACAAAAATATCTCCCAAATATCCAGACTTAGCAGCTTAGTAAAAAGAATAATTGTTAAAGGGTACACAAGTAGGTGCAATCAATGATAATTTATCTGCTACTAGATCAGAAGGGAACCTGACTCTCCACTATACAATGACTAGCATGTCCCAGGAATATCAACTGTCAGATAAGCTATTGATTGCAACCAGAGAGTCCCAGGGAATAGAAGAAGTTATCAGTCAAAATACGGTCCTTCTAAAGAGCGATGCCTTAGACTAGAGCTGGTCAAAATTATTCATTACAAATAAATTACCTGACAAATTTGACCTTTTTTCTGTTCTTGGCCTGGTCCTGATGTCTGCAGTTTTGTGTGTGTGTGTGTGTATATATATATTATATATATATATATATATATATATATATCACATTTTGTTCATCTGTGTTTTCCAGAGTCTTCAAACAGAGTTCAATCTTTGAGTCTGTTCTAATTCTGACCACAAAGGATTGTGGTTTATATAGAACTGTTGATCAGTTTATGTACCACTGAACAAGAAAAATTAAGACTGGCCAATTTAGAACAAGAAGTAAAATTAAAAGCTGTATTCAGCAGGCACCATAGGGAGAAAAATGGCAATATCCAACCTGATTTTTTTTTAATTGGGAAGGAGTGAGGAGTAGGTGCTATAAAATACAGATGAGCTAAGTGGCATTTTTAGGCCCTAATATTGCTCAATTCTATGTTTTGCAATTCTATGTTCAGAAAGAGATTATTTGAGTAACTGGTTGTTTAGAAAGATAATGGAATTTTGCATTTTTTTCCTTCTGTACAGTGTTTTTAAAAAGCAAACAAAACCCTGGGAGACTATTTTTACTGATCGTGTTGCACTGAAATGAATCACTAGTCATACTTTAAAATGGACAGTGGTGTGTGTGTTGCCTGATCTAAGATTACATGGGAATTTCCAGTTACCACATTTAGGGTTGTCAGACCATTTGTCCCAGGATCATGCCCAGTATTTATTTATTCTATGGTTGGGAACCCTGATGTGCACAGTTGCAACACGCACACTACAGGGACTCTTCTATATTTAAAAATATAATTTAGCACAGTAACAAACAGCCCAATTTTATTAGATAGATAGGGAATCTACATCGATATTTCCATACCATATACTCACACCATTCCTTCTAAAACAACTTGAGATGTTAGTCATGACCTTCCCCATCATCATCAGTGGCCATCATTCTGGCACCTCCCCAGGACTACTACATCTTCTCCTCCCACCCTTAGGCAGAAATGCCACTTTTATAATATGTTACACTGACATTGTTATGTTTGACAGATATTTAGTAGGGGATGTTTCCTTTTCTCCTTGTTGGTATTTCCTCACCTTACTGATGAAGTGTCTTTTTCCTATAGGTCAGTGCATCATTGATCTCATCTTATTATCATATATGTCAATTTGTTACTACGGGACTTTTGTGGTTATCTATCACATTTGTTATATCTGTCCTACCCCATTACTCAGTCTAGTCTTAACCGTTTAGTTCAGGTTTTTCTAAGTAATGATGTGCCTACTAATTTGGAGGGTATTATTGGAAGCCCCTGTGCCTCTGAAGGTTGCTTTAGCTAGGTGAAAGGTCCCGAATATATGAGGATTGACTTTTCTATCTGGGTGAAAGGTCCCGGACATGTGGATGCTAGCTGTGTCTTAGCACATGTACGATGTGGCCTGTAAGTCCTTTGTGCTACACTCAAACGGACAATACAAACCGACTGTAACTTGTATCTACAAGCAAGCAAGTTAGCCCTATAGGTACATGTTAAAGCAGGAGTGGAAGTCCAGAATTTCCTACAGGTTTGTGTATAATTCAGATTAAGTCAATTTTTTTCTGTACATATTGAAATGAAGATTTTGGCCTTAAACACAGTTATAAACCCTTAAGGATCAGGACAATTGTTAAATAAAGTTTATTAGGAATCTTTACATCAGCAGAATGTATACATTATTGGTTTAGTGCTGTGGTCACCAACCCATCGATCGCAATCGACTGGTCGATCGTGAGGGCTCGACCCGTCGATCGCGAGTGTTCAGGCCCCCCTCCCCATTTCCCCTCACCTCCAAGAAGCCCCACTACCAACCTCCAGTGACAATGGAGGTAGTGCCAGCTTCCTGCAGGGTGGACAGAAGTCCTGCAGCTGCGCGCCACTTCCGGGGGTTCCGGCAGTGTGCTGGGTGCTCCCCTCCCCCAGGTCTGTGGCATGCTGGAAACTTGCGCCGGGCTTCCCTGCTCTGCAGGAGGGTGCAGTCGGCCCCGGAGAAGCACGCACCGGGGCTTCCCTGCTCTGCAGAAGCGGGGAGTCGTCCCTGGAGAAGGTGTGTGCCGGGGCTTCCCTCCTCTGCAGAGGGAATGGGGGAGGAGTCCCGGGAGGAGGCAGGTGCAGGGGACTCCCTGTCCCCTGCCCCCCACTGGCACCCTGTCCCCTGCTGCAGAACCCTGTCCCCTGCCCCCCCTAGCACCCTGTCCCCCCTAGCACCCTGTCCCCCACTGGCACCCTGTCCCTTGCCCCAGCACCCACTAGCACCCTTCCCCAGTATCATGTCCCCTGCTCCAACCAGCACAGTTTGGGGCCACATTAGTGAGGTTTGGGGGGGGGGGGTCGGAGGCATTATTTTTTTGTATCTCACTTGTGTGACCCCCAACTGACTTTTCTGTGGGTCAGTGACCCCTGACTCAAGACAGGTTCCCTGCCCTTCTCATAAATAAAGACAGTGCAGAAACTTTTTGTTTTTGACATAGTATTTTATTTAAAAATGAATCCTGGCCAACAAACCCCCAATTGGGGCCAAGCCCCCATATGGCCGCAGCATCAAAACACTCCTGAGCCCTCCCCCCCCAGAACCTAGATCTGAGCCTATCATACACTGGACCCCCCTGCCGTGAGCCCCTCACATACCCCAACCCAAATTCCTGCATCCTCACATCCACAAGCCTGTGGCTTGCTTAGTACCCCAACCCTCCATCTGACCCCAACACTCCCCAGCCTGAAGCCCCCTCCCCGAGCCAGCGTCCCTTTCTCCACCTCCTCCTGAATCCAAATTTCCTCCCAGAGCTTGCACTTCTCACCCCTTCCCCCACACCCAAATCCCTCATTCCCACCCCAGAGCCCACACATCCTGTCTCAACCCAGTATGGTACGGCTAGACTGCAGGAGTTTTTAGAGGATTCCAGAGGTATCCCGGAACAACTCTTCTGCATCCAGGGATCTGTTTGTTCTTCTGCTTTTTTTAGTGGAAAAGCAAACATGCTCTTTTGGTAACCCCTGTATTCCTCATTCCACAAGGAATAAGGGGGCTTCTGAAAGAAGAGGTTTTTCTGACATTTGGTCTAAACAGGCCAAATGTTGGAAAAACCTCTTCCTACAGAAGAATCGGGGGAAAAAAGCAGCAGTGTAGAGTGTATAAGGGCTGGGGATAGCAAGTGATGGAGAGGAGGAGAATAGAGAGGGCAGGGCTTCAAGGAAGGGGTGGGGTATTGGGGGAAGGATGGGGCAGTAGATCTTGGCTTGTTCTGACATTTAAAAAGTGATCTTGGGTGTAAAAAGGTTGGAGACCACTGGTTTTGACTATTGGGGAATAATTAGACATGTATATCTTGATTTTAGGAAGATTGTTAACACTGTCTCATATGACATGACGTTCTCATAAGCAAAGCTGGCCACTGTTTGCTAGATAGTTACTGTGAGTGCACAATGGATTGAAATATCGTACACAAAAATAATATATGGTTCACTCTCAGACTGGGTGGATGTATCCAGTTGGGGTCCCATGCAGTGTTCCCACTAAGCTTTTTCAACTTTGGGCAGGTTGAATTTTCTTTTCGGTGAGTTGAAATTTCTTATGTGCCACACCAATATTGAGATAGTGTGTGGATGTGCACTCATTTGTACAAACAAAAACCGTAGATATAAATATATATTTGAAATAGTCCATAGGTGTGGAAGATAATATATTCAAACAAGGGATAATTAACAAGGAACAATGCTTATGATTATTTAATATGAAATCAAATAAAAAGAATATTAACACTACCCTTGGCAGAAATGGGTTGTGCCCACAAAAGCTCATGATATTATTTAATATTTTTGTTAGTCTAAGGTGCTACAGGACCACTGTGGTTTTTAAAGTTTGTTTAGTTACAGACTAATATGGATACCCCTCTGAGACCTTGGAATATATATGTATCATCATCTTTTAGGCTCGTCTAGACTACATCCTTCTTTCAAAAGAGGGATGTAAATTAGGCAGATCAAAAGTGCAAATGAAGCACGGATTTAAATATCCTGTGCTTCATTTGCATATTTATGTCTGATCGCTTTTTCGAAAAAGGGTATTTTGAACGTGAAACCGCAGTCTGGACGTGGTTCTTTAAAAAAAACCCTTTTTTGAAAAAGTAGGGGACCTGGGGCAATGGACTGAGGTAGGGGGGGTGCAGGGTCTGGGATGGGGTTGTGACCTGGGACACAGGGGCGGATGAGAGTTTTGCAGGGCCCAGGGCAGCACAATTTCATGGGGCCCCCCTTTGGAGAAAAAATAGAAAAAAGGCATCCTCCCTGTGCCCACTCCTCCAGTAGCCCCACTCTGATCATGTGAGCTACCCCTCCTCATCCCCTCTCCTAACACCTCCCTCTACATACCTGCCCTGCCTCTCTCCTCTGAAATTAACAGATGAAGTTCAATAAAGACAAGGACATAGTGCCACATGGAGCAACGAAAAATCAAGCTCAGAAGTAGTACCACTTTGAAAAGGATCTGGGACTTATAGTGGATCACAAAATGAATATGAGCTGACAATGTGATGAAGTTGCAGAAAAGGCAAATATTATTCTTAACGGGAGTGCAGTATGAGAGACACAGGAGGAAACTGTTCTGCTCTGCTTCATACTGGAGAGGCTCAGCTGGAGCACTGTGTCCAATTGTGGGCATCACACTTTAAGAAACTTGTGGATAAACTGGACAGAGTCTAGAGGAGAGCATCAAAAATGATAAAAGATTCAGCTATTTTGAGTTATGAGAAAAGGTTAAAAAACTGGGCATGTTTAGTCTTGAGATGAGAAGACAACAGTGGGGCCTAACAATCTTCAAATATGTTGAGAGCTGTTATAAAGAGGATTAAAGGAATGACCGCTCAAGGTCTCTTCTAGTCCTATGTTTCTCTGATTCTGTGATTACAGCTCAGGTTCAGTTGGCCACCTATATTCAGCAAAGCACTTAAGCATGTGCTTAAACTAAGTATTTTCTTAAATGCTTTGCTGAATAGCAGTCGGTTTAAGCATGTGCTGTAAAGCCCCACTTCAAAAGACCGCTTAAGCACATGCTTAATTTCAGTAAGTAGCAATGCAATCAATAATAATGGCTAAGCACTCATAGTAATTTTTCTTAGTTAAACTATTCAGGCAGAAAAGAGGAAGTTTCCCTACAGCCAAACTTGTCTTTAACAACCCTTTCTTTGCACGCTACATAAAGACTGTTAAGCTATTATGCAATTAAACCACTGAAAGAAATTAGTTTCCATTTCATTAAAAACATGTCTGGGCCATTTACACAACTGAATCTGTTCCAGCCATGCTGGAACAGAGGTGTTCTCATGCATAGTATTCCCTGTAATCATGTGTAGCTACCCTCAGGACACATTCCACTCTTAATAGTTGGGTTTTATTAACAATTATCACATGCAACTTTAAAAACTATCTCTTAGTAGTGAAACTGTACAAAATAATTCACTTATGGCCACCCAGGATTCCATGGTGGTCTCTTATGCAACATAGCATGGCCACTTGAAACTTCACAACCAAGGCAAAGTTAGAACATCACTTGATCTTGCTTCAAAAACATGGGAACCAGCTTTTTGTTGCTTAAGGAGAAACATCTTTGTAGTTGTGAGTCCATCCAGTAGAGATCTATGACATGCATATCTACGCACCCAAACACATCCAGAACAAAGTACTGGCCTCTTTGAAGTCAATGGAAAACTCCCATTGACCTCAGTGGGACTAGGATTTCATCCCCAGAATTCATTACAATTGTTTCAAGTCCCAGTTTGCTTCCCTTGTTTAGTAGTTCATCAGATGCTGAAAAGTGCATAAAAATTAATTAGAATTTATCCTTAAAGTATTTAAAGAGTTGCTAAAGAGATTTTTTTTTAAATTATTTGTACAGAGTCATGCTAATACATTTCTCCCACTAAAAAAACTTGGAACATTTTCTGGTGTCTCCCATTATGAAGTGATGCTAACCTCATATGACTTGCTGTATCATGTCCCATTACATCATGAAAAAAGAAACGGAGCCCATCAAAAATTTAAAAATGTCTTCAGATCAAGCTGTCACTACCGCTTTTGACAGAAGCTGTGTTATCCAGATTACTTTTCCAAACTGTCATAAATCGTACATCATTTCAAACTGGCTCTTTGTTTTTGTTGAATTGCTGACCCTGTATGCAATCATGGGAGGCCTAAAAAAACTTTTCTCTCAGATTTGTTCCACAGAGACTTTCCCCCTGCATTTTATGGTACTAGCATCTTTATAGCTAATCACAAAAGGACTACAAGGCACAGAGTCAGCATAAAGAATTCTCCAGCCTCACCCTCTCGACTAGTGAAAAAGGGGGTGTGGTTCAGTCTTCACTATGTCTTGTAACATCTGGGAATCATCCAGGCTTTCTGAGGTCACTAGCAGGTGTCATTAAATAGAGCAGCTTCTCAGCACCCTTCTCCCAGACTTCATCTAGACTGCAGGCTTCCTGCGCAAGAAGCTTTTTTTGGAAGAGATCTTCCAAAAAAACCTTTTGTAAAAGAGCGCATCCACACAACAAAAGCACCTCAAAACAGTGATGTGCTTTTGCGAAAGAGAGTGTCCAGACTCATTGGATGCTCTCTCACATAAAAGGTTACCCAGAACCACTTCAGGCAGAACTTTAGGTCACCAGCTGCTTCCAAGTGCTGGTGCCGGAGCCTTGCAGAGACATGCGCTTAAAGGGACCCCCCCCGACAGCTGTTTCTCTGCTTCTGCTGCATGATTGCTACCTCTTTGAGGGACAGCAAAGCTTTTGCAGTGCCTGCTGTGGTTGCCCTCTTCTTTTTTGGATGCCACAGCTTTGTTCTTTGTGCCATGGAGCCGGAGCTGCCCCTGGGTATACAATTGCCCCACATGGCCATGCTGAAGTTTTTGCAGCACTTGCTGCCAGTTGCCCTCCAGTGCCTGCTGACCCGCCTTAATGTAGGGGAGCACAACATCCCTGAGGTGGTGGCAGCATGTTGTGTCCTCCACAACATTGTGGAGAGGAAGGGGGAGGCCTTCCTCCCGGGGTGGGGGACAGACGCCGGCCACAAGGAACGAGCCTTCTAGCAGCCGCAGACAACTGCCATCCGGCAGGCCCATCAGGCCGGGGTGTGCATCCGGGAGGCCCTGAGGGAGAGGTTCTCTCAAGGACCCCAGTAACTCTCCCCATGGCCTCCTCCCTAGGGGCGTCTACCTTGTGGCCCTATCCCTTCCCCACCACAACCCCTCCCTTTGCCCTTTCCCTGACCTCCCAATAAACACACCTGTTTGGTTTTCAAAAAATAGCAGTCTTCTTGGATCCTGGCGTGCCTTTGAGTGCCCCGGGCTTGGGCGGGTGGCTACGGTGGTGTGGCTCAGCCTTCTGTGCCGGCTGGTCCGGCTGTGGAGAAGACACAAGAAGGAGAGGTGCTCAGTCATCCCTGCAGACGCTGACCCTGAGGCTGTGCCCTCCTCTGAGCAGCGACCGCGTCTCACAGGGGCCCCGACATGCCCAGAGGACTGTGCTGCCCACTTGCCACCCCCCACCAGCCCTGGCCCATGAACAAGCAGCCAAGAGAAGTGTCTGGCCACAGTGTGATCCCCTCATGGGTGGCAGAGGAGCTGGGAGCAGCCTGGGCCTCCCTGGTGTCTGCACACACAGGTGCGGCTCACACTTCTGTCTGTGGGAGCGGCTGCCACCTTGCACATGCAGTCATGCCCGTGTGCTAGGTGCGTCACTCCTTGGTCTGTGTGGGGTTGTGCCCTTGCGTGGCTAGTCTCCTTCCAGCTGTGGCGGGCCCCCCGCCCCCTATGGCAGGACATGTGTGGCCTCCCCTGAGCCTGGGAGCAGGTTCCCACCTGTGCTCAGGGGCTGCCTTCTGTGTCCACATGCTGCACAGTAATGCAGCACGTGGCTGCATGTGCACAGACTGCAGCACAATGTCCAGCCCAAGCTACACTCACCCCACAGCCCCTGTGCACCCACCTCCCCTGCCCTATGTGTGTGACAAAGTGAGACCACTCACCTGAAGATCCCTCCCAGGCATCCGAAGAGGCCTGGGAGATGTCCTGCCTCACAAGCACCGGCTCAAGGGAGAGGGTCACGGTGCCCATCTCCTCCTTCTCCTCCACCTCTTCCACTGCAGCCAGCTGGCCCTGGCCCTCCTGCTCCTCCTCCGCGGAGACCTCCAGCTGGGTGATCACTGGGGTCTTGAGGCTGGAGTCCATGAGGATGGGTGGGAAAGATGTTTCCCCACCCCCAGGATCTTGTGTAGCGCCTTGTAATAGGGGCAGGGGTGGTGTCCCGCCCCTGAGTGCGACCTGTATTCTCTGGCCCGGACATATCCCTGGCAGAGCTCCTTGACCTTTCTCTGGATCTGTTCTAAGGTCCAGGGTGGGTGTCCACACTCCACCAGGGAGTTGGCCATCCAGCCATAAAAGTCCATGTTTCTATACTTGGCCCAGGGATCCTGTAATGTCTCCTCCTCACCTCACAGTTTGAGGAGGGATAGGATCTCCGGGCTGGACCAGGCCAGGACACACCTCTTCATCCCCCTGGGTGGGTCCTGCGACCCCTGGGGCTGCTCCCTGCAAGGACCAAGAGGGTCGCGGGGGGCTTGAGGCTCAGCCATCACTGAGCAGGCCTGTAGCAGGGAAAGTCGCACAGGAAGCTCTGGCCAGCTTCCTGCCATAGGGCTTGTCCAAGGTGCCTGCAGCTTTAAGAGGGGCCAGGAAACAGGAACTATAGAGTTGTGATTACTTTGTATGGAGTGGCCACCAGGGCACCTGTGCTATTTCCTGAAGGCCCCTTCTTTAAAAAAAAAAAAAAAAAAAGCCCTCTTCCCCGTCCACACACGCCTTTTTGCAAAAGAGCTCTATCGCAAAAAGGCTTCTTCCTCGTAGGATAAGGAATACCAAAGTTGGAAAAAGCCCTCTGTTCTTTTGATTTACTATCAAAAGAATGTGATTGCAGTGTTGACATTCCTCAAGTATTGTTGGAAAAATGGCCGTTTTCTGACAAAATGCTGTAGTTTAGACATACCTGCAGACTGTGTCTATCTTGCCTAATTAGACTGTAAGCTCTTTGGAGCAGGGACCATCTACTACAGTGGCCAGCACAATGGGGGTCCCATTCTTGGTATGATCATAAAATAAATGTTAAACAATAGTGTCAAGAGGGATTGGACACTATGGGGCAAACAAACAATAGAAAGAGGTTTATGGAGGAAGAGGAGACATAACATGTAAAAGGAACATGTTCACACAGTATGGGTATGTCTAAACTACATGGCTCTGTTGACGGAGCCATGTAGATTAGTGTACTCGAAAAAGGGAAATGAAGCGGCGATTTAAATAATCGCTGCTTCATTTACATCATTTACATTTCATTACATCAAAATGGCTGCTGCACTGTGCCTATCGGCGCAGTAGTCTGGACACTCCGCAGTCAACAAGGGAAGCCCTTGTCGACCGCCCCAGTAAACCTCACTCCACAAGGCATAACGGGGTAGTCGACAAGGGCACTTCCCTATGTCTAGAAACCTAATCTACATGGCTCCGTCAACGGAGCCATGTAGTCTAGACATACCCTATGAGAGGAAGAGAGAGCTGCAATGTTTAAAATTAATTAAACCTCTTTGTGAGCGTCTGTAGATCTGGGATGGGTGAGAGGTGAAACCTGGGGCCAGATTCTTGGTATAGACTAAGTCCCTTTATGCCACCTCAGTACTGCAAAGGGAATTTAAAGCTGCCTTGAATGGGCAGCTAGTGAGTATCCTAACATGGCAGCACTCAGGGGTGTAAAGATCTCCGTCTAGGAGGTATTCTGGGATGACAGATACTGGGCTGGTATGACCATACAAGGTGGTGGAAGTTAGAGCAGACTGAGGCTACATCAGCATATGAGTGGAAAAGAGAAAGGTGTCACTGTAGCATTGAACATATAAGGATTAAGCCCCCGATTTCTATTACCTTTCAGGCATTTTACTGGGACCAGGAAAAAAGAACTAAGTGCAAGGGGGAGAGAGGGTGTGTGAAAAAAATTCCATTTTCCACTCTACCCATTCCTTTCACACCATTACATCACTAGTACCTACTTAGGTAGGTAGGGAACTGGGTCCAAAGGGAAGGCATAAGGCACACTGAATATCCTGTACTAAAGAAGTGGTTTCCCCAGCCGTGAAACCACCTGAAAGCTGTTACTATGGGCTTCCTTTAGTTGTGTGACCTTTTAGCTCAATGTATTCTGTATGAAACCATTTGCTCCTTGACATGAAGACTTATGGCTCAGTCATTTCCCCACCAAAATCCTAAACCCTCATATGTATGGTCATCAAACCATTTGGAGAAACAGGGTGGTACTGTCTACAAACTAGTGGATATGGGGAAATGGGCAAAAGTCTATGATAAAGTCAAGGATGTGTGCCAAGACGATTGATAGTGCATTTATTAATGATCTGGAGAATGGGGTGAGTAATGGGGTGGAAATGATATGACTGAACATAAGTCAGAGCTCTAACTTCTGGGGGGGAGGGAGGGACTTCCCCCGTAGCACAATATTAATAATGTGAATCATTACCAAGCCAAAGCTAAGTGAGTTATTTACAAATGACTGGAGCTGATTTTGAATTGGAAAACACACCAGGACCAGATGCTGACTGGCTTGGGGTGGGAGGGTGACTATGGACCCTGTTTGAGTATTCACAAGGGAGCATGTTATCCCAAAGGGTGTGAGGCAGAGGAAAGGTCAGGCACAATGTCTATCTGCAGAGAGGGCTGAAAACATGCAGTGCAGCAGCATCCAGTAGGGGCTAGGAAGCTCAGGAAGAACAAGGCAGGGAAGTTGGTCTTAAATCCATAGTGGCTGCTGGGTTTCTACATCTTATTTTTTCTCAGGGCCTTGTAAAATAGGCACTATTGGTAGGAAGTACCAGCATTGTGGTGGTTTTGCACAAATTTAACTCAGCCTCCTTATGTGAATGCATTATGATACAGTCTTTACATGATACAATCATATAGCATTTTTCCCTGCCTTGCTTTGCCATTGGGTTTCACAGGTACTTGTTGACAGAAGAGGAATGCTGAGGCCAGATCTACATGAGGGGATAAGTTTGAATTAAGATACACAACTCCAGCTACGTTAATTGTGTCACTAGAGTCGATGTACCTTAATTTGAACATTTTGCATCATTAGGAGGTCAATGGGAGAAACCCTCCTGTCAACTTCCCTTACTCCTCCTGAGGAGTAGAGGTACCCACCTCAATGGGGGCGCCCTCAGTGTGGTTTAGCGGGCCCTTACTAAACACTCTAAATCTAACACCAGAAGATCAACCTCTGGAACATTGATCGGTAAGTAAGTATAGACGTGGTCAGACTCGGGAATCTTGAGTTCTATTCCAGGCTCTATGGCTATGTCTACTTTGCAGTTAGAGGCCCCCTCACTGGCATGTGCCAGCTGACTCAAGCTCACAGGGGCTATTTCACTGTAGTGTAGATTGGTGTGTTCAGTCTATAGGCTGTATTATAGGGTCCTGTGAGGTCTCAGGACTTTATCTACTATATATTTGAGAGTTTGTCTGTCTGTTCAAGAATTCCTCCTAAACAGTAAAGAGCGAGGACCACCAAATTTAGTATACAGCTTCCTCTTATTATATCTTAAAGTAAGATAAGGGTTTGGTTGTGCCAGGAAAATGGGATGTGCCTGGAATGGGATTGCTTCTCATAAAACTGTACAGAAAAGAAACAGAATCACCAGGCAGCTGAAAGGGGATGGATAGGAGAGCCCCTTAGGACTGCCCCAATCCCAAACCTCCTACCCCCAGGTATCCGTCTAGGGAGGAGTGGGGGCTAAGGCTCCTCCCCCCCTGATTTTGTACAAGCATTGTTGGCTGTTCTCCTTCATCAGGGAGTGAGGGGAAAAGTGCACAGGTTGTTGCATTCCTCACTCTGGCCGCGGAGCGCAGGGAACAGATGAAGCTAGACCTGCCCCAGCCAGAGGACATACACCCTTCCCTTGGCTGTGCCCACTGAAGCTGCAGTGATATTACTAATCGTAAGCTGATAGGTGATTAAGTGTGAATTAAATGGTAAAACTAAGTTTAAATGACTGTAGAGATGATTCCCAATGAGGAAGAAATAATAGAAGTAGAATTAAATAAGAGGGAATAGATGCAAAAGTAGAAAAGATAGCGAGTGCCACAGGTCCTTGTAGTCTTAAAATCTGTCATTTAGTTTATGTTCAGTAAGAAATTCTTATTCATTTGTATGAAAAGCAAAAGCTTTAAATAATACTCACAGAATTTTATACAGCATTTCACTGCTTGTGTGTCTGTATGAGGTGGATGCATTGGAAAAGAGATGTCAGATAAATAAAAGGATATTGAAATGTCAGCGATGACAAAGTACGATGTGATTTAAGTGTTGGACTCTTTACATAGGGTGAAAAAGTGATTTTGTGTGTGAAAAGTAACTAGCCCTTAAAAATCTTTCTTGTTTCAAAAGCTATTATGGAAGATAACCTCTTCCCTTAGCCTCACTCCTCTGGAGGTAAAATAGATCCAAATGAGCTCATTTAGATTACACCCAAATCAGAGAAAGTTAAATCTAGTCACACTATAGAAAATTGGCCAGATATTCAAATTGATACACCAGATCTAACAAGGAATTAACCTGCTATAAGCCTTTGCTTATGGATCTGATCCCTTACTTCTAGAATTAGGAATTAGTCCAGGTTTTCAGTGAGGGTATATCTACACTATAGAGGTTTTTTTTGGAAAATGGACGTTTTTCCGAAAAACTTCAAATATGTCCACTCTGCAATCGCGTTCTTTCCAAAGAAAATCAAAAGAACAGAGGGGTTTTTCTGACATTGGTAAACCTCTTTCTATGAGGAAGAAGCCTTTTTCCAAAAGAGCTCTTTCGGAAAAAGGCATGTGTAGATGGGGAAGAGGGAGTTCTTTCTCAAGAAGAGGAAAGAGGAAAAAGCACAGGTGCCCTAGTGGCCATTCCACCCATAGTAATCACAGCTTACATGCGAGATAGCATCCATTCAGTCTGTATGCTATCTTTCGAAAAAGCAGATATGCTTTGCCAGTGTGGACGCTCTCTTTCGGAAGATGTTTTTTCAGATCTCTTTCAGAAAAGCTTCTTCCAAAAGAAGCCTGCAGTCTAGACATAGCCTGAGTGAGAAGTCTGCCAAATGTGTTCTGTAAGGTATGAATGATTTAACTGGGAATTGTGAAGATGCAAACCTTTGTGTCAATGAGCAACATTACATTTTTTTTAGGTTTGTGTCTAATTGTACTTATTTACCTTTTGCAAAGACTGATGGGTGTTATAATACCTTATTTGAATTATGCTTTCTTCGTAGACTCTACTTGCTGGACTTATTTGTTGCTGGGTGGGAGGTTACAAATTTCTTAGATGTAGTTTCTGAATTGCAAACTAAACAAACCAGGCTCCTAAGGAGAATGCCACCTGACATGGTATCCCAAATATCTGCCATGAATAAAATAAAGTAAAAAGAAAGAGAAAAGACATTATTTCCAGTGGCAAATGCCATAGGTAACATAGAAAACAAGGAGCATAAACCTGAAAGCTTCCCCAGATTTTTCACAGTAAGTTGTACTATAATTGGACCAATTATAGTTGCCTGCCTGAGTCAGATGAAAGTTTGCTTGCTGTCTATGAAATGTACAGCCTTGAATACTTCCCAGTATTTGTTTGTTTTGTTCTTTCTCTAAATATCTGACTAGGCATTATTTATCAGATTAGCAGGGACTGAAAGAGATTTCCAGTGTTTCAGTGCAAGCAGAACGAAATCTTTCTTTCAACAAGCCAACAGTAGCAGGCACATTTTCAGAGTGAAATTGTGAATACATTCTTCAGCCTTAAAAGCTGTTGAGGACTGTAACTGTAACTAAAAGCTACCTCTGGTCTGGAAGATACAAACAAAAAAATGACAGACTCATAAAGTTCAAACAACTCTGTACCTGCAAAACAGGGATTGAAGTGTGTATTTGACAAAGATATTAAGCCAAAATCTAGATTTGGAAGGCATATTGCCTCAAAATAGTTCAGAGAAAGGCGAAGGAGAGCCATCTTTTTCACTACAAACACAGTTGTCTTTTCTGTCTCCCTGGTTGGTCTCATTCTGTAAACTGTATGTTTGAAAGCCAAATTTTTTCCATATATAGAAAAGCAAAGCATCTAGTGCTGGCTCTAAGAACTAAGAAGCTTCTGTCTGTAACAATTTCACCACAGCTGAAGATATGTTTTGAGTAGGTACACACTAGAGGTTGGATATTTCAATTACAGAACGTCACTTCTTGCCAAAAGCTTGCCACAGCAGCTGTCTTGTTTTCTAATACAGTAAAGAATTCTCCCTGACATCTGAATTTGCATCATAGAAATATTCTTTCACACACATAGAGCCAAACTGAATTAGTCTGGAGCCACCTGCCAGACTCGGTGAGGGTGAGAGAGGGTCTGAGCTTTCCACGTGGCATGTAAACCTTGTGCACTCGGGGTAGCTGTTGGTTCTTCCAGTTGTGGACATTGTGGCTGTTGTTTTTAAGGCAGGGGACTATTTTGCATTACCTGGTGTTCTCAGAAGACTTTCTGAACTTCACTTGATATTTGATGAGAAGCAGGTGTACTGAGTAGGAAGACAATGGCAAGGCCTCTAGCTCTTTATTTATGAGAGCATCCTTTATCTCTGACTCTCTGAAGTAGATGTGTTGTGGCATATCTGTCTTTGAAAAGTAGATGAAACAGTGTTGCAAGCACATTTTTCTTCCCATACCCATGTATCCTTCCTCATCCCTCACACTACTCATTTATTCCAGAGTCTAAGGACTTTTTTTGCTTCAGATTAGTGCTGTGTGTACAAAGCATAATGTGCTGAAATAAATGCCATCCTTTATTAAATAAACCATGTTATTTAATGTAAGGACATCAGGACAGAGATTTGGGCAGGGGGTAAGCCTTTTTTGGCACCATAGCTCCTTCCTCAGGTCGTCAACCTTTTTCAAAATACTATTTTAGGCTCAATGCAGTTTCTAGTAGACAGCTGTCCACCTCAGGATAAATATCTGCACAATAAATGCCGCCTTGTTGCCAGTCCTAGCATAAGGTCTAGTACTAAATAGATGTGGGAGCACATGTATATCATACTTTGTAGTTGCATGTTGCCTTCTCTCTGAGGATCTGAAAGCAATTTGCAAACACTATGTGTGCTTCCCATTGGTCCTAGGAGAGTAAGCACTTTCCCAGTTTAATAAATGAGAAAACTGAAGCACAGAGAAGTGAAGTGACATGTCTAGGGACACAGAGTCTGGGACAGAGCTGGGAACAGAATCCAGATCTTGTGAGTCCCAGTCCTGTATTTTAATCACAAGAACATCCTCTCCCCTGCCCTGCTGCTGCCCTCGCTGCTCGATGTGAAGGGCACAGTGGGAAAATTTGCACTGCTGTTGATTTTGCTGTATTTGTTCTGAGGATATAGAGGATTGCAGCCTCTAGGGCTGTCAATTAGTCACCTTCTGTCAGCAATAAAAATCCACTCCATTTTGTTTTTAACACAAAATAAAACAAGCATCCTTTTTATTAAAGAACGAGACTTTCTAAGTACCTAAACTCCCAGTCACATGCATAGTAGATGGGAGACGCAAATAATGATTGGGGGAATGGCTAAAAATTAGTGTTTACATAAATAAGGCCCTGGCTAAGTTCATCTAGCTCTGTATTTTGTGTCTCACCCTGTTCCCATTGAAAGCAATGGCTCAGGTCCCACTTACTTAAAGGGAGCAGATCTGATGTGTCAGAACTGTGTGTTTTCTGAGGACACATGTTTTAGAGAGGGAAGACTGGAAAACTGCCCAATATGCTGTCAGTGGCATGTAATTGACTATTTGACCATTGCTCCACATATAGCTATGGATGGGAACATAAGGTCCTTAGTTTGCTTTAGGTTAAACATTATTCTTCCATGCATGGTTTCATAAAGTTGTGAAATAGCCTTTCCAAGACAAATGTGCAGAAAGCAACACAGTAACTAGGATCAGCTGCAGCCATGAATTTTATGAATGGTTTGGAGGAAAGCACATTAAATGGTAACATCAGTCCAAACCTGAGGTCTGCATTGGTCCTGTTCCAAGCCTGCAGATGGGTAATTCACAACGAAAGTGGTTTTCATGGCCAACATTACAAGCCGTCTTGCTTGCCTTGGACCAGCTTCTTTGGGCTGCAAAAAATCTTTTCTTGTTTTTCAGAAAGTTTTTATTCCCATTCCATAAATTGTGGAGAGTAGGGAGAAACTGAGGCAAAAATTCTATGGACAATCAAGGAAACTGCAGCATAGCAAAATCAGAACTGTTAAAAGGAAATATTTCTCACAACAGGGTAATCAATTAATCAGTGGTGCACGTTGCCCCAGGATACCACTGGGCTAAGAATTAAGCAGGATTCAGCAAAGAATGAGACATTAAAAGAGCAAACAAGAATATCTAGAATTACAAAAGTCTCTGTGTGTGTGTGTGTGTGTGTGTGTGTGTGTGTGTGTGTGTGTGTGTGTGTGAAATATACATTTTCAAGGTGATTTAGAAGGGATATAATAAAGCTTTGGGGCATAAACTGACTTATTGGAGAGTTGTGAGGAAGCTTCCTCTGAGGGCAGGTTATCTCAGAACTACTTACTGCAGAAATTCTTCCTTTGGCCCCACCCTCTGAAACAAGATGCTGGACTGAATGGATGACTGACCCTACCTAATGTGACAAATCTTATGTTCCGAACCATACCAGTGAAGCCTGCTCTTTTTGAATATGCTTCAAACTCTTTGTCCATTGGACTGGCCCTACAATGGAACCCCTCTTTCTGCTATAAAGGGATTTCAATTCCAGGCTCCATTCATATTCATTATGTTCTGACTTGTGTGGTGGATCATGAAAGTAACATTAGACTGTCTTGCAGATCCATGTTTTAAATGAAACCTGTTGCACTGCCATATGGAACCCATTGTTTGGTTGGGGGGAATGACAGTGCTTCCCAAATCTTCTTCAGTAGGTCTCCAATTTGGGAAATGAGCCTTATTCCAAAAGGGTGATTAAGCATACCCCATGTGTAAGCCCACTGACATCAACAAGCAGTTTTCATTTTTACATAGTCATTCTTCAGAGCAGAGTTACTCTTTCTTTATAATCTAGAGAAACATTCTCAGACCATTGCAAGTAAAAATGTTACAGCATGAATATTCTCTGCAGTATTCTTAACTTGAACAATTAATAAATTTGAAATATCTATCAATGAATATCTTTTGAATTATTTCTTATGAACTGGCTTACTAATTATGCCCAGTTACTATTTTTGGTAATGAACTTTTATAGTTAACACACTCCTTCCCTCGCCACCTTACTCACAGTGAGCTGAGCTATTTTCATGCAACAATGCATATATCCACTTACATGACGTGCTACGATATTTCCATAAATCTGCAGATGCCATGGAACAAAAAGACTAATGTTTGTCTTTTATTCTCTCCCCACAGTGTCATTGGTAAAGTTTAGAGGTTGCCTGCCCCTCTCAACTATGGCCTCACAATATGAAAAAGCGACATTGCCATAGTAACAAGTGCTCCCACCATCTATAAAAAATAAAAGGCTAGCTATTTGTTTCCATTGATAGCATCTTATGTTTAACTGCCTTGAGCTGTACTGACAGGGTCAATCCTTGTTACAATAGTTAGTTTTTCTTGGCCAAACAAAGGAAAACACTAGCTGCTGAAATTGACTGTAATGGACACAATCATGAATTATTAGCATTAACCAATATTACCACTATAAACAATCAAAAGTGCCAAGTATTGTTCTCACCCATTCCTTTCCTTATAAGAAGGAAAACAGTTGTTTTGTTTCTTACCTGGCAAATTACATGCTCATTAATGTTATATGCTCTAATTGTGGGAATAAACGATCTTCCCAAATGTTGGGCTGCCTCTCTATTGAAGTGGGGGATACCTGCTGCTGGGAGGGGGAGAGGTGGTTCAAACATGACTGAGCAGAGATGTGATGGAGTAGTAGTTCCCACACTGGTTTATAAGGGATTAAACCAGCCTTGGGTGAAGGCTGAGGCTGGGACCCAATCAGAAGAGGGCTAGAGACAGCCAGTCAGGGCTTGGGCAGGTCCTGTAAAAAGGGCTCCTTGAAAAGAGGAGCACACTCTTGCTCCAGCTGTGGAGCAGGAGGAGCCTGGTTGCCAGGGAAGCTAACCCGGATACCTGAGACAGAGCAGTGCTGGGCAGCTCTGGCGAGGCAAACCCCCAGGCTAAGGCCTTGTTTTGAAGGTAGGGTTACCAGGTAGCTTCAGAAAAAATACTGGACACACTTGATGGGGGTGAGGGAAGGGACCGGCCGGGAGGGGAGTGTGTCTGGCTCGGGGGGCAGAACGGGAAGCAGGGCTGGCTGGGAGAGATCAGGAGGGAGGGGGTGGCCAGCAGGAAGCAGGACTGATGTGGGGAGGTCGGGGGCAGTGGGGCTGGCTGAGGGAGATTGGGGGGCAGGAAGAGCGAGGCTGTCCGGGAGAGATCGGGAGGAGGAAAACCGGCCAGCAGGAAGCAGGGCTTGCCGGGAGGGTGTCAGGGGGAGCGGGGCTGGCTGGGAGGGGAGAGCAGGGGGAAAGAATTGGCCAGCAGGGAGTGGGATTGACCCGGGCACATGAAGATCCCAGGGTGCTGCCCATCTCATGCATGGTCCCGGCGAAGCACAAGCAAGTCTGGCTTCAGCTCCACAACATGCTTGAACAGTGCTCAGGAGCACAGACAGGGCTTCTCCTCCTCCCCGAGGCGTCACTCCTACGTCAGACACAACCAGAGGCTCCCAGCGCGGATCACGCCCCATCTCCCAGCCACTCCTCCCGCCCCCGCCAGGTACATGTCCGGTATTTTCTGAATTTTTTTACCAGACAGAGGGCTGGTAGGACAGTGGGAGGAATTCATCGGGAGGTGACCAGTGAGTGCTGAGCACCCACTATTTTTCCCCATGGGTGCTCCAGGGTTGGAGCACCTGTGGACCCTGCACCTGTGAGTATACTAACCTAGCAAAAAGCATGGTATTCTCTAGAACAGGGGATCTCAAACCTCATTGCACTGCAACCCCTACAGACAATAAAAATTACTACTTGACCCCAGGACAAGGGACTGAAGCCTGAGCCTGCCTGAGTCCCACTGCCCTGGGTGGCGAGGGCTTCAGCCCCATCCAGAGGGCCAGTAACATGAGCCCCACTGCACTGATACAGTGGAACCTGGGCTTAGTCTAAGCCAGCCCTTTAAAATAGGGTCACAACCATCATCTGTGGGTGATCTGGTGCTAGAGCTCCCATGGGGAAAAATAGTGAGTGGCGAGCACCCTCTGGCAGCTCCCCGTCAGCTCCCCCACACCACCTCCAGCACCTCCCTCCAGCCCATGGGCCCTGCAGACCAGCACTTGCCCCTCTCTCCCACTGCTTCCTGTCCATCATAATCAGAAGTTTTGCGGTACACAGGCAGGCAACTGGGAGGGCGCAGGAGGAGCCAGGACATAGCATGCTTGGGTGATGGAGCAGAATGAGGCACGGCAGGAGTGGCGTGGGAAGAGGCAGGTTGCAGGTGGGGCCTTGAGTGGGAGCAGGGCCTGGGGCTGAGCGCTTTGGAAAGTCAGCACTTATGACTGCGATCCCCTTTGGGATCCTGAACCATTGCTCTAGAAAAGGCACCCCACATTCATGGACTTTTATGCTTAGCTTCAGTTAGTGCCTTTGAAAGTATAACTGCTTCCGGGGGAGATTTGAACCTGGGGCCTGCTGGCACTTAGTGCAGGAGCCTCTACTGCCTGAGCGAAAAGCCAGGAGCGCTCAGCTTAAGCTGAGGAGCTCCTTTATTCTTCTCTCTTTCTGTAAGTGGTCTAAGCACCACTACATGGGTCAGTGAACCACACTAGGTGTGTGGGTTACAAAATCTCCTGCTACATATGCCATTACCCAGCATTGTAGAGTGACACCAGCATAGAAGGTAGCCAATTCTTTGCTGACTTTCGCAGAGCTGGAAAGATAGCAAACAAAAAAGGTTTCCTCACTGTAAAATTGCCTGAACGCCCAGTCACAGCACCTGATCTGCCACATGGTTTCCTGTGGAGCAGACATCAATGCCATTCCATTGGTTGACTGTGGCTAGAAGGACAAAATACTTAGCAGCTCCAATTAGGAAGCAATTCACATCACCTCTGAGTCATTTTGCCTCTGGCAATCTGAGACATTAAATCTCCTATTTACTCCCAAACCAAGGTCAAAAAAGCTAACAAATAGTGGCATGATTTCCAAAGCAACTGATGGAAAGTGAAGAGGTTTACTTGCACCGGGATTTCTTTACTAGTACAATTGAATAACTACTGAGTTTTTTAATTATACCTAACTTGATGGTTTGGGGAAGATGCACCATTGCACTAAATCACTATTTAGACCAGTGAGACTGAGGCTGGTGATCCACAAGCCATATATGCCCCATAGCTCTTTGCAGCACATGAGTTTAAAAACACTGTGGGATTCAATGATTAACCAATCAGGATGCCTTTACTGTGCTATTTACCAGCTGTAGTTGATAAAATAATACTTTGGCAGTCATTTTGCTGTAAGCAGGGTCTGAACCACTGCTTCTAATGCATCCAGCTGAAAGGGAAAAGGAGTCCTGGGTGTGGTTATGTTCACTCCATTGTTTAGCCCTGCAAGGTATTCAAGTGTTCATATGTAAATACAGCTCATGCTGGAATGGGAAAGAAAACAGCCAACTGAAAGGGGAAAGGCGTCCTGGGTATGGTTATGTAAATCCAGTTCAGTCAGTGCTATAGGCCTGATGGATGGTCAATTGTTAGAATAGAATTTTGTGTATTGTAACTAATTTGGCTGTTGTGGGGTCACAAACCATGTTAACCCTAAATGTAGGAACTGTAAAATATGACCACCAGTGCTTGCAGGAGAGATACTGTCATTGTAAAGAATCTCGGCTGGACAAGCCTTCCCCTTCCAGACTCAAGTGGATTGGATTGGGGGCAGAGCAGAGCTCAGCTCAGCATGCCCTCCAGGCATGAACTGTAAGACTGGTTCAACCTTTTTTTTCTTCCCTCACCCCTGTTCTAATGATAGAACTAAAAACAGACTCCATAAGGGGTCTCTTTATTTTATGCTGGCCTGCACTGTGGGTCAAGAGCTGAAATCACTGAGAAGCTGAAACCAGAGAGCGCTGAAATCACTAGATTTGGCCTAGATCCGAACCCAATGGCAGCAGGTGGCCAGCAGGGCAGCTGGCAGGAGCACGCAGCTGACAGGAGCAGCAGCAGGCAGCCATCAGGGTGGCTGGCAGGAGCAAGTGGATGACAGGTGGCCGGAGGGAGCAGCAGCAGATGGCCAGCAGGGCGGCAGGCAGGAGCATCAGCAAGTGGCTAATGGAGTGGGTAAGATGCCTCCTATCCCCACCCCCCCAATGGTGGGAGGTGAGCTCTGAAAATCATCTCTGAGCTCTGGTCTGCCCTGAGCAAGGGCAGCAACTGTGATTGGGGTACAGAGAAAAGTTGGGCATGTGAATAGGACATTTACATTGTTGAACTTGTGAGCCTGAGAGGCAAAGGACATTGCTCAATCCACTTGAGCTGGGACATTTACTCACGGTTTGGTTATTAACTTTCTGGTGTTTTCCCAAATTAATGCCACATTACTTCTCTTCCCTTTTATTAAAAGGTTCTTTTTTACACTCAGACTCTGTGCTTGCGAGTGGGGAAGCATTGCCTCTCAGAGGTGCCCAGGGGTGTGTGTGAATTTCCCAGGCTACTGGGTGGGGGCTCGAGCCAGTTTTGTGTGGGATGGATGAAAAGGGACCCCTAGACATTGAACCCAGCCCTCACTGCTGCCAGCACTACCTGGCAGAAGGGTTACATATAAATAGTCTTATTATGTTTTAAACTAAATATTTTCTCTGACATACTGTTTAAATATGCACATTTACTACTATTGTAAATAAAATAATGAATTCACATTAATGTGGTGCTTTTGGGTAATGTTGATCACTAATTTGGCTCCTGAACCACTGCGGTCTGAACATCACAGTTTCAGACTGAGAACGCCCACATGATAGGTTAAGCCCCGCTCCTGATGATGTCCATCTGGCAAAACTCTCATGGATTTCAATGGGAGCATAAGTCTGAGTACAGATTCTGTGTAGGAATAAAAGTTCTATCTTAAAATCTCTAAGTTCTGTCAGCTGTGGCTGATCGTTCTCTTTTTTTTTTTTTTTTTCTTGGCTGGCTCAGGGAGATCACACAAGGGTCATCAATTCTGGGGAATACAAATGAGTTTCAAATATTTTTGCTCACTTTCCTTTCCACATAAACTGACGGTAACCAAAGAACTATCATCATTTCACTTTTTTACCAGCCCATCTTACGATTTGTCAAAAAAAAAAAAGGATCAGTTGGCACACAACATTGCTGCAATTTCTGAAGAGCAAAAACAATAAATCTATTAAATGACCTGATTTTGCCAAAAACACTAGGAACTTGAAAACATGAAGTTTCAATGAACAACTAATTTTTCTATAACTATTTCAGCCACACCTAAAAATATTGGGGCCCACTCTCACACTCCCATGAAAAATACTGGAGAAGGAATGTGGGAAAGGACAATTTCTTTGAGGTTTCTTTCACAAACCTTTTCCCAAGCATTTCCATTGAAAGGAGACAAGTCCTTCCCCCAGTAAAATTAGCCACGTATTTGGTGGCTGGTAAGCCCCATGAAATCTCCTAAACACTGTGGTTCTTCTCATGGAGATCCTGGGCTTCATCTTTGCTTTTAGGGCTCCCTGGCCTTCCTTTCTCTTCCTCATAGCACAGATCCAATGGACTCATCAAAAGATTCAAAAAAGAGCAAGATGAGCTGTAAGCGGTCTCTGTTTTTTATGTATGAATTGCTCAATGCACTCTTGTAAGGCAAATAAGTAAAGAATTTTAACTTGCCTGGACTTCTGCAATAGTACTAAATGATGCTGCTGCTGCTCCTTAGCATGTGGTTTATGTTTTAAAGCAGCACAATTTTTAGACTGTTCAAAATGGCTACCATTCACTGGGGGAAACTTGGTTCAAAGCATTATTGGAAAGATTCTGTGGTGTAACAGCCATGCAGCACTGGCTGTTAATATTTTGTTTTACCTGGTCTTAATGGATGGTAATGCCTCTTCTATACCATATTCAGAGATACATTTACAACACTAATGGGTCCGCATACCATAACAATAGACTAATGCTCCAAGAAGTTTGCCTTTCTTTAATAAGAAAAATCACTTGTGAATTGAGATTAAGTTGAAAGGTAAATTGCTGGATGCTGCTGCCTTTGATCCAGTGATGAACTCTAAACTGACTTTAGCAAAAATAATAACAATAATAAATCAAACTGTCACTTAATGAAAGTGTGATGGCATGAGAGAGAGAGAAAGGAAATTAGGTATGGCAAGAAATCTACCTTGTTTGGATATACACACACAAGCTGTGACACTTACACAAAGACTCTGTTCCTTGAAGATCCCATACATCTTTGCTGGTCAGCTGAGCAACAAAAGGGTTTTAAAATCTTTCCTGAAAAGATGAAATCCTTACACACACACAGAGCACACAAATTCTTTGAATGATATCTCGTTTATTTAGATAAGTCCCCCATAATTCTCTAGATAGCTTTACAATACATTAGCGTTCATAATAACCATGATCAATGCCCAAACAGATGGTCTTCCCCTACTAAAAATTATCTAGCAGCAATCAGTCATAATCACAAAACCTCTCAACTGCTCCCCTAACCCTCCATCTTCTTTTATTTCAATTGCTCCTACCACTGAACATTGTAATATGTAAGCAGTCAGGAGCAAAGGGGAAAACAATTCCAGAGAAGAGACATTGTAGCTGGCCCCTCCCTCGTCAAACCCCAAATCTAGACACCCCTCCATGCTTCACATGTCCATGTTGCATAAAACCTACCAACTCTTGTCCCTGAGACTCAGTACAATGACTTCCATTTTTTTCTAGATTCTATCATTTTTATTAGTGTTACGGTGCTGAAGAATAGTAAGTACACTCTAGAAAAGTCACACAAGGCCATAACAAAGCAAAATGGAGGAGTGGGGACATGATTTTAAAGGATGCTGGCTTGTTTTAAGTTTGTCAGTGTAAGAAGAATGGGAAAAATGCTACTTTTCAGTCCCATGCTTTTGTAAATTCAGGGATGGGGGCTGAAGGAGGAATCGATGATAAATGGGGGAACCTTTGTGTGCTGTGGGGAACAGATGTGTTGTGGTATGAAGGAGAAGCATGGTATATTGGAGGAGGAGAGGTGGCTATAGAAGGAGAAACAGCTAGGCTGGCACAGTGGATAGCTAGTAAAGGAGCTTCAGTGAAGGCCAGTGGGCTTCCAAAAGAGGCTACTTGGAGGTGCTGGCTGATTAATGTGCAAATATCAGCGGTAGCCATGGTGGCATTCTTTGGAGAGAGAGAGTTGCATAGCCAATCAGGAAGCTTTGGGACTCAAAATGATTGTAGCTCAGAGCTTTGCATGACTTTGATCACTGATTTTGAGATGCTACATTGGGGCTCAGAATTTGGGGGTGCAGTGCGTCTGAAGTTCCAGTTGAAGTGAACAGAGCTGTGAGTATTCAGTACCTCTGATAACCACACCCTAAATAAACAGAGGGGTGGGCACAAAAAACTGAAGGGCGTATGGGTGTATTTTTTGTGATGGTCCAGCCCAGAAAGTAGCTGTGCTGGCCAATCTTGAATCCAGAAACCAGAAAAGGAGTGGTGCAGATCTAACCATCTCCTGTGACTAACAGAAGGAATCAACAGAGGTCAATTGGTAAGGGTGATGTTGTGCTTGGTGAGTCATTACATGGTGATTGCACTCCTTTGGTTTTTAACAGAAGGTTCACATAACATGTGATGAAATATTCAATGTCACAAATAGATTGTACCTTGGAAAACAAGTTTAGATGAAAACATTTTAAGACCTCTTGGTAATGGTATAAAGGGGATATGATTGGGAGAGAGAGTGTGAAGTGTTTTAAAGTTTTTGTTTTTGAATGAATTTCTTTTTATTATTAATTATTATGATTATTATTATTATCTGCAAATCCCATTTATCTTTGCAAATTGTCTAACTTTCCTACCAATGAACTGGCTGCTGCCCTCTGTGTATAGTATGTACATATATATTTCTTTGAACATATTCTTTTTATTTTTATTAAAATGGTACAGAACTTCTTAGAGACTTTCAGCAATGGACTCAGATTTGGAGGCAGTAATATGGATGTTATCCTTGAGATTAATGTCTTCTTTCTCTAGCATCTGTAAACACAAGGCACCCAGGAGCTGGCATAAATGGAGCCATTGTCTGCAAGTTTGAGAGAAATGTAATATACAGCTTCCATCACTGTTCAGTATGACTTTTCCCTTCCCCTTCGGAGACACATTACTTTCTGAAAGATCAGCCAGCAAATCCTTGAAAGCTACTATTTGCAATCTTCTTTATAGATAGACTTCCTGTATAACAAGTGGCAAGTAGTTGGCATCTGCATGTCAGAATTCTTGCACACTGTTTTTCTTGTTGTTTGTGCTCTATTAACACCTGAACCAATATTAGTGGCTCATTATGTAGATCAATGTTTCTCAAACTGTGCTCCACGGAGCCCCAGGGCTCTGCAAGACATTTCCAGGGGCTCCGCGAGGTTGACAAACTGGAAACATTGATAGGTACAACACATACAATCAGTGGAACGCTGGGGCTCCGCATAAGTACAACGCATATAATCAGTGGACTGCTGCGGCTCCGCATAAATTTTTATGCATGTAAAGGGCTCCGGAGCCCAAAAAGTTTGAGAACCGCTGGTGTAGATGATTTGCATATACATAGAAGGAGACAGTCATTGTCCCAGTTTATAATCTAATTAGACAAGAGAGTTGAGAAGTGGGAGACAGGAAGCCTTATCAATCCATTTTACATATGAGGAACTGAGATGCAAACAGATTAAGTGACTTGACTAAGGTCACCCAATTAATATGTGGCAGAAACAGGAACTGACCTCATAGCTCCTCAGTCCCAGATCTGCATATTAACAGTAAGACCATCTTACTTACCTCTTAGATTTAAGCTGCCCTTTTATTTCTTGTGTACCTAGCTGTAGCTGCGTGTGTGCACTCTTGACTTTTAGGTTAAGTTAGGTCAATTAGATGACAGTCATTATTGAGCCACAGAATTGGACTGAGATGGCAAGGATCTCCAGGAGAAAAAATGAAGGACAGCCTCTGCTGGACCATTTGGGCTGGACAGCGAGGGAGAGTTATGGAACCAGAGTTAATTTCACATTTTGAGCCAACTGTAGAAAAATGAAGTGTATTAGAATAGAGTTGTGAAGGGTCTTTCAAACTGCAAGCCACATTAACAGCTATTGTTGGATCTTATAACGCTGCAGTAGCCTTCTGCATGACCTGTTACTGTTAGATCTCAATTTTACTGTCGTATCCTTCCACCAGTGTGCACAGTGACTATTATTGAGCACAAAAGACATTCTGAACAATCTACAAATAACAATGAACTTCTGAAGTAGCAAGATCGGACATTTTATGGGGCATTATCATGGTGCTGGGGGACCAAAGCGCTCTCCCAAATAAAACTAGTTCCCAGGTCTTCACTCAGTGTTTGACGTTTTCAAAAGCCCACCCTGCTGCACCTTCTCTCTTGATTTTCCTTAGCTTGTTAATCCATATTAAAGAGAGTGGATCTAACAAGAATCTTTTGCTGAGCAAAAAATATTTCCTATTTTCAACTGACGTACAGCATCACCGCACAACATATGTCACATGGAGTTCCACCAGCTCGTCCAAATGTAGGGCATGAGTCATGTCCTGCCATGGGACTGAAATAACATAGGGTATCAATTGTCTAGAAGCAAAAGTCAACAAAATCATTAGCTTTGTCACAGTCTCATCCTTTGCTGTACTAAAAGATGACTGTGTCATAACTTAATTTTAACAAGCCTTTCTTGACCCTTAAAACATGCTATAATTCTGCAAAAGGCTACTTAGTTGAAAGAAAGGATGTTGAAAAAAATAGGTTTAAAACTTGTCTAGCACATGGGAAAAGAAAATCCTGAGTATAACATGCTTACAATGAGAGAGAGGAAATAAATGGTGGTGTTAGGCAATTTTTTTCTCTTAGATCATTAAAGATGAGTGTGCTAAATTGTACTTTTAATTAAGTCCATCATTTTAAGCATATGATCAAAATTCACCAGTGGAATACATTCTACATGCAGTCAATGGGACACATTAATATATATCAGGGCTGAGTTTGGTCACTTCTGCATTGACATAAGTACATACAACAGCTTCACTGTATGTATGTATTACACACTGAATAATGCACAGTGAAGTCATTTGAACAATGTACCCTGCTCCAACATCTGATTTTTCCCCCCATGTAGATTATTAGTATAACTATAACTTCATTATACAGGAGCATTAACCAAATATTAGTTTCAGAATGGTCATGTTCTTTTCCTAAAGCCAGTTCACAAATTAGATCCTTTATGAAGGAGCTAGTAACCCTAATGAGTTCACGGAGTGAAACCTGTGCAAGCCATCAGCCTAGTTAATTTATTATATTATTATTAATATTACAGTAGCACCTAGAGGCTCTAGCAAAGATTGAGGCCCCATTGTGCTAGCTCCCATACAACACATAGTCACAGACAGACACTGTGTACCATTGTACCTTGGTGTGACAAGGCGCTTGCCCTCCACTGGCTCTTTAAGGGCAAAAACCCAACCCTGAGTGAGGGCTGCGAGCGAAGCCCCAGGTGAGGCAGTTCTGGCTAATGAGGGCCCAGCTGCAGACTATATAAAGAAGGGTTCCTGAATGGAGAAGAGAACTTACTGCTGCTCTGGCTAGAGAGCTGGAGGGACCTGGTTGCCAGGGAAGCAGAGCAGTGCTGGGAAAGGCAGTCAGGGCTGGGGAAGCTCTGGCCAAGCAAGCTCCCAAGTTGCAGGGCCTGAAGCAAGGCCTGAGGCTAATAGGGCTGCAGAGAGGCAGCCATGGTAAGCAAATGTAGCAGGTCCACACCCCTTTGCCCATGATGAGTGGCCATTACAGACTGCAGTTTGCCCCTGAGACAGGGACTAGATGAAGGCTGGCAGTGGGTCACTGAGGCAAGGTGGGTACAGGGCAATGGGTTCTTCCCTGGGAGGAGAACTGGGTGCCCCTGGAGAAGACCCTGGAGTGCAAAGCTGGATAAATGCCTACCCCCCGGAAGGGGGCTCAGAGGCACTGGAGTGGGCCCTGCTGGAGGGCAGTGTCCTGAAGAGGATGCCATGGCCCAAGAATGACATGGGTCTGGACTAGAGAGGGAAGCAAGAAGAGGGGAGGACACCAGCTAGACAGAGGCGTGTAGTGAGTCGGTGAGCTAATTCCCAGGGCCACCGGCTGAAGGTGCCATGGCAGTGAGTCTGTCCCATGACACGTGGAAACAGACAGATAAAAACATTATTACACTACCATGGAAATCTCATCTTTTTACAGTTGGGGAGTGAAGGCCCTGTTACAGTAAGGCTATGTCTACACTCGCAGCTTCTTGTGTGAGAAATACACAAATGAGGCTAAGCATGGAATATTGCTGAGCCTCATTTGCATACCTAATGAGCTGCCATTTTTGCAGAAGAGGCTCTTGCGCCAGAGGGAGCTGTCTACACTGCCCCTTCTTGCGGAAGAAAACCCCTCTTGCGCAATGCGGCTATTCCTGAAAATAATTGGCATAACGGCATTGCACAAGAGGGGTTTTCTTGCACAAGAAGGGGCAGTGTAGACAGCTCCTTCTGGCGCAAGAGCCTCTTCTGCAAAAATGGCAGCTCATTAGGTATGCAAATGAGGCTCGGTGATATTCCATGCTTAGCCTCATTTGTGTATTTCTGACGCAAGAAGCCGCGAGTGTAGACATAACCTAAGTGTCCTGGCCAAAGATCATACATGACATCCTATGGCAGGCCCAGGAATTTAACCCTGAACTCCCAAGTTATAGTCCATCACCTTAACCAAAAGACCCATTCTGAGCAGAAACAATTGTTAATGATGTGTTGCAAACATTGCTCTTGTGCCCATAGTATGTCACATGCAGCATGCTGGCTAGAGAAACTAGCCTTGATGCTCTGTTTTCTGATATTGTCCAGTCTTTTGCCAGTAGTGCATTGTGGAGGTAAAACCCTACCAATCTGACTGTTACAATCCAATTGTGCTGCCATCATGGTTGCACAGGGTGCATGGCAAGAGCAAATCAGAGTCTGTTGTTGAATATGGTCACAGCTGCCAAAGGTCATTGCCACTGTCATGGGATGGAAGTCAGTCTCTAGTCATGGCACTTGCTATTGTTTCAGAACTTACTATGGTCAATAAGCACACAGACATTTTTTGCAAGTTTTTTCTTTTTAATAAGTAGATTACTCTTGGGAATCAATTAATTAAATTGAACATCCAGACTTGGAATCCAAAAATGCCACAATGAGGAGTTTTGAGGGTGGGGAATTCACAGAAAAAAGAAATCTTGTTTTGCTCCCATTTATAAAAAAAAAATGATTCAATTTTATTTTGTGAATATCTAGGACGGAAGTTTTGTGGACATGATTATTTTCCTGGGGAAAACAGAGATAAGAGCATATCTGTCAAATATGAATAACTAATTCTGATGGGAAGTAAAGTTTCTAAATTTATTAAGGCATGGGCATGAGATAGGAGTTATCAATAAATTGCAGGGAATTCTGTTTTGGCCAAGAGATAGAAACAATTAGCTTTAAATTGCCATTGCCAGCTAGAACAAACTGATGCTTTAAAAAAACAAAAATAATCTCTTCCATTGAGATGTCTTAGTAACATTCCTCAGCTATCTTGCTTTTGGAAAAAAAAGTCATCTTTGTTCGGTGTGGGCTTGCAGTCAGGTACTTTCACATGACAGCACTTTTAATGTTGTTTGTCTATGGTCTGCTGCTTCTAGAGCTGATATGCACCAATATTTAGTTTCAGAATTTGTGCAACAGCCTAGAGCGAGTTCTCAAATTCAGACAGCCATTCTCTCTGCAATCTTTCCATCAAAAACCTGCTTTTCAAAGAAACAAAGAGGCACACTTTTAAGTGGGGTCCTTTGCAGTACACACTGCCCTTTGCTAAAACTGCTTTACAGAAATAAATTCAAATAAACAAGTAAGATGCTTAGGAAAATAAATCAATCAAAATGTAGTGTTATACTTTAACTGATCATTAGATTAAAAAGGAATAGTGAAAGGAAAGATAAATGTCTATTTTCTTTCTATTAATGTAACTTACACCATGATATTTTTCAGGTGACTAAGACAAAGTTCATAGCTTGAAAACCCTAAGCCCCCGTGGAAAAGCTTCCAGTTTTGCTATTTCTGATGAATTTACAACAAATGTATATGGGAATGGGAAATTTCTGTGAACTATGGATTAAATTCTTCTCTTAGAAGTATATGAATGCATCTGAAGACAGAACTGAGTCCTAAAACTACTGTGAGATGTGTCCAGCATTTGATTTCTAAGGGCTTATACTAAAAATAGTAATAAAATAATTTTGCATTTCAAGAGCACCTTACATTCAAGGCTCTCAAAGCACCTACCTCTTTTTACAACTTTTCACTTGGGGTGAATAAACCAAGTGAAAATTGACCTGACTCTTCATGAAAAACTTGAACCCAAACTTTTGAAAGATGTAGCTCACAATTGTAATATATATTTTATATATATATATATATATATATATCACCTATTTTTCTGCACTGCTTGGTTTAGACCAAGAAATGGCTCTACCATGATATTGCAGAAAAGTGAGAGAGGATTTTCTTGTGCGATTTCTAGCCTTTTCTCCATACCAAACTGCTTCCAAACCTTCCAGTCCTTTGAAACTGTTTCATCACTTTTCACCCATTAGGCTCCTCATCCATCACATCCTGCCTCTCTCCACTGAAAGTATCTGATTGCTTTAGCTTGAGGTGAACAGAGAAAGTTTGACATTATCAGCAAATGCCCACCCAGGTGGAGAGCTCTAATCTGATCCAGCTTTGAAATATTCAATTAAATTTGTAAAGAAGATTTGACAATCCCCACAAAAAGAGACTTGGTCTTTCCCTCTGAAATAATTTCTTCCATTCTATGTGGGAGGGCAAAAGAGAGAAGTTTATTTTATATGTAAAAATATTGAGGAATATTTTTGCTGGTGATGTAGGGATACAAATCTGCAGCTAGAAGGGGAAGCCCAAACTGAGACGGATATTTCAACTTTAAACATCTGTGGATTATGAGTCCTAGCTGAAAAAGAGATTGGCTGTAGTACTTGCAGTTGGGATGGAAGGAAGAAACTGTTCTTTACTTTGAAAAGTCTTGTATTAAATCATGCTCCCCAAAACAAGAACTGAGGTGAGGCTCTTCTGTTTTAAATAGATGCATTTGCAATGGGGGGTAGGAAAAGCAAAACAGCAGTGGCTGGAATCATCCATTCTGAGGGCTTGTTTTGAATAGGAAAAGTGGTGAGTTGACATACCATCTTTTAGCTCCTCATTACATTTCTTCTCTAATATAGGCAGACTGATACCTTTCACTTCTATGTCACTGATTGAGAGCCATCCTGGAGGGAGCGTGAGGTGGACATTGATTAGCTAAATTAAGATAATATGTGATAATCTGTCTCTCTGCTAAGGAACCACTCAGGGTTATCTAACAGGTATTAGCTCTCCCAGGTTCTTTTACTCATCTCAATAAACTCTCAGGCTTTGTCTGCACTGCAGGCTTCTTATGCAAGAACTGTCTTGCGCAAAAGGTCTTGCACAAGAGCGCATCCACACTGCCATGTGCTTTTGCTCAAGAGATGTGCTTTTGCACAAGAGTGTCCATGGCAGTGTGGACACACTCTTGAGCAAAAAAGTTCTGATGGCCATTTTAACCATAGGGGTTTCTTGCACAAGAAACCCCTGTTGCCCGTCCACACTGACTTCTTGCGCAAGAGGGCTTATTCCTCATGGAGAGAGGAATAACCCTTGCTCAAGAAGCCCTCCCTTCTGATGCTTTACTGTAAATTTACTTGCACAAGAACACAGATGCAGTGTAGATGCTCTGCAAGTTTTTGCGCAAGAACAGTTGTTCTTGCGCAGAAACCCTGCAGTATAGACATAGCCTCATAGTAAAATCCTCACAAAGAGACTGAGGATGAGGAAATCTCTGCATGGATTCCCTTGTGAAATTCCTCCCTCATTGTTCCATAAGGGAGTGCTGCCTCTGCATTGGAACGGGCCATTGGATTTGTTGGTTTTCCAGGGATCTGTAGGAAGCCATGTCCACTGTGCACCCATGATTCTGTTTTAGCTCTGGCCCCCATGGCTCCAAATCTATGGCTGTCGGGTTTGGTTGGGGACATGGTACCAGGATGCTCCTGGCTGCTCCTAGGACTTCTGGAGCAGAGTTCTATAGAAAAGAGAGAGATGGCTGCAGGCAGCGCAGAAGGACCTAGAAACTATCTGGATCTGAGCAGCTGAGAATTTCTCCAGCACAGAGGGTAGGCTGGGGTGGAACTTTAGAGCTGCATGTAGACTATCATCCTCTGAGGCATCACTAAGACAAGGTCCAGGGCCTGTCAGATGAAAATTCCAGAATTTCTGAAGTCTCAAAGAATCCAATTCTCCTGTATCAAGCCCCAGATGCAGGCACAATTCAGGGACTCCCAAAAGTTCGTAACGATGGGCCAGAATTCATTTATGTGAGGAAAATTTCAGCAGTTGCGGATTCACGCAAGCCTAGCTTCATGGACTTCACACACAGGAGCTTCTGTGATGTTGGAGGGAAGTTTGACACTTTCCCTTTGACAGATCTGGGCCAAAAAGTAGTTTGGTGCCTTTAATTCCCTTCCACAAATAAAAAGGATGGGATGGTGGCACTATATTGGCTTTGTTAAGTGCTTAATAACCAAGCCTACCAAGCTTCCTGTCACCCCTCCCACAAAAAAATTAAAGGCATTCTGAGATCACAAATCCCAATTCACTAAAACAACAATAATGAATTTAAAATAGCCCTAGCATGCAAATGAAAAACCACAGTCTGCATTTATACTCATGAAAATCAGACAGAAATGGGAGGTGTATTAAATGGCAATCTCAGGCCACTTGATTTTTTCTGAATTGCCCTTGAAATAATTATTAGCCAGTTATTTTCAGGTCAAGATACCTTTTCCATAGGGAAGTGGAAGTGGAGTGTGCACATGGTTATGAAGCAGGAATGAGGAAGGACTGAGGATTCATGAGCGCTATTTAGAAACACTCTGAAAGAGCCTACAGCTGCACAGGGCATCTGTAACTTCAACATGCATGTCAAGTACTCGTGCAGCTGACAATCTAAACTGACATGGGCTCTGAAAGCATTGCAGAGAAAATTTTCAGAGACAGATAGTTTTCTTCATGGTATTTCTAAGATACCAAGAAAACACATACCCCCTTCAGCATCATACATGCATATCTATAGTTCTCTTCGATAGACTGTTATACACAGAACGCCTCTCTTTACAACATGTTTGTTTCCTTTTCTCCACCTTATCATATGTCAGACCTCACCCCAAATGCCAATCCAGGGATGTGAGATTTTGTTTTCTAATTGCTTGCAGCCAGCAAGCCTGCTCTGCTGTACAAATGATTTGCAGGATTTTTTTTTAAATGACAGGCACAAGTAAATCCTGAAAATGATTCCTGCTCAAGGTGGTATGGGGGGGCCTGTTTTTACTAATTTAAGGTTTACAGGAAGCCAAAGGTGCCTTCTGCTAGGAATTACGAGAATGGAATGTTAGTCTTATTTAATTGGAATAAGAAAACCAGTATTTCTAGTACTGGAGCTGAAAGAATAAGAGAAAAAATATTAATTCCACAATTCATTTTTCCCTTTGCTCTGAGTGCATGAATTGTTGTCCGTGTACTTTCCAAAATCTGTGATTTTTCCCTCTGGGTGCACAAAGTGAGACCTCTAGCTTCTGTTGCTTTTTGCAGATGTGTGTTTTGGAAGCTATATACCTTTTGGAATAGGTAATTCTGCTAATATAGTAAGGCAGAGGTTCTCAAACTTGTGATACCGCGACCCCCCTCTCAGTTGCTTGCGATCCCCCCTCCCCATTGCTGCAACCAGCCTCTCAGTTGCTCGCAACCCCCCTCTAATTTGTTTGCGATCCCCCTCTAAGTTGCTCGCGATCCCCCGGGGGGTCAGGACCCACAGTTCGAGAAACGCTGTAATAAGGGATTGATCACAGGCCCTGATCCTCCAATGGAAACCATGTAGATGTACCCACATTGGAGTCCCACAGGGGCTTTGCACAGGTTCCTCTATGGCAGGGGTGGGGAACCTTTTTCAGGTCAGGGGCCGCTAACCTGCAGAGATATCGGTCAGGGGCTGCACAGAAGTGAGAAGCAAAAAAACACACCACACACTCATGCACACGCACACAACTTGATTGTTGTGGTATGATGTTCTTTTTTATTTTTATTTTTATTTAGAATTTGAATGTGATGGTTGAATTTGCTTTTTGCAGGGAAGGGGATTGGGTGGGGCTTCCCTGCCCTCCCCCTCCGGCAAGGGATTCCCCCTCCCTCAGGTCCCGCATGCCTCCTTAACTGTTCAGGAGGCATTGCTGGCAGTGTATGGTTCCAATCTACCAGATGCTGTTCCCTGCTGCAGCCCGCCTATTCAGGGAAGGAAGGAGAAGCTGGCCTACTGTGGCCTCCCCTTCCTCCTGAAAGGTGCCCCATGCATGGAAGAGGCTTGGGGGCTTCCCTTCCCTCCCACTCTGGGAATGGATTCCCCCCTCCCTCTCTCCTCTGGCCCCACACGCCTACTTACCAGCAAAAGGAGTTTTGCTGGCAGCCTCTGCAGTTACCAGAGGCTGGAAAGCAGCTGCTGCTGCCTCCTGAAACACCGCAGGGCTCCACCATGTGGAACTTCTCCCTCCTGCCCGATCTCCTGTGCACACCTCTCCCATGTGCAGGAGAGGAATCAGAAGTATCCAGTCTTGCTGCAGGGGAGGCTGGGGGAAGTTTTTAAAGTGGCCCCCGGGACCCTCCTGAGGTGTTTCACAACCACTGGACCCTCTCCCCCCAAAGAGCCAGATAAAATGGTTTGGAGGACCAGATGCAGCCCGTGGGCCGGAGGTTCCCCACCCTGATCAATGGGGTTCTCACTGCAAGAGCTGCAATTGTTAAATCCTGGTGCAATTCCTCTGGGACTATTTTGTAAATCCCCATAAGTAGGAAAGAGTCAGTGGTGGCTAATAGTCATATGTTAAGTACCCAAGAAATAGTCAGACTTCATCAGAACCCTCATCATGCAGCACCTTCACTGAAGCCCACAACCCAGCCAGGCAAGGTGCCCACAATACCATGGGTGTTTTAAATCTGGCTGAGGTGGGAGGCAAGGTGGACTGAAGATGGGCAGGTCTAGCTTTTGGAACCCATGTTTCTTGCAGCTCTGTGCGTGGGATTGTGGGGGATTTGCAGACCAATTAAATTTAACAGGAGGCCTTTGTGGCTAACCCTGTCTGGGTATAGTGACTGTTCTCAGGCACAGCTAGGAGAGCAAAGAGGAGTACGGTGATCTTCTAGCTCATTCTGGGGAAATACCCAGCCCACCAGGCTTTCTCCCTCCTCGTCTTTCTGTTTGCACGAGGGCAAGCGTGAAGGGAAAGTGTGTTGCCTGCCCACCCCAAGTGAAGCAGGAATTAGGGAAGGGGAACAGACAGAGGGGTGGTGGGATGGAAGAATAGGACCACAGGGGCAGGGCTCCTAAAACCTAGAAAAAACATTGATCTAGACTCTGGGGAGGGGTGTTCTGTGCTGGACTAAAGAGAGAAGAGTTAAGGGAAGAACCTGGAAAGGAGGCTGTGTTGGGAGGGGCAGAAATTTTGAAAGCTCTTGTCTGTCCATTAGGCTGAGTCTTAGTGTGCTCAGTGTGCATCCTCTAAACTTTCAGGTAATTGCACCCTCTCTTTCTATTACTGCTTCCTTTCTTCAAACCACATTTACCATTGCACACTTGAAATATTTCCTTTTTTAAATGATCTATCTTCCTGCTATCTCTACTGCATCTCTTCTGTGTCACCTCAATAGCCTTTAGAATACCGCTGCCACTCAGCTCTGCTTTAAGGGTCTTATAGCAAAAACATGTTATGTGACACTCCTGCTCTGCCAAGAGATGCACAACAAATCTTACAGTATTTAGATAGAGAATTGGGTCTAGTTTCCTAGCTTTCCTGCTTTCATATGCTGTATGAAAAGAGTGGGTCTTCAAAGATATTTCAAAATAATGGTACCCTTATTCTTGAGTCTCCAGTGGGAGGTATAAATAAAAGAATTAATTTTATCCGGCTTTACCTTCAAAGTGCTTTGTGCCATCAGTAAGCAGCATTTTTCAAGCATGCAATCTGAACAGATGGGGTCTAGGATTCTGTTGAATGAGAAGTGAAGTCATCTCATACAGGTTTTCTGGGTAGTTCAGCTTCAAAAATAAACAGCTTAATCTGAGAACAAAATGTGCACTGTACCAGCATTGACTCTTACAGATCAGTGATGGAGTAGAAAATGCAGCTGTGGGGTCAGTATTTAGGCTTTTATTCTTCTTATGGCACGTTAATAATGGAGGGCATTCTAAAGTTCATGTTAAAAGCTGACATAATGGGGAAAGAAGTTATGTGTCACTTAGGGTTCGTCTACACTGCACCCATAGCTCAAAATAAGCTACACAAATTGTGTAGCTTATTTTGAGTTAATTTCGAAATAGCTTATTTTGAAATTTGACGCTGCCTACGCAGTGCCAAATTTTGAAAAAGAGCTCTATTCCGAAATGTCCCATACTGCTCATAGAACCAGTTTACAGGGACGTCGAAATAGCAAGCCCGTTATATTTTGAAGTGACGGGCTTGCTCAAAAGATGCAGAATAGCTATTTCGGGATACTTCAAGCATCCCAAAATAGCACCGCAGTGTAGACATAGTCTTATTTATTTGGTTCTTAAAAGTGAGAGGTGTCTGCACCGTGGCTTGCCATTTTCCTTGGGCAAGTGGTAGGGGAGATGAAAGCTTGCTATGTTCTTAAATAGTTCTTCATCTTATATGAAATTTATTGCAGGCTCCCATTATTAACATCTACACATTTCAGTTGGCAAGTATGTGTGTCTTCAAAGGTCTGTCTTATCATCTTTTCCTTGCCCCAGCCAAGCCCAACTCTAATTAAATCTCAGAAACAAGTTATGTATTATGGTTATAATACAACTTAGAACCTCCAGGGTACTTATTTGCTATGGAACTATTTCACACTGTAAAATATCTCGTTGTTGTCTCAAGTATATTGGGCCAGTTTCTCCACTGGTGTAAATTTGCATAGCTCTACTGAAGCCAATACTTTCAGTGACTTCATTGAGCTTTGGATCAGGCTATATGTTTACAAAAACTCAGCTTTATAATACACAATAACTTCCATAACTTCCTGAGTAATAAACATATTTCTCTTATCAGTAAATTCACTGTTGTTTTTACAGCTAGTAGCAAAATGGAATGGTCTTTGAAGAATATTTGTTAATTAAACAACATCCCCTCTGTAGAAGCAGAATAAAGTAATTTTTCTGTGTCCACCGAGAGTCCACTATGAACTATGGCTTTTACTGTGTGGAGTGAATAAAGACCTTAAAAACAAATGCTTTCATGTCCCACAAGCTTAGTTCTTGTGTACTTCTCGTGACTGAAAAGAAGCCTTTGAATTAAGTATAAAATATTTGTCAGAGCATGTTGAATGACTATATTTGCTATCTTGCTGGTTCATTTTGTTAGCTTTTGATGTAATCCTATGTAACTTTGCCAGCCTTTTTTGATGTGAACTTACATGTGACTTCATGTGATCCAGCGAACATAGAATTAACAATACATGGATTGTTCTGATGAAATTTATCAACTCCAAAGAAGCAACTAAATCTGAAAGTTCCTAGCTGACAATTTCATGACAATTATTGAACTGTTTAGATTGTTGTTTTCCAGTTGACATATCTAGAAATGACAGTGGAGAATTAAATAACAAAATTACTAGCTCTTAAAAATAACTGACTTGTGTGTAAAATCCTTTTCTGTAGCACTCTGTTCTGCAAGCAGTGTGCCTAGAATTCCTTCAGAATACTACGAAACTCTGAGTATTCCCTTACTTTTATGTGGGCCTTAATAAACTTCAGTCTTAAATGATGTGTTGGACAGTGTGTAACCATTATAGGACAATGATATTAGAGTACAGCTATCCATAACATTGGGAGATGCTTCCTGTTTTTATATGAGTGCCCAAAAATGCACCAGGCACAGCACACACACATGCATAAAGTAAAGACACAGTCACTGTTTCGGTGCTCTCACCATCCAAATTTAAACTTGGTGTAAGCAGTGAAGGTGATAATTAAGATCATGGAAAATGACAAGGGTGCTCAGGGAGGTTGTGATGCTGTGGACGTGAGCCATGAATTGATTTTTTTTTCTGCTTTGGTGGCCAAAAAAATTAAATTTTTTCCCATTTTAATTTTGTTTCCAATTGGCATTGTCTTTTTGTTTGTTTGGTGTTTTTAATCAATCTAACTACATGTCCAAAGGAAACGTCAGTTCAAAATGAAAACTCAAAATGAAATGTTTGAACTTCTTGAGGAAAAAATATCTTTTATTTTCAGTCAAAACTAGTCCCCAATATCCACCCACATTTGCTCAAGCTAAAGTGGCATTTTCCAGAAAATAAACTGTCCAAATAATGTTGCCTAGATCTGTGTGTGAGCTAGATAATCAAAGGGTGAGTGACGTCCTTCTGAGTAGTCCCATTGACTCTCTCACTCAGCGCCAGCCCGTGTTTCTGACCTCATCTCCATGCACCTTCTAACACAATCCCTTGTCACTCTGCCAGTGATGTTGGCACTGGTGCCCCTTTTGCTTCCTTCCCCATTCCTGTCTCCATAATCCTTCCATGCTGCCCTCCCCACCACCACCACAAACAATGTATGGAACACCCTCCTTAAACCTAATCACATTTCTCTCTTCATTCATACCCCTCCCTCAAAACGTACTATTTTGTTACCTACAAGAATTCTTGGTCAGTTGAACATTTTTCAGAAAGAACTCTCCTTACAAGCTCTGAGCAGATTTATGGGGGCCAGAAGGGGCCAATTAACCCTAGATGCTTCACTTTGGAGGGAAGCCAAGAATTGATAAGGCCTGGTTGTACACAAAGCCTGACTGGGAGAGGAGCTGGTTTATGATCACACAATAAAGTGAAAGCAGGAAGAAGCTGCTGGGAGGAGGTCTGCAGTCATCCTCTAGTCTAGAGAAAAGAAAGTTGGCCAAGGGCAAGGAGACAACCCAGGAAGTTAGTTAGCTCTGGATTGAGGAGTCTTACAAGAAGCCCAGAAGGGAGAAGTAGCCATAGTAGCAGAGGAATCTCTATGGGCTGTCCGAGACAGAACAAAAACTATGGCTGCCCGTCGCAAGTGAGTTAACACCTGTTACACCTGAGTCCTGGTATAGGGGGCTCTGTCTACAAGGTGGAGCGGTTCCATATAAGGCATACAAATTAGTCATCCCCACTGAGCTCAACCCACTGGGCAAAAATAAACAGTGTCAAATAGTCAGGCAATAAAACAGGCAGCCAAATCAGGCGGGAATCGCATCGAGTGAACCCTGGCCTGATCAACCAGACGCCTTGCAGCCGTCTCGAGTCTTATTGAGCGTACTTCGAGTTGGTCGACCCGAGCTGAGACTGTTTATGGCATGTGGCTGGTACTCGTGTTCCTGCTGTCTCCAGAATTGGTATAACACTTCTCCCCCACCATTATTACCTTGTCCTGAGTATCACAGTTACCCTTGTTATCTATCTGTTAATAGTTATTGTGCTAGTTGATAAGTAGTTGTTAAGGTCCATTGTTATCGTTCACAAAATAGTGTAATAGTTGACCTTATGAATAACATCAGTTAATTCAACCCCCTAACCCTTGGCCATTATTGAAAATTGCGATTTGGAAAAACCTCAAGGAATGTACTGTTAGTAATTTGTTATCATTAATAATGTCTGGCGCCCACGCATGTAACTGAGTTCATCACCAGTGCCAGAGTCATTGTTAAAATAAAATCAGCTGCAATCAAGTCGTGGGTCCATCTTCGACCCTCGAAGTGTGTTGCGGGGACCGACATGGGCAAACCCAGAGATGGGCAAGGAGATAGGTGGGACAGGAAATAAATCCAGGAAATAGCAAAATGGTCTGAGCTGAGCAGACCTAGGGTGTTAATTAGCGGAGCTCTGGGCTGGCAGTTTGTCCATGGGACATTATTACTGTGGTAGGGGTGGGATTATAGTGATCTGGCTGGAGGGCGGAGTCACCCCTGAGTCATGGGGGTAAGGTGCATAGTGCAAGCAACCAATAGCCAGGGGAGCTCGATGGGATGAGAGCTAATGCCCAGATCCAGCCACAAGGAAGTGCATCTATGTGTTGCGTGGAACTCTTTACATTCTTCAGAATTGGAAGACAGAGGCAAGTGTTTCAGAATCAGCTTAACTGACCGCTCTGATTGAGAACCATATCAATCTTTACTGATGTTCTGCAAACAAGGATTTCAACTCTTTCATGACTCTAGCTAACCCTTGTCTTTGTTTTTCCTCCTCCTCATAGCTATTCAGATTGTTTCTTTAAATCTGAAGCAGGAAGAAGTCAAGAAAGAGGAGGATTAGAGAAAGATTTTGTTGATGTTCTTGCTTGGGGTTTTTTTGTTTGATGAGGCAGAATCTCTGAAGTGAATGATGCTAACAGATTCCATACATAAAAAGTCATTGGACACCCTACTATGATTTGGCTTAAACACTGTGCATGACAAATTCCAGACCTATCACCTAAGTTCTGCCTTTGTCATTCAGTCTTCTCCTTGGTGCCATTGTTTGGTCTGAGCCTGGTACAGTATTGCCAGATCTTACAATTTTATCATGAGACTTACAAGTGTTGCTCTTTTAAAGCTACAAATGCTAGAATCCCAGGATTACATGACAATCTCAGGTTTAATGTAAAAAATGTATATTGCCATGGCCTCTCACGATGTAGAGAGATGCTTGAGAATAGGACCAGAGTGTTCTCTAGCAGCTAAAAAAAATATCAGGAGAAAAATAAAAAATTTGCAGGGATAGGAAATTACTCATGATTTTTGAATGCTTGTCATTGGTGATACTGAATTTTGTGACTGCTCTCTATAGCTATGATAGGCTAAACAAAACCTAAATCTACTGGATTCGGTTTTGCAATGTAGAGCCTTCTCTATTCTTACACATACACAAGAGAGGGTACTACACTGAAATAGGCTTTGACAGTATAAGTCTAGGCAAGGCTTAAAATAGTATTTCCCCCCAAATACCTAAAGTTAACAGAGCTGCAGTGAAAACAGGAGAAATATTTGAAGTTTTTCAGTAATATTTATTACCACGGACTTTTATTAAATTTGTTTGCATCTTGAGCCATCATGTAGGCTGGGGTGCTGCATTTTTCTGTCTAGCAGAAGCTCTAGGAAAGATGTGATGTCTTAGCATATGTGGGGGGCAGGAGGGGGGGGCTCCAGTCTGCACTTCTGTGGAAGGTTTTCCAGTGCTGATCTCCACAGATTTCTGTGTCTTTCCAGGTGTGTCTAGTGCAGTGAAGCACATGACGACAGCGAATGTGGTGATATTATAAGGAAGGCAGGACTGATCTATATCAGGAATAAACAACTAATTGAAAAGAAAAGGGATGGGAGATCAAGTTTCTCTTGATGTCCACATTGTCATGGCTAGATGGATAGAAGGAGCATGCACACTCATTTGTCTGTGCCCCAAACAAAGCATGTCCTTTAACTTTACACACAGAACAGTAATGTGCTAGCAGGGTAATAGCACAGACAGTAATAATATTAACATAATCATTCCATTGTTCAGGTAGAAAAAAATCTAGTTGCCCAGCACAATGATATATTTGTTACCATGAAAGCAGCTGAAATTACATGCGTAATGTTGCACGTATTTGGAGACTGTAAGACAAAATATAAAGATAATCTAAAGGTTTTATTTTTATAGCATGCAAGTTTTTTCTATCAATTAAGAAGTATATGTTGTGCTTAAATAGCATTATCGTATATTTATTCCAGAGAGAGAGCGAGCGCATTTGGAAATTCGCATTCTAATAAATATAAAACTCATAATGATATAGGTTACATGGCATTGGTTTGAATCCAGGGGGCAGGCAACAGCTTCCTTGGGCCCCTGGACAAGCCATGGGGCAAGGGGGAGTGGCTCTATACTCCCAGAAGGGGCGGGGCCTCTGGCAGAAAGGGTAGGGCCAGGGCAGCTAGCTCTCCACACTGCCCAGAGCACAGTACTGGCTCTCACCACCAGCTCTCAAAGCTGTGCAGAACAGCACTCTGGCAGTGATTTAAAGGACCTGGGGCTCCGGACACCACCGCAGTAGCAGTGGAGGTGGCTGGGAGCCCCAGACCCCTTTAAATTACCAGGCCGGGACAACTGCCCCCTTTGCCCACCCCCTGTTGGTAGGCTTTCCTGAAGCTATTTTCTATCTACCATTAAGCAGAGTGTGGGTGGGGAAAGAAAATCTATAGGCAAAACTCAGCTTCATGCAGGGCACTAAGCAGGGTACAGGAGAAATGAATAATCCAGCCACTACTGTAGCAGCGACAGCCATTCTGTACTGCAAAGTGTTCTTAGTCCATGTCATTGCTTCCAAGTCTTCCCAAACCACTGACCCATTCAGAGCCAGCACAGACCCTCCTCCCATAGCATGTAAGGGCCATATATCTTCCATGTGCTAGGTCAGGAAAGTCAGTTGGTCCACTTTCAGGTCCACACCTGTGTAGCTCCAGCATGGGACTTAAGTGATGCAGAAGAGCTTCCCTTGTGCTCCCTCCCCAAACCACAGGTGGAGTTCACCTTACACATAAGGCTAAGACTAGAGGCATTTCATCTAATGTTTTGGAAGGCCTTCATTGTGTTCTTATAGAAGTTCTTATTCTTCTCTGCTCCCTGTAGTGTGAGCGCCTTCCACTACTGCATTGAGCAATGTGATTAATGAACTATGTTCAAATAGTTAAAGAAAACCCTTTTCCTGAGAGTCAGGGACCATGTCTTTGGATGTGCCTCTCAAATACCAAGCTTTCATACTGATATTGCCTGCTTGTGAAGCCTTGAGACAATCTGGAAGTTCATGGTAAATCGAATAAGGCAGTGGTCTGTCCAACACTCATGGGATCACCAATGAGAATAATACCTACCCAGTTGGGCCCTGATCCCAGTAGAGGTTTCTAGGCTCTTCTGCAATATAGATATTATATAATGAGAATAACGGTAAAAATTAAATCATTCTTAGCCTGTTGGTTCGTATTTTATCAGAGCAAACACAAGGTAGGTGGCCAAGTGTGGTAACAGTTTAAAGGAGGCCTTACACCCAATCACCAGTCCCATCCCTGTCTGACTGGCTTCAAAGAGTGTCTTCCCTGACCTTTCTCTAGTCTCTTCCCCTCAGAAGGGCACCTGCTATGGTGGGAAAGTGGAGCCTCAGGTGTGTTGGACGTGGAGAATACAATCAAAATATACTGAAGGGTAAAAACAAGTTTGAAAGGAGAGCTCTTTCTGAAACCAAAGGCATCTAGCATGCATCAGTTCATCAATCCACCACACATAGACTTCTTGGTCATCATGGAGGAAAGACTAGCAGACTAGTTAGAATGCCTTCCTCATCACTGCTATGATGTGGCATGGTAGGTGTACAGCAAGAAAACACCCAGAATCCTCCACACTGATATTTTCTGCCTCCCAGGGTGGCAGTGTATACAGCAACACCTTGCAGGGTGCCTCCATTAAAGGAAGATGGAGGAGGGGAAGAAATGAGGACAGGGGAGGGCCCTGCACCAAAGAGGAGTCTGTTTCAGTGAGGGTGGCTGTGATGGATAGTTCCCCCAAGATTTTCAAGTCCTGGGAGTCAAAGGCCTTGCCCCTGCTGCGAGGGACTACAAACTCACCTCTTGATATAAGGTCTAATTCACAGTCCATGTTTTGAACAGGGCCATAATATCCTGAAGAAAATTCTACAAGCAAAACCTCACAGAACATTCCTTTCCCACCTGGCTCTCCTCCTCACATAGAGTTTTTTGTGTGGCTGGTTTATCTTCCTGTGGAAGAAGTTGATCTGCCCCCGGGAAGTTTGTGACAGATATATATGTGCTGTTCTTGTCATATTATCTTAATTGCTGGTCCCAGTTCTTAACACAGTGGGATTGTGAAACAGTACATGTGTTGACTTCACTGTACAGCAGCTTAATGCAATTAACAGTTTAAAATGTTTCCTTTCCCCGTGGAATAATGAAGATTTAGATAGCTTGCGTGATTATTTTTTTGCAAGGCTTTTGGGGAGTTTGGTTTCATTCTTTCACATTTTCTGATCCCATAGTAGTGATCATAATAATAATTATACTGTTGCATAGCCCACAGTAAGTCATAAAAATAAAGGTGTAGTCTACAATACACAGATTCTTAAAGATGACAAAGACAGAAGGCTAGAGGAAAGGGATAGTGTGTTGCCAAGCTAAGCGATCACAGCGAAGACAGGCATACCCCTTAATTACATGTTTCTTGTTTAGTTAAGGTAAACATATTAATTTGCCCACTCCCACGATAACTACGCTAACCATCAGATAAATCTAATTGTTATTTGTCTATTCAACTCATGCAGCTCATTTACTAGTCTGAAAATAGTATTGACCGAAATGTCTGTTGTCCTTCTGTAGCAGGAAATATCCAATGGTGACATCCTGGCATCCATGAAATCAATGAGATTTTACCATTGACTTCAGTAGGCCCAGGATTTCACTCCATGTTTTCAGCAAACATCTGACCCATTAAAAATCCATCTGTTTTGCAGTAATTCAATAGAGATGAAAGTTATCTGTATTTTTCCCTGAAAATGTTGCTATTGATAGTCTTTGATATTTATTGTTATAGATGTATTTCTAAAGGCTTGGCACAATACTGATAAATGCTGGAGTGGATTCTGCTCTCACTTATGTACAAGGATAAAATCAAAAGTAACTCCATTATCATCAATGGAGTTATATTGGTATTAAATCAATGTGAATGAAAGGAGAAGAATCAACTTGCCTTGAATACTAAGGATAGCCACTAATGGGTTTTCATTCTAGGGACAATCTGTGTAGCTGGGGTTGGGTCATAAGCATTCCTTAAAATAAAAACTCAGTGTATGTGAAGGAGCAGATTAGAAACTTTCTTTGTATAGCAAAAATAGGTGGGGGTTTTTTTGTTGCGTGTGTGTGTTTTACAAAAGAGAACCACATTATCTGTAACCCTAGTTCAGATTCCTGTTCCCACTAAAATATACAGAATTGAATTTACACTGTCAGCCTATTGTTCTTCTTGTCCCTGCCCCAAAAAAAATTCAGTACAAAGATTATACATAATCTGGGCTATTCCTGAACAGGTCCAAGGCCAGAACACACAGACAGTAGATTGGCTTTGTTTCAACTATCACAGATACTAACAGAAATAATTTATACTGATTTTTGTAAAATATTGTAGAGACGCATAAAGCAACATTTTAAGAGTGAGTGACCATGGTTTAATTCTAAAAAAAGTGTCATCACAACATCATGTTTTGGGCCAGATGCTGATATTCATACTCATGCTGAGTATCTTACTCCATAAGTAGCCCACTGACTTCACTGGAACTATTGTGGCGTTAACTGCTATTCCATAGAAATGCGAACTTTGCCTGTCCTAATCGCATGTGCTCTTCTTACAAAAGTTGCAAGCTTCCCAAGATCTAGAAGCCAATCTGAATTCTTCCGGGCTGGTGTATCATATCTAATTATAAGGATTCTGCAAAACCTAGTGAATAGCTCTGCTGATGATGCCTACATTCATATGTCGTCTTGCTCAATCTCCATAACAGCCTTATAACTCTAAAGTAAAAAAGAGTGGAAGCTTACATTTTCATTAAGGGTGCGTCTACACTGCACCATAGGTCAAAATAAGATACGCAATTTGAGCTCGCAAATTGCGTATCTTATTTTGATCTTATTTCAAAATAGCTTATTTCGTAATTTGGCGCTGTCTACACAGCTCTTATTTTGAAATAAATTGCTATTCCAAAACATCCCTTACTCCTCGTGGAATGAGGGATGTCGGAATAGCGCTACAATGTAGACATAGCCTAAGTGACTTACAGCTCTTAATACACTCACAACTTGAGAGAGTCCATACAAAGCCCCTACTGCATAAACTTTCTGAGTATAGACCATGGAACAGATCTTGTTGCCGTATATTATGGGGCCTGATCCAAAGTGCACTGAGGTCAATGGAAAGACTCCTGGTGATATTAGTGGGCTTTTGACCAGCTCCAGAATCTTTTGAACAAAATCTTACATCAGGTTTCTGAATCACACCCTCCAAAATTAGGAAATGAATATCCTCCAAATGGCACATTCCAGCTGCTTGAAAAGGGCCTTCTAGCAATTTCTTATGGGAAACCTATAACTGTACAGCAGCCCTCCTGCAAACGTGCCTCTACAATGAAGCCAAACTGAGCCTCTAGTGAGCACCCTTTGGCCAATGGGAAGGGATCTAACTAGCAGGTGCTTTCCAGCTGACTCACATAAAACAGCCACTGCCAATGGCAGCTGCCAAGCACTCAGCACAACCTCAGCCAGGTTCTTTGAAGTGTGTTCTTGTGGGAAAGCCTTAATTTTGCTTGATCTGTAATAGGCAGTCATAGGTTTGTCTGCTAGAGTTTAGAGCGGACCACACAAAAAAAGTGCCATTAGTACAGCATATGCAGAGGAGAGAATTTAATCTGAGAAACTGTGCCATTAAATGGGGTTCAGCAAAATGCCACTTCTTTGCTTTTGTGATGCACGTCACCTGTTCTAACTATAGTACATCAATACATTCAGCTTTTTAACTGCTCACTAGACCACATCAAAAAATGTACAGTTCACAAGTGAAAATTAAACCATACACACTCTTTGAGTGGGTAACTGGTAGCTTAGTAGCACACCTGGAGAATGTGGACCTATGTGATTTTGCCACATGACACAAAAAATCCTTTGATGGATCATGAGCCAGAGTCTCCATTACAGCAGATGTATTTGATGCTGATGTAAATGGTCTGTGGTATAATACACTGGTAACTGTGACCAGATGTCTTATTTTGGCCAGGACCGTCCCTTTTTTAAGCCCTGTCCTGGCTGTCCCAACTTTTTTTTTTTTTTTGGGCAAAACTGGGCATTTCTCCCATTTGCTTTTGCCATCTGATCATCCAATGCAGTTTTGCCAAGAAAGTGGGGTGTGAACCATAGCAGGATATAGAGGAAAGTGGGGGAAGGGAAATGAGTGACAATGCCAGCCCTGTGTGAGATGAAAGGCCCAGGAGGGTGGGTAGGGCCTAGCCAGTACCATTCAGGCAACTGGCAGGGGAAGAGTTTATGTCAGCCCCATTTGGGGGGAAGGAGCCTCAGGTTCTCCCTCTGGCAGGGGGCCACTTGCATTTGGGAAAATGTGGTCACCCTACGCAGTGAAGAATCTACGTTTCTGTTCATAAGGTTGTCCCCCCCCCCCTTCCCCAACTATTCTATTCTTGTAAGGACTGCTGGATTGGCAGCACATTTTTCCTCTGAAGTACAGCTACTCACCTATGAATAATCATGAGTAATCATCTGATTACAATCTACATTTAAGCAGTAGAGAAGGAATTAATTGGGCAATATCCTAGCACCGTCATCATGGTTGATGATCCTCTGCACAACAATACGTTTGTCCAAGGTTTGAGTTGAAAGAGATCTCTGGAGCGATGCCACACATGTCCTCAAGATAAAATGATACAGTCATCCATTTAATAATCAATATGAAACACAGGGAGACAGAAAATAGAAATTATGTGAAATTCTTCTTGCTAAGTGATTGGCATTGAAGACTGCTGCTTCTTTAAAAGGGAGAAGATATTTGAGACAGTGAGGGGGTTAAAGGTGATAAAAGGATGATCCCTCCTGTAGGCAGAATTTATGTGCTAATTAATAAATGTCAATTTTCTTTTCTTTTTAGAAATTCAGGAGTCAAAATACTAATGTCAGTGGCAGCACTCAACACAGCATCTCATATTTGTGTTTGTGGATCTGTGTTTGCTTGAAAGATGAGGAAAACCCTACTCATCCTACTCATGACAGCAGCACTTCTGTGCTGCGTTCGTATCCCACCCTAGGGAAAAAAAAAGAGAGAGAGAGTTGCGTTTGAGTTTCTGTGGCTGGGGGGAGGGCTTTACAGCTGCGGGGGAGGGGAGACATGAAACCTGCACACATTAGTGCCCCCTTCTCCAGTCACGCATTCCCAGAACTGGTGGTCTCTAGCCTCCTGCCTGTGGTTTTTAATCTGTGATTGCCCGTGCACAGAGTTTTTTCCTCTGCGTGACATTTTGTTTGGTGATTTGTGTGAAGTGTCGAAATTCTGCATTTTTTTCTCTTTAGTCAGTCAGACCCAAGACAAATATGCATGGTGTAACATCCTGCTTCAACAGCAAGTAGATTATAATTGTAGGGCAAGAGAAGAATTGCTGCATTAAGTATAGAGGTGGCTTTTGGAAATAGATTGATCTCTTGAGTTACTGTCTCTTTAAATTTTTCTCATTTTTCAGAATATGCTTTGAGGCTGGGAGCTGTTCATCTAGTAGGTCTCATACTGAGAGCACAGTTACAATTAGCTGGAAGGAAGCAGTTGAGGAGAGAAGCTTTATGGTCTAAACAGGCCTCTGAAATAAGATATGAGAAATAAAACTGCTTCTAAATCTGGAATCTAGAATCTATAACAGTTGGAGAAAAGAGAGACAAACTGATCACCCAGAAGAGGAAAAATTCAGCCAGTGTCCCCCTAGCCTTGATATATGCACATATATAACATATAGAGAGAGTATGTATCTCCATCTGGAGTAAAGCTGGCATAAAGCCATTATAGAATACTAGAACTGGAAGGGACCTCAAGAGGTCATCAAGTCCAGTCCCCTGCCCTCACAGCAGGACCAAGCACCATCTAGATCATCCCTAACAAATGTTATCTAACCTGCACTTAAATATCTCCAATGATGAAGATTCTACAACCTCCTTAGGCAATTTATTCCAGGGCTTAACCACCCTGACAGGAAGTTTTTCCTCATGTCCAACCTAATTCCCTGCCCCATGCTGCAATTTAAGCCCACTGCTTCTTGTCCTATCATCAGAGGTTAAGGAGAATATTTTTTCCATCCTCCCTGTAACACCCTTTTAGGTACAGGTTGAACTTTTGTACTTTGACACCCTTGGGACCTGACCAAACCTTTGCTGAACCAGAGATTTTGCCGGACCATGGGAGGTCAATATTGTCAAGCTACATTACCGACACTACCGCTGTTTGTTTACTGGGCTTTTAAAAAGACATTTAGGGGTCAATTGGAGCTAAATAGCAGCACAGAACACTGACAGCCAGGACTGGTGGCTGTAAACAAACTTTAGGAAACACTTGGCCTCACCCATAATAAGTGGACATCCAGTTAACTAAAATCATGCCAGACCACAGATGTTGCCAGACCAGAGAGTGCCAGACTAGAAAGATTCAACCTGTTCTTGAAGGTGTTATGATGCCCCCTCTCAGTCTTCTCCTCTCCAAACTAAACAAACTCAATTTTTTCAGTCTTCCCTCATAGGTCATGTTTTCTAGACATTTAATCATTTTAGTTGCTCTTCTCTGGACCTTCTCCAATTTCTGCACATCTTTCCTGAAATGTGGACTGGACACAATGCTCCAATGGAGGCCTAATTTAGTGAAGAGTCGAGAGGAGAGGAAGAATTAATTATGATGTCTTGCTTACACAACATTCCTCTTAATGCATCCCAGAATGACGTTTGCTTTTTTTGCAATAGCGTCACACTGTTGACTCATATTTAGTTTGTGGTCCACTATTACTCCTTGATACCTTTCTGCTGCATTCCTTCCTAAACAGTCGCTTCCCATTTTATGTGTGTGAAACTGATTGTTCCTTGCTAAGTAGAGTACTTAGCATTTGTCCTTATTAAATTTCATCCTATTTACCTCGGACCATTTCTCCAGTTTGTCCAGATCATTTTGAATTACGATTCTATCCTCCAAAACACTTGCAACCCCTCCCAGCTTGGTATCATCTGCAAACTTTATAAGTGTGTTCTCTCTGGCATTATCTAAATTGTTACATAAGAACATAAGAACGGCCATACTGGGTCAAACCAAAGGTCCATCTAGCCCAATAGCCTGTCTGCCGACACCTGGCCAGCACCAGGTGCCCCAGAGAGGGTGGACCGAAGACAATGATCAAGTGATTTGTCTCCTGCCATCCTTCTCCAGCCTCTGACAAACAGAGGCCAGGGACACCATTTCTATCCCCTGGTTAATAGCTTTTATGGACCTAACCTCCATGAAATTATCTAGCTTCTCTATAAACTCTGTTATAGCTCTAGCCTTCACAGCCTCCTCTGGCAAGGAGTTCCACAGGTTGACTACACGCTGTGTGAAGAAGAACTTTCTTTTATTAGTTTTAAACCTGCTACCCATTAACTTCATTTGGTGCCCTCTAGTTCTTCTATGATGGGAACTAATAATTAACTTTTCTTTATTCGCCCTCTCCACACCACTTATGATTTTATATACCTCTATCATATCCCCCCTCAGTCTCCTCTTTTCTAAACTGAAAAGTCCCAGTCATTTTAACCTCTCTTCATATGGGACCCGTTCCAAACCCCTAATCATTTTAGTTGTCCTTTACTGAACACTTTCCAAGGCCAAAATATCTTTTTTGAGGTGAGGAGACCACATCTGTATACAGTATTCAAGATGTGGGCGTACCATAGTTTTATATAGGGGCAGTAATATATTCTGTGTCTTATTTTCTATCCCTTTCTTAATAATTCCTAGCATCCTATTTGCCTTTTTGACTGCCGCTGCACACTGTGTGGAAGTTTTCAGGGAACTATCCACGATAACTCCAAGATCTCTTTCCTGATTTGTCATAGCCAAATTAGCCCCCATCATACTGTACGTATAATTGGGGTTATTTTTCCCAATGTGCATTACTTTACACTTATCCACATTAAATTTCATTTGCCATTTTGTTGCCCAATCACTCAGTTTGGTGAGATCTCTTTGGAGTCCCTCACAGTCTGCTTCTGTCTTGACTATCCTAAACAGTTTGGTATCATCTGCAAACTTTACCACCTCACTGCTTACCCCTTTCTCCAGATCATTTATGAATAAGTTGAACAGGATTGGTCCCAAGACTGACCCTTGGGGGACACCACTAGTTACCCCTCTCCATTCTGAAAATGTACCATTTATTCCTACCCTTTGTTTCCTGTCTTTTAACCAGTTCTCAGTCCATGAAAGGACCTTCCCTCTTATCCCATGGCAATGTAATTTACACATTTAAACTTTATAAGTGTGTTCTCTCTGGCATTATCTAAATTGTTGATGAAGATATTGAACAGAACAGGTCCCAATACTGATCCCTGCAGAACCCCGCTTTTTCTTCACTTGCAGCATTACTGTGAACCATTGATAATTACTTTCTGAGAATGATTAGCCAGCCAGTTATGCACCCACCTTATTGTAGCCCCATCTATGATGTATTTTCCCTAATTTATTGATAAGAAGGTAATGTGACACTTTATCAAATGCTTTATTAGGTAGACCATATTTACCATTTCCCTCTTATTCACAAGGCTTGTTATCCTATCAAAGAAAGCTATCAGGTTGATTTGACATGATTTGTTCTTTAGAAATCCATGCTGACTGTTACTTATCACTTTATTATCTTCCAGATGTTTGCAGATAGATTCCTTAATTATTTGCTCTATTATCTGTCCTGGCACAAGAAGTTAAGTTGACTGGTCTGTAGCTTCCTGGATTGTCCTTATTTCTGTTTTTATAGATTGGCACTATATTTGCTCTTTTCCAGTTGTCTGAAATCTAGCCTGTCTTCCATGTCTTTTCAAAGATGATAGCTAATGGCTGAGAGACCTCCTCAATCAGCTCCGTGAATATTCTAGGGTCCCTTTGAATCAGGCTCTAGTGACTTGAAGACATCTAATTTTTCTAAGTAATTTTAACTTGTTCTTTCCCTACTTTAACTTCTGACCCTACCCTCCAGCATTCACTATTGTAAGCATCCAATCACCACCAACCTTCTTGATGAAAACCAAAACAAAGAAGTCACTAAGCATCTCTTCAATTTCCACATTTTCCTTTATTATTTTTCTCTGTTCACTGAGCAATGGGCCTACCTTGTCCTTGGTCTTCCTCTTGCTTCTAATATATTTGTAAAATGTTTTCTTCTTACCCTTTATGTCTCTAGCTAGACTGAGCTCATTTTGTATTTCTAATTTTGCCCCTACATACTTGTTTTATTTGTTTATATGCGTCCTTTGTGATTTGGTCCAGTTTCTACTTTTTATAGGACTCCTTTTTATTTTTATATCATTCAAGATCTCCTGGTTAAGCCAGGGTGGTCTCTTGCTACACTGTGAAATAGTGTATTCTTGTGCCCTTAGACTATGTCTACACTACGGAGTTTTTCCAGGATATCAGAGGTATCCCAGAAAAACTCTGCCGTGTTCAGGGAACGCATCTGCTCTTCCGCTTTTTTTTGTGGAAGAGCAGACGTGCTCTTTCAGAAGTCCTGTCTTCCTCCTTCCATGATGAAGAAGGGCTCTTCTGAAAGATGAGGCTTTTCCAAAATTTGGTCAGTGTAGACAGGAAAAAGGTACGCAAATTGTGGAGTGCAATTTGCGTACCTTTTTCTGATAGATCAGTGTAGTCTAAACATAGCCTTAATAAAGTACCTTTGAAAAATGTCATAGTTAGCTCTTACCTCAATTTCGCTGGAGCCCCAAGATGGAGGGCAGATTTGAAACATTCCCAAGGGCTGGGGACTTGGTTTGGCTGGACCACTCTGTGCCCTGCAAGTCCCTAATTAACCTCTGGGCATAGTTTAATAACCCTAGAGCACATCTGCCTCTATCTATAAAAATCCACTAGCATCTTACACTTCTTTAGGTGTGGTGCTAACAGACCAGGCACTAACTCTTCCCCAGACTTTAAGCCTCATCTAAACACTGACAGATTCACTGTGGGAAATCAATCTCTTCCACTGTGTGTTAGTGCAATTAAGATAGATATTGGACTTATAACCATGTATTTAGACTTTATGAAATACTTGTAAATTGCTGCAGGCATTAATCTCACATAGAATATCTTTATCACATGGTATGAGGTAAAATTTAAGTTTTTGCTTTATAATTTTAGGAAATGTTTGCTCTGAAACTGTGAACTCAGTCAGCCAAGATCATCGCCTACCCATGAAGAAAGATGATCAAAACTAAATGGGCCATTGTGGACCGTCACCATACAAAGACTTTATTAATTCCCTTCTCATCTTATGGAGAAGCGCCTTGCAAAAAGGCTCATCCCATCAGCCTGAATTCTGGAAGGAGGAAACAAAAACTAGGGGACAATAACATCGTTTCATCTCTTTCACTGTTTGGAGTCAAACTGAGCCAGAGCTGTGACATAGAAGTAGAGATCCCCAGGGTCAATCTGGGTTAGCCCTAAATGACATTTAGTGCTCACAAGTTACTACCAACGCTGTAACCTTTTAAAATAAATGGTTGTAATTCATTTGTGTTTGCCAGCCTTAACATTGTAATAACTGTCTCATTTCTTTTTCCAACCTTGTAAGCCTTTAGTATATTTCAGGATTAGCTAAATGTGTTGTTTTTGTTGGGAATGTGTGACTGATCTCCTGGGAATGGAAGCAACCTGAATATTTTGTGATGTTTGGTGGATATAGCAACCAACAACCATTAAGTCCAGCTTGCCCAGGTGACAAAATAGATGTGTATGTCCAATTGTACTGTCTGTGACTCCATGGTAAGTGTTATGTGTGTACTGTTTTATTTGACTATCCTCGGGTTATCACCCATTTATCTCGTCCGGGTTGCTCCGGGCTATTCTCCCGGCCTAGACTTCTATATAAAGCAGACTTGTCAAATGAGGTCTCCGTCCCCTACTGGGAGACTACAAACGCTGCCAGGTGGCGGGGGGGGGGTCTGGGCCCACCCATACTCCCGGCCCCCGGCCCAGGGCCCTAACGCTGGGAGCCAAACTCCCAGCGGTAACAGGTGGGGTTCTTCCCCTAAACTCGCCTGTTCTCGGGCTCCGCGACCCAGCCCTGGGCCACAATCAGCTCTGCCACTGGCATGCCCTTCAACTCTCCTCAAGAGGAGTCCCCTCCCGTGCTCCCTTCACGCCAGCTCCCATTACCTGTTGCCCTGGCTTCCTCCCCCCCTGCGCCACTCCCCCTCTGCTTTTATATCCCCCCCCCTCACCTTCTTCCGCAGGTGACGTAACCCGCCCCGACTGTCCCGCCGATGCCCGTGCCCCACCCCCTCACGTCGCACCGATGACGTCGGGTGACATCAGCGCTCGAGGCGGCCGCTCGCCTGCCACCCCGCTTCCCAGCTGGCCTACAGTGCGCATCCTGTCCCTTAGCTTAATAACATACTGGGCGGACCCCAAGGCCGTAGACATCTGTTCCTCCCACCCTTCTCTCAGGAGGTCCAGTATTCCCCGCGGGCGACGCCCGTATAACAATTCAAAGGGGGAATACCCGACTGAGGACTGCGGTACTTCCCGGATGGCAAAGAGTAGAGGGGGAAGAAGTTTGTCCGAATCTCGTGGGTCATCTTGTACCAACCTCCGCAACATCGTCTTTAATGTCCAGTTAAACCGCTCGACTAACCCGTCTGTCTGAGGATGGTATACCGATGTCCGTATCTTCTTGATCTGCAGCCATTTACACAGCTCGATCATCAGCCGCGACGTTAAGTTAGGTCCTTGATCTGTCAAAATTTCCTTAGGGAGGCCGACCCTCGCGAACATTTTCATCAGTTCGTCCGCTAAGATCGGGGTGGTTGTTCTATGGAGGGGAACTGCCTCGGGGTAGCGGGTGGTGTAATCCACCACCATGAGGATGTACTGATGGCCCCTCCGCGTCCGCTCTAGGGGGTCCCACTAGGTCCAACCCGATCCTCTCGAATGGTTCGCCAACCAGGGGGAGGGGTACTAGCGGGGCCCAGGGTACTTTTACCCCCGACGTCAACTGGCACTGGGGGCAGGAGGTACAGAAATCTTTGGTGTCCTTGTACACCCCCGGCCAGTAAAATATTTGCAACGCCCTTTGCTGGGTTTTCTCAACCCCTAAGTGTCCTGCCCATGGGTTGTCGTGTGCTAGCTCCATCACCCGCCACCGGTAAGTTCGCGGCACCACTAACTAGGCTTCTTCTTCCGGCTGCTCACCCCTTTTTACGACCCGGTACAGTCTGTCCTGCTGGATCTCGAAGTGGGGTCCTTGGATAGCCTCACCGCCCAGCCCCTCTTCACTTCCCCCTACCGCCTTGGCGCTTTCCCATGCGTGTCGGAGTGTCGGGTCCTCCCGTTGCAACGTTACAAAGTCGCCAATGTCGGGCTCTAATGCCATAGGTGTTGGTGGCCTCCTTGGCTCCCCTCCTCTTGGGCGGGTGTGGCCAGGGCTCTCCTCCTCCGAGCTACCCAGACTGGTTTACTTCCCTTCCCTCGGGTTTTCCCTTTTGTTTGCAAGAGAGATTGGAATCCGGGACAATCTCGTCCTAACAGGACCGGGTGCAGCAGCCGTCTGGCTACTGCTACTCTTACCGTGCCGCCTTCTTGCCCGTCGTGTATATCCGCCTGGGCGGTTGGGTACGGTCGTATATCCCCATGTACACACCGGATCCACACGGGGGGCCGCAGGGCACCCGGGGTCCCAGGGTGGCAGCCCTGACTAGTGTCTGCCCACACCCGGAGTCCAGTGCCGCTTCCACCACCCTTCCGTTCACTCGCACCCGGCACGTAATCTGATGCCGGCTTACCTCTCGTCTTGGGGTTCTCCCCGGCGTCGCTTGTCCGAAAGTGCAGTCCATCATGGGGCACTCCCTCTTAAAGTGGCCTTCTTGCCCGCATTGATAGCATGTTGGTTTTGCTGGCGTCGGGGTCCTGACCTCTGGATGCTTTTCCTCCAGGTTCCGTGTTCCTTCCCCGTCCTTCCCTTCCGGGCAGCGCCAGACGGGGGCCAGCCTTCGGTCCTCCCCTCGGCTGGGGGTGACCCTTGGACCGAGGCCACCCTCCCCGCGGGTCTCCTTACCACGCGGTATAGGGCCCGTTCACGTCCCTAGGCTTATCCCCAGGGTCTTCCCCTTTCCTTCTACTTCCTCAGCGGCCATAAAGTGCTCCATCAGTGTGACTGCCTCTTCTAGAGTCCCGGGGTGGCGGCGGCGCACCCACCGCTGGCCCTCAGAGGGTAGTATCTGAAGATATTGTTCTAGAATTACTAGATCGGCGACCTGCGCTGCTGACTTGGCAGAAGGCTCCAGCCACCTCATGCCTGCTTCCTTTACTTGGTGGGCCACCACCCTGAGCTGTTCCCCAGCCTCATACTTCGCTGACCTAAACTTCTGTCGGTACGTTTCGGGTGAGATGCCCAATTGGTCTAGGATTGCCTCCTTGACCTTGTAATAGCATAGTGCGTCCCGATCGGACATGCTACGGTAGGCCAGCTGTGCTGGGCCCACCAGGTAGGGCGTGAGCAGCGTGGCCCAATGCTCTTGTGGCCACCTAGCAGCGGTGGCCACCCTCTCGAAAGTTACCAAGAAGGCCTCTGTGTCATCTTCGGGCCCTAGCTTCGTCAATCTAATTGGGAGTCGGGTGCTTACCTCTCCCTCCTCGTCCCCGACTAGGCATCTGGGGACCCAAACCCGTGGGTCCTGGACTCCTGCACCTACTTCCTTCAGTTCGCTGACCAGCTGGCGTTGCTGTTTCTGAAATTCAGTGGCGATCTGCTGCAATACCTCAGTTTGTTGTTGTTGCAGCTGCCGCTGGTTGTCCATCACCCACTCTAGGAGCTTGTTCGCCTCCATGGCTGCACTCCTTCAAATGACAAATATCCTCCCGCGATTACCCCCCTGCCCTTGTCACAGGGCATGGATCGTTACCCACATTCTCCACTACGTGTTATGTGTGTACTGTTTTATTTGACTATCCTCGGGTTATCACCCATTTATCTCGTCCGGGTTGCTCCGGGCTATTCTCCCGGCCTGGACTTCTATATAAAGCAGACTTGTCAAATGAGGTCTCCGTCCCCTACTGGGAGACTACAAACGCTGCCAGGTGGCGGGGAGGGGTCCGGGCCCACCCACACTCCCGGCCCCCGGCCCAGGGCCCTAACGCTGGGAGCCAAACTCCCAGCGGTAACAGATGGGGTTCTTCCCCTAAACTCGCCTGTTCTTGGGCTCCGCGACCCAACCCTGGGCCACAATCAGCTCTGCCACTGGCATGCCCTTCAACTCTCCTCAAGAGGAGTTCCCTCCCATTCTCCCTTCACGCCAGCTCCCATTACCTGTCGCCTGGCTTCCTCCCCCCCTGCGCCACTCCCCCTCTGCTTTTATATCCCCCCCCCCTTCACCTTCTTCCGCAGGTGACGTAACCCGCCCCGACTGTCCTGCCGAGACCCGTGCCCCACCCCCTCGCGTCGCGCCGATGACGTCGGGTGACGTCAGCGCTCGAGGCGGCCGCTCGCCTGCCGCCCCGCTTCCCAGATCTAGTGCTGCGGCGTTGTGCGAGTCCGCCCTGGGTGCCTCCGGCGGCGCTCGGCTTGCCACCGCCTGTGCCGCGCCCACGCTTCCCCCGCCCGTGTCCAGACCCCCTGGGTAGGGATCATGGCGGGGTTGCCTCACCCCGTCACAGTAAGACTGCTATAGTGCTTTAGGAGTTCACAGATGTAACTGGGTTGGTGAAATCTAATTATAGAATACACAACCAGTTTGGGGTCTCTGCCCTACTTCTTTACAGTCTGATGCTGGAACTCATGGTCATGAACGACTACAGACAACATGACAGGGTGAGCTCAGGTTTGAGACCATTGTATAGACAAATGTGCAATGAATTGTGGTATGAAAATTGTACATTCTAAGATGTACTATTGTGATTCGAGTGTATCAGTTTCATGTGATACTGAAAACAGCTATCTGTGGTAATAAAAATTAGTTATCAATTAGTACATAAATTAATTGTAATACTGATGAATTATAATGTACTTATTAACAATAAACCCTGTATAAAAACCTCAAAAGGCTATTTGATTACTAGAAATCTCTGTCTGGACCTTATTACATTTTCTGTAAAGTTATCACAGTGCAGCTTTGACAGATTCTTAGATATATATGTGTATAAACACATGGAAAATAATCTAAGGTGGACCATTTACATGTGTCACACTTTGAGGTTAAATTACTTTCTCTGGACAGCTTAAAATGGACTTGTGGCTTTTCCTCATTTTTGTTCATAGCCCACAGTTTGCAGTATGCTTACAGTAAGCTAGCAGACCAGCCAAGAGGTGGTCACACTAACATTCCATGCAATTTCTGCTGGTTTTTATTGTTCAGATTGATGAGACAATGATTGTAACTGTTCTGAGCTCTACCAGGATTACTTTCTGTGGGCATTACCCAAGAAGACTTTCTTCACATAAAATCTCTTTTATTCTTTTAATATTAAATAACCTTGTTATTCTACATTTTGCCAACCTGTCACACTCTGCCATACAAATCAGCAAATATCAAATAAATGAGAAATGTAGTCATTTCCTATATATTACCAAGGACTCATCATTTGTATGAAATATGGCCTAGTCCATTATCAAGAATGATAATTACAGTTCTCCTAAACAATATTACAATACATAGTTTCATCACACGTTTTTCTGTTTTATCACTTACTTCATAATTAATAAAATTGTGTAATTTACTAGGGGTAACCCAGTACTTATGGTGAATTAGAGAAATCTGCTGTAACAAAAATGGAAAACCCTGACCCACCCATTCACTTAATATCTAACCTGTATGTGTCATCCCTGTATACAGCTTAGCTATAATTTATCTGAGTCTGTGTATTCTCCATAACATGCACTTCTCACCTCATGTGATTATCTTTAAAACACGCATTATATTTTTTAAAGAGTAATATAATGCTGGTCCTGGGGCAGTTCCTTGCCCACATCTGATACTCACTTAAGTATTTCCACTGATACCAATCAGAGTGGCTCACCTGTAGCCAATGGTACGATTCAAGTAAGGATATGTTGCATGATCAGGTAGCTATTGTGAGCCAAAGAACTTTTTTGGTGAGCTACGAAGACATTTTCTAGCATGTTAAAGCTATTCCAGAGCCATTCGCCAAAACAAAATGAAATACCACAACAGTGGGCACAAATTTGTCTTAAATGGCATGTAGAGACCTAGGAATCGAGTATTGCCATTCTTTTTTAAGCCCATTTTTAATAGGTGCCACCATCAAAGCAGTGCTGAATTACTTAAGAAAGCACCTGAAGGAATAACAAGGGGTCTGTTAATTTTAAAGGACTTTCATTTTATGATGGCAAAGTGACTCCAGACATACCTGCCATGAGGCAGAAAGGTATCTAGGGGTCATAGTGGACCTCAAGCTAAATATGAGTCAGCAGTGACACTTTTGCAAAAAAAAAAAAAAAAAAAAGCAAACATCATTCTGGGATACATTAACAGGAGTGTTGTGAGAAAGACATGAGAAGTCATTCTTCTGCTTTACTCTGCACTGATTAAGCTTTAGTTGGAGTACTGTGTCCAGTTCTGGGCACCACGTTTCAGAAAAAATGTGGAGAAATTGGAGAGGGTCCAGAGAAGAGCAACAAAAATGGTCAGAGGTCTAGAAAACATGGCCTGTGAAGGAAGACTAAAAGAATTGAGTTTGTTTAGTTTGGAAAAGAGAAGACTAAGAGGGGACTTGATGGCAGCTTTCGGGTACCTAAAAGGGTGTTACAAGAACGAAGGGGAAACATTATTATCCTTGCCCTCTGATGATAGGAGAAGAAGTAACGGGATTAAATTGCAGCAAGAGAGGTTTGGGTTGGACATTAGGAAAAACTTCTTAATTGTCAGGGCGATTAAGCACTGGACTAAAATTACCTAGGGAGGTTGTGAAATCTCCATCATTTGAGATTTTTAAGAGCAGGTGAGACAAACACCTCAGAGGGATGATCTAGATCAGTGTTTCTTAAACTTTTTAAGACCGAGGAACACCAAACAATAATTTTTTTTATGAGGAACACCAAGGATTAAAAAAAAAAATGGTCCGGGGAGAAAAAGGGTCGGGGGGGGGAAGTTATTCAGGAAAAAAATGGGGTTGCCTGTCCCTTTAAAGGTGGCCATTTTAAATTCTGTTCTCTGCGGCACACCTCCAACTGCCTCAGTTTAAGAAACACTGATCTAGATGGTACTTGGTCCTGCCATGAGGGCAGAGGACTTTACTTAATGATCTCTCGAGGTCTCTTCCAGTTCTAGTATTCTATAAATTCTATGAAGCTTCTGTCTGGTATATTGTTATAACTGTAAAGAAAAAAATAGATACAATTTCTAACTGTCATAGTTATACACACAATCCTTGTGCATCCATTAGAGAAAGTGAGTGTTAAACAACACTGTTTCACTTTTTTTGGAGAAAAAAGTTGATACAAAGTAGGGGGGAGGCTTCCTCACTCACTTTTTTCACTCCTTTCGTAGAAAAAAGTAAGTGACAACAAATTTGGGAAGGAGACTTTCTTGCCCTTAATTTTGTTTTGTACTATAAACGCATTAAGAATGTTTTAAATAGTATTAACAATGAGAAGTCCTGTGGCACCTTATAGACTAACAGATTTATCGGAGCATAAGCTTTCTTGGGCAAAGACCCACTTTGTCAGATGCAGATTCAGACTAACACAGATACCCCTCTGTTAAATAGTATTGTTTCTGTAATTTTTTAAACTTATTTAGAACTATTTCCTATACTCCTTGTCCATTGGAAAAAAGGACCAAGGTTAAGTCAGAGAAACAAAGAAAAATCAAAGCCCTGACCATTCAAAATAAAGCAAGGAGGCATTTCAAAAAACAGTAAAATGAAATTGTTAGTTCTGTCTTCAACTTTCTGGGAGGAGGAGGGGAATCCCCAACGTTTCAACCAGCTACGCTATTAATGTGCTGAGAGGATTCAGTCTGACTTTTGTTGGGGGGTTGGCATAGAACAGGAGTGGAGTGGGGGTAACCTTTTTTGGGTTGGAGGATGGAAAGATCAGTAAGGGGCCACACACATGTGAGAAGCCCCCTCCCAAAAAAAAACCCTCTCACTGAGATGGCTCCCAACTGAGTAGGAGAAAGACACTCTCCACATTCACTTCACACGCCAGAACCTAGGGGGACAGGCTAGTAGATTTTGTGTGCTCCAGCCCTGCAGGGGGTGGTGGGGACTGGAACACCAATGCAGGCTCCCTAATGCTGGAGGGGGGACCCCTGAGCCCCCGGGGGCTGGATCCAGACAAGCTAGGGCTGCATCTGGCCCCCAGGCCTTAGGTTCCCCACCCCTGGCATAGAGGATTGTCCAGTGGCAGTTAATGAGAGAAATTATTGCTGTTGGTCTCTTAGTCAAATCCTGCATGCCATATTCAATTGATATTAATGGAATTACTCCCATGAATAAGGTGGGAAGACTTCAGCATATCTGGCAAAAACCTGAATCTGGGCTGTTTTGTTAAGCTCCATTGTGACACAAACCAATCCAAAAATATGAACTAAAAATAGATTAGGGAAATATCCATTTCTTTATTTAATGGTCATTCATTCTCTTGCCCATAAAAAATTACCTGGTTCCAAATGTTCTAGCAAATAGATGTCATGGCAGTGCATCTGTGTGATTGAAGGACAATATTATTGTTACCCAATATATTACTATCTTCCATAGATCACAAAGCCTTGAACTTCTGCTTGCTGTACTTCATTTGCTAAAACCACTGTGCTAACCTTTACTATAAGGACATGTGATGTTAAAGAACTTTATATGCAGTGTTAATATCCTATCCAGACTGGTTTAGCTTTCTGGTTTTGAAGAGCTTAAAAGGTGCTAATCATCTTTCTATCTTCCAAATAACGTTTCGTGCCAGCACACAGCATTAACAGACCCCTTATGTTTGATTGTGCACAGTTTGAAAGCTTTATGCCTCAGTATCAAAGAACATTTAAGGCAGTAAGCTATTAAGGCAGCTAGCATTTAAATTAAAAAGAAATGCTTTGGGTTAAGTGTGGCTAATGGATGCTGTTCTCAAAAGAAGGGCTGGAATTTCCTGGTTTATGAAGCTGCAGCACCAATCCACAACTGAAGTGCAGTGCAAACATTAAAAGTGTTAATAAATTTGACTCTCAACAAATTTCTACAGTGTGTAACTAGCTCACTAAACATTCTTGGGTCAGACCAGCACTCAAAACTCAATATACATCAACACCTTTCAGGTCTTTAAAACTTCATCTACATACCTTGTGAAAATAGTCTTCTTTGTAAGATTACTGGTACTGCTTTTAGAGTAGTCATGGTCAAATACATTACATTGGTATTGCAAACCAAAGAGACAATGAGATTGTATGCAAGCCTGGAGACAATGAGATTGTATGTACTCCTCTAATCACACTGTAGCAACACTAAGATTGAGCCT